>CM074283.1:12138729-14538729 GCA_037194245.1 Opsariichthys bidens
ATCACAAAGTCTTTACATTTCACTTTTAAATAATTTACTGCATCCTTTTCCTGAAGAAAAGTATACTTTAATTTACACTATCTACATTCCTATCTTCCTATTGACCTCAAACATTTGAAGGGTAGTGTACAAACATTATTAAGTGAATTGTTGATAAGGGGATTTGCAAGATGGTAAACACTAACATTTTTAAGCTTCTTTTAATACTATAGGTTTTCTTCCATTATTATTTTATACTATGATTAATCGTTATTGTGTTCACTTCAGGAGAGTCTAATAACATCATTAAATATTTAGAGACTTACAAAAACCTTTGGTCCTCTCCTCTAAGAGTAACATTGTTTATGCTGACGTTTACTCGCCGATGCGGTCCAGATGCCACTTTGCATTCTGTTGATAGAGGTAAAATTCTATTCTATTCTATTCCTATTCTATTTTTTTAGATTAAAGATATCATGAGCCCTGATTTAAACAGTTTCAGTTATGAGTTGTTGAACCAAAACATGAAGTCCGATCATACCCAGATATAGCTAATGGATTTAGTACCTAAATCTCTTTAGAAATCTTTTCCCCTTTGATCTGCTGTAGATATTCTGGGCTTTGGGTACAGGTTATTTGAAGTGATGCTGGCTTTTTGGTGATGCCAACTTTGTGGCTGGCGCTGGCTGCTGGCCCTCTCCACTATTCCACTCTTCATTTTTGCTTTTTTTTGCTTTGTAAGGTATGAAGTCCTCATACCAGTATTGTTCCCTCTCTTAGAGCTAGTATATGAATAGTGGTGAGCAAAATATATGTCTGAACAATAGAGTAAGTGTCCCTTGCACATCAACGAGTGGCTGCCAGAAAGCGCGTCGGTTTACGACGTCTCTAACAGGAAATCAAGGAAAGAAGGCTTTGAACACACTCCAACAACGCATTGCTGCAGAAAATAATGGTCCCAATGCCGCTTGGGAAAACTCATAGTGGCCAGACATGGTAAAGTAATAGTTTCTTTTTTTTTTTCTTTATGTATATTGTTTATGGCTTTCTTCTTACTGAAAACAGTTAAACACTTCCTATAATACGAATGCTGTTGAATCTGTCAGTTGGGAGGAACCTGCTCTGATATGTTAAGCTGTGCTGCTCATGTGTGCAAGTCCAGACTTGCAAAAATCCAACTCTACAAACAACAATAATTCAGAGTTTCCTACTGAAATATGACTACAAAAGAGAAGTGTAATAGAACATTGGGTCCTCATTCATTAACTGTGTAAATGTTTTCATGCATTAATACGTTAGTACTTAAAATTTATTCTAAATTTAGGTAAATTAAAAAAAATAGGAACCTTAAAACTTAAACAATAACATTTAAGTTAATGTTTTCGGCTGTACAGAACTATTAGACTATTGTTATTTATACTCTTTACACTATTATTCTTTTAAACTTTCTATTCTTCAAAGAACCCTAAAAAAAATGCAACCATGGTTTCTACAAAAAAATGTAACATTGATAATACATGAGAAATGTTTCTTGAGCACCAAATGAATAGAATATTAAAAAGATTTCTGAAGTATCATGTGACACTGAAGACTGGAGGAATGATGCTTTATACATCACCATGAAATAAATTATATTTTCAAATATATTAAAATAGAAAACAATTTAACATAATAAAATACTTGTTATTTATATTTCATCTCTCCTTATTTTGAGTTTTAACTGTTGTTTTCTATGTTAAGGAGGTACAGGGGAAAACTTCGGGATCTTTTCTCTCCACACTTACGCTGGACCACTGTTCTGCTCTGGGTTCATATTGGTAAAAGAGTCCTACTATACTGATTCCTACAAATTACCGTGTCATTTAATGTAGACTTTTTGTTTCCTTGAGATTTGTCGGCTCTCACTCCTTTGTTTCAAACAATTTCACTCAAAATATTTTACAATGTTTAGTTCTTGCTGCTTGCATTCATGTTCTGTTTTGTTTGTATGTTTTCTGTTGCAGTTTCTCTAACGCATTCTCATATTATGGAGATGGTGGTTTTGCTTACCACGGAGCTTTTCCAGGAAGGAGGCGCCTGTGGTGGTGAGTGACCAGCTATTGTGTGTTTAAAAACAGACTGGAGCAGCATATGTAAGAATGTAATGTAAAGGCTAAGAATGGCATAGAATAGAAATCCCATAATTTATTCAACAAATTATTTAATATACTGTGTGTGAAGTATATATTGTGTATCTATATAGTAATAGTATGTAAATCATTGTGGTTTAATACATTTCGAACAATAGTGTGGTAAAATGCTACCCAAATTACCACAACAATGTATTCTGTGTGCTTATATTGGTCGTTTGTTTTTTTTTGTCCACCCTCTAGGGGCGGAAACAGCGGCGAAAAGGGTAAGAAAAAGGGAGCCAGGTTGTAGTTTGGAGTGCAAATATCTGAATTCAGATGATTACAAAGACCTGCTATGGACCACACTTTCTGAGTTTCCAGGTACACTTTTGAAATTATAACACCTCATTTTTAAGTAACGTACGGCGGGCAAAACAAAAATGTGATGAACGTATTGATTGATGCGTCACAGGCCTGCTGGTGACCCTGTGGGCAATTGATCGTTTAGGAAGGAGGAAGACTATGGCACTCTGTTTCTTTGTTTTTTCCCTCTGCATTGTGCCGCTCTACGGCTGTGTGGGAAGGTCAGAAAGCACATCCATTAACGGGACATTTTTCTAAAGCACTCAAGCCTGTGTTAATCTCAAATGCGAATATACATCTATATCTACATGTCATGTCATGTAAAATCCAAAAAACTAGTATTTATTCCTAATGTGATATCTTTGAAGATATATTATGTCATATAGCCTAACTATATTCCCTTTATTGCAGGACTTCTTTGACAGTATTTATATTCATAGCGAGGGCCTTCATCGCTGGAGGTTTCCAGGCTGCGTATGTGTACACCCCTGAGGTGAGAAATCTTTCAATTAATATCAGTTGATACATCATTTTGATTTCTTTAGAAGAACTGAGGCTCAAAGGGAAGCTCTATCCTTCTTTGCTGTGTCAAAAGAATATGTAATAGATACACAGCAAAATTTGACACTCTTGGCAGATCAATTTTAAGAAGAGCAAAGCCTGTTGGCTTTCTTTGTAGTGTTAAATTTTTCTCTCAAGGCAACAGCTGTGCTGGAGAAGGATTTTGACCTTGGGAAATGTCCAAGTCCTGGCTCACTCCCACCACTTGGCAGCCATCTGCAACAACTCACCTGTAATAAAACTGGCCATTTTGACATCCTATGTTTTTTTCATAAATACTGGAGTTCATCTCAAGATAAAGGATTCGAGGGTTGAATATTACACACATTATCTGTATGTTGACTTTGACATTACTGTCATTGAGTTCATTTTAATTATATAGTTACATAAATACTTGACTGTATAGTACCTCAAGGAAAGAGGCAGTTTTCCCAAATACATTAATCTTTGTGATATTTAACTGGTTTTTAAAAGTGTTTAAAGCATACAAGCATGCTGAAGAAACTTTAGTGGAATAATAGATCCATGTCCATTCACTAACCACCCAGTGGTTAAGTAATAGTTCAGTAATAGTTCTCTCCTTGTGTCTTTGCAGGTGTACCCAACAGCGACGAGGGCTCTGGGTTTGGGCACCAGTAGTGGGATGGCCCGTGTTGGAGCTCTCATCACACCATTTGTGGCACAGGTGTGGAAAGACTAACTAGAAAATAATAAAAGGAAGGATCATGTGGCACTGAGGCTGACAGTTTTGCAATCACAAGAATAAATTACATTTTAAAATATCATTTTAATTTTTTAATTTTATTGCTGTTTTACTATATTTTTACTGCACAAATAAATGCAGGCTAGGGGAACACAAGAGACTTTGTTCAAAAACAGTAAAAAATCTTACTGACCCCAATGTGAATGTGTGATCCAGAGAAATTTGACATATTCTATCCATACCTGCTTCCTTCCTGAAGGTGATGCTGGAATCATCAGTGTACCTGACCCTGTCAGTATACTGTTGCTGCTGTTTGCTGGCTGCTATTGCTTCCTGTGCACTGCCCATAGAGACCACAGGACGGGGACTACAGGAGTCCAGTCACAGAGAGTGGGGTCAGGAGATGATGGGACGCGCCTCAGACCACAGCCCTGGAGGGATTCCACATTCCAGCTCTGGATCACAGGACTAAGGGGTTTAGAAAGACTTTGTAGAAGAAGTTGTTCTTAGATGGAAGTGGGGAATTTTTCTGTAAAATAAAATGTGTGTCCACAAAGGAACAGCAGATTTAATTGTTTTAAGAACTGCTTGGTTTTGATTTAAATCAGTCCATTAATGACACATTCCCCCACCAAATGTTTCTCCTTAAGAACATCCGGACCAGAAAATGGAGGGAAAAAGATTTCCATCACATAATAAAATTCATCCAGAAAATGGATACAAAACTGCATTATGCAGTTTAACACATGAAAACCATCATCACTCTCATATGGTCAAAGAATCTAAAGAGCATTTGGGGGTGTTTAGGAGAAGAATGAAAGGTTTGAACTTTCAAAGTCCTGAAGTCTTGAAGTTGAAAGATAGCACAAGAGTATGTTTGTTCAAGGTTTAGTATGATAGCAAATAGAAAGATTTAATTTATTTTAAGAGGGCCTTACACTCCACTCCCAGCATTCCTTTGGGGAGGACGCGACAACTTTTATCTATTCATTGAAGCACAGACAGGATGCTGCTATAAATCAGACATTGCACCAGTTTGTGGTCTCTGTTATCTTGTTTTTTTTTCAAAGGACTATTTACCATACTTTAAGCTGGTTAAATGTTTGCCATTCATAGTGTTAAGAGTTTCACTGATACCAGTGACATATCCAGTAGAACCTAAAGTCTTCATTTCGTACCACTTGAGAGCACCTCTCTTCATCCTCTCACTTGCTGTCAACTGCAATCACTCATGTAAAATTTTCATTCATGTACAAAACTCCAGTTGTTCCCTTATAATCAGGCATATCAAAGGTTATTAAACTTTAAAATATAACTCGATAACAATAAAACAGTTGCAAGTGGCTTTCATCAGAATGGGTCTGTAAGTAAAGTATATTTTTATTACCGTCATACTGTCTTTGTTTCTTCAGCCCAACTGCTCAATGGTATATTCGGTTATTTGTATTTCTGCCTTCTCAACCGTACAGTGGGTATGTGTGTGGCATGATGGGAAGTGTGCAGTTGTTCCTGTGAGTCCAGAGAGTTGTCTCCTATGCCTGCCTTTTGCGATTTAGTGCCGCGTTTTGTGTCTCTGTGCACACATCTCTTGCCACTGCACTGATGTACATGTATGATAACAATAAATTATGATTCAAAAAATAGTATTTGTGTCTTTATTGTAGATTTGTGCAGATAAATATAGTCAAATGTATTATGCATCTCTTGGAATCAGTATGACGACTGTTATTAGAGAATGTGTTAGAGAACACAACAGATGGATAACACTTGTCCAGAAGTCCGGATCTATTACAGACGGGATTTGGAGTGTGCTAGCAAGCCTTTCTGCTCCAGGATCTGTCCAAAGAGCCGAGCAGCTTCCTCAGCACATCCACGATGGATGGTCAGTCCAAAACCTCCATGTCCGTAGTTATGGATGACCTGAGGTGAATGAAAACAGCACGGTGTGTGAAAAAAGGAGAATCTACAGAACCCCTAAAGGCACGTGGAGATGTAAAAAATACGAGATGGTAAGAAAAATACATCTCCTAACCCCACTGGAAGAAGGCATCAGATCTTCAGGCTAATGATGACTATGAGCTCACCTCAAAAGCTTGTGGTCCAGATCGTATGGTCTCTCTCTCCAGTCTAACTTTGCTGCGTGCGGGCCTGAGACCAGTCCAGTCCTCTACTATCCGCGCATGCTAGAGAGAAATGAAAAATGAGAATCCAATCCACTCCTTCCAGTCAAGCAAACACGAATTTAGCCAGACTAAAATGGTTTGAGATACCCGTAGACTGGGTTCAAGCTTGCAGGCGGCTTCCCAAATTCCTTTATGGTCAACAGAACTGTTCTGCAGATTCCAGTTTCCTACTTGAAAAACTCCACCCACAGTGACTCTAAAACGACTCCTGCAGAGAGAAACAGAGGCAAGACTGCTAAGACTACATTTTTGCACTTAATTATAAACGAGAAAAAAATGGGCAAAATGCTTTTAGTTAAATATATACATAATATATATATATTAGTACAATGTCAGCATAAAGAGTCTTACCCAGGAATGATATATGGTGAGTTATAGACTCCTGATGAGGAATCATGTGTGAGGATCCAGTGCTTTAACCATGGAGCATCTACCTGTTGATATAAAAGGCACAAGATCAGCACAGTTCTATGTAAAAACTCAAGTCTGATTGACTTTATCCACTAAACCTCACCTTAATGATCTGTCCTCTCCCTGGCTGGAGCTCAGGATCAGGCTGAAGGTCTCCTGATCGGACACCAGAGCAGTTGATGATAACATCAGCACCTCTATCGGCTAACTGGAGGACAATTTTGAGGTCATTACAAATGCACACATTCTATGACTAAAATCGCTTTCAGTATAACAGAATCTCAACATGAAAACTAGGGTTAGTGAGTCTGCCCATATTACTGTATGTTAAAACTAATGTCAGACAACCAGATGCTATACTTGTTTTCTTACTGATTTTAACACTGGATCAGGTGCAAGTAAAAATCAGAAAACTACCATAATACTTCACTGCTTCTGTGGCACAAAATATTCTAATTAAGACAAAGGGTTATTTTGATTTAATGTGATCTAAGAGTAAGTGTTAGTACTGTTTTAAAAAGTTACACAACCATTTAAAAGTTTGCGCTCAATAGGATTTTTTAATGTTTTTGAAAGAAGTCTCTTATGCTCACCAAGGCTGAATGTATTTGTTCAAAAAATATAAATACAAAAAATAATTAAAATATTATTACAATTCAAAATATAGTTCAAATGTAATATATTCCTGTGAGGACAAAGCTGAATTTTCAGCATCACTACAAGTCCTCAGTGTCACATGATCCTTCAGAAATCATTCTAAAATGCTGATTTGCTCAAGAAATATCAAGAAGCATGAAATAATTCATACAAACCACACTATAAACAATTTATAGGCACTATTTATACATTTTAAGATCTTGAAATTTTCATTTAAAAAAGTGAGAATGACAGTTCCTCAAACCTCTTGAAATGAACCAATCTTCTTCTGATAAAACTTAATCTTTCTTTGTCCTAACCTGCGGAAAACAGAATCATGACCAACGTGCCAACGACTATGTTAATTATTGTTAGACCTTAGAAAGGTTATACTGTAAATAAGTAACACATCCAGTACAGATTTTACACAACTATACAAATGCATAACAGTTTTTCTGATGCATGTAAAATAAAAGAATAAGTACATTCATATAAAAATTAGACACACACACACCAACATATAGCGAAAATCTAGCAATTCATAATGTTTATTTGTTTTAAAATTTTTCAAAATGCAAAAACTTTATTTAAAAGTTTAATAGAGAATTTGAATCTCAGATTGGATCTCAGATTTGTGGACTTTTGAACCCCACTGTATATTCTATTTCATTCCCATTCTAATTTGTGTTACTGATAAAGATAAGAGAAATCTCTAACCAGTCCATGAGCCAGGGCAGGTATGTCTTTCCTTCAATCATGAGAGCAGTGTTGAACCACCCAAAACTAAAAGGGATGGAGGGAAAAAGGAAAGGTGACACAAACACTATATTCATAAATCCCAATTTAAGGGCTAAAACAATTATGATTATGATTATGAAAACATGTCAGCAGAATCAAATTATGGAAATGACTTGTGACTAGATGCAGGTGATAAGTACCTGTATCCTGGGAACATATCTAGTTCACGTTTAGTCAGCTGGCGAAAGCCCAACACAGCGTTTTTAAATGAGGGGTCCTGTTTGAGGGGAGCAGAGATATTACAGTCATTTCCACAATCATCCCTCATGGATCAGTGACATGGGTCAGTTATTTTCACTCTAATTTTATACTGCTTTTAAACCCCTGCCAGAGAGAGGGGGCTCCACAGTTTAAAGTGGATGGTTAAGGTTGTTTGATTGTAACCACTATTTCTTTTGTTCAGCTATACAATAAGGTTCATTATGCTCTTTTCTGCAGTTTTGATCATGCCAAAATATCATTTAATGTAGAATAATCTTAAGGGTTAAAACAATTACCTGACAATATAATACAGCATGTTATATCCATCAAAACTTGCAGCTTATTATATAACTTTCTGTATATCGGAAAAAAATAATCCCATTACATGTCATTGAAAGATCATTTTCTCACCGCCATAGGTTCAGTGCACAGGTTATAGCCAGACTGGAGGAAGATTCCCATTTTCACTGAATCTGGAGAGCTGAGGACACTTAGAAGATAGTCAAATGTCTCTTTGTTCCATTTACTGTGAAAAAATAATTAAAAAAAAAAGATGTTTCAAGTAATTAATTTGCTATTATTTATCCACGAACAAATGCACAAAGATTCAGACACTTTCACACAAATGAAACCTCACGTTTCTTGCACGTTCCCCTTGTCATACAGATACGGCTGCCAGAGTCCAGCTGCCCCGTCGCTGGTGGTGAGTGGAGTGAAGACATCAGCGTACACCTCTATGGTGAGGGGGGAGACCCTGCCGTCAAAGTGCTGGTAGATGCTCTGAGCCGTGGAGAGGCCGATGACCCCCGCTCCAATGATGCACACCTTCATGTCTGCAGAAAAATGTACCATTACAGATGAATACCTCTTTTGCTACTCTTTTTGCTGATTTGGACAGAAAAGCACATTTGCAGAAAAAGTGCCTTTTTTCCTCTTTTATTTTATTGCATTTATTTTATCTTTGTATATGTAAAATATGGTTTCATTTTTTTGTTTTTTTTTTGTTGCAATCTTATTTAAGAACAGTTTCAGTGCAAACCTGTGTCCAATGCTACCATATGTTTATGGGAAGGACATTATTAAATCTTATGACTATAAAAACGCCATACAGTGTGGACACAATGACAAGATTAACAAGGACATTCACATGAACTATACAACCTAATAGGTAAGGCATTTAATGTAATGTCAAGCTGGAAATACTCTATATTTTACATTTGACAGACGAGAATTGCATTACATTCAAGGTATAGGCTACTTTGCCATTACAGCTTTACTCACCAAACTTTCTTGTTACCTCCAAAAAGAGATCGCGTTGTCCTGAACAGCAGGTTCTATCTTCTTTGTTGCATGCAGTCTTAAGCAATGAAATGACAGCTCGCAGAACTTTTCCCACATTTCGTAACGTCAGCTGTGACGTTAAGGTGGCGCTACTCGTGAATGGACTCAGTATGGGCCGGATTCGGAATACTAGTCTAACTATTTTTTACACGGTAGAAATAGTAATAGTTTATTATTCAGCCATAGTGGTGGAGTCCGAGTGACTCGAATCTTTTGAATCTGCTCACCAAAAGGATTTGTTCATATTTGTTCGTTGATTCATTCAGACCCTTGAGTTACACCGTTTGTCCAGTAGATGGCGACAAGTCTATTGCGAGTCATTTTCTCAGAGTAGGCAGAAACATTTGTATTTTGGGGTTGCTTTACCTCCAAGGTAAATTCTGCAAATTTGTGAAACTAAAAATAAATCAAATGAAAAAAATAAGTGTAAAAAATACCTTATCAAAATACACCACTTTTACCCATACCAGCACAAACATTCACAATAATCCCTTTTCCAGATCTACCAGTAATCCTTTATGCATAACATGTGATTTTGAAAGCTGCTTGATATAAGATACCTGAAAACGACTTGAATCTAGTGTTTATAGAGGAGTGGGAACCCATGAGATCCCCTGCCACTAAACATTATGTAGACATGTGTACAATAAAGATAATACATAATTTAAAAGGATTAGATAAATCAAGTTGGCATCTGATTCTTTATTTGCAGAATAAAGCATTGAAAATCAGTTCTGTTATGATGTGTCATCTTTTATTTTAAAACTCTATTCAATAGTAGGCTATTAAAAATGAACAAAAGAACATTTACATCACTGTAGTTTAGGATTTATAAACTCATGGAATCCATTATCTTTTGGAATCAGTATGACAGTGGTTATGAGATTATTGCTGATGTCGGATAAGATTAAGGATAATACTGTCCAGAAGTCCGGATCTATTACAGACGGGATTTGGAGTCTGCTAGCAAGCCTTTCTGCTCCAGGATCTGTCCAAAGAGCCGAGCAGCTTCCTCAGCACATCCACGATGGATGGTCAGTCCAAAACCTCCATGTCCGTAGTTATGGATGACCTGATGTGAATGAAAACAGCATGGTGTGTGAAAAGAGAAAGAGTTATGCAAATGAAATAGCTCTCTTCACTATGAGCTCACCTCAAAAGCTTGTGGTCCAGATCGTATGGTCTCTCTTTCCAGTCTAACTTTGCTGCGTGCGGGCCTGAGTCCAGTCCAGTCCTCTACTATCCGTGCATGCTAGAGAAAAAAAAAAAAAGAGCAGATTTGTAGGAATATGGAAAACCGCTCCTTAAATAACAAATCTAGACAACTTCTGATCTCCTACCTGTAGACTGGGTTCAAGCTTGCAGGCATCTTCCCAGATTCTTTTATGGTCAACAGAACTGTTCTGCAGATTCCAGTTTCCTACTTGGAAAACTCCACCCACAGTGACTAAACGACTCCTGCAGAGAGAAACAGAGTGGATCAGTCCTAGGACAAGACTATATTTTGCATTTCATTATAAAAATAACTAAAAGATGAGGGGAACCAACACAGCATGTTTGCCTTTACCTATGTATGTCTTCATATAAATATACATTGACTGTGACCAAGAAACTCACCCAGGTATGATGTATGTTGAATCACTGCTAGACCTAGACGTGAAATTATTTGTGGTGATCCAGTGTTTTATCCAAGGAGCATCTACCTGTTGACAGCACAGAATCTCAGGTGACACTGTTCTGTCGAAAACAAAAACCCTGATTGACTTTATCCACTAAACCTCACCTTAATGACCTGTCCTCTCCCTGGCTGGAGCTCAGGATCAGGCTGAAGGTCTCCTGATCGGACACCAGAGCAGTTGATGATAACATCAGCACCTCTATCTGCTAACTGGAGACCATGATTTGGGGGTGAGAGGTAATTGCAAACTTTGAGCACAGTCACTTTACTGCAGAATAGCTGAGGTTCTCAGTAAAGAGTAACTGAAATAGTGGTTGCTATACACCATTTCCACTGCATCTTACTATAAGTATGAGTGATAAAGAAAACTGCAGACCACTGCTACACATTTATTCATGTTTAAATAAGGAATAATTGATGACAGGCTGTTGAATTATTAGAAAATAATGCACACCTGAGGAGATAAAGCGGCCACAACATGAAGCAATTCATTCTATTGTTTACTATTTTATTGGCTTGGTCAGTGTCTTTGAGGGTTCTGGTTATTTTGCTGTTGTAGGCTGTAAGGACTATTGACATAACTGAAATTATTTGGCAAAGTGATTTGGACATATAATGCAGTCAAAACGTGCCTGGAACTACTTTGCGTGTCCTTGAAAATTGTTGAACACCTTAGAATTTTCATCAACCAATCAGGTTTAAGCATTGTAGTTTAATATTAATTATTTTAAATAAATAAAATAGAGCTGTTTTGTTGATTCAATACTGATTCATAATTACCTGAACTTAACATCAACATTAAAGCTTTTTAATTATTGAAAACAGTGCAACAAACGTGCAAACCTCTTTAAATGAACCAATCTTTCTCAGATGAAACTTGACATTTCTTTGTTTTAACCTGTATAGACAACAACAGAAAATGATTAAAATGTATATGTTAGACATCTATATATACAGTATGCAACTTCATCCCACTTCAAGTTACTATTAAGATCTCTCACCAATCCATAAGCCATGGCAGGTATGTCTTTCCTTCAATCATGAGAGTGGTGTTGAACCAACCATAGCTGAGAAAATGACAAGATATGACACCGAGATCAATCAAACTGAACCTTAACACAAGCACTTAAAAATAATATAAAGTAGGCTTGCCCTAATTCACAATGAATGTCCAAATAAACCGAATATTACTCCAGATCTTTGACATTTGAAAGAATGTCAACAATATCAAAATGATCAAAATTGTGATTAGATGCAGGTGATAAGTACCTGTATCCTGGAAAGATATCTAGTTCACGTTTAGTCAGCTGGCGAAAGCCCAACACAGCATCTTTATATGAGGGGTCCTGTTTGAGGGGAGCAGAGAGACAGCTACAAAATATGTCTGAAAATTAAGCATTGTTTCTGGTCAATGACATGCCATATCAATAGCATGCTACACGCAGCTATATGGTATTTCACACAGCTGTACATTTTAAATATCAAGCATTTTAAGGAGGGAAATGAGAATATTCTCACCGCCATAGGTTCAGTGCACAGGGTATAGCCAGACTGGAGGAAGATTCCCATTTTCACTGAATCTGGAGAGCTGAGGACACTTAGAAGATAGTCAAATGTCTCTTTGTTCCATTTACTGTGAAAATAGAATAAAAACATTTTATTCACTACTAGATTATACAGCATCTCTGAAAACTTAAGGATGTGCTTCAACTGATTCACGTGCAATTTTGGATTGAGACACTTTCACACAAATGAAACCTCACGTTTCTTGCACGTTCCCCTTGTCATACAGATACGGCTGCCAGAGTCCAGCTGCCCCGTCGCTGGTGGTGAGTGGAGTGAAGACATCAGCGTACACCTCTATGGTGAGGGGGGAGACCCTGCCGTCAAAGTGCTGGTAGATGCTCTGAGCCGTGGAGAGGCCGATGACCCCCGCTCCAATGATGCACACCTTCATGTCTGCAGAAAAATGTACCATTACAGATGAATACCTCTTTTGCTACTCTTTTTGCTGATTCGGACACACACACACACACATATATATAGGCTATATGTGTATATATATATATATATACATTCAGTACAGCATGTACACACTCAGTGTGTCTGGAAAAGTTCCAACCAGGCTTTTTTTAAATTTATTTTACTTTCTACAATCAAGTTATGCTTTATCTTTGTTGCTTATGTGCAAACAAAATGTAGCCCTTTCCATTTGAAATAATATCACCAATGCTGCCTCCCACATGATTAATCCTGAAGAAATCAGCACATGCAAATATTTATCGATATATGCAAACTGTTTTCCTCATTGGTTACATGATACATTGCATGTCATACCAAGCTGGAAAGAATCCATTTGATAGAAAGACAGTTTCACTCACCTGAATTAAATTGCCCAAAAGTTTTCTCCAAAAAACTACTAGGAAAAGTCCCATACGCTCTATTGCTTCTCTCTCACATGACAGACCAATATAATGAGAAACCAGAATTTATTAATTAACTTCATTCCCCACAAGTAACTTCAATAACATGTTCATTCGTTATCTTCACACAAAGTTTGAATGACGGGGTAAAGTCCACTGGTTTATATTAACCAGCCAGGCAACTTTATGATGTCTGTAAAATAGGCTATTTCACTTGAACAAAATCATTGAATTCATTTATTTCATAGATCAACCTTGTTACACCTATTTAGTCAATATTATCAGTAACACGAATGTTAATAAGGGGAAACTAATACGAATGTAAATAAGTTAGAAATAAGTTTAATAAATACATTTAAAATTGGCTATAATATGATTTAACATGTGTGTGTATGTATATATATATATATATATATATATATAAGTTAAATTAAACAAAAAATACGTTAGCTTTACCTCATAATTAACATAATTAAGCAAATATAGCACAACATACACACCACCTTATTATCAACTAAAATTACTTTCCTCCCCCATACCTCCCGGATTGCTTTGAGTGGATTTTTTGCTTAGTGGTGAGTATTTTGATTCAAGGGCGCAAATATTTTGAATCTCCATTCAACAAAATAAGATTCGTTCTGATTTGTCCAGTGGCACGGCGGCCTGTTACGTAGGTGCTGACTGCTGACGTATCGGTAGGCTTGTTCGAGATGCTTCGGCGCTGAGCAGACCGAGCCAACAGTAGGCTTTCCTGAACTTTGTATCTTTCCTTTCCTATACCTCCCAAAGCCAAGGAAGTTCATTTTAAAATTTTTAATGATATCTACCCATCTTCAGAATTCCTTAGGCATAGATTTAATATTAACCACAATAATTGTATTTTCTGTGATTGTGACATTGAAACAACTGCACATTTATTTTTTGACTGTAAATTCAGTAGAGCTTTTTGGTAGGATATGTATGAGTGGCTTAAAGTTTCTGTTAATGTGAATTCTCAATTTTCTAAAAATGATATATTTTTCGGTATACTAATGGAAGATATGGATATTCAATTTTTGCTAAATAATGTTTTAATTTTGGGAAAATTTTTCATTCACAAATGTAAGTGCCTTAAAGCAAAACCATTATTTTCTGTTTTTCAAAAAGAATTTTGGTTGTACTGTAAATCTCTAAGAATGTTAAAATGCATGAAACGAAAAAATCTATTTACTTTATTGAGGAAATTTAAATTAGAAGACCCTGCTGTGTAAATTTCTTTTCTTTCTTTCTTTTTTTTATATTTTATTGTTGTTGTGCTCTGTTCTATGAGATTCTTTTGTATCTTAATACTGCCTTATTGTACTTATTTCCTTTTGTAACAAAAAATAAATAAAATTAAAAAAAACAAAAAAACAGAAGGCTTTCCAAAAGTACCGCGAGAGCGATTCAAAAGTATGAGGAGTCGTTTGCTCTATACTTAAGTCGTTCGCTCTCGCGGTACTTTGATGTCCAGCCGTTCTGCGAAGCGCCGATGCATCTCGAACAAGCCTGGTGTCTTTTTGCGCGATATTAGGCTCGTTTAAGATGCGCCTCGCTTTTCGTGAAATATAGGCGAGAGGAGGCGATTGCGGTGAGGTGAGAAGTAAAAAAAAGAGCAAGAAATACGGACAATTCTCTCTTCTCGAGGATCAGACACCTACGAGATCAAAGGAGGATATCGCGGGATTCACACTGTGATACTGACAAACAGGATGTAATTTAAGTTCTGTTGCTTTTATATGTAAAAAAAATGAACAAAGTACTTGTTATTTTATTCCATTGGAAAGACGTGTTTATCAATCATTTTGACTTTATAAAGACATTTATATATTTTTATTATATAAATATGACAACAATCACATAACCCTTAGACAGGGGCTGTCAGAGTTTTTAGGAATATTCAGACATAATTTATTCACATAAAAACATGATATCAGAGAACAATGCATCACGACTATTTAAACCAAAGTCGTTTCCCATCGTTGATCAGCGCATGGAGAGCAACTGCGCCTCGCTGTCTCCACACTTTATTGACACACGTCGCTCTGACATCTGAGCAAGGCGCTCCACACTCGGACACATTTCTTACCGGCATGTATCTCGAGGTGATCGATCACCGGTGATCGGTTCTGCGCAGATTTTGCTTATCTGAAAGCCTTATGAATTCATCCACTGTTGCCAAATAATTTTCATAGGAAGTTGCTAAAGGCGGAACAATTTGTTGCTAAAAGTTGCTAAATGACGCTGTCACGGCGTCGTGACGTCATTACGTAATCGCAACGCAAAACTATCCTCATGTAATATACAGAAAACACTATGAGTTTTCTCAAATTTGCTGGCCACCTCAGCAAAAACATTATTTAAAATGTTAATTTAGATTTGTTTGAAAAAATTATATTGGTGTAGTAGGCTATTTGTAAAAGTAATACAAACACAAGACCTTTTTGATCAGATATTTTTATTTTTACAGTTTTTAACAGTTACACTCTTTTGAACAATCACAGTTTATGTAGTCTATTTTCTTTTTAACTTGTGAAATTAATAATTAACAACAATTAAACAACAACTAAAGCACTGTATTGGTAGTTAATATGCTACCTAAATGAACAACAATTATACATGTTAATAATAAGGTATCAGTAAATGAACAATTATATCAAACCATTGTAGAAGTGGAAGTTTGTTGCAGCCACAGAATCTGAAAAGGCAGATTTGCAAGCCATACCTAAATGGTCGCATGCTAGCAGTGAACAATGTTCCGCAATGGCCATTGCCATAGTAGCTTCTGCACTTTTGCAGTTATCCATTTTATTAACTAGCTGTGGTAATGTAGACTGCTTTGCTGGGTTATATGGTTTTGATTTATTTATATGCTTTGCTGTAGTACAATGTTTTCTGATGTAATACATTTTTGCAAGCATATCTGATCCGCAGTGTGCACGGTATGCTCGGGCTTCAGCCACCTTTTAAATTCAGGTACAGACTCCCACTCTTTTCTATATTTCTGGCTGTACAGTTTTGATTGAGACATGTTGATAGATGTAGTTAAGTCTCTTACAGATCAAAAATTCATGAACAGCTACATTCACTGAGTTTTAACTGTGGTTGTGGTTTTAATTATTTTCCCAAAATTGTGAAATGCATGCTACTACTGCTGCTGCAGTTTCTGTGCCTGGCTATTTAGACCTTATATAGCCACGCCCCTGCACTTATTGTCTTTAGTCTTGCGGTTTGTGTTTCTACAGCGATCTTAAAGAATTTATTAATTAATCGCTCATCTTGAGTTAAGTCTGCCGTCACTAGGCTACCGCTCTTTAGATTTGAGCCCCTTTTCAAAAGTTGCTAAAAAATAGAATAAAAAATTGCTAAATTTGTTGCTAGGTGCTTTTTGAAAGAAAAAAAAAAGTTGCTAGGGTAGTCTGAAAAGTTGCTAAATCTAGCAACAAAATTGCTAAATTGGCAACACTGAATTCATCAGGTCATTGAATCACCCATTCAACCGATTCGTTATTCGACCGAGTGATTCACGACAGCAACACTTCATTAAACATAACATTTATACATCTAAAACCGAGTTTCGGTAATCTTCCATCCTCATAAACCCAGTTCATTCAATACATCCAACGAGATTCAGATTCAAAACACTGACTCGTTCAGTAAAGGGCATGTTCCTTCATTAATCCAAGCTGTTCAACCAATGATAAACTCCACACAGACCATTCTCGAATGCTATTGGTCTACGCTATAGTCACTCTTTGAAGTCAGGAAAGCAGGAGAGAGATTCGGTGAACGAATTTTTTTTTAAATGAACAGAACGATTCGTTCACATAAAAGATTCATTCAAAAACACCGAATCGCAAACACCGCTATAGGCTCTATGAGCTGAAAGCAGCAGCAGTAGTCCGAGATTCAGCTAACGTTACACGCGGCAGTGAGTGAGAGAGAGACAGAGAGAGAGAGAGAGAGAGACAGAGAGAGAGTACCAAAACATCATTCCGCTCATGTCAAAGCGGAATCAGCGACACAAACAACGCCGAACAGCGGCTCAGCCATATGGCCTTTTAACAGTGGCCCCATCGAGCGCGTGGAGTTGCAGCACGTTCCCCGTGTATCTGGCGCTGCTGCTAGGGAGAAATCCGCTAGTGGGTTTAGCTTGTGACAGATAGACTGGCCGTTGTGCTGGGAGATTTCCATCCATGGCTCTAGTAACCCTGCAGCGCTCGCCCACTCCCAGCGCGGCGTCCACTTCCAGCACCGCCACCACCAACGCGGGGGAGGTAAGCGGAAATAAACACGCTGAGATGAGACGATGTAATGTTTAATAAAATACATAAGGGGACACATATATGAGCCACGTAGGCCCTAATGCTAATACAGCTCAGGCTGTAGTAGAGCTAACTAGCGGGATGCCACTGAGATGACACGATTCGCCTTGGGCTTGTTATGCACTTTATAATATAGCCTACATAATGTGTACATTAGCTATATACACACACATAAATATAATTCTTGATTCAAGTTGTTAAGTTTCACTTGATCATTCATCTTGGTCTTGTGTGTTTTGTGATTCTGCTTAATCTCTGTGGCAGTGTTTGGAGGAGGTGGGATGCTTCTCTTGGATCCTGGTCAATTCTGTCACCAGGAGAGAGCGTTTGACAGGGTTGTTGTACTTTAGTGAGCTAATGGCTTGTTTCCAGGCTGTCTTGCAATTTGTGGTTCAACGATTGTGAAAGAATATTTCTAATTTCAGTGAACAAAACACTGTGTTTTGTTTGGTACAGACTGGTTTAACTAAGGATTAATCATGAATACCATTGCTAAGTCTTAAAGGTGCACTCCGCATGTTTTACTTAAACGTTATAGAAATGAATGACACGTTTGGAAAATTATTAAAACGGTGTACACCTACATAAGATGAAGATTTAAGACATATCAGCCGTCTGTAAAAAGGTATTTATCTTGGAGCGGGTCGTCACTTCATGGGTGCCGCTGTTGACATCACGTGACCGCCCGTGTCACGCAATTGAGTGACTCAAGTGTGCAAGGTGCTTTTCAATACATAAGCATAAAAATACTTTAAGTTGATTTATATATTCTTGTGACAATTTAATATTCGTAAAGAAAGACACATTTACCCAGATTTGTAGAATTCCTATCTAAAATTAAATTCTTAGTTAAATATTTGCGGATTGGCCTAATTAAAATGTACTTTTATTTTGCTCTATGGTGAGACATTACATGTACAATCAATGTACCAGTTGGTATTGTTAATGTTTGTGTATACACATCTTAACAAAACAGGTACATCTTGACAAAACACACTTTATAAATTATATACAGACATGTAATAACAGTTGGTATTGACGGGACAAATAGGGACTGGCTTAAACAAAAAAAAAATCACTCAGTGCACCTTAAAATGGCAAGATTTGTTTACAAAAAATAAGCAGACAGAATATGCCACTACATTCTTTGGTGGTTATATTTATTTTGGTTGAAAGTATAATGACTTTGCTCCTGTCACTGTATGTTGCAGTAGTAAATGGAGGAGTTTGTTTTATCTCATGTTATTGTGTTGGACTGTGTGCTTCTATTCATCTGGTCAAGCCATTTTAAAAGGGGAACTGCCAAAGAGCTTTTTGTGCTTGTATACAATGAAACTGTCCAACAACAAAAATACTGAGCACTGCCTTCCTCATTCTCCATAGTTCCTAATTTGTGCTTCCACAAAAACACCTAAGCCATTTCAGTTTACTTAGTTATCATGGGTTATAAGTTGCTAGTGTATCTGTGTGGTGCAGATCTGCAGGCGGTTAATTTCTGTTACACTAGCAGCCCTTCATGAGCTGCCGTTCTTTGTGTGAAAATTAAAGGTCTGCCCCCCTGAGGACTGCGTTTCTTCTCAACAGAAATTTAAATCGAAGTCATTGTGCCCTGGCACAGCTAAGCTCCTCTCATGCGATGAAAGGCCTCCTGTTTTTACCTTTTCATTAGGAGCGAGACCCTTTAGCCAGTCTTGCTAGGAGAGCTGTATGGCTTTATTTGTTAGTGATTCTCAGGAGGTGGTTCTGAAAAGTGTCAGGAAAACCCTGCTTTTTCAGCAATGGTCTTGTAGGTTTTAATTTAAATTGTCTTTACTCTATGAAAGCACCCCACCTTCATAATATTTCCTCTGACATCACAGTTGTCTTAGAAATTGTACTATTGTACTAGTTACACTCAGTAGGAGGCGCTAGCACTACACATTTGAATGGTACAGCACAAAGCACTTGACCTGATGGATACTGTATTATGAGAGTAACTCTTGCATTATGAATTATACATATATGTGCACTATTTTTATTATATATATATATATATATATATATACACCGTTATGGCCAGGGCACTTCACACTTTTAAGTCGGTTTCTGTCATGGTACCAGGGTCAGATTAACAACATTCTTGAACCGCTTAGGAAATGTGGTCTTTTGCTTCTTAGTTGGACTAAACCTTCTTTTTTCCTGACTGTTCAGATCTTTAATGTTTATATTTATATAGTACTTAAATCTAAGAATGATTGCGTAATGCGCTACACTAGTGAGGACACACACTATTTAGAATTCTCAGCACGACCTCAAACATGAGGCCTGGAACATGCAGCTGCAGTGATGTCATCTCATGCAGAGACTGAGAGAGAGGGATAGACAGACTCGTAGAAAGGAGGGGTGGCAAAAACGCATTGAAGAGGAATAATTACGGTGATGTTAGTTCGGTTTTAAGTTTTCAGCTTCCAAGGGTAAAAATCTGCAGAAGCTTTGTGTGGTTCAATGTGAAATCAAAACTGACCTTATTTATTTTAAAGGATTAGTTCAAAATGATTAAATGTAAATGTATTATAGAAGCGGTTCAAATGACTCCTCAATTTAAAGGTGCTCTGATCAGGGTTTTTGGGGCCAGTGACCTATTACTGATCACTGGAAGCAACATTGGGCGACGTGATCATCAAAATAAATAGAATAAATAAAGAGATGGGAAAGTATCATGAATTGACAACTCTTTATTGGCAAGAAACATGTGCAACATATTCCATTCTCTCTCTTAAAGGTGATTAGGATCAACTTAGAGCTTAACAAATACAGCGTTCCTTTTACATTAAATAATAAAACAGAATAGTCTTTATCAACAGAAAGTAATCAAATGTAAAACCACTGTATAGTGTTCACTGTATAAATGTCAAATCAACCAAATTTTGGAAACTTCCCCAGCAAATTTTTATTTCATTTTTTAATATTGTTTTCTATAGAAAGACAAACATAAATACTGATAAAAGCCAAAATATGATATGTCACAGATGAATAATTGCTGAGTAATGCACTGTTTTGTAAAGGGGGGTCAAAATGACCATTTTCACCTGAGATTTGGAGCCAAATTAGAGGGGTGTAAAAATGACTTTAGAAAGATGGCAGCATCATTACTTCATTTTTACACAGAGATTGGCGTAAAATCGGTTGACTTTAGCAATCTTTGTCAGTATATGCCAACAGTGATAGTTCAAAAATGGCAAAAAGCACTTCTTGTGTTGTTGCCTTGCAACTCAAGAAGTATTAAAGATTATTAACAAACTTTCCTTTTGGTATCTTAATTTTTAAGGCCCTCGAAGGTCCAGTCCCAGAGATATGGAGATCTTAATGTGGCTCCATGAGTAAATTGATAAATTGTACACATTTTCAATGGGTGACTTTGCATACAGCTGATGCCTTTTTCTTTTAAAGAGGAGTATCTGAAGAACAAATAATGTTAAAACTAGAAATATATCTCGTGCCTTTTCTTTCAACACAATTGCACAGAAAATAAATAAATAATAATAAAAAAAATCATAAATAATCAATTCCTTTGTTTTTTCATTTTGTGGATATTTCAGTTTGTGGTTTGGTTCGTACGGTGTTCTTCGTACAGTTTTCCTCATACATTATTGTTTAACAACATTAAGTTAAAGAAGGTCAAATTTATCAGTCAACTGAAGGCTATGCTCCAAACACTTACCTTACTCCATTCCATCACTAAATGCATGTCCTTGAAATAGAGTTTTGTGACAGTTTTGTAACATATTTACTTTGACTTCTCTGGTAACGTCAGTTGTTTGTCTCATTTCAGATCATGCTGCCAAAATTACAACAACAGTTTGATCAAAATTATTTCTAGGGACAATTCAGTAGTCTCTGGATATTGGTAAGGACAGTTTCCTAGCTTCCCTACTGAAATCTACGCCCTTGCAAATAATAAAATTTTAATTAACTCACAAATGCAAGAATAATAAATAATGAAAATAATACTACATGAACTTTTATTTGAACTCTCTGAAAGTTGTGAATCCCGTATCCCATTTTGAGACATTGAGATTTGGTTTAAGCAATGATAGCGGTCAAGAAAATCTTTTAGGCTTCTGTGCTCTCTAAATGTGCAAACCTAGTATCCACATTAGGACATGCAACAAAAAAATGAGGTAATCCAGTTGTGGAAAAAAATGCATTTATACAGAAAAATATAGTCAAAATAAAGTTTAAAAACTAATCAAATATTTGTGCTCACTGACAATGCAGATGTGGCTTACATGAGAGTGTCACCTTAAAATGTATATTGATTTTTTTTTTTTTTTAAATGCAGTCTCAATGCATCACGTCATTAATCCATGAGATTTATCTTTATCAGTGTATTGTTACCCCCCTAAATTTTTATGAGGCTTTAAATGAAGTTTCTTGATCCTGTTAATTTCATTATATTGAAAAGAGAGGTCAGGAATTTCCTAAACTCTTACAGATTTGGAACGGATTCCTTTAATTCACGTTCCTGTCGTGCATATTTGAATTGAATTTCACTCTGAAACTTTTCACATTACAGAATCAAAATTGGTTTGTGAGTGCTCAGCAGCACCGTATCGATTTCTACCTTCTTTTGTTTCACCTTTCGCCCCACGCTGTCTGTTCATCCACGTAATAAATCACAGAAGAGCCTCACGCCTCCAAACAGTCTGTTTCTGTTCACAAACCTCATTGTTTCCACTGCTCATAAAATTTATACGCCCAGCTTCTGCATGAAGCATATTTTGGTACGTGACAGAAACCCTGGCACGACCAATAGCCCTGACATGGTTTCTTCCCCTTCAGGCATCTGTCACATCTGACCATGGCACACTCCCCTGCCTCCATTCAGTGCTACATACCACTATCAGTAACCTAATAAGCAGAGCCGTCACGTTCACATACAGTGAGGAACTATTTTAAAAACACTCTTTGTTATGATGAAACCTTATCTTAAGGAGAGGCCCCTTTCTTCACGTTTCAGCTTTGAGAGAACATTTCTTCTTTGTCATATTATGCTTCTGTGAATAATGAAATATCACAGCTTTTTTTGTAATTTAGGACACATAGGTCTTGTGCTTAAATGTTACACATTTAGCAGAGAGAGAGAGAGACCGAGAGAGTGAGAGATCATGTGGGTGGCGGTACATGTTTAGGCCAGATTGTTGTGCGTTGCGCTGGGTTTGAGTCGGGTGAGGTTGTGGAATTTGGAAAAGTTCCGATGCCTGAGGGATTCTGGCCTCTCCATTATTTATTCCAGAATTGTGCTGACATTTTCAAAACAGATGCTGAATTTATAACTTATAATTTGGTTTTGGTAGAAGATGTGTGAAGACGTAATTAGAGCAGGATGTATCTTTTCTGATGTAATAAATCAGTTCTTTTATCTTAAGGCTCAAAGCAATAAAATTTAAAATAGAACAGTGTGGACTCTGTTGTTTTAGATAACTAACTTCTGTTTCCCTCATCTTTTCTTTTTATTTTCACAGGACTTTGGAAGTGATGATGAGCGCCGGCTAAATCAGAGGTAACAACTGGCTTTCAAATGCGAGTTTTTGTATATTTTTGTGTGTATGTGTGTTCTCAATGTCCAGTCTGTCAGAACCACAATGGGAGTCTTCGTTGCACCCTGTAGTTTGAGAGATGGTTCTGCTCCACTGTTCTAACACACATATAATCAAGGATATCTGAGTCCAGGCATCTTATCACTGCTTTCACAGCAGCTCTAACACCAGAGTGGGTTTTTATTACAGTTCCAGTTCCTCCTTGACTGAAGTGAGGTCAAGTGGGTTTCATTTGAAGCAGCTGTATCGTTCCTAATGAAGAGTCCTATTAGTGTTATCTGGTTTCTTGTAATTCAATGACTGCAGACGACAGATGAATGAAATGGTGTTTAGAAGAGCTACCTTACAGGGAATGAAAACGTTAAAGCTGGGCTCATTGGAAATTCGGACCACCATCTACATATTGAAACTATGTACCTATACACACCTATAAACCTACCTATACATTCAATTCACTGCAATATCCAACTGAAATGAACTCTAATGGCAGTAAAACACCAACAACTTTTATTCCTTTTCACACAATTTATGATTATACGGTCAGATTATCAACAAATAAACATTTATTTTCATACGGTTCCTTCCACAATACTATGCTGTGGCCTCAAAACACTTTTACCATAGTGCATTATTTGTAAAGTAATACACTTTGATTATAACAGAGCTCAAAAGACTTGTATGCGAGCTGAAATGGCATAGTTGCATCAGCTTGGATAAAACTGTACACATGCAATAAGCAACACAATATCATTTTGCAGAAATGTCGCCACAGGCACAGTTGTCCAATGAACCTGGGTTGCTTTTTTTAGTTGAGAAATCACAGTCAAATATGTGGAAGTTTTGTGAGTCTTTTTTGACTGACTCATTGAAAATAACCGATCCGTTTGTTTGTGAATCCTACCTTTCACAAGTGGCGACTAGATTTTTTGCCAATTTTTGTTTTTCCGTCTTATTTGAAATAGTTTCACTCATAGTCTGAAGCCCTGTTTTGAAATGATTTATGTCAATACTTTGAAGCATCAGGATATCATAATTAGATCATGATTAAAACTGCACCAAAAACACATTATAAAAGAGGAAAACTGCAGAGTCGTTCAAATCTTTCTCATGCAATTCTCTTCCATTTTATTCAATGTGGCGGCTCTTATGTTTGAACAAATTTAACTTGTTTTTTCAGTTTGTGTAATTTTTCTATACAAATTGCCTTTAGATAGCAGAACTATCTTTTTGTTTGACCAATGACAGACGTTTGGAGTGTTTGGGAAATCATTATTTTTGCTATATTGTTTAGTGATGCTGGTGGTGGAGAAATTACACACTTCAGCTATAATTGACCTACTAAAATTATTAAATTTAAATGCGTATGTTGATTCAAGTCTTTAAAGTATCAATGTAATATCAATATATTTATGATTTTTATCGTTACAGCTTTAGCGTTTACTAGTAAGGACAAAAGCTTTTCACGTAGAGAAGATGCTTGTCCTGGCTGTTTTTTTAGATTCAGCATTCTTTCATTCAGCGATCTTTTAGAGGACTTATTAAACTAGGGCTTGTGTCTGCTGGGATTGGACTGATGTCCCAGTCCTTTAAAACTTTGAATCTAGGTCACCAGTCAGAGCAGAAGAGAAGTTCTTAAAAGACAAGTTGTTTGCTGCAAGTTGTGCAGTACTTTGTGAAACTCTTGCTTTGTATTTCAGTGTTGCCATCCTGGCGATGGTCAAGTAACAACTCTTGAAGACAGTCAGAATTCTTACGTACAGTGCAGATTGAGGAGCTAAAGGAAGAGGATGTGTACAGAGGAAGAGTTTCATCCCAAAAGTCACATGACATCCTCAAAGGTCACATTGCTCAGGAAATAGCTCTTGTGTTGATTATAAACTCAACACAAGCTGAATCAATTGCAATTTCTGTCTTAATTTGACATTTTCTGTCTAAATGACAGTAAGAGGGACTATAATGAAGTGTTTGTTTTGTGCTTTTGGTAAAAGTATCACTTAATGAACGGCTTGCAATAAGCACATTCAAACAAACTAATCTCTAGAACGTGTGAACACAGCAGTAATGAGTACTCTGTTAAGGAGGAAAAGGAAATGGATTGTTTTTTTGTTTTTTAATTTCGATCAAGCTTAGAAAAGGGTGTGGAGGAACTACTGTGCCAGTTACCTGAATGAACCTACTAATGCCTTCTGTCTGTTTTCTGCTGGATGGAAGCACATGTGGTGTGTGTGACCTACATAAGGTCATTTGACAAGGGGAAGAGCAGTTGTTCCCTCAGCACATTTAAAGTGCTTTTAGTACTTTCTGTCCATCTCAGTTTCTTTCTCGCTCTGTTTGCCCTGTGACCGTTTGAGAAGGCAGTACTCAGCCTCAGTGTTTCTGCAAAAACAGGATATGAGAAAAGGAGTCTGAGATTCCAGCTTTAGCGATTGCAAACACAATGGAGGCTGTGTCTGATTTTTGTATCTTCCTGTGACTCATAGATAAGACTATAGTCCCTCAGCACCAAATACCAATTAGAAAGAACATACAGTATTTGTACACTTGAGCCACTCTTAAAAATCACTTTGAGATCAGCTGGTTAAAAGTCATTGCAGAAGTTACTAAGTACTGTGAAGTTTGTTCTGAACAAAAAGAGCATAATTTGTTTGCAGATGCTACTTGGTTTGATCATTTTATCTAATGTGGGGTTTCCCAAACTGGGATGTTTGCAAGGGAAATTCAATGGGTTGTAATAATTAATTAAATCATGAAAAAAATATTTATCTAAATAAATCATTTTAAAATGTAAAAAAATCAAAATATAATACTCACTTGAGGCCACAAGTCAGAATAGCAATTCCAATGTTATGTTCGACGCTTATTCTAAAAAACCATACATTCATGGAACTGTCCAGGGTGCAGAAAACTAACAGAAAAGTTGTGTGTGTTGGGAACGGGATGTCCTAGAGGCTCATGTGAAACAAATCCTCTTTTAATGAGGAAAAACAAGGTTAGGATAAAGTCACTAGTGCAGTGGATGCATGGAGCTAAAAACAATGTAAAAACAGCAGCATCAGCAAAACAGAATACCTCTTCTTCACAAACAGCCATTTTCGACATGTGTGAAACCGAGAGCGAACCAAAAGACTTTTAGTTTTGGAGTCGGTAAGTTAAGAGTCTAAGCTAGCTACTGTTTTAAAGATACAAACTACTAGTTGTTAAAGAAGTCCTGGACTGAGCATTCCAGCTTGTTGCATCCGTTGTTGTGCAATTGTCAGAATGTGACATGTCATGGACACACTCCCAGTATTTGATGTAATTTGTTTATGCACACATGTAAAGACCTGTCCTTTTGCCTTAGCTCATTGATTCCTAAAGTAACACCCGTTACTAGTAAGAAACGGTTTGAACCTGACAGATTCCTTTTCGCTTACCTAATGCTGGCTTATCTTGTATTTTCCTGAAATCATGTTGAAATATGTGCTATTGCAGAATCTGCAGTGCTGTTACGTGCAATCGTGCATTCGTGGTTTAGTGTGGAACGCACTAGTGAATGGCATAGCTTTGAATGTTTATAATGTGGATTTATAGCATGTTCATACAAAAGAGAGCATGTAATATTTGTATTTACTGTGGTTCTATATTCATTCCACTTAAATAGCCCAGTTTGTACAAAAGAAAATTCTTTCTGTTAAGGTTTTGAGCAGTGTTGGTGAGCGATGTTGCTTGGGCACTTTCCCATTGAGAATGGACAACAAATTTCGATCTAGAGTTTCCAGATAGAAATTTGTTTCCCATTCTCAATGGGAAAGTGCCCAAGCAACATTGATCAAAAAGTTGCCCCGTGTATCATCATTGTTTAGGGATGCACAGTGCATCAGTATCATATCAATTACTGTCCGTTTTTAGATATTTTTTATATTAAAATATTTGTTGCAATTGGATATATATTATATATAAAATATATGTATATAAGGACTGTAGTTTTACTCGTATATTGTGAAATATTAGTATTGTTATAATTGTCTAGAGTGAAATATTACAAGTAATTATTCTTTTTTAAATATTTATTACTATTACATAGTCACATTGAAATATAATGACAAAGTACTTGGCCAAATTGTGCATTTAAAGCTGCAGTCTGCAACTTTTTTGTGTGCATGTTCAAAATTTACATAATGAGCAACATGATGAATCCATTTTCCAAACTGTGTTTTTGTCTTATCCTGAATAATAAATAACACCTATAATAAGTAATAGTTTATATTCTGATTATTTTAGACTGGTCGGGTCGCCACCGCTGCGAAGTAGCCCAGTACCTGTGTGATTAGACATAAACAGAGCTCCGGCTACACACATGCAGTTTTGTTTATTAGCCGCTAAAGCGCCAAAAGTTAAGGACTGCAGATTTAACAAGCACAGCAAACCTCTTTTACATCGAATTTTAAAGGGTTAGTTCACCCAAAAATTAAAATTCTGTCATTTATTACTCACACTCGTGTTGTTCCACATCTGTAAGACCTTCGTTCATCTTCAGAACACAAATTAAAAAATGTATTAAAATGAATTATTTTTTGATGAAGTCTGGAGGTTGCATGGTTTCTGTTTCTGTCTCAATTTTATGGAGCAACAAAAAAAAAGAGTTTAAGCCACTGGAGTCACATGGAGTACTTTAATGATGTCTTTTTCCTACCTTTCTGGACCTTGGACTGGTAATTGCGTTGGAGCTCTATGGAGGGACAGAAACCTCCTGACTTCATCAAAAAGATCTTAATTTGTGTTCTTAAGATCAACAAAGGTCTTACGGATGTGGAACGACACGAGGGTGAGTAATAAATGACAGAATTTTCATTTTTGGATGAACTAACCCTTTAAATCACAACCACAATTTTATTAGAAAAATCACTATTTGATTTTTTTTTTTCCTGTAAATTGTGCAGCCCTTCTGTGAAAATTCCTATTAAGCATTCTGAAATGGGCATAGCTGGATGAGAATGCCTTTTGTGACATCTGTATAAATAAATAAAGGAGTTTAAACACCCCAAATTTTAGCCTTATCGTAGAAAGGACAGGACCCCTCTAATAAGTGTAACCCTAATCCTAGCCTTTGCGAGATGCACTCAGGAATGCTTGCTGAACTGGCCAAAATGTTTCCTGTGAAATCAACCAGGTGGCATAGCAGCGAGCCAGTTGGTGATTTCACCAAACAGACTCAGAGGCAAGAGTAGCCAAGAACAGCAATCTGTGTTTATGTTTGGGTTTAGTTGTAGTGCATATCAGGGTTTCAGTATTTGGGTGTGTGTGAGCGTGTCTGATCCGTTGGAGAATATAGAAGTTAAAATTTTGCAATATTGTTCTGAAAAACGGCATGATTTACAGTTGATGTTGGTGCTCTAATTTTAAACATCTAAAAATATCTTAAAGTATAATTTCAGCCTTATATCTTGCTACTGACCCTGAAAAAACATGTTAAACCAGCCTTAGCTGGTTTGCTGGTCTTCCGGTCCGGTCAGACTCAGACCTGGCTTCAGCTTTGAGAAGTAAGGAGGCCCAAGTGACTTTCCTGGTGAGCCAGAGATTTAACATTATTTTATTTTTTTTCTTCTCCATAACAGATTTTTTAACTTACTCTCTAATAAAGGGACAGGTCTTAAAATGGATTCTTTATATAAGAACTACTGCATATATAAGAACACATGGCTCAACGCTAAGGAGATCACTGGTTGCTTGCCTGTGCCAAAATTTTCACTGACTCCACCACAGAAATAATAATTAAAAAAAATAAAAAAAACATAATAATAAATATAAATAAAAAAAAATTAAATAAAGACAAGTAAACAGTCAGTAATAAAAAATATTTAAAAATAATTAAATTACAACCAAAAGCACTAATAAATACAATAGAACAAAGATACAAATGAAATAAACAGATTACAGGTAGTATTCAGGTACAAAATACTATAATGTATAAATTAAATATATAGTACTGTGCAAAAGTCTTAGTCTTAGATGTTCTGTTAAAAAACAGAAAAAATAAGAAAAAAATTACTTCTGTAGGCTAAAGTGGTAAGTATTTAATGACCTCCCCTTTGTAACGATTGTTAGTTAAAGTGCCCTCTAGTGTTTAAAGCAGGCACTTCAACTAACAATCGTTACATAATATTTAAGCACCCTGCACTCACACACATGGGCGAAGTCTTGATTTGCTGTTAGTGGTCAATTCCGAGCGTTTATCTCCTGTGTTTGTTTTCCCTGTTTTTGATTCTGCCTGTTTTTCCTGGTGTTTGATTCTTGCTGCCTGTCTCGATATTTCCTGCCTGTTTGCTGACTACGATTCAACTGACAACCGCTACACCCTTACACTTGAGCAATAGCAGTAACCCGGCTCTCTTTCAAAATATAATATGTTTCTCACATTTTCTTCTTTGAGAAGCTGGAAAAAGTCCAGGAGGTCACACTAAATACTGATTTTTGCTTAAAGAAGCCATTTTGTTCTTTTTTATTTATTTATTTTTTTTACATTTTGTGTTCATAGATCCTGTATTTTCTGTTTGTATCACAATAAAGACCAAAATAATATATAAAAAATAAATACAAAATAAATATGGATTGTCTTTAAAACTTTGCTAAAACAAAAAAGCTGGTCGTGACCCAAGACTTTTGCACCATACTGTTTTAATCCTAATTAAGCTAAAGAAGACATACAGTCGAGGGCAGATTTGAACAGTGTTTTTTTCTTTCTTTTTTTCTTTTTTTTTTTAACATTAATGACACAAGACAGCAGCAGGTATTAAGCTACTGTCACCAAATGTACGGATCTGACGTACATCATATTTTCTCTTTACTGGTTGCATTCATTAAGAGTAAAAGAATGATCTCTCACGAAATGTGGTGCTGAGTTGAACATTACACCAATTTTGAAATCGGCCAGGGTAGGCCAAGCCAGATTTTTGAAAAAAAAAAAAAAAAAGTCAAAAATTTTTAGAAAACCTATGCAAGGATGAATTTTTCACAAAAAGATCTGTAAAATGGATTTAGAAAATAGAGTGAATTTTCACTTCATGTAGACTTGAAACCAGCTAAACGACCGAATCAGCTTAGTTTTTGGGTTTTTTTTGAGCAGGAAGTGCTTGATGCTACATCATAGTATCTCCAGTTGTGTTTGCATAATTGAACAAAGATAATAGATCATGGGTCATATGTCAAATCAACCCATTTTATTTTTATTTTAATAATATTTTATTATATTTTATTTATACTAGACCATTTTCACCAGAGATTTGGTGCCAAATTACAGTTTGGCGAAAATTACTTTAGAAAGATTGCAGCATTCATTATTTAAAATAAAATAATTAAAAAATAATGATGCTGGCATTTCTCAAGTCTGTTTTATTTTTGTTAACAGTAATATGGCTCTTTTCTTAGAATCACGTTCTATTAGAAGTGCACAGACTGCATGAACCAGTATTCTTGAGACAAGAGTACGTTCAACATCATTCGAACCAAGGCCGATGCATGTGGCAATTGGTATGATTAACAAATACAGGCATCAGCAAATAGATTGAAGAACACTGATGTAATATGCGATTCATCATTCTCACTTTAACACCTGAGAAAAGATTTGTGCGCTGTTTGCCCCCTCCCTCCATTTGTCCCTTGTTTTCTCTCCGTTGCTCGGCAAAGATATAATGGAAATGTTATGTTTACATCTGCTCCCAGAAAAGAAGCTTTTAATCTTTTTGTGCCTGTGTGTGCAGAAAAGCGACCATAGCACTTTTGTGTACCAGTGCAGTCTCAGCACACTGAAATAATCAGTGAACACACACCTTACGATATACACATATACACACCTGATCTGTTTAGAGCTCCATATGCAAGCGTCCTGAATCAGGACACCTGTCAGGTGTTTTGGAGTTCGCCTGATAGTGATGGTTATGCTGAGTCACATGGGAAGCTCCGTAAGTGTGGTCATGTGCTCCATTAATTGCTGTGTCAAAGCGTGAGCATGTAAGGCTAATCTGCTTAGGATATACTGTACATCATGAATGTTTTTAAACGTTTGCACACCTGCCATATATTGCAGTAGCACATATGCCCAAGAAAGGAGAAGGTTTGTCTAAGTACCACAGCCCCATCTGTTGTAATCTACAAGAGGATTTTGTAAAGAAGTAGGGGATAGTTTAGCTCAGTAGAACTTCTGTTCATTAAACTTATAGGAAATGTACGTCAATTGAGATAAGTAAAAGCAAGAGTGATATTCTGAAAAACAATGTTTGATTTGTTTTTTTAAAGTAAGTAATTAGCCTTCAACTTAAAGGGTTAGTTGACCCATAAATGAAATTTCTGTCATTAATCACTCAACTTCATTGTTCCAAACCTGTAAGACCTTTGTTCATCTTCGGAACACAAATTAAGATATTCTTGATGAAATCCGAGAGTTTTTTTTTTTTTTTAACCCCATAGAATGCAGCACAATTACCACTTACAAGGTCCAGAAAGGTAGTAAAGACATTGTTAAAATGGTCAACGTGACTATACCTTAACAAAATCTTTAATCAACAATTTCTTCTCCCCTGTCATTCTCCTTAGCTGCTTTCGTTGTATGGAACTGCAGGCTTCCAGGTTCTATGTCAGAACGCAGACTCCTTATTGGCCGGCTCCTGCGTCAACATCACACACATGCGTCATGCTGCTCACGTGAACAGCGTCGAGCAATACTGAGTGTAGGAGACTGACTGGGGAGAGAAGAAACTAAAGTCGTTATTTTTGTTTTAGTTTTACACACAAAAAATTTCTTGTCGCTTCATAACATTGAGTTTGAACCCACTGAAGTCACGTTGACTATTTAAAAGATGTCTTCACTACTTTTCTGGACCTTTTATGGGGGATAAAAAGATGAAAGATAAGAAAAGCACTTGTGGGTTTGGAATAACATGAGTGTGCTTAATTAATGACTTTCATGATGAATTTCATTTTTGGGTGAAATGTTTTTATGGTAAGTCGTTACAAATTAAGAAGGATTGTATGCTCATGTCTGTTAGAAGTTACGAACATATCAACCCAATCTTGCTATCTAACGAACGAATAGTAGAAAAATGTCCCAGGTTCAACGCAAGGCATCGGTGGCATGTTGCCGTTTCATGGAAAGTTATTTAATCTTTTCCCTCAATTTGGAAGGACAAACATATTAAACCCTAGAAGTTCCCGCTGGAGATATGTTGGTAATGCATGACTATAGTGGAAAAATAATTTTCTAATCTCAGTTAATCGGAATACTGTACACTACCGTTCAAATGTTTGGGATTGGTAAAATCTCTTCTTGAAGACCTTCTTGAAATACTTTGTTTAACATATGAAAAAAATGTTTTATGTTCACTAAGGCTGCATTTATTTAATCAAAAATACAGTAAAACAGTAATATTACGGAATATTATTAAATTTAGAATAACTGTTTTCTATTTTAATACATTTTAAAAGTCCTAACTGTCCGTCTTGATTAATTGAACATATTCTTGCTAAATAAAAGTATTAATTTATTTAAAAAACTCTTACCTGAAAAATTTGAACAGTAGTATAAATCTTCAATTATGTTTATCTTTTTTTTTTTTTAAACCTAAACCTCCATCAGTTTTATTTGATTTATGCTTAAAAAAACAACCTTTAATTCAAGATATGTTCTCTGAAAACATGCCCCAAACTATTTATAAATGTTTAGATCACTATACTGGAAAACAGGAGAAAAATATTTATTTAGAAAATTCTTTTTTACTGTGTAGAAGTTTATCTGCCTAGAGCAATTGTCAAACCTACAAAAAGATGATTTACACTGTAGCTCACAAATGTTAAAGAATGTGAAAAAATATTCTTCTGCTCTCATTTCTGAGGGAATCCTCTGCAATTCTTTGTCCCATACTGGCTTCCATTGTCAGTTCATTACTGCGTGGGACAAGTCAAAGTTATTTTTAGTGGTAATTAACAGCATTCCACTTGTATTGAACACAGAACATTCTTTTAAAGAGTGTAACCTTTGCATTTTATTTGTTTTCTATTTTTGTTTTTGTTTTTTTTCATGGGTCTTGTCTTGCCAATCCAGAAAGTCAAAATTCCACATGCCCTTTAGTAAGTCCCATTCTCTTGGCTTCTTTAGTTATTTTAGACGACTCTCTTCATCTCGCTTTCTATTCATCCTTCCTTCCTTCTTAAATATCTCCCCTCCCCTTTTTTGTAGATTCCCCCTAGCTATTTCTGTTCCTTGGTGTCTCAGTTTACTCTTTGTCCTGTTTAATCGGCTTTTAGACAGAAAGAGTCAACCCTCTTCATCTGAGTACTGCTTCAACATTTGTCCTTGCCGGTGTGTGTATGTGTGAGAGAGCCAGCACTCCTGACCTTCTCAGTCAAGCCAAAGTGTTGACAGACAAGTTAGTGGAGTATAGACGGTCATCCAGTCTCTTCTCTTAACATAGTCTTCTTGGGACAATCAAGGGGGAGCTCATCCCCCGTCTCCTAATGAGATTTTGAAGAAGCTTCTCTGGTTCGTCTGACAGCGGCAGGCACAGCCGCCCATGCTGAGCCCATGTGAGGATGGCACACAGAGGATTCTGGGGCATATCGTTTTAGGGCGTGGTCACCATTCAGGACCCTCAACTAAGAAGATCATGCATTTATTTCTGCTGTTAGTAGCCAGTAGCTTTTTCCCCCTTTTGTCCATCTGAATATCTTTAGGAACAAGAACAAGATCCTCTTTTTCTCTCATTTTGTTTTTGTCAGATTTGCTGGAGTAATCTGCATTATTTTTCCAAGAGTAACACCAGGATCTCTGTGCCTGCTAGGCTTTTTGCAGTGTCATAGCTGTTTGGAGTGCTCTACATTGAACAAAATTGGTATTTGCTGCAATATTCCCTCAGAAGTTGCAAATTTCACAAATGATTAAAAAGAAACAGCAAGTAACGCATTAAATTAAACATGACGTTGAAGTAAAAAAACTGACATGGTATTTTCTTGTAAAACGTACTACTGTAATCTTAATATATGACTCTGAAAAATCGTTTTTACAGTGTAATTTCACAGGAGAGATCTCCTCATTCGAACACACAGAGTGCTTCATCCCGTCCTGTGTAACTAAAAGAGAAGGGAACAGGTTTTTCCTCCTCTCTCTGTTTACCGACACACACACACACACACACACACTGATCGAGGAGGAGTGCGTCAGTAGGGAACTCGCTCTCACACTCTCAGACAGCGTCAGACCGAGGTAGGGGCTGCAGATGCACTCCTTCTCTCCTCTGCATGCTGTTTTTCTCCCTCTGCCGTAAGCAACTGGAGATCTGACCGAAGCGTGCTGCTGCAGACCGGGCGAGGGAGAGCTCCCTGCAGCCAGCAGCAGGATGCATCTGGTCGTGGATTCCTGTCAGGAAGTTGTGCTGAAGATGCTACCGTACTTTGTGGATAATGCATTCGTCACACAGAGCCAGATCTACCACATGTGAGTGAACCAATGAATTGGTGCAGGAGTCTCAAGTGATATCAGCATTGATATGGATTGCAGTGTTGTTTATGTCTTTGATTGTGATGCATGACATGTACAGTAAGATCCAGAAGATCCATTCTAATTTTCGTTCTGGAAATGAACAGAATGTTTTAGGATTTTGATGAGAAGTGAATAAAATACATAAAATACGTAATATTCAGTACTGTTTCGATTCACTAAGTAAATAAGCATATTTCTGACTTTGATAATCAATCTTTTGTAGAAACAGTCACATGGATCATTCTTAAACTGATCTGGAGAACATCATCGTCAGGTTTTACTCAAACTTATGGAATTTATGCAGCTTGAGTGCTGCAGTCATAAAAGAAACAAACCAACTACTAAAACATTATTAATTGCTAATTAATTATCTGAAAATTGTCAATCGTCCAGTTGAACTTTTCACTCAAATTGTTATGTTAATATACATTATGGGGTCTGTAAATTAGTAATGTTTTTGAAAGATGTCTCTTTAGCTCACTAAGACTGCATTTAATTTAATTTGACAAATCATTCTAATATGCTGGTTTGGTGCTCAAGAAACATTTCTTATCAATGTTGAAAGCAGTTGTGCTGCTCGTGAATGCCGTGAAACTTTTTTTTTTCTGGATAATTTGACGTGATGTATTTGAAATGTATTTTATTAGAAAACTGCCAAGTAAAAGTATTTTCACTAGTGGTCTCAGGCATTTGGATCCCACTGTAATGTCTGGACTGTATGGTGAGTGAGAAGTGTAGTACAGAGGTGGAAACGTCAACCTGGACTAGGTGTGTGACCCAGTTATAGCTGCTGGCAATGTTAATGCATACCTCATAATTATCTGAAGCCTGAAGATGAAAACCGTTTTGATCTTACACGCTTTTTATGTTGGTCACATTTGCGTTGACCTGTAAAATCTGGTTTTGCCACATCAGAAACTTTCTTTTTATTTGCTCTTATGTAAGAGTGATTATTGTTACCTGAGAGGTAGGGATGTTTGCTTATTTTGAATGAAAGGCATGCGGTTGTCCAATTTTGAGTTTTTTGAGTTTGCCCTAGGTTGTGTTTAAATAGCATACTGTGTACGCTGTATAAGAGTGGACATACCACTTCTGCAGATTCCAAAATACTATCTGATGGAGATGATTCTGGGCCAAATAAATCATGACCTTCAGATGAATTTACTGACTGTTATGTGAAGTTGTGAAGCCTGGATGTGTACTTGATATTGTGCTTTAGTGTGATGTGGAAAGTATTTTTGGCTTATGCATGTAGAAAACAAGTAAGAGTTTATTCGGTTACACTTTATTTTGCCGTAGTTGCATTGTAATTACTCATAAGTACTGAGTACTATTAATTAACTACATGTACATACTATAGAGTTACAGTTAGGGTTAGGGTTTGGTTTAGGTTTAGTTACTTGTAATTATGCATAATTTACGGTTATTACTATACCGTAGTTACACATTACTACATGTACTTACTACTGTAAAATAAAGTGTTACCGTTTATTCAAAAGTTGGCCCTCTATAGGGTGTGCTGTATATTGCTACTATTTTAATGCACTTTTATTAGGCCATTGCCTACCGGGTTTTTGGTCAGAGTGACTGATCGTCAAATGAAAAAATATTGATTTGTGTATCTCAAATATCTTCAAAAAAGTGAACAATATATTTTTTTAGCCATGTTCCCCAGCGCTAGCATACATATGGATTCAGTTGTTATTTATTCAGTCTTTGCTAAACATATTGTGAAGTTTGTTACCTGCTTTCTTTTTTTATTAAATAGTGTCCATGCCACTAAAATTTCATATAATATTTAACAATACAGTATTAAACCCGTTACAATTTTACACTGTATGGTAAGGTATCTTTTATAGTTGAAGGCCTCTGAAGTGCGGGACACATCGAACAGTTCCTCCCCTTTTTTAAAGTCACCAATTGTGTTTTGTTTATATCACAGCTCGGGCAGAGCCACTGAGCTCGGTAAAGCCACAGTTTCCTCCTAATCTCGTCCGTATCGCTTTAAATTATAGAATTTTGTGCAGAATTCAAATGGATCCAATACGTTTTTTGGTCTGCGCCGATATGATCCGCTCTGTGCTATCGTGTCTCTATACTGGAGCAGACTGTGTGCTGCGGTGGTTCGCGTGACACTAAAGTGACAACAGGCTTCATTCGCTTCAATGGAAAGCATTTTTACACTGTCTTAATCCTTCCCCATCTCCTATATAGTGCACTATGTGCCATTCACCATGTTGAAATATGTGTGAACAAGTGACCGATTTCAGCTTCAGCGCCCATATATAGTGTAGGGGCGGGATGCTTTAGATTCTAGAGAGCATTTGATTGGACAGAAAATCATTGAATTGCATATTGGCGGAAGTGAAGGACTGTGAATTTTGAATGCTTTTATCTTCTAAATGCAAATTCTGTCATTGTTTTGGAGCACAATAGCTGATAGATAACAGGAAGGCTAACATATTCATACTAAAAAAACTTCCATTTTGATTTCATGGGGACTTTAACCAATTAACAGGTTTTTAGTCTCTTTCTGTATTTTCTTTTTTTTAAATTAGAATATATAAGTGAGTTTCTGTGACATTCATAAGGAAAATAAGTTGAGAAGTTTATATTTTTGCTGTAGTTTTGATTCTAGAATTTCTACCAAAAGGCTGTTCATCTTACACCACGTACCAAGTATCCAGTTGGCGCCGACTCTAAACATACAAGTGAAACGTGGACGGAGACGTTTTAGAGCCGTTACTCACATCATAATTACACCCTTGGAGATGAGCGTATTCTGCTCAGGGCTTGTGTATCGTCATTTTCTGCTGTCTGTCTCACAGTCGTGACTCAATTCATCAGTCCATCGGTGCTGAGCTGCTTCCAGCCTTCACATAAATCGCTCAGAGGGGCGGACAGAGAGAGAACACAGCGGGGAGAGGAGAAACAAAAGAGAGGAGGATTGAAACAAAAGACACTGTGATCTGCTGACACCCTCGAGGCCTTTGGAGGGAGGGTGAGAAAGTTGAAGAGGGGAATAAGAGAAAGGCAGGAGGAAGAAGTAGGAGAGAAATAAAGAGAAGGGTGGGGTGGGGGCACAATGCGAGTTTTGTTGCTGGTTGCTAATCATGTGATGGTTGTTCTTCTGAATACTGAGACACTGCATGTCCAGTCAGGAAAATGAGAGGGATGAGTCAGCAGAGGGTCACAGCCACAGCAGGGCGAAAAAAAAATGTGACCCGAAATATTTTGCCTTCCTAGAGCATGTGGCCAATTTTATGACCAACAATACTCCGGTTGTGAGTTATGAAATTAGGGACAAAGTGCAATACAAAGTCTTGATATTTACCATCATTATCTGTCACTAAGGCAATTATGACAGTAGGATAACAAGAGTGTTTTAATTACAGCTCAGTAGCTTCTTTGCAAGACATTGAGCACATTTCTCACCTTAGCAGCTGTAGTAAGCTGTCTTTTCCCAGCACTGAGTTTCCATTAAAGCTTACTTGTGCCACAGTGCATTAGAATAATAGTGAGCCTCAGGTGGTTCACATTTCTGTGTGTTTAACTGCATGTGAGGCTAATTACTGCCCCACCTGAAATCACAGACCTGATGCACCTGTCATGAGCGTACGGGTGAGTGGTGGTGAGATGGGTTGTATAACATGCAAAATTCAACCCCAGTGCATTAAAGATGCACAGTCATAGGTCATTCACAAAGTAGGGTTTTTTTTTCATATGGAAAGAATGGACACAGTCATATCTATTCATCATAAATTCTCTACAGTAACTTTTTATTTTCACTGACTAATCTTCTTAAAATAGATTATTGACATCAAGTCAGTTTTAATTTTATAGTGTTTTTCATCCTCATGAACCTCATGAACTGATCCCAAACCTCATGAACTGATCACTGGGGTCCCTCAGGGTTCAGTTCTTAGTCCCCTCCTATTCTCCATTTATACTACATCACTGGGTCCCATCATACAGGCACATGGTTTCTCCTACCACTGCTATGCTGATGACACACAACTCTACCTGTCCTTCCAACCAGATGATTCCACAGTAGCTGCACGGATCTCAAGCTGTCTGGCGGATATCTCCACGTGGATGGAAGAACACCACCTGCAGCTCAACCTGGCAAAGACTGAGCTTTTAGTCTTCCCTGCCACTCCTACTCTACAACACGACATCAACATACAGCTTGGTACAACCACCATTACCCCATCAAAGTCGGCCAGAAATCTTGGAGTTATCTTCGATGACCAACTGACCTTCAGAGACCACATCTCAAAGACGGCGCGGTCATGCAGATTTGCACTTCGCAACATCAGGAAAATCCGTCCCTTCCTGACTGAGCACGCAACACAACTGCTTGTCCAGGCCCTGGTCATTTCAAGGCTTGATTACTGCAATGCTCTTCTGGCTGGTCTGCCGTCAAGTGCAATCAAACCTCTTCAAATGATCCAGAACGCTGCTGCTCGTCTTGTCTTCAACGAGCCTAAGAGAGTCCACGTCACGCCCCTCTTCATCTCTCTGCACTGGCTACCCCTCGCTGCTCGCATCAAGTTCAAAGCGCTGATGCTTGCTTACAGATCCACCACAGGCTCTGCACCTTCCTACCTCCACACACTGCTACAACGCTACGTCCCCACCAGAAGCCTGCGATCACTAAAGGAGCGTAGGCTTGTGGTACCGTCACAGAGAGGCACAAAATCACTCTCCAGAACATTCTCCTTCACTGCTCCCTGCTGGTGGAATGATCTCCCTACTTTCATCAGGAACGCAGAATCCCTGGCAATATTCAAGAGACAGCTGAAAACTCATCTCTTCCGTGAACACTTGATCCCCTCATAAAAAAAAGAAAAAAAAAAAACCCTTTCCTTCCCTTTTCCCTTCCTACTCTAGCTTATGGTACTGAGCAATGTATGGAACTTGTATTGTGAGCACTTCCTGTGTTATTTGCCAATTCATGAAGAATCGCTTGTTTGTTTTCCTCACTTGTAAGTCGCTTTGGATAAAAGCGTCTGCTAAATGACTAAATGTAAATGTAAACGTTCATCATACACTTATGCACACGTGATGAAATGTATATTTGTAGGGCAGTGTTGAAAAGTTGAGAATGTTTAAAAAGAAATTACTTTTATTTAGCAAGGAATTGACCCAAAGTGACAGTAAAGACAGTCACATTTATAATGTTACAAAAGATTTCATTTAAATGCTGTTTTTTTTCAACCGTCTATTCAGCAAAGAGCAAATTTGTTCCAATTCAGCAATTTTTTTTAATGTTAGCGTGTTATATGAATCAGTTAACAGGACTTGATGTTTAAAAATAAGAAGGAAAAGAAAAAAAAGAGTCGATGAGTGGAGGAAGAAAAACCCCTGCATGCTTTCTCTAAATCCAAATCCACAACTTTTAGTTCTTGTGGGTTTTGTATTGCATTGTCTAAACTGTCGTGCAAGCATGTTTTGTTCAATTGCTGCTGTCGTTTCTCACAGTGTCTCCTTTCTACCCTTTCTTTCCCTCCATCTTTTACAGTCTAAGTGAGAGCTTCTTCATGGTCAAGGGGGCCGCTCTGTTTTTGCAGCAGGGCAGTTGTCCACAGAGTCAGAAAGGTCATCCTCACCACAAACATGCAGGTCAGTCCATGCATGCACTTGAATAGGATTGAGGGATTTCTATAAAATCCTTCTCCTCCCTCGCATCACACGTCAGTGTGGTAACCCTAACCCAGCCAAATGGTTGTGAAATATACTGAGTTTTAATCACAGTACTGGTGATGTTTAGCATACAGAATGCTCACTGTCATTTGAGTCAACCTCGATCCTGTATTAACTGTGTTTCAGGGCCTTTATTACCAATTTTTTCAAATCTTAAGTCAAGAGTTAAGATGGGGAGTTTCTGTAATATAGCCCCAGATGTGTTGCTACAAATTTGTTACAATAACAGTTGGATTTATGATATTTTGGTAGAAGTTATGGTTACTAAAATAATTTTTGTAAGGGTGACTGCGTCTATTCTGAGAGAGAAATTCAGAAATTCTGCAGCAGATGCTGTCCGGCTGATGGACAGACTCAATGCTGGCTAAGCGTGTCCCAGACAAGTGTGTGTGTGTTTGTGTGTGGATTAGCCAGATTAGCAGTTTAGCTCAGCACATTGGGACTGTGGGAACATCACTTCTTATAGACAGGCCTCACAGAATGGGTTTTATGTGGTTTGAGATGCACATATGTGTTCAAATGTAACTGTTTGTTCAGAAAGGAAAATATAAAAATGTGCACATTTTTTTATTATATTAATATAATATTTTTAGTGCTTTGAATTGTTTAATTATATTATTTAATTTGTTTTCTACTTTTTGCCTCTTATTTATGGGACCGTTGACACCAGAAAGGAACGAATAGGTAGAGAGGCTATCTGTATTGGCAAATATTTTAATACATTGAATATAGTGTAACTATATATTAAAATATAGTAAACGATAGTGGAGCTTGTTTTCTCATTATATGTGGTAAATTGTCACAATCTGCCTATTAAACAACCTATTACAGGTAAATGCTAATATTTATGACAAAATTCATGAAATGGCAGAAATGATAAAAGATAATTAAATAAATAATTTTAAAAGACAACTTGCTGTGACACCATGCCTCAATAATAATGATACCTTTTGGTTAAATTCTACCAAGAGTATATAGATGAGAAATAATGTTTACACTTAACAATACTGTTTAATTTGTTAGCAATGGTAAATGCGTTGGCTAACATGAACTAACAATGAGCAATATATTTTTTAAATCATTTAATATTCTTTGTTAATGGTAGATGAATAGTTAATGTTGGCTAGTAAGAGCTAGGCGGCTAGTAAACGCTGTGTGTGTAAACCTCACTCTCCTAATTTCAAGTAGCACACTAGCGGCTGACGCTAGAGACTGCGGCTTTTAGCATCCTTGTTAGCGTGTGCGCCTCTCATGCCGGAAATTCCGGTTTGAATCCCGTTCCGAGTGGTTCAAGTAAGACATTAGTTCACTGTGCATTAACAAGTGATAACAAATGCAGCTTTTGATTTTAAAAATTAATTGGTAAGTGTTGAAATTAGCATGAACTAAGAATGAACATTGACTAATAAATGCTGTAGAAGTAATGTTAACTAATTTGAACAAAATAACAATTTATTGTAAAGTGTTAATGTATACCATTGTGGATCTATTGAGTTCTTTACCCAACAAATACTACAAAAATATAATGATATTGAGATTTTAGTTTGGGAGACCTTTTTATCTACAGTAAACTACAATATGAAACCACTGCTGGAAAAACAAGCATTTGTGCAATTTATCTGACACATTTTAATCAATCAATGAAAGAGTATCGCCACATCAACAACACAAACACAAATTCACGACAGCAGATGTCCGGCAACCTTCTAACATGTGACAAGCTGAATTTATTAAACATGCTATTTTAAAGTTCATGTTTACTGTTAAACATAAGGGTGTACATTTGCTCCGGGTAAATTGAATCTGTTATGAGAGAAACTAAGCACCATGCAGACACAACAAGCCCTCAGGCTTTACGTGCTATCTCGCCATGCTTTCATACGGCTTTTCATATCACAGCAGGTTTAGACTGAATGAATGTTTTTTCCTATATCATCTGATACTATCAAGCGTCTGTTTTGTCAGTTGGCTAATATTATGCTGTCGTCTTGTTGGGATGTAACGTTTCGATTTGATGTGTCAGGAAGTGTTAATCACAGGCGAGTCAGTGCAGGTTTGACGAGTGGTTTTGTTTTTACATAGTCTGACCTCAGGACACAAAGGGTTTGTGCTTTGCATGAATCATGAGCTTTTTCTGAAATGTGAAAATTACAACTCAACTGCCCATCAATAAGAAGATGAACAAGACAAACAGTTCATATAAAGTGACTTATGCAGGTAGTCTGGAAGATCTGGAATTAGATTACAAGAATTATATCATTTGAAAAAATACATTTGCATCACAGCACTCAGTGGAGAAGTTGACTGTCTCCATTGAGAAACGGCGGATGTCTGTGTTAGACAACTAGACGATGCAAGGTTTCTCTTCCTCAGTTGCTGTCCAGGTACAAAATGTTCTCAGACAGTAAAAATAGCTCAGCTTTTTTCTCTTTAAGACCTTCTCGCAGTTTAACAGTTATTCATGAGGCAAATCCTTGGTACTCATCCTGAATGTAAATCAAGCTCTAAAATACCTTCACTTTAAATTTCCTTGTATTTAGATGTTAATGACAAAGATTTCCATTTATTTTGGTCCTGTTTTTTTTATTTGTTGTTTTTGACGTCATCAGTCACATCTATTTGCATTCTCATGGTGCCAGGCGACAGACAGTCTAAACCAGTTTCAGCTGTGATGTATTAAACACTGTCCACCTTCCTAAAGCAAGAACAGGATTCTGTGTGCTTAAGAAAATACCTGTACTCTACCGTTCAAAAGTATGGTATGATTTATTTATTTATTTATTTTTTTTTTTTGAAAGAACATTAACTATTACTATTTAAAAGAATATATATTTCAAAATGATTCCTGTGATGGCAAAGCTGAATTTTCTAGTCTTCATTTGAAATACAATTACCTATAGATTTCTATCAATGTCTTTACTGTCAGTGTTGATCAATTTAATGCATCCTAGATGAAAACAACAATTAATTTCTGTATAAAAAAATACAAATGTACAAATCTTACTGACTCTGTAAAAACTGTGAAATTAAATGACGAATCACTTCCAAAATCTTTACTGTTGGAGAAAGCGGTGTGTGAAACTGTTCCCAGTCAGTCAGAATTATTATTAAACTAATAGCTCATGCAGAAATTCAAATTCTGTCCTGATTTACTCATCCTCATGTTGCTCCAAACCTGCATGACCTTCTTCAGTAAAGAAAAAGAAGCAATTGTTTTTGTAAATGATGTGCTGGTCGCTCTTTTCTGTGTACTTACTGAATTTGGACTGTGCTTTTAAGCTTGAAAAAGAACAAAAGTGATCCGTGTGACTTGTGAGAGAAATTGTTAACAATTTGTGAATGAATCAACCTTGAGTTGCTTCACATAAGCAGTTGGACTGATCTAGCTCTGGAATCCTGATTTGATCACAATGATTCTTCAGTTAACAGTGTGCTGGTGGGGAAGACTATCAGTGAATAATGATTTAAATATTTGTCTGCTGCATATGATTTCAGAATACTTGCTATTCATTATAATAGCATGGAGGGAAAAAACCTCTATATTTTGTGTTTCATGGAACAACATGAATGTGAGTGAAAGATGATGAATTTGTGTGTGTGTGTGTGTGTGTGTGTGTGTGTGAGTAAACTATTCCTTTAAGGATGATTCTCAAAAACTTCTACGATTCTGATCAAAGCTATTCTCATATCAGTTTTTATCAGATAAGCATGTAAAATTACGTAAATTCTTGTCTTGGAGTCCCAGAAGACCAAGAGGCTTGTTTTGTTGGATGAGTAAACATACTCCTTCTTTGTCCCAAATGCAAAGCAGCCAATAAACCGTAGAGAACATAATCTGTTTTGTTGAGTATACATGACAAGATTTGGCTCTTAATTTGAGTTTATTTGGTTTTCACGTTTCTGGCTTTGTTCTTAACCTCCTCGTACACTTTGATTGGCCTCCCACATGTCCCACACCAGTTACATCACAGCTTCATTGATTCTGCCAAAGCCTACAAGAGCAGGAGGAGGTTTGTTTGGGTAGGAACACACCACAGTCAGATGTCAGAGGAGTTGGTCTGTCTGTTAAAGAGGAGAATGAAATGTAAACAGATCTTGTGTATTTAAGACTTGGTATCTCTCATTGATTTGAATCAAAAGGGGCGGGGCTAGAATAAGATGACTGGCAGGTTGTCAGATTTATAATTATTGATACCTGTGGCACAAAGGTACTTATTTGCACATGCCTTACAATGCAGCCGAAAGTAGCTTATTCATGTCAAACTTTATCATTTAATTAAAAATGATGACCTGAGACACGTAAACACAAGAAACTACTCGTTTTTCATATCACAAAGAACATTTTCTCTGCATTAACCTTTTGTGCATTTGGACACTTGTACTCTGCGATGTCGTAATATAAGCAGCGCAAATCAAAACCCGTTCGTCTTCCCACCCAACACTTCAAGACTCATTCGTATCACATAATTCTTGGCTCACTCGCCCTTATAAACCTTAGTTCACTCCTGACTTTCATGACATCAGTTTTAAGTCAGCTTGTTTACTTTTATGGTTGTTTTTCTTCAATAGATTTTCAATAGGGGTTTGAGATTCCACTGGTATCAATGTAAACAAAATAGTCGTCATGTTTTGTTTGGATTGTAACGATGGTTTCACTCAACAGGTGACTTACCTCAGCATCTACAGGTAATGATCAACATTCTTCGCTCTGAGGACCGCATCAAACTGGTGAGAGAAACACACACACTGTCAGTGACTAACATTTTGAAGTTATGCGCAGTCAGGCTGAATGGGTTTTATTGTCGCAGTTTTGCCTGAAGCTTTTTTCTTTTGCTGTGTTTATTAAGTCATGTTTAAATGTCGTACTAGTATTTTCGGAGGGTTCCATGGTGAAATATACTAATGGAAGTGTCAGTCACCTGTGACATGTTGATTACTATGCATGCAGCTGCATTTGTCTTCAGAAATGAAAGTTCTGTCATTAAATAAACCTCATGACATTCCAAACCCAATACAACTGGAGCATTTTGAAATATCTGTGATCATTTGTGGCCTCATAAAAGTGGTTCAAGACTTTTGAAACTGAAACTGTGACAAAGAGAGATCATTATTTCTTTCTGTTATAGCTCTCAGATATGACATCAATGATTTTGATCTGAACAACATAGGTTGTTGTGATCAAAATCATTGATGTCATATTTGAGAGCTATAACAGAAAGAAATAATGATCTCTCTTTGTCGGTGTCATTTTTGCAGTCTTTTTGAGAGCTCCAGTGGATCATCAGTGAAAAGAAGTGGAAAATTTCAGTCTGTTCCTTACACAAAGCAATAATATTGTACGATTTTAAAAGTGTTCAAAGAAAAAAAAAACATTTGGAAAGACAATTTCAGTACGTTACTATGTTTAATATATTTTATGATATTGTGTTCTATATGAGTGCTGTTTTTGTTCTAAACAATGTATATCAACTGTGATGTGCAGGCAGTGCGGTTAGAGAGCGCATGGTCTGACCGTGTGCGGTACATGGTGGTAGTCTACACAAATGGCCGGCAAGACACTGAGGAAAACATCTTGCTGGGAATGGACTTTAGCAACAAAGACAGGTGCCTTCAATTAAATCACATATAATTTAGCATGTTCCATCAAACAGACGAGTTTAGAAGTTTTTTGTCCTCCTGCAGGGACATTACATAATGTATAAAAATATTTCATTCACAGTAAGAACTGCTCTATAGGGATGGTGCTGCCTCTGTGGAGTGACACCAAGATTCATTTGGATGGTGATGGGTGAGTACTGCCCCTTCTGGGAACGAGAAGGAAATGCTGCTGCTGGTCACTTCAGCGTTTGGTTTGATTTGAGTTTTGAATTGATCTGTCCACTGAAAATGAAGGCAATGATAATAATAACAACCATTCATTTTTTTTTTATTGTTATTCATAGAGGTTTTAGTTCTTTTATGAGGTGCGATGGCCTTAATTAAGCTGTCTTCTCATGTCTCCAGGGGCTTCAGTGTGACTACCGCCAGTCGCACGCACATCTTCAAACCGGTGTCAGTCCAGGCCATGTGGTGAGAAAACAAAATCAATAACTTGTGTACCAGCGCAAATTAAAAACAGATCTGTAGTATATGCTTCTATATAGAGTGATTTTGTTGTCATGTGCTAGAATGGGTCGTCTTTTGACCCTTTTTGCCATATTTATTTGTTAAAAATGTGTTTAAGAGGTCATTTAAGTGCTTTATTTAACCCAAAGCTCTCGAACAACAAAAATGATTAAGAACTGTTATTTCTAATCTTTCATGTTATTACAATCAGCTCAAATATTTTTTTCCAGCCGCTGTCTAGTTGGCTAGGTAAATTTATGCACTTGTTTGTTACTGGGATATAAAAAAACAGCTCCTCAGGGCATTGAAGATGACATTTAGTGGACTGTTTTTCAAATGTTCACAGGTGCTTTGGGAGTTTGACATCCTTAAATATAATAGAGCACCACACTGCCATCTGGTGACCCTTTCAAACAAGTACTGTGGCAGTACCATGGTACAGTGAATATCAGATCATCAGATAAGCCATGTTTAAAATGACCAATAAATTAAACTATACTAATAATTACTGTACGATTACCATATTCACATACATACTCCATGATCTCCAACATACTGTCCAAAAAACTTCTGCTCACTAACCAATAATTATATACGAGAGTGTGTATATATATATATATATATATATATATATATATATATATATTTCCCGAAACAGATGAGCCTGGTGTTAAAATGCTTTTAATCAACTGAGATTAGTGTTTTGTTTCACTAGTGTCACTTTTTAACTTAATTTTAGACACCGTTTGATCCTTTTTAAGGATTATACATTCTTTTATTGTTGAGCCATAGCATATGGACCCCATATCCGCCATAGCAGATGGAAACTCTCATTGTGATCATTTACACTGATGGCGTAGGTCTCAACATCTTGCTCACCTTTAACCTGTTCTTCCTTCAGGTCTGCATTGCAGATTTTACACAAAGCATGTGAGGTGTCACGGAGGCACAACTATTTCCCCGGTGGCATGGCGCTCACGTGGATAGGGTACTACGAGAGCTGTATTGGCTCTGAACAGAGCTGTATCAATGAGTGGAATGCCATGCAGGACCTGGAAACACTGCGACCAGACTCTCCTGCTGTCTTTTTTGACAAGTGAGTGCAAACCCTGAAAGTCTTAGAGTCATTGGCACTTGTTAAACCCACAAGCAGATTTAATTCTACATTTTTGGAAGTGACTTTTTTTTTTTCTGTTTTTGAGAGCAACTAAGACCATGAGCAAAAGCAAGACATTTTTGTTAGTTGTTGTTTTTATGTAATATTTGATCTGTTTAATAATCAGTGGTCATCTGCTGGAAAGTTTAAAAAAAAAAAAAAAAGGGTGTAATGCAATTGACCCGCCCCATTTAATTACTGTTGCTGTGTCTGATAAGCCATGCGCTCTCACGCCACACATCATGTTCTCACACAGTGCAAAATACATCGCGGAACAAAGAGGACACTGACAATGCGTCGACAGACAAGACCAGGCAGGCTACTTTTGATATGAAACAGTTACATATTTTAAATATTGTCATTTTTAAAAAAAGTTTAAACAATAAATACCGCATAGTGGCTCTTCAATGTGTCGTGACAGATCACCGTAGCTCCTTCAAGCGGCTTGTGAATCAACCATCTCTTCATACTAGTTCATTTATAGCATCAAATAAACATGAATGGATATCAGTAGGAATGTTGTTTCAAGCGCGGAAAGACGGGACTGCACACAATTTTTCAAGTTCAGATTCACCAACGTTAATCTACTAACTCCCCTGACTGCTTTGTCAGACAAAATGGGGGTTCGGGGTTATGATTGGTTAGATCACTTGGCAATCAAACTGCGTGCGAAGGGTCAATTGGTTGAGCCAGTGTTGTTGTGTTGAGCCAATCATGATGGTCTAACAAACATGTGAACATCAAAGTTACACCCTTCACCTTGAAATGATGGTCTTACTTGAACCCTCGATCTAGATTGTGTTCTGTTTCTGTTTCTCAGGCCAACAGAGAGGGAGAGAACAGAATGTCTAATCAAATCCAAACTCAGGAGTATCATGATGTGCCAGGACCTTGAAAATGTCACGTCCAAAGAGGTCAGCAGAAAGTGCATAAAAACACAGCTGCACACTGACATACTGAGTGATATGTGTCACGACAGACTCAAAATCATAAGTGGTCACATGAGAAACATTTGAGACCCGTTGTTACCAGCATCCAGTAATGTGTGTCGGCTGACCTTTTGTGATCAGATTTCAGGAGACTGATCTTAATTACAGGTGTGGATAGGTTGCATAACAGAACAATTGTTGAAGACTGTAAGTCAGTAATGATGTGTGTTTTCCTTAGATTCGTAATGAGCTGGAGCAACAGATGAACCGCAACCTGAAAGAGTACAAAGAATTCATAGACAATGAAATGCTACTTATTCTTGGGCAGATGGACAAAGCCACTCTCATCTTTGACCACCTTTATCTGGTTAGTGCTGCTTTTATCAAACCAAATTCCTTCCCTTAATTTATTTATAATTGATAATTAAAAATGCAAAGTCTATTAGTTCTGTAGAAGAGCAGATGTCATATATGGGGCACTAGATGTCAATTTCTCTAAAAAGCCAGTGATTCACATCGTTCATTTTCAGGGTTCTGAATGGAACGCTTCTAATCTAGAGGAACTTCAGGACACTGGGTGAGTTTTGCCTTTTTCTGACATCCATAGTTTGTTTTCCTCCCATACTGCTGATTTTCTCAAGATACTGCTTCTCTAAGTGGGTTAATGTTTGGTAAATGTGAAAGTTTAAGGTGAGTATGTATCAATATCACCTCTTAAAGGGCAACATTTTCTCCTGTTTCAGCTAAAGTTCAGAGTAAAGCCATCAAAGCAGTTTCTTTTACAGCAAGAAGCAGGATGTATTTTTAGTACCTGATGTAAGGAACAAGAATAAACTTGCATGCATATGGATTTCTATTGTTGTGCAGATGGAATTTATTGGATCTCTTCATTTTAATTCATTGCTATTTTAGGGTGGGCTACATCTTAAATGTTACAAGGGAAATAGATAACTTTTTCCCAGGAACATTCTGCTACCACAACATCCGAGTGTACGACGACGAGGCCACAGACTTACTGGCTCACTGGAATGAGACCTACAACTTCATTGTGAAAGCAAAGTAAGACATTATTTTAGATTTCTTTTTTTTTTTTTTTTTTTTTTTTTTTTTTAAAAAGCAATATACTTTTCTCTTTCCTTATCACTTTTCACACCCTCCATGCTGTTTTGTTTTATACTCTGCAGAAAGAATCAATCCAAATGCTTGGTTCACTGTAAGATGGGCGTAAGCCGCTCGGCCTCTACTGTAATAGCATATGCAATGAAAGAGAACGGCTGGTCTCTGGAGAAAGCATATAACTTTGTCAAACAGAAGCGCAGTATCACACGTCCCAATGCCAGCTTCATGAGACAGCTTGCGGAGTATGAGGGCATACTGGATGCCAGGTAAAAGAAACATTTCCTTTTGTACTGTAAAATGGTATGTGTATTTCTTGTTAAAGGTTCAATCTGCCATTATTTGTTTGTACACATTTCTTTCTTCTGTGAACCACAAAAGAAGATATTTTGAAAGATGTCTCTTTGTTTTGTTTGTTTTGTTCATACAATGACAATTAGGGTCCATTGTTGCTTTTGGACCACACTGACATTCATTGTATAAACAAGTAACGTTTTTCCCTTTATTTATTTATAAATTATATAAATAAATAAATAAAATATTTAGCTAAAATAATTTATCTGAAATACAAAAAAGATTACATTAAATCAATTAAATCATTAAAAATACATTAAAAAATTTATAAAAAAAAAAAATCTCTCCTGAAACTGTTGTCTTTTGTGTTTTGGAGAAGAAAGCAAGTCACACAGGTTTGGAACAACTTAGATTTGAACACTTTCTGTCTTTTTTCCTTTCAGTAAGCAGCGTCATAACCGCCTGTGGCGTCCTGATTCAGATTGCGATCACCCTGACTGCCAGCAAGCTGCTGGCCCTTGCTGTATGAATGCAGAGACTGTGGATCACGTCACCCCTGACCCCACGAACCCCAGGGTCACTGTATGCTGTGAGCCCACCACCCACTCCTCTCCAATTAGCCTAGATCTTGACCCCAGTCACCCACAAAACTATCACTACTACTTCCGCCGCCTGTCAGACTCGGCCCTCGACAGCAACCCTTCCACGCCTGTCCATGCACCGCCTCTGGTAGATGTAGATCGCGTCTACATCGAGGTTGCCGATGTGGAGCAAGATGCGCTTCTTGAAGATGAAACCTTCGAGGGGCGCGATGGCCTTCATTTACCCCATTTTGGTGTCCCAGAAGAGGGCACAGCCGCTCAGACCTGTTCTCGAGGGCCGGAGCCTCTGGAGGAACTACGCCTACGTTTGGAGTTCAGCACGGTGGTGGAGGAGGATGAAGAGGAGGCTCAGAAAGAGCAAGCAGAAATGGAGGCATTAGCAGAGGGAGCGAAGAGAGGAGATGGGAATGAGGGTGGAAGGAAGGATAGTGAGGAGTTGTCAAACGAAAAGGGGATTGATCTTGCAAGCCTAAACCATCTGTGCAACGAGAACTCCAATAACAATAATCACCTCAAAACACAACAAAATCTCACTGTGAGTTTCTCAAATGGTAGCACAAAGTATTAGTACCTAGCACCATTTGTGTCATATATTATTTGCATTACATAATTTTTTCTTGTCTTTTCTTGTTTAGGAAAGTGCCCATCTGAAGCAACATGTTAAGCCAAGGCTTGTTCCTGGTTTGTTGTTCGCTTCCAAGCCCACCCAGGGTGCTCTGTTAGAGGCTAACAAACAAGGCCTTGCCCCTTTACCCCTCAACAGTGTGCCCAATATCTCTATTCAGATGCCACCATGTGCCAACTTGCCCATGATGGCCAAGTGTGGCAAGTTTGCCTCAGATTCGTGCCTTGATGCCAATGCAATGCCCTTGGGGCATAAAGATAAGCCAGAAAGCAAATCTCTTGACAAAGAAACTGATACACAGACTCTGATGCTTGAGGCCAAAGGGGAAGGAGATTTCAGACAGAAAGAGACCGATGCACAAGGTTCTTCTGCTCTACCCAGTAATGAGAGAGAGATGAAGAGTTTGGAGAAGGCAGAGGCATCTTGTTCTCCACAACAACAAGAGACTCTGATGCAGCTGCAGCGTTCTGGCCTTGTTCGCCGTCGAAAAGAACGCTTGGAAAAACTCTCTGGTCTCTTCCAGGAGCGTGCACGCACAAATGAGCAACGGGGAGCAGGTTCAAGCAAAACCGAGGATGCAACAAACAATTCCAATGATCAAACAGACCCTTTCCACAGGCCCTTCGGAACACGGGCAGATTTCCCTACCGAAGCAGAGGTGCCACTGACGAATGAAGCCTTGTTGGCGGTCCTGGGTTCAGGTGGCCTGACGCCGGTTTCTTCCCCACATGGTTCCACGCTCACCCGCAGCTCCAGCAGTGACAGCCTCCGCAGTGTCCGTGGCAAACCAGGCCTTGTGCGTCAGCGTACCCAAGAAATCGAAGCCCGAATGCGACTAGCAGGACTTACTGTACCTTCTCAACTAAAGCGTTCCAACTCTCTCGCCAAACTAGGCAGCCTCACCTTCTCATCTGAGGACTTGTGCTCGGCATGCTCCTCTGATGCAGGGACCCTTCTCATGCTCTCATTGTCCCCAGAACCTGAGCACTCATTCAGTCCAGAATGGGCCAGACCATGGCCTTCTTCCTCCTCCTCGACCTCCACCAACATGGACATTATCAACCAAGGCGAATCTGGACCTGAAGAGTCCAAGAGCTGACAGTGGGAGGTGTTAGCGCAACAGTACCTTTTGGTTTCAGCTTCAGCTGGAGTTCTGCAGCAATGTTACTGAGATATTTATATTTATATATATTTTAAACATTTCAGCCACTTGGGAACACTGGCCATTCACAGAAGTTCTTGCAGTGAACAGATCTAACAATTTGGGTAAAGAGTGTCTTCTACAAAAGAATTGCTTTCTGTTGTGAATATAAACATAATATTCAATAAATCAAAAACCTTCTGGACAGGTTCAATGCATGTGTATTGCACTGAGTGACGAACAGTTCATGAGGTTTTCACTGCTCCTCCTCTCTGCTGTTCTGAAGCAAAATAAGCACTTGCCATCCCTAAGGCCATTACTTGAAAGCGTCAAAATAGACTATTGTGTAATGTTTCCATCAGCCCACCCATTTATCGCACCATAAATCACTTAATTGTCGCCCGGAATGAGTCACAGATTCCTTCGGATATGGTCACACATTTGAAAAGGGTTTTTTAAATCATACACCCTGCTGTGCTCACGCTTCCTGGCTGGATGGTGAAAGGAAATGGACTCTTTGCCGTGATTAGGAAACTTCTTTGTATGCTGATTGACTCTTATCATTCACAGAGCACTGATGATTCACTCAAAGGTTTCAAACTAATACCTCATATCAGTACAGTACTGTTCGTAAGCCAGACAGATAACTAAACAGGATGACTGGCAGAACTTCAGTGTTCACACGCAATGCAGTGTGTGTGGAGACTCATTGGGAAAGCTGGTGGAGGACCACCATAAGATGTGTTTGGGATTCTTCCATCTTTTTAATACTTGATGATGGAGTTGAAAGACAATCATTTCGAAGGATAAAGAAAATCAGAGGCGACCTCAAGCTGTTGTTTTCAATCCACTGAATCGCTTATAGATGCAGTCTCTATTCTGACGAATGTGACTGTCCATTTTGCTGTCAAAATAGTGGTAGGGTTTTGGGGAATGTTTGGGTCACTAATTTTTTAATAGCACATGCGTGTTCTTGTAGAGATTTTATATCATCCGAAACTCCATTATAGTTTCTCTAGCAGAAGAGCTATGTTTCTAAATCTGATACAAATTAGTGATTCACCCAGGTAAAGACTGACTGTTAATTTTAAGGACTTACTTAAACTTACTAGGACAGTGGTTAGTTTATGCCAATCTGAGGCTTTTACAGTTTGTTGATGATTCCCACCATGTTCTGGCTCTACTGTTCTTTTTCCTGTTTCTCGTTGTCATTTTTCCATAATGAAATCAAAGTAGGGTAGATTGGCCTTTTGAAACAAATCTTTGTAGAGGTTGAACTGAACATGATTGCTCTGAAATCAGACAACAGTTACAAATCAAAGATGTGGCATGGTTTCAGTAACCGTTAAACTGTGAGTGTGTGTGTGTGTGTGTGTGTGTGTGTATGGGTGAATCTCACAAAAGCATGTCCAGGTCACATTTTGCCCCAATAATCAATAGATTAAATTAATCAGATAAATGAATTTTAAAATCAGATAAAATGAATTATAAAGATTCTAAAATAAATTAAATTATATTTTGCTTTTAGGACCTGAACCCCGTTTTTAGGACCATTAAATACAAATTCAGTGGCGATCCCCTTTAGATTCTCATTAATGCAATGCAAAAAACACTGTAATACAACAATGTTAATATGTAAATTGGCATAAAATAATAGCCATACAACCAAATATTACCATGATTTATAAATACTTTACAATTGAAATTATAAATCAGTAATATAAGCAGTATATTTATGCAGTAACCTTTTTTTTTTAAATTCTTATTTTTTAAGCATTACAGTAATGGGAATCGAAAAAAATAGTGTTAATTTTAAGCATCTAAGCAAAATATAATTTCTTATTTTTGACTTTGTAGATTTAATTTGGGGTGACAAATTATCAAGACATGTTATCAAAATATCAGTGATATTCACCTCTGTGTCTGAGGAAACTTGCCATACCAGTTGATGTGATCACAGCAGCTTCGATAACAAACTCACCAATGCATCAATCCAACTGTTTCATGACATTTGTTCTTATCCTGGTGTCAACAGCCCTTTATTTACCAGTTGGTCGATTACAGCTTGAGTTAAAAAACTTGAGGTTTATTATTATGCAGCATACTTTTCCAATATTTTTTTTAACTGATTTTGTACATGTATCTATGCTACCACATTGAGTTTGAGCAACAGAAATGTGAAGTGTGCGAGTGAGCGGTGCCTTGCACAGCAGCTACACCGTTACTGTGAACTATTTATGAACACAAAACCCTTTCAGAGAATGTGTGTGCTTTAATGTCAAAAACATGAGCAGGCTCATAATATACACATGGTCTCCGCTTCCTCACATATACACAAAGCAGTACACTGTATGTAAATATGTATGTCGGTCATATAACAGAATTGCCTGGAGTTCATGGTACTTGCATGTGAAAGTCAACTTGAATCAGTTCCTCTGTCCTGTAGATGGTTGCCTGAATGATTTTTGGTTGATTGGACAAGTATCAGCACTATTTAATATCACTTCCGGGGCCTGAATATAAAATCTAAGGAGAAATAAGATACAAAGCTGTTTGGTGTCATGAACCGTTTCTTACATCCTTCTTGAATGTGCTCCAAACCCTCCTCCTCTCGCTGAAGTCTTTGCCATTTTGTATCTGATGCCATATTGAGGTCAAATCTGGGTCAGAGATTACAGATTAAATGTTATTGTTTGCCTGCATTGTCTTGTGTCATCAACATCAAGTGCCTTACCCAGAAGCACTAGAGGCATTGTTCTGTGTTGACTCCCATTTGATAATGTTGCCAGTTAAGGCAGAGGCCAGTGGGTTACATGGGCACATTTTAAAGCTGGTAGACATTTTCCTGCTGTACACTCCTAAATTGTATTGTTGTATTAGAGAAAATAGAAACAGATCATTGACATTTTGCATTATTTCCTTTTAATTAAAGAGGAAGACACTGCAAGCTCATGAAAGCTGTTTTTGGGGCGAAGCAAGCAAGGATTTTATGCATTTCAAGTATGAAGTGATAACCAAAGTTTTGTGTTGAGGGTCAATATTAAATGCCACATTTGTTGATGCTGTTGCTAACGGAACCACGATAGATTCAAGCTTTTTGCGTGGCTGTGACAGTGGCTTTCTTTCCAGAATGTTTTTCACTGGTTGTTCTGTTCCCAGATCATCCATAGACCTTCCTCTAGTTAGATATTGAGCGTCATTTTGTGAATTAGCAATGCTGTTTAATTGCTAAAAATAAATAGGAGCGCCGCTTCTCCTCACCCAATCACTATTGTTATCATTAAGTATGCAGTAATTTTTTTTCTTTTATACTGCAGATTTGCTGTAGTTTCAATGCATATTGCACTTTGTACATTTTGTTGAGATAATGTACTGTATGTGTTTATTATGGGAATAAACTTTTTCATTCAATCTTTGTTTTCTTGTCATATTTGCTGCATTTACTGGCAAAACACTTCAATCTACACCATTTTAGACTGTTTTGATTGGTTAACGCACTCTAGTATAGTATTATGACATCATAGTGTGCCATCTGTGCTGTCAGTATATTCTGGCATGGTTGTGCAGTTGGAGCAGCCAGCTTATGCAACTACAGGCTAGACCTCCCTGTGCGCATGCCGTCAGAGGTTTTATTGCTGGCTTTGAGGTTGTAGCAAAGACAGGGTGATTAATGACCATCAAGTCTTCTGAGAAAAAATGCACATGATTGGTAATTGTCTTGTTAAAATAGGGACGTAATGCAGCTTGAACTTTATAACTGGTATTTGATAAAGAAATAAAGTTATAATTGTGAACAAATCAGTGGGGAAGCATAAAATGCATGTTCATTGTCATCTTTGACCCAATTCTGGAAATAAATTATCATGATTGTTTTCATGTTCTAGGTATTAAGATAAGTGTCCCTAAAAAATATATGGCCACTTTTGTCATATTTAAAAATGTCTGAATGTCTATCTGCATATGCTGCAGCTTTTAACTTTGGATGCGTGCCACTAACATCTTGGGACACAGAAAGTATCCAACATTAATGTGTTTTATCTTTTAAAACCTATTTTGGGGATGTTTTGATCAAATGTGTTCTTGTACTCACTAAGGCTGAATATATTTGACTATTTGAAAAATAGTAGTATTGTATTGTCATTGCAAATTGGCGGGAAAAAAAATTGATGACTTAATTAAAAATGTTTTCAGTTTTAATATTTCAAAATGTTCATCATTACTCTAGTCTTCAGTGTCACATGATCCTTCTAATATGCTGGTGAATTGGTAAAATTTCATTTCTTGTTTTTTTTTTATGGAAACCATGATGCAGTTTTTTTAGGGTTAGATGAGTAGAAAGTTCAAAAGAATATAATTTATTTAATGTAACATTTATTTATTTATAATTGCCACTTGGTTTAATATTTTGTTATATACATATACATATATATATATACATATATATATATATATATATATATATATATATATATATATATATATATATATATAATGTATATATGTGTATATATATATATATATATATATATATATATATATATAATGTATGTATATATATATGTATATGTATGTATATATATATATATGTGTATATATATATATGTATGTATATATATATATATATATATATATATATATATATATATATATATATATATATACACACACACACACAATGCAGTGACAGTCGTACATTTTTAAGTGTGGCTTAAATGCCCAAATACTTTTTGGGGCCTGTAAAATAAATATGACCTCATGATGATCTTTCAGAAGGAGTCACCAGATTCTTCCACAGCAGTCTGCAATTCCCTGCTTTCTTTCTTCAGTCTTAGTGTCTGGTGAACTGTGTGCTGAAGTCATTTCTCCTTTATTATCTAAGAGAAAACGAGAGCATCCTGTTATGATCATTGCCATGGTGACGAGTCGCATAACAGGAAGATTTATAAGGCTTTGTTCCCTTGTATTTGCAGCTTCTTTTCGGGCAAAAACTTTGGTCCGTGTCTCTCTACGCGATCACAGTGTCTACTCCCCTGCATAGCTTGTGAAATTATATCAGGAAGCTTTCACTAAACTTTGGCCATGGAGACTGGTACGAGGTTGTAATACTGATAGAGTGGTACGGTACTAATGCTATGCTCTCCTCACGTCCTGTATCTCTGTTTCCATGACTATCAGTGCGTCAGTTTACACTAGAGGTCCAGTGTAGCTGTCTGCTGTTTTGAGAAAAGCAGAGAGCCGCAAGACAGTCTCACTACTACTTTGTATCATTGCACTCTTGGTGGAATGTGTGTAGGTTTTGATCAAAGGAGTGTAGGTTCAAAAAAGTTCACTGAACAATTTAATCTGTAAATACAAAGAACTAAATTAAACACAGAGGGAGTGATTCTTAAAAACATAAAACTGAGAATGCCTATGAAGTTGACACATTAACTGCAAGAGGATATAAGCCGTACAGATAACAGCTCAGTTAATAGTATGGTGATGTCATGATTTTGTGCTCTGAATAAAGGCCTTCGCTTAGAGAAACAATAAAATGAAGCCCAGGACTGTGACCGATTATTAATAATAATATTTCATTAAAGCACAGTTTATGCGAATGATGAAAACTGTCACACTCATGTAGTTTCAAATCTCTTGGGGAAAAAAGCTGTTAGGTAGGAACTTCTATTAACTCATATTTACTGTAACTTGAGAAAAAGAGCAAATGACTGGCTTTGTTCTGTTGGTTCAGCAAAAATCCATGAAAAAGTCAGCACAACTAATTTAAACTACTTATGAGTTCATCAAAAACATTCTGCCAAATTATTAATTTGAGTTAAGTCCATCTCATTCAGCAATTGCTAATTGTGGAGTAAAACAATTTTATTAGGGAAAATGAAGAGAAAAATGCTTTAGTGATATTAAAAAGAATGTACAATAAATGTGCCTAATGATTATTGTATAATAATATGAAAGTATAGTAATAATAATTATTATTATTCTGAAAATGTGCATATAATGTATAATTGTATAATCTTATGCGCCGCACTGAGTGCAGGAAGACTTTTACTGTGAAGTTTTGAAGGTCACATCCCATTTGTGTCTAATATGCTGCACAAACACAATATTCGCAAATGGGCTGTTCTGTTTTATTGAATAGTTATATTTAATTAAACCATACATTTAAAAATATATATATTTGTATATATATCATTTTCGCTTGTGCTAAACCACGCCCTTGATGGTGCCGCTTTCTTTTGGAGTTCACTTTCAAAGTCCGTCAACTTTTTAATGCGGGAGAAAGAATCATAAATATGAATACATCCAGTAGTGTAATACAAGTGTGTGACTGAAAAGCTGGACAGCTGAGTAACATACTGCCAACATAGGAGACAAAATAATTTTTCTCTTTTATTATAGCATTTTAAATCTGTATGTAAATATTTATTTAGATACATTTAGAGACACAATTTATTTTTCAAAAGATATATGGCACTTTGCATTACTTTGTAACTTGCTTATTGCATAACGGAGAGGACATTTAATGCGCAATTTACAATTCTGTGCCTGTGTTTAATTATCATTCAAATCTTCATGGTAATTCATATTAAAGTGTATAGTATGAGTTAACAGTGATCAATTATCAATTTTATTAGAGAGACTAACCATGCCTTTTTAAGTAAGGTACATTTGCTGCAAAACAACTGAGCACCTGTGACAGTGGAATTTGTAGTTATAGAGAATAGCCACACGTAAATCAGTAAAGAGAAAAATGTTTTTGAGTTGCAAACTTTTAGATTTTTTTTTCTCTCCCACAAATTAAAAAATTGGTACGCTCACATTTTTTTTTGCTACAGTTGGCGCAGTGAATATGGTGCAAAATGCATTCACACACCCGCATCAAAAATGTGAAGTCACGGACAAATTTTGCTCATCTGCAAATTTTTAAGCCCATTTGCCAGCAGAACTCAGCCAATTAGCATCAGGGACGCCCAGCAAATGGCCGAAGAGGAATATTCATGAAAGAAAAGAAAAGTTAGCACGATGTGGACAATAATAAAGAGGAACTTTATGATGGGTGTGCTTAATAGTGCGTTTTTGATCATCCTTGTTCTTTCTTTAACTCACAGTTTTCCAATTAGATGATATTGGCTGATTATGAAAAATTGTGTGTTATCTTCTATCTACACTGAGCACATACTTCATGCAGTGAAGGTACTGTGAATACACCTGCACCAGTATTGGCATTGGGACCCTGAGAATGTCTGCACATAGGGTCCACTCATATTCTGGCCCTCCCAGTTCAGAACATATTTGCACACTATTCAACTAACCATCTTGGGGAAGAGAAGGGACGTAAGAGAATTTGACTATGGCATGTTTTTGAGCCAATAATGATCTACAGACATGTTGTCCAAAATCAGTTTGTGACCGCCTCTGCAGACAATCTTGGGGCACATGGTCTAGCAGGATTCCATGAAAGTTTGCATGTTGAGAAGTAAATCAGGTTTTTTCTTGTAAGTTAAGGAAGTTATATGTTGTCTGTTGTACAAAATTTTGTCCCGAATGTTTATAGATTTTAGTGTTCAGAGATATTTTTTTATCTTTCACTCCCTTGGATTTGTTCAGAGTTCCAAAGGATCACTTGTGTGGACTGAAAACTGCTTTCATGACCTCTTGTAACAAACATAGCAACTCCATTATCATAATGTATTGAGCCAGGAGTAAAGTTGCTGATGAGACGAAAACTATCCGGGACTATTTTCATAAGCAGGTATGATTCCTATACTTATGAATCCCTTGAAATTAGTGGTTATGTGTTTAATGTGACACTTTTTGACAGTCATTTTGTCTTCTTGAGTACCTGAAGAGATCTATAGTAAGCAGTTTATGTGGAATTTTCATTTCTGATTCCCTTTCCATCCCTAATAGATTTTCAGTGACACTCAACTCTCAACTATGATTTGTAATTAACCCTGCAGAAGTTAAAATTATTTAGTTTTTTCCCACAGACATCAGACATCCTAGGACACAGATGCACTATTCCTCTACTACCCTTGTACCTTAGGGAGTGTGACGGAGCATCCAAGACTGGATAGGTTTTCAACTTTTGTTTCTCTCATATTTTCATTGATCACAATTCTTTTATGAAATGTGTGGTTATATGTAATAAAGAGTTTTTAGTGAGGTTTCTAGTGCTAGTGAGGTAGATGCTAGTCCACAAAATTCCTCCACATATTCCTCTGCAGAGCGATTTCCCTGGCGCAAACGTAACAGGAAAACTGCTGGGTTCATGGTTGGAGGTCAATCACTCTGTAATGGATTCCACTGGAGGCAAGTTGTAGTGCGAACCCAAGTGCAGTTTATTTCATCTAACATAAATCCAACATAAATCAAAGTCTTCACATGGCATAAACAAAACAAACCAAAACAACATGGAACTCATCCACAGTGGTACACTGACAATAATCAACAAGGAACAATGCAAACATGAGGCTTACAGGCTGAATTACAAACAAGGAACACCTGTGAACAATGATTAAACTAATGTATCAATGGAAACAAGACATTGAACAAGGGAGGCACATGAGGCTGGATCACATGACAAACAGGGGAATCACATGACTTGATATAAGGGAGAACATAGTAAACATAAACGTGAAACATGACAATGACAACATGGGATCCATGACTAAACTCCAAAATACGGACATGAAACACGAACATGAAAACAAAACCAAAACTAGACATTACACAGTGATTGTATTTTCCACTGACACCGAAAAAAAGTTCTTTCTTTCAATTTCCAGTGCTTTAAGAGCATGCACAGCATCAAAAATCATTTAAGTACCGTAGAAAGGAGATCACACAGGGTAAGTAAATGATGACAAAAAAAGTAATTTTTGGATGAACTACTACACTTTAAATATACAGTTACTGAATCTGAATGTTGTTGTGCTTCTACACAGGGACAGGACTAGCTTACTGCATTAGGCAAATGTGACTGTGACATCACAAGAAAGTAATAAAAGCCCATTTGCCAGCAGAACTCAGCCAGAACATCCATCCATCCAACAAAGAGTGGTCTTGTCCTGGAGTTACGGTGCAGTCACGGGAGTATCGGTGAGTATCCACAAATTGTTACCTTAGAAGTTGATTCCGTGGTGTCCATTGAACAAGCTGATCGGATTTTGATTTGACACTTGTTGTTTGAGACGATACATTTTCTGAGACAGTGGAGAGATGTTTCATATAGTTGTTGTTCAGTCCTTTTCGTTTCTGCATACATGGGAGAGGCAGCGAGCCACAAGGAAATCAAGTGACTTGCCTTAAGTGTCAGGGTGACGGATGCAGCACAATGGAGCAGTTGTGGAGGTTTAAGATGAGATGGCCTTGTACGGGGAATCCTGCCATGCTCACAAGTGCTTCACAGATACGTAAAGGAGGAAAATGGACTGGTAAAAGTTTGACAAATGATTAATTCTGACGACTAATTAAACAATAACTGTCTGATTTGTAAACCAAAGAGCTTCAAAGATAAAACTTGGAGGAAGTTAAAATGAGCTTTTAATATTGAGACAATGTGAGCTTTGTGAGCAAATCAGTTGTCTATTAGTCTGTCCCGAGATACGTCACGGTGAAACCACTTTTGTGTAACGTGTGTAATGCTGTGGTGTAACCACTAGTTCCCTTTCAGTCAGTCATATTCAACATTACGTCAGAACTGAACTGACAAAATGGGATCCCTATTCATCAGTCAAGTGCTGGCGTAGTGCCAAATGTGACCGAGGGTTACACATGTAACCGAGACGATTCCTATGTAGTTCTAAAAGCTTATAAATTCTCGAGTTGCTTTTAGACATAAATACTTATTTTCAGATATTCTCAAAGACTTTTTTTTATCAAGGTTTAGATTCATTTATTTATTTTAAAATCTTGATTTTAACTGTCAGTTTTTGCATTCATTTTACAAAAGTCAAACCTGAATGTGAACACATTTTGTTACACATAAAATTCAACAAAAATGTAACAAAATATAACAGGAATGCTTTATGAGAGCTTAATCAACCTGATTTCAAGCTCTTATTTGAGTTTTCTGGCTCAGTTTTGCTAAAAACTGTTGTGTTTGTCTAAGTGAGTATGTGTTTGAGTAGCTGCATCTGTTTTGCACTTGTTTTGATGTTTTTGAGTGTAACCTCTTCCTTGCTGTCCATTGTGACTGAATTTTTGATTCTGTTTCACACATTTGCAAAAACTGTTAAAAAAAATGTTAGTCACACCAATTCATATGTGTGTCTGTGCTCTTGATATTTTACAATGTCACCTCTTCACTGCTGTTTGTGGTTTTTTCTGCATTGTGGCTGATTTGTAGATCGTATTTCCTTATTTTTGCCTATTTCCTATTCATTTCCTAAGGTGGTAATTTTTGACTGCACAAGTGTTACTATTTTTCACGACCGTTTGGCTTGTTCGCATTTCAGTTGTGTTGCGCTTTCTGTGTGGAAACAGTGATATAATTTTTCAGGATTCATTGATGAACAGAAAGTTTAAAAGAACAGTGTTTACTTAAAATAAAAATCATTTGTTACATTAATGTCTTCACTGTCACTTTTGATCATTTTAATGTATGGTTGCTGAAAAAAATGTTTGTCTTTCAAATGGCTGTGAAATCTCAAAATGTGAGACAAAATATTTAGACAACTAATAGTAACAATCACTAATTGTTTTTGGCCATAACAAAAGCATAAATATTTCATAATGGGATGAATAGTTGGACATAAATAATCCATAATATTTTTTTTCTCTTATGTTTATGCTGCTTTTGGGCCAGGGAGAGAAGAGGCATTGACAGATGAGAAGAGGAATCAGAGATTGTTTTGGAGATGTGTAGACAGGAAATAGATAGGAAGTGTGACCCAAAGTAAGATTTCATCAGTGACTTTCACGAGCTTGTAAGCCCTTTAAATGATGCGTGACAGAGCGCAGGATTATGAAGCAATGTGTGTTTTCGGGATTGAATCGCCTGAAGCACTCATCTTCCTCAACATGTGCTGTCAGCAGCGAGAAGCCAAATGCCACTCTTTTTCTGAAAACTTTCAGATCGCTTTTAACTCTAAATGTACTGCATCAATGTTTATTCTGGACAAAGCATATTATAGTCAATATTTATCCCAAACTATACTTTCTGGATGGATGGATTGATTGATTGACAGATAGATGTAATGTCTGGGTGTAAACCTGTATGGTATTTTCTGTGAGGACTGAGATTGACAGTTTTACTGGAGAGTTCCGGCAAAATCTTGTGACTTAAATCTTAATTCCCAGTGTTCTTGCTGACAGTACAGTTCATGTAATGAGACAAGCATGAACAGTCAATGGCTGCTCAGATATGCTGTAGTCACAAGACACTGAGGAAAGAAACACTGTTCCCACCAAAGTCAAGGTTCCAGTAATATACACTCTACTGTTTCATTTGGTTAGAGTTCTAACCATTTAACTCTGTTACATTGCTAAGTATTTAATTGTTCAAAAAAAATAAAGGACTTTAATGTTTGGAAACTTTTACTTTTCTTTTGAAGTGAAAACCAAGTAAGGACACAATGTCCAGTTTGCGAATGAATCATTCTTTTGAGCCGCTTCTTTTCAATGCGAGTCACAATTGGCACTGAACGATGCAGTTGTGGATTCGACTGCAGCAATTAACATGAAATGAACATTAAATTGACTGATTCAGTAATCCGGTTGGAGCGAGTCTCGCCAACGAGTAACTGAATTAGTCTTGTCTCATTCAAAAGTATTTTTCCCCTCATAACTATTGAGTTAGAATGTCATAATTTAGACGATTTGTGTAATGATTATGAATTTGTTTGTTTAGAATGATGGTACTACGGAGCCCCGCACATGACATGCAAGTAAAAAAGTAAATCGTTGACATGATTTAGTGAATCGAGGGAACGAATTATCCGACTATTTTTTTTTCCTCGTATGTCTGAATCATGCGGGCTCCATATGATTCAGTGATTCAATTTATTTTTCTTACATAGCAGATGTTGGCTTATGTAGTCTTTCAAATTGTTAGAAAAATAATTAACGTATAGATACCTAAGTATTCAAAAGTAAAAAGTTTGTACTTTTACTCAAGTGAAATTTTAAAAGGAGTACTTTTGTTACTTTTAATGGTAATGTTTCAGCAGGGCATCTGTATTTTAATTCAAGTACAAGATTTGTTTACTTCATCCACAACTTTGAACTAGAGCTTTTTAGCGGTTACCAGAGACAAAGAGCCTTTCATTGCCATAAAAAATATGACAAGGAAACAGCAAAATAAAAAAAAAGTTAAAACAAAGAAAACATGTCAAGTTTGACTGTGACTACATGAATGAGCTCATTCGAACTGACAAGTTGAGACAGAAAGGTGGAAGACACAGTGAGCATAAAACTGTGTACAGGGGAGTAAAAGTGTGGGAGAATCTCAGATAAACACTGGCATAACCTGCATGCCAGAGTCATGCCATCATCAACATCTTGTAGTCCACCACAATAATCATAGTTAGAATAACATCTCTCTCTTTCTTTTTTTCCACAGAATGGGACAAAACCAGGGCAAGGAGGGGGAGTCAGAGCAGGACAACAGCTCTGCAGGAGCAGAGGAAAAGGGACCAAGCCCAGACCCTGGGGGGGCAACAGAGGAAGGAAATCCAACCATTGAGACTCATGGTGTCGGGACAGATGAGGAGAAAGCAGCCGGTGGAAGGTTGGATGGAGGCCCAGGCAGGGAGTTACCATCACCTACACCAGACCACAGTTTGGATTCTCATGATAAGGTGTGTGCTCCCACGGATGGGGGGGTTGTGGAGGGAGGGGATGGCGAGAAAGTGGGAGGAAGAAAGAGCAGTGAGGAAGGCAGAGCTGAACTGCTGGCTCCACAGCAGCTGAATGAAATCACACGGTCTAACAGCTGCCTGCAAGGCACATGGGAGGCTGGTGAACCTGATCACGAGAGAAAAGACTTGAAGAGTATGCTAGAAGACTGTCTTGAACATCAGGAAAACCTCAGGTGTGACTTTCCTGGTAAAGACAAAGTTGACAGCGCGAACAAAGGAGAAAACAAGAGTACAAATTGTGCTTCGTTTGTAAAGGACGAAATGGAGTCTGTTTGTGGAGATGACGACATGCTAAAGTGCCGGGAAGGGGACAGAAAACTAGATTTTGATGCTGTCTGTGATATCAGCCTAACCAATGCAGGGCCTACTTTGGAGATTCTGGAAAGTAAGGACATTTCAAAATCGAGGGGTGGGGACGCGAACACCAGCATTGACTTCACGGTTCAAGACAAAGCTTTGGTCATTACCGAAAACGTAGAGTTGAAGACCTGCATGACTGAATCACAAAACAAAAGGCCATTTCACAAGCCCAGCACATCAAACCCCTTGATGAACTCACAAATAGAGACATCAAAGGACATTACTAAGGCAATTCAGCAAGTCAAAGAAGGAATAAGAGAGAAGCCGCCAGAGAATCCACATAAGGTTGTAACAGAAACCCTAAACGCGGAACATTCTTCCCAGAAGAACGTCGAAACCCAGGGGCGGTCAATGAAGGATGTCTGCGGAGCCATAGAAAACGTTACATGGTGTCAGCCAACAGATGATGTCATGAAGACCAGATTTACTAGTTCATGGCTGGCAGGTGCGGATTTACAAAACAAAGTTGTGAGCCTAGAACGAGCGCTGAGCCCAGAGGACCTCAGCCCCTTAGAAGTGGCATCCAAGTCACCTCAGGGTCACGCTGAGAGCCATCGACAAATATCTGCAGGCGAATTCACACAGGATGAGCTTCAGAAAGAAAGGCAATTTAATGTGTCAGACTTGGAGAGCCCTAGGACAAAGGAACCTTCACTTGAGAGCTCACCCGCTGGAGGTCATACAAATAAAGATGGCATAAGAGAGATTGAAGAAAGAGAAAATCTGGAATCTGCTTCAAAGGGTCTCTATCGTTCCCATGCAAAGAAAACCGAGATAAAAGATCTTTCTCTGCGTGGAACAGAAACGGAAGAGGCTTGTTTTGTGACATCTAATCTTGCCAGTTTAAGTATGCTGGGTGAAAACAATCCCCTGCTACAAAGCTATGAAGATGAGAAATGTATTACATTTTCTGAAGCCATTACTGATTCATACCCCCCTTCTAAATCTGATGTTCAAGTTATGCAAAAAGATGAAAAAGAGGATTCCCCTCTTTCAGCAAAGGCCAAAGTACACACAGAGATAAGTGTAGAGTGGTTTCTGGCTGAAACGAGTCCACATGCAGTGATGCAAACCTTTCCAGAGATGGTGAAGGATACTACACATAGGATGGATCCAGTAAGCACCTCTTCTTTAAGTGCAGCGACTGATGTAGAAGATGCTACTAAACAGCAGAGAAAAGAGGGAGTTGTTAACGCTAACTCGGGCGACATGACATCATCAGAGAGAGACGAGGTCAGCAAGTCTAATCAGAATACCATCGGCTCAAAAACGGACGTACGTAAGGAAACATCTGCAAATAGTTCCATCTCTGAGCTCATTGCTGGTCCTGAGACAGCTTCAAGTCCCATAGATGACAGGCTAGGCATGGACACGAAAACAGAAGTCACTCTGTCTGGTTCTTCTCAACTTCAAGAGCAATGTTTTTTGAATATTTTAACAAATGCATCGGCCCATTCCACTTTAAGCCAGACAGATGTATCAGATCGGATCCAGGATTGTTGCAGTGAAGGAGCTGTATTAGCAGACAGCACAGCAAACACATCTGCTGCACAAGATGTGCAACATTCCTCCTCCATGTGCAACCTAATAAGTATGCAAGCTAATGAGAAACAAGATAAAGAGCAGAACAAGCTGTTGACACAAGCAAATTTTCATGTGTTAGAGGAGAAACATTTGAGCCAGCTTGACCAAAAGCACGCAATAGAAACCAACCTGACCACTATTATGGAAACACCACAGGGTGCACAGAAAAGACATGTTTCAGATATGATAAAAGAGACTATTGAGTTGCAGAAGAAGATGAAGGAGTGGACCAAGCCAGCTGATGTCCGGGTCGAGCTGACCTTAGATCCAACACAGTCTGTGAAAGTATCACAGATAAAAGCAGCATTTGATCCACCGAAGAAATCACCTGACAAAGCGCTAGAGAGAAAACCTTCAGTGAGAAAAGGTAGGACCATTACTGAGAAGGATGTTGTTTATGCAAAGACCCCTTGCTTGGCGCATAGAGAGGTGGAGCAGAACCCCCCTGAGTTCTATTGTTTCATATTAAACCAGAACTATATTAAATGCTTGCGGTACCATATTATCATCTTTACATAATTAATCATATTTGTATTATCTATCTATCTATCTATCTATCTATCTATCTATCTATCTATCTATCTATCTATCTATCTATCTATCTATCTATCTATCTATCTATCTATCTATCTATCTATCTATCTATCTATCTATCTATCTATCTATCTATCTATCTATCTATCTATCTATCTATCTATCTATCTATCGCATTCAGCAAACAATGAAATTGTGTATTTCAGCAAAATGGTGCCATCTTGTGGCAGTTTCAGTATAGGAAAATTAACATATAGGTTGTATCACAAAAAAAGACAAATAATGATCCAACATGCATTGTGTTATCAGCGTATTGTCTCATAACAATGATACTATCAACTTACTAGTCTACATAACTTAATGTTCACTGACTTTAATATATATGTATGACGTCCGCAACGCTAAACTGGTTCTACTAGTAGTACTAGCAGTCACGTCGTCCACACTGAAGTTCATACCTGTTTACCCTCCGACTGGGCAGGGCTAAGATTAAACTGTCTTGTGATTGGTGGTCTTTGACGCCACTCATTGCCCATTTATCTAATCACGTTCTTTGTGGGGCGGAGAAACCAAAACAAGGCGTGGCTTCCGGCGAGTCTCAGACAAGTTGAGTGAGGCAGAGGCATAGGGAACAGTCGCGCGATCAGGGAGTGCTGCTGGGGAAAGCTGTATAAAGACCAAAATTAAAGTCGGGCTTGGATATATTTTTCCTACGACAGCTGAGAAGGTAAGAATAGGTGCAAACTCAATCTGTCACGTAATTTTTATAACACAAGGCAAAGACGGCATTGGTGTGCGTAAGTTTAAGAGTCTGTCCATGCGAAGGGATCATGGCAGCGTGGATCAGGCCAGATGGGCTGATCTGCATTGCTCGAAACGGGCCATTGCTTTATCAAATTCATGTTTCATATCTGAACTGACATGCTTTTAGGGTGAAATATGTAATGCCATGGATAGATGAAGTAACCCTTTTGGCTCTGTGTTTAACAGCGTGGGAAGTAAAAGTTGCTGCATCTTGCTCTTTTTAAATTTAAAATATTTCAATAAAAGTGTTAGTAATAATAATATAGTGTTTGAATTTTTTAAATTTAAATTGGCTTGTATACAATGTTAGAATTTTGATTTGAAATTACTAGTGTGAACTGTATGATTATTTGTTTGCTTGTCACTTTGGAGGAACAGAAAGTGAATGACACCTAAGCAAATAAAGCTTAAGTTCAACCACTTTAATTTGCCACAAGCCAGTGTGATCGATCTGAATTTTTTGACAACTCCTGTCTTGGTGTGCTAAAATAAGTTGTTGGAACTGTCAGTCTGGTCTGGTTTGTCCTGTATTCACTGCTCAGTGCAAAAATGAAAGTTTATATCAGTATCAGATAGAAGTGTCAAGCCTAAGAACAAGTGATCTCCAGCAGATATGCAGAGTTATCCAATGAATTGAATAAATCAATGATTATGCACTATGCAGAGGGAAATGTAGAGATATATAAGGTAATTTATATCAGTGTCCAATTGGTTGATCTTCCTGTAGGTGTGGATTATCTTGTCATATCTGTGAGGGCGAATGCATTAAATTATCTTTGAAACTTAATATAATGTGATGCATGTTTGAAGGGTTTCTTAAAGGTGCTCTCTCACTAATTTACTTGTTAAATTTTACTCCAAGAAATGAACAGAACTTTTATTGAATATCATTGAACTGAAGCTATATCAGTTATATCAGTCTTTTACAAAAAGTTGTTTTATTCTGCATATTCTGGGTCACCCCTTCATGGTAAAAGTAAACAGACATTTTGCTAAGTGTACCTTTTATTCCTATGTGGTTTCAGTTTTTTCTTTTTAAAGATTTTAAAGTTTTGTAGCCTTCCCTTTTCTTTAGAAGCACTCTTTTAGGATTGCAAAAATGTTATGATTTCAGCCAGAGATAGTTACTGTCTCTCTGTAATAAGTGTAGAGTATTTTTTACTTCTTGCATTGAAAGGATAGATCATTCAAAAATAAACATTTTGTCATCACTTACTCGCTCTCAAGTTGTTCCAAATCTGTATGAGTTTCTTTCTTCTTTTGAAAACAAAAGAAGATATTTTAAAGATTATTGGTAACCAGACAGTTGATGGTAGCCATTGACTTCCATAATAGGACAAAAATACTATGGAAGGCAATCGTCAGCTGTCTGGTTTTCAACTTTCTTTAAAATATCTTCTTTTGTTTTCAACAATGAAAGAAACTCATACAGGTTTGGAACAACTTGAGTGTGAGTAAGTGATGACAAAATGTTCATTTTTTGGATGAACTATCCCTTTAAGCTTCGGTCGTCTCGGAGGCAGAGAACAAGTGTTTGGGCTGCTACACCCAGTTAGTGTTTTAATGTTATGTAGTGTGCAGGGCTTTCTGTGGTTACCCATGTGTCAACCACATTGTAATATAGTCTGGCTTGTTTCAGTTTGACTCACTAACTTGCCAGGCAGCAGGAAAGAATAAAAAAATAATAATCTCAAGTACTATGACATTTTAAGGCATGAAAAAAGCCGATATATATTTGGATTGATGCTGTCTGTTCGCAGTATTCATAGACTGGTTATTTTGACTGCGTTTACAGTTCCATTTCACGGATTCCATCTGTCAAATAAATTTTTTTATAGAATGAGAAGGATAAATGAACTCATTCTACATGGATAAAAGTACATTATGGTTTACTCCTTTAGCCCTTTTCATTTTTTTGTTTCAAGAGACCTGTCTTTGTTCTTGTTTAGTGATTGTTGGTGCTGATATAGCTGGAGGCCACACTGAAATCTTGACATGGTAATGTTTGGGCTGGCCGTCAGAATGCATCAGGCTGTTTATGCATATGGACGACACTGCTTGGGCTACTCTCTGTCGGTTTGCTTGTGCTCCTTGGGAAATGGGTCAGGATGCTGGGTAAAATTAGTCAGGAGATGCAGGAAGTTGCCGCAAGGCTGGAGAGGATGCAGCTTTGGGAGCGTGTGTGTGGGTAAGGGAGATAGAGAGGAACAACTGGACATATATAGGCAGGAGGAATCTGTTGAGAGTTTTAAGGAAGTCTTGTTTCCTCTAAAGACCTGACAGTTTCAGGTTTCACATTTACCAGTCAAGATAACGTTCTTGTGTTTGGTGCACGTCTTTTTTCTGCGTGCGTCAGAGAGTTGAGCTTTGCGATGGATGGCTCATCATCAGCAGGTATGCAGGGTTAAATGCAACCCTTTTACAAGACCTGCAGCTGTCAGTATACAGAATTTTCTTTGCTAAAACTATCTTGTTGCTCATTTGAGGACTCATTTTAACTTCTATAATGAGGAAGATTTGCCCTATATGACATGATTTTTTTTTTTTTTACGGCAATTAAAACAGTTTTTTTTATTTTGTATTCACTTCTGTTCATTATTTATCTGCATGATATTAGCTACATAGTCCAATGTCATTGAAAGCCGTGAAAGCATGTTCAAAGGTGATTGTGTCAACAAGACGGGCTTTTTTATTTGTTTATTATGAAACTCTGGATCTTCAATGGCTAAACATCAGATCCAGCTTTTGAGCTCCTTTCTGAATGCTTCTTTTCATGGTACTTTTTTTTTTTTGTGATAAAATTTAAGCTGATGTTGGTCATCTGAGTTTTGTATTTCATGTTTTTAGAAGCTTATTATTTATGCATTTAAGCTTAATTCACAGGTTAAAAGGGTAAAGATTAACCAGCATATGTATTCGCTTGTAAAACCAAACCGGGCATGAGGTGGTGACACGCAATAAAAGGTATGTTAATCAGTTCTTTTTGTAAAAATGTCGCACCTGGAACAGCAACATACAAAGTGGAACAATGATAATCTCAGTTAATGCTTATGTGCTTTATTTAATGTTAAAGGATCAAATGTGAGTTTTGTGTGACCTTTTATATCTGTATTGAAAGCGACAATGGATAATTCACCTCAGATCTTGTAAATAAATGATACAAAAACGTTCAAACTTCAAATTGTGAACGAACAAGTGAATTCTATGACAAAGATTGTCTCCGTCACTCAGTATGTTGTTTTAATCATTTTAAAATGGTGAAATATTTATGAATTTGATCATATATTTAAGGATGCTAATGATTAATCGACACTCGTGCAGAGTCATTCAGAACGTGCAGATAATTTCATATTTAAATTCTTATTGCACTTTAGTACATTTCTAAAGCATACGGAACAGTCTGCTCTCTAAACGCTCTCACGGTATGGTGTCATACACCGGTCTTCAAGTAGAACACACCTAACGATTTATCTGATGTTACACTTTGCAAAATAGTTGACTGTTGTTTAAATGATGTAGCTGATAGCAGTGGCAGAGATTCTCCTAGCTTGCGCTTGTAAAAGGCAGCAGTATCTTTGCTGAAATTCCATTACAGTTGCCCTGGAGCAGGAAGAGGATTTAGGTGGTGTCATCCCCCTTCTGTATTCCCAATGGCAAATGGCAGGATCTTTCAGAAGGGCCTATGACTCATCAGGCTGTTAATGCACTCTTCATTTACTTGCTCTCATGTTGTCAAACCTGTTGACGTTTTCTGCCACTGAACATGTTTTTAACAGTTTGATTGACAGGCGATCTGACCAATCATAACCCCTAATCCGCCATTTTATTCGACAAAACAGTCAGGGGAGTTAGTAGATTAACGTTGGTGTACTCACGTCTTTCCACTCTTGAAACAACTTTCCTTCTGATGTCCATTCATGTTTATTTGATGCTATAAATGAACTAGTATGAAGAGATGGTTCACAAGCCGTTTGAAGGAGCTACAGCGATATGTCACGACACATTAAAGAGACACTATACGCTATTTTTTTTTGTTTAAACGTCATTTTTTAAAGAAAATATTTCAAATATGAAGCCGTTTCAAACCTCACTTTGCTCCGCGATGTATTTTTCACTTTGTGAGATCATGATGTGTGGCGTGAGAGCGCATGGATTGTCGGGCATAGCAACAGGGGGCGGGTTTTGCGAAGGGTCAATTGCAATCAATGTGCACTGAAACTTTCCTCTGAACGAAGCCGCTAAAAAGACACAAAACACCATGAAAGTATCATAAAAGTGGCCCAAAGGACTCATTCTTTATTCTCACTTGTAAGTCCACTTTTGTTATATTTTCATTGTGCATCTGTTTCCTTTTTCAAACCTATTAATTTTGCATGGCGGATGCATTGACTTCCATTTGCATATCTGAGCTACTGATTGGCTAATGCAAAAAACTATGATTTAAATGAGTTGTCAGAAAGGAATTGGATTTATATTACAGGCATGGCTACCCAAAGCATTCCATAACTCAAGAGGACAGCTAAATTAACTCTTGCCTAAGGGAACAGAAACTTGCTGTCACCATTTTGCACCATGCGATGAACCACACCCTGTCTGACGAGGAAGGAAGCAGCATTATCTGTCAACATAAGATGGTTCAGTACAAGCTAATAAACTTCAAACAAGTTGATTGTGTGCTTAAACTTAAACTCAGTAGTTTTGTGGAACACCCTAAACTTCAGTAAGGAGAATAAGCTCATAATTTGTGTAAATGACTTATGACCTAAGGAGTGAGACCGGACAGTTCATTACAAATCGGAGCATGAAAGAGCTTCTAACAGTTACAGTACCGATCAAAAGTTTGAGGTTTGTAAGATTTAAAAAAAGAAGTTTCTCTTGCTCACCAAGGCTACATTTCACGTCACAAAAACAGTAAAAATGGTCAAATGTTATTAAAATGTAAAATAACCGTTTTCTATTTTTAATATAATTATTCATGTGGTGACAAGGCTAAATTAAGCGGTTACTCCAGACTGCAGTGTCATATGATCCTTTTTATTTTTTTCAGGATTCTTAATGTTCAAAAGATTTGCTAGGTCCCCATACCTCCCCATCCCCCCTCAAAGGAAGTACATAGACCCTGAGAGGGAATTTTGTGATTTTATTGGTTAAATAAATGGAATCAACCTGATCAATATTTCAATGAGATTTGAAAGCATATTCAAAATAACCAAAATATTTTATAATCACATAAGGGCAACGGATGTGTCAAATTTTATGAATGAGGTGCTTTCCATATCTGGAGAGTTGAGCGAGTGCACATTCTGTGTGGCCCTACAGAGAAATCATTTCAATGTATTCAAATGCCTTTTCAGTACGGCTGGACCCAGGTTTGACACTTTCAATATTTTCAATATTTTTACAATTATCTTATAGGGCTTAGTTGTTTTAATAGGATGGACAGTTGTACTTATACTTATTCCTTGTTATGCTTAAGTATATTTGCTTCTACTAAGCTTACTAAAGTGTTCCCTGCCTAGAGCACACAACTGCCTGAACTTGTATTTTGGGTTAAGCTGCATTGCTTTGACATAAGGAGTAATTTGTTTGTCAGAAAAGTGTTAGGCTACCTTCATTAAAGGGTCTTAACAGACCCGTGTTTTGTATCACTAGTGCAGTGTCCGTTCTCGGAGCATATGCCTTCCCTGCATGAGGCGTGCCACTTTCAGCTAGTTTGTTTCACTGTTCTAAAGTTTATTAAGTTTATTTATTCTAAACGTGTGGCGTGTCCACATTGCACCAAATGCGACACCCCACTCCTATGGGTCCACAGCAACAAACCCGCCACGTGTGAAGTCGATTGGATGAACAGTTCTCGACATAATCAAAATGCAAACAGACAGACAGACACGCAGAGATTGCTGCTGTGCCGCGTTGCGTACGGAGCAAATGGCGATAGCTCACTTGGCTTGAGTTATTGATACAGACTTCACAGAGGCGATTTTCACGAAACTCGTGAAACTGTCCGTCGCAAATGTTAAGTTGCTTAATAAAGAAAATGACTTCAAATGAGCGACCAAAAACCCCAGAAATAACCCGTATGCGGTGCTCGAGTCACACAAAATGCAGACAGTTCTACCGGGAGCGCGCAGCTCTTAAAAGGGCCACACCATATTTCTACTCGTTACACTGTCTTTTATTAGAGAGAAGAATATGTTCAGCCCTCTCCCTCCGAAGCTTCAAATATTCGGTGTTGATCACTACCAAAGCTTCGAAGCTTTAATGGCATTCGGACCAGCCCTACTTTCCAGTTAGAGAGCGCATTTATCTGGATTAGAACACATCGTATCAACCATTGCTGTGATGACATCAGGACAGATTAGGGTGGAGCAACCTAACACTTAAATTGAATTTTGATGGTGATAACCTTCCCTCTGGGTTTAGCCGTCATGGTGGAGACAAACAGGATATGGCAACATTGAACGTCCTTAACAACATTCTCATACCCCTGTAGTTGTACATATCAGGGGCCAGGGTGCACTAAGTGAACCCTTGATGTCAAAGGAATTCTAGTTATACAAGGCTGTGGCTGGCAGAACTGAAGGATGTGCTTGTGTTGAAGATTTAAATGAATTTTTTAAACACAGCCATGTATGGTGCTTTAACTGAGTCAAGTGTAAAATGGCTCTGTCTGACTACATGCAAAAACACTCTCCCTATCCTGTGCTTACTTTCTTACACTCCTGCGTTTAGACCTCTCAGTCACTCGGTCTTGTGCCTTTTCTCTGTAGCAGTATTCTCTGTTAGTCCAGCAATGTGTCTGGATTTATAGAAATAAAACCTACTATTGAAATAATACTGAGTGACTGCACTAGTTTATGTAGATTTATTGGCGCACCTACACTTGAAATAAGAAACTTGCGCGCACAAACTCAATGTGTGAACGTTCCTTTAGCAGCTAATTTAATGGACAAAAACACTTACGGTGACTGGCTTTTCTGGTGGGCCCATCATCCAGAATGGGCCCTAACGTTGTATTCCTCTGCAGATGTTCATGCATCGAGCTTGTGCTGCTGTGGTATGCCAACAAAACCAGAGTGTACAAAGCACCTTTTTATTATCAGCTAATCTGAAGTACTCCCATGCTTTAGACCCCTTCGGGCTTAGAAAACTTTTGCTTACAAACTCATTAAACATTGCACTCGACTCCGCTTCACCAGCCATCCTTGGAAACTTTGACATGTCACGCGTAATGTTAGCTCACACTAGTGGTGTGGAGGAAACGGTTATTTTGGTTAAAGCATGAAAGCGAAATTTAAAAGGTAATATAAAATGATCATTCGATTAAAAATATTGACGTCGAAGCAATCGATTATATCGACCGATCGCAAACAGGCCTAATTGGGTGCCTCTCAAATGGAAGGTTGCGACCTTTTATAAGGCTGTCTTCGTCATCTGCCATGGCTGAAGGCTCTGAATTTGAAGGATCCTTGGAAGACTTCATGAGTCTGTTATGATTTTACAGATCACATTTTCATGTAAAGCAGTTCTTTTTGTCACGCTATGAAAAGAGAGCACTTTAAAAGCACTTGTTAAGTAATGGTCAAATTCCCTGTATTCACTGTAAAGCCAAGCTTCTTAGCTTTAAAAGAAACACCTAGTTTGTGTTAAGCAAGGTTAAGTGAAGTGATAAATTCACTGCTTTGGATTTAAGAGGTTGAGGATGATTAATCGATCATTTACTTGATTGTTAATTTAAACAACGATCATTGAAGCGTCTTTGAGATTTTATTTAAATGGATGTACCCATTTCATACAGAAGGAAGAGCACGTCTTCTCGGATTAGCTTTTGGATAAGGCTTCCCCAGCCTTCACTTTTTCTTTCACCATGAATCCGGTAGACCAGTGATGCCACAGTGCTGCGTTACAAGGCTTCCTTTGTGCACTGGCGAGTTCAGGAAGTGAAGGAATCGCCTCAGATGCTTGTGGAGGCGGTATCACTGATTCATTGCCCAGAAATCATTGTGAAGTGAGAGTCTGCCTCAATAAAAAGAGAGATGTTGGATTTTCCTCTTGATGGTTAAATGAAAGTTTGATTAAGATCATCTTTAGGTGATCTAATAAAAGCGTAACAGCGATTCGTTTTCACCTAAGCGCACCAGCTATATTCTGACATCTGTTCACAGGGTGACGGTAGCGATTGAGTTTGCCGTCAGGGTTCTATGCATCATTTAGTGTTTTGCGTGCGGTATTTAGTTCAGATTTTGTCTCACTCTTCAGGACCGCCAATGTTCTACTTTTTGGAAGCATTTGTTGAAGTTAGCGTGAATTGCAAATAAAGGTGGATCACACCCTTAGTTCAGTTGATCCGTACTGACCTGGCCCCACGGTTTGAAATGCATGTGATGCGTGGATTAATTGTAAAGTTAAACCATCATAGTGAACGTTTATCATTTGAAATTTTGTTTCCTGACAGTTAACACATTCAAGTTATTTTAAACCATTCAAGCTTCGTAAGAGATGAAAGATGACTCCATCGCATGCTGTTTTCTGTAGACAAGCCACACTCAGCTGAACCATGCCCACACAGAGAGCGGAGTGTTTCAGATAGCCTGAGAACATGTAATTGATTCCTCTTTTACATCTCCTTGCGCTTAAATGGACACATACGCACAATGTCTTAAGTGAACGTAAACAGTTGAGAAAGAAATCAGATGTTTAGCATTGGATCCGTGCATTAGGTAAGTGACAGCAACCTATAAAAATCTGCTTCTGTCATTAATTTTAATCAAACAACAACAACGCATCTATAACAAAGTTTAATCTAGATTTAATTTATACAGCGATCTCTATAGGTGTTATTTTACATTTAATGATACCAGATGTACCAGAATACTACCGTTGGACTTTTATTTGTAACACTTTTTTTTTTATACTTTATTTATGCTTGTAATTTGTGTATTTATTTTATTACTGACCGTTTGCTTGTTTAATTATTAAATGCTAGATTTTTGCTGTGGTATTGAAGTACTTAAAGTGGGATTTAGGTAATAAATGAAAAGCCCCACAATTTTTTTTTCACTGATCCAAAAAATGATCTGATCAGTGACTCAAGCTGTAATATGATCTGAACCGTGAGTTTGGTGATCCATTGCACCACTAATTGCAACACATTTTATTTTTTTAAAGTGACTCTGTAAAAAGTGAAACAGAATATGCCGTGAGGGGGGGAAAATATCAAACTTGATTTTATCCATCAGGAAATGACTGAATCATAAGATTTGGCTTGCAGTCTCTATAGTTCTTGTCAGATCCTGTAGATTCCATCTCTTTTATTAGTGCACACATGTTGAAAACATGACGTGCCCAAATCATCCCCCTCTCTCCCTCTCTTGGTCAAGCATGCTTATTTGGCTGCCTGCATGTCTGCATGGCACGTTCACCTAGCAGCTTTTACCCCCTGCTTTCTTAAAGGAATAATTTTTTGGAAGTTGGGAGTTTTTCCCTCTTTTCCACCTTGCTTATGAATGCCCGCTGTGCACATTTTACTTTCTCTTTCAGATTACAGTAGCGGCAATTGCTTGAATGATGAGTTCATTATTATTCTTAATGAAAAAAAACAAAACGGTTCAGTGACAAACATGCTTATATTAAACATAATAATATTTTTATTAACAAAACAAATAAGATGGGCTGTTTTTAGCATTGATAATAAGAAATGTTTCTTGAGCATCAAATCGGCATACTAGAGTGAAGGATCAAGTGACCGGAGCAATTGCTGCTGAGAATTCAGCTTTGCCATCAATAGAATGGAAAACAGAATTAAAGCTGATTAGAACAGTTATTTTAAATTGTAATATTTCATAAGATTACTGTTTTTAGTGTATTTTTGATGGAATAAAAGCAGCTTTGGTGAGCATAAGAGTTTTTCTTTTCAAAAGCGTTAATCTTACTGACCCCGAATGATAGTAGGCCAACAGCCAATCACTGCTCACCGAGAGGAAACTGTGTGGCTTTAACCCAGGAACCCACCTTGCGGACCTGTATCCATCTTGAAGCAGGTTACAATCAAACATTTAGTCGGGTCCTTGTTTTCTTAATACTGTGTGGCTGAGAATCCTAGACCAACAAACTTGTTTTTACCACAGCTTGTTTTGGATGACAACACTTCTGGCCATCTGTAACCACTTTTGTTCATGTAGGCAGCCTACTAACATGGCTGGTGTGACCGTGTAAATTCCATCCTCGGTTCTTTGTGGTATTATTTGCACATTTTAATGGATGTGGAATGTGAGAGCAAACCTCCTTGCCTCATTGTTCTCATCGCCGCATTCCTTGGGAAAACTGTCCAGCATCTTTCTGGACAGCATCTGGAATTTTATGCATTAGTGCCTACTGCCCTGGGTAACATTCCCAACCTTAAACTGTGTAACCCAGAACACAAGCATGGCAAAGTGAAATAGTATTGCACTCTCTTACTCTATATCAGTATGTTTATTAGAAGTTATCTTTATTTTGTGTTCCCTTTGGAATAAATTCTCAATGTCTTTGCAAGGGTTGCTTGGCTCCTCATGGTAGATTGTTTAGCATTGACGTGCTAATAGTGACACGCACAAGGACGCAGTTGCTTGCTATTAAATAAAAGCATTGCTGGTAGCACTTGGAATGTACATGGGCAAAAAGATCAGTTTATGGTCTGGATTGATTTGGCAGTAAGTTGGCTTGCATCCTCACTAACCTGCCAGGAAATGAGTAATTCTAGTCTGATTGTTTAATAGCACACCTCTTCACAATACGTTATACCTCAAATCATGTGTCTTATATCCATAGCATGAATGTTGCAGAATGTGTTTGTTCTACACTGTAAAAAAATGCTGTTATATTTACAGTAAAAAATGTCTGCTCTGGTTGCTTAAAATTGACTGTAAACGATACCCCAACAACCAGTATTACAGGATGACATATTAGTGTCTGTATATTTTGCAGCTGAACAGCTATACATTTTATAACATAAAACATCCTAATGTATGTTATAGACAACAAAAATGAGAAAAGAACTTCAATTGTTTTTTGGGGGGGTTTTAGGGCTGCAACTGATTATTTTGATAATCAGTTAGTTGGGCGATTCTTTTTCGATTAATCTGTTAACAATCCTAATTTTCTTAGTTTATTGACCAAAAAAACACGTTCACATCCTACCCAATGCCATTCAAACAAACGTGCCAGCTGAATGCTATGAAAACATACAGTGATTAATTTCTTAGACTACCTCTCACAGAAAAGGAAAAACACAAATATTTTAGGCATCTGTCAAAATCTGTCATTATTCGCACACAATGTCTAAAAAAACTTAATATTTTGTATGGCCTCCTTTGGCTTTGTTAATGACTTCCATTCTTGCTGGCATTGTTTTTATGTACTTTTCCACAGTTTCTGTTATTGACAGTAATTGGGCATCTGGAAAAAAAAACTACTATAAAGTGCTGTACTATTTTTTTTTTTTCTGCCTTTCTTGTAAAACAGTAAATTTGAAAGTTCATGACAACAATAATTATATTTTATCATTAGAAATACTGCAGTTGACTCTGGTTACTCCGCTATATTTTTAAATGCATTTTGTCCATAGAAATGCGTTATTCAGTGCTGTAATTTGATACAACTTGCGGAAGTTTTTCGTGCACTGTGGGCAGACCTGTCTAATCAATAATGACAATCGTTGTGGATTATTTTCTTTATCGATTTTATTGATTAGTTGTTGCAGCCCTACAATTATGTTTACCGTAAATGGCAAGGTAACTTAACCTTTTTCGTGTTGTGATGTTGAGTAATAGTAAAGACTTCCTGTCTACAATAGCCAACAAAATAAGCTATTGTAGACTTTGAGCGTAATCTTTCAATGTATTTCGTCTATGATTTGTGAAACAAATGTTTTGTAGAAATGTCCTGTAACTCCTTTTGGTTTCTGCTTTTATTTTGCTGACAAAAGCACAAACTGAGGTAACCATTGGCCTTTTCTTGTGCCATTCAAAGAAATCACAGTCTTGGTTGGTTTGTTTGTTGGAATTGTGCTGTAAATTCAAAATACAATTTTATGGATGCGAACTAGATATTATTCGGCACCGTGATGAACATTGCAATGCTGGGTTTGCCTACGCTTCCGTCGCACTCTTCGTGTCGTCTGGATGAAGATAATGAGTGGAGACTGTGCAGCGAGTTATTGACGGAGTTCAGCGATTTGGAGAAGAGAACTTCAGAATAATGTCACGGAGTTCATTCATGAAGTTGTGTGAACAACACGATATCGGTGTATGTCCGAGCACAAGCACACTTTAGTCAGCGGTAATAATGCGATGAAGGTGTTTGTTGTAACATGCTTGTTTATTGTGATTAATATGATCGGCATACATCACCTAGTTTAATGCGATTTTATGGTTACTGCGATTATGAGCTTAATCGCATTCATTTGATCGAAGTATTGCGTTAACATGAGGTAAGGTGTAATAAAAAAACCTTATATAATTGCATTATGAGGGTACATGTAAACACGCTCATTGTCCGTTATCTTAGTAAATACAGTGTGGTTTGTGCAAGGGAGGTTGGAGAGGTCTAACTAGGCTCATTCTTTGATCATCAAACCAAATTGAATTGATAAATGACACTCATTTTGCAGTTAAGAGACAGTTATGATGCATTACTTGAACTTTGCTTGACCTGTTGCAGAGTTTTCTGTTAGGGTTTCCATCTTAACTGTTGTGCCCTGCAGTAGCAGCCTCATTACAAAATGTTCAAATTGCTATTTTTTTAAAAATATTTTTACTTTATTTTAAGACGTCTTTGTTACATTGTAGTTACATAGTTAAGTACTGAGTAATATTAAGTAAGTACATGTACTTCGGGTTAGAATGAAGGTTTGGTTTAGGGTTAGTTACATGTAATGATGCGTGATCTATAGTTATTACTATATTAACTGCAAGTAAAATATGTAACAACGACACTGTTACCAAATATTTTTGGAAAAATCGTGTATTCAGCTAAAAAATGTAGATGAACTTTGAACAAACTGTTCATTTTTACTCAAACTGAGTGTTTGAAAAATTTGCTATTTGTTTTCCCAACAAATCCATGTTCAGCGCTGACTAAAGTTCAGATAATCATGGATCTGTTTTCATACCAATTCTTTTATCCCTCACTTTGTGCTGTGGAACATTTCTCACGTATTACATTTTACGATTCAATTCAGAATGCAGCTCTATCATCCTGTTGTGAATTGATATTGTGTTGCTTGGCAATGAATTCGCACAATTATGCTTTCCCATTCTCCAGCGCTCTGAGACTCCCATTGTTGCCTTTTTAGGGGACATTTTCATTCCAGTCAGTGTCTTGCTGAATAAGATGCTTCAACATATGCACTGACAACAATATTGAGCCTTTCAGCTGGTGATTATGGCCAGATTATTAGGTGAAATTATACAGGGGACTTTATTTGTATAAATGGATGTTTTATGGCATTATGTAACTGTCTTAATGGCTGTTGGATGGTCTAGGTTTTTTATGACTCATGGAAGTGTCAAGACAGCTATTGTGTGCTGGAGTGATGCAGCAGGTCGTGTTTTGTGCTAGTCGGAACATGGGCTGTTGAGTGAAGTCATTGTTAGCTTTTCCTTTGTGAAGCCGATCACATCTTGGAGGTATGGAGTTAAAAAATACAGTATGTGATTTCTTTTGAAAAACGCTGCTGAAAGGGGATCGGACCGAGCACCACAACAAACTTGGAGCCAATCAGCAGTGGGAGGCGGGAGAAGAGAGGGAGTGAGCTGCACAAGAGGGAGATTTGAAGAAAGACTTTAAAGAGAAATGGATGTGTGATATTATTACAAAAGAGAAGAAGAATGGCTATGATCAGAAAAGAGCTTTTCGGACCAGTGTTTTTGTTTTTGAAAAGCTTCATTTTTTGCTAAGAGACGCTCTTTGTGTTTGTGTATTTTTGGGGTGGAGCAATGAAAGGAGGGGTGTGTTTGTTTGGGATGATTTCAAATATCAACCGTGTTCAACAACGATTTTTTAAAAATCACATACTACACCTTTTAATGAACATCCGATGTGTACGCTGCCAGACTGAAGCCCTGTGGGCATTAAAATTCTTAGTTTCTTGTTGTCTGTCATATTGCTCTTTGATTAGTCACAACCATTCACTGTAGTGACAATCCTGAATTTCCTAACATGTGAACAAACAACATGGATCAATCCCACCAAGATCACTCAAAATTCCACTTTAGGGTCATTTTGTAATGGGAAGGATTTTAATCTTTTTCGTGGGTAAGAATAAAGAGAAGGGAAGAATAGCGTACATGCTGCAAATTTAATATTTTTAATTCCAATAATAATTATATTTTTTATTTACTATTATCATTTTTTTATTTTATTTTATGAAGGTGCAAACTTTCAGGTTGAATCATCTCTGGTTGCTCCAAACCTGTATGACTTTCTTTCTTCTGCTGAACACAAAAGATATTTTGAAGAATGTTTGTAGCAGTACAGTTTTGGTGATGACCATTGACTTCCACTTTACAGACAAAAAAAGCACATTTTCCAAAATCTCTTCTATTTTTTTAGATGAAATAATGCCTTAAAGGTTTGGAACAATATGAAGTTGAACTATCCTTTTAATACATATAAGGGTGGTGAGCTTCAATCCCTACACTTTATATATAACGCTTTTCTAGGTACTCAAAGCGGTTTACATATGGAAGGGGGAATCTCCTGAACCATCTATGTGAGATGATACAACGGCAGCCATATTGCGCAAGAATGCCCACCACACAGCTTCTTGGTGGAGAGGAAAGTGTTGTAGTGTGTGCCTGGTTAAAGTAAACTAAAATCCTCATTATTCAAAGGAATCATTTGGCAGATTATTTGACTTATATTATGGCTTGGAGTGATAGTGGCCAGCCTGTCTGCTAAAGTAGACCCTGTATTCTAGCCTTTTTTGGCTGAAGATTTTCTCAATGTGATTCAGTTACACATCAGCGAGATCTGCTTTGAGAGTCTCTGCGTCAACAGGGTATATTTTGTACTTAAAAGGCCAAATTTACTTCTCTACTTGGTTCTACTTTTTTTCCCCCATTCTTTCCTGCTGTGGTATTTTGCTGGTGTTGCTAGGCGATACAGGAGTGTTGGTAAATACAGGCTGGATTTCACCATGTGTTACTTGGCAGTAAGTCCTTGCTCTACTTTGACAGCAAGACTCTGCCTTCAGACAGCCAACCGCAGTTCGACTACATGAACCTGCTGATTCAAATCTACGCAAAGTGCCATACCATCTCTCTTTTTCCCTAACTCTATTACTCGCTTTTTCTCTTGCTCCACCTGCCCTGAAACATGACTGCCAAGAGAGCTACAGTTGTGAGCCCATGCTCTCCACTCTCACAGCTGATGCAAATGTGAGGTGGAGTGTCTGTATATCATTCACGGAAGAGTTGTCTTGTGACATTCCATTGTGCCGGTGTGGTCTAGAGACTAAATACCAGCAGCAGGATATTGGTGAGCAGATTGAGCACAAGGTCAATGCGTTTCTTCTGGATTCATGGCCACATGCCATGTTGGGTCTTCAGAGTGGTGCAGATGTCAAATCAAGTACAGCGCTGCTAATTTATAAAGCAAATCCTGTCTCCACATGTGCATATTAGAACTATGGCAGTGCCAAAGTACAAGACAGGAAAAAAGAGGAGGAATCATTCCACTTGAAAGGTTTTTGTACTTGTGTTTAAGTCGACCACAGTTAATTTATTTGATTACAGAAATGGTCTGATAATTATAGCTTTTCAGAGATGGCGTTTTGGCTTATCACCTGATCTCAGTGTGGTCATCTCATTGAGGTGACTTGATTCATGTGAAATCAACTTTGATTTATTATTATTATTATTATTATTATTATTATTTAGTCTTTTGATATGACTCCCACTGAATATGACTTTCATGTCATTGATATTAAAGGTATAGTTCACCCAAAAATGAAAAATCGTCATCAGTTACCATCATGGCTTTCCAAACCCATAAGACTTTTGTTTGTTCAAACCACAAAATGAACATAACATAAATGAAATCTGAGATATTTCTATCCCTCCATTGACAGTTCATGCAACTCCTATTTATGTCGCAAAAGTTTGTAAAGAGATTGTAAAACTAATCCATATGAATCCAGTGCTTTAGTCCAAATTTTCTGAAGAGAGACGATCGCTTTATATGATGAACAGATTGAATTTAGGCTTTTATTCTCACACAAACATTCATTAAAAGAATGAACCTCATTAGTTCTCTTAGATTGGATTTAATGGGTTAACACCATGCTGTTCTAACTGAAACTTATCTCATTATCTAAATGTTTGCAGTGTTGAACATGATTGGTTTGGGTGACTATTGGGCGTTGTTGGAGTTTGAATGCATTTTACGAAGGTTGACTGTAAGTTCACTCCAGTGAGTCTTTAATGCGTTTTATTGCTTGAACACCATTCTAGACGAGATCTTTTCCAGAGCTCTTTGTTATTCCTTCTGGCACAGTAAGACCATCTGATTATCACTTTATGGGGCATTGTTCGAGGAAAAGACTGGGAAAATACTACAAGCACTTCTCTCCTTACACACGTAAGGAGCAGTGCTGAATGCTTGCAATGATTATAATGGCAGCGATAGTTTTTGCCACTTGCTTCTTGTGTAGATTGAGTGTAAAACTGTGATTCACTTTTGTATAAGCTTTGCCTTTTGTTTTCTGAATTTAAAAAAAAAAAAAATCTGGATTTTGAGGTGTGGCAAGTCATGAATTTCACAATGGTGAGTGAAGCATTGCATTACATATGCTCTGGATTGTACCTTTCTGTTTGGATTGTAAATTGGGCTTGTTTTTTATCATGGAGATGATGTAGTGATGGATTAAAACAGACAAGAGAATGCAAGCAGTGCCTCTGAATGCTCATGTGAGCATAATAGAAAATAAAGTTGCTGTAGGCAAGAGTGAATGTTTGACACAACCTTTGTAGAGACTTGAAAATAAAGTGTACTGAGCCAGGTGAGAATTTCTTTAAATTCTTACACTTCTATGCATTTATCTGTGCGCTACACTCTTTTTATTGTTGTTGTTGTTGTTGTTATTATTATTATTATTATTATTATTATTATTATTATTATTATTATTGCTCTGCATTTTTTATTTTATTTTTAATTTAATACATTCACTCATATTTTCACTAACACTTTAATTTAATTTCTTTATTTTTAGTTTGGATTACTAAGAACTTTTTTGAGGTGTCTGTTTTGTTCCCTTAAAGTATTGTATGGATATTATGATGGATATTATATTGAGTCTTTGAAGTTAAAACCTGCAGTCAGGATATTATGTAATAACTGAAACAAGTTTGAGATTGTAACTGAACTATTCAGAAATGATCAATATAATGAATCATATAATCAAACAGCACACTATAATCAAAGCTACAAATAGCTGATTAAATGCCTGTTTTTAGTTAACTTACATTTAACAAGCTATTCCATTAGTCAGCCATGCTACATACTACCCTATACAAGATAAAGCACGTTCTTGGGGATTTGGGGTTTGTTGTCTTGTAGCTCCTTGATGATTCATTTCATTGGCTGATTTAATCAACTAAGCAGTGACCAAAAAGAGAAGTGGTGTATCCATGACCTTCTGTGTCTCAGACTGTTTTTCTGTACATCCTTATTTGCACAAAAGACAGTTTGTTGAACCTAAAGCTAGTTTTTGAGAAGTTTGTGAAGAACGGTCTTTGCTACCCAAACAAACCTTTTCGGTTCCACTTTTTCTCCCCGAGACATTGCTGTCCTTTCTGAATTTGTGTTACCCGAACTAATGTCACGTGGTTGACCTTGGCAGCTTATGGGAAATGAAGCGATGAAAGGTGTGTGAATGAGGAAATGGCAGCAGTTCAGTTTGTTTGTAGAAAGTGTGGTATTTCGAGCCCTCCAGCTGAAGGAACCTGTTACCGTAATGCCCTGTGCAGGGCCTTCTGTCGTGCTGAAGGAAGTGTGAGACCAGTCATGATGACTGGTATAAGATAGGCACAGTCCTCAGGCTGTCTTTTGTTAAAATCTTGAACTGTGGATGTTTCTTCTTTGATTTAAAAACAAATTACAAATACATTAGTTGGAGACTCTTGTTTCGGTTTAGGAATATTTGGCAGGTATTGCAAGCATGGCAGCACACATATGGGTCACCCGAGTTTGAGCTCATCTCGTGCCATTTCCTGATCCCAACCCCCTTGTCTCTTTATCATTTCCTGTCTCACTGCCTCAGTGAATAATAAAGTATTTTTACATAAAAGTATGTAAAAACTTGGTGTACATAATTGATCATTATGTTCAAGCATTAAGAATGGTTGGTTAGAGGCTGAGTTGAAATGTAATGAAAATTAGCCCAATCTGTTTTCACAATGCATGTTCTTTATCTTATATCTTAAGTTGTTTTTTTTTTTTTTTAAATAACAAATGCTGGACTTCTCCAATCATTTAGTCTGCTTAAACCCTTCAAGCTCACGTTCATCTTTCTCCACTTTTGATTGCAAGTCCACGCCTTAGATTTTTTCTTTTTCCATAATTCTTTGCACTCGAATGTACGTCACAATATGGAAAAAAGATCTCTTGATACTTCATTTCATGACTTTAAAACAGCATCTTGGGTGTCTTTTTTACACTAGATTAATTCTCACTGGTCTGTGTAATCATAACAAGAAAGACATGATGCGTCTTTTTTCCTCCAGTGATTCGTAGCATGTTTTGTAAAAAGCTGTGTTAAACTTTTGATATGCAGCACAGCAGATTAATGTCAGTTTATATATATATATATATATATATATATATATATATATATATATATATATATATATATATATATATATATATATATATATATATATATATATATATATATATATATATATATATAAAAATAAATAACACGCACATTATAAAAGCAATGCTGTGTGGGAGTTGAAGTCGGCATGAAACGGATGTTCCGATAATCTTTTGTTCCCTATTATGATGTGTATATATATATATGAGTGAAACAGATTCTCGAATAAGAAAAAATATAGTGAAAGACTTGATTTAGTTTGTCCTGCCCTTCTCCTGGTAAACACATTATCAGAGTAGAGCTGTCATTGCAAGAGGGAAAGGAACTTATTTTGATGAAATATTACAAAGGAAAATTAATAAAAAAAAAAAAAAACATTAGCTACATTTAGATGGACACTTTGTTTCAATCAGAATGAAATCATTTCGATTGAATCTGAACATAATGTTTGCATGAACGCTAAATAATATGATTGGGTTGAAGTTCATTTATGTCATAAGCTTAACTGAATTGGATCTTTAGACATGCACACTGCACGAATATACAGAGTGTCCCACTGTTGTCGCATACTAGCTATCATCTTGCCATCATTTCTTTTCTTTGTTTTAGAAAGCACACTTAATATTTATGTTTCGGTCCCTGATTAAGACCCAACGAGCACATGAAGATTTGTGTTGCGCTGCTTATATTGATCAAGTGGATCAAGTGCAAAATAATTTGCCGCCAAATTCGTTCAATCCGATAAAGTGTTTACATGTCCTATCAAATGGATTAGAAAAGGTTTAAACCACCCTTTACAATCCAAATGAAATTTCAGTCAGATTTGGCCAATTGGTTCTGATTGACGTGCTTACATGTGACTTATTTAGACTGTGCTACTAATCCGATTTCAAACAGATTATTAGGGTCTATGTAAACGCCGCTACTGATGTGCACAAATAAATCATTTCTAATAAATATGGCAATATTCCATAAACTAGAATTGTCCATTTTGATTTCATGGTGCATTGAATACACCTGTAAATGTCTTTCGTTCAGATCCTGGTGTTAGGTGAGTGGTGTTGAGAGACACAATTTGTAGCGTGTGGTTGGTGTAAAACTTTTATGCTTTACACTGTATTATCATGAAACAAAGTTCAAATTTCTTCCTTAGTCAAACAGCCACACCCACCAGAACTGCTTCCTGACCTCATTCCTCCTCTGCTGTTACATCAGCCTGAGGGCATCTCGTCCTCTACACTTTACTATTGACTGCTACTGGAACTACACTTATGGTACTATGCAGGGCTTGACATTAACACCTGCCAAATGCGGGTGGATTTGCAGTGGCGTGTAACGCAGTCAATCTTACTAGACACTTTGTTGGGTTGGACTTAACACGTAATATATGCTTTTTTCAATTGTAGTCTTTTAAAATGGATAATAAACTAGATGCAATGTAGTGGTGTCAAAAATAACGATATTTTTTTTTCCAATACATATCGATCCTCTAATATCTGAAACAATATATGAAAAAATTTCTCTGTCTCTGACAGCGAGTTGAGACGAACCAACCTTCCCTCCCTCACTCATTTGGCTCTAGTTGGTTTTATTACAGGGCTTGAATTTCGGGATCGGATTGTGTGTATTGCGCATAATTTTTTACTCATTCCGCAGATTTTGGGCTCACTCTCAAAGTGCACGCACATAGAGCCATCTCTCGGTACTAAATTGAGTTCTTTTTTGCAGCTTATGCTTAAACGGCAAATACACCACAAAATAATGTCAAAATTCTGGTCTTGGCGAGTATTCATGTATAAACAATCAGTTAGAGTTTTTTTTTTTTTTTTTTTAAAGTGAACGTAAACAGTTGAGAAAGGAAGCGTGTAACAGTATAATGGATTTGTGTCAGGACTTGGTCACAGCAAGTTATATCATAATTTGATAATATTACAAATATTAAATTATATAAAAAATATCTATATGGCAGTTTTATCTGTGTTATCTGTCAAAATTGTGGCCAGTGAAAATGCTGAGTGGCGAGTAACTTTGGAAAACCACTAGCTACAGTGGCTGGTGAGCAAAAAAGGTAATGTCAAGCCCTGGTTCTAAGCATGATGACTGGATTTTATGATTTGGCCATTGCATCTTAAAAAGGGAGGCAGATGAGCGTGAACTTGTGGGGGCGGGGATTAATAGAAGTAAATGATTGACGAAGTCCTGCATACGTCAACAAAGTCCAGTTATAAAAATTTGATTAAACACTACGAGGTCAAAACATAAATGAATCGTTTCTATTTTTTTTTTTTCATTTCATGCCGAATTGAAGTATGATCTACAAGACAAAATTAATGTAAATAATGCTTAATTTATCATAATATATATGCACAAATAATCCTGCTTTTTTTTTCAAAGTTTGAATACATTCGGTTTTAAATATTGTTTGCCCTTTGTGTATGAATGTTTAAAAATAATCAGAACAAATGATAGTTTTATTTATTTTTGTTTATTTGCAGGTCTTTTTATCCATTGGCTGTTGGTTAAATTTGTAACTAATGCAAAAGGAAATACCACTACTGTTAATCAGCCAAGTAGTCTACATGTTCATGCAAATAATCTCATAACCAAACATTGATGACCCATATTACATCTATACCATGTAAGATGCCAACAGAATCTCAACTCATGCCAAAACTTTTAGCACAAAGATTATGAAGCCATTTAATTAATATGCAGGTCTAAATGTGTCCATTTGGGTGTGCACTGCATTACAGACTTAAGCACATTGTTATTGATCCACTGAGCAAGGAGGTTTGTATTTGGCTTTTTTTTTTTTTTTTCCTCATCTTTTTCATTGACAGTTTTTGTCAGTCCAGCCCTAGTGTTTCTACTGTTTTAGTTGGGCTTCAAATATTTTTGTTGGGAAATGGCTTGATGACAGAATGTTCTCGTAATTCAGGTTTGCTTTAGAATTAAAGCAAGACAAGCCGAAACAGATAGCATAGAAACACAATATGATGTGTTGATGCTTATGTTGAGTTTTCTGTGTGAAATGGGGTGAGTAATATACTGAGTGGGGATTTATTCTGTTTTTTTCCACATTCGGGATAGTGAACCCATCTGGTAACGTGTTGATTTTTCGGCAGGGCTCTTTGAGATGGATTTCATCTTTATTCTGTGTGCCAAACACTTTGAAATCATTTTAATATGTCAGTTTTTACTGTAATTTTGAAGTGCCACTTTTCTGCTCAGGTAATAATTGACTTTGTGCAAACGCTGCAGCACTTGTCACGTTTCAGGATTATATTTAAACTAGCATGTGGATTAAGTCACTCTTTAAACACCTTAAGACTGCCATTTGCACTGAGATGTGTGTCGTAACAACATTGGACAACAGATTGCAGTGCACTAATGTGAAGGGCTGCATAAATAGAGACGGTAATGTTGGTTTTTGCAGGTCTACTTGTCATTGACATGTCAGTATGAACAGCTTCTCATCCATTTCAGATGGTGTTTACTGTACATGGCTCATATCTGTTCAGTGAAAGCACTCAAGCATTCAGGTCATGTGATGGCTTCATTCATCATTCTTTTCCTGTTCTTCTCTGCAGATATGTTCAGACGGGTTGTACGACAGAGTAAATTCCGGCATGTGTTCGGCCAGGCGGTGAAGAATGACCAGTGCTACGATGACATCAGGGTGTCCCGGGTCACGTGGGACAGCGCCTTCTGCGCGGTTAACCCCAAGTTTGTTGCCATAATCGTGGATGCTAGTGGAGGTGGCGCATTTATGGTTTTGCCTCTTCATAAGGTGAGAGATCTGTAAAACTGCACTGCTTCAATGGAATTCTTAGTTCTATATCTCTTGCATTTTATATTCGTTCATTTTAGATGGCTAGTCAATACAGTTTGTATTATAGTGTTATTGCAATTTCAAATAATTGGTCTCTATTTTAATACATTTCTGTGATGCAAAGCAAAAATTTCAGCATCATTACTCCAGTCTCCAGTGTCCATGATCCATCAGAAATCATTTTAATATGCTGATTTGCTGCTAAAGAAACATTTATTATTGCTGTGCTGCTTAATATTGTTTTGGAAATGTATTACTTTTTATTTTTTTTATTTTAATGTGTTAGATGCATTTACTTTCAACTTATCAATGTAATGATTTCTATTAAAAAAAAAAATCTTAATAATGTTTCTTAAATTTCATAAAGTCTTACTTACCAAAACTTTTGAACGGTATTATACGTTTTCAATTTTGACACCCTGCAGTGTTATCGTGCTCCACATAGTTGTATTTTAATCAACAAATATTTTATTTTTGGCTTTTTATGTTTGGATTTAGTAAGGACACAAAATGACTTGACACTGTGTGTAAGCCTTGAATTCTTTTGTAGGAAAGGCTGTTGAAAGTATCAAGGGAAGGATGTTTAGTTTAGTTTAAATGTTTATCGACCAAATCTGAACGTTTAATGTGTTGCTTTGATCTGGATGGAGTTCAGAAATGGATATATTAAAATATGATTTCTAAGGAAACTTCCCTCTTCTCTGTTCCATATAATGATAGTTCATGAGAAGTAAAGGTCAAATCTCGAGAATCAGATTGTGAACACATCTTTTGAGTTATCAATAAACCATTTGATTCAGTCTAAAATTCTTATTGATTTGTTCATAAATCTGACTTGATTTGGTTCACACTATTGATTTGGTTATCAGTAAATAATTTTATAAATTTTAGTCTTTCGCAAAGAATTATTAGCTTGTATGGCTCTTGTATAATTCCTTTTGAGGCTTGACCAGACTTGGTCACTTTGAACTGTGGTTTTATGGAAAAAATGAGTGAGAAGATTCATCAATTTCTTCTTTTTTTTTTTAATATATTTTTCTTCTTTCTTTTTATATTTGAAACTACATGAAGGCGAATAAATGGTCAACTATTTCTTTCAAGTTTGAGAAGAACAAATGGCATACATTTATCCTTTTTATTGTTTTGTCATTTTCATCAATTATATAACGTCAACGTTGCTGCAACAGTATAGACAATTTGTTACCCAATGAGCTCTTCTTTCCTAATGGCTTTCGGATGTGATGACAAAAGTCAAATTTGTGAGCTGGATCTGCCGTGGTCTGTCATTTGATATGTGTGATGAAGATCTTGGGCCTGTAGGGATTTTGTTACCTCTGAGCTTAATGCACTACCCTCTTTAACCTTCTGTCACCGACTAGCACAGTTGACTTTTGTTACTTGTTACAAAGCCAGAGATTTGTTTCATCAGGATGAAGTGTGTTTCACCTAGTCTGTTGTGTATTTGGTTTAGTGGTTTTGCATTTGTGGGTTTAGTGGGTCTGCATGTCTGTGCATGTTGGAGTGTGTGGTGCATTCTCAGATTTTTCCAGATATTTTAAAGGAGTGGCCTTTATTTCCCCATTTCTTTCTTTTTGTACTTTTTTTTTTTTTTTCTTTCAGTTCTATCTAGAGAAAGACGGGTAATTAATTTGACTGAAATACTTCTCGATATTCATACTTTTCAACTTGGTTATGTCTACTGGTTATTGGCACCAGTTGGTGGACAGTAGAATTTATAGCAAGTAACTTAGTTATTTATAATTTTGTAAAAATTTTACTCCAGTTTACATACAAATGAATTACGTAAACGTGAGGCTACATTTAGGCATCCCAAAACAAAGATAAATCTGATTTATCTGGCCATTTAGATTGTGAAAACAATTAGCAAAAATATGTATAATATTAACAATAATAATGATTGTTTTTATTGTAGTATAAACATAAGTTGTTTTCTCTACAGTTATTTATATTTTCTGTTTGTGGTGCGTATAATTTCATATAAATGGGCTGTGAACTATATTTCAGTTTTGAAGGCATAGTTCACCTACAGATATATTCCATTTACTAACCCTTCCGAATAAAGAAATAGAAAAAGATGTTTTGAAGAAAGTTTGTAACTATTTGTTACTATTAAGTGCCATTTTATGGGCAAAAAAATTGAGGAATTTCCCAAAATATTTTTATGAACCACATTTCATTTTTGGTTGAATCCTTTAAGAGTTTTGCATTTTGTTGGTAGCCATCTGTAGAAAGTGTTGGGTGTGTATATCTGATGGTGTCATTTGGCACATCTCGGATTGCTGTGGTAATACTGGCGAGATTAGCACCACAGCTCAGAGCCGTGCTGTTGACACGCGGAACAGCGCTCTGTAATTAGAGAGTGCTCAGACACGACGGTGACATCCAAACCTCTTCGGGCTCTCTCCCGGATCCTGATGCCTGTCATCAGCGTCACACACGAACACGCGCACCCACTCAATGATGTCACACTCGAGCGTTAGGCTGCCTGGCCAGACAAGCTCCGTTACGACCTACTCTTATATTTATCTTGTTCTTTACATTATTAGTGTCATTGTCGGTTCCTCCAGGCTGCTTTCCTGAAGCCTTTTTATAAAGCTCGGGTTTCAGGTCAGCTTAAAAAGTGATTGATTACACCGGTATAAATCCTTTGTCATTCTGACCATGATGTTCAGTCTCACAATCCAAGTGTGAGGGAAATTTATTAATCTGTGAAAATAAATCATGTTTGTCCTCTTATTCTCACTGTTGTGTTTTTTTTTTTTTCCCTGAGCAGATTGCACGATCCATCTGTCCGTTCCTTTGACGTAGGACTGAAATGAGCTGAGATTAAACCTTTTTGCTCAGACTTCAAGGTTTTTGTGAATGTCAGTGCTTTTGTAGTCTATTTACAGTTTTGCTTCGCTATTGTCAGGAAAGTATTTTTTTTAGACAAGTTTAGACTGTTGTTCTTGTATGTGGCATCGGTGGGTTTTGTGAGTCATTTTGTGAGTTGGCTTGTCATAGCTTGCTTTTTGTTAGGTGTTTACATTTTAGCCTCCAAGAAACTTCAGTTTATACATGCGTCTATTCGTTGTTGTTGTTTTTGCTGCTTTGTGTCTGTTTTGTTCTGCCTGCTGTCCTTCTGCTTCATCTAAAGCTTAGCACCCCTCCCTAAGTATCCGCTCTGTCTATGGTCCATCTTCCTAGGCCACCCCATTCTCAGCAGCCCCCTGCAATCAGACAGCTGGCTCTGGGGGAGCTATTGTTCTTGTGTGTATGCCAGATCTCGCACAGCTCTTTGTTTCCCCCAAAAATCTATATGGGAACCCCTCATCCTCACTTGATTCCCCAAAATCCTCAGACCCATGCGTCTGTCTATTGTTTCCCTGTAAGGAGCAATGATAGCTTGAGTGTTGGAAGCTCTTGAAGTGTCAGTGGCAAGGCTGATGGTGTTTCAGTATGCTTATCTAAATTTATCATGTACTCAGCCTGTCGTTACAAACCTGTGTGACTTTCTTTCTTTCTTTCTTTCTTTCTTTCTTCATTCCATGCACCATAAAAGATACTCTGAGAACTGCCTCAGTTGCTGTTTCTATCCACCCCTTTTTATGCACATTTTGGAATACCACATCAAAAACTGCTGGATGGAAAAGCCAAGAAATTCTAAAAATTCACACACAAAAAAACGTATGCACTCGTTCGAGTCTGATCATTCTGATCTTCAAAAAATCGGCATAACTGAACTAACCAGCGGACTGATCTTATCACACAGCATCTGAAATGCTATTATGGTTGTTATTTGGTGTAGCAGAGTATGTTGTCAAAGTGGTTTGGTATTATTCCCTCCCAGACTGGCCATTTACATTGTTATTTTCTGACCAGCTGCCTTCTATAATTTACCTGAACATGGCGTGTCATGTAAAGATGTTCTGCTCTTAAATGAAGGCATTTGTATGAGTTTTATTTTATTTATTTATGTTTTTACATGGACTCGTTTTGCCATAAGGAGTAATGTTCTGTTGTAATGTCTTTTGAGTCTGGGGAGTTTCAGCTGGGTTGTGGCTGGATTCTTTGTGTGGGAGGCCGAGCAGCATGACTCAGACTCTTATTGTATTTCCCTTCAAGAGACCATCAGGTGTCTAACTAATCACATGTTGTCTGTCTTTCTCTCAACACCCTCCCCCTTCACTCAGCTGTATACTCTCATTAACATATGAAGGAAGTGGTGGGAAACGGATGGCTATAGCCTTCCGCAGGCCTTGCATTCCTCCTTTCCATTCACACCGACCAGAGTGACTAATTTTCATCCCTTTTGCCTGACCACCTCTGTTTTAGTTTATAGCACGAAATATGAACCATACTGCAGGAAACTGCCGTTTACCCTTATGCCGCCAGCCTCTGTTATGATATTAGCAACAATTTCCCTTTAGAGCTCAAATCCTGAACTAACAAGGAAGCAGACTTTAATAACGTGTATTTAGTCACAAGTTTTCACTTTGATTCTTAATACTTGGTACCGCTTATAGGAATGTTCTGATTTTTATCATTTGTGGGGTAATGTTGACTATAACATATGGTCATTTTCAGTTTAATAAAATGACTTTGAGTTACTTGCAATGGAAGCCAATGGGTGATGAGACTAATGCCCTGTTCAGACTACACGATATCAGTCCTGATTTAGTGATTCGTAATTGACAATGGGCAATGGGACTCAAGAATAGTTTTATCTTGTATAGTGTTGTCATGGTGGGTGGCAACAACCAACACAGCATCTGTGATGCATCACGACGTCCTGACCGAAAGACTCGCAGGTTTAATTTATTTTATTTTTTTTGGTCCTCCACAGCAATTTTCATCACATCTGTGATATTGACCAAATAGGAGCACAGAAGCTCTTCCGTACACTGCTTTCAAACATGACTAAATGAAAGGGGGATGATGGTATAATTGGTGCTAGGTGGAATTATGCAATGGAGGAAATGTTTTTGGGGCTATGGCAACAATACTTTACCTTTATGATGTTTCCTCGGACTACCACGACAGAATGAAAAAATGATAAAACCATAGCAGCGGCCTCTGAGAGTACCGGAATCAGCATTGAGCTAGCAAATCATTCATTAAATTCTCTTTCGCTATAGAGAATTTCGATGGGCAATCGTAGACGTTCCACATTCTTGATGACATTACGTACGTTCTCAAAGATGCCAAGCGATGATTGGTCTGAAAGCAATGTGTAGTCTGACCACAAAACAAGAATTTAGGAGTCAAAATGGCATAATCTGACACAGTGACTATCATAACAGACAAAATGATTGGATAGTCTGAACCCGTCATAAAACATTATACGTGCAACATGAGACTAGATGATGTGATAAAATCGCTCGCTAATCTTTCCTGTCATGTCAGTGTAAAGCCACTAAGGAACACGCTGTCCCTTTGAACCGTATTTATGAAAGGATCCTGGAAAAGAAATATATTAACAGTAAACCTTGATAACGTTTCATGCACACCAAATCAGCATATTAGAATGATCTTGACCATAAACACTGGAATAATGGTGCTGAAAAATCAGCTTTGCCATCACACGAATAAACCAGTAACAACAATATTACTGTTAATGGTTTTTGATCAAATAAATGCAGCCTTGCTGAGCTTTAGAGACTTCAAAAAAGTTCAATCAACCCCAAAAGTTTTGAACTGTGGTGTACGTTTTAGGTGGGATGCTTCACAAAAAAAAAGAAAAAAATCATTAGTACTTTTTGCATGACATTTAATCAAAATAAACAGTTGTCATGTATGAATTTTTTTGGGATAAACAACGAAAGAAACAAATGACAGTTGGCAAAATGTCTTTGTTGCATATGGAAAAAGTTGGAACTGTATGGGTTACAAGAAGTAATTGATTTGAATAAAATTAGACCTACACTGCCATAGCTTTATACAATCAATCACCCAAAGCTGTTTATTTGTTGCTTAAGGTATTGATTTAGCATCATGTTGAAGCCAACCATTGTATTGATCCAACCATATGTTGGACATATTCATTGGGATTCCTGCCTCTGAACTGGGCCCATGCATCACTTCACAGTAAAGGGAAAAGCAGGAGAGTAAGAGCACCAAAGATCAGAAAAGAGAAATGGGGGAAAAAAGGAGCATACACAAAGGACGTGAGAGTTCAGTGGTTTTACTTCAAAGTCCACCTCCATATATTCTGTGCAGCCACATGGACAGATGTAACTTAAATTGTTGCCAACAGTGGATGGCAATCTGATTCCCAGTCTGTATTCCAGGAGCCCCCTACTGTTCCTGCTACACTCACTGAGTTCTGGCGGCTGCTGACTGCAGATTTTACCTTATATGGTCATCCTCAGCTCCCCGCCTGTCAACCTTCCAGACCCATTTCCTCTTTCCTCTCTATTGGTTGAAGCTCAGTGCATACGGCCAATAGATTTTTTGAAAGATGCATAGAAGAAAAGTGGGCAGTGTGAAGGGAATTTTTTTTGGTTAATGTGGAAAGTCCACGGTGTTGTTTATTTGTTATAATAATAACAATACTAATAATAAATATTATTAAAATGAAAACTTTTTTTAATAAAGTTATTCATCCAGAAGTAATGGATTTACAAAATGACAATTATGAAATTATTATTAATTATCACAATAAATTATATTAGAAATTTTATATATACATATAATATATAATTACATTTTAATATTTGTATTTAGAATAATAAATGTATTTTAAAAACTGTTCTGAGTATCAAACTCTCTTATCTCGTGATCTTTCTTCCTCATTCCCCTCCTCCTCCTCATCTTTCAGGTCATATACATTATTAGGCAACTGCATACACCTGCTGGCCCCGAGTAGCTTTCTCATTCTGACACCGCCCCCAACCCCCTCACTGATTCGCTGTTTACGTGGGTCATGTAAAATGACGTGAATTCTGGTTGGACAGCAGCTGGAGTGCTTCAGTCAGGTCAGTTGTAGTCTGCTGCCTCTGGGTCCTCGTGAACTCGCAGAGGAAATGGAAATTTCCATGCTGACTAGATAAGACAGACGTGCTTCAGCTACTGGAGAAAGCATCTGTGACTGTAATACTTTCTGTTGGCCACCTCTACAGTGTGTCCAGTCTTTCTGTCTCTCTCATTTCCTCCTTTCCATGGTTTTCATGTGTCTCTTCACTGGCATCTCTCTCTCGCTCTCTGACATGGTTTTGTTGGGGCGAGGAATCCTTATTTAAATGTGGTTTATTGACTGAATGGGTTGAGACCTGTGTTAGTTGAGGTGAATCTGCAGTAATGCTGCGACTGTTGCTATGCAACAAGTTCACTGCACTGCAATGATGGTTGTGGACGGCTCCAGTTTTAGTAAGCTATAATTACATTTCATAAATATTCATGATGCAAGTTTAGCAGAGCTTTCCTGTGACTTTTACTTGCCACAATGCATGCTTGATTTAATGAGGCAACATTTTAAATTTATGTTGTAAGGTAAACTAACACCTCACTGTTATTCATTCTTATGTTGCTATATTAGAATTTTTCTGTCTGGCTCTGCATGATTTTTTTTTTAATGCTTTTGAAAGACATTTCTTTCACTTTTAGTTTGCATTTATTTGACCATACATTAAAACGGTACTATTTTAAAATCTTTACAATGACCTGTTATCGATTTAAAAAAAAATGCGATGGTAATTTTTCAGCAGCCATACTGTATTCACGGTCACATGATCCTTCCGAAATCATTCTAATATGATGATTTGTTGCTCAAGCAACTTTTATTATCGTCAATGTTGAAACCGGTAATGCTGCTTAATATTTTTGTGGAAACCATAATGCCTTATTTTTGTGTAAATTCTTTGAACGTTCCATATTAGGATATTTGAAATAGAAATATATTGTAAGTGTCGTAATAGTTTTTTGTGTTATCATAATTACTTTATTTTTTCCGTGATTAAATTGGCCAGCTATATACATTGCAAAAAACATCTGTTTGTCGTTGTGTCTAACTTTTTGTGTTACTGATGAGCAAATGTCAATGCTCTCGGGTGAAAATGCCCACGTAATATAGACGTCTTGGCGACATTTTTGTGTTATCAGTGATCTTGACGTGATTCTCGGTCATTTGAAAGCCTGGTATTCAGTTCATATCTTCTCTTCACGTATAGACTGAATACCTCACTCTCCTGGTATTCAGACCATTTTTTTTAATATATATACTTTTGCTTTTGCTTTTGCTTTCACAATTTGCTCAACCCTTTAAAACTATCTTGTGATCACAAGCTTGCAAATATAAGCACATAGACAAGCAGCTTCATGTACCGTCTCTGATGTGTTAATAAATATTAAACAAAAACCATGTAGAATCCATAAGCAGATGATTGCTGCTAAACTTCTGCTCCTGTGTCAGTGATCCATAAAAACCAACTGGCAATAATATCAGTAAATCAATATAGTGACTAATGCTTGTGCATCATCTTGATCCTCCTCATTTAAAGGCTTTGAATTACAGGTTTTTACAGGAAGGTTCTTTTGAGAGAACTAGTGTCCTTTTATCACCTTCCCTCTCTTTTCTGCCATGGCTTCCTTCCACATGTCTATGACTAAACAAGTAGAAAAGGTTCATAGGACAACCAACAGTCTTGGTTTTATGCATTACTTGTTACATCAAAAAAAAGTAATCTGATTACATAATGTACTTTCCTTGTAAAGTAACAAATCACATTATGGATTTACTCATCATTTGAGTTTTCAAATGATGAGTAAATCTATAAATCATAAAATGAGCTGTATGTTATGGCATACATAGCCCTAAGGGTCAGGAAATATTATAGTCAGAATATAATGATATTCAAAAAATATAAATATAAAATAGAGATAATATTCTTTTTAAAATAAATGTTATGTTGTTCATTTATGTTGTTGCATTACTGTGTTAAATATTTGGGAGGAAATAAATTGTATGAATATACACTTTCTTTTTTATTTTTATATTTTGTTTTTACAGACAATGACTTTTTTTTTAAGCAAATGAGTTTTTGAGGAACACTTCTTGAACTGTATATTTTTGAAATGTTAATACTTTCCTAGATGTGTGATCTTCTGGTTAGGTGACTTTTTTTTCTCTTTAAGGTAAAGTTCCATGTCATCTGGGCTTTATGGGTAGTTGCTTCACTTTTCTGCACGTATTACATCCTCATAACTTTAAACAGACAATATCAGTAAGTGATTCTATCACACTAGTCTCATGCCAAAACATATCTTGGCTTGTTTTCTTTTGGTGCATGTGATGGTTGACAGACCGCTGCCCACAGCTGGACTTTAAATTAGGAATTCTGCTTTTATTGGCGAGCAGCCGTTTCAGTGTGTAAGGACCAGACTGTCTGTATGTTTGTTTAGCTGTTCATGGACTGATTGGTAATCAGTGTTCCTGATAAAAGGGTGGCATTTCTTTGTCTTCTGTCTTGGGTTATTTTCTCAGTTTCAAGAACATCTTATGTATTTTTCTATCTCCCTTTCTTTCCAGTTACCTTTGAACATTCTTTTTCACTGCTCTCAATCGAAACCATCCACACGCACTTCTGAAGAAACAAGTGGGGCGGTTGGCTCACAAATAGCTGCGAAAGGTATAGTTTCTCTTTCGTGAGGCCATGTTATAACCATGCCCGGACTTGAGAAGGAATGTGTACACAGAGTGGCTTTCTGCACAGGTGGGTAGTGACTTTTTGTGCAGGCGGGCTTGAATTGCCCAGGCAGTTGTACTTTGCTGGGCTGGGCTGGGCTTTCTGCTTGTGATGTCATCGCACCATAGGCAAAGCAGCAGCTTGAACAAAAGAGTGGGTGTGGATCTCTCGCTACACACTGAACAGCGTGATCAGATGACACCTGACCACACAGCCCTGTGCAGAGATTGTGATCTCGCAAGTGATCAAAGGTCATGACCTTTGAGCAGAGGGCACTGATGTCATCAGGAAGTCAGCTGACTGGTATGGGACCGCAGCCGTGCCTTTATTTGGCTTCTTTGTTTGCTGTGTACAAGGGAGAGGAGGGAAATCTTCTGTTGTATTTTTTCCCCTTGTCTTCAGGCCTGTGCATTGTATAATGGTGTTACATAAGGTGCTCAGAATGAAGAATAACTGTTTTTTTTTTTTCAAATACGAGCATTCGTGCGAACAATCACGCTACTTTTGCAGTATTCTTCCTATCTTAAAATACAAAATTTGAATATCTTTTGGAGATCGAAATGTAGCATAGAAGTAAAATGCAGTCAAATTTGACTTAAAATAAGTAAGGCTTGTTTTTCACTGAGTTTTTATTTCTATTTACTAATAGATAGCATTATTTACCAAAATTTTATTTAAAATATAAATAAATAATTTTGACGTGTGACGCAAACAAATCTCTGAACTGATTGTTTTAAACAGACCGTTTAAAAGAACTGATTAAAATGATGAAATATTATTTACCAAAATAAAATGTGCAAAATGTACAGTCATTAGTTGCATTTCCATTACAGGTTTCTGGGTGTTTCTCCTTCCTATCTATTTGGAGGTCTTGATGAATTTAAATTGTGGCATTTCTTTGTTTAGAATCCAGTAGTTCTGTTCAGGCATACCGCGCCCTCTTGAAAAACCATCGGCTTTTATATACACGTCAGTTGACCTGTAAATGCGACAAAACTGTTTCCATTGCAGTTTTGCGAAATGTTTTTTTCGAATTACCTGAAAACCACCTCGTGAACGTAAACTTTTCAGCGATTAAATGGGAGTTTTTGCAAAATTGACATGTTTCCATTGAGTGTTTTTTCAATTCGCAATTTCAATTTGCTCCGTTTAAAGGGTAATGGAAACACAGCTATTGTTCTCATCACAATATTGTTTAAATGTTTATTTTCAGCAAAATAAAATTAGTTTGTATTTTTGTTTTGTTTTTTGGTGGCAAAATCATCTGATTTGATTCTCACTCTGCTCAAACCTCCGTGTGACCTTTCACTACGAGTGAAAGGGTCAATGACCTGTTGCAAACGTATTTCTATCTGCATTTGGAAACGGAGTTGAAAGAACAAAAGCCTTGCAATCTGTTTTTATTACATATCGGCTGTCATGTGTAAATGTTTCTGCTGTTCGCTTGAATGACCGGATATGCTATTGTTTGAAAATTTGTTAAAGAACCCCCCCCCATTTCATGAATGCAGGCCAGGCCTTAAGTGTTTGTTTTAGTGTTACGTAGAGCTTGGCTGCCACTGTCAAAGCTTTTTTGACCGTTTCACCGAATGGGCCAGATGCTTTCATAATCTAATTTTTGTCTTTGTCTCTGTTTTCTCTCTGCAGTCAGGCCGTATAGATAAGGCCTACCCTACAGTATGTGGCCACACTGGTCCTGTTCTGGACATTGATTGGTGCCCTCACAATGACCAGGTCATCGCTAGTGGATCTGAAGACTGCACTGTGATGGTATGTCACCCTTTCTTTCTTCACTTCCATACATCCACTGTCATCAACTGCCTCAGAAAACTGATGCCATTTTAGCATTGTCAGACTTGAAGCAACTAACACAGATGATGGGTATACTGTACGAAATGTGCAAATTTATTACACATCTAATGAGTGAGTGTTTGTATGTGCTTGGCAATAAAATGAAAGAATGTGGAAGATTGGTACACAAACTGGCTCAGGTAGGTCAAAAAAGCACATGAGAAGCATTAGTTGAATGCAATTGGCAATCACAGACATTTGCATTCGGTCGGGATTAGATTTCTCAGAGGACTGTCGAGTTTGCTGAAAAACAGTAGGAAATTTGCCCTTGGAATTTTTTCTGAGGTTGTATGAGGGGAAAAAACAGGCATGGCAGATTCAGACAGAACTAAAATCGCTAAGTGTGTCTGTGAAACAACACTAATTTCTTTAAAAAACTAGTCCCGTCCGAGTAGGGCTTTGCTAAATAAAAATATAAAAAATTTGGGTGGGGGGGGGAGGGGGACTGGCCACAAACTTTTGAATGGCAGTGTACGTATAAATATAAATCATTTAATTCTGTAGTCAATGCATTGAGGTGCAAATCATATTGCATTGATTACAGAATTCAGCTCTAGCTAAACCGCTGCAATCATTTTAAAGCATGTTTATTGATGGGTGGATATGGCCATTTCTAGATAAGTTTCTTTGAATAGCCAAAATCACATCTACACCCACCCATTGAGTCCATGTGTTGCTGGCAAAGTCTGCCCCATGACTCATGCGAACGGCAGTGGATCGGATCACGGCATAACTGAAAGCTTGCTCTTCTGGACTGTTTTAGATTAGTTTAAGCCCAGCCTGAAGTCATTGAATCAGCAGTTACTATTTTATAGTTCTGAGGTCAGTCTGGCTGGCTCTTGGTCTATTTATCACACTACTAGACCTTATTTGGCCAGTGTGAAGAGAAAATCCAGTGTTTGTGAACTTGTAATGAGTGTGCAAGTGTTGAGTTTAATAGGACACCGTCTCACGTCTGCTCTCTTGGGGAATACCGAGGTCAGGGCTGTTGATGATTCCTGCTGTTTTGCTCTGTCTTATCTTCCCAGATTCATAACATCTGAAATATATCGAGTAGGGCTGTGCATTGACATGAATTTCATGATTCCATTTCGATTCAGTACCGATTAATTGGGGCCTATCAATACATGACAAATTTCCTCTAGGAAAAAATATCTTTCAATGTTGCAAACTACAGGAAATCCTAGTTGGTACATCACTATACTAACAAAGGTTAGAATTATTTGATTTGGCTACTTGGATTTAAATTAAACCTCAGTTCTTATAATAATGCAATTTATGTTTCTACTTGTTTTTTTTTTTTAATGTAAACATTTAAATGGTTGCTGCAATAAAAACAAGGATTTATTCATTAAAAACACCCATTAAATATCAAGGAAAAAGGTTAAGTAAATCTACAAGGTGACATTGTTTACAAGCATTGTTTTATTGACGTCTTTCCGCCGTTGAAAGGAGCGATTACTTGAGACTTGATACGGATTTCTGTTAATTGTAATGGTAATGTCTTTTAACATACTTTTTGATGTTCATTCATGTTTGTTTCGTGCTATAACTAGTAGCAGAAGAGATGGGCGATTCACATGCGCTCCATGCTGCTGCTTCGCTTGAACAGCAACAGCGATCTGTCACACCACATTAAAGAGCGCCACAACGGTATTTATAATTTGAATGTCATAATGAAATTGACAGAATTTGAAAGCTGAGACTTTTTCATGTAAGAGTAACAAAACACAAAGCCTATTGAGATTTATTGTATGGGAGGCAATGCTACAAAGCTTTGTTCATTCATCAACTGAAAACAACATAGACTGAAAGATCAAAACTTTTGGCTCAATTAAAATTGAGGAATCAGTTTTTTTTTTTTTTTTTTTGTTTTTAAAAAAATTATTTTTCTTACCTAGCTCTGATATCGAGGCATAGACTCGCTGGAGGGTAATTTCATTTGTGACCTATGGTCGATGACCTAAGAGATGACGATGATGATGATTTTATAGCTGTCTAGCAGTGTCTGTGTAAAGAAATAATGTACACTCATCCAGTCTGTTACGCAGTTAAGAGGTCAATACGCAGAAATATTTAAATGTAAAATGTTGCGTTTTGTCCAATTAGAATAAAATGTTTCAGATAGCCATTTAATAATGAGAATAAGCAATATGTAGCAGGAGAAGAAAGGAAGTTAAAAGAGAGAGGCTTCGAAATCTCATGATAGCATACTACTACTATTATTATTTCTCTCATATAAATTTAAAAGATCGTCTATATTTTTAATTCTTGTTCAAAATGAGAAAACTCTGCTGAACTGCTTTATTTGCCCTCTGCTGCCATCTTCAGACAAATTAATGTAATTGTAGAAGTTCAACAAGAAGGCTCAAATTTTGGATCATAATGTAATTAATTTGATGTTTAGTGTTATTTTAGTGTTATTTATATACTATTTGGCATTCACTTTGAATTAGCATTTATTTTTATATTCAATTTTCATTTGTTTAAATTTTAGTACTGTCTTTTATTTATTTATTTATTTATTTATATATATATATATATATATATATATATATATGTGTGTGTGTATATATATATATATATATATGTATGTGTATGTGTGTGTGTATATGTGTGTGTGTGTGTGTAATTTAGTACTTCAACTTAAACCTTTATTCCAGTTAGTTGCAACATTTCTAATTTTCATTTCAATTATTTATCTAATATTTATGTATATGTATGTTTTGTTCTCAGGTGTGGCAGATCCCAGAGAATGGTTTGGTGACCTCCATGTCGGAACCAGTGGTGGTGCTGGAGGGTCATTCTAAAAGAGTTGGAATCATTACCTGGCATCCAACTGCCCGCAACGTCCTCCTCAGTGCAGGTGAGAAGCATCACCTGATCCAGCCAGGAAAATGAAACTGTATCACAACAGAAGATGGGGAATAATGTGGAAAAGAGAGAGGGGTTCAGGAATTTTATGCACCTCAATCTCTGACATGTTTATCTTTTTAATGTACTGTTTGTATACATTAATGTACTGTATCCACTTAGTATCTGTCAAAACACTTTAATGGAAAAAAACAGCTCCAGCTCTTGTCTAGTAAATAGATTCTTCAGCTTCCAAACATGATCATTTTCCCCATCACATGAGGTTTCTCCCGGGTTTGTTTGCAGGCTGTGATAATGTGATTTTCATCTGGAATGTGGGCACGGGAGAGTCCATGATCACCCTGGAGGATATGCACCCTGACATCATCTTCAGCGCCTGCTGGAACCGCAATGGCAGTCTCATCTGCACTGCCTGCAAGGACAAGAAAGTCCGTGTCATCGACCCGCGTAAGGAGGAGATCATTGCGGTAAGTCCATGCTTTTTCTGGAGTGAATAGGCAGATAATCACTTTATAGCTTTTATTTGTAAACAGTTGAGAATAACAGTTTCTGCATTACATGGACTAAAATGTTTCTCTGGCTTTAGTTTTTCTCAGTTGAAGCGATGTTTACTTGATCCCAAAAGTACTTGGCTGCTCAGTTTTGAACGAATGTGAGCAGTGTTGTGATGTACAGTATTATGGTGCGTCTCGCTGACAGGAAAAGGACAAGGCCCATGAGGGCGCCAGGCCCATGAGAGCTATTTTCTTGTCTGATGGCAAAGTGTTCACCACTGGATTTAGCCGCATGAGTGAGAGACAGCTCGCCCTCTGGGATCCGGTAAGTTGCCATGGAAACTGCAGACAAATTTCATCCTAACACCTGCTCATAAATATAAACAAAAATGCATTTCAGATGTGTTCCTAACAAAAAACTATTAGTTGCAGTTCCTGACACAAGTGAAATAATGGTCCTTTTTAATTGTAGTTGGATTATAAATTTTCTGTTTGTCTTTCAGGACAATATGGAGGAGGCAGTCTCTGTCCATGAGATGGACACCAGTAACGGAGTCCTCCTGCCCTTCTATGATCCTGATACTAATGTTGTCTACCTTTGTGGAAAGGTAATCCACGTACAGTACCGTTTTAAAGTTTGAAGTCAGTAAATTATTATTTTTTTTTAAAAAAGACATTAACACTTTTGTTCAGCAAGGGCACATTAAAGTGAGTAACAAAAAGTAACAGAATATTTTATAATGTTATAAAGGATTTCATTTTCAAATAAATGCTGTCATTTTGAACTTTCTATTAAACTTTCATTTAAAGAATCCAGTAAAAAAAAATCTGTAATGGTTTTCAACATTGATAATAATGTTTGAGCAGTGAATCAGCATATTAGAAGGATTTCTGATGGATCATGTGATCACAGGAATACATTGTATGATGAAATATTCTAGTATGAGAAAATATTTAAAAATAAAATAATATTTCACAATATTACTTTTTGATCACATAAATGCAGCCTTTGTTAGCATGAGACTGCAAAATGACAAAAAAAAAAATCTTACCAACCCCATTGTTTTGAAAGATGGTGTACACCTGGATTTTTTTTTTTGGACATGGTACCATGATCATAACATGAGTTTTTAGTACCTAACTGAGTATTTGTTTCTGATAGGGTGACAGCAGCATCCGTTACTTTGAGATCACAGATGAAGCTCCCTTTGTCCATTACCTCAACACCTTTACCACTAAGGAGCCTCAGAGGGGCATGGGATACATGCCCAAGAGAGGGCTGGACGTCAACAAGTGTGAGATCGCAAGGTATAGCAACCATAATAATTACACAAGCTAACGGACGAATGAAACATGTCAGGAATATGACCAGGTCTTATTTCACCCCAAAATTAAAACTTTAAAGAAAAAAAAAATCATTTATTTTATCCTATTTTTCACATGGTTTGTTTTACTGATATACTGCTGTGAATACAAAGAATGAAAGTGCCCCTATTATGTTTTTTCGAATATTGCTTTTCATGCATTGTAATATAGTTGTTTGTGAATGTGAAAGTTCTGCAAAATTTTAAAGATCAAAGTGCACAACAAATACAGTTATTGTTTCCTAAAAGAAAAAAATCAATGGATTCTGAACTGCTGAAACGAGTCGTCAGCAATTCCGGTCTCACTTTCTGATGTGCCGAACCGATACTCACATCGGCTATTGGCTCCGATTCTAGCATTTTTGCTGGATCGGGTATCGGTCAGACTGAACCGATCCAAATCCGATATTGTGAGTATACTATTGTTGTTATTTTTAAGCCCCACAAAAGGAACAAAAACTTTGAACTTGAGTGTTCTGAAGCCATTCCATAGTTTAACATGAGGTACAGATGAATAATTAAGTCATTAAATCAAAGTTCGCGTAAATGCTTCCCTCTGTTGCAGCTGTCAGTCATTCTCCATTCTGCATTCAAACTGCGTGTTCCGTTCGATTACGACAGTTAACACAATGAAATTCTCTCCAAGATGATTCAATGTTTTTATGGTACATTATCTATAGACAAAGGTCTATGCTTTTGCATAAAATGACTCTTGTTTATAAAAAAAATGGTACCCATTAAAACAACTTTACAGAAGGGACCCGAACATGGAACAATGTACAATACAAGCACAGCACTGAGCTTCTTGAGTCTGTTCAGTAAGGAGCGTTTTGATAGGTAGATTAAAATCTCACTGTGATTGGCTGTATAGAACATCCTCCAAAAAAAGATATTTATGAATTTTAACTTGCTAGGAAGGTCACAAAAATACTGCACACTAATTCAAAGCAGTCTGGCTCCATAGAGCGCTGACGCTGCGCGCTGTCACTTATGTTGCATCAAGTGCATCATTCTGCACACGGGATGCGCATAAGCTCTTTGTGCTGCTCTGTATGGGAGCCGTTCATATTATAATACTGTTAATAGCCTTTTTTGTTCTGTTCTGTCTACCATGTTTACTGCCTCATTAAAAAAAAAAGATATAAATTAAAGAAATGTCTTAATTTTATATAAAAATATAGACTATAAAGTTATTAACTTTGTCATTTATGACTCAGATATTCATGAAAAACAAGCCATGAGTCATGAATGGAGTCAGTCGGGTTCATTTTTATTTTGAATGTCTACCAAGTTAGTGAATATTATTGGTTCATTTACAGTTGTTGCACTGATGCACATTTAATAAATAATTTAGGCCTACTACATTTGTGTCTGTTATTTTGTTTTACAAAGTTAGGAAAGTTATGTTTATATCAAGCCTGATGCCTTGCACAAAAGAATGATCCCTGTCTCTTCCACACAGTGAGGCATACAGTTCATCAATTTAGCACTTTTTTTTATCATGATTACTTTAATATCGGATCGGTACTTGATGCCGGGAAATACTGAATCCCAGCTATGGGTATCGGAAGCAAAAAAGGCGGATTAAAGGATCCCTAATCACTGGCTGGCTGTTAACAATATCTACTTTGACCCATCTTCAAACACTGTGGTTGTAGCTGAGGCACTTCCAAAGGACTTCCACTGGAATTGATATGGAAAACCCGACACCAGTACTCCGTACTATCAGTGTTTTAAGCACTGAGGAAGCCTCTGAAATTCAGATATTGGAATAAGCATTTCGTTTCCGACACACACTGTAAGCGGTAGACCAATCACAACAGACGGGGCCATTTGACCAATCAGAGAAGAGGAATCTTGTGGAAATGAGGGGTTTAGACAGACAGATTCTTCAAGTGAACTGTTTTCTGACTTTTTGGGGAGAAAATGAGGTGATGTGCAATGTGTATTATGAGAAAAGTAAAGTGTTGGATGCATGTGAACCTACTGTAGGAGAACTTTAAAAATTAGGAACCTTTAAAATAGCATAATGGGGCACTTTAGTAATTTAATAATGCCAATGACAAATTGAGAGGAAAATCTGCTTAAATGTCATAAAAATATCTTGATGTATTGCAAAATTAACAAAAAACAAAACAAAAATAGTCATATGAATCTTTAATTCCTTTTTAATCTGAATGTTTCTTTATAAGATCCTTTACAAGATTTTTACTTTTTTTTTTTTGGATTGTTTGTTTCTGTTTTATGTAGTTTATTTGGTCTAGATTTTACTAGTTTTTCCTAAACTGCTGAGATAGGTTTATAGTGCTATTTATCAACACCAATGCATGCAGGGAAGATGGAAGAGTCCCAATCCTCCCAAAAGAGGGCAGCATATACCTGGTTAACAAAGGGCTCCTGGATCCTACAGATTAAGATTTAGGGAGAGTGATTAATGTATAGGTTCAGGTTTGGTGGTATCTAGTGCTTCAAAATTATTGCATGGTGTGTTTATTTTTGTATGTTTTTTTTTTTTCTTCCTGTCTCTCACCCAGTTCTGTTGTTTTGACTTGCCAAATGAGTCACTAATGTCTGCTACCCCTCTGAACATGTTATAATAGACTCGTGTGCTTATGTGTGTTCTCAGGTTTTACAAACTGCATGAGAGAAAGTGTGAGCCTATCATCATGACCGTGCCAAGAAAAGTGAGCCTGTTGATTTGTTTTACTATTTTTAAAGACTACAGCAACACTAAGCCACAACTTCCTTGAGATTTGGCTTCTGTTTTCTGGCATTGTCAAAGAGCAGTTCAGTTACTTTACCAGGTTTTGAAACCTGTTTTTTTACACTAGGTTTGATTTTATTTAGTTCCACTCCTCCACTGCAGGGTCACCGGCACTTTTTATTTTGCTTTAAACCGCAGTATGTTTGCACCATCAATGTGTACCTACCATAGTCCAAAATCGCCCCCGATACTCTTAATTAGGGCACCATTTGAGGGGACAGCCATTTGTAGTTGTGTCCGAAAGCTTCGTGCATATTAAGTCCACTCATTCAATCCCATAATGCACCGCAATAACGAGTGTACAACCAATGTACACTCAACGGCTAGAGACAGCCCATAATGCACCGAGGGTCAGGCCAAATGAATTTCTGCTTCTGGCCAGAAGATGGCGCCTCAAGCTTAATCATCCATCTATTCATTTTCCAAACTGCTTGACCAATATGGGTTCATATAAAGGTATAAATTCCTTTTTAATTGATCAAGTAGTTTAATTAAGAGTTATACATGTTAGCTTCCATGAGAGAGTTCAAGATAAATCTTTTCTCCTGGAGCTGCCTGTTTGCACAAACTGTGCAAAAGTGGCAACCCTTCCGGTGCACTCAATGTCTGCATCCATTCACTCCTTTTCATTCACTTCTTTATCTAGACTATATAAGTGGACTAATACAGGAAATAGTGAATAATTGTGGAGGGGGCGATTTCGAACACCGCTCATGAGTTATGATGGCAGCTGTTTACCACTGCAAAACTGGAGGAGTCAAAAATAGAAAGTGTTTTTCTAAGACATTATAACAAAGTCATAAGACACTTAGCAAGTATTTAAAGAAGAGAGATGACCACCACAATCAAATATTTTATTTTATTTTACCAATGTTTCGGCAAGAAGTCTTTGTCAAGGTATATGACAAGGTATACCTTGATAAAGGCTTCTTTCCGAAGCATTGGTACAATAAAGTAAACTATTTGCAATTCAGTTTCCGGTCATCTCTTTTCTATAGGTCAAAGATAATTAAACATCACAATTTAAATAATTGTTTTCTATTTTAATATTTTATGTTTTTATAATGTAATTTATTCCTGTGGTGGCAAATATAATTTCCAAAAAATATAAAAAATGCATGCCCAACATTTTCACTGCTATTATCAACTACTAAAAGGTTGATCAAGAGCCATAAATTTTATCTGTATCCGCATCCTCTTTGTTGATAATCCATTGGTTTGCATGATTCATATTCTGCTTATCCTAACAACTAATAACACTGTTGCTTCCATTAGTCGGACCTGTTCCAGGATGACCTTTACCCTGACACGGCAGGTCCAGAAGCCCCCCTGGAAGCTGAGGAATGGTTTGAAGGGAAGAATGGAGACCCTGTCCTCATATCCCTGAAACATGGATACGTCCCAGGCAAGAACCGCGATCTCAAAGTGGTCAAGAAGAACATCTTGGACAATAAGATGAGCAAGAATACAGAGAATACTGCCCCTGCTATCAAGACTGCCACCTCCACACCATCTATTGTGAGTGAGACTCATTTACTAATTCTTGTTCAGTTTGTCATCCACCAGCTTTTCGCTTTTTACTTTTTTCCTAACTATATCCCTCCCGAATTCTACACAACCCCCTTTTTCTGCACTAAATTCACTGGGAAAATGTTTTAATAAACACAGTTTCTTTAGCTGTACTGCAATTTGCACCATGATGCAGTTGTGACCTACATGCAGCTAAATTATTGCATTGTTCAAGGCTAACTTCTCGTTTTGGCTTACATATAGTGTTTTTATAGATTTAAGGATGTTCTTCAGCAGAACAAACCCCTAACCACATGCTAGTTTAACCACATGACGGCAACACCACGTGTGTCCTGCTCTCTAAACCCAGCTCGCCACGCTCAGGGCTGTAATCAAACTCACCAATGTTCCTCACACCTAAAGATTATCCTTCAGTCTGACTAAATTGGCATCTTAATTATTTGCTTATGATAGCGTTGGTATTGTTAACTATTAAAAATAGTTTTTAAGTTGTTAAAGCCGAAATAAAATAGCAAAAAATATAATTAAAAAAAAGTTAAACAAACATTAAACATACTGCCTTGAAGCACAAAATTGACTAAAACTAAAATAAGTGAAAGCTAAATAAAAATATAAAAAACTAATAAATATGACAATCGCATAACACTATTACTAAAATTAAATAATCAAAAAAATATCAAAATAAAAGCTATATCAAAGGGGTCATATGATGCTTTTTGACGTTTTCCTATTTCTTTGGTGTGTAATGTGTCTGTGCATGTATTAGATCAGCAAACTACAAAGCTCACAGTCTCCCTCAAAGAAATTTATTCCAATAGAGAACGCCCCTGAACCTCCCTAAAATGGCTGGATCGAAGTCCAGATATTACTTCCTCAAACATCCATGTCACAATGTCACATATTAGCAAAATGCCTGCCCAAAGGCATACGCAAAGAAATGAGACGAGGCTTCAGTGAATTGCAGTGTTGTCATCATGTCGTGGAGACGATGTTTGGATGCGAAAGCAAAACTGCTTTTGCTTTCAGAAGTTAATATTTATTCATGAATCTGTTCCTGAGCAGTACAATGAAAACACTTGCTTGTGCACAGCCCATCTTACAGAGGACGGCTAACTGAACCTTAGACGTTCTGCAAAGTCGTGCTTGCAGAGTTGGTTCTGATCTGCTTGATCATCTGCATTTTCAGAATCCAACTTGGCCTCGAACTGATGCTGTAAAACCGACGACATTATTAACAGCGTGTTCACAGATGCTTTAAAAGCTTGCGAGTATGGCAAGGGTTGTTACTTGTAAGACAAACGCTTGATGTTTGGCCAATCGCAACGCACTGGGTCAGCTGGCCAATTGGAGCGCTCTGAGCTTTTCTGAAAGTAGGGACTGCGTAGAAATAATCATATTTTAGACAGACTGGGACTAGAAGAGCTGCAATAATGTGGAGTGTGTAAAAAAATAATGATGCAGTGTGAAGTGTCAAGTGAATTTAATAAGAATTGATTTTGGGTAGCAGAATCGGAAAACTAGATGGTTGTCATTGTGGTACCCATTTGTTATTAAAGTCATAATTCGTATATATTGGAATAAAACGATGTGATTTTTATACTGAGAGAATTGTTCTTTACATTTTGTCTTTATTTTTTTCTTTTTTTCTTCTTCCTCAACAGAAAAGCGAAGCTAAGCTGGATGAGGTTTTGAAGGAAATCAAATCTCTCAGAGAGCTGGTCAGCAGTCAGGAAAAAAGAATTGCCAAACTTGAGGAGCAGTTGTCTAAAATGGACATCTAAAAGGACCCTGTAATCCACTCCCCTTCTTCTATTCAGGATATCCCATTGGCCAGGTGGGCGGGACCCGTCACTGCCAATCACCATGACAGCGTTCCGTCTGAAGCCTGCCTTGCAAAGACTCCAACCAACATTCCAAGATGATCAATTATTCCTTTTGCAATCCCCAAAACCTGTTTACACCTCATAGCCATTTGGAAAACTATAAACGCCTTCAGTTTATTTCTAAATTTGACCCATGTAGCTTTTACTCCAAATATTTCTGCAATGGCTGTGTTTTATCTGGTGTTTTTGAATGGTCTTAAGTTTTTTTTGTTTTGTTTTTCTTATTAAAAATTGTGACCAAGAAGCTTGCATTATGAAGCAGTTACATGAACTTGATGAGCTAAAGTTGAAGTAGCCATCAGTATTGCAGTTCCTCTCTCGCCCTTCTGAGTTGCCAAATTTAAAGAGGAGTTGTGCACCTCCCTGACAGTATTTGACTAGCTTTTCATTTTGTACTTATAAGGGACAAAGCAATATGCTAGTAATGCAAGGAGAGGAAATCATTGGAACCATTTGTCAATGTTATAGGTGTCTTTCTAAATAAAAAAAAATAAAGATTTTAATCAACCTGGCAAACATGTAGAGTTCAAAAGTTTACAAACCAGTACTGGAAAACAATACAGGTGCTCTAAAATATTCCACTAAAGACATTTCTTTGTTATTCAGGTACCCATGTATGTTTTAAAATAGTAATTAGTAAAATAATCCAAATAATTCTGGTTCTCGCAGTTGCCATGAACACCATAAATGTGTACTCTTCTCACAACTCCAAATACGTTCTTGATGGCAACAGTTGCTCATCATCAATGCAAGCAAATAGTCAGTTTTTCTGCTTTCTAATTGTTCCACATATCTGCGCTTTTCTAAAGTGTCTCATTTTGTTTCCTGAAAGAAGCCAGGAACAGTTCAGGTCTCACTGCATAACTCTATAGGGTCTCCTCTTCAAAACACGAGGATATAAGCTCAGAAAAAACACCCTTAGATGTTTATCAGCTTTAGCAGCAAGACTTGTTCATTACTTTACCAGCTTGATAGCTTTTACTCTGACTTTGTTCTAGTCAGGCATCATTCAGGTCTAAGAAAGACGCTTTGCTTTCTCATTAATTGCTTCAAATCTCATCTAGTTGTGCCGTCCATACCATCTCCGAAACCAAGCTTTCAACTGAATCTCAAGAGCTTTGTCTGTACATACATTTGCTGTGCATTGTAGACCGTGACAACCAGCAAAATAGTGAGTCATGATCGACTTCCTTTTCCTCTTAGGTCATTTTGCGATGCGCTGTTTCTACTGTGCTCTATTAGCCAAGCAGAACCAATTCTCTCAAGGGGGGAGGTTCACGTCTAGATGATCCTTTTACGGCGGTATTATATACTTGTGTGCCACAAGTTTGAGGTGATGACAACTGGATTTTTATTTAGCTTGGTTATGTATTTTTCCATGCCAAGAAGAGAGGAAACTGTGATTCTGTTGATCAGATTGCTTTGGCTACAACCTTTTGTCAGAATGTTCTCTTGTGGCTTTCGATTTTACACGTCTTGCATATCTCATTTCGGTTTGCATCACTACCTAGTGCCTCTTTCATAGGTTGTGAAAAGCACCTTCCCTCTTCAACATGCTTTTTAGTCTACAATAGCCTCCACCTTCTCACCTCAGAACCATCGCCCGACCTACAAGTACTTCATTTAAAACGAGGCTTCAGATACAGCAACAACTCAATACCTCTGTCATTCGCTTGCTTTTTTCTCTCTCTTTTTGGGTGAACTTTTAAAGTGAAGGGTTTGAAAATGTAGGGACTGTGTTTATGGGTACAGATGTGCCAAGCTGGATCACATTCAGGATGTGTGATGGATTGAGTGTTTAAGTGGACTCAGGAGGCATCTGTGATGCAGCCATGAGTGTGTGGTTTCAAAAGAGTGAATGAATGAATTGAAAAGGGATTTTTGTAGGTTGAAAAGATAATGCAGGAAGAAAGCTGTATGGAAGTGGTTTATTTTGATGCTTTGTGTATATATGTTTTTTAGTTTTCCTTTTCGTTTTTTTTTTTTTTCTTTGGCTATAGGAAGGTGTTTGTCCATCATTTGGAGTTGACTATTTTAAGGATATTCCCCACTCCCCATTCATATACACACTGTGAGCCTTTTATGTTTCCAATGATGATAAAAACAAATGGAAGGATATCTAGAAATTCAATTCTGTGCGTAACTGTTCCATTTTTGTTCATTCATCTGCTTCAAGTTTAAAGAGTCTTACTGATTACCAGGAAAATAAAAAAAATAAAATAAACTGAAATATTGGCATGTCTATTTTTCCCTTTTTTGTCATTATAAAACCTTTTTGTGGAAGCAAGGTTGGTTGGTTAAAGTTCTAGCTTACCGTTTAAGAGGAACTAAGATGTGATATTTAAGTCTCTCTTGCTCATTCGTGTTTACGTCAGTTTGTGAACCTCAGCTTTAGTCTGACATTTCAGGAGGTTTGACTTCCTGTATTTTTACGTTGAGTAGGTTTGAGACATTGCTTTGTGAGTTTGTGAGAGGACACAACTTTTCAATCACACTCCAGATCAAGACCCGTTAGAAACGGATGGTAAGTTTGAATCTTGTCTTGTCGAAAATAAGATGCTATGTTTATATGGCGTGGTGGTTTTTGAAATCCTTCAACTGTAGAGAGTACATGGTTGAATATCTGCAAGGAAATGATTAAAAATCGAGATTTCATAAGAAATGTATCAAAATTGAAATTTACCATGACCGTAATCATAGTACATTTTACATTGTGTAGTGAATTGTTGATAACAGAACAAAAATTACACTTGTTCAGCTAAAATGGTTCAACCACATGCTAGAGTCACAAACTCAACATGCCACATGAGATGAGCAACTCGGTTCCTCTCCATATGCTTCATATCTAAAGAGGAACAGAATATGAACATGCTTATGAATGATTGATTTTGCAGATGATGACAATAGACATTGTCTTTTTCTTCTATTCGTAGATGGCAATGGTGACTAACAGACTTGGGTGTTTACCAGTTCTTGTTTTTCTGCTGACTTTGAGCAGTTTAGTGACATCAAGATATCTTAGGATGAAAAGGGAAATTGGTCACAACACGGCATCGATAAACAGCAACGACATACACAATACAACAGGTGTTGCTGAAGCCAAGAACACAAGTAGCACCACTCTGGAAACTTTGAGTGCATTACAGACCGTTGGGGTGACAACTGTAATACCGGATCTAAATCTCTCTGCTACCGCAGATCATACTCCAGATTTGAACCACACCCAACAGAAGTACTATGCAGGAACCGAGAACCTGACAGTCCACCAGCAGACCAATAATGAGAGCACTTTGTACACCCAACTTCCCACAAGAAGTAATAATAATGATACTGGACCCATTTCACAAGCAGGAAGTTCTACCCCCACATTTCCTGCATCGTTGGGGCCCGGTAAAGTAACAGAAAAGCAAGTGACAACAGACACTACGAAGATGTCTACAGATACAAGAAGCCGTACTATTGGAGCTATTTCAACGACAACTAAAAAATCAACCACATTAACGACCCACTCGTGTTCCACTGCCTCTTCTCAAGAGGGCGGACTTGTGAGTCGCTGCCTCATTGCCATCGCCTCGATGGCTGCGCTGATGACCATCTTCATCATTAGCACCATCTGCTTGGCTACAAAACTTTCGTCATACAGATACAGGCACAAGGCGCATCTTCTCCAGGAGACTGAGATGGTCTGCATTTCTGCCCTTATGAATGATACCGATCACCCTATTCCAAAGCCAAGACGTCACCCTAAAAGTAATGGAGCACTGATCCCGAATACTGAGGATGGAGATCCTGATGGAGACGATCTTACTCTGAACAGCTTTCTTCCCGATACTGATGGCCCTATTTAGAAGTTTAGAGCTTTCACCTGCTGTGTGCACTGACTGTATGCACAGAAATGTTTACTCTGTCAGGTTTGACCGAAGCTCAGTTCTAGGATGGTTTGCACTGTCAAAAAATTTAAAAAAGTACAAGTCACAGAATACCTGTGCAACAGAGTTCTTAGTGTCTCACTAAATGACATTCAATAATCTAATACCTGGCTCTGAAGTGCCTTTTACGACAACCATTTTATGAGTTGTTTTTGTTTTTAGGTACAGTAGGATATATATGCACATTATATAATTTTTTCTTTATACTACTGTTCAGTCGTAAGCCAGATGTCATTGATCTAGATTGATTTGTTGCTGTGTGTGTGTATGTATGTATGTGTATATATATATATATATATATATATATATATATATATATACATACTGGGATTAACTATAGCCTTATTAATGTACTCAACTATGGATTTTTTTTTTTTTTTAAATGAATGTTTCAATTCTTTTATATACATATATGTATGTCTTAAGTTTGTCTTTTATTTAATGAGTGTAACATTTATATTTTAATTGTTTTTTTGCATGTTTGAATCTTTTATTATCATTTCCTGTGTTGAAATGCTATACTATTTCTCAGAGGAGCTCAGGCATTAGTGAGGTTTGGCAGCATATATTCCTGAATCTGTTCTATTCCTGCCTGTGGTTCAACCAGCGCTGTATAATTTACTCTAACAGAGTGATGTTAGAGATTATCTGAATATAACATATCATTGCAAATGTACATAAAATATATTCTTTCACAAGTTCCCAAAAAGAATTTGACTTTTGTGCCGAAGTAACACACATTCAGTTGTGTGAATTAAAAATGGCCAAAGTCAACAAGACTAACACTGAGAAAATCAAGAGGAAGTTTTCTCTTTTTCAAATCTACTTTCTGTTTTTATTTTGTAGTTTTTTTTAATGCCGTATAATTGTCCCTTTTATGTACATTCTGTATGTGTAGTCGACTCTAGTATGAATGTGTTTAAGCACTCGATGGGTGAATGTTGTGCAAAATCACATGAAAGTCATTGTGCAGTGTTATACCCAAATTAATTTAATAAAATATTAAATAAATTTTAAAGTCAATTTGAATTGCTGTATCCAAACCATTTTACTTCCATAATGTGATAAAAGGTAGTTTATCCACTTAGATTGGGCCGTGAAAACTAGGTGTTAATTTCTGACCTTTTGACTAATCAGTGGCTGCGGTGGTAAAAAAAAAAAAAAAACTGTGACAGAATATGGTAATAAAATGCGAAGAGAATTTTACAGCCTAATATATTATTTTGTAACATCTTACTGCTTTCTCGTTTGCTGAATGTACTTGGATTGTCCTTATCCTATGCATCCATGTGTTTAAGGGGAGAGAAAGAGAAGGACAGAAAAAGGGAGGAGATGGCGAAAGAGGAGGGAAATGTCCTTGTGCAATTATCCTGATTTTTTTTTTTTAGGAAAACCCACACGGCCAGAAGCTTCCATAAGCCTTTGCGAACCAACTCAGAGGCAGCTGTTTTCCTTTACAGCTGTAGGTCTTTATTTTGCCTACCTGTAGATTGAAGTGTCGGTGTAAAAGTGCATCAGAGAAAGGAAGTAACGCAAGCAGTGAGTATTTTACATTTCCTCCTTTAAGAGGGTATATGTGATGTTCTGCTTGCATTTTATACATAATTTATTTGTTCTGCACGGTATAGATTTCAGCTTCTCAAAAATGCATTTTAATAATAAGTTTAATATTTTCCTGAAATAGTGGCATCGAATGTGTGCATGTCATAAATACAAAATATCAAATCTCCAAGCAAATGATGCAAAACCTTTTAGTAGAACCAGCTTCATTTGTCTATGCAGCTTTTACAAATTTAATCCCAGTGGTTTTTATTTCATCACGTTAACTATACTGCACCGTGCACCCTTGGTTTGATACTGATATTTGTGATATTCATTTTAAATGTGGCTAAAGTGTTTGCTTTTGTGCCTATTTGTTACATTTCCCATTGACATTAGTTATATTGTCTAATGTTGTGCTATAGAAAAAGGCCAAACTGTTTGGACAAACTAATTTTCAGGAAACTAGTTGTACACCTAAAAATCAATACAGTATTTTTGAATCTGAAAACCTAGATTCATAAATGTATAATTTTATAAGGGATTTTTTTTCTCTGTGGTCTACGCAGATGACGCCTCATATTCCTGTAACACATTGCGAAGATTATTACCTCATCTCATAGATTACTACTATAAAATGTGTGAGTGCAATGCCTTCCGATTTGTAGAGTGAAGAATGTGGTCAGAGTAACTCTCTGACCACATTCTTCACTCTACAAATCGGAAGGCACTGAGGGGGAAAGTTTTAAGTTTTAAAGTAAAAACATCTGAAGGGATGACTATTGGATAATACCCTATGTGTTTTTTCACTGCCTATTTCTGGTGGTGTTCATTTGGGATTTTTCCTATTACACTCCTTGGTCTGGGCTTCTGCAGCTAAGAGCAAGTTAAGTGTTATGATTAAAATCTCTCATCTACTTTTTAACAACGTACCCTGAGTTATTATAAAAAATGTTTTATGTCTAGCATGAAAGATTAAAAAAAAAATCTGCCCATAATGCAGTGTCTTGACGATGTACATATGAACATTATATGTTCTTGTGCAGGGCAGAAATAGTCTCACTGGTCTCTGGCCCGTCTCTTTGCAGCTGGGCTGTAAATACAGGCCTGTGAGCTGTGGCTCTCCCACGCCTTGCTGCGCCCTCACAAATATATATCTGGCCTTGCTTTTGCTTTTCTGTGGTAAGTGGGTGGCATCAGCCAGGCAGGGAAATTACAAACCAGGCCTGGATTCCCTCTGCCTCCACCCCAAATAAGTAATGACTGGATGTAACAGGAATAGCTCCTCTCCTGCGAGGCAACAGAAACATGAAAATGTGGTGATTCTCCAGCGACATGTTTGATACAAGCAGCTTCCTTCCTGTGACTCAAAGAAAACCTATTGTACAGATATACCGATATAGCTCTCTGTGTGCAGATAGACAGTTGACCATGATGCATCTAGATGTCTTTTTACATTTACTGAACATGGAAAAAAACGTTTTTGCAGTGATGTCATAGAAGAACCATTTCTGGCTCCCCAAAGAACCTTTCAGTGAACATTTTTGAAAGTTTTTTCATTGGTGTGACAAACATTTTAATTTTTCCACTATAAAGAACATTTTGTGGGATTGAAAGGTTCTTCGTGTAATCATATGTCAATAAAGAACCATTATTTTTAAGATTGCAAATTGTTGGCTACTTAAAAAGTTGAGAAAATACACCATTGTATAGTGGTGTAATCAAATAGCAATACTATGGTAGTTAAATATATGCCATGGCACTGAATATTAATATTTTTTTACATTTACCATGGTAATACCATAGAGCTTTTGGGTTACTTTTATTTATTTTTATTATTTCTGTGCCCTTCTGTTTGTTACCACTAATAAATATAATTATTTAATTTTTAGTTTTTTACTAAAATGCTTTTCCAAATTATAACTATTAAAAAACCTGCTGTAACCATCGTGATGAAACCCAAAAATGTTCACTCCCTGTTACGTCTGTGTCCATTTTCTTACAGGTCTTTAGAAGAAGCATGTCACTCTCTTTGCGCTTTGTCTGTCTGCTCCTGACTGCTCTTTGGGGCAGCGTTTGCTTCGCCAAGCCTGCCCCATTCAACGTTTCCATGGAGGGCAGTGGGGACGAACCTGAACTCATCTTCCCTATTGCTCGTACCACTCACATTCCCCCATCCCCCTCGCCATCTCCCAACATAACGGCCACTTTCATTCGCATCAAAGACTTCATCTTCAACCAGGTGGTGGACTTCCTGAAGGAGAACTTGCTCCTCATCATTGTCGTGACCTCACTGTTGGTAGTTATCATTTTCATCGTCTGCTGTGCTTCAGCAATGAGCCACAAACGCAAGCTCGAGGCCTACTATCCTCCGAAGACCTACACACCCAGAAAATACATGAGCCAACCTAGTAAAGCAATGGAGAAACCTCATAACCAGATCCAGGATGGGAAGACCGCCGCTGCAAAGACCCTACGAGAACCTACAAAAGCATTGGTGGGGGAGAAGGATGGCAAAGACCCCCGGCCCAAGCCCAAAGAGGTCCAAAAGGTGGAAGATGTTGAAGAGGTGGAGATGCAGAAAGATGAGCCCAAGAAGAAAGAGGAGCCTCAGCCAACCACCTCAAATGCCACCTCCAGTCAGCCACTGGTCTGTACGTGCCACCTCAGAAAGGCCAATCACAGCACAGCGTGAGAGCGTTTTCTTTAACGGGCAGGAATGACCTTGATTTCAAACTTTTTTTCTTTTTTTTTACTCCTTTGAATCTTTTTATTGATATGATGCCCTCTTTCTCGTTGGTTCGCAACCTGTGTTCCAAAAGTTTGTACCATCAGAGGAAGAGTGGAAAAAAAAAGATGTTTGTTAAATTTTGCTTCTTTAAAAATTATTTTGATTAAAAAGAAAAACAACTAATTGATAGTTTACTATTCAAATGAAAAATAAAATGGTGTATACAACAAACTTGAAATTATTTTGTGAATCACTATCTAGCTTTGAGATACTTGAGAAAATGTCTTTTCAAACTTTCTTTTTCTTTTTGAGTTCTATTTTACAAATGAAATGTCTATATGCATGGTAACCCATAATTTATACTATATTTTATGAAGATGTTGTCAGGTTTTGTACATGACTGTTATTTTCTCTAAACTTCACGACTTTCCTCAGTATTGAATTTAATTAGTTACATTTTGGTCAGGTATGTGTAAATGATTTTGTCATAAGTAAAATAAACTCTCCAAACATTTACTGTCCTGCTCTGTTTCAAATAAATAAATTGTTTCAGATGCAGATACACTATCGTTCAAATGTTTGGAGTCACTATGATTTTTAAATGTTTTTGAAAAGTTTATGTGTACCAATGCAACATTTATTTGGGCAAAAATACAGTAAAAACACTAATATTTTGACTGCTTAATAGTTTTGGAAATGGTGATACATTAGGATTCTTTGATGAAAACGGAATTTTTAAAAAAAAAAACTAAACTTTTGTAACATTATTAATGTCTTTACTGTGTCTTTTGATCGATTAGATGTGTCCATGCCTAGAAGTATTCACTTCTTTCAAAACAAGTTCTTTCTGACAGTAACATAGTATGAGTCTGAAGAACAAAACTAGGTGAACCACAAGTAAACAATATTAAACATGGCCGGCCAAAATTATGTTCAAGTCCAAATCAATAAATTATTAGATGTATAAAATAAACTACTTTCTTGTGTCCTGTCTGTTTGTCAGTGTGGTTGTGGTTTGTCAAAAGAATTTTGTTGGCTTTGCTGAAGCATGGGAAACTCAAGAACCCCAGCAACAGATCCCAACAGAGCATAACGGCGGCAGCTACAGAGCTTTTGTCACATCCATACAACATCCAATCAATATTTCAGAAGCTTATTACAATAGGCTTTTCAGACATATCTATAAATATCTGGTCTTAATGGAAATATGCTGGTTGTGACAGATTCAGACAATGATTTTTTTCATCATGCCAGAATTGATCTCTCTGTGGATAACTTTGTAAATCCCAAGATTTACCCACTATAGAATATCCAAGTTAAGTTGAATCATGAGTGAATTCCTCTATGCAACATTTATTTTCCAATTAAAAAAAAATGCTCAGACCTCTTAAAATCTATGCAGATTTTGACACAGTGATGCTGTCAGTCTGTTATTGATTAATAGTCAGCTAAATGCACTTTAGCCTTATAACTAAAATTTAAACCCCATTGCTATGGCGGGAGGCCAAGACAAGTGTTGGTAGCATGTCATCACCAAAGAGTCAACATCAAAGATATGCAGCGAAGCCTAAATGAGCCAGAAACTTGAGCCAAGAAAAAGAACCATAGCTCGAGGTCGATTTCTCCCCTCTTTTGTCCACGAGGTGCTAAATAATTCTGGAAATACACACTGCTCTCACTTCTTTGGGAGCGAGTGACATGTGCTCTCATCACTCCTGAATGATTCGATTTAGACTTGAATATGATTTTTGCAGGAACATAAATATACAGTTTACTTGTGGTTCACCCAGCGTTGTTTCTCAGACGGTCAAATTACATATTACTTGCGCAGAATGATTATTAAACGTGTTTTCTAAGAGGAAAACTACTCTACTAACCCAGTGAAGCAGTGTCATGGGAAAAGCAAAAGGAGTGCCCAGTTAATTTACATTGTGAAGAAGATACAAAACAGGTAACTCAAAACCTTAAGGCTGCCATTAAAATTTGATGGGCCGCTACCCAGAATTTTCAGGGTGAGCAAGGACCGTTCTCTGGAAGGGACAAGAGGAAAGAGCGAAGGACGTGAAACAGATAAAGTGAAAGCGAGGGGTCAGCTAAAACAGGGCAAAATGGTGCAAAGCCTACCACGTCTCTATGTCAAAGTAACACATTTGATAACGCGTTTGGAGTCGAGCTCAAGATGTGCATAAAAGGAAATACAACCTGGAGGAGCTGCAGAGTCCATCATGGTAATTAAGTTTGTTCAACAGATTCATTTGTGGTAAAAGAAAAGCAGTTACTAACTTCTTTCTCTTTCCCATCCCTCTTAATCTTCTTCCCTCAAGTGAGCCATGCGTCCTAGTCTTCTCTACTGTCTCTTGTTGTATATCTGTTCATCACTCCTTGCCAGCCTGGTTGTGTCACCCTGTCCCAACGGCTGCTGCTGTCCCCATTCTGGCTCTTTGGTTCTGTGTGAGTCTCTTGGTCTACATACTCTGCCTCGCTCTCTCCCCCTGAGCACCGCTGTCCTCTCCGTAGCCCGGAATCGGCTCTGCAATGTGGATAATGTGTTCCAGCCGTACTCTGGCCTACAGGAACTAAGCCTCAGCCACAACCAACTGGTTCGTTTCCCTCGAGGGCTGCCGGCAAGTCTAGAGACCCTTCAGCTTCAAGAGAATCAGATCACCTACATCACTGCTGGATCTCTAAGGCAGCTTGGGAACCTCACACGCCTGGACCTAGAGGATAACCGGATACGAGCGATTCAGCCGGGGGCAATGCTAGGTCTAACCAAACTGAGGACGTTGACTCTTAAGGGGAACAGATTGTCTCATCTGCCACCTAACTTACCTTCTTCGCTGACACACCTCGATGTGTCAGCGAACTGCATATCTGCCCTAGATCCGTCCTCATTGGGTGCATTGGTGAACTTACAAGTGTTAAAGATTAACAGTAACGGTTTACGCTCTATACCTGAGCAGGCTTTTGATGGATTGTCCCATCTCCAGTCAGTGGAACTAGCCAATAACCTGTGGGTTTGTGAGTGTGACATCATGTACCTTTATAGGTGGCTTCTGATGGACAGGTTACGGATGGCATCGGATCTAGTGTGTACAACTCCTCTGCACCTTGCACGGAAGTTTCTATTAACTCTGTCGGTCATGGCCATCTGTCCGAAACTTTTTAAGCCAGTTGAGAGAATGTCATTTGTAAATACAAGTGCAGAATCTGGAAAAGTGGTTGAAAGTCATATAGAACCGACAAGTACATTGATGTTGGTTAGATCTGATGTTGCATGCAATGCAAGTTCATTTAGTTGTCAAAAATCTTTGCCAGAGAGCACAAATTCAAGGTCCTTCTTTGGGTCAGACAAGCCCACTTTAGAGAGACTGAGCTACGAAAACTGCCTCACGCTAAATTTGACATCTTTTATACCCCAGTCCACCCAAGTACCCAACAGTCCAACCACAGATGAAGAAACTGGTTGTGTGGAGAATTCAACAGGAGCATCAGTAACTGGTTCAATGACCACAACTAGAGACATCGAATTCACTCCTCGGACAATACTACGGTCCAGTGACCCAGCGCTCATTGCGGTCCTGGCTATTCTTTGTGTGCTTACAGGACTGCTGTTGCTCATAGTGCTTTTGGTACTGAAGAACATCCTGCTCCGAAACTTGACAGTTGCTCCGTTTCCACATGTTCAAGAAGACATTAGCACACATTCATAACCCATATTACAGACAAAAATATGTAGGGAATAATACAAAACAATGGTTGATGCAACATTAAACATCTAGAGTTTTATTAAGTTTTTACAAGAAATAATACAGCATCAAAGCCCAGGTGTCTTTTGGTGTCACTTTTTTTGCTTACAAATCGCTACCAAATCTATAATGACCCCCCTGCAAATCTTAAATGTACACTTTTTTTCAAAACCCATACTTTACTTTTTATAAAGTGTAGTGGAATACATTTGAAAGCATTTTAGTATTATACATTTAATATAGAGGACATTTCATGCCAGAGTATGAGATCTTCAGGAATTAAAGTTTATTTTAATGTGCGTGATTCAGAGAGATACAGAAAAAAAACTTTAATTCAATGATCCGCACAGTCTGTCAACGCAAACCACTTCAAACCAGCAATGCTAAGGCAGAGTGCATATAGTAATAATGATAGACACTGGCTATTATGTACATCACAACCTCAATAAGGAAATAAACCACACCATTTTTTCTGAGTCACGGCAAGAGTGGGTGACAGTGATTCGGTTGGTGAATTAGGAGATTGATTTCAAGCTTCTGCCAATGTCTCCTTGTCCTTCTGTTTGAGCCTGTAGTCCGCTAACGCAGCCTTGATAGCATCTTCTGCAAGCACTGCCAGAAAAAAAAAAAATGAACAGAACATTTCAGTCCATGTCTTTTTTTGATACCCTCAATGTGTTTGCAGTCTCAAACAGCCATTTTGATACACTTACTAGAGCAATGAAGTTTGACTGGTGGTAGACAAAGTTCTTTAGCAATCTCTGAGTTTTTGATTTTCAGGGCTTCATCAACCTACACAAGGAAAAGAGGACATTACAAATGTGGGAATGCTTGAGAACAAATATGGAGCACAATGAGATAATCTGATCACACAGTGATTGTGTGTGATGAGTCACAATGACTCACCGATTTCCCCTTCACCCACTCTGTGGCCAGTGAGCTGGAAGCAATGGCTGAGCCACAGCCAAATGTTTTGAATCTGGCGTCTATTATTTTTCCATTCTCATCTACCTGAATCTACAAAACAAAAGAGTCAAGTGAATGGTAGGAGAAATATATTTTTCATAATATGACAAATTTTATTTCATGATAATATATATATATTATAGTTAGTGTTATTTCATTTTGTCAGTACAGAAATTAAATAATCAAATTTAATAAATGTAAAACAATGCATAGTCTTCACTGTATGAATTAAATATAAATGTATTCCCATTAAAAGGTTAAAAAAATAATTCAGTCAAGAGCAGCAAGTTATTTTCTCGTTTGTTTGATTCATGACACAGAGCAGGAAGGTGTATTAGGCTGCTGTCACTTTAAGACCAAACGCCCTGATCCATTATACTGCTACACATCTGGTTTACACCTAACCGTTTACTTTCACTTGAGCTATAACCAGCTGTTTACATGAATACTACACACTGTCACTGCATTGTGACATGACTGCATGTGTTTTCGACCATGCATGCGCAATTAGCCGTGAAAGAGAACTCGCATCAATTCAGTTCAATTCAATTCAAGAGAATTCGCATCAAAGGCTGAGAGACACGGTTTTCTGAGCACATTCTTACACTGTGTCAGTCACTGCACTGAGTTCTTCTTCACTGCTGATTGTGCTTAATAACTATTTTTGTACTTCTCATCATTCACATTAATAAATGACTTACTTTGTCTACTTTTATAATTTGTCAGTCAATATTATATAATATAATGTTATGTCACTTAGCTTAAACTTAGTCTATCTTTAGTCAATTAACAATTTATTTATTAATTACATACCACTGGATAAAGTATAAAATAGTGACGATCTTAAAAAGGAGGACAAATGAGCATCTATGAGTATTTTAAAACCTGACCTAAAACTGGACAGACAGCTACTATATTTATCATTTTTATTTTAAACAGTTGACAAATATTGCTGTATTCAGCCTCGTCATGTTTACATCTTACCTCGCATTCTTCAAGTGTTAAAAAGCACTATGCTGGAATTATTTTTTGGGCTCGACTTCAGTGAACAGTAAACCCTGCCTTCTTTGATTTGATAGGCCATCTCAAAAAATGTGTCATTGAACAGTCTTGTTAGACTGCTGCACTGACTGAGTCAGAGCACGTGAAATAGCAAATCATTTTGAGTCATGTGGGCCGTGGGCATTCACCTGGGCCGAAGGAATTATATGTAACTCTACTATTATTCCTTTATATTTAAGTAGCAACAGGCCAACCCATATTGTCCAGCTGAATAACGGGAAAACTCCTGGTACTCCAGATGGCCAGTCCGTCCCTGCTTTTTAACATCAGGCAAGTCCCGAATTCACAATTATCCTCTGAGAGAGGCAGCTTTCCGTGTGCACACTGTGGTAGTGTGCAAGTCAGCACAGAAGAGTTCCATTTCAGGATATTTTTTACTTTCTACATTTTATCACTATGAAGTGTAAATAGTACTTTATATTTACATAATGCAATTTACATGATATAACAAAATCTCTAACGGTAGACATTTTATAACGTGATAACAATACCTTAATAATAATAATAACACCCAGCCCTAATACACACACACACACACATCTGAAAGCAAATGGTTCTTACCTGTAGTTTCATTACATCCCCGCAGGCAGGTGCGCCTACCAAACCAGTGCCCACATTCTTAGCATTCTTGTCCAGGGAACCAACATTTCTAGGGTTTTCATAGTGATCCACCACCTTCAGAAAAAGCATAACCACATGCTGATCATATTTAACAATCAAGGACAATTTATCCAAGGACTGGTGAGAATGACAGTTTAGGCTACATCAAATGAACAAGTGCCCTTTAACAGATAATGACATTGACCTTCACAACGTAACATTACAGATCATTGATATTTATTAGTAATTCTTTTGTGATCTAACAATATACAAAAACAGGTTTATTAACCTGTGGCACAGTGAATATACTGAAAGACATCACTGATGAGTTTGAAGGACAGTTAATCAAGTGGATTATGAAACTAATTGTAAATGTGGATGAATGTCATTTTATCTCAGAAAAAAACAGCTGATGACATGACTTTTAAACTCAAGCAGACAGCTTAATATACTAACGTACAATGTTCTGCTGGTTTGTTTGCATGCGAGGTTATCTAACGTTAGCCTAGCTAGCTACCGCGCTGGAACAAAGTTATTCTCCTTAAACATTAGGAACTACAACATAATAAATCATAGTTAAATTATCGTAGGATGGTCAACCGTGAGACAAGAAGCGATAGTTACCTTTTTATGATAAGAGTAAGCGGATTTGAGCTCGGGCAATGACAATGATCTACTGAAAAGTGCAGAGGATGCACAGCGTTTGGCAGCCACTGCTAACGCCATGATGGTACTGCACCTGCACACACTCACCTCAACGGGCAGGGGGCGCGCTTTCCCCGAACACATCAATATACAAACGTCAGATATTTTTACACAGGTTTTTAAACTGTAGATATTATACACTTCACCTTCATATAATAGTGTATATGAAATGTCTGCCTTATAATTAATATCATTTCTGTTTTGCACAAAGCATTAAGCACACTCCACAGTGCTCATATTGTAAGTCATCTTTTATTATAGTGTACATTCCAGCTTTATATTGTATATATGTAGTTATGTGTTTCTAATTTCTATATTTGATGTTACAATTGTTTTGCTCAAACAGAGTTTGCTCGCTGCAAAGCAATGGGTGGAGCATGAAGTCCAGCTCCGCCTCTCTGGATGTAATTTGGGCATAATTGGTCGAGCTAGGAGGTCCAACCACACCAGAACCCGCCCAGGGGCAGAGCCAGGCATTGTAAACATTCGGTGCTTAGGCCAAATCTATTTTGTCCAAATTTAATTTGTCGTTAACAGCTTTACTGACATGAAAGGATTTTTTGTTGTGCTGGAATAAAGTTCATAAAATGATCACTGTTTCCCACAGCATTTTGTGAAACTATGTTATGTTTCACATCAATCTCGCATCAAAGCCGGATCTGCACTGTTGTACCACTAGCAAAAACCAGCAGGGGGAGCAATTTCATGCTGCACATAATTATAAATTTGATAAAAATGATATTTAACATGTTTACATGAGTAATATTAAATATTTGATTTTTAACATGCATATCACATGTGATTATTTGGAAATTTCACTGTATATGTGTTATTACTGCTACATTGGACAGAAGCATGAAGAACATGTGAATTGACAAACTAATGGTTTTCCAAGCAACCACAAAGAATTTCGTTGGAAAGGACTATAGGAGCAAATCTGCCAAACTGACAGCGACCAGTGCCTGGATTTGGGACGCGCCCCCTGTTTTTCCCTCGAGCCCCGCCTCCTTGTTGTACGAGCCCCCTGTTTTTCGCGCGAGCTCTTCTGTTGTGTGCGCGAGCCCTGCCCCTGTTTCCAGGCAGATAGTCCTCAACATGGCGGCGACGGGTAACGAAGACCAGACGTTGTTGCCAGATATCGAAGAGGAGGCTGAAGGCATGGAGCGAGAGATGGAGTCGGAGGAAGACGAAGAAGAGGGGATGGGAGTTGAGCATTCCGAGGAGGAAGATGAGGAGGACACGTCTGAGGACGAGCGGGAGAATGAAGCAGAGATCCAGCGGCTGGAGGAGCAGGTGAGAGGAATGAATGAGGCTAACAACTGCGCTCCTCACATACGCAGCTCTCAAAACACCCTACGAACAACTCCGATGAGGAGCTTCTGTTCATGTATTGGCCAGAGCCCGTTTATTAGAGAGGCCATACATGCTTAACATTCAAAATACTTGGCCAGGAGTAATACAAATACAGAAATGCTGAACTGTGTTCTTGAGGAATGTGGCTAGCAAAGCCTTGAGTGAGCTAGCGAACACTTGTGCCGTGATATTTAAACCCTTTCAACTTTGCGCCTTTTTACTTGTTTTCCGCCTATACGCAGTCCCAAGTGCGTCTATGTAGTTTTGTGACATTGCATGTCTAAAGACCATAACTGAAATGTATAAGAATAAAGTTTACTGTCGGAGTGTTTTGATGACGCGTGCTGTGCGCATGGAGTTCAAATACGCGCCATAGAGCTCATATAGAGGGAGCTGAAAGCAACAGAGCTGTCAAGAGACGCCTATAAGATGCTGTGATGATTTTAGACTTGAATCAGGATTAGTTTTGGGTTGCAGACCATACGCCGTAGCAGGAGGCTGGAGATACGGTTGCGTAGTGGTCATGTCCACGTGTTTGGTTTGGGATTCCTTGTGTTGCTCTGGACTCTTGGAGTTTTGCCCTCTGTTTTGGAGTGGATGCTATTTCTGATTTGACAAACTGTGTGCAGCAGATGAAAACACCAGTGTGGCACAATAGAGGGACTTTGTATATTGCCAGTTCTGCATGTTTCTTTCAAAAACTGTTAAAACCAGCCCTAGCTGGTTTAAGATGGTCTAGCTAGAAACACCAAGGTCATGGGTTTCACCTTGAAATGCGTAAATTCATGTCATGCCACATGTTTAAAACTTAAACTGGTTTCTCAGCCAGACCAGCTAAAGAGTATCCAAATGCCCCGCTAAAACAGTGCTTGCCAAACTTTTTAGAGTGCCTTACTTCCTGAGGCATTTAAAGGGTTAGTTCCCCCAAAAATGAAAATTCTGTCATTACTCACCCTCATGTTGTTCCAATCCCACAAGACAAATTAAGATGTTTTCGATGAAATCTGAGAACTTTCATTGAATCGTTGATTTGCAGATTCGTTCACGAAACGCTTGTGTGTGTTACAGTTGGATCTAGTATTTCATTGCAAACAATACTGTTTAAAATGTACATCACTTAATATTACCCTTTTGTTAACCAATGTCATGTTTGCAATCGTGTGGATATTTTTGAAGAAAAAAAATTGCATTCTTGCACGTATAATATATTAAAAATTTTAAAAACAAGAATTCAGAGAGGGAATATTTTTGTGTCAGAGAGTTTGAGACTTAAATCAGTCTATATGCACAGTTTGTTCTGTAGGGTACGTGCTAGTTAGTGCTAAATTCCCACTTTTGCAAAGGTATCATTTGAGAACCGCAGTAATGTAGCGTGATTTACTCCAAGTGCGACATACTCCACACTCAATCTATCATGTGCATGCTGCTTGTGTGGATGCGGTCAGTTTTCTCTGCAAAAGATAAGATAATTTGTTTGGATGTCATGTATTTGTCTATGAGAAATACATGCTTGGTTTCAATGTTATTATATGGGGTAGAATTAAATGAATTGCAGAACACGCATACCCCCTTGTCACCTCATGTAGCTCCAGAGTACATGAGGTGTACCTTTAAAGAGGGTCTGAGAGAGTGCAGGCGTATGCTGAAATGGGTTGTCTTTCGCTGCCAATTGCACTTTAATGGTTTTAAACCACTTGTTTATAAACCGCATTGCTTAAAAACTCGTGCAAATGATAAGCTTTCGTGAGAAATCTCACGTGAGCGTAACCGCGACAGAGACGACAGTACAAAAGCTCTACCTGTTGACAAGTTTTTAATCTTGTCTACCAGTTTATTGCCCACTCCTACTTATTGTGCTTAACAACTCTTTAACATCAAGCTCTTTAGCATCCATATTTGCGATTGCTTCTGAGAGAGGCATGTTTTTGTGCAAGCGTTTTGGCAGTGTCAGTCAGCACGAGCGCTGCACCGAGTTCCTTTTCAGGATATATTGCGCTTATAACTCTTTTTAACATCAAGCACATCCCGCTCATTATGTCCTCATTCAAGCATTTCATCACTCTGAAGTGTTAATAGTGCAATATATTTTCCATTTCTATAGCTGTCAATCAATGCATTTGATTACAATTGCCACGTGGACCTGATCAAACTCCTGAGGCAAGAAGGGAAGCTTCACAGACTGCGCAAGGCCAGGCAGAAGATGAGTGAACTCTTTCCTCTCACTGAAGGTGGGACATCCTTATTTTATTTTCCTCTTGTGTTTTTTGTTCTTTTTGTGTGCTTTATGGAGTAGCCAGACTTTTCTCTGATTCTGTAACAAAGAGATTGGAGCTTAATGTTATATAAAGTGAAAGGACAACTAGTGCTTTTAGAGTCCTGAGGCCCATTTCAGAAAGGAGGTTAAGTGAAAACTCTGAGTATGTTAACCCTGAAATGAGGGGAACTCTGTGTTTTCTGTTTCAGTCAATGTTTATGTCAAACCCCAGAAAGTAGGGTAAGTTAAGGCCATTTCTAAAAGAGAGGTAACTTGTACTCTGAGTTAGTTATGGTAACTTACTCTGCGAACCTAAGCATGGTCAGGAGCAGGAATCTTAATTTTTACTTCAGTAAAATGATCTGCCAGTGGTGTAATAAAAATGTTTAAAACAAGATTATTCAGAGTCTTGCACTAAGTGCAGATTTACACTAGCTTCACCCACGAATGTCACACAAGGTTAAAAAAGACACAATCCTCCGATTTGGTGTAGGCAATAGTGTGTAAGGCACGTAGAACCTACATTGCATCGAGAAAGTATTCACAGCGCTTCACAGCCTTATTCCAAAAGGGATTAAGATTATTATTTTCCTCAAAAATCTACAAACAATACCCCATAATGACAATGTGAAAGAGATTTGTTTGAAATCTTTGCAAATTTATTAAAAAACAAACAAAAAACGCATGTACAAAAGTATTCACAGCCTTTGCCATGACACTCAAAATTGAGCTCAGGTGCATCCTGTTTCCACTGATCGTCCTTGACGTTTCTACAACTTTATTGGAGTCCACCTGTGGTAAATTCAGCTAACTGGACATGATTTGGAAAGGCACACACCTTTCTTTATAAGGTCCCACAGTTAAATGTGCATGTCAGAGCACAAACCAAATCCTGAAGTCCAGGTCTTTTGGAGGTCTGTGGACTTCTGAGACTATTGAGATTAGAATGAGGTACGGATCTGGGGAAGGGTACAGAAAAAATTCTGCGACATTGAAGGTCCCAATAAGCACAGTGGCTTCCATCATCCATAAATGGAAGAAGTTTGGAACCACCAAGACTCTTCCTAGAGCGGGTGGCCCAGCCAAACTGAGCGATCGGGGGAGAAGGCCCTTAGTCAGGGTGGAGACCAAGAACCCAATGGTCACTCGGACAGAGCTCCAGTGTTACTCTGTGGAGAGAGCAGAACCTTCCCAAAGTACAACCTTCTCTGCAGCACTCCACCAATCAGGTCTGTATGGTAGAGTGGCCAGACGTAAGCCACTCCTCAGTAAAAGGCAAATGACAGCCCGTCTGGAGGACTCTCAGACCATGAGAAACAAAATTCTCTGGTCTGATGAAACAAAGATTGAACACTTTGGCTTGAATATCAAGCATCATGTCTGGAGGAAATCAGCCACTGCTCATCACCTGGCCAATACCAGCCCTACAGTGAAGCATGGTGGAGACAGCATCATGCTGTGGGGATGTTTTTCAGCAGCGGGAACTGGGAGACTAGTCAGGATCGAGGGAAAGACGCACGCACCAATGTACAGAGACATCTTTGATGAAAACCTTCTCCAGAGCACTCTGGAACTCAGACTGGGGTGAAGGTTCATCCTCCAACAAGACAAGGACTTTAAGCACACAGCCAAGACAACGAAGGAGTGGCAACAGGACAACTCTGTGAATGTCCTTGAGTGGCCCAGCCAGAGCCCAGACTTGAACCACATTGAACATCTCTGGAGAGATCTGAAAATGGTTGTGCACTGATGCTCCCCATCCAACCTTATGGAGCTTGAGAGGTCCTGCAAAGAAGAATGGGAGAAACTGCCTAAAAATAGTTGTGCCAAGCTTGTAGCATCATACTCAAAAAGACTTGAGGCTGTAATTGGTGTCAGAGGTGCCAAGTATTAGGCTTAGGCTGTGAATACTTTTGTACATGTGACTTTTTTTTAGTTTCTTATTTAATAAATTAGCAAAGATTTCAGACAAACTTCTTTCGTGTTGTCATTATGGAGTATTGTTTGTAGAATTCTGAGGAAAATGAATTTTATCCCTTTTGGAATAAGGCTGTAACATAACAATTATTACATTTGTTTAATGTTCAGCAATGCTGAGGTGAAAAACCAATGTAAAGTATAAATGGCACCAAATTACCATTTACACTTACTGCAAAGAACTGCTACTTTTAAATGTTAAATAAAATATATCATTATTTTCTATCGCTCTTTTTTTGTCACCACATCTACAGCTGTTTGCACTTACTGTAAATAATGTCTATTGCTAAGAAAATATGATATTTCCACTTGGTGTAAATAATAACTGCCGTATTTTTCTTACCCCACTGGCAGATAGCCTAATTTGCAAAATAAAAAAATGTACTTAAATTATTTTTTATTTATTGAAAATGAAAATGAATATTAGTTCAATAACCTACCATTCTGCAAGTTTTCACCTCTGAAATTACAGTGATATTAAACTTCTCAGAAAGTTGTTGCCATGGTGATTCGTAATATCGGAGCTCCATTGATCGTGGCTTTTCATAGTTGTGATGCACATGCTTAAGTCCGAGTTGATTGAACTAACTCAATTCATCTGTTCTGAAACCAAAATCTCAGAATAAGTCCACTGAAAGTTTGTTTTTTGCTCAGAGATGGTTGAACCTTCTTACTGAAACTGCCCTCTGGCTATTTTGTGAATTCTTTCATGAATATTCATAAGTTGATCTCTAGGAATAGGGCTGAGCAACCCTGCAGATGACACTTAATTTAAGTTGATAGTGATTTATATTAATTTTACTGGACATGATATTGAGAGTTTTAGATCCATTCACTCGGTCAACTTAACTGAGGTAAACGCTGCACAATGGTATCGCTTTTTACGTCAAAAACATAACGGTAATTAATATGATCAGCCTTTTGCTTGACTACGTTATCAAACAACTAATAATGTGTTGCTAATGTTACACAAAGCATGTTTCCGTTCTTCAACTCGGAGTCAGACAGTTGCCTTCTAAAAATCAATATCATTAGAAATGCTTTGAACAACTTAGAACATCAGTGGAGAAAGGCATATGATTCATCATAACTTCCTTATATACATCATACACCCACTATGTTGCTGCTTAGTCTACCCAATTTTTTTTATAGCAACAGAAAAATATAACCTGGCTTTTTTTGAGACTCTCTTGTGTGGTCCGTTAATGATATGCTAAAGCCTGCCGGCATTTCGACGTGATTGGTTACAAGGTAGTTTATGACACACACCAGCGATTCCAAACCACGTTTTTGAAATTGTCTTTAGATAACTGCAGTTTTAAAGAGAAAACACTGCGCTATGGTGTTGACTTGATGTGAAATGAATATTGAATGTAATGTTTGACTCATTTGTTTGATGGAACAGAGATTTGGCTGGACTGGCTGAAGGATGAAATTCGCCTAACTGAAGATGAATCGGACCGCGAGAAAGTCTACGAGCTGTTTGAGAGGGCTGTCAAGGATTATGTGTGTAAGTGTGGCTTAATTATGTTCATAATCGTCAGTTCTTAGAAACCGGTTTAATTTGGTCAAATTTCTAAATGTAATACTTTTGTGTTATATAAGTGATAATACATTTAAGTCTTAACTGTGCTAACTTTAAAACACACATTCTGTTACCACCAATAATCTGATGAAGAATGTATAATTTCTTCTTAATTGTAGAATAGATTGTTTGAGATAAATCCTGTGCTGGGGTATTAAAACTGTTGTTAAACCCATCCACAGGTCCAGAGATCTGGTTGGAATATGTGCAGTACTCCATCGGGGGAATGGGAGCCCTGGGAGGCATTGAGCGGGTTCGGTCCATCTTTGAGAGGGCGCTGACTGCAGTGGGTTTACATGTGACTAAAGGAGCTTCAATATGGGAGGCCTACAGGGAGTTTGAGATTGTTATTCTCTCAACGGTACAGGTATGTATCTGGAGTTCCTACTTAGATGGCATTAAGTGACTGTGAAAATAGCCAAACTGAAAGGCTTCTTATTAAAGATCACATTAATAGTAATGAGAAGTATGAATTTGAATAAATATCTTAAATGATTAGTGTTTTGTCTTGTCTTGCTTGGGTGTTAACTCCCTCTTTCTTGTTCAGCCTTCTCCTGGCAGCGTTCCATCACAGGAGCAGCAGGAGCTGTTGAATGCCCAGCTCGACCGCATACACACACTCTTCAGACGGCAGCTTGCTGTACCTTTGATGGGTTAGAACCGTTTTGTTTCTCCTCTCTCACTCCTTCAGTCCTCCATTTTCCCATTCTTTCTTGTCTTTTTCTCTTTCCACTGTTGGAATGAATAATCGGAAAAACTTATCCACAGGCTGAAAGGTTCGGGAAAATGGATGCTGAAAGAATTTAGACTATGAATATAAGATTGCACAATTTGGCAGAAGTAAATAAACTGAGAACAACATGTCTAGACTGAAGTGAAATCTGGTCAGATGGGATTGATTAAGACTTGAGTTACAAATAATATTGATCGTTGCATGTGGTTTCCTTTCATGTACGTTTCTGAAAGCCAAATAGTATAGGCTCTGTCAGGTAGCCACCAGCGTTGCCAGATGCTGTTACACAGGCTGGGGACAGGAGAGCCAGGAGCAGCCTGCAGATAGCCAGATGGTCTGGTTTTGTGAGCAGGGGTTTTTTTTCACCCCTTCTCTCTTGCCGGCTGCTTTTGGCACCGGAGATGCGGAGGAGAAAGCTGTGATCACATCCCACTCAGCTAAGAGAGCCATATCACAGAACAGGCTTTCGTGCAGCATGGCTCAGATTTCTTTAGCCCTATTTCTGTGTCATAAAATTGCCTTGTAGTGATGACTTGGGCGAGAAATGCAGTGGTAATAGAAAGCATATTTGAAACGGAACAGGCGGTTTGTTCTTGTCACAAAGTGAAAAGGTTTTGAAAGTTAAAAAATATCTGGATGCTTTGTTTCTCATCTTTGTGTTAACATTGCTGTGTAGATATGGAGGGAACGTACATGGAGTACTCAGACTGGCCGATGATGGCGTACCTGAGACGGTTACACACCAGTACAGGCGTGCCCTGCAACAGATGGGGAAATGCAAACCTTACGAGGAGGCATTGGTAACTATGCCCTTGTCTCACTGCTTTAGAGATCCCTTTGGTTTCTCTAATTTATAATTTAATGCAAATGATGTCTCTGGCAGCAGATGTGACCGTAAAGGCGGTGATTATGATTTTAAAATGTTTTATAGCCTGCTTACAGCCAAAACCAGCCTTCCTAACTGTCATTTAGAGAATCTGAATTGATAAAACATCTGTGGCAATGAAAGCTTCATTCACAACCATGCTCAACACTATACTTTCATTCAGGAGAAGTCAACATGAAATGGCAATTTAATCTCTTTATTTGCTCTCTTATTACATGTTTCTGGTATTTTTTGTTTTCTTGTTTCTTCTTTTTCTTCTTAGTCTTTCATCAAACATTAAAGGCTTAAACCATCTCTGAAACAACTTTTTGACTGACATCACTAAGCCTGCTTAACCAAAATGGTGTTGGTGGCAGTCCTCCACTATTGACTGCAAATCCGGAACACTTTTCACTATTTAACTGACTCCCAGTGGACAAAATCAAGTCATACTCTACCTTTTTTCCTACTTTGAATATCTGGACATTCAGCACATTAGAAGAACAAAATGTCTATGGGTGGCTAATGTTGACTTTAAAGCTTATAGACCTCAACTTGACAAATACATATACTAATCACTGACCCTGTTTGTCTGGCAGTGGAACATTAACATGTGGATGCTGTTATTTCTACAGCGCAGATTTTCATATTCAACAATTAATTTAAGTCACAAGAACTGAATTCAGAAAACAAATTCAACCTAACTAGTGCCATTTCCATAGAAAGTGGAGAATGGGCCATGCTCCCAGAAAGAAGTGATTGTTAATAGAACTGAATTACACTGCACTTATTTTAAATTAAGGACCCAGTCACTAATTATAATTAAACTGTACAATAATCAGTTAAGTGCTCTTGCACTCTTTTCAACACATGTAATTTCCCTGTATAGCTCTTTTTTTCTCTTAAATTCAAAAGATGTTTCTCATTTGTGCTTTGTAATGCGGTTCTTTTTGATGTTCTAGCTGGTCTCTGAAACTCCAAAGCTGGCAGAGTATCAAGTGTACATAGATTTTGAGATAAAGGAAGGGGATCCGGCCCGTGTCCAGATTATATTTGAGCGAGCGCTGGCGGAGAACTGTCTTGTGCCAGACCTGTGGATCAAATACACCACGTATTTGGTGAGTAACTCGCTTAAGCGCACGTCCGCTTTCACCCAAAGCACCCCTTTGCAGAGCTCACAAAATGAATGTGCATCTGCACATATGTACCAGCCCCACACCTCCCTCTGTTTATTCAGGAACATATTAATTGCTTTAATGGGTTAGTAATGAGATGCACGAGCCACAAACGCGCAACAGCGTAGTTGCAGCTGAGAACACATTAGAGAGACAGCACCTCACCAGATGGAGGGAGGAAGAGGGTGAAAACTGCGAGCTAACAAGACAGAAAGAGAGATGGTGGGAGGCGCGTAGGGAGAGAAAAATGAGAGCAAGAAGGGGAGAGAATGACACCTCCCCACATTAGCAGCCAATGCTTCTATCCATTTGGGCTTTCTGATTCAACGACTGAATTTAATGAACCTCTGCATTAAGGGCTACAGCCTGAAGTGTGTTGGTGGAGCCCATTCAGGCAGTTGAATTCCTGGCAGCTATGGATGTGTGAAGTAATTAAATCAAGCCTCCATACTTGTACTCTCTTTAGGTGATTAAATTGAGGTGCTATTTAACTAAATTATATGCACCTCACTCTGAGTCACAGAGCTGCTTTGCCTAATGGATATAGGGGGTTATCACTTGGTTTTACAAAGTGCTGTATCGTATCTAAAGCCTTCTATGCAACTGATGACCTGCACCACTTTGGGAACGAGTGTTTTTCCATAGTGGAATTCCATTTCTTTCCTACTAATATTCATACACCACCTATTCAGAGTATTTGGCTAGTTTTATTTGTGGAGTAGTCTTGTATGCTTTAAAGAACGTTGCTACCATGATAGATGCTTCAGCAAATATCCTCAGTCAGTCTTTGATGAAACAAAAACATTTTGGAGTGCAGTGAGCAGATGTTGAGTTGGCGTAGGGTGCGCAAAGCAGGGATTTTATTCATCTCCGTTTGTAAAGCCATTATTGCATTTTACGGAATGATTATTGATGGAAGGCAGTTTCCCTCAGACAGATTTGTCTTGGCTGTAGATTAAACCTCTTTTACAAAGGAGGAGTGATTCCCTGCTGAACATTTCCTTTAGCTTGATGCTATACGTAATCTTTGAGCAGAAGTGCTTGTAAATGGCTTGGCAGGAGAACGGCAACACTGGATTGGATGGGGAATTAAGATCATTATAGACTACTCATCACACACACACACCACCTGCTCTTTCTGAAGCATATTTAGTGGCTTTTGTGTGGAAGGCAAAAAGGCCTGAGATCTTTGCCATACATTTTTAATATGCAATGCCATATTAATATCTTGATTTTATACATGTAATATATTGTATTTTTACTTCAATTGTTTCATTTATCCTGATGTATATTTGTTTCATCTCTGCAATTTTGTAAAGTTGGAAAAATCAGGCACACAACCTGACAGTGCAGTCATGTTTCTAGAACAAGAGTATAGTTTTTCACATTTCCTCGGCATTTGTTTGAAACACAAGCCTTATTTCTGGTGTTTTTACCTGATCAATCAATAATATGTTATTTAATGGGGTCGTTTTGGAGCAGGATTTTGTCCAGTTGAAAATGTTTTAAATTGTAGTATTCCAGAGTCAGAAGAAAGGCGATAAAACATTATTTTTGTGTCCAAGTCAAATAGTTGAGTCACTCACACATAAGTCAATAAATAGTATAAAACATGTTTAGTTTTTTTATGACTTTGCTCATTGTTTTTTTTTTTTCTTCTCTACCTCAGGATCGTCAGTTGAAAATAAAAGATTTAGTGTTGTCTGCTCATGAGCGAGCTGTCAGGAACTGTCCCTGGACCATGGGCCTGTGGAAGAGCTATCTTTTGGCTTTAGAGAGGCATGGGGCAGACCATCAGACAGTGACGGGTACTCACTTCAAACATTTCTGTGTCATCAAACGTTGTATAACAAACAAATCTATATAGTGAATATAACTTTTTCAAATTATGCTCCATTCTGAATATGACATAATATTTGTGTGCAATCTATGAAATAAAGAGGCATGTAAATTCATTGAACAAAAATGTGTGGAACACTGTTGAAAAATTTTTTTGCAGTAAAGGAACCTTTTTAACAAAAATTGACTGTAACATGCGTTATGTCCTTAGATGTGTTTGAAAAGGCCCTGAATGCAGGATTCATCCAGGCGACCGATTATGTTGAAATCTGGCAATCGTATCTAGACTACTTGAGGAGACGTGTTGATTTCAGCAAAGGCAAGAGCATATGCGTTTCTTTTCTGCCCTATTACTGATCTGTTCTTACATTCTCATGTATCCGATGAGTGAATCTGGTGATTTATTGTTGATGGATTTATTGATCATTGCAGAATGGAGCAGGGAGTTGGATGAGCTGCGGGCAGCTTTTGCACGCTCCCTTGATTACCTGAAACAGGATGTAGAAGAGAGTAGGTATCTTACCTGATTTTATGAGGTATGAGAGCAGACTTGTAGTAGAAAGACACATTGAACTACTCTCTCCCTTCTTCTCAGGGTTCAGTGAAAGTGGAGATCTGTCCTGCACAATAATGCAGATCTGGGCAAAGATAGAGGTGAGGAAACACTACACTGTTGCATCTGTCTGTCCTCCATTATCTAATGTCATTCTGCTGACTACAGTCTGTCCGTAGTTGTTATAGTGCTGCCTTGTGTTTGTTTGCTCCAAACAGGCCTTGCATTGTAAGAACATGCAGAAGGCCCGTGAACTGTGGGACAGCATAATGACAAAAGGGAATGCAAAATATGCCAACATGTGGCTGGAATATTATAACCTTGAAAGGTCAGTCATTTTCATCGGTTTGTGCAACAGGTCATAATCATGCTGTATCACAAGTTTTTGTAAAACCTTCTGATCATGTTGAGTTCATGCAGCTGAGTGCTGCTGTGATTAAAGTAAAAGAGGGACAATCCAAATACTAAAATTTTCTGAAATTCATGTTTATTTGAGAGGAAAAAATATGCACAGGTGTATATGACTTTCCTCTTTCAGCCAAACACAATTGGAGTTATATTTAAGGCCCCCTGTGGCGAACATCAAGTTTTTAAATGTTGTTTACATGTCTATGTGGGGTTTTTAATATAATTGCATGATTTGTCGCTCAATAAAAAAAAAATTACACTCCGATAACATTGTGATTATGAAATCGCAAAGGCTTCAATTTATTTATTTATTTTTTTAATGCGCAGCTTGTCAATATAGTATGGCTCCAAAATGCTAATCTATCTGAAAGCACTGCGAGTTTGAATCGCTTATAATGTACATTTGAAAAGGCAACACAACGTCAAACATTTTTCCAGACATGAGAAGCATTTCTTAACATCTTGTCCAACAAAGGACAACATTTAATAGCATGTTTTTACTCCAAACTCACTTCATAACAGTTGAGCAGCCTTCTGTGAGATGATGTGGCTTCTTACATAAAATAAGGCAGTCGTGTGTTTATTATTAGTCATGTTTAATCAATCAAAGCATTTCAATCTTCTGTTTATCCATCTTCAGCAATAGTAAGATGCCCATAGAGATTTCCTGGAAATTTCCTTTGTGTCATCTTCTGCAGCAGGGCATATTTGGAGTTTCTGCGCAAGAGCACCCTCTGGCTTTCAGATGGAGAAGAATTTACTATGCTACTTCTCACGCAAACGATGTAATTTATAAAAACAAACTTGACGGGAAAATTTGCGCACTTTCACGTAAGCTTTTCACGTCAGCTTTCTTACTAGTGTAAGAAAAGTAATGAAGTAAACAGAAGGATTTTAAACTCTATTCATATACACATTTACATTAACATTCACTTTTATTAATGGTGATAAGCCCTAAAATTACATTGTCATTATGTAGAAGATAAACAAAAATAATATGGATTTAGATGATGGATGTGCTACTTTTGATCACTTTTCCCGTGCCTCGCTGTTTTAATGACACAATAATTCCTCTTTAAACTAGCGAGAGCATCAGTGATGCACACTTACTGCGATATTATGAAAGACACTGCTGGATTCAATCATCGAATTGTCCGGTTTGAACAGGTTCAATGATAATATCTTACAGTACGACCGCAGCTGGAGGTGTTGATGTCTGTACAGGCATCTTCAAAAAATTATGAATAATACCACTGTATTTGAAGGATACAATTGAAGAAAACGGTAAGATTTATACGTTTCCTTTTTAAAATACATTTTGTATTTACACTGTAATAAATAAGTGATATCTGTTTCCACTAAAATAGCCTAAACGTCCTAAAAGTTGTTCGCCTGCAAAACTGCATGAATTGATTTCATTCGAATTGTTTAAAACAATTAAAATACTATTTGGACAGTGTAAATTAATGAATCAACTCTATTCTAAAACTATTTTTTAGCTTTTGTTTTTATGTATATTTTGATATATTTATTATAAAACAACAAGGATATTAGATGATTTTTTTAGTAATATGTGTGGCACAAATGGCATGTATAGTCTGTTTGTAATAGTTCCCAATGTCTTGTACTTTTGACGGTGTTAACAATGGTGTCACGTGCATGGAAATGATATGCAGATGAGGTTATGCATAGTAAAAATAGGTGTTGTAAGCTCCATATATGGTGATTTCGGGAGGAGACAAGGTGGAGATACACGTACGGCAATCTTCTGCTGACTGGGATTTATAAAGGGATTTTTGCGCAGGTTCTGGTTTACGCATGGTTTTATAAATTTTTCTTGCGTACACCATTTTCAGAGTTATGTCGTACGTTCACTTTTAGTAAGGTTTATACGAAAAGTTTTATAAATGAGGCCCCAGAGCCATACAGTTCTGACCAGCTGCGCATGAAATAACTCATAAGTAAACACCATTGCTGAGTATTTTCTCTTTAAAAACTGCAGTGATGTAAAGACAGTTTCAAAAACACAGTTTGAAATTCCTGACCTTTTTCTTATGTCACAAATGACCTTGTAACCAACCAACCACGTCAACGTGCCAGCGGGCTTCAGCATATCAAAAACTGACCGCAATTTGTGACTGGTGTTTTGTTTTTGTCTTTGTGTTCGTCAGTATGTCATGCGTCAGGTCAGAGGTCACTTTTCCGCTGGAAATCGATTTGCATACACCCATTACTGGAAGCCAGTGTTTATGGTTTATAAAGTTATAAATATGGATATTTTTCTTACAAAAAAGCATCGATTCACTTCAGAAGGCCTTTATTTAACCCCCTGGAGCCATATGGATTAGTTTTATGATGGATGGATGTGCTTTATTTGGCTTCAAAATCTAGGGTACCATTCACTTCCATTATAACTCTTGGAAAAGCAAGGAAATTTTTTTTTTATATTACTTCGATTATTGTTGGCTGAAAGAGAAAAGTCATATATACCTAGGATGGCTTGAGGGTGAGTAAATTATGGGATAATTTTAAAATTTGTCTGAAGTAGCCCTTTAAAAGTATTTAAATAAGCTATTATTAATATTAAATTAACAATATCCCAAGTTTGAGAAGGGTTTGAAAACTAGCTGCTTAATTACAGCAGAAATACCAAAAATATCTTGGCCTGTATTAGGGGAACCTTTAAAACACTCAACCCACCCCCATTCAAAGATGTAATGAAAAGGCGTTCACAACAAATTTGAAAAAAGTGAAACCGAATATTCAGGAAGTAAGGTGGGGAAGGGGTTGTTTTTGGTTATATTTGTGGTTAATATAATTTTTTTTTCCTGGCTTTATGGCCTAGGTTATATCAACAGAAAAATCCATTCAATATTAGAGCAAGTTATTACATTTTGATTGCGTATTATGAAAACCAACATGAGTTTTCTTCAGAATAATGTGCACGAAGTTGTTGAGGGTTGAGGTTGTTTTATTTTTACAATGTTTTTACAACCTGAAGCCACTGGCAAAAGGCTGCTGTTTTGACTCTGCATATATGTTTGTTGATCAGGTCATATGGGGATGCTGCTCACTGCAGGAAGGCTCTCCACAGAGCTGTACAGTGTACATCAGACTACCCTGAGCATGTGTGTGATGTCTTGCTCAACTTTGAAAGAGTGGAGGGTGAGTTAAATATATATAAATAATATATATTTTGCTGTTGATGTGTGTGTCCATCTTTGGATGTTTATATGGGTGTTGTCTCTCGCAGGCTCTCTGGAAGACTGGGATGCTGCCGTCCAAAAAACAGACACCAAACTCAACCGAGTCAATGAGCAGAGAGCACGAGTAAGTCCTATATAGGATTGGGAACCGAGAACTGTTCTTATCCAGAACAGGTAGTGTTTTTTGACAAATACCAGAACCGTTATGAAAAATGGTTCTGGTTCGATGTGTGTGTGAAGCGATAGGAGTGTATGCTTTATTAGTGAGGTCTAACATCATAATTATTAATATAGTAATGAATGCACTGAAAAGCCCAGAATCTACTCGTATTCGCTTTGCATCAGATATCAGTGGAAAGAGAGAGAGTAGAGTATAACACAGTAGCACTGCACAATTAATCTTTGAAAGATCTCGATTCAAATGACAACGATTCGCCCGTGAACCTTTTGTTTTCCTTGAACGCCTGTGAATCTTTTCTTCTGTCTTTTTAACCACAAAGTATCATTATTTCTGTTACACAAATATTCAAATTTTCACCATAAGAAGTACTAAGAAAAAAGTTCATGGTTCGGATATATACCTTTTGAGAGTCATTTGGCGTTTCAAATAACTATTGTATTGATTACATTGTTACACCACAAGATCACACAAAGTTACTATTAAATGTATTTGTCATTCAAGAGATTTCGTTCAAATATGCTGATTTATCCAGTAATGAAATGAGTGAAGTCTTTATGAATTATTTAAAAAAAAAAAATCTGTTTCACCTGTCTGGATCTTGCATGTGTGTTCAAGCATTTTCTACCCCTTCTGAGAGGGTTTTTTTTCCACTGCTGGAGATACAGTAAGCCAGGAGAGGTCCGGGAGGTCAGGAGAAAGCAGACATGTTGATTTTTCTTCTGAAAAAATTTATTATTTTTACAAAAATTGCTAAATAATGAGTTGAGTATTATACATTTTTTTCCTTACTACTATTTTTTTTTTTATTTATTATTAGTTTAAACATTTTAATGGAACCGGAATCGTTAGGTGAACCGGAAGGGGAAAATATCTTACGATTCCAAACTCTAGTCCTATAACTAGCCTTTTTGGAATTTTCCCCATACTTGGCATACATTTCATTTTCATGTTATTAAAAATAACAGAAATAGTTCTAGTGAGGTATCTTGCAGGAACCTGAACATGTAGAAATGTTCTTTTGCTGTGGTTTTTGAGCTGTCTGTATACTGTTTCTGCAGATGGCTGAAAAAGAAGCTCTCCTAGCCAAACAAGAGGAGGAGAAAGCCGAGCACAGGAGGAAAGCCAAGGCAGATAAAAAAGGCCAAAAGAAGAGCCAGAAAGCAAACCGAACGGGGGATAAACGTAAAGCTGAAGACGAGTGTGAGGACGAATGGGGAGAGGAGACGGGTAAGGATGGAGAGCTTTTAAGTTCTATAATTCTGTCAAGTGTAAAAAGTCTGTTTTCAGAAAAATTTGAGGTAATTTCCGAACAAAATGTAAATTTGTAAAAGCTAACAGTGTGGTTCAGACTTTGACTGTACTGATATATAAAATGTGTGCAGAGCTGCCGACCAAGAGGCTAAGAGGTGAGGAGGACTTTGGCAGCACGACCACGGAGGAGCTCATGGAGACAGAAAGTGGGCTTTTTGGCCGACGAGGTCCACCACAGCGTAAAACTGAGCCTCCTGGTTTCCGTAGGAACCTGCAGGGAGCGGCCGAAGCATCGCGAGAACCCCAGGATGTGTCAAAGGAGCAGCGCAAAGATGAAAATAGTGTGTTTGTCAGTAACTTGGCCTTTAATCTGGAGGACCCTGAGAGCAAGCTGCGAACATTGTTTGGAGGTTGTGGGACTGTACAGCAGGTGCGGCTGGTGTATACTGCAAGAGGTGTGTTCAGAGGCTATTGCTACGTGCAGTTTGAGGACCGGCTGGCTGTTCCTGAGGCGCTGAAACTAGACAGGCAGGAGGTGGATGGGCGGCCCATGTATGTGTCTCCTTGTGTGGACAAGAATAAGAATCCTGATTTCAAGGTATCTAGTATTACTATACTACTACATTTTTGACCTGGTGTTTGGTGTTTCCATGTCGTCCCTATATTTCCTTTGGAGAGTGATGGTTGGCATTGTTAACATTGTTAAAAAAGATGACATTTTTTCCTGGCAGGTTTTTAAGTACAAAACATCATTGGAGAAGCACAAGATCTTTATCTCGGGCCTGCCGTACGCCTGCACTAAAGAGACACTGGAGGACCTCTGTAAAGAACACGGCACAATTAAAGCCATCCGACTAGTCACCAACCGTTCAGGCAAACCCAAGGTGTGTAGGTCTCTGTCTCCAAAATAAATGCACAAGAAGACTGTCCCAATATACCTGAAAGTAGTCATCTCCAGGCTAATATTGGCAGAATATATTACTCGTATTCTTCTAGATACATTAAATGTCCAAAAGTACACAAAAACACAGGAATAGGTTTTTTTTTCTCCTCTCCATAGTAATTGATGTGTGCTCTGTAGGGTTTGGCATATGTGGAATATGAGAATGAGGCACAGGCCTCACAGGCTGTGCTGAAGTTGGACGGCACCATGTTGGAGAACTTCACACTCTCTGTTGCTATTAGCAACCCCCCGAGTAGGAAGATGGAAGATAAAGCAGCACCTAGTCGAATCCTGGGGGCAGTAATGCAAAGGCAACCTCAGGGAGCGTAAGTACTCGATACGGCAGGTTAGCTGTCTCACATGTGTTGGATTACTGCTTGTAGCCAAGACCACAGATGTTCACAACATAATTACTAACATTCAAATAGTCTCCAGAGGAAAGACTTTTGTAGTTGTTTTGTAATGTTCGATCTGGGAAAGAAAAAGCGGTTTCAGCTGAGTGATTAATCGCAATAAAATAAATTGTGATACGGCTTAGTGCGATTAGTGCAACCATTTTACCAGATTTGTAATAAGTGCTTATAAACATGTTGGTGTAAGCTCTACTTAAAATAAAATAGTTTCTTAACTATTGTAACAATATTTATTTATTTATTGTTACTTTATATATATAATCAAAAATCGCCCTCTGCCCAACTAATATTGTGTAGCCCATCATGTATCATGCAAAATTTCTGACACAGCCTCTGTGGTTACATTCTGCATTTTTCCAATTTTATTTTCATAGTCCTGATTTACTGAAAAACAACTGTTGCACTTTATATTAAGGTGGCATAGTCACACATTAATATATGTACTTACTCCAGTAATAACAGTAAATTTTGCTTTATTACAAGTAACGAACCTTAAACCTAACCCGTAACCTTAGATATGAAGTATATGTTGTTAATTGTACTTGCGCTAACATTACTCAGTACTTATTTGTGTGTGACTACATCACCTTAAAATAAAATGTAACCATTTTTTTTTTCTCCATAAACATGATTATTTCTTTTCAGGAGGGGAAAAGGACGCACTCAGATCTCTCTTCTGCCACGCTCTCTGTACCGACAGAGTGCTCCAGATGCCAAAGCGGAGAACGGGACCATTTCTGCGCCACATGCCACAGTGACAGATGGAGTGCACGGGGGACCTGGAACCGCAAGCCTGGACACACAAACCAAGTCCCTGTCCAATGAGGACTTTGCCAGGATGCTCCTCAAAAAGTGAAATTGTATGCAGATAACACAAGAAAAATACCTGCCTTCTGACAGAAAGCCATGCTGTGTCCTTACAAAGTCCGGCGGAGAAACAGCGTTTTAATTTAGCCTACTTTCTGTAAATATGTGACCACCCCAGATATATAGTAAAACTATTTTAACACCTCATCCATGGAGATGTGAGCTGTATCGTTTTCTTTTAATTCTTAGTAATAAAGAAAGGGATTTGGGGGCAGATTTCAGATTTTGTCAGCAAGTATTTTTTTAACAGGATGTTAAAACAGATGATATGAACCATTGTTTTAAAATGTATATGCAAGAACATTTAATATGAAGATAAATGATGTATCATAAGCTTCATTTCTCAATAGGTCCCTTTGGGGCATCTGATCTGTAGATGCGTCCTGCACCTCTGCCTTGTCAAAGGCGTTCAAAAAAATAAAAAATAAAGATCAAAACCTATATTTTACAGATTATCTGAACTGCATGTTGTATAAATAATTTATTTGCAGTACCACAACCATCTGAAACTCAAACCAATTTGCATGGATAGATTTACAACTAACTTCTGTAATGTCTTCATAAAAGCTCTAAATGAAGACTAAATGGGATAATAGATGATCTTGTCAGCAAATAAAATCCAGCACCTTGCCAACAACACATTTGTGACTAAGAGGTTCAACTTTGGTGTTTGTTAGGCTGCAGCGCTTTAAAATGAAAAGCTGTGCACTGTCCTGTCTTGGAAATTAGTAGATTCTCTTTTGCAGAGTTTTATCACGCATTTTTGTATTTTCTCCGAGCGCTGCCCTTAGAATCTTGTTTAACTGCTGACACAGCTTGTAAACCTGCCTTACCTTGTGTACTCAAATGGTCTGAAGGTTAAAGCTTGCGCTCCACAGCCAGATCAATTCAACATTCTGCCTAGAACCTTCGATTTCCCATGCGTACGTGGTCATATTCTAAGATCTGTCTGAGGAGCAAGATAGTTTTAGAACCTATTTGGACCTTTCCAGAAGTTGAATCTATGCAGCTGTATATCGCTAGAACCTTCCACTGAGTTCACCTGATTGTGAACCCATCCTATACTGTATTGTACATATACACAACATATATCATCTGAAATGTTCTGGATATTAGTATTATTTACTGGTTTTGATGGTTATGATGGTATTTCATCCACTAATAAACATTAAGCTGATACTTTTTTTATTAACTGCAGTGTTCTGCACTAGACAAGTTCCCTCCTGCATTGTTCTTTTGATTGTGTTTGATTCTTGTTCACACCCCTCAATAGTTGGCCATAGTTTTGTAAAACATTTGTATATTTTGAACGAAGTAAAAAAAAGAAAAAAATAGTAGCTCTATATATTTGCGTTTGATCACCACAGTGGCCTAAAGTAGTGATTGATGGGGATGTGGGGGGGGGGGGGGGGGAGTGCTGTTGCAATGTCTTGTTCAAAATGTCTTGATTAAAAATAATGAAATCATGGTATACATGTGGTAAATTGTGCACTTTGATTTGGTTAACTATCAATTATTTGATTATTGTTCATTTTTATTTACGTCAGTGTCCTCTTTAGGCACTCATAATAATTTCTAATAATGTTCCTGTTGTAGTTCCTGTGTTGCTCATGTTAGTCATATGGTTTTATTTCTCCTCTTTGTTTTAAGGCGTAAATTGTTTAATGAAGCAATTAAATGTATGTGGTTGTCAAACATATAACTTGTGTGATCACTGATTTTTAGCCTCATTTAAAAAAAAATCTTAAGTGGACTGGTTCGAACTTTTGTCAAGTGAACATCTGACATTTTTCTGTTCATCACCTGGTCACATTTCACAGTGGATACTGACTATTAACCTGCGTATGAAACGACGAAAGGAAATTAAGACATAAATCCAATAAACACTTGAAGGAAATGGGAAGTTGCACAATAATTTATTACACACAATAAAATAGCTTTTTAGATGTAATAAAATAAATTAAAGCTTTGTTTAAATAGATCAAACTAAAGTGCTTAAATAGTGGCAAACCCAAAACAAAAAGATGTTGATCAAATAAAAAAAAAAAAAGTCCCTAACATTCTGAATAAAACATCTCAATACTTGTGTAATCAATAATATTCCTAAATAACATTTTGAACAGCTTGAAGGCAATAAGAATATCCCTTGCATCAAACATTACTGAATAATTATTTTCATATCACAAAAGAAGAAAATGTACTTCAGTTACATTTCAAAATTAATGACCTTTCATTATAAACCTTAAAAGAAACTCAACGTTAAGCAAAATCAGGGATTATGCTCTAAGCGATGGCAAAAGTTAAGTATTACTTAAATGCATTTTGACAGAATTTTTGAACATGACATTTATTTACTGTAGCCTGCCAGCTAGTCTTATGCAAAGAGAGAAATGCGTCTAACAATCTGTAGAGTTCACAATAAATCTACTTCAGCTGGTAAAGCGTCTGAAAATCATAACTAAAACAAAATTAAATAGAACTGCAATCTTTCAGCATTTCACAGACCTGTTCTTTTTCCAAGCAAACTTAGCTTGGATTTTGAGAAAAAAAATTCAAATTATACAGAAACACCACATGTATGATTATGAATATTGTTCCCATTCAGTCAGCAGAGTTCAGGTATGCTACATTATCGTTAATTCGCATTTAGGATTTAGTCGTTAAAAGATCTGAGGATATGATCCAATACCGTTCATTCAGTGGAAAAGAAACGCTTTTCTATCATTTCAAATTTAAAACTAACAAAGTCGTGAGGGTAAAATATGGACATTTTAAACAGTCAAAAATACAAACCAACAGGATTTGTAACAGCTACAGATAAAATGCACAAAAAAGAAAAACCTTAAAATGGATCCACAATTTGTCCATTGTGTTTGCATTCTAGCAGTATACGCTTGGAAAGTGATTTATTTCAGAGGATATGGACCTTATGGCACTTTAATTTACATGCATGTGCAATCTTTTTCCATCTACCAACATACATCTTTCAGCTATGCGCAGGTATGGTGCGTTTACAGTCAGGGCAGGCGTGATTACTAGACCCGGGCAGCCCGACTGCATGCTCGGCCGTGGCTATCAGTAGCGTATCAAGTGTAATCTCTGTGCATTTTGCAATAAATCGAATAAAGGGCCTAACGTCGCCCTCGTTGGCTGTATCCAGGGCAGTGTAATACTCTGCCCTCTGCTCTTTCCGAATGGTGATCGGTGGATAACTAGCTTGCATTAGGATTAAATTCATGAGCAGTCGGGACGTCCGTCCGTTCCCGTCCACAAACGGATGCACGTAAACCAGTTTATAGTGTGCGAGAGCTGCGAACTCCACCGGGTGTAGATGCAGCGCTTCCTCAGAGTTCAACCACTGCACCAGCTCCTGCATGTGCTTGTCTAAGTCCTGCGGATGCGGTGGGATGTGATGTCCCACGAACACCTGACTAGCACGGAATCGCCCGGCTTCGACGGGATCGGCGTAGCCTAGAACCCGTCGGTGTATCTCTAGGATGTCATTTACGGTAATCGCTCCAGCACGGGACAGCAGGGTGGTGTTGATGTACTTCATGGCAACATCTACACCAATTGCCTCATTCTGTTCTTGAAGGCTCTTACCTGGTACAGCATATCTGGTCTCAATAATGTGGCGAATCTCCGACAGAGTGAGCGTGTTGCCTTCGATAGCAACGGTGTGGTAAATATGATGGTAGTAGGTCTCCTCCATGACCCGACGCAAGGCAGAGTTGCCCTTGGGGATGGACATGAGACGTCGTACCTTTCCATCGATGATTCCAAAGTGGCGTTGATCTATTTCCTCTACTAATGGGAGAGTGCGATCCCTGCTCACCAGAGCCTTCTCGTTACAAGGCGAGATGGCGAGGGCCTTGGTGTAGAGGTGGTCAGCTTGGACAACGTCTTTTTCCTCCTCCAGAATGGTTCCCAGTTCAGTGAGCGCCTCCACAAACTCAGGGTTCATGTTGAGAGCGTGGACGAGCAGCTTGTGAGCTTTCTCTCTCTTTCCAGTTTTCTTCATCTCCAAAGCCTGCTGGAGAGCCGCCTTTGCCTCCAACTGAGTCTCTGTAAGCAAACAGATGGTCAGTGTACAACGCATAATCAATAGGCACTTTCACCTTCCTCTTCAAATTTTTATCACAGTCGTATAGCATTAAACTTTATTTTTGACAGTACACTGCTTTTAAACTTCATTGCAGTGAGCTTCCAATGAGTTTTAGTGTCTGTCAAGCATTCAAAAGCTAGATGAGACAAAAGTATATTAGAATAAAACTGTCAAAAAGAAACGCTGTTCGCGAATCATTTTACTTGCTTTATTGAACGTATTTGAATATCTAAGGAACAGGAAATTCAACAAGAAAAAAAAAAGTGAGTGAATTGACTGAATTATGAAAAAAACATTTAGTAACCAGAATAGTGTTGTTATTGTTAACTAAAACTATTAAAAGTTTTAAAACTGAAATAAAAAAATAATTTTTTTTTCAAACTTTACTATAAATTTAAGACCCTCTGTGGTTAAAATCAAGTTTTTAATGTTGTTTATATGTCTACGTGGGGTTTTTGAAATGCTTTAAGACATACCATGTGCAAATTCATTAGCCAACACCATTACAGAGTTTTTCGTCTTTAAAGGATTAGTTCACCAAAAAACGTAACGCTTAACCAATGAGGTTCATTCTCGTGTGTTATGCAGCACGTTTGAGCGCATCATTCAGGTTGGATTGAGACACTTTGTATTTTCACAAAGTTCTAGTTGTGAAGGCAGTCTCTGGAGGAACAGAAATCTCTCAGATTTCATCAAAAAGATCTTCATTTGTGTCCTAAAGATGAACGAAAGTCTTACAGGTTTGGAACAACATGAGGGTGAGTAATTAATGTCAGCATTTTCATCTTTGGGTGAACTAATCCTTTAACATCTCAAGGGCAAGATCATAGAGAGAAATAAGAAAATTAATTTATTGCTATTCTCAATCTTCTTAGGACAGAATTTTTTTTTTTTTAAACATGACTTTTGTTTCATTTTAGTGTTCTCCCAGGATACATCGCCCCTTTGGGCATATAAATTCTTGGGAAAAAAGAATGCTTGTTTGGCAATGCATGTTACAACATTTTAGCCAAATCTTTAAAACATTTGTTCTCTCATAACTTAAACTAAACATTCTTTATAAAATTCTATTGAACAATAAGTACAATGCCTTTATATGAATATATTAGCTTACTGTACCATATTTAATATGCAATTTCTAGGGCCTATAAATTATCGATACGACCAAATCTTTGCTGAAAAACTTGTACACAATCTACTTCATGCCTTCTGTCCTCTTATTGATAGTTCATACTTTTTTTTAAACCAATTAAAAGTCTGTCTTGCTCAGAAATCTTTAATGATTTTTTTTTATAAAGTAAAGGTAAGATAAACATTTACTGGACTGAAGCAACTTAGGATTACTTGATTGAGGTTAAAACTTCTTTTTACACTTTTTTTCATCTTAATGTCAAATATGACAACAGGCTTTCGGGGAACAATTATCTGTCCATCTTTCAATTAAAAAACATCTCTCAAAGTTTGCAAAATTTTCACTTTGGAATAAATATTTTATCAATAAATCATACATAAGTCCAGGGACATGCATCAAGAACGTACAAAAAGTCAGTTTTGATTCATGTTTCCCTTACTACATTCAGCCAGGTAATAACAAAAGGTCAACAGCATCTTCAACTGTACCTTTACTGGGCTTGACTTTTTGTGGCAGGAGGTCTAGCGCTGTGAAGGGGACCGTCAGGCTGGTCGTGTGCACTACAGGCCGCTGGACGCCCCCCCACAGCTGGCAGCGCAAAAGAGCAATACCCTTCAGTGTGGCACAGCATTGCTCCTCTATGCCTGCTAAAGGCAGCAACAGAACAAATACAGATACCAGGACGGCACACAGAGCGGGTCCCCAACCCCAGAGCAGAGGACTGCTGCTGGCATGACGTAGAACTGTTAGAGCTGCCATCAATCAAGGAATCCAGATTTCTCAGGCCACATGTCCAACATTCTAGGAGGAAGAAGGTTAAGACATAAAATGTTGAATCAAGATCATTTTAATTTTTCTCCTTACAGTCTAATGTGAGTCACGTTGGTCTTGGGATTCTGACAGTCTGTGAAATAGTCTGAAAGTACTTTCTTAAGTCCAGTGATTTGTAACCACATTTACAATACTTTCTCATGTTCAGAGTAAAATGTCCTCATGGTCAGCAGAACCCACGAACATGTTTTAAAACACCTAAATGTAATTTAAGTATTTGAAATGTACACCTGTCTTCTATGCTGTTGTAAACACACTGACAGTTTATATTTATTTAATAGGTGAATACATGTAATATTGTAGAAGATATTTCCACATCTGACAGCTGAAAGACCCCCCGATGGTAGACGCATAAAATAAACAGTCCATGACTACAGCAGTTCATGACAAGAGAACAACATTCATACATTTTTACAAAAAGACTTTAACAAAACCCTAAAACCGGCAACTAGTTACGTCCTTTATAAAAAGTTAAAACACGAAGCAAATGTTCAGACATACCTTATTAGTAATAGACGTGTTATTCTCAATATAAGTCATGGATATGATCAGAATTGTTTGCCCTGCTGTTAGCAACGTCAACTTCCGCGAAACGATATCGCCTCCTTGTAAGGTTAAAGTTGATTGGTTGACTTCACTTTGTATGTGCTCAGTGATTGGTCAGATATGTGCCACACACCCTCGTGCAGCAACACATTTTTCAGATCGTGAAACTACACGATTGGACAAAGACGGATCCGTTGGTACGTAATGTTCTTTACCGTTGATTTAATAAACATGGTGCAAGTTAAAATATTATTTTACCAGAGATATTTCTTTATATATATATATATATATATATATATATATATATATATATATATATATATATATTAATATTATAGTAGTTAATTTAATGATTCACAATGACGAAATTGTTACTGTTTTTCTGTGGAAAGCCTTTATTGTCGTTGCTGTAAATGAGATACAATGTATAAAAAAAAATTAAAAAAAAAAAAAAAAAAAAAAGAAAGAAAAAGAAAGGTTTTGCTAATTTGCGTTTCAAATTTTTCTCCTTCTCTCTTGGCTTCTGCCTTAAACACTAGGGGTCAGTATTGCCTCATTAAATACACACACACACACACACACACACACACACACACACACACACATATATATATATATATATATATATATATATATATATATCTTATCCACTGATCTATATAAATTATTATATGTAGATCAGTGCTCTTATCTTTCAAATGAGTTCTGCATGCATTTCATAAATCCAAGATCTTATAAATCCATTCAACATATAATATCCTGTGAATTCTTGTCTAAAATTATGTGGATGTTAGCGCCTGTAAATTAATCAACTTTTTTCAGTGTGAAACAACTTTAACACACATGACATGTATACATTCATACAGTAGCTTCAAAATTATTTATTTTGGTCTAATTTGTGCTGCCATATCAATACATCTGAAAAGTTATTATATATAGTTATTATTATAGTTTTCTATAATTGCTTTTATTATAATATAGTTCCACTTATGCTTGCTTACTGCCCAGTGCTTTGCTCTCTCGTTTTTGTATTTTATCTTCAGCAAATCTGTTTTGCACCAACTCTAAAATTAGAAAGTTTGGGACTGGAAAAAATGGGGATTTATTTCCGACAAGCCTCCCACTGCTAGCAACTTACATTCCTGAGATGGAACGACACAGCTGCCTATGTTCAGATGAAAAAATCTGTTCATCTTGTTTTGAATCTACCTGCTGCTCAAACTGCCACAGACTTCAACAAAAGATTGCTGTTCTTTGAACAGGGTTACTTGAGGTCCTGCCAGAACTGCCAGAACAGGAGAGCTTAATTGTGTACGCCCACAGCACACATGTGCAGGCAAGAAACAAGGAGTAACTGAATTTGAGCATATTAACCCATGACAGGGAGCGAGACCCAAAGGCACTCAGGACATCAGACAGTCATGAGACGCATATATAAACTTCCTCTACCCCTGATCCAGCTTTGACCGAGACTGCAAAGCAAATAAGCATTCATGTGGAATAATGATACTTGGAAAGAGCAGTCAGAACTTCTTAAGAATTTCAATGCACTCTTTGAAACACTACAAGACCATAAATTCAGACGTTCATCAGTGGACCGCTCCCAACAAGAGGAACTAATTTGTTTTCAAGGTTTCTTGGTCTAAATACATGGTTGCTGCAATACATGCAACATTTCTGGACTCCCTCTATCATCCTTCAGCAGTGTGAGCCACTGCACTTAACCAAAACACCACACACACACACACACACACTCACTCACTCACCAGGTGAATGTCTGAATGAACACAGGACATAACCCACAAGGTCAATGATAACACCAAGCAGTCACAACAACCACTGCTCGTGGACACAAACCCAGCTGAGCCCTGTCACAAAGTTTACTCCAGAGAGAAACTGTGACAAACTAGAACTGATCCAAGATTTGACACCCAAGGACGACCAAAAGGCGTGGGAAGCAAGGATAACATATTTCAGCCTCCGATAACCCCAGAGCCACAGTCCCTCTTTCCAGATATATTATCCCTCTCTCCAGGATCTCCACTTCTGAGCTGCTTGGATAAAATGGAGAAACTGGTGTATGCTGAAACCAAGTGATAGAAAGTCTAAGGCCTTGTCTAATCATACAGCAAACTCTAATCTAATCTGCTGCCTATTAAACGTCAATCAGAGATCGCTGTGGGCACATTAAAAACTGTTTAGCACTTTTTCACTTCTAGTCAATGACATCATCAATACAAATAACCGGGATTTTGTTACTTAATGAAACTTGGCAGCTGTCCTCAATGAAACGGTGTCTATCAAAGCAAGCAAGTGTCATTTGGTGATTACTTGTCCTTTGAATATTTGAGAATAGCATTAAAAGTTGCTCCACACATTTTTATTGGTCATTATTTACAGGTCTCTGGAATACTCTCCAGCCTTTACTGATGATTTGATGAACTGTTTGACTTTTTGCTATTGCTGGGGATCTTAACTTTCAGAATGACAACGTCATGACTGTTCTTAATGCTTTTGATCTGACTCAGCATCTACATGGACCCACACACAATCATGGACACACTCTAGATTTACTTATCACTAAGGGTCTAAACTGCTATTAAGAATACAGCACTATCTGATCATTTCTCTATTTTCTTTGATATATTGTTATTGATGGCATTGCTCCTGTGAAAGTCAGGAAGAAGAGTGGCAGTCCGAAAGCACCTTGGAGAAACTCAACAGCAGTTCATGTGCCTCAAGACGAAATTTGTAGTCCATTACAATATGCATTGATGTCAATTTGCCACGGGAACACACTCCCTCAGCTGATGATTACGCTAAAGTTTGGGCTCGATAGTGTTCCTTACAACTTTTCAAAGAAACCTAATCCATGGATATTGACATGCATGAAATCAGGAATCGTGTTTCCAGATTTTCATATGTGCCTGATTTCGACGTCAGGGAAATACATAAAGCAAATCTGCCAGTGAACGCTTTATATAAATACAATGTAAGTAGGTCTAAATCTGTGCGATCACTTATATCAATGTTATATATCATCATATCGTCCAGCCCTAAAAATTTTTATAGTTTTTGTCACAAAATGATAAATGCAAATCCATGTTTCTCTACCTGGAATCCAGTTGTTTCTGTGAATTACAGTGATCCTTTTGCTTCTCTTCTCTGTAGTTTTTGGCAGGCTGTAAAAATATACCTCAGATTTCTTGTCAAATCTATTTGTACATTCAATCACAAAGATCTTTGCTGTTTTGTGTGTTTTTTGCGGCATCCATTAAAAATCCAAACAGCAGCCCTTGCTGAAATAAAGAAAAGTTTCAGATATACTGAATATATAAGTGTAGATAAAGTTAAAATAGTGCAACTGTACTGAAAAACATCACACAATAATAATTAATTACAAACAATAATAATTCAAATCAATTACAAGTTTGAAATCTAAAAAGATTCTGTATTTATTCACACTCTCACAGCGCAAAAAGTAGTGCAAACAGCAAAAGAAACAGAAAGACAAGACCACAACTTCAGAAATTTGTCACTATATCTGATTTTGAGGCAATTGATGGTAAAACCTTGGAAGAAAACGTTCTTGATGAAGAACGTCTGCCAATTCCACCAAGTGGTTAAAACGTATAATTTGTACTCATTAAAATTACTTTTAACATTTTACAACAAATATGCTCCAATTCCAAAGCTTGTAGTAGGTTTCTATTGGTAAGACTGACTTACTACAGGTGACATTTTGACAATACATACAGAGGTATAATTTCACCTGTAGTAAGTCAGTCTTACCAATAGAAAACCAGTGCAAGCTTTGTAATATGAAAAAAAAAAAAAAAAAAACATTTAAGTGAATTACAGTAAAAGATTTTTTATAAAAATAAATTGTGTAGTGTACATAAAAGGAGGTATTGGCACAATTTCACCTGTAGTAAGTCAGTCTGGTCACTGCTACAATCTTTGGAACAACAACAACAACAACAAACTTTTGGTGAATTAAAGTGAATTGTTTTCCTGAAAATAATTGTTTATTGTAAGTACATGAAGGGAGGTATTGGCTGTCTTACCAACAGGAACTAACAAGCTGTGGAATTTGACCATGTTTGTTTTTAAATGTTAAAACAAAGTCATTCTTATGAATTATTAGTTTTAACCACTTGGTGGAATTGGCAGACATTCCCTTCATCATGTGCTGTGGTAGCGCGCCAAATCATTCACAGGTGTAAATATGAAGCCAATGTGCACGTAGGTGATTTTGAATTAATATTTCATGTCGACTAGCCGCCTAGTAGTCCAGCTGAAGACAATGAACTGCTTAGACAGACTAGGGAGAAACTAGGTCACACGAGGAACACCGGACAGGGCAAACAGACAGGCAGGAAAACAAGAAACAGACAGATCTCTGACAATAGGAGACGATAAGCCTAAGTGACCTTCCATGACATGCGGAGTCCCACAAGGCTCAATTCTTGCACCACTCCTGTTCAACTTGTATACGGTCCCACTGATTCAAATAATGAGAAAAAACAAATTGCTTACCATAGCTATGCAGATGACACCCAGATCTACATAGCCCTATTGCCAAACAACTACAGCTCCATTGATTCCCTGTGCCAATGCTTTGATGAAATGAACAGGCAAAAAAAAAAAAAAAAAAAAAAATCAAGACAAGAATCTTGGTGTGACTCTGGAGTTGGACCTTATTTTCAGTCATGTCAAAGCAATAACTAAATCAGCATACTATAATCTCAAAAATATGGCAAGAATTAAATGTTTTGTTTCCAGCCAAGACTTAGAGAATCTTGTTCATGCTTCATCATCAGCTGGGTGGACTCTTGTAATGGCCTTCCCAAAAAGATCAAAAAGACAGCAGCAGCTCATACAGCAGAACCAGAAAGTCTGAACATACCCCACCTGTCCTCGGATGTTTACAATGGCTCCAAGTTACATTTAGAATTGACTTTAAAGTACTATTACTTGTTTAAAAATCACTCAATGGCCTAGGACCTCAATACATTGCAGATGTGCTCACAGAATATAAATCTAACAGATCTCTCAGATCATTAGGATTACGTCAGTTAGAAATTTAGGAACTTAGAAATACCAAGGGTACACTTTCAAGGCAGGGCAAGTCCACTTTGGAACCAGCTTCCAGAAGAGATCCGTGGCCATATTCACAAAACATTTTATCTTACCAAGAGTTTTAAATAGAAGTAAAAGTTCTTAGTTAGGGCTTTTCTCTTAAAACCTAAAGCTGCTGAGACAAACTTTTACAAAGGAATAAAGAGAAGTCTTAAGGATGTGTTCAGCTAATTGATGGCCTCTTACATGTCTGCATCTCGAGAGATTCACGCAACAAATTATGTTTCATAAACCAAGTTTTGGGGGGTGCCTGTTCAAATGGTCAATCTAATCAGCTCGGGAGGAGGCTTAGATTCCTGCGGCACCTTGAATCCTCACTCTCAGCTGGTTCCTATTTGCAAGATATGGAGTCCTTGATGTCAATGTTTTATTCTCCATCATTCAAAACATTTTCCCTGTACAAAAATGAGTCTTTATATTGTCATTGCAGATTAAAATCTAAAAATGAAAATATTTATTGCATTTATGAAGAAAAGGCTCAGCATCCAAGGCTCTATTGCCTATTGGTGTTCAGTGTCTTTGGGTGGATTGCCAGCAACAACCATTTTAGGATAATTTGTGATTTGCTCTTAGGAGTAGTCAAAAGGACTCCTAAGTCACTAACTTTTCACAGATTTCACAAGTTCACACTTACAAATAATCAGATGTCAAATGCATGCATATTTGGCGTTTTAATTTTTTTTGTTGAAATGGATGATAATGAAATGCCTTTTCCCTACAGATGCCAAAGAATATGTCTGTATAGTAAAGGTAAATAGTATTGGTCATGACTTTAGCATGCAATTATTAAGGAATGAAAGAGAGTACTTGGGGAGATCAAGAATCTGGAGTTTGCAGAAAACACTTTGATTTTATTATTTCATGAATTCTAAAAAATATTTCTACCGACACCAATCGCCGACACCTTTAGCCTGCCATGCAACTTCATGTAGACATGCAATGTATTTTTAACACAACTTCTTGTCCACGCTCTGCTCATTTCTAGGCTTGATTACTACAATGCTCTTCTGGCTGGACTGTCGTCATGTGCAGTCAAACCTCTTCAAATGATCCAGAACACTGCAGCACGTCTTGTCTTCATTGAGCCCAAGAGAGGCCTTCGTCATGCCTCTCTTCGTCTCTCTGCACTCTCTACCCCTTGTTGCACGCATCAAGTTCAAGGCGTGGGCGCTTGCTTACAGATCCACTACAGGCTCCGCATCCTCCTACTTCCACTCACTGAGTGTACTGTCTTTACTTTTACATCTACAAGCCACCACAAAATCCCTCTCCAGAACATTCTCATTCACTGTTCCTTGCTGGTGGAATGATCTCCCTACCTTCATCAGGAATGCAGAATCCCTGGCAATATTCAAAACTGAAAACTCATAAAATATATCCTTTCTCTGAGCAATGTCTGAAACTTCTTTTGTGAGCACTTCCTGTGTCTATTAGTCTCTTCATGATGAATCGCTCGTTTGTAAGTCGCTTTGGATAAAAGAGTCAAATGAATAAATGTAAATGTAAGCGTGATCGCAGTGTATCACTGGTTATGATAGTAAGTGTGAGGAGATGGGGTGGTGGAAGGATGCAAAAAAATTCAATTTAGGACTAACACACCCATTAGTTTTAAGAGTCTCCGAATCTCCAAAATGGGGAATTTAGGAGCTTTTAGCTTTAAGATTTTTTGTGAATATGGCCCCATGAATCCAACAAATCAACACCATGAACTTTTATTGATAATATTCAGAACCTTCCCCACATTTCCCCCATTTATCATAAATTGTGTGTGTGTGATCAGCTTACATGAGTATGTGAGATTATTATTTTCATTAATTGTTATTCTTATTATTTAGAAGGACCCATATAACAGTTTTTCTGCTTTGGCACATTTTTCGAAACAGTCTTAACATTCTCTAAACTGTGAATGGAAACATCACAACTGCTTGCTGGAACTTCAGAACTTTTTTTGCATATCTGCAAAATGTAGTTACTCACCCAAAACAATTTATTCATGCTTCAAAACCTAGTTATTGTGTCAGTAATTTGGCTAAGGCCACCAAAATATAAAGTATGCTTGTCATCGTGTGAGCCATACTGGTCAAAATATTTAGTTGTTTTTTCACCATGACAGTCATGACAGTCAACCATGGAAATTAAGGTATGTCCTATTGACTCTTCAACAAATATCAGATTCAATAGTACATAGAAAAAAAGCATATGAACATTTGTATTTATACAGTACATTTATTTTTGTATGAATGTATTACAAGTTAATTTCAATCTTGCTTGTCCAATTACTGTACATTACCACAAATACACAAAAACACCAAATAACTACAAGATAACATACATGAAAAAAATTATTCTTGGTGGACATCCTGTCGCTCTTGTTGGACAGGCCAAAGATTTTCATCAACATCACATCTGATGTTTTCCATTGCATTGCACCAGGGAAAATATCTCCTTGGATGCCATGTTATGTCCTCACATGCAGCATTCATGCCATCCAACAGAGATATCTGATCTTGTGGTCTATGATTATATACTTTCCACCTCCATGCTGAAAAAATGTTACAGTAGTGATTGTGCTTTGGGCAATCTACATATATATGCTCCCAAACTTGATTGGTTAAATGGTTGAATGGTTGATTCAAATTGTATTGTACTCAGAGGTCATTTGCCAATTACAAAGAATGTCAATGTAAGATATTTATGGAATATATATGCATGTATACTAAGTTTTCATAATTGAATGGATCGTTTTGAATTTGATGGCTTACACAATGAAAAATGATTGAGAACTTGTTAGGAGAGGCAGAGACAACAGGGACCCAAGAGCACATAAAGTGCAAACAGAATTTATTGTCCAAAGGGTTAAGGAAATCAAAACAAAACATAAAATAGCCGAGCCACCAAGTAGAAGGGCGAGACAGAGGCGAAATCCAATGGGCAGGCGGGGGTCAAAACCAGAATCGGACCAGCATATACAGGGCAAAACCAAGGCAACAGTCTAGAGAGAGAGCGAGAGGGTCAAAATCCAGGTGAGCCAGCTGAGGAACGAAAAGGAACAGGAACTGGGCAAATGAACAACAAAACAGGGTAAAATAACCAGACAAGGCTTTTAAATGTTAGGTGCAATCAAAAACAAGCTCTTCTGACATGGGGACAGAGGTGTAGCGGACGGAAACCAAAACACACTGACAGAGAACCAAAGAAAGAGAGGAGTATAAGTAGTGGAGAAAATCAGTGCAGAAGATGGGGAACAGGTGTGTGAGTAATGAGAGAGAGAGAGAGTGCTGACTAGAATGGGATTCAGCTGTGATGGTAAGGTGAGGTGACAATTAAGACACAAGACAACCACAGCAGAAAGATCAAACCAGAGTCCTGACAGAACTTGTGAAAAGTTTGACAGTTTAAGTGAGAATCGACTCATCAGTTTTGGTTAACGAGCCATATGCAGTTAGTTGTTGTGCAAACTGCAGACATTTGTACTTACTGTTTGCACACAAGTGCCAAAGCATTTGCAGTTTGCTCAAATCAATAATAAATTCCGATCTGATGTGAACAAGAAGCTAATTGTTCTGAACTTATTGTTTTGAGAAATAAGAGTCTCATTCGAGAATTGAGCCAAAGCAATTGAGAAAAAACTATATATTTAGGGAACAAAATCTCCCAATAAAACAATGACTACAGAAGATTGTGGAAGAAATTTTAATTTAAACTTTAATTTTTAATTAATCATAACTAACATTTGTTTTCCTTACAGGGATAATATTTATATATGCTAATGAATACTGAATGTCTCAAACACTTGATCCAGAATTACTGTGTGTCTGAAAATAACAAAAGGAGAAATAAAACTAGACAGGAGTCCAGTTTTGTTATGCATGTCCAACCTCGTGATCGAGATATCTAGATTTGCTCCTACCTAATAGCAAAGAATTATACATATTTATTCATTACATCCTTTTCCTCCAACTTGATTGGTGCTACATGTCACCTTTACATTTTAGTTTTATTAGTTTTTTTATTAAACCAACTCTCTTTGTTGGGTGATTTTCTCTGACATTGGCCAGAGAACCTCCTGTCTGTGAGTTAAGCATTTTGAAGGTATTGTCATAGGGGGCAAAACTTTGTCCAAGTTGTCTGCAAAAGACACACTAGAGGTTGAAGGGGTGGATTTTGGAATCTACTGCCGCTTCAATATATAGATTTTGAGTAATTTATCATGAAGTTATTAATCAACATTTATTTTTCTAAATATTAAAACATTTATTTTCATTTTCAAACACTAGAAAATAATGATGTTTATTGTCTACACCTCTCACTGAGAAAAGTACAACTTATCAGTATATGTTTTGGGAAAGTTTCCTGTTCACTGCAGAGGTTAGATCAACTTCAGCCTTGAAGAAGCCGTGAATCTTGTTTATCTTTGTATGTGCGCTAAGTGTTCTGTACAGGTCCGTTTGGGTACTAGTGGACAACTGGGACTCTGCTTGAGACGTGCCGACGCCTTGTCCTGACTTAACAGGAAATCCTGTCCCTAAGTTCAGGGTCCGATCGTCAACATCATGATGGAAGGAGATGTGCTTCTGACTACCTGTCCATGTGTGGAAAATTACCAGTTTTGTGTAGTTTTCTTAGCCAATCAGAATCTTAGTAATGACCCAAGTGTCGATTAGGAGATGCTACGCTTAGTTTAACTTAAGTCATGAGCATAGGGAAATTTCTACCACAACATATATAAACATAACAGACATAATTGGAGTGCTTCCCTGCAAATTTAGAGAAAACAGTATATAGAAAGGGAGGATGAGCATAAGTTTATGTTGGGTGTGTGAGCACAATGTGCATTTTTTCTGTTTTTCTACACTTGTTCATCACACAATTTGTTCTTTGTTCATTTTTGTATTTCCTGGTCATATAAATGGTTTGGCAATACACTGTACAATTTGCTATGCCAATAAAGCTCATTTGAATCTGAGAGAGAATTTGAGAGAGAACCAAGAGAGAGAATTAAATCGGTTATTTGTCCCTGGTTATCATGGGTAATGTGGAAGTTTTGATCTGTGTGGCCTCATTCCGCTCAGAACTGGCAGAACGCCTGCACAAACAAGATTCCGCACAGTTGAGCTCAAAACATTTCAGGGACCACCAACTGGGGAACCCTGCTCTCTAGGGAAAGGCCTGAGCATAATCAACCATGACAAGAAGTAATTTGGAGTTCTCCAAGGAATGTGTGTACAAGGAGTAATATCAATATTATGTTGTAATATGGTGGCTCATTGACGTCCTTTAGGATATTTGGCTTGTTTTAGTCATCCATGTCTATAAACCCACAAACTGAACTTGCTGTCAGAAGATATCAGAGTAGAACTTTCAGTAACGGATCAAATTCAATAATAATAATAAAAAACTTTAAGATCCATTTATTACTTCTTACTAACTCCCATCAGTGACTACATAAGTACATGTAAAGCAAAATAAGCATTTACAAAAATTGCACAAAATCTATATTTTTAAATCAAAATTACATTATTCTCCTAAATAAGTTTTATTTTATTTTATTTTATTTGTTTTAAAAAAATAAGTTTTTAAAACAAGTTTACAGAGCATTTTATGGCCCTGATCACCATTCATTTTCAGTGTATAAAAGAGTAGTGTGAGTATTCTTCAAAACCTCATGAGAAGAATTGGACCAGACAGGAAGCTATAGGCTTAGCTTTGATGTTTTTTAACGGACAAACTTGGAAACCGTGTCACATAATAACAAATGACTAACATATACTTATAGCCGGTCTTATGTCGTTCCAGTGGACCCATGATATCCATTCCTAGCCGCTGAAAGGGAACAACAATAACAGGTAAGGGAATTAACAGTACTTTATGGGGTTTGTGAATTTCACTGTGTTGACATTCAGGGCAGGCATTACAAAATTCAGCGATGTCTTTAGACATTCCCAACCAGTAAACATGACAACAATGGGTTTTTCTCTTCATCACATTGATTGTGTTTGCTTTGAGCCCATGTCAGAACTACATTACAAGTATCCCAAAGAGGTAACAGTTCCATCAGAGCAGGGTAATCATGGCCTAAAATCACTAGATATGGTAAGTTCTGTGCAAGTCCTACCTTCATCAAATAGGTTTTCCTTGCTATACCCATATACACATCAGTGACAGAATACTGCCGCTACACTAGAATCACTACTTGCTACATAACATAATTCAATTCATAATGCTACTAAGGTTTGCTTGCAACCTGTATCTATCAAGGCAGTGATTTTTTTCCCATTCAACTCAACAGTTCTTATCACTTTTGGAATGGGAAGGTTAGCAGGTTCAGGTATGGTCTCTCAAGGCACATAACACATATTAGTAAGTGTTTTTATAAACTGCGGACACATTGGCTTTTTATTTCCTAATTGACCACATTTATAACACTTAACAGTCTATAAAACAGAGGTACCAAAGTTTTGTTCATTTTACACTTCCCTCGTTTGTAGACCTACTTCCTTGGGATGTTGAACTCGGTCGTCAAGATTATCTATCTTGTGCTGTCTTCCAGCAAGTGAGACTTCAGGGTGCTCTTTGATCCACGTCTGCAGCTCTGGGCTAAGCTTTCGCAGAAACTGTTCAAGAATAATTATCTTTCCGATCTCCTGGCTCGATCTCTCTGCCAGTCTCACCCAATTCTGATACAAGTCTTTCAATGGAACATACAGATCTTTGGGGGTCTCTTCTTCCAGCACCTCCATAGCACAAAATCTCTGTTGGTTGTTGGTACGTATCATGGTTAATGGAATACTTCAAGACAGCCTCCTTTACATGGCGACAAAGCCACTGCACGCCATGACAGTAGCAATGGAATGAGTCTAAGCTAACCAGAGCTAAGCAATCCCTTCAAATGTGGTTAAATTACCATGATAACATAATAATGCTCAATGTCATCTGTCTCGCATAGTTGTCATCTTTGGTTCTTTCAGCTCATATCCATGGCTCAGATTACGGAAACCAACAGAAACTCTTGGCGTTTCCTCTGGCTCGGTGGCTCCCCTGTCTTGCAAATCCTCCAATAAAGTTTTCTGGCTGACCTCACCTTGAGTAGATCAGTAGATAGAACTGATGCTGAAGCGATTTGTCCCGTGCTTGACATGCATCTCTCTCTTGCTGATCTCGCATGAACCATAGAAACATCCATTTAAGCTCCAGCACATTATCCTCTGACTCTTTGTCAGTCAGCTAGTCGCACCTGTCGCATCCTCCGTCAATATCTCACCGTCATCTGGTACTATCCCCACCTTCTCCAGCTCTACCTGTATAGATCTGCTATGGGGTTTTTCAAGCTATATTGTAGAGCAGCAGCTTGTCTTGCTCACAGCAGCATGTCGTTTATGTACTGGCAAAGCAGAGGTAGTCAGACAGGCAATGGTCAGAGAACAGCAAACAGGTATGTCAGAGAGAAGGCAGAGTCGTAAACGTTATCCAGGTAAACAAGATCGAGGCAGGCAGAAAGAGAGCATTAGTCCAATAATCCAATTATTGCAAATAATTAAGTGGGTCAAACAAGGTAGGCAGCACACAATCATAAATAGAGACAGGCAGGCAGGAAACAAAAGCAGGAAAACAAGACACGGGAAATAATGCTCAGTAATGACAGGGATCCTAATCAAGACTTAGCAATTGTGTGTATGTGCGTAGAGCTTAAATAGAGTGCGGTGATATGCTACAGCTGGCAGGGGTGATCAGTGACAGGTACGGGGATTCTGGGAAATGTAGTCAGTATCTATGAGTGAGTGTGTGTGAAAGTGTGTAGTGCACAGTCCATGCTGAAATGCCCTCTAGAGGATCTAACAGGCACTTCAGCTGATGCTCGTTATAATTTATTTCGGCAACGAAGGTGATTTGAATGATGTATTTTGAAATGTTTGCTATTGAATGAACTGATTGTTACTAGTACTAAAGTACTAAATTGAAAGTTCATACTGTTGTGTTTCTTTGATTAAACCAAATGTTCTCATTACATATACAATCATCTTTTTTTGGAACAATGTTTATGTGAACTGAAACTATGTATAACTGTAATGAATGAGATCAAGTTTTGAAAGAAGAACTGGCTGTGTGTTACAAGTGTGATCAGTTTGTAAAAAAAAAAACTTAATTTGATCAATGTGGGAATGAAACTAGTATTATTAGAAGAGAGATGAGTTTTAACATCCATGCCTTTTCTGTTTTTTGAACTTGTGACATGTCACAACAGGTGCTGAAAAACCAGTTGCACAAGCATAACCATCTCTAGACAGGAACTTGGCTCCTGACGCCATCTTTTAGTATTCAAAACAGGCCTGTGAACCATAACTCTTGAAATTCAAGCACCATTGCTTGCACTCATCAGCATGCCGTCCCATATGTATGACTTCTTTATATGAACACAAAGTTCTTTTTCTAACTTCGCTCAGTGTTTCATTATGGGTGTCGCTTTGGGTGTGACCAACTACGGAAGCTCATATGACACCACGTCTGTCTTTGACAGACAGTTGAATCTGTGATTAGGCTCCGCCCCACCTATATCACTTGGGTCGATCCCTATCGAAATCATTCACGCTTTCTTCCCGCGAGGGACTACAAGCTCTCTCAGCACATCCCACTTGGTTGCTGATTTGGTTGCCCGCCAAAGGGAATAAGTCAAAGAGCAGGGAGGTGGCATCCCGCCCGTGTCCATCGTCATGCGGAGCAACCATCTCGGGCAGGGATGCTAGGGTGCTATGTGCATCGTGTGCATGGGCCCAAAGCACGAACATGCGTCTACTGTGCGTCAATGCCGGTTAAAATCTTAGAGAGAAGGCTGAGAGTAGCGGTGGCTAACCAACAAGACCCGTGTTTGTCTGGAGCTGCCGCAAAGTCCATGCCTACGGAGCATCATGTGCGAGTGTCCATGAGCTGGACGGAGATGATGGAAGCCGAATGCCCGGATATGCGTCCTCGTTAGAGGGCCTTCTCGCGCAGGAGGAGGAAGGACTGGGTGACAAGGACGTAGATGGCGATGCCAACTCTGACCTCCTCGACTTAGACATGGATGATGAGGAAGAGGAAGACAATTCTCCATTCCCTATCCAATAGTCTAGACCCCCAGCACGACTGACTCAGGCTCCCAGGCTGACAGTAACCTGCATGAGGTGTGTAAATGAGCCGTGGCGAAACTGGGCCCGGCTTGACCCATGGCACAAGATGTGGAAGGAGCAGAGAGAGACCTGTACGACTGAAAAAGGCAGTCGCCTGCTCAACCCACAGCGAGACAACGCCTACCTGCTGTGCCAGCTTGCATGAAGGAAATGTCTCACCATTGGTGCAGCCCCTTTAAGAGTAAGCTCCCGGCCAAGGGATATTCTAAGGTGGAGATTCAGAGGATGGGGGAGCTGGGGCTGGCCGGACCCCCAGCGGTAGAGTCTTCAGTGGCCTATCATCTCCACCTGAATCGGCGCTCTATTTCTGCCTCATCGCAAATCTCATTGCCGAGCAAGATGGAACATCTAACCACGTCATATGACCCAACCAAGGGCTTGTTTGCCCGCCCCACCCCGAGGAACGGAAGAAGCTTGTGACCTGATACAGGAACGCTCCCCTTCATTTCTCTCTCTGCCTGCAAAGAGAAGGAGGGGTTCCAGCCCTACGGTTCTAAGTTCAGCAAGGGCTCTCACTGTAAGTTCTCCTCAAGTTCAGAAACACAAGGAAAATGTTCATCATTGTCACCAAGCACTCACAAGGTGTTTTCAAACACCCACTGTCTCAGGGGTATACATAAAGAATGCGCTATCACATCCAAGCCACGAGCTGACGGCGATATGCTCCCTGAATCACACAATAAACGTTTTGCTATCGCGATAAATTGCAGAAAATCCAAGAACATAGAATGAAATAGACTTCCCTAGTTTCACCGCTGGAGGGAGCGCCCGCTCCTCCCAAGGGGGCCACGTCAACAATGCACACCCACGAGGGAGAAGTATACAGGGGGCCTCTCTCAGCCCGCATTCTCAATTGACGCACATGCGCAGCTCACCCCTGGGTTTTAAACACAATTTTACGGGGATACAGACTTCAATTTGCCATGAAACTACCCAGATTCAATGGTATAATAGCCTAGGTGGCCGAGAATTTCCGTCAATTTCCACATGACACGCAGAAATTTTGGATCCAGAATCACTGAATCGCGAATCAAGAATTGATGTATTGTCCCAGCCATATATGTGTAATTCAATGGGTAAAACATTTTTACAGTGTTACAGTCTAGTATTAAACTAACTTTTAATTAAACACTTAGAATATGAAAAACTACACACTGACACTGAGGAAAGCAATCAAGGGAACAGGTGTGAACTAATCAGAAACCATGAGAATAAACAATGAACAAGAATTCAAGCAAATACAAAAGGAAGTGAAAACTAAACAAGACATGACAATGAGACTTAGGGGCTGTTTACACTACACAAAATGGAAAACTTTTTATGTTTAGGCCATTCGTTTACAGGACAACTGCATTTTTGGATGAAATGCAAAATGCAAGAAGATGCAAGCTTTTGACAACGAGACCGTTATTTCCTCTGTTTAAACAGACATCGCCGACTATTGGCCTGGGATGCATAATACAGCATTTTATTTTTAGTTGTGGGGATCATTTTGACAATGTTGTTATCTGTAAGTGTAAAACACAAAGGAAAAACTTTTCCGCTTTTAGTACATTGCTGTCATGTAAACGTACCCCAAGCAGAACATGATCGTGACATACATAATATTTTGTCCTATTTTTATGGACTTTTCTTTGTGGACAGTTCAAGTTAATGTAACTTAAAATACCCAAATGACTGAATTATCTCTGCTGTTACTCTTATCTTAGGCTGTTACTCATTAAGTGACAGGAATGTTTTATAAATCATCAACAGGATTGCTGTAGTGGGAAATAGACTATTTTTTTCCAGGTCAACAACCATTTATAGCATAGGCTTCAGTTTCATCAAGGTTGAATTGCCACCAGAACAGTGATTTTGAATGGAGGAGTGCACATACACTTCCACACACTGACACAAACACTAGCGTGAAAGCTTGTGCAATTTCAGCTGGACCACCATGCAGTACAGTCGTGTCCTGTTCCAGCTGCTGTAATGCGATTATCAGGTTTCACACTTGTACCGTGTGAAATGGCTCACGATCTCCCAAGTGTCCGAACTCGCACAGTGTATGCCCGCCTTAACCGTTTCAAAATTCAATTTTGAAAGAATGCTATCAGTGACTGCGTAGACAGCTAAAGTACAGTTTACTAGAGCTGTCACTTGTATATGCACTGTCAAAATTAATGTATTACTGCACGTGATTAATTAAAGATGTATAAATACCATTAATGTAAGGGTTCCCTTTTCAGTCATCAGCCGCATCAAGGAGGACAGATGCCCGGTTTTACTCGTGGCACCACTCTGGCAGAACCAGCAGTGGTTCCCAGGATGGTTCAGCTGCTATCAGCAGCCCTATGGCCAGTTTCATTGAGGAGGAACACTGTTCATTTCTGGGATCTGTCCAGAGTCTTGAGGGAATTCAGAGGCCCTCCATTTGAGCCTCTCTCACTAAAGACCTCCATTTTTGCCAGCTCTGGCAATGGTCAAGTGAGTTGGCGAATTGCATGCTCTTTCAGTGGATGTATCTTGCCTCGAGTTTAGGTCTAACGAAAGTAAAGTCGACCTTAGACCAAGAAGAGGCTATGTGCATAAGGTGCTTTCCACTCCCCTCAGAGCAAAAGCTCTTCCACTGAAAAAAAGAGCAGGCGCCACACCCAGTCCAGTCCCGGCCTTTAGGGTGTACATTGAGCACCCTAGCCAGTTCCGGATATGTGAAAACAATTAAAAATGGTATATTATGCTTGCCAGGCCAGTAGTTGGCGATATCACTTTGTAAAGAAACACTACGCGCCTACTGACTGAACACGAATGCGCGTGATGTCAGTTTTCACAAGTTTGCATTTTTGCTGTTTACACGGAGACAATAACGCTATCTTTTTCAAAACCTAGCATTTTCAGGCCCTCCAAAATGTCATTGTCTGGTAAATGAGTGGCGAAAACGTATAAAGCTTTTGAAAACTTTTGGTGTCATGTAAACAGCCCCTAAGTGTGATTTTCAGTTTTTCTGCCTGTTTGCATTCACTCCAGTGTGTTTGCCCTGAAGCATTTATTAAATCTGACATTGATGCATAATAAATGATGGGCAGAAAGTGTATGAGAAAAAAGCTCAACCCTGACTATGTAACAACATGTAATGTAATTGTCGTCAAAGCTCAAATTGTAAATACAACCACAAGCACAACATGAATGAGAAAGGCATTAGACCACTGCAGTGGCAAAATAAAAAGAAAAAACATGTTACATAAATGCCCAGATTCACAGACAAGGTTTAAGTCTAGTCCCAGACTTAAATACATGTTTAAGCTGTCTTAACTGAAGGCAACTTGCACATAACTTGTATGTCAGTGCCATTGTTTTCTCTCAAGATACACATTAGCAATGTCTACTTAAATGTCCGAATTGAACTAAAGCCTACTCCTGGCTTAATCTAAGCCATGTTTGTGAAACCAGGCCAGTATTATCTGTATAAAGTAGAAAGAACATTTTATATTATTTAATTATTGCAGATATGCAAATTTCCTGTGCATTTTCATGTGGTATGAGAAATATACATGATAATCAAAGTTTGTTTTTATTACTGCAATTTACATTTAGCTGGTACTCTCAGCAAAGAGACTTATACTAAAGTAATTATATAGTTTGAATCTGGTTTCTGTGAAGGGAATATTATTGTGAGAACAAAGGATTCATGGTCAGTCAAAGTTCACTCTGGCCAACAGCCCAAACAAATGACAGACATTTGTATTCTCACAATGGATAATGGCTCTCGAGATGTGCATACGCACATTCCCAAGAATTCCTACTCGGGTATAAATAGCACAGTGTCCCTAAGGTAATAACAAAGCCACTACATTAAGCAAAATCACAAAGTAACAAATCATGTTAACTAGACATTTTCATTTCCTCTATAATTGATGGTACCATTTTCTTACTGGTGTATTGGTTTTGCTGTATCTACGGTATATCTAATCAATAAGTAATTATTTATACCATAATGATACCTATTTAAAGTTGCATACAAATTGCATCTTATTGGTACACTGAGGAAGAAATGAGCTTCCACATTTTAAGAATATTTGATGTCTATGGTAAAAAAGGTATCTCTTAAGGTGAAGTGCACTAATATATTTGAATATATTGTAATCTGGCAAGGGAACCGGCAGGTAAACAGGTAAAAGGATCCCAGGGGAACACCTTGCTTCTAGGGGACAGTAGGTGATTGAAAATCCAGCACTGACATGTAGAATTGTCTTTCAGGGACAGGAAGAAAACCAGAAAGATATTCTTAAATATTAAGTACTATAAAAGTTACACTAAAACTTAAACACTTTTTAAAACTAAGCATATGACATGGCCATTTTTATCACAGTCTGAATGCAAAACCTCACTTGTAACCTATTATAAACAGTTAGTTATATGATAGCAAAGTTGACAAAAAGGTCACTTTGAGGGGAAAAAAGACTTTTTTCTCAGAATTGTGAGTTTATATCACGCAGTTCTGACTTAATAGCTCGCAATTGTGAGTTTATACCTTGCGAGTCGCAATTCTGACTTTATAACTTGCATTTGCTTTTTTCTCCCTATTGCGATTTTATATCACAAAATTCTGAATTTATAACTTGCAAATGCAAGTTTATATCACGCAATTCTGAGAAAAAGAAAGTCAGGATAGCAAGAAGTAAACTCGCAATTGACCGTTAATCTACTAACTCCCCTGACTGCTTTGTCGAAAAAAATGGAGGACTCAGGGTTATGATTGGTCAGATCGCCTGTATCAAACTGCTGGTGAAGGGTGGATTGCCAGAAAAAAAGTCAGAATGTTTATTGTTTAAACTTCTTTAAAAAAATTACAATATTTTAAATATGAAACAGTTTCATATCAAAAGTAACCTGCTCTGTCTTCTATTTAAAAATCGAATGTTTGGTGTCAGTCACCACATCTGTGTGAATACTGTACTTTGGAATCACAGATTCTACGTCTTGCAAGTATGACCGAAATAAGAATTTTCAGTGGAAAATGTCATCTGAACATGTAACATGTCTGGCACTTTTGTTCTGACCAACCGAGAAAAAAAAGCATTATAGAGCTGCCAATTGACCCTTCGCAGGCAGTTTGATTGACAGGCGATCTAACCAATCATAACCCCAAATCCGCCATTTTGTCCAACAAAGCAGTCAGGGGAGTTAGTAGTTTAACATTGGTGAACTTGAACTTGAGCCAGTATACTGTATATATTGTTTAAACTTCTTTAAAAAAATTACAATATTTTAAATATGAAAATATTTCATATCAAAAGTAACCTGCTCTGTCTTGTCTGTCGACGCATTCAGTGTCCTCTTTGTATTTTTTCTCGATGTATTTTTCACTTCGTGAGAACATGATGTGTGGCATGAGAGCGCTTGTCGAACATAGCAACAGTAATTAAAGGGGGCGAGTCTTTGCGAAGGGTCAATTGTGATTAAATCTAATGATTTCTTAGGATTATGCCAAACTGTGCAAATTATTACCGTTATACAGGGAGTGCAGAACTATTAGGCAAATTAGTATTTTGACCACATCATCCTCATTATGCATGTTGTCTTACTCCAAGCTGTATAGGCTGGAAAGCCTACTACCAATTAAGCATATTAGGTGATGTGCATCTCTGTAATGAGAATGGGTGTGGTCTAATGACATCAACACCCTATATCAGGTACTATATCAGGTATTATGCACAAATTATTAGGCAACTTCCTTTCCTTTGGCAAAATGGGTCAAAAGAAGGACTTGACAGGCTCAGAAAAGTCAAAAATAGTGAGATATATTGCAGAGGGATGCAGAAGTCTTAAAATAAAAAACCAAGGTGCAAAATAACTGCCCGTGAACTGAGAAAAGTCAAGCGTGCAGCTGCCAAGATGCCACTTGCCACCAGTTTGGCCATATTTCAGAGCTGCAACATCACTGGAGTGCCCAAAAGCACAAGGTGTGCAATACTCAGAGACATGGCCAAGGTAAGAAAGGCAGAAAGTTGACCACCACTGAACAAGACACACAAGCTGAAACGTCAAGACTGGGCCAAGAAATATCTCAAGACTGATTTTTCTAAGGTTTTATGGACTGATGAAATGAGAGTGAGTCTTGATGGGCCAGATGGAAGGGCCCTTGGCTGGATTGGTAAAGGGCAGAGAGCTCCAGTCCGACTCAGACACCAGCAAGGTGGAGGTGGAGTACTGGTTTGGGCTGGTATCATCAAAGATGAGCTTGTGGGGCCTTTTCGGGTTGAGGATGGAGTCAAGCTCAACTCCCAGTCCTACTGCCAGTTTCTGGAAGACATCTTCTTCAAGCAGTGGTACAGGAAGAAGTCTACATCCTTCAAGATAAACATGATTTTCATGCAGGACAATGCTCCATCACACGCGTCCAAGTACTCCACAACGTGGCTGGCAAGAAAGGGTATAAAAGAAGAAAATCTAATGATATGGCCTCCTTGTTCACCTGATCTGAACCCCATTGAGAACCTGTGGTCCATCATCAAATGTGCGATTTACAAGGAGGGAAAACAGTACACCTCTCTGAACAGTGTCTGGGAGGCTGTGGTTGCTGCTGCACGCAATGTTGATGGTGAACAGATCAAAACATTGACAGAATCCATGGATGGCAGGCTTTTGAGTGTCCTTGCAAAGAAAGGTGGCTATATTGGTCACTGATTTGTTTTTGTTTGCTTTTTGAATGTCAGAAATGTATATTTGTGAATGTTGAGATGTTATATTGGTTTCACTGGTAAAAATAAATAATTGAAATGGGTATAAATTTGTTTTTTGTTAAGGTGCCTAATAATTATGCACAGTAATAGTCACCTGCACACACAGATATCCCCCTAAAATAGCTAAAACTAAAAACTTCCAAAAATATTCAGCTTTGATATTAATGAGTTTTTTGTGTTCATTGAGAACATGGTTGTTGTTCAATAATAAAATGAATCCTCAAAAATACAACTTGCCTAATAATTCTGCACTCCCTGTACTTTGTTCTTAAATTGTTAACGTAAACAACAATCAGCATTGTGTGACTGTAATTAGTGTGTATTTACCTGTAGAATTTCTGTAGCCACTCTGCAGTCCGAGGTCTTTTGCTTTAACTACAGGTGAATCTCCAGTTCTCACTGATGATTGTCAATTGGATCTTGAAGACAACTTAAAATGACAAGACGTTGTATGGTGCCATCTCAGGCTATGTCATTTTCATTTTATTACTATTTACCTTTCTCGTGTTATGATATTTTTGTCAACCCTGTTACAGAGAAAATCATTACTACTTACTGTAGTTTTAATTTGAAATATGTAATAGTTTTTACATATATGAGCAGTATTTTTGTCCCTTTTTTCACTGGGGTTGTTTCAAATTTGGTATTCTTTAACAAAATATTATATTAAATCGTGCTCACGATTTGCTCTTTTTTTCTTGCATGTGTGGGGCTCAGTACTACATACTAGAGCCCTGCGCGGGACTGTTTTCTTAAACCCGTGCCCGCTCGCTCCCGCTGAATGTATCACCAAGAGCGCCTGCTCCCGCAACCTGTGTGTTCCACTCCTGCAATATTTGCGTCCACTCCCGCCCGCTCCCACGGACTTTATCTGACGTAATGTAGCTACACATATACTCAGACTAAATATTCGTTCAAATTAACATCCAAAATAACAGACTTTAAACATGATTGTTTAAATAAGATGAATTAACCAATGCTAAACCGAAGCAACACACATGACAAACATATTGGGTAGGCTTATTATTATTTTTTTTTTTATTAGGGTTGTAAAACATTAGGTATAACTGTTAAAAAAACTCAACTAGCGGCACCTCAGTTTTTACTGAATACACACTCACCAAACGAGTAATTTGGAAACAGAAAGCTGCAGGTATGTCGCCTCAGGGCAGAGGTGCCAGATTTATGTCCGTTGTAAACGAGCACTTTTGCACATTTATCGCAACTTACGAAGTTTAACTCCCATTTTTGTCAGTGATAATAGCTGGGTTTCAGTCACGTGATTATGATGACGTGCGAAGGCGGGGCAATTTCAGATGGAGGGCAGGAAGTAAAAATGGCGAATACGTCTATGGAGGAAACCGTTGCAGAGAGGCCGTATTGTACGAATTTGGAACCAGTTTCAAGAAATAGATACAAAGAATTAGTGAACAGATATGTTGGACGTGACCCGTGTTCCCACTGATCCCCTCTGATTGTGGGTTGTTGTCAGCTGGCTGCTTCGGAGCTTTCGGCTGTCTACGTCAGATCTGGGTTCTCATCTGTCTGTTGGAGATCCACATAGCCTCTGCACATTCCAACCGTCTTTGTTGGTCTTCCTTGAGCTTCATCCTCTGCTCTCGTTTAAGAGACGCCTCTGATTTGGGCTTAGTTTTTTAACCTAGGTTGACCGTCGGAGCCCAATCTACCGACTCAATGTCACCCAAAGCTAGGGCAGCCTAAAAATCCCCAATGAAGTCCACATTAGACTACCATTAACTTAATAATCATTACGAAGTAAATGAGCATTTAACGACAACCTAATGCTATATAAACACAGACATAAAAAACACGTTGGCTAGCAGGGGCGGACTGGCCATCGGGAGCACCGGGACATTTCCCGGTGGCCTGATGGTCATTCTGGCCTGCCGCTGTCGATCAGACTGACTCATCGCATTTTTTCAAATATGCCGCACTTTCGCCGCATAAATTGCGGATTTCAGCAAGAAAATATGCGGGGCTAGCATGATTTCATAATCCCTGTATTTTCGTTGCAAAAAAGTCTAATATATCTTAGCAGAAAGTTGAAAAATGTTGCGTTTACTTCACACAAGTAAAGCGGCATTATTTTCCCCTATTGCCATGGGAACCTTATGAAGTGACGTAATGACGCGACGTGAACGTCATCTGTAAACCCCGCGGTGAAACCGTGATGAAGACGCCAATCATTCTCATTTGCCAACAAAAATAAGCTCAAAAGACCGCGCGAAGCAGTTTCCCGGTCTTTTACATGACAGTGGGGGCAAATTATTTTGCACTCCGTGCAACTGCGTGTTGGACCACAGACAGTGGTGGACTGGGACAGTAAAGCAGGCCGGGAATTAGACTCCACTCCAGGCCACCCCTGCTGCTGCAGTCACCACCACCAAATTCATGTGTCCACCAGCCTGTTAAACTAATAGGGTAACCCTGTTAGTTGATGTAACAGGTAGACTACCATTCATAATATGAATGGATAAATAAATAAACCCTCAAAAACTCACTAGGAATAGACCATCTATACCACCACACCAAAGACAAATATAAAATTGGCTTACACATTTTAAGAAGGGATAATAAAAGATACATATTCACATGTTAAAATATTTATATTTTATATATTTCCAATGCTCTATGTATCCCCATACAGTATATAAAACAATGTGCTAGTTTGTCATTAAGATGCGCTTTTAAAACTTCTATCATTATATATATATATATTTGTATTATTTTTTTTTATGAAGAATAGATTTTATCTATTGTAAGTTGCTTCGGATGAAAGCGTCCATCTGCCAAGTGATTAAGTAAATATTAGGGGTGGAACAGTTAAACTTTTTCACGGTTCGGTTTTTTTTTTTCATCACTGTTGTTGTAATGTCAATGGACTAGTTGCACGGGATGACGTTTTTCTATTTCCGCTTTCTTGAGTGTACGCTTGTACGCTTCCGGTTCTGGGATATGAAGAGAGGGAAGATGGCGCTATTTTACACACGATGTCTCCAAGACCTTCTGAAAGTAACAATCAGCGATGTACACCATCTAGTACAAGAGGCAAGCTCAGCCCCGAGGAGCAAAAGGGAAAAGGGGTTCAAGATGTACATATCTAGTTACATCGACAACTATGAAGGTAAGTTATACAACATTAGCTAACTGACTGGCAAGCTAGCTAGCTCTAGTTAACGTTACTGGTTAACTTTGACAACTTGACAGGCTATTTGATGCAGTGTAGTGTTTTGATGATGTATGATTAAGTGTAAGCATAACGTGAATGATGTCTAATCCACCACAGTTTCAAACAAAGATTCATCAGGGAGAGTGAGCGTCAGGGCGACCTGTTACAGGTCCATGAGAAAGAGCGAGAAGCCTCACGACCTCAGAGTAGGGAGTAGAAATAAGAAGTGTTCAAAGCCTCAATCAAGTTCATTTTCTGTGGTTTTGATGTGGCTAGGAGATGTAACGTTAACCTGTAATTTAGGATTCAAATAAGCTTAGCTAGCTTACGTCTTGCAACAGGTTGCAGAGTAACAGTTGCTAACATCAACTGGTAACGTTAGCTAGATATGTGTGTAGCATGAAAGGCCTAATTTATATCTTAATTTTAGTTTTGGATCCTTTGTTTTAAAATAATTAAATGACCTAAGCATATACTTAGCTTTCATGGAAACCACAGAAACTGGATGTGATGGCTGCTGTTCTTTACTGTATGTTTATTATAAACCATGTCCAGTCATCTTTATGGTTCTTTGGCCAGTGGTAAGTGCTGATTTTGTACCCTGTACCTATGTTATGCATTCAACCTTCACTGTTTTACTTTATGAAAGTGAGTAAATTGAGACAGGTTGATCTCTTTGGATATCCTAAGATTACAGCATTGAGTATGATGCCATTGATAACCTGACATGTTTGAGCCTATTCCCATACCATGCCACCATAGAGTGGCACCGTGTCAGGAGGCCAAGAATAACTTTTTCCCGATTCATGTCAAAGGCCAGAGTTCTGCTGAAAACTTGGCAGAAAGGATTAAAAAGGGAGTGGCTCAGACAGCTGCAATGAAGAGGGGACTGGCACTGGAACCGGTTGCCATCAAGGAATACTGCAGAGTAAAAAACACAAATTACTGGCCTTGTGGGTTCATCATCCACCCAGATGCCCCCTGGTTAGGTCTGGGGTTTGACCCGACTGAGAGCCCACCCTTCGGATTGCTGGAAATTAAATGTCCCAACGCAAAGAGCTATGTGGACTGTAGCTACTTGAAAATGCAGAGTGGCACATTGAAATTAAAGCAGACTCACAGCTATTATTGGCAGGTACAAGGCCAGCTGCTTCTAACAGGGATGGAGTGGTGCGATTTTGTTGTTTTTCACGAGTTCACACTTACCAATAATCAGATAGGGAATTAGTATGCATATTTGGCGTGCTGTCCGAGGAGAGGGCTCCGAGCTCGGTATTTGGCCCGAGCCCAGAGTACTCCCCCCGTATCTGGTTTAGGAAGTAACCAGGCAAGTGTGAGGAGACGGGGTGGTGGAGGGATGCTGAAACTGTCCAAAAGCATAGGTGAGTCGACTACATCGATATATATAGGTTTCTGCTCATGCTGATTGGGCAGGCATGTTGATTGCTGATTAATGACAGCTGGCTGGAGTGATGTGAAAATTAGCTAGATCATTTGAACGTGTTCCTCCCGAACTTTGTTAATAAAACATCATTTGCTGAGGAGGATTTTCTCATACAACGCATCTACAGAGACTGCGAGGTGGCTAAAACCATAAGGGAGAAGGGAGATTATTTTTATTTTTATTTTTACATGTAACTTTTTGTCATTTAGAGTTCCCTTCGATTAAAGATTAAAAATGTATTGCATGTTAAATTCCATAATACTGATAGCATTGATTCTTTAATGCATCATTCATAATAAATAAGTATTATAATAAATATATTATCTTAAATGTGCTTCTATGTGTGGCCTCCTCTTAATGCTGTAATTCCTTGAGCCAGATGTGTAAAACAATGCAGAACTCTACACTTTCCTTAGTTGTAACGTCTAACTGCCCATTTCATAAGTTATGGAGGAGGGGGTTTATATACGTTCATAACATACGTGTATACAGTTTTGTTTGAAAATAATTACCTTTTTAACAATGTAAAAGATGTCAACAAGGCTCTGTATAGAATCAATCATGGTAAGTAAATGTTTAATAAAATTATAGAACATTCATTAGAAAGTATTTACAAGAAACTATTAATTAGAAATGCATTCATTAGAAAGTATTTACAAGAAACTATTACATTAGAAATGCATTCATTAGATTATTTCTACAACAATAGTTTCTTGTAAATACTTCAATGAACGCATCTCTAATTGTAATAGTTTGCCCACGCCTTTACCAGTGTTCCGTACTGATAGTTGACCAGGAAGCAAGCCACACTGAATAACTCCTCAATGCTTCCACACACAGAAAGTGGTATGTCTCTGTCAAAAAGTTTGTTTTCTTTCACCCTCCTGATGCACCTCTCCACATGGACCCTCAGACGTGCAATGGATTGAGTCTGCCTGACATCCTCTTGACTCATTTGGGTGTTTCTTGAGAGAAAGGCAGGCCGGTAAACCTTGCATGGAGCCAGATTGTCCACAAGGAACCCTTTGTCAACCATAATTGCCATGTCTGGTGTGAGAAGGTTTGCGATGCCAGACAGCTTGAAAATCTCACGGTCACTCATGGATCCTGCATACAGACCAGACACGAATCCAACCCCCCAGCAGTCACTACAAAGTCACCTGGCTGAAAATGTCTGCTACACACACAAGTGATTTTCGTAGGGCTGAAGCTGTCCCTTCGGATCTTGATTAGCCACTGAGCCCGTACCGCAGTATCTACGGGAAACGAGTGAAAACTTATTTCTGAGTTGTAACGTGACGAATTACTGCAAAGTGGTACACAACAATGTAATGCCGACTTTTTCACCCGTTGGAAGGCCAATCGCCTTTCTTTAATCCTGAATCCGCTCATTTGTAAATATAGCTTGATCTTTGTGTCGATGTAACTCTTGTTATTAGCAGTGCGGAAAAGCTTAGAACGGAAGTACTGGCGCGTACACTCATATGCCGGAAGTTGATCGACGCCATCTTGTGCACCTAGTCCATTAGGCAGTGCTTCGCTGATGTTGGGTCATGTGGTGTGTCATTTTCACTCCGCGATCGGCTGATTCCTAGATTCATAAGTGCGTCAATTAATCAGTCCCTCCAGAAAAACGCGGGATTTTTTTGTGATTGTTGCGGCCAAAAATCCTTGATTTTGCGGCACGTTTTCTTAAAAAATGCGATGGAATATGCGGGATATTTTTGCAATTTTATGCAATGAAATTGCGGGAACTTGCAAAAACTGCGGTTTTTGATGCAAAAGAGGAAAAAAAAGGTGATTCCCCCCAAACACCCTGTTCTCACTAGACTACTACCTTAATGTAAAGAGGCAGGCTTACTAAATCACAGAATATTGAAGTTCTCATTCTGTTTTATTTTAGACCTTAATCAACACATGGCTCAAAATTACAAAACATTGAGTCAAATAGGTTCTGTAGCTTGACAAAAGGAATATTCAACTTCTGTAAAAATGAATAAATAAAATATAAAAAAATAAAATGTGTGCTTCCTGTTTAACAGAGGTAGCTATACAAAACAGACATCTTCTGTTAAATGAAGTGCTTCCAGTGCACAAAGTGCAATCTCTTACTGCAACGTAAATTATTTTACATACTACTAATATAGGCCTACTTGAAACTGCAAAGTGGTTTTCCAGCGTCGACTTGCATCTGTGGTCAGGGGCGGACAGGCCATCGGGAGCACCGGGACATTTCCCGGTGGCCTGATGGTCATTCTGGCCATCGCGGAGTGAAAATGACACACCACATGACCCAACATCAGCGAAGCACTGCCTAATTGGCTATATCCAGAGGCAGGCTTTATCTTGGAAAATAGTGCAAAAAATGGAGCGTAAATGCAAAGGAGGAGCAGAGAGGGAACGCATAAAAAGGAGAAAAGCCCTGGCCACAGACGCAGCAAGTTGCTGCAAAATCCCAGCCATGTTCGCCGGTAAGGGAACAGGTCGGTTAGAATTACATTTACATAATATTTACTAGGGGTGGAAAAAAAATCGATCCGTTCGGTTCTCCACACTCGGTTCTCCACGCGCTCGGACGGTCCGCTGTTCAACTTAAATGTGACAAAGCATCTGTAATATGGTTTACTATAAATAACACGTAAAACAATCAGGGTTCAGTTAATATATGTTTCTGTTGATGGATGAACATTCTGGGTTCCCAGACATTACAACAACAGCGAACCGTGAAAAAGTTGAACTGTTCCACCCCTAATTTTTACTTAATCATTTGGCAGATGGACGCTTTCATCCGAAGCAACTTACAATAGATAAAATCTATTCTTCATTAAAAAAATAATACAAATATATATATATATATATATATATATAATGATAGAAGTTTTAAAAGCGCATCTTAATGACAAACTAGTACATTGTTTTATATACTGTATGGGGATACATAGAGCATTGGAAATATATAAAATATAAATATTTTAACATGTGAATATGTATCTTTTATTATCCCTTCTTAAAATGTGTAAGCCAATTTTATATTTGTCTTTGGTGTGGTGGTATAGATGGTCTATTCCTAGTGAGTTTTTGAGGGTTTATTTATTTATCCATTCATATTATGAATGGTAGTCTACCTGTTACATCAACTAACAGGGTTACCCTATAAGTTTAGCAGGCTGGTGGACACATGAATTTGGTGGTGGTGACTGCAGCAGCAGAGGTGGCCTGGAGTGGAGTCAAATTCCCGGCCTGCTTTACTGTCCCAGTCCGCCACTGTTGGCTAGCAACGTTACCATACCTCCGACAAAGTGGTCGCTGCAGTCACGGGCATTAACAGACTCTGCTCCTCCCCACCGCAGACGTACGTTGGAAATACACATTTTACAGCTTGTCTCAGTGAGCTTTTGACATTTCTCACCTTTATGAGTGACAATCTTCGGTACTCTATTAAAAACCCTTTCTTTTTTTCTCGATTTAAACGATTGGAGCAGCCGTAAACTACACAAAACATTGGCATTTTTTTCAGACAGCAGATCCTCAGCTACCCACTTCCTGCCCTCCATCTGAATTTCGCGCTCTCGTGACGTAGCAGCGTGACGTCACGTGAAACCAAGCTATTGACCCTTCGCGAAACCCGCCCCGTGTTGCTTTGCCCGACAACCCATGCGCTCTCACACCACACATCATGTTCTCCGCAATGAAAAATACATCGCGGAGCAAAGAGGACACTGACAACGTATAAAACCGTTTCATATTTAAAATATTGTAATTTTTTAAAGCAGTTTAAACACTAAATACCGTACGGTGGCTCCTTAATGTGTCGAGACAGATCCTTCAAACGGCTCGTGAACCCATCTTCTCTTCATACTAGTTCATTTATAGCATCAAATAAACATGAATGGACATCAGAATGAATGTTGTTTCAATCGCGGAAAGATGCGAGTACACACAATTTTTCAAGTTCACCAACGTTAATCTATAGGCTACTCCCTGACGGCTTTGTCGGATAAAATGGCGGATTCGGCGTTGTTATTGGTTAGATCGCCTGTCAATCAAACTGTTTGCGAAGGGTCAGTTGAGAATTGTTTCCATATGTCTGACATATGTCTTTAATTTTCCTCTCAACTTCTTGTGTTGACTCCATTTCTACTACACGCCAAATCCCACCGTTCCTGCGGGTCTCCCGCTGAATTTTCTGACCGCCCACTCCCGCCAGCAGCAGAGGTAAAACAGCCCGCTCCTGCGAGATTTCCATTGCAAACCCAATGCAGCCCTCTACTACATACCCCTTTTGGCAATATAATCAGCTCAGATCTCGCATGAACTTTGGAATGAGACAAGCTCAGCCACGCATAAATAAATGCATTAAAAGGTATGCATTTAATTTATAATCTTTGAGCTTTACTTCTGAGACCTCAGCGTTTGATAAAGTGTTCTATAAAGCTATTAAAACGGTTTAAGAACGGATTTTTTCATGTGGCTACTTGTTATGCAAGTACAAGTCTCTCTCTTTTAACCTTAGAATCACAAAGATATAAACTTTTAACATCCTTACAAATAATATAAATATGTTTACATTTAGAAGAGTAAAACCTCTTTTGCCACATCCGGTTGTGTAACAACATGAATCTGGCAGAAAACAATGTGCAGTATTAAGTGTTCAGTGCAGTGTTTTCACTTTCATATTCAGAGATCTCTCAGACTGACAAAGTCTTCTGTTTTTCTTCATTCTGCACTTTTGCAGCCAAAGGTAAGAATATTTTGCAGAAAGCAAATTTGTTTTATAAGACATGCAGATGGTGGTGGTGTGCAATAGTATTTTTTTAACATGCATGCTGTTGTTTTGCAGATATTGCTGTTTTTGCACTCTAATGATAGTAATATTTTTTCTGTTTGTGGTGATGCTTAGTAAATGCTTTCATTCAAAATATTAAATTATGCATTTCTTGTGTGATATTTGAATTACTGTCCTCTTGCAGTTGACTTACTATGACGTATCTAATGTTTTTCACTGATTAATGTAATGTATTTAAATGCTTTCATCACGGATGAAAGTATAAGGATTTCCATGTCATTGACTATAACATAAGATATTTCTATAATATATGATGGTATTTTTTCCTTGAGGATAGTATAGAAAAGGAAATCCATGCATTCCACTCCATGCTTTCACTGGTGTGTCATTTTGAAAGAGAGACATTTTTTACTCCTCCTTAAAGTAACAGTTCATTCGAAAATAAAAATTCTGTCATTCCTCAGCCATGATCCTGTATGATGTTAATGTTTCTGTTGGACATGAAAATAAAATCATCACATAGCACTTTTCTATAAAAAGTCTCTGACCACCTCTGTAAAGCTTTTTGTCTCCACTATTACTTTAAAGAGTTAGTACACCCAAACATGAAAATTGTGTCAATTATTGTTCATCCTCATGTCGTCAAACACCCATAAGACCTTGGAACACAAATTAAGATATTTTTGATGAAATCCGATGACTCAGTGAAACCTATATTGCCAGCAAGACAAAACTTTCAATGCCCAGAGAAGTACTAAAACAAATTTAAAACAGTTCATGTGACTTCAGTGGTACAACCTTAATATTATAAAGAAACTTAGGCATTAGGCATTACCGTTTAAATAGGCATTACCGTTTTTGTTGTTGTTGTGTGTGTTGTTATTGATAATATTACTACTATTATTGTTAATACAACAATTATTGTTATTATTAGGATTGTTTCAAGTTGTTTATATCAATTTACACCTTAACTAATATGAAATCAATAATAATGTTCATTATTATATCACACAGGAATAACCTATTGTCTAACTTTATACTGTACTGGTATGTTACTTTGTCTACACATTTAAAAGTTTTGTGGGATTGTTTTTTTTTCATCTTTTTCCAATGCCCCCCTTATGTGTGCTTGGGTGTATATGTATGTCAGTGGTCAATAAAAAAAAAAAAAAAAAAAAAAAAAAAATCTAGTGATGGACGATTCCAAAAGCTTCAAAGCTTTATGAATCTTTTGTTTCGAATCAGTGGTTCGGAGCACCAAAGTCACATGATTTCAGTAAATGATGTTATATTAACAAAGTTCGGGAGGAACACATTCAAATGATCTAACTAATCATCACGTCACTCCAACCAGCAGTCATTAACCAGCAATCAACATGTCTACCCAATCAGCATGAGCGGAGACCTATATATTGACGCAGTCGACTCACCTATGTTTTTGGACAGTTTCAGCATCCCTCCACCACTTCCTAAACTAGAATACGGGGGAGTACTTTAGGTTTGGGCCAAATACCGAGCTCGGAGCCGTCTCCTCAGACAGCACACCAAATATGTATACTAATTACTCTATCTGTTTATTTGTAAGTGTGAGTTCACGAAACAAGACTTCGTTATACGTCATAAGCGATTTGAAATTTCAATAGTTAACATGACTTTGGCAGTTTGAAATGCGATCCAAACCACTAATTCGAAACAATAGATTTGTAAAGCTTCGAAGCAGTGTTTTGAAATCGGCCATCATATTGTTGTAAAGTCGTTATTTTGTGTTTTGGGGGGCACAAAATTAAGGTTGTAATATTAAGGTTGAACCACGGTACTCTAGTGCTGTAGTACTCGAGTTCGGTCTCTTGAGTCCGGACGTTTTTCTATTGTCTCAAACTTGTCTTGGACTTGTTGGTATTTGCACTCGGACTTTGTCATTGGTCTCGCCAAATGTGCTTTTTTCAATTATGAACATGTTATTTAACGATGGGCAATGGAACGTGCCCTGAGGCTGCAGACATCTAATCATGCATGACATCTAATCAAATTACCTCACCTTTTGGTTCTCGACAATGTAGGCTACTTTTGTAAAAGTGGGGCTTAGCACTTACTAGCATGAAGAGCCTAGGGCACAGGCTGAGCATATAGATCGATTTTTTTTTTTTAAGACTTGATTTCATGTTTTTAATGTTTTAAACATATTGTACGAGAAAAAGCAAATTTTCCCAAATATCCAAACAACTGCAAACGTGACATTGATTTTATGGAATAGTTTTATGCAACAATTAAACAACAAAAGGGTAAAATTAAGTGAAGTACATTTTAAACAATATAGTTTGCTCTATTTTGCTCTATTTTTTGTTCAATTACAACTAAACAAAATCACAGCGAATGAATCTGTGGCTGTGAACAAATCATGAGAGTCAATGATTCAATTACCCATTCAAAAATACAGCCACTTAGGTGTAAATGAATGAATGAATGACTCGATGACTCATTCATTAAGGCAGTGACTTACTGCCACCTACTGGCAGGTTTATTAAAAGTGTCATGTTGTTTTAACATTGCTCTATTGGACATTTTAATTTAAAAACATTATTTATTTTATAAATGTATTAATTAATAAAGGTAAAAAAGGATCTTTAATGCACAATCAGCTTAATGGGGAAAATATTGTCCCTTAATGGAAAAGGTATGACTGCAGCAGTCTAAGTGGAAGAGAGGGGGTACGCAGAAGGATTCTAAATGCCTCCGGAGGTAAGTTACTGTAAAATGTTTGGGAAACGCTTCTGTAGTGAATTTAATAGCAACCCGGCAGGTAATATGCACACTTAATTATTTGTTAATTTATCGTCGTATTGTCATTGCAAATAGAAAAAAACCCACTGGTTTATTATTTTAGTTAGGCCTACTATAGATTCTTTAGGACAAGTAACAAGTTCAAGAATGAACTTTTTTTTTCTGTCTGTGTCTTGACTTCTCATTTGGACTCTGTTTTGACTTGGACTCAAACCTCTTTGGACTCGGTCCTGACTCGGTCTCAACTAGTCCTGCACTTGGACTTGTCTTGGACTACAGCCCTACTGTACTCACATGAACTGTTTTAAATATATTTTTAGTAGCTTTCTGGGCATTGAAAGTGTTAATTGTCTTGCTGGCAGTAGAGGTCTCACTGAACCATCAGATTTCATCAAAATATCTTAGTTTGTGTTCTGAAGATGAACAAAGGTTTTACGGGTGTGGAATGACATGAGGGTGAGTAATAAATGAGAGAATTTCCATTTTTGGGTTAACTATCATTTTAAGAACACAGCAGGGCAGCATATTATTATTATTATGCAAATTATCCATTTAATTTTGTTTCAGATTTACAAGATGTCTGCGAGTCACGATAACGGGAATGATACTGACTATGATTATGTCATTCAAGTACTTCAAAGCATAGAAAATACAAGCAAACATGAGATGACCTACTTCAGGATGACCTACTTCAGCACATATTGTATTGTTCTTATCCTTGGTGTCACCCTCAACTTCTCCATCATTGTCATCAGCTGGAAGAAATACAAGCATTTTCAAGGGGTTGTCATTTGGATTATGGCATTGGCTGTAACACATTTAGTCTCCTGTACATCTGTTGTGTTTCAGCTCCTTTATGCTTACAATTACTTTGAATGGAATTATGGACCTGCAAGCTGCAAGCTGTCATCCTATATCACCTACAGCAGTATGTACTTCACGGCAACCATGCTGAGTGTCTGGAGCATTAAATCTGCTCTTTTAAAGAGCGCATGCAAGTGCAAGAATTGTAACGTTATTCTGATTTCATTCTCCTGGACCATTGCAGCAGTTTTGGCATGTCCTTCGCTGTTTTCCAGAGAAGTTCGAAATCTTCAGTGCATTGATGACTATGACTTAAACAAATCCAGAACAACTCAAGATGGCACTGCAAGGCTGAAGGCTGTAGTTATCATGCGATTTCTCCTCGGACTATTAGTGCCAGCTTTGATAATGTTTATCTGCTGTGTGGCATCATCTCACACAACCTGTAAATATTGTCACAAGCAGGCACAGATCATCTGTGCTCTAAAGATCATCTACTTTTTGTGCTGGGGCCCTCAAATCATCTTAACTATGCTTCAAGCCACTGTAAGCGGCAGCCTGAGTACAGATATGTCAAAATATGGACTTCCAGCAGCTACCCTACTGGCCACAATCCACCTCTTTACCAGCCCACTCATCTATCTGTTACTGGGATGCAGTTTTAAAATGAAGTGGATGGAGCATGACCCAAATCACAATCATAATCATATTGATGAGAGGGGAATGGTGCCCTTAAACCAATAATTAGAAGAATAAAGTTGTAGCAAATCAGGTTGTATATATTGGCACCGAAAAGTTCTGAGGTGAGCACAAAATTTCCTGTCTAGGCTGAACTGCTATTATTTGCTTGTGGCTTGTGCTTGTGGTTTGTATGGAAAACAAGTTCAATTTGTAAAAGTCTTTTATCACTTTTATTATTATTATTATTTTTATTTAATACATCAATATCTGAAGTTTTATAACACCTACTAAAAATTAATTAATCATGACAGTATGTGTTGGTTCCTCTGAACTATGATCACAGTAAATAGATGTTGCAAATAGATGCTGACTGGCGTGTTTTTCTGGTAACCAAGTAATATTTCCTTTAACTGGGTTGAACCTCTTCACAGTGAGGTCATGTCATACTTCTCATTACGTTTCAGTGAGTGCATGTCTGTATGAAGATGAATTTGTAATGGGCAGACTAATGGTGTAATGGTATATTATATAATCACGCTCTTACAGGGAGTGCAGAATTATTAGGCAAGTTGTATTTTTGAGGATTAATTTTATTATTGAACAACAACCATGTTCTCAATGAACACAAAAAACTCATTAATATCAAAGCTGAATATTTTTGGAAGTTTTAGTTTTTAGTTTTAGCTATTTTAGGGGGATATCTGTGTGTGCAGGTGACTATTACTGTGCATAATTATTAGGCACCTTAACAAAAAAAAACAAATTTATACTCATTTCAATTATTTATTTTTACCAGTGAAACCAATATAACATCTCAACATTCACAAATATACATTTCTGACATTCAAAAAGCAAACAAAAACAAATCAGTGACCAATATAGCCACCTTTCTTTGCAAGGACACTCAAAAGCCTGCCATCCATGGATTCTGTCAGTGTTTTGATCTGTTCACCATCAACATTGCGTGCAGCAGCAACCACAGCCTCCCAGACACTGTTCAGAGAGGTGTACTGTTTTCCCTCCTTGTAAATCGCACATTTGATGATGGACCACAGGTTCTCAATGGGGTTCAGATCAGGTGAACAAGGCCATATCATTAGATTTTCTTCTTTTATACCCTTTCTTGCCAGCCACGCTGTGGAGTACTTGGACGCGTGTGATGGAGCATTGTCCTGCATGAAAATCATGTTTTTCTTGAAGGATGTAGACTTCTTCCTGTACCACTGCTTGAAGAAGGTGTCTTCCAGAAACTGGCAGTAGGACTGGGAGTTGAGCTTGACTCCATCCTCAACCCGAAAAGGCCCCACAAGCTCATCTTTGATGATACCAGCCCAAACCAGTACTCCACCTCCACCTTGCTGGCGTCTGAGTCGGACTGGAGCTCTCTGCCCTTTACCAATCCAGCCACGGGCCCATCCATCTGGCCCATCAAGACTCACTCTCATTTCATCAGTCCATAAAACCTTAGAAAAATCAGTCTTGAGATATTTCTTGGCCCAGTCTTGACGTTTCAGCTTGTGTGTCTTGTTCAGTGGTGGTCGACTTTCTGCCTTTCTTACCTTGGCCATGTCTCTGAGTATTGCACACCTTGTGCTTTTGGGCACTCCAGTGATGTTGCAGCTCTGAAATATGGCCAAACTGGTGGCAAGTGGCATCTTGGCAGCTGCACGCTTGACTTTTCTCAGTTCACGGGCAGTTATTTTGCGCCTTGGTTTTTCCACACGCTTCTTGCAACCCTGTTGACTATTTTGAATGAAACGCTTGATTGTTCGATGATCACACTTCCGAAGCTTGGCTATTTTAAGACTTCTGCATCCCTCTGCAATATATCTCACTATTTATGACTTTTCTGAGCCTGTCAAGTCCTTCTTTTGACCCATTTTGCCAAAGGAAAGGAAGTTGCCTAATAATTATGCAAACCTGATATAGGGTGTTGATGTCATTAGACCACACCCCTTCTCATTACAGAGATGCACATCACCTAATATGCTTAATTGGTAGTAGGCTTTCCAGCCTATACAGCTTGGAGTAAGACAACATGCATAACGAGGATGATGTGGTCAAAATACTCATTTGCCTAATAATTCTGCACTCCCTGTATTAACGCAAATGCTTTTGAACCATTCAAGCACCTCCTGTCTGACACGCACATGACTCATGTGCACAGAAAGACGTACTTGCCAATATCACCTTCTCTTTCTCGTTTGAACAAACAATAACTCACTGAATTATGCCAAAATGCCCCAAAATCCTCATAAGAGTAGTCTTACATTAACTTAAAAGAATTTTGAGAAAATAAGATGCGTGTCAGATCCACATCAGATGTGCAGCAGCGTCAGCTCTTAAGGTGACAGTAGCCTCATAAGGGGCCACATATCGCGTCTTTTTATTAGTCCAACGCCATGGTATAACGAGCACACTCGGGCCATTAAGAGAGCAGCCATAAAAATGGAGCGCAGCTGGAAGAATTCAAAACTAGAAGTTTTTCGTATTTCATGGAGAGAGAAAAGGATAGAGTCAAGAAAGGCCTTAAAACCGCTAGATCTCCTTATTTTTCAAATCTTTTAGAAGAAAATAAACACAACCCTAAGTACTTATTTAATACAGTGGCTAAATTAACGAGAAATACAGCCTCAACTTCTGATGTTTCCAAACAGCACAGTAGTAATTGTAGCGGATAAATTGTCCACTTTGGTGGCTGAACAGAAAAAAGGCTTGACGCTCACTGCCCAAAAGATTCCACTGTCCACCACACCATTTTCCAAAACTGAAGTGTAATTTATTACAAAAAAGTAACTGTATGCAAAATCAAAACATCAAAATCTCAAATAAATAAAGGATTGAAAAGATAACAAGTGGATTCTCGCAAGTCTATCTTGCATGGAGTCAGGCCGTGAGGTCAAAAACGGTCACTTCCGGTTCTGGCCACACCCTTCAGTGAAGTCATAGGTCCTTTATTTCCAGAGGCCTACATCTCCAGCTTTAACCCCTAGATGGTGCAACTCAAACAACAGCTCTGGTGTAAGAGTCAGATTTGGAAAACTCACCAGGAGGTAGAACAGGTTGTGAGTTTTGCAAGAGAATGTGGTTAGATGTAAGAGCCTCCAGGTCAAAAGGGTCAGAGGATACAGTGGTGATTGGACGGTTGTTGAGAATTGCCTCAACTTCGCAAAACAATGTCTGAAGACCTTCATCGTCTACAACTTGTTGGTGTAAGAGAGAATTTAAGATCCATCTTGCAGACCTCATTAGCCTCTCCCACACGCCTCCATGATGAGACGCCCCTGGTGGGTTGAAACTCCAGTCGATTCCCCTTTGGAGCATGGCCCTTTGAATCTTACTGCTGTTCAGATTGATGAAAGCTTTTTAAAGTTCTCTGTATGCACCTACTAGATTGTTGCCATTGTCAGACCAGACATGTTTTACCTGGCCCCTCCTACACATGAATCTTCTTAACGCATGGATACAGGAGTCAGTGTCCAGAGAGCTGGCCATTTCAAGATGAACGGCTCTACATGACATACATGTAAAGAGTACACCATATCTTTTGATAAAACTTCTTCCTCTTTTTGTTTCTATTGGGCCAAAATAGTCCATTCCCACATCTGTGAACGGTGGGAGATCTGGCTGAGTTCTTTCTTTTGGCAAATTAGCCATCTTTTTTTCCTCGGTTTTGCCTTTCAAGCGTCTGCATGTTATGCATTTTGAGATTATTTTTCTTGCTGCAGTGTTGCCACTAATGATCTAATATTTCTTATGCAACTGGGCAAGAATATAATTTCTTCCACAATGTCCATACCTTTCATGAATGTGGCGAAGTAACAGATAGGAGGTGTGAGATTGTTTTGGAAGAATGATGGGGTGCTTCATGTTTTCTGACATAGACAGTCGTCCTCTTACCCTCAGTAACCCATCTTTAATCACTGGGTCTAGTTTGTAGAGGGTACTCCTTTTTGAACATTGTGTGGAGTAACTTTTATCCTTTCAAATTCATTCGGGAAAGCTTGTCTTTGAGTATAGAATACAACTGCTTTCTCTGCTCTTCCAAGATCATTCACAGACAAGAACTGACCACTAAGTGTTGATCTGAAGATATGCTGCTGGGAAGCCAGTTTTCGATGGCTAGAACGAGTGCTGACGTTTGTGGAAAGTTCATTCCTTTTAGCAGCGAGAGCTAACAGATTGTCTCCAAGTTTTTGGTACCAAGCAACAGCTTTAAGCAATCTGGTCCAATCTGAGAAGTAAGAAAGAAGTTTTTGAGTAGGACTCTGTGGGTTTTGAGTAACCACGTTACACACAATGGTAAAACCTTTAACCTCTGGGTCATCCTGTCTTAGGGACTCTTGTTTATACCCTTCAGTTGGCCAACTGAGTTCTGGTTGCCAGAGGAATTCGGGGCCACAAAACCATCTTTTACATTCCAGAAACACTGGTATACTCAGCCCTCTGGATGCATCATCTGCTGGATTGTCCTTACTGGGCACATTCCTCCATTGCTGGATGTTGGTATTTTCTCTTATGAATGATACTCTATTGGGAGCATAAGTTTGGAATCTTACACTGTCATTGGCTATGTATTTTAACACTGCCTGACTATCTGTCCAGAAAAGTGAATTTTTCAATGGGAGCTGCACTTCTGACTGGAGCATCTTGTTTACCTTGACAGACAATACAGCAGCTGCCAGCTCATGTCGTGGTATCGTCAACTGCTTTAAAGGGGCAACTCTTGCCTTACCGATCATAAAACACACGTGATTTTTACCTTGCTCATTGGTCATTCTAATGTAGCTTACAGTTCTGTATCCAAGTTCGCTGGCATCAGCAAAATTATGCAACTGAAAGGACTGTGGTTTACCAAATCCATTGGGTTTCTTACAGCGTTGCACACTGAAGGCTGACAACTTGGGGAGGTCATGAATCCAATTCAGCCATTGTCTAGACTGAGACGTAGATATTGGCTTATCCCATCCATAACCTTCTTTGCACAGCTGCTGTAAAAATGGTTTGGCTGGAAGAGTTAGGGGTGCCAAAATTCCAAGAGGATCAAAGACAGCGCTAACCATGGAGAGAATACCTCTACGAGTATGGGGCCTTTCATTGAGTGTGATGGTAAATTTAAAGGTGTCATCTTCTACGTTCCATTGGAGTCCCAAGGCATGGTCAACCGGTAACTTGTCTTTATCTAAATCCAAGGACCTAATGTTCTTTCCTCTTTGCTCCTCCTCGGTGGCAGACAAGATGGTTCTACTATTGCTCACCCATTTGGTGAGTTGAAATCCTCCCAAGCTGCACAAATCCACCAAGTCTGATCTCAGTTGCATTGCTTCCGATGCTGTGGGCAGAGACACTAGACAATCATCAACGTAAAAATGATGCATTAATGCGTTGGTTACTTGTGGTCTAAAATGACTATTGTCTTCTGCGGTTCTTCACAAGGCAAAGCTAGCACAGCTTGGAGAAGAGACAGCTCCAAAAAGGTGCACTAACATGCGATGCTCGATTGGACTTAGCTCAATGTCCCCTTCTGGCCACCACAAGAAGCGTAGAAAGTCTACATTTGCCTTTGAGACTCTCACCTGGTGGAACATAGATTCTATGTCCGCCATCATTGCAATGGGTTCTTGACAAAACCTAAGCAGAACTCCGACCAGTGAGTTGGTAAGATCAGGCCCTTGCAACAATTCCGTGTTCAAGGACACGCCTTGATATGTTGCACCGCAGTCAAACACAACTCTAAGTGTATTCTTTTTGTGGTGGTAGACTGCATGATGTGGAATATACCAGGCTCTTCCTTCCACTTGATCTACCTCTTCCTGTGGGATCACTTCGGCATATCCTTTATCTATCATGTCACTGAGAAAGAATGTGTACTCTTTATGGAATGAATCATTTCTCTTGAACTTCCTTTTAAGACTCAGAAGACGTTGCATGGCCATGTGACGGTTGTTGGGCATTAGCACATCATCTTTTCTAAATGGTAAGTTGAGTGTGTAGTGTCCATCCAGTAGCGAGATTGACTTATTTGCAATTTTAAGAAACCTTTTGTCATCAAATGACATTTCACGTTTTTCATTTCAGGGTTTTTCATTGAAGTCATGATTGTACTGACTAATCAGCAGCTTTTCCAAATTTGCTACAGAGATTCTATTTATGGTTGCAGATGGACAGTCACGGCTGGATTCCCCTCCTCTTAAGGGTCCATTAACTACCCATCCTACTAAAGTCCTGACTGCATATGGGCCCTCACCTTGACTATTTATGATATCCTATGGTTCTATGACCTTTGAGGCATCAGTTCCTATTCGTAGCTCAATCTCCAATCTACCTTTTCTATCAAAAATACTAGAAAAGGCAGTATTGTAGGAACACAAATGAGCACAGCTTCATATTCCAAATATCAAATAAGTCCTCAAGGACCATCACTGAGCTGTGACATTTAACTCAGGAAATGAGACGGCTGTAAGGAGACGGCCCCCCATGTCTGCTTAATTGGAAGACGTTTATTGTTAGAAATTTGGTGATTCAACAAAGGGTTCCTCCCTTTGTTCCACAATCTCAAGCCCAACCAGACAGAGCTGAGATGTAAACCCTAAAACCTTATAAAGAAAACTGGGACTTTGGGGAGTCGTTACAAGGCCCAAAACTCACAGCAGGGCCCCAGACCCACTGGCACGGGTCATCTCCTGTGCATTTCAAAGACATTGCAGAGTTCCTTTGATAGGAACAGGAACTTCCAGAAAATGAATTCACTCTCTCTAACAAAAAAAAAAACAGTCTAAAATTGCCAATGAAATTATTTAGTTACTAGTAAGTAGCCTTAGACATCATATATGTACTATGTGTGTTTTTATATAGCCTGTGAAGTTCTTTTTGTGTTTTTAAACATTTAGTACAGGTAGATTTTTAGGAAAGTCTACCCCATTATCGGAAGTATATGCTATTTGGTATCTGTGTGATGGATGAATGATTTCCAGTAATTTTATGCAAGTATATTGTTTGTAAGATGCACCACATTTGGACTGTGCAAGTTGATTTTCTTTTAGTTTGACCAAGCTATAAGAAGTTTGGGTACACCCGGTAGAATGGACATTATGCGAATCACATGTAAGAACCGCCCAAAGTGATACCTGGTTAGTGGAAACACCCGGAAGGCGTGGTCAGTTGGACATGCTTAAAACTCAACAACACGCATTTTCACTTTGCTCTGCTTTGCTTTTGCCTTGACTTTCGCGGTGATTCGTGCAGACCTCACCATCGTCCTGCCAGCACAATATCCCTCTTCAAGAACTCTTCAAGACTCATCAACTTCCCTGTACGAGTCATCGTCAAACTTTGCTGAAGAGAACCCTCTCAAGGTCCGTTTTCTTCAGCAACTTCACGAGAGACGCAGAGAAACTTGGTTGCGCAGCAACGCGTAACCTGGCAACCAATTCACGAGGCTCTCCCTCTGGCAAAGCCAACCATCTATTCACCGCTGTCCCTAATGCAACAATGACTGACCTCCAGCCAATCAGCGCTGCAGAGATCCACGTGCAAACCAGTCATGAAGGGAACACGTGCTCACGAAGCGCAAGTATGCAATTTTTATTAAGCAAATGAACTTAGGTTGAATTGCTTGTATTAATTCTCTCAGGTTCCGGTCGAAGAAATAGTATTGAACGCTAGACATTTGGGAATCTAGTCACTCTCCAGTCACCTTACCGTTGGCCACGGGATAATATTCTGTCCAGAATTGACAAAGTACCCTAACTGCAATTGATCGGTGGACGAATAATTGAAAAGGAGTTAAATATTAATTCGGAATAATTTTATATATTGAATCGGTTCTTATTCACTGTAATTCAATCACCTTTGAGTTATATGGATCTTAGTTCCCTTTCCTTACAGTATCATCTCAACTGTGTTCCTACTTGGAAAGAAATGGTATCTGTGAGGATTTCCAGTCAGGATTTAGACCGCACCATAGTACTGACACTGCTCTCATTAGAGTTACAAATGATTTGCTGTTATCATCAGATCATGGTTGTATCTTTATTAGCGTTACTAGACCTCAGTGCTGCTTTTGACACTATCGACCACAATATTCTTTTAAATAGACTAGAAAATTATGCTGGCATTAGTGGAATTGCATTGGCATGGTTCAAATCATACTTATCTGACCGTTATCAGTTTGTAGTAGTAAACGAAGAGATGTCATTTCGATCACAAGTTAAATATGGAGTACCACAAGGCTCAGTTCTAGGACCGTTGCTTTTCACTCTGTACATGCTACCTTTGAGAGATGTCATTAGGAAGCATGGCATTAGTTTTCACTGTTACACTGATGATACTCAGCTCTATATTTCCTCGATTCTAATTATTGGACCAAAAACTTCAGCACATAATAACCTAGAATACTGTCTAACACTTGATTGCCTCTCTGTTAAGTCATCTTCGTCATTTAGGAACCTGGGTGTGCTCTTTGATACCAATCTTTCATTTGAAAGCCACATTTCTAGCATATGTAAAATCGCATTGTTCCATCTTAAAAATATATCTAAATTACGACATATGCTTTCAATGACAAATGCGGAACAGCTAGTTCATGCGTTTATGACCTCGAGACTAGATTACTGTAACGCTCTACTGGGTGGTTGCCCTGCTTGCGTGATAAACAAATTACAGCTGGTCCAAAACGGAGTTGCTAGATGTCCTTACTAGAACCAGGAAGTATAACCATATTAGCCCGGTTCTGTCAAAACTGCACTGGCTCCCTATTAAACATCATATAGATTTTAAAATCTTGCTAATTACTTACAAAGCACTAAATGGCTTAGCTCCCCAGTATCTGAGTGAGCTCTTAATGCATTATCGTCCTTCGCATCTATTATGATCTCAGAATTCTGGCCAGTTGTTAATACCTAGAATATTAAAATCAACCGCAGGCGGTAGATCCTTTTCCTATTTGGCACCTAAACTCTGGAATGATCTTCCTAACATTGTTCGGGAAGCAGACACACTCTTGTCAGTTTAAATCCAGACTAAAAACGCATCTATTTAATCTGGCATACATTATCAATTTTTGTCTTCATACCCGTTAAAGGATTGTTAGGCTGCATAGATCAGGTTTTGTCTCTCTACTTATCCCGAGGTTTACCAATTAATGTTATTGGCTGGATCTGGGCCATGTCTGGGTCGGACGGGGAACCTGTGCCTGTGCGCGGCAGCAGCGTGGCCCTGGGGTGTCGGTGGAGATTGTGTGAACTGGCTCATCCTTTGTGAAGACCTTACCGACCCATCAGCCAGTGGCAGTATCGGACAAGTGTTCACTGTTGGTCAGAGGAGAACTGGTCCCCCGAAGAAGCCTGGTTTCTCCCAAGGTTTTTTTCGCCATTTGTTGGAGTTTTGGTTCCTTGCCGCTGTTGCCTTTGGCTTGCTTAAGTTGGGGACACTTGCTTGATATTCAGAAGTGTTTTTGATATGCCTGCATTGGCGCCATTGTATGCGAACTGAGCCGAGCCGGATGATTACGTCACTGTTTTCTCCAGTGCTGATATACATAAATTAACTAGACTAATAACTATTGATCTTTGCAATGGAATGAATCAATAATATATAGAATAAGCTGGACAATAACACCATTATCTTTGGGAGCTGCTGTGCAGCCAAAACTATTTGCTAATTATTAATGTAAAACTGCTTTGCCACAATTTGCATTGTAAAAAGCGCTATATAAATAAAGGTGACTTGACTTGACTTGACTTTTGCACGCTCAAATTCGTTATTTCAAATGTAGGCGAGCAGTGCGTTTTCTAGGCACAACGAGATGAAAAATTCTTAACTTTTCAGAATTCCGCAAGCGCACCGAAACATCGAAAGCTTAGCTGATCAGAGCTGTACAGGGTGGTTGTTATATCTCATCTCCATAAATATATCTAGTGGTATAACTAATGCAAGGGCTAAAAATCTATTTATCCTTTGCTGAAACTTCCTAATCGTAGTGGAGAGTACAGTTCATGATTCCATTGCAACAACAGACGCCAAGGGAGCTGATTTCATAAATAATCTGTCTCATAATTTATGCAGTGAAGACTGTAAAGTGTAATTTTCATTTCTCTATATTTCCTACCTGTTAGATGAGTTGGAAAGTCAGGTAAATATGACATTTATAATAATGGGTTTATGTAAAGATTGCTTCAAGTTCACTTTAATTAAAAGTTTTTTTTTAAAAAATGAAATTGATAGCTTTTAGCTATATGTAATGTTGAATGTCTCATTACTTAAACCTCATCACTTACCCATTTCTGTTCCTTCCACAGAGCCTGGCCCAGAAGAGGAACCTCCCCTCCCACTCATCTCTGAAGAAGGAACTGTCTATGCTGTAAGAGAGATCCTGGACTCTTGGCGTCGTAATGGTCTGCTGGAATACTTGGTAGACTGGGAAGGATACGGTCCTGAAGAGCAGTCCTGGGTAACCAGAAGAGACATCCTCGATCCCGAATTACTTACCACATTCCACCAAGACCATCCTGATCATCCTGCACCTCGAGGAAGAGGCCGACCACCACGACGCCGGGGTCCTTGACCCTCAGGAGCGGGTAGTGGGGTGGGGGTGGGGGGTACTGTTAGAGCTCGATCAGGCTCAATCACCAACCAATCACGACACACCCCTTCAGTACTGATCACCATCACCTGTTCTCAATCACCTCCTCACCAACTCCCCTTCATAAGCACACACTTCACATCAGCACTTCGTCCAGTCTCAACATTGGAAACGGACTCACTGACCTGCGCTACTCACCTTGGATGAGCCTGTAACCTTGTTGTCTCTGCTTTCCCCTTGTCTCCTGTGGATTATCGTCTGTCTTGGCCTTCATCTGCTTTTACCTTCAGGTACTCACCTGTCCAGCCTTCCTCACTCTGAAGTGTGTGCTCTGTGCCACGTTATCCCCTTCTCATGCCAACATCTGCAACACCAAACAGACTGCTAGTATTTCTATCTATCATATCCTGCTATTATACTCTATCATTATTACTCACCATTGTTATCATCCTCCATTGTGCTCAATAAATTTACTTATATACTAACCTGATCCTCTGTGAGTCTGTATTCCGTAGCAGTTACCCGCGGAAACCCACCAGTACCGCTTATTATAAAAAATTATTACAAGCTTACCGTTGTGAAGGTAAGAAGATAGTTTTGAAATGCTGGTTTGTTATGTGCTTGCTCAAAAACTGATTTTGGATATTTTTTAACCAAAAAAAGTTACGTCCTGCATCTTTAACGAAACCCACATTCTTTAGTATGGAGCCCCTGCACATTACATGCAGTAAACAAATTAGTAGGCTAAATCGTGCTCACGATTTGCTCTTTTTTTCTTGCATGTGTGGGGCTCAGTACTACATACCCCTATAGGCAATATAATCAGCTCAGTTCTCGCATGAATTTTGGAACAAGACAAGCTCAGCCATGCATAAATAAAGGTATTAAAAGGTATGCTTTTAAATTATAATCTTTGAGTTTTACTTCTGAGACCTCAGCGTTTGATAAAGTGTTAAAACGGTTTAAGAATGTATTTTTTCATGTGGCTACTTGTTATGCAAGTACAAGTCTCTCTATTTTAACCTTGAAACCACAAAGATATAAACTTTTAACATCCTTACAAATAATATAAGTATGTTTACATTTAGAAGAGTAAAACCTCTTTTGCCACATCTGGTTGCGTAACAACATGAATCTGGCAGGAACAGACATGTTTGGAAATGGTCCAAAAGCAGCTCACGTTACAGCTAATGAACACAATGTGCAGTATTAAGTGTTCAGTGCAGTGTTTTCACTTTCATATTGAGAGATCTCTCAGACTGACAAAGTCTTCTGTTTTTCTTCATTCTGTACTTTTGCAGCCAAAGGTAAGAATATTTTGCAGAAAGCAAATTTGTTTTATAAGACATGCAGATGGTGGTGGTGTGCAATAGTATTTTTTTAACATGCATGCTGTTGTTTTGCAGATATTGCTGTTTTTGCACTCTAATGATAGTAATATTTTTTCTGTTTGTGGTGATGCTTAGTAAATGCTTTCATTCAAAATATTAAATTATGCATTTCTTGTGTGATATTTGAATTACTGTCCTCTTGCAGTTGACTTACTATGACGTATCTAATGTTTTTCACTGATTAATGTAATGTATTTAAATGCTTTCATCACGGATGAAAGTATAAGGATTTCCATGTCATTGACTATAACATAAGATATTTCTATAATATATGATGGTATTTTATCCTTGAGGATAGTATAGAAAAGGAAATCCGTGCATTCCATTCCATGCTTTCACTGGTGTGTCATTTTGAAAGAGAGACATTTTTTACTCCTCCTTAAAGTAACAGTTCATTCGAAAATAAAAATTCTGTCATTCCTCAGCCATGATCCTGTATGATGTTAATGTTTCTGTTGGACATGAAAATAAAATCATCACATAGCACTTTTCTATAAAAAGTCTCTGACCACCTCTGTAAAGCTTTTTGTCTCCACTATTACTTTAAAGAGTTAGTACACCCAAAAATGAAAATTGTGTCAATTATTGTTCATCCTCATATCGTCAAACACCCATAAGACCTTGGAACACAAATTAAGATATTTTTGATGAAATCCGATGACTCAGTGAAACCTATATTGCCAGCAAGACAAAACTTTCAATGCCCAGAGAAGTACTAAAACAAATTTAAAACAGTTCATGTGACTTCAGTGGTACAACCTTAATATTATAAAGAAACTTAGGCATTAGGCATTACCGTTTAAATAGGCATTACCGTTTTTGTTGTTGTTGTGTGTGTTGTTATTGATAATATTACTACTATTATTGTTAATACAACAATTATTGTTATTATTAGGATTGTTTCAAGTTGTTTATATCAATTTACACCTTAACTAATATGAAATCAATAATAATGTTCATTATTATATCACACAGGAATAACCTATTGTCTAACTTTATACTGTACTGGTATGTTACTTTGTCTACACATTTAAAAGTTTTGTGGGATTGTTTTTTTCATCTTTTTCCAGTGTCCCCCTTATGTGTGCTTGGGTGTATATGTATGTCAGTGGTCAATAAAAAAAAGACAAAAAAAAAAAAATCTAGTGATGGACGATTCCAAAAGCTTCAAAGCTTTATGAATCTTTTGTTTCGAATCAGTGGTTCGGAGCACCAAAGTCACATGATTTCAGTAAATGATGTTATATTAACAAAGTTCGGGAGGAACACATTCAAATGATCTAACTAATCATCACGTCACTCCAACCAGCAGTCATTAACCAGCAATCAACATGTCTACCCAATCAGCATGAGCGGAGACCTATATATTGACGCAGTCGACTCACCTATGTTTTTGGACAGTTTCAGCATCCCTCCACCACTTCCTAAACTAGAATACGGGGGAGTACTTTAGGTTTGGGCCAAATACCGAGCTCGGAGCCGTCTCCTCAGACAGCACACCAAATATGTATACTAATTACTCTATCTGTTTATTTGTAAGTGTGAGTTCACGAAACAAGACTTCGTTATACATCATAAGCGATTTGAAATTTCAATAGTTAACATGACTTTGGCAGTTTGAAATGCGATCCAAACCACTAATTCGAAACAATAGATTTGTAAAGCTTCGAAGCAGTGTTTTGAAATCGGCCATCATATTGTTGTAAAGTCGTTATTTTGTGTTTTGGGGGGCACAAAATTAAGGTTGTAATATTAAGGTTGAACCACGGTACTCTAGTGCTGTAGTACTCGAGTTCGGTCTCTTGAGTCCGGACGTTTTTCTATTGTCTCAAACTTGTCTTGGACTTGTTGGTATTTGCACTCGGACTTTGTCATTGGTCTCGCCAAATGTGCTTTTTTCAATTATGAACATGTTATTTAACGATGGGCAATGGTACGTGCCCTGAGGCTGCAGACATCTAATCATGCATGACATCTAATCAAATTACCTCACCTTTTGGTTCTCGACAATGTAGGCTACTTTTGTAAAAGTGGGGCTTAGCACTTACTAGCATGAAGAGCCTAGGGCACAGGCTGAGCATATAGATCGATTTTTTTTAAGACTCGATTTCTTGTCTATAATGTTGATAACATTTTGTACGAGAAAAAGCAAATTTTCCCAAATATCCAAACAACTGCAAACGTGACATCGATTTATGAAATAGTTTTATGCAGCAATTAAACAACAAAAGGGTAAAATTAAGTGAAGTACATTTTAAACAGTATAGTTTGCTCTATTTTGTTCCATTTTTTGTTCAGTTATAACTAAACAAAATCACAGCGAATGAATCTGTGGCTGTGAACAAATCATGAGAGTCAATGATTCAATTACCCATTCAAAAATACAGCCACTTAGGTGTAAATGAATGAATGAATGACTCGATGACTCATTCATTAAGACAGTGACTTACTGCCACCTACTGGCAGGTTTAGTTCAATATTTAAAAGTGTCATGTTGTTTTAACATCATTGCTTATTTCTCTATTGGATATTTTTAATTTAAAAAACATTATTTATTTTATAAATGTATTAATAAAGGTAAAAAAGGATCTTTAATGCACAATTAGCTTAATGGGGAAAATATTGTCCCTTAATGGAAAAGGTATGACTGCAGCAGTCTAAGTGGAAGAGAGGGGGTACGCAGAAGGATTCTAAATGCCTCCGGAGGTAAGTTACTGTAAAATGTTTGGGAAACGCTTCTGTAGTGAATTTAATAGCAACCCGGCAGCTAATATGCACACTTAATTATTTGTTAATTTATCGTCGTATTGTCATTGCAAAAAGAAAAAAACCCACTGGTTTATTATTTTAGTTAGGCCTACTATAGATTCTTTAGGACAAGTAACAAGTTCAAGAATGAACTTTTTTTTCTGTCTCTGTCTTGACTTCTCATTTGGACTCTGTTTTGACTTGGACTCAAACCTCTTTGGACTTGTCTTGGACTACAGCCCTACTGTACTCACATGAACTGTTTTAAATATATTTTTAGTAGCTTTCTGGGCATTGAAAGTGTTAATTGTCTTGGTGGCAGTAGAGGTCTCACTGAACCATCAGATTTCATCAAAATATCTTAGTTTGTGTTCTGAAGATGAACAAAGGTTTTACGGGTGTGGAATGACATGAGGGTGAGTAATAAATGAGAGAATTTCCATTTTTGGGTTAACTATCATTTTAAGAACACAGCAGGGCAGCGTATTATTATCATGCAAATTATCCATTTAATTTTGTTTCAGATTTACAAGATGTCTGCGAGTCACGATAACGGGAATGATACTGACTATGATTATGTCATTCGAGTTCTTCAAAGCATAGAAAATACAAGCACTAAGCAGAACAAACATGAGATGACCTACTTCAGGATGACCTACTTTAGCACATATTGTATTGTTCTTATCCTTGGCGTCACCCTCAACTTCTCCATCATTGTCATCAGCTGGAAGAAATACAAGCATTTTCAAGAGGTTGTCATTTGGATTATGGCATTGGCTGTAACACATTTAGTCTCCTGTACATCTGTTGTGTTTCAGCTCCTTTATGCTTACAATTACTTTGAATGGAATTTTGGACCTGCAAGCTGCAAGCTGTCATCCTATATCACCTACAGCAGTATGTACTTCACGGCAACCATGCTGAGTGTCTGGAGCATTAAATCTGCTCTTTTAAAGAGCGCATGCAAGTGCAAGAATTGTAACATTATTCTGATTTCATTCTCCTGGACCATTGCAGCAGTTTTGGCATGTCCTTCGCTGTTTTCCAGAGAAGTTCGAAAACTACAGTGCATTGATGACTATGACTTAAACAAATCCAGAACAACTCAAGATGGCACTGCAAGGCTGAAGGCTGTCGTTATCATGCGATTTCTCCTCGGACTATTAGTGCCAGCTTTGATAATGTTTATCCGCTGCTGTGTGGCATCATCTCACACAACATGTAAAGATTGTCAGAAGCAGGCACAGATCATCTGTGCTCTAAAGATTGTCTACTTTTTGTGCTGGGGCCCTCAAATCATCTTAACTATGTTTCAAGCCACTGTAAGCGGCAGCCTGGGTACAGATATGTCAAAATATGGACTTCCAGCAGCTACCCTACTGGCCACAATCCACCTCTTTACCAGCCCACTCATCTATCTGTTACTGGGATGCAGTTTTAAAATGAAGTGGATGGAGCATGACCCAAATCACAATCATAATCATATTGATGAGAGGGTAATGGTGCCCTTAAACCAATAATTAGAAGAATAAAGTTGTAGCAAATCAGGTTGTATATATTGACACCGAAAAGTTCTGAGGTGAGCACATAATTTCCTGTCTAGGCTGAACTGCTATTATTTGTTTGTGCTTGTGGTTTGTATGGAAAACAAGTTCAATTTGTAAAAGTCTTTTATCACTTTTAATATTATTATTATGATTTAATACATCAATATCTGCATTATTTTTACACTTACTGAGCATTAATTAATCATGACAGCATGTGTTGGTTCCTCTGAACTATGATCACAGTAAATAAATGTTCCAAATAGATGCTGACTGGCGTATTTTTCTGGTAACCAAGTAATATTTCCTATGACTGGGTTGAACCTCTTCACAATGAGGTCATGTCATACTTCTCATTACGTTTCAGTGAGTGCATGTCTGTATGAAGATGAATTTGTAATGGGCAGACTAATGGTGTAATGGTATATTATATAATCACGCTCTTATTAACGCAAATGCTTTTGAACCATTCAAGCGCCTCCTGTCTGACACGCACATGACTCCTGTGCACAGAAAGACGTACTCGCCAATATCACCTTCTCTTTCTCGTTTGAACAAACAATAACTCACTGAATTATGCCAAAATGCCCCCAAATCCTCATAAGAGCAGTCTTATATTAACTTAAAAGAATTTTGAGAAAATAAGATGCGTGTCAGATCCACATCAGATGTGCAGCAGCGCCAGCTCTTAAGGTGACAGTAGCCTCATAAGGGGCCACATATCGCGTCTTTTTATTAGTCCAACGCCATGGTATAACGAGCACACTCGGGCCATTAAGAGAGCAGCCATAAAAATGGAGCGCAGCTGGAAGAATTCAAAACTAGAAGTTTTTCGTATTTCATGGAGAGAGAAAATGATAGAGTCAAGAAAGGCCTTAAAAACCGCTAGATCTCCTTATTTTTCAAATCTTTTAGAAGAAAATAAACACAACCCTAAGTACTTATTTAATACAGTGGCTAAATTAACGAGAAATACAGCCTCAACTTCTGATGTTTCCAAACAGCACAGTAGTAATTGTAGCGGATAAATTGTCCACTTTGGTGGCTGAACAGAAAAAAGGCTTGACGCTCACTGCCCAAAAGATTCCACTGTCCACCACACCATTTTCCAAAACTGAAGTGTAATTTATTACAAAAAAGTAACTGTATGCAAAATCAAAACATCAAAATCTCAAATAAATAAAGGATTGAAAAGATAACAAGTGGATTCTCGCAAGTCTATCTTGCATGGAGTCAGGCCGTGAGGTCAAAAACTGTCACTTCCGGTTCTGGCCACACCCTTCAGTGAAGTCATAGGTCCTTTATTTCCAGAGGCCTACATCTCCAGCTTCAACCCCTAGATGGTGCAACTCAAACAACAGCTCACATGAGATACTTATTTAACATATTTAAATTTATCCTATTTTAGCTCCTACATATCCGGCCCCTAAATGTTTTAAGCATAATGTTAAAAATTTATATACATAAACAAAAGGAGCGATAAACAATCTAAGTAATCAAATTAAGAAAAGAAAAGAAATATACTTTCCATTTATCTGAGCTCTAGTGATCATCTTTCAATAGTAAGCACAGTTTTGTGATGGGTCGCTCTATAATACTTGTCCTTGTCTGCAGTTTGACTGACCGGACCATCCCATCTGAATCAGGTTTTGTTTCTAGAATTCTTGCAAGTGGCCATGAAGATGGTGGAGAGATAGGGTCAACCACTAACACAATGTCTCCAACCTTGAGATTGGTTCTTGCTTTGGACCACTTCTGTCTCTCTTGCATTAATGTTAAGTACTCTTGTGTCCACCTCCTCCAGAACAAGTCTGCCAAGTATTGCACTTGTTTCCACCAGCGCCTGGTGTAAGAGTCAGATTTGGAAAACTCACCGGGAGGTAGAACAGGTTGTGAGTTTTGCAAGAGAATGTGGTTAGATGTAAGAGCCTCCAGGTCAAAAGGGTCAGAGGATACAGTGGTGATTGGACGGTTGTTGAGAATTGCCTCAACTTTGCAAAACAATGTCTGAAGACCTTCATCGTCTATAACTTGTTGGTGTAAGAGAGAATTTAAGATCCATCTTGCAGACCTCATTAGCCTCTCCCAAACGCCTCCATGATGAGATGCCCCTGGTGGGTTGAAACTCCAGTCGATTCCCCTTTGGAGCATGGCCCTTTGAATCTTACTGCTGTTCAGATTGATGAAAGCTTTTTAAAGTTCTCTGTATGCACCTACTAGATTGTTGCCATTGTCAGACCAGACATGTTTTACCTGGCCCCTCCTACACATGTATCTTCTTAACGCATGGATACAGGAGTCAGTGTCCAGAGAGCTGGCCATTTCAAGATGAACGGCTCTACATGACATACATGTAAAGAGTACACCATATCTTTTGACAAAACTTCTTCCTCTTTTTGTTTCTATTGGGCCAAAATAGTCCATTCCCACATCTGTGAACAGTGGGAGATCTGGTTGAGTTCTTTCTTTTGGCAAATTAGCCATCTTTTTTTCCTCGGTTTTGCCTTTCAAGCGTCTGCATGTTATGCACTTGAGATTATTTTTCTTGCTGCAGTGTTGCCACTAATGATCCAATATTTCTTACGCAAATGGGCAAGAATATAATTTCTTCCACAATGTCCATACCTTTCATGAATGTGGTGAAGTAACAGATAGGAGGTGTGAGATTGTTTTGGAAGAATGATGGGGTGCTTCATGTTTTTGACATAGACAGTCGTCCTCCTACCCTCAGTAATCCATCTTTAATCACTGGGTCTAGTTTGTAGAGGGTACTCCTTTTTTGAACATTGTGTGGAGTAACTTTTAGCCTTTCAAATTCATTCGGGAAAGCTTGTCTTTGAGTATAGAATACAACTGCTTTCTCTGCTCTTCCAAGATCATTCACAGACAAGAACTGACCACTAAGTGTTGATCTGAAGATATGCAGCTGGGAAGCCAGTTTTCAATGGCTAGAACGAGTGCTGACGTTAGTGGAAAGTTCATTCCTTTTAGCAGCGAGAGCTAACAGATTGTCTCCAAGTTTTTGGTACCAAGCAACAGCTTTAAGCAATCTGGTCCAATCTGAGAAGTAAGAAAGAAGTTTTTGAGTAGGACTCTGTGGGTTTTGAGTAACCACGTTACACACAATGGTAAAACCTTTAACCTCTGGGGTCATCCTGTCTTAGGGACTCTTGTTTATACCCTTCAGTTGGCCAACTGAGTTCTGGTTGCCAGAGGAATTCGGGGCCACAAAACCATCTTTTACATTCCAGAAACACTGGTATACTCAGCCCTCTGGATGCATCATCTGCTGGATTGTCCTTACTGGGCACATTCCTCCATTGCTGGATGCTGGTATTTTCTCTTATGAATGATACTCTATTGGGAGCATAAGTTTGGAATCTTACACTGTCATTGGCTATGTATTTTAACACTGCCTGACTATCTGTCCAGAAAAGTGAATTTTTCAATGGGAGCTGCACTTCTGACTGGAGCATCTTGTTTACCTTGACAGACAATACAGCAGCTGCCAACTCAAGTCGTGGTATCGTCAAATGCTTTAAGGCTGACAACTTGGGGAGGTCATGAATCCAATTCACCCATTGTCTAGACTGAGACGTAGATATTGGCTTATCCCATCCATAACCTTCTTTGCACAGCTGCTGTAAAAATGGTTTGGCTGGAAGAGTTAGGGGTGCCAAAATTCCAAGAGGATCAAAGACAGCGCTAACCATGGAGAGAATACCTCTACGAGTATGGGGCCTTTCATTGAGTGTGATGGTAAATTTAAAGGTGTCATCTTCTACGTTCCATTGGAGTCCCAAGGCATGGTCAACCGGTAACTTGTCTTTATCTAAATTATCTTTGCTCCTCCTCGATGGCAGACAAGATGGTTCTACTATTGCTCACCCATTTGGTGAGTTGAAATCCTCCCAAGCTGCACAAATCCACCAAGTCTGATCTCAGTTGCATTGCTTCCGATGCTGTGGGCAGAGACACTAGACAATCATCAACGTAAAAATGATGCATTAATGCGTTGGTTACTTGTGGTCTAAAATGACTATTGTCTTCTGCGGTTCTTCACAAGGCAAAGCTAGCATAGCTTGGAGAAGAGACAGCTCCAAAAAGGTGCACTAACATGCGATGCTCGATTGGACTTAGCTCAATGTCCCCTTCTGGCCACCACAAGAAGCGTAGAAAGTCTACATTTGCCTTTGAGACTCTCACCTGGTGGAACATAGATTCTATGTCCGCCATCATTGCAATGGGTTCTTGACAAAACCTAAGCAGACCAGTGAATTGGTAAGATCAGGCCCTTGCAACAATTCCGTGTTCAAAAACCTCTTTTGCCACATCTGGTTGCGTAACAACATGAATCTGGCAGGAACAGACATGTTTGGAAATGGTCCAAAAGCAGCTCTCTTTACAGCTAATGAACACAATGTGCAGTATTAAGTGTTCAGTGCAGTGTTTTCACTTTCATATTGAGAGATCTCTCAGACTGACAAAGTCTTCTGTTTTTCTTCATTCTGTACTTTTGCAGCCAAAGGTAAGAATATTTTGCAGAAAGCAAATTTGTTTTATAAGACATGCAGATGGTGGTGGTGTGCAATAGTATTTTTTTAACATGCATGCTGTTGTTTTGCAGATATTGCTGTTTTTGCACTCTAATGATAGTAATATCTTTTCTGTTTGTGGTGATGCTTAGTAGATGCTTTCATTCAAAATATTAAATTATGCATTTCTTGTGTGATATTTGAATTACTATCCTCTTGCAGTTGACTTACTATGACGTATCTAATGTTTTTCACTGATTAATGTAATGTATTTAAATGCTTTCATCACGGATGAAAGTATAAGGATTTCCATGTCATTGACTATAACATAAGATATTTCTATAATATATGATGGTATTTTTTCCTTGAGGATAGTATAGAAAAGGAAATCCATGCATTCCATTCCATGCTTTCACTGGTGTGTCATTTTGAAAGAGAGACATTTTTTACTCCTCCTTAAAGTAACAGTTCATTCGAAAATAAAAATTCTGTCATTCCTCAGCCATGATCCTGTATGATGTTAATGTTTCTGTTGGACATGAAAATAAAATCATCACATAGCACTTTTCTATAAAAAGTCTCTGACCACCTCTGTAAAGCTTTTTGTCTCCACTATTACTTTAAAGGGTTAGTACACCCAAAAATGAAAATTGTGTCAATTATTGTTCATCCTCATGTCGTCAAACACCCATAAGACCTTGGAACACAAATTAAGATATTTTTGATGAAATCCGATGACTCAGTGAAACCTATATTGCCAGCAAGACAAAACTTTCAATGCCCAGAGAAGTACTAAAACAAATTTAAAACAGTTCATGTGACTTCAGTGGTACAACCTTAATATTATAAAGAAACTTGGGCATTAGGCATTACCGTTTAAATAGGCATTACCGTTTTTGTTGTTGTTGTTGTTGTTGTGTGTGATGTCATTGATAATATTACTACTATTATTGTTAACACAACTATTATTGTTATTATTAGGATTGTTTCAAGTTGTTTATATCAATTTACACCTTAACTAATATGAAATCAATAATAATGTTCATTGTAAGTGCATTAATTCTTTGTTGTTTCTTATTGGTTAATCACAATCACGTCGGCACAGGTGATCACTTCCGTTTTCTTTATTGCTTCCTTTGTTGAATTGTTTGTTAGTGTTGGAAGGGGGCGAGTAGCGGGAGCCAACTTTCTGTTGACCGTCTTGCATGAGTCATGTCATGTTTTACAATGATCTAATAAACTCTAAGGCAGTTAAAATCATTTGTACTTCTTTAATAACAAGATGACCAAGTGTGAATGAGTCACGAGCCCACTACCTCGCCTCTAAGTGGCTATTGGATGCCACTAATATTAGTCAACAGAAAACGGCGCTTTGTTTCATAAGGATTCCATTCATGCGCTGCATTGGAGCGCAGTCGTGGATCGCAAGTGGACACGGACACGAGACACGAGATACGAGATGCACAGCACTTAGACCGGTATGTGAATGAGTTTACTATTACCTTGCTTGCTGCTGGTGGATTGGAGATGTTATCGTCGATTGTGTTCAATGTGGAGCGTGGATCGATTGGAAGTGCGTAGTTTGTCATGTGTGTTACATGCAGCGCTGGGATTCGCACAATTTTGTGTGTGATTTAAACGGAGTGCTTTGGAAGTTGTATGTGCCGCTGAGTTTGTTTGATTAAAGAAAATGGATGAAGATGAGGCTGATGTGGTTATGGAGCGCAAAAGGGAGCGTAAGCTCACAGCAAAGGCTTGGGAGTTAAAGATTGAATCGTTACAGAAGGACCGTAAATCCAAAGTGAATAAAATAAAAAATGTGATTGCTTCAATGAAAGAGCTTATGCAAAATGATGAAAATTCATCCAAGGTTTATTCTTTACTGGAAACATTGAAGCCTTTGAGAGACGATGTCAATTTGTTGCATGAGAATGTGATTCCTTTACTTCCTGCTGAAGAACAAATAAAGCAAAATGAATGGTATGGTTAAATTTTACGGTTTAACAAAGGGTTTATTGAAGATGTGGAGCAATGGTTGTGTGATCTTAAATTTAAGAGAACTTCACTGACTCAAACTACAACAGCAGTGTCCGAACAGAGAAATGAAAGTCCTCTGTCATCTCATTCTGCAATAGATGGAATACCATCAATGACCATGGCCGTTCAAAGGAAAGCTCCTTTAAATGATCCATTGCCTACTGCTGCGACTTATGGTCCAAATGCAAATTCAAAAACTCTGAATCAATGTGAGGAATGTGATGCACTGACTTGTGAGCATTTCATGGATGAGATCAAACCAAATGATAGTATCTCAAACGTATACAGCAAAAAATCAAGTAAAAGGAGCTCTGCTTCTGGTTCACGATCTAGCAGATTATCTACATCATCTGCTCGTCTTCAAGCTGAAGCTGAAGTAGCGGCTTTATTAGCCAGTGAGCAAATGCTGCAACAGAAGCATTCAGTGGAGGAAGAAGAGGAGCGTTTAAGAAAAAAGAAGGAAAAAATTGATCTTCAAACTAAAATTGCTGTGTCTATGGCTAAAGTCAACTTGAACAGGTCTGCATCAGAACAAAGTATACATGGGGAAGTAAGAAAATCAAGAAAGGAAAATTACGAAATGATCTCTCCCAACTCAATGGCAGTTGCATCAGTTCAAGTTGACACACATGTTGAAGCACAGTCTCTGCCTGTTAATAATTCGACAAGAGGTGCAAGGAAAAAGGAAAGTAATGCTCAGCTTCACCCTGTGCTACAACCGAGGTCCATAACACCATTACAGTCAACTGTATCAATGAATGGGCAGTTACCCTATAACTGTACTAGTGATGCACCTGTTTCAAGACAATAGTTGACTGATAGAGAACAAGGAAATATATTGCGTCTTATGGAAAAACAAAATGAAATTACTTCTATGTTGGTACAACAACGCAACATTTCTTTACTTCCTCACAGAGATATTGTATTCTTTGATGGAGATCCTTTGCAATATCGATGCTTTATACGATCTTTTGAGGAGGTTGTGGAAAAAAGGGCAAACAATTATGGTGACTGTTTCTATTTTCTTGAGCAGTATACTCGAGGTCAACCAAGAGAACTTGTCAGAAGTTGTCAACATATGGCTTCTACACAGGGTTACTTGAAAGCCAAGGCCTTACTTAAGGAACACTTTGGGAATGAAGTCAAAATATCTTCATCATACATGGACAAAGTGCTCTCTTGGAAGTCTATAAAACCTGAGGATACAAAGGCTTTACAAGATTATTATCTTTTTCTCAGAGCTTGCTGTAATGCTATGGAGGATGTTCGTTATATGAAAGAGTTAAACTTGGTTACTAACATGCAAATTATCCTATCCAAATTGCCCTTTAAGCTCAGAGACAAATGGAGAGCAGTGGTGTGTGATTTGCAGGAAAATCGCAATGGACCAGCAACGTTTAAGGACATAGTGGATTTTGTAGAAAGGCAGGTAAAAATTGCTACAGATCCTGTGTTTGGAAACATTGTTGAGGCTCCCTTTGGTGGAGGTCGAAGTTTGATTCGTTCTAAGCCAAAGGGAAGTAGTTTCGCTACCACTGTTACTGTAACAGGAATGGAAGACATTAAGAAAGTTAAAAAAGGAGTATCTTGTCTTTGTTGTGGTGAAGAACATTTTTTGAATTCCTGTACCGTGCTTACTAAAAGACCTCATAAGGAAAAGATGGATTTTTTGAAGAAGAGAGGAATCTGTTTCGGCTGTCTATGTACAGGCCATATTAGCAGAGATTGTAAGAAGCGGCTTACATGTAAAGTGTGTGGCTCTAGACATCCCAGTATCCTTCATGTTTTCCAGCGAGATATATCTGAAGAACCAAAGCAAGCAGTGGGTAGTGCTCTGATCTCTGTTCAGTCTAGTAGCCTTACCGGGGCCGGTGAAGATGCTTGTGCCTTGTCCATTCTTCCAGTATATGTTAAATCTAAGAATGGAAACAAGATCGTGGAAACGTATGCCTTTTTAGATCCAGGCAGCTCGGCGACCTTCTGTACGGAAAGTCTCATGAATAAGCTTAATCTTTCTGGCAGAAAACTGAATATTCTGCTCAAAACCATGAATCAAGATAAACCTTCAAATTTAAGGTAGTAATCAAGGATAGACCTTTTACTTGAAGAGGAATACTCTCCGTGGTTGGTGCTATATATGATCCTCTTGGATTTTTGTCGCCAGTAGTTCTTTCCGCGAAGAAGATTCTTCAAGATCTTTGCAGGGAAAGGATTGGATGGGATAGTGTTATACCCATCAAATATGTACAGAAGTGGAGAAACTGGCTTGAAGATCTTCATGGCTTGGAGAAATTTGAGATAAAAAGATGTTTGAAACCTGTAGAGTTTGGAGAAGTCACCTCGGCTCAGTTACATCATTTCTCAGATGCCAGTGAAGAAGGCTATGGTGTTGTGACCTACCTGCTTCTACGTAACACTCAGAGCATTGTACATTCTGCTTTCTTGATGGGTAAGGCTCGAGTAGCACCAGTGAAATCTACCACCATTCCCCGCATGGAGCTTACAGCTGCCACTCTTGCCAGTCGAATGGACCGGCTATGTAAAAGGGACCTGAGGATGAAGCTACAAGATTCAGTGTTTTGGTCTGACAGCACTGCTGTGTTAAAGTATATTCAAAACGAGTCCTCCAGATTTAAGTGTTTTGTCGCTAACAGAGTGTCTGAGATCATGAGAGCATCCAGTGCGGCTCAGTGGAGGTATATAGATTCTGCCAGCAATCCTGCTGACTTTGCCTCAAGGGGGCTAAAGGTAGTGGCTTTACTTAAGGAGCAGATGTGGACATTTGGACCTCCCTTCCTTATAAGATCACAGGAAGAGTGTCCAAATAATCCAATTGATTTAGAAAAGAGTTTAGTACAAGACCCAGAAATCAAGCAAGAAGCTGTGGTTAACGCACTACTGGTTCAAACTGAGGAGAAAGATAATGCTGTTGCACGTCTTATCAATTATTATTCATCATGGACACGTCTGAGGAAGAGTGTGGCCTGGATCCTTAGGCTGAAGAGAATTCTTCTAGTCCTAAGTAAAAAGAGAAAATAACTGATGGAAACTCATGATTGTACTGAATCTGATCAATCACTGAAGGTTATCGTTGACGAAAGAATGTGCAGATTACGATTCAGTATAGGTAAAGGCGAAGGTTATCTTTCATTAGATGAGCTAGATGACAGTGAAATGGAGATTGTACGCTTTACATTTATATTGTAGGCTTTACAGAGGTGAAGAAGTCAAGCGGAGCAGTCCTCTGTATTGTCTCAATCCAATTCTTGAGGCAGGTGTCATAAGAATGTATGGACGTCTGGATAATGCAGCCATGCCTGTAGAATCGAAGCATCCAATAATACTGTCAAAGGATATGCATGTTTCTGAACTACTCTTAAGGCATGTTCACCATGAGGTCGGGCACGGTGGACGAAACTACATGTTGTCTAGGTTACGCCAACGATATTGGATTCCATGAGCAAGTTCAGCTATACGCAAAGTTCTGTCTAGATGTGTAATCTGCAAACGATTTCAAGGAACAACAGGTTCACAGCAGATGGCAAATCTACCTTCAAGTACAGTTTCATCAGATGAACCACCATTTACTCGAGTTGGAGTTGATTGTTTTGGTCCATTTGAGATCAAACGTGGACTGTGAAGCGATATGGAGTCATTTTTACATGTTTGTCTATAAGAGCCATACATGTCGAAGTAATCGCATCATTAGATACAGATTCCTTCATTCACGCTTTGCGACGGTTCATAGCACGACGTGGTCAAGTATCAGAGTTACGTTCAGATAATGGAACCAACTTTGTTGGAGCCGAACGAGAATTGAGGGAAGCGATAAAAACTGGAACCATGAAAAGATCAGTGATGTTCTAATCCAGAAGAGTATCAAGTGGATATTTAATTCCCCTACAGGATCTCATCACGGAGGCGTCTGGGAGAGGATGATTCGATCAGTGAGGAAGATTATGAATTCAATTTTGAGAGGACAGAGTATAGATGAAGAGGGTCTTCATACGCTTTTGTGTGAAGTGGAGTCAATTATTAATGGCCGTCCCAGGGGCGGACTTAACCATTAGGCAAAGGTAGCCGTCTGCCTTGGGCCCCCGAAAGCTAAGGGCCCCCTAAAATGCCTTGTTTATATATACAGGACAACCGTCTACGTGTCCGCGTTGAACGCGCTTTTGGCAGAAAATGCAGGGACATGGTTTCAGCAATGCAGAAAACGCGGACAGAATCGCGGAATCCATTCATAAAAGGGGAATTACTGTGTAACGCGGAATGTCAGGAATGAATGGCTCAGGCACGTGGTTTACTGAATCAAGCGCGATGCTCGCGCTGCTCGTCTGAACAATTCATTCAGAGACACAAAACATAAAGTATTCATGTTTAAATAGTATTTTTGCCGTTTAATATTAACATACACTAGTCCGTATCGCTATTTGATTGCAGTGTACCGACCTGCATTTGATGTATTCATCCAAAATTCGAAAAATTACGTAACATTCCACGTTAAACAGTAAATTCCGATTTTATGAATGGATTCCGCGATTCCGTCCGCGTTTTCTGCATCACGGAAATCGTGAGCATTTACCGTTTCATTTGTGAGAAACACACACACAGAAAAAAAAGATCTTCAAGGCAACCCCTCAAATTAAAGTTTGTTTATACTTTTTAACAGTAGTGTATGTCTAATTTTAACAGTAAACCTCTGTTTAGCGAATGTATAAAAATTAAAGTTTTTTTTAAAGTATTATTTACATTGGAATAGAAAATAAATGTTTTATGCTTTCATGTGATTACCAGTAAAATTAAAATACATAAAAGAAATAATATACATTTCCATACAGGCACACTTAATTTTTGGTTGAAATAATTCTTAAGCATGTAAATGTACAATTTCCTTCAGTTTAATTTAAATCTGTAATTAAAAAAAAAATATATATATATATATATATATTAAAGAATTAGACAGCCCTGCGCTGTGTAAACAACTGTGCAGTGAAAATTACCCCAAAGTACCAGCTAGTGTCCAAACTACTAATACTGTTATAACCCGTTTACATGTGAACATCTACATTATGAAGAAAGTATGGAAGCCTGTTTCCACCACTGAAAAAAAAAAAATTATTGCGACTTTTTAACTTAGAATTTTTACTTTTTTTCACAGAATTGTGAGATATAAAGTCAGAATTCTGAGGGAAAAAAAGTCAGAATTCTGAGATAAGTCGCAATAATCTTTTTTTCAGTGGTGGAAACAGGCTTCCATAAGAAAACCATTATAACATGAACAAGAAAAATCTAAAAACAAACAAACAAACAAACAAAAAAAAACGGACACAACTATGGGACACCGCCATGCCGCAGCAAGCATCACAACAATGAAAGAAACCTCAAGTTTAAATGTGTGCAATCAGGGGCCCATTCCTGTGTTTTGCCTGGGGCCCCCAAATCACTAAATCCGCCCCTGGGCCGTCCTATAACTAGATCATCCATGGATCCTAATGATTTGGAGGCTCTAGCACCCAACCATCTGTTACTCCTGAAAACCCAACCATCCTTACCCCCTGGTTTATTTCAGAAGGAGGACATATATGTGCGTCGTAGATGCAGTACAGTACATGGCCGACCTGTTTTGGAGGAGATGGTTAAAGGAATATCTACCTCAGCTACAGGAACGGCAGAAATGGCTCGTAAAGAGAAGAAACTTTCAAGTAGGAGACGTTGTACTTATTGTTAATGATGCTGCCCCTCGAAACTCATGGATTATGGGTAAAATCATTCATACCACACCAGACAAAAGGGGATTGATCCGCCAAGTAAAGATTAAAACAAAGTACAACTGCTTAGACAGACCAGTCACCAAGATTTGTCTGCTTCTGGAAGCTGAAGAAGGCTGTAATTGACTTTTTTATTGAGCGCTCAACGACGTACCAACGAAATGACATGGATATGATGACTGACTTATAGACTGACTCTTTTTAGACCTTTGGACTGACGTGACTTTTTGATTTAAGAAGATATAGACATTTTTTACATGGACAAATGCATACACACACATTTGTAAATTATTTTGTATCTCGTATAATGTATGTCTGTATTTATTGTTGTTGTTAATTGACGATGATAATGATGATGATTATTATCTTTTTTTTTTGTAATAATCATGGGGCCGGAATGTAAGTGCATTAATTCTTTGTTGTTTCTTATTGGTTAATCACAATCACGTGGGCACAGGTGATCACTTCCGTTTTCTTTATTACTTCCTTTGTTGAATTGTTTGTTAGTGTTGGAAGGGGGCGAGTAGCGGGAGCCAACTTTCTGTTGACCGTCTTGCATGAGTCATGTCATGTTTTACAATGATCTAATAAACTCTAAGGCAGTTAAAATCATTTGTACTTCTTTAATAACAAGATGACCAAGTGTGAACGAGTCACGAGCCCACTACCTCGCCTCTAAGTGGCTATTGGATGCCACTAATATTCATTATTATATCACACAGGAATAACCTATTGTCTAACTTTATACTGTACCGGTAGATGTTACTATGTCTACACATTTAAAAGTTTTGTGGGATTGTTTTTTTTCTTCTTTTTCCAATGTCCCCCTTATGTGTGCTTGGGTGTATATGTATGTCAGTGGTCAATAAAAAAAATAAAATAAATAATAATATCTAGTTATGGACGATTCCAAAAGCTTCAAAGCTTTATGAATCTTTTGTTTCGAATCAGTGGTTCGGAGCACCAAAGTCACATGATTTCAGTAAATAATGTTTTATTAACAAAGTTCGGGAGGAACACATTCAAATGATCTAACTAATCATCACGTCACTCCAACCAGCAGTCATTAACCAGCAATCAACATGTCTACCCAATCAGCATGAGCGGAGACCTATATATTGACGCAGTCGACTCACCTATGTTTTTGGACAGTTTTCAGCATCCCTCCACCACTCCGGCTCCTCACACTTGCCTGGTAACTTCCTAAACTAGAATACGGGGAGTACATTAGGTTTGGGCCAAATACCGAGCTTGGAGCCGTCTCCTCAGACAGCACACCAAACTGATTACTCTATCTGTTTATTTGTAAGTGTGAGTTTACGAAACAAGACTTCGTTATACATCATAAGCGATTTGAAATTTCAATAGTTAACATGACTTTGGCAGTTTGAAACGCGATCCAAACCACTAATTCGAAACAATAGATTTGTAAAGCTTCGAAGCAGTGTTTTGAAATCGGCCATCATATTGTTGAAAAGTCGTTATTTTGTGTTTTGGGGGGCACAAAATTAAGGTTGTAATATTAAGGTTGAACCACGGTACTCTAGTGCTGTAGTACTCGAGTTCGGTCTCTCGAGTCCGGACGTTTTTCTATTGTCTCAAACTTGTCTTGGACTTGTTGGAATTTGCACTCGGACTTTGTCATTGGTCTCGCCAAATGTGCTTTTTTCAATTATGAACATGTTATTTAACGATGGGCAATGGAACGTGCCCTGAGGCTGCAGACATCTAATCATGCATGACATCTAATGAAATTACCTCACCTTTTGGTTCTCGACAATGTAGGCTACCTTTGTAAAAGTGGGGCTTAGCACTTACTAGCATGAAGAGCCTAGGTGTCACAGTCTGTGTCATCGTGTCTAGTTTAGTCTTCACTATGTCTTATTAGTTATCACCTATTGTCACTTTGTCTAATCACCAGCAGCTGTGCTTCATGTTCTTCCGTGTATTTAAGTTCCTGTCTGTCCATTAGTCTCGGTCGGTCGTTGTTTGTGCGTTGCACTCTGTACGTGTCTGCCCTGTCTTTGAATTAAAACCCTGGTTGTTATTTGTGAACCTTGTCTCCCGTCATCCTGTCTTCCGCCGAGCGTTACAGAACGACTGACCTCTCATAACGAGAAAAAAAAAAGAAGAAAAAAAGATGGACTTACCCACTGCAGCGTGGCTGCTGAGCCCGGAGGCACGGCCCCATCTAGCGGGAATGCTCTGGGCGATCCGGGGAGAATATCGCTCCGTCCCAGCCTGGAAGCCCGGGGTGCGCACCGAGGTCAGCGAGGGGATGGACGACTTCGGAGCCCCGGGGTCGCAGCACGCGGGGCAGTCCAGCACAGAACCAGGAGCCCACCTGAGTACCATCAACTGGTGGGCCGCGGATCCAGTCCCCACCCAAGTCCCCACCCAGATCCCCGCCCTCAAAACCTCGTCTGCCCCGTTCCAGTTCAGAAGCCTGCCTGTCTCCCCGATTCAGTCCCCTGGATCCGTGGCCACCGCGACTGTCGTCGAGCTCCTCGGTTCTGCCCCCGTCGCTCGCTCCGTGCGGCTCCGCACCAGCACCTCGGGCTTCTCCCCCAGCCCAGCCTGAGGCGGAGTCCCCGGCATCCCTTCCGGCCTCCGAGCCCACGTCACCGCCTGGACCCTACAGCCCGTCACCTGCACCTCGACCCACAGCTCCCTCATCACCTCCTCGGTCCGTCAGCCCGGAAGCTCCGCTGGGCGCCCTCGATCCTCCAGTTCTGTCTCCGGGGGTCGACGCTCAGCTTCCGCCACGGACTTCCGGGTTGGCGGCTACACCTCCACCCATCACCCCTTCACCGTCAGCGAGCTCCTCCCTCCCGTCGACCTCCCTGTCGTCCTCAGCCACCACACCGTCACTCCGGTCATCCAGACCAGCGTCGGCTCCTCGGTCACGCGAGGTTCGTCGACCGAGGAGCTCCATCGGTTCCTCAGCCAACTGTCATGGTTCCGCTATCATCGATCGGCCCCAGCACGTCATCTTACCTCACAGTCTGGACTCCTCCCTGGCCCCTCCCTCTGTCAGCCTCACCATGGCGGTGCCCACCTTCTCCAGGACACTACCTGTCTCCAGCGCCACGCCCTCCTCCTGAGCCTCCGCCTCCTTCCTCTTACGGCGCGAGGACGCGCCTTTCCGAGGGGGGGCGTACTGTCACAGTCTGTGTCATCGTGTCTAGTTTAGTCTTCACTATGTCTTATTAGTTATCACCTGTTGTCACTTTGTCTAATAACCAGCAGCTGTGCTTCATGTTCTTCCGTGTATTTAAGTTCCTGTCTGTCCATTAGTCTCGGTCGGTCGTTGTTTGTGCGTTGCACTCTGTACGTGTCTGCCCTGTCTTTGAATTAAAACCCTGGTTGTTATTTGTGAACCTTGTCTCCCGTCATCCTGTCTTCCGCCGAGCGTTACACTAGGGCACAGGCTGAGCATATAGATCGATTTTTTTAAGACTCGATTTCTTGTCTATAATGTTGATAACATTTTGTACAAGAAAAAGCAAATTTTCCCAAATATCCAAACAACTGCAAATGTGACATCGATTTATGAAATAGTTTTATGCAGTAATTAAACAACAAAAGGGTAAAATTAAGTGAAGTACGTTTTAAACAGTATAGTTTGCTCTATTTTGTTCCATTTTTTGTTCAGTTACAACTAAACAAAATCACAGCGAATGAATCTGTGGCTGTGAACAAATCATGAGAGTCAATGATTCAATTACCCATTCAAAAATACAGCCACTTAGGTGTAAATGAATGAATGAATGACTCGATGACTCATTCATTAAGACAGTGACTTACTGCCACCTAATGGCAGGTTTAGTTCAATATTTAAAAGTGTCATGTTGTTTTAACATCATTGCTTATTTCTCTATTGTATATTTTTAATTTAAAAAACATTATTTATTTTATAAATGTATTAATAAAGGTAAAAAAGGATCTTTAATGCACAATCAGCTTAATGGGGAAAATATTGTCCCTTAATGGAAAAGGTATGACTGCAGCAGTCTAAGTGGAAGAGAGGGGGTACGCAGAAGGATTCTAAATGCCTCCGGAGGTAAGTTACTGTAAAATGTTTGGGAAACGCTTCTGTAGTGAATTTAATAGCAACCCGGCAGCTAATATGCACACTTAATTATTTGTTAATTTATCGTCGTATTGTCATTGCAAAAAGAAAAAAAAACACTGGTTTATTATTTTAGTTAGGCCTACTATAGATTCTTTAGGACAAGTAACAAGTTCAAGAATGAACTTTTTTTTCTGTCTGTGTCTTGACTTCTCATTTGGACGGTTTTGACTTGGACTCGAACCTCTTTGGACTCGGTCCTGACTCGGTCTCAACTAGTCCTGCACTTGGACTTCTCTTGGACTACAGCCCTACTGTACTCACATGAACTGTTTTAAATATATTTTTAGTAGCTTTCTGGGCATTGAAAGTGTTAATTGTCTTGCTGGCAGTAGAGGTCTCACTGAACCATCAAATTTCATCAAAATATCTTAGTTTGTGTTCTGAAGATGAACAAAGGTTTTACGGGTGTGGAATGACATGGGTGAGTAATAAATGAGAGAATTTCCATTTTTGGGTTAACTATCATTTTAAGAACACAGCAGGGCAGCGTATTATTATTATCATGCAAATTATCCATTTAATTTTGTTTCAGATTTACAAGATGTCTGCGAGTCACGATAACGGGAATGATACTGACTATGATTATGTCATTCGAGTTCTTCAAAGCATAGAAAATACAAGCACTAAGCAGAACAAACATGAGATGACCTACTTCAGGATGACCTACTTCAGCACATATTATATTGTTCTTATCCTTGGTGTCACCCTCAACTTCTCCATCATTGTCATCAGCTGGAAGAAATACAAGCATTTTCAAGAGGTTGTCATTTGGATTATGGCATTGGCTGTAACACATTTAGTCTCCTGTACATCTGTTGTGTTTCAGCTCCTTTATGCTTACAATTACTTTGAATGGAATTATGGACCTGCAAGCTGCAAGCTGTCATCCTATATCACCTACAGCAATATGTTCTTCACGGCAACCATGCTGAGTGTCTGGAGCATTAAATCTGCTCTTTTAAAGAGCGTATGCAAGTGCAAGAATTGTAACTTTATTCTGATTTCATTCTCCTGGACCATTGCAGCAGTTTTGGCATGTCCTTCGCTGTTTTCCAGAGAAGTTCGAAATCTTCAGTGCATTGATGACTATGACTTAGACAAATCCAGAACAACTCAAGATGGCACTGCAAGGCTGAAGGCTGTAGTTATCATGCGATTTCTCCTCGGACTATTAGTGCCAGCTTTGATAATGTTTATCCGCTGCTGTGTGGCATCATCTCACACAACATGTAAAGATTGTCAGAAGCAGGCACAGATCATCTGTGCTCTAAAGATTGTCTACTTTTTGTGCTGGGGCCCTCAAATCATCTTAACTATGTTTCAAGCCACTGTAAGCGGCAGCCTGGGTACAGATATGTCAAAATATGGACTTCCAGCAGCTACCCTACTGGCCACAATCCACCTCTTTACCAGCCCACTCATCTGTTACTGGGATGCAGTTTTAAAATGAAGTGGATGGAGCATGACCCAAATCACAATCATAATCATATTGATGAGAGGGTAATGGTGCCCTTAAACCAATAATTAGAAGAATAAAGTTGTAGCAAAGCAGGTTGTATATATTGACACCGAAAAGTTCTGAGGTGAGCACATAATTTCCTGTCTAGGCTGAACTGCTTTTATTTGCTTGTGGTTTGTATGGAAAACAAGTTCAATTTGTAAAAGTCTTTTATCACTTTTATTATTATTATTATTATTTAATACATCAATATCTGAAGTTTTATTACACCTACTAAACATTAATTAATCATGACAGCATGTGTTGGTTCCTCTGAACTATGATCACAGTAAATAGATGTTGCAAATAGATGCTGACTGGCGTGTTTTTCTGGTAACCAAGTAATATTTCCTATAACTGGGTTGAACCTCTTCACAGTGAGGTCATGTCATACTTCTCATTATGTTTCAGTGAGTGCATGTCTGTATGAAGATGAACTTGTAATGGGCAGACTAATGGTGTTTTTAGGCTGCTAAGGTATGTAAAATAATTTACTTTTGTATTTTGTGTCTTATTCTATTAATCATTTGGCCAAAAGAAGTGTACAAATTGATTACAAATTGAGTGTGTGTATATATATATATATAGCCTACATTAGTGCTGTCAAAATGACCACGTTATTGGAAAAGCACCGCTTTTTTTTCCGTCATAATTTGGCTAGCGGTACATTTTATATATATATATATGTACCGCTAGCCAAATTACACTCAATTATGTACTTTTACTTAAACAAATACTTTTGAGATGAATTTCTTCCAGTAAAAATAATACTTCCCTTTTTTCCATCATAATTTGGCTAGCGGTACATTATATAATCACGCTTTTAAACCATTCAAGCGCCTCCTGTCTGACACACTCCTGTTGCTTGTGGTTTGTATGGAAAACAAGTTCAATTTGTAAAAGTCTTTTATCACTTTTAATATTATTATTATTATGATTTAATACATCAATATCTGCATTATTTTTACACTTACTGAGCATTAATTAATCATGACAGCATGTGTTGGTTCCTCTGAACTATGATCACAGTAAATAAATGTTCCAAATAGATGCTAACTGGCGTGTTTTTCTGGTAACCAAGTAATATTTCCTATGACTGGGTTGAACCTCTTCACAATGAGGTCATGTCATACTTCTCATTACGTTTCAGTGAGTGCATGTCTGTATGAAGATGAACTTGTAATGGGTAGACTAATGGTGTAATGGTATATTATATAATCACGCTCTTATTAACGCAAATGCTTTTGAACCATTCAAGCGCCTCCTGTCTGACACGCACATGATTCCTGTGCACAGAAAGACGTAGGCCTACTCGCCAATATCACCTTCTCTTTCTCACTTGAACAAACAATAACTCACTGAATTATGCCAAAATGCCCCAAAATCCTCATAAGAGCAGTCTTACATTAACTTAAAAGAATTGTGAGAAAATAAGATGCGTGTCAGATCCACATCAGATGTGCAGCAGCGTCAGCTCTTAAAGTGACAGTAGCCTCATAAGGGGCCACATATCGCGTCTTTTGCGCGCTCAAATTCGATATTTCAAATATAGGCGAGCAGTGCTTTTTCCAGGCACAACGAGATGAAAAATTCTCAACTTTTCAGAATTCCACAAGCGCACCGCAGCTAACCAACCAATCAGCTTCGGCCTTTCCTTTACTAAACATCAAAAGCTCAGCTGATCAGAGCTGTACAGGGTGGTTGTTATATCTCATCTCCATTAATATATCTAGTAGTAAAGCTAATGCAAGGGCTAAAAATCTATTTATCCTTTGCTGAAACTTCCTCATCGTAGTGGAGAGTGCAGTTCCTGATTCCATAGCAACAACAGACGCCAAGGGAGCGCAAGTGCTTTGGAAAAAGGAGACAGCGACACGGCTGTGCTTTCCATGGGTTTTTAGATGAGATATGTGAATGGCCACTAAACCAGTTAGTCTGTCATTAATGTTAATCAAAGAACAAAGATACCAGAGAAAATTTAATCTTATATTAATCTATATTTCATTTATAATTTCATAATTAATCTATGTTTCATAATTTATGCAGTGAAGACTGTAAAGTGTAACTGTAAATTTCTGTATATTTCCTACCTGTTAGATGAGTAGGAAAGTCAGGTAAATATGATATTTATTATAATGGGTTTATGTGAAGATTGCTTCAAGTTCACTTAAATTAAAAGTTTTTTTTTTTAAAGCTGAAATTGATAGCTTTTTAGCTATACTGTAATGTTTAATGTCTATAATTACTGTTTATTAAAAACAATAAAGACATCAGTACCAGTATTAGTATCTGTGATACTGGCCTTCATTCATAAAAAGATGCCATTAAGTAAATATTTAAAATATATCATCAAATGTAAATATACATTTTTCGACATTAATTTAGAGAGTAACTGTGAAATTATTACTATATATATATATATATATACAAACACACACACATATATACACTGGGTATGGAAAGTATTCAGACCCCCTTAAATTTTTCACTCTTTGTTATATTGCAGCCATTTGCTAAAAATTTAAGTTCTTTTTTTCCTCATTAATGTACACACAGCTCCCCATATTGACAGAAAAACACAGAATTGTTGAAATTTTTGCAGATTTATTAAAAAAGAAAAACTGAATTATCACATGGTCCTAAGTATTCAGACCCTTTGCTGTGACATGAATGCATTCATATTACGGGTAGAACACTTTCTTAGAAATTAACAGGATGTAAATAAAGAGCTAAAGTTATCCATTGCTCAGGGAGAGACTTAAAGTTAGCTTACATGATGGTGTCATTAGTTATCTTTGATCATTTTTACCATTTTAACCAATCATCATGAAATGTTTAAGTTGGCTTGTAAAAGCTAAGTTAGCTGAAATGCTATTTGAAATGCTAAACTTATACTGTTCTTGTGTTTATTATTTTTCTTCTGTTCCTGAATTTCTGACTGCTACTCCTAGAGCTTTAATGGCCCAGGCCCCAAACTTGCCACAGACTTGGGCCCTGATGTGAAATTCGTTGCAATATCTTTTTAGAGTGATTAGAGCCACTACATGCGCATTTGTCAAACTTCATATTTTTCCCATAGACTAACATTGAAAAAAGGAAAAATGCGCTCTCTAGTGGTGCAGTACCGTCCACTGGAGGGAGCAGCAATCCCGTTTTTTATTCTAGTCAAATAAGACAGAAATAATGTTATTGTCAAGTCAAGTTAAGTCACCTTTACTTATATATCACTTTTTACAATGCAAATTGTGGAAAAGCAGCTTTACATTAATAATTGGCAAATAATTTTTGGCTGCACAGCAGCTCCCAAAGAAAATGATGTCATATAGACAGAGACAGCACTTCAAAACAACTGGAACTATTAATCGTGTGAATGCAGGTCTTACACACTTTATGGGTAAGTTAATCACTGTTCTGTTCTGTTCGCTCATGCGATCACATCGATTTAGAACTCTCAACAGTTCATCATTTCTGTGTTTTAAAGCTTACCAGTTCGAACCATTCTAATGACTGTATAATATACAAGCAAATCAATGAAAGACATTCATTTAGAGGTAGCGAGCCGTATTGTTTGACAGAAAGAGTCTGGTCTCTGAACGCGAGTGACCACAAACTCATGAAAGTTCATCACTTGCATGTGTTCTTTAACCTTATTAATTAAAACATTACAGTGATTAGACAAGATTATATCACAGGAACGTATTAAAAGAGCTTCATTTAGAGTTTGGAAGCTTTTCGGTGACACAGAGATGTGCCGTGTCTCTAATAATGATCGTGCCCAATTATAGAAATAACTAAATCTGTATACATGCAGGGATTTTTAAAAATACAACTACAATATAAACTGCTGCAAATAAATTGCATTTGGATCATTATTATTTATATTACATTGGTGCTTGCCTCATAAGTTCCACGCATACATATTCAGACAGTTCACGAGCCAAACCACGCTCTTAAAGGGGCGATGGTTCTTAAAGCAGCGATAACTTAGATACTTTATTCTTCTGAATGCATAATGTGTGTTTATCCACTTTTGTCTCTGGTTAACCTTCAAGGCTTTCCCAAGCCAACATCAAAGTTTTTTTCTACGAACTTTAGGCTCTAGTTATATTTGTAATACATTTCTATAATTTTATGAAAATTGAACATGGTGTTATAAATTAGGCAAATCAAACCATCACAGAATTCATTAAATCCATACTTACTGATACTGATAAGAGCTGTTGTTTTCTCACTAAAATAATGTCCATTCCTGGGGGATGATTTCACTGTGGAACTAGCTCTTAGTCAAATTTAAGGGGAAAGTTAAGCTTCAGTTTTTAGTGAAACTGATTATAAGAAAACCATATAAAATAACTATTAAACAATACACAAAAGAAAACAAGTCTGATTAGAGAAATAAAAGCAAAACACCTGGAATTTATTTATAGGGAAATGATTTTAAATGGTCACTTAATTATTTTATTCACAGAAATAACTGAATTACATCAGATCATTGTAGATGGCCAAAGCTTAGAGTTTGTTATATAAATCTGTTTCTCCAAAACTAGAACAACAAAATGTGAAGTGAAAGTAGGGGATCTTGTTGATGAGGAAAACAAAAACAGTTTTGGAAGTGTTTTGTGGAAGTAAAGCATGTGCAGTCATGCACAATGTTGCCCAAGAGAAGGACTTTATAAATGCAAAAGTTGACAAAGTTGTCAGATGACATATGGGTAATAGTGCAGTAATGCTGGAGACACTGCTTTTGGGCTAAGGTGAGAGACTGCAATTTATAAGATTTGTGAACATTTACTTGAATGCTTCTGTCCACAGAGATGCTTATAATTATGATAATAGTTATATATTAAATAATATAGATTTTATTTTAAAATGTATTATGACTAGCTTATAAAAAAGTTTCATTTTGCTTTTTGTTATTTTCTCTCAAATCTTTCCCTATAAACATATATTTTAGTTTAAAAAAATTCACTAAATGAATTTTCATGAAATTACATTGAACTTTTAGATTGAAATGACATTGCTGAGGAACAGTGACTGATATCGCGGATACTTGAAGAACAGTTGAACTAACAAAAGATCTTTTTGTTGTCTGCTCACAGGGAATCAACGTGAATTACAATGGATTCAACAGATTTTCTATTTAACTATGATTCAGCTATTGAATATGAAAATGACATTGGTAACTCCAGTAACATAACGTACGAAGAAGTTTCTTTCCCCACAACAGTCCACAATACATGTTTCAATCAGGTTCTTTGCCTGTTGTTGCTAGTGATCAATGTGATCATCTGTTTGCTGGGCCTTGGTGGAAATGCAGTGGTTATCTGGATTGCAGGGATTGGCATGAAGAAGTCAGTCAATACTACCTGGTACCTGAGCCTGGCTCTATCTGACTTTATATTCTGTGCTTGTTTGCCTTTTAACATCGCCTACGGTGTCACCTCAGACTGGATCTTCGGCCTCTTCATGTGCAAGTTCACGTCCTTTGTCATGTTTCTCAACATGTTCAGCAGCATCTTCCTCCTCGTCATCATCAGCATGGATCGCTGCATCGCCGTTATTTTTCCTGTTTGGGCTCAGAATCACCGCACTATCAGAAAAGCATCTGTATTAATTGTACTCGCGTGGATCATCTCTGCAGCTTTAAGTATCCCATCTATTGTTTTCCGTGATGTCCAGAATTACCTGGGCACAAACCGATGCATGAACAACTACACGTCCAGCCAGTACAGCCACAGAATCATTGCAATGAGCCGCTTTGTTTTTGGATTTGTGATTCCTTTCATCCTCATCATCGTTTGTTATACTGTCATCATCCTCAGACTGAGAGCTTCCCAAATGGCAAAGTCCAACAAACCCTTCAAGATCATGACGGCTCTCATTCTGACCTTCTTCTTGTGCTGGCTGCCTTACCACACATTTGTGCTAATTGAACAAAACAAAACATTCAACAATGAGGTCATTACTCTCGGACTGACCATTGGCACCACTATTGCTGCCGCTAACAGCTTCCTAAACCCTGTTTTGTACGTCTTCATGGGCAATGACTTCAGGAAGAAGTTCAGGAGCTCCATCTTATCAAAGATTGAGAATGCTATTGGAGAAGATGGCCGAACAATCAGTCGTTACCTGTCTCGCTCTAGTTCAGTGGATGCCAGGGCGTCCACTCATATCTAAAAAAAAATCAAATAAAAATAAACTACAAGTAAGTTGTTTTCCATTAGAGCTGTCAATTTAATGCAGTTCCTGGAGGGCCAATTTAGTTTAAGTTTAGTTCAACCCTAATTAAACACACCAACTAATCAAGGTCTTTAACATTACTAGAAACGTTTAGACAGGTGTTTTTGAGTTTGAAGTAACATAATGCATTTATTTAGTGTGATTAAACGTAAAAAAAAAAAAAAAACAAGGACCAGATTTTATAACAAGCCCATACTTTTGCATAAAAAACTACTTTAGCGATGAAAATGCATGAACACGTACAATTATTTTTTCAGCTAAATAGTTGCATATGCATTTGTCGGAGTTTCTCTTTTAGAGGAGAATGATGGTAGTTTTTAAATTATTAATACAACGTGATTTACTGAGGTTTACAGTAGTAAATTTAGTGGTATTTGCACCATTATGCAATGCCCCAAAGAAGCATGTCGCAGCTCATTTTGTGCTTGACATGGCTGTGATAGTTGCCGGTCTCATGCTAATTTAACTTGCTTAGTAAATCTGGCCCTGCACTGTAACAAAAAAGTAAACAAATAAATAAACATTTTTCTTAATTTTCTACCATGACATTATGCTTTAAGTTTGTGGATATTTCCTTCAGTCAGAATCAGGAAGAGCTTTATTCCCAAGTATATTTGCACACATAAGGAATTTGTTTTTGTTTCAGTACACAGAGACAACAAACAGTACTCAGATAGTAAAATAAAAAATAAAGATATATGAAAATAAGACACATATGTATATGTATATATATATATATTATATATATATATAACAAAATAGATATTTGTACATACATGTGTGCTATATACAAATAGAATATAATAGTATGATTAACGGGAAATGGAATAAGAAGAGGTAGACTATTGTCAAGTAAAAATAAGTCATATTGGGCATAGTTATCATTGCACAGTGGGTTTTTATTTCCACTATTTATGACGTAGATTGCCTGGGGGAAGAAACTTTTCTTGTGCCTGGCTTTTCTGGTGCTCGGTGCGCTGTAGTGCCGGCCAGGCAGCAAAAGTTAAAAAAAGAAGTTGGCTTGAAGTGCAGAGGACTGCTAAGTAAAACTGCATCAGCAGCACTTGTGAACTTCTTCAACTGGAGAAGGAAGTACAACCTCTGCTGGGCCTTTTTTCACAATGGAGTCAATGTGAATGTCCCACTTCAGATCCTGAAAGACTGTTCAACCCTAAAACACAACATAATGCAATGCACAATTCTGAATACAGGTAAAACATCTGTGAAACATCAACACGGCCCTATGGACTTTTCTTTGAGTGTGCCACCTGGATGTAAATTTTCTTACAATCAGAGCAATTTAAGCTTAAAATACCACTTAAATGTCATCCTGGATGCATTCAAAACTGTTGGAGTGCAACAAAATGAAACAACAAATGGGTTTCAAGATTTTTAACATAAATGCTTTTAACTTGACACTGCATCTTAAAATGTGGTGCAACAACCAAATTATCTGATCAAACACTTATACATAAATCAGATAGAATGTGACAGAATGTGAAAGAAGCCTTTCCCCCGATGTCAACATAATTTTAGGCCAGTCATCCCTATTGTAAATTATCCGGTAATAAACAATATGCTGACTTCTGATGCCACTTCTTTTGTAATATGTATTTAATGATTTACATGTTTGCCACAATAATGTAATGTCTTTGAATTATTTTCCTTTGAGGCTTTGTAATTAGATTATGCAGTTAATTTGATTACATTTTTAAACGATTTACAGTCCTACTTTTCAGTAATTTATAGTAAATTGAACCATCATTATGCTCAATGCAAAAGGATTCCTAATGTAAGCAAGCATTCTTTAATCTTCATAGCCACTTGTACAATAATTTAACTGAACTTTTATGTGACTAATAAACATAATTATTTGACTTCAATTATTGTGCTTGAGCTTCATAATATAACCCACTTCAGCATCGTGACACAGTGGTAAAGGAGGCACATGTTAGCCTGTTTACTGATGGCGCTATATTCTGGGGTATTAACCTCAAACCAGCTTATTGCTTACTATTGCTTACCATCAGATAAACAGCCATTTTGACAAGTGTATGCAGTGTGGCCATCAACAGTATCAGTTCTCAGAATTTACTCACAGAGGAACTAGGTGTTAAAATATTTCGCCAATAGCTCTGTCTGCACTCTTATGATAAGAGAAAACAACCCAGCAGCAGCTGTACGGGTCTGAAGCATCGAAAATAGCATTGTGAGGCGTACTTTGTGAGGTAAGTTATTATTTATAGATGTCATAGGAGCCAGAGCATCAAAGATATATAAGATACAAGATGTATATTTATCATGCGGTGAACACTTGCTGCCTGTATAATTCTAAAGACAGAGAGAAGTAAAGGAATTAAGATGCATTTGACTAATTCCATGCTGCAACAAAATCAACTAAAATACTTTATAAATTCAGGACTGCAACCACCTTTACAGGCTGTAGATATCAGATATAATATAAAATAAGAAACTTCATGTCTTCCTTACTTAACAAACTTACAAACTTACTTAACAAAAGATACTTGTCAGTCCTAATTTTTACATGCTGAAGTTCCAAAGTGAGTAGTAAAATTCAAATGCTGATAACATGCCACTTGTGTAAATTGTGGCCCTATGTGGTTTAAACACTGAGGTAGACTGACAAAAATTGTGGGAAAGGCAGTTAATCGCAAATCTAGTGTCACGATGTTTGTGAGCAGCAACTGCATTCATTTTTATAAATAGGAAAAATGGCTTCACTTTATATTTATTTGGATTTAAATTGCCTATTGTTTTCATTACAGAACTCTATATTCCATTTAGTTCAAACAAGACATAATGGATGACACAGATTACAACCACGAGTACGACTACAACAGTAGCAGTAAAGAACTTCAAAATCTCACAAAAGGTCACGTTTCTCGGGATGCGCATCCTGGATACTGCAAGGAAGCAGCATGTGTAATCACAGTTATTTTTAATGTGCTCATATTCCTTCTTGGCATCATTGGAAATGGTGCAGTGATCTGGATTGCTGGTTTTAAGATGAAGAAGTCAGTGAACACCACCTGGTACCTGAGCCTGGCTTTGTCCGACTTCATTTTCTGCGCTACTCTCCCTTTCATCATCAGCATGATAGTTACGAACACCTGGAACTTTGGGCTCTTCATGTGCAAGTTCACCCCTTTTGTTATGACCCTCAATATGTACAGCAGCATTTTCATCCTAGTCATCATTAGTGTGGATCGCTGCATCACAGTCAAGTTTCCTGTCTGGGCTCAGAATCAACGCACTACAAAGAAAGCCTCTTTAGTTGTTGTGATGGCTTGGTTCGTGTCTGCTTTGCTTAGCATTCCATCTGCCACATTTAGAGATATTACACGTGAATCATCAACAGTTCAGTGTTATAACAAATATGCTAACTCTAAACATGACCACAGAACAGTCGTGTTCACGCGCTTTACTTTTGGGTTTTTAATTCCGTTCCTGATCATTTCCACCTGTTACTCCGTGCTGATCTGTAAACTCAGAACAAACCAAATGTCCAAATCCACCAAGCCCTACAAGATCATGACATTACTGATTACAACTTTTTTTGTCTGTTGGTTGCCATTTCACATTACTTCTATTCTAGAGTTGTCCAAATCTGCACACGATCTTGTCTTTCACACGACCCAACAAGTATGTGGTGCTCTTGCCACTGCAAACAGCTTTGTAAACCCATTCCTCTACGCATTCATGGCCAAGGATTTGAAGAAGAAATGCTATTCTTTCCTGTCAAAGATCGAGAGCGCCATTGATGAGGAGACCCGAAGCACTTTCCAAAGAACTTCCATTACCAATTATGTTGATAACAGACTTTCCACTGCTGTCTGAAATTTTAAAACAATTCTTGGACAAAAGACATTTCGGTAACAGTTTACAATAAGGTAACAACTTACTTTAAATAGGATGAACTAAGATCCATGAAAAATACTTCTACAGAATTTATTAATCTTAGTTAATGTTAATTTCAACATTTACTAATACATTATTAAAATAAAAGTATTTGTTAACATTAGTTAATTTACCGTGAACATGAACAATGAACTGTATTTTATTAGCTAACATTAACAAATATGAATCAATACTGTAACAAATGTATTACACATTGTTCGTTCGTGTTAGTTAATACATAAATGTTGACAAATGAGACCTTATTGTAAAGTGTTACCAGTATTTCTCTTTATTCTCATCCAAGTCGGACTGGAGAATGCTGGCCTGAAAAAGACGGAACATTGACAAGCTGTGCAATTGTTTGTGTGTTGCATGTAACGCAGCTGAAACATCTAGAATAAATCAATGTAAATAGGTTTAATAAAAGCTGCCTTCTATAAATGTTTTTGTATATTAAAACGACATTTTGTTTAATGGTTTTTTGCAGAATTCTATAACTATTAAATTTGGACTATTCTTTGCCTAATCATTTATGCATGTCATTATTGCAGGTATCTCAAAAAGGATGCATAAAAAACAACAAAACCTGTTATTTCTTATCATACGTGTTTAGGGACAACACATTTTGTGTTAGTTTTAACTCATCCCGCATGTTATTCTTCTTAACACAGACAGTGTGTGTTAAATTCCTCTGAAAGATCCACATTTATTGCCTGAGAAATGTCTTATTTTTAATCAGTAATTACAATTCGAATAAGACACAATATAGAGCTGTTACCAAACAATTGAAATCACTAACAACAAAATTCATCTTTACCCTGCTGAGGTGAAACAGAAGTTGCATCTGAATTGGTACAATTACAAATGCATAAATAATGTTGAGATTAATGTTTTAAAAATTAAATTTTGTTTATTGAACATTTGTGAAAAAAAAATCTATTTCACATCTGCAATTGTGCTCATAATTGATAATGATGTTAACAGTGGCAGTTCTAGATAAATTTTACAAGGGGGGCCAAGGAGGGGCCAGTGTTTAACCAGAGGGGCACATTAAAAATGGTAACAAACTATATTTAAAGATTATAAACTTTGTTTTACTTTACTTCCTGATATCAGTAGAAAGATGCACAATAAACAAGGGGCACAAGTACATTTATTTACTTATGCATGTACACTACCAATCAAAGTGTACAAGAAAAACAGTATTATTGTGAAATATTTGTATAATTCAAAATAACTTTTTTTTATATTTGAATAGGGTATATTTTAAAATGTAATTTATTCCAGTGATCAAAGCTGAATTTTCAGCATTATTACTCCACTCTTCAGTGTCACATGATCCTTCACAAATCATTCTAATATGCTGATTTGCTGCTCAAGAAACATTTATAATTATTACCAATGTTGATGATTATTATCAATGATTTGTGAAGGATTTGTGAAGGATCATGTGACACTGGAGACTGGAGTAATGATGATAAATTCAGCTTTGATCATAGGATATAAATTACACTTTACTATATATTCAAAACAGACATTCTACATTTTAATAATATTTCACAATATTACAGCTTTTCTTGTATTTTAATAACATAAATGCAGCCTTGGTGAGCAGAAGAGACTTCTTCCAAAACAACCAAAATAGTACAGTTTCCAAACTTTTGACTGGTAGTGCATATCTGCATGTATTTGAAAATGTAGGCCAAGCATTTACTTAAAAGAAGAAACATTAGAGCCATTTTTAACATCACAACATTGTGCAAGAGCAACAAGTCACTTACGAGATATGAGTCACTTGCGCGCTATAATTGACCCGTGTAGGACGTTCCGTCGCCTTAGTTCCAGTTTTGGCGCTCGCGTGTAAAATCATAATAAATTCATAATTAATTTTTTTTTTTTTTGGTCAGCACAGGGGTGGCCAGGGACATGTCTACAGAGGCACGGGCCTATCTAGGCCTCCGTGTAGAACCGCCACTGGATGTTAATAAAGAAATCAGACGGCAATTTAGCGATATCCCTGTAGCTGTGGTCTTGAAATAATATCCCGAGTCCGTTTAGTCTGGGACCAAGACAAAACCAAGACGAAATGTGGACAAAAAATGGTCTTAAGACCGGTCTTAAGTACTACAACACTAGGCCTAACTATCAGATATTACTGCAGAAAATACCAGAAAGGATGAGTGGTCGCTAACTGTGTAAACGCACATTAAACCGTCTAAATATTTCACAAACAACAAAAAAAGAGACATTTTTATAGTTTATAATAAAAAATTAATCCAGTTACCTGACATAGGCCTAAGTGCATTCAAGTCATCCAGCGATGAAAAAGGGTTGAGAATCTGCCTAACAACTTGCTGAGTGAGGTAAGCAGCAATGCGATTGGATGACAGTTAACACATTTTGTGTTGAATACACTGGTGTTTTTCTATTTTTACACACATTCAACATGTGTAAAACATGAACACATCCTTTTCTTAGAGTGTGGTGAGATGTTTTTCTTAGAAACTCTTTGAAGCATGTTGCTGTATTTACCCTTATTATTGTTACATTTTGTATTCATAGAGGTGATTTAAATTTTTTCATTCTTAAACGCTTTTCCTAACACCAAATGAGTGCATGTACAGTATGTTAGTGAGCCCTATGCCATGGAGCCAGATCTTATACAGTAACCTTATCACAAAGAAACCTTGTTGTCCAAGCATTTATATAATAAACATCTTATAGTTTGAGGATTTATGTTGGTTTTAAGAGGCATCATAACATCGGAAGGCAATTCCCAGATTATTAAAAAAAAAAAAAAAAAAAAAAAAAAAAAAAAAACAAGTTACAATTTACCCCCCATACAGTGCGTGTGATGCAGGAGTTGTGAGACATTCAATCACTCTTTATATGAATACTCTAGAAATGAGAATGAGATAAAATGTATCCTAACTTGCCTGTGACATATTTCATAAAACAGCTTTTTTTTCAGCTTAAACTCTAAAAATGGATCAGTCCAAAATTAAAGTATTACTTTGTATTACTTTAATTATTGTATTACATATAACTTGGGAAATTTAAAGTTTTATGGCAGGGCCATCTCTGACTGCAAAAGTGGAGAAAGGTTTGCTACATTGGACCAGCACAAAGAAATGTCCTAAAACACAATCGACAATTGACAGACACTTAAAGAAAGGGAAGGACAGGACTTCACATGGGCCCACAGGCAGTTTCTGCCCTGCACCCATCTTGAGACAAACAGGTTTACACCTGAACCACCATAAAAATTCCTGAAGGGCCATTTGGATGCTGCAGCAGTGGCTGAAACAAAGAATCCATCCAAATCCATTTATAGTTTGGAAACCTTAAATCTGATGTAAACTACACAAATCCATTGCACTTACTCAGAGAAATAAGTGTTCTATTTGTAGTGCACAAATTCAGCTGTTACTGTACAAATTCATGCGTGATAGTTTTTCCATCTCGTTGGGACTGTTTAGAATGTTGCCAAAGGTATTCTGGTCTGGTGGTGGTTTGGTGAGTGAGAAATACTTTGGTAAAACTTTAAAGACACTGTATAAACTGTGTTCCACTGGAGAAAGACACACCGTGTTTGTCCCCTCTGATGCCAGCAGCACTGGAATGGAGAAGCGCCAAATCGCTCTCTCCTCCTCTTTGGTAAGGGATGAATGCACCCTTTCAGCAGACACTCCTTGTTCTAAACTCCCGGCCGATTACAGGAAAGGCAGCAACAGATAGATACAAGTCCTGAGTGTCAGTGCTGTAAGAGGAAAGACAAACACAGACCGTGAGAGCGGTTCAAAAGCATAAGGAGTTGTATGCTCTTCAAACGCTCTCGTGGGACATTGAATAAAAATTTCCTGATAATTTGCTCACCCCCATGTCATCCAAGATGTTTATGTCTTTCTTTCTTCAGTCATAAATAAATTAAGTTTTTTGAGGAAAACATTCCAGGATTTTTCTCCATATAGCTGACTTCACCAGGGTACAGCAGATTTTTAACTTTATCACTAAGACACTTTATTTACCACTAAATGAGCTTTGAGCATTGGCCAATCAAGTGCCATTCATATCACACTTCCCCATAAAACGAGCAGAAAGCACAAGACATTGCGGTACCTTGGCTGCCCTGAAACTGTTGTATATATTGTTTTTAATATCTATGAAGAGATACAATTTTTCAGAATGTAAGTTTGTCCTTAGAAAGACATTGCGGCCTGTAAACTTGTTTTTGCAATTTTCTGAAAGAGTGATAAAACCTGTGAAAACCAACTCTAGGAATTTGCAAAAAAAAAAAAAAAAACAGCATTTAAAATAAACAGAGCTGTAAAGAGACATTTAAAGGTGAAGCGCACAATTTTTGCAGCATTAGCAACCAACAGAATTGCAGGAATAATGTTTTGAGGTTTGTTTTCCAGACCCTTCACCTATCCACCATTGGTTGGACAAACAATTAGTCCTTCCCAAAACACAACTCATTTTCCATGAAAACAGCTTCATCAGAATTTTCACTAAATGTACACAGAAAACGATAAATACTTAAAATCATACGTTCAAATGCTGATAAGCCTTAAATAAATATATATAAAACTAACTAAATACATAAATGAATGGTGGGCCTCTGAGAATTTGGGGCTTTACAATTTATTGACCAGGACATCCTGCACCAAACAAGAACAAAAGCTTTCCTCAGTCACACAGTTCTCTCGGGTCACAATTATTAATAGACATCTTTCATTTCCTTTGCACTGCTGGCAATCACTCCTATAGATTTTCCTATTTGGTAGAAATTCCTTACATTCATTCCATACAAAATACATTCAGAAAGACACTTCAGGTTTGTTCCTTTTTTAAATGAAAAGCATGTAATGCTCAAATTTAAAAGCCTTTTCAAAAATAGAGGTGATACTTTTCTGTTTTTTAAAGTAATTCTCCATGTGAGCATTACAAAAATATATATGTACATTTACATATATTGAATGTTATTTGTTAGGTCTCTAGCTGAAAAGCAGAAATTTACCCGTGAGGTGTTTTTTTCTCTTTTTAGGACATTGCTTCATACTTGCTTTCACCCCTTAATTCTAGATTATTTCATAGATTATAATGTTGATTTTCTGTTTTGAATAAAAAAAAACACGTCTGCAATTAAAACAATGAAAGCAAAAAAAAACAATTCTGAACATTTCTGTAGGGAACAAGTTTATAATTGCATCCAAAACCGGACATAACATGGGAGGAATTATTTGATTTTTGAATCTTTTCAGGTGTGTCAATGGAAATGGGAAATGGTACATATTGTACTGCAAATATACTCATAGTCTAAACTGGAACATAAATTAGTGAAGAAGGGGTTTTTGCTTAAAGGGATAGGTCGTCCAAAAATGAATTAAAATTTGTTGTCTTCATCTATTGCCTAAAGTGACCATGTTGATCAAAAACAAAAAAAAACATCTTTCATCTTGTATCCCTTTAATAGATTACTATAATTATGATGGAGAAAAGGGTAAGTCAATGTGTTATTTCAAGCAATTTACAAGAAGTCCCCATTTCTTTTACTTTGTGAACAGAAGATGAATTGTTTTGTTTTTTATTGCCCACTGCAAATACGTATATCTTAAAACCTCAGTGAAAATCGAAAGGTAAATCATTTAACTTGAAGAAATAATCTCAACATAGAAGTTCCCTAAACTAACTTGGTTACTTTCATCTAAGTCAACAGCCCTACAAAGGACTATATCTGCAATTTGCCTGCAAATCACTGAAGGCAGGTACCAGACAACATGTTTTTTGAGTTGTCCATGCATTTATCTAATACACATGGTATAGCTTGAGGATTTTTGTTGTCCATATACCTCTTTTACTGATCGGTTTTAAGAAGCATATTAATCTGAAGGCAATGTTCACATATTTTTCAGGAACAGGGAGGTGGGGTTCCAATGTTAAACATGAAATCGCTGTCCATATATTATTCCCAATTAGACTGAAGTGCTTAATGGGCCATAGTCTAGTCCAGTAGTGGCAGGCATAGCAAACTCAATGAAACACAGATGTGATGTGTCCATCTAAATAGCTGACCCGGATGTCTTGGTGGCAACAGACACTTTCATAAAAAGCATGAATGTTTGAATAAACAGTCATTGCCCGTGATGACTAACTGAATTTGTGGTTACCACACACTTAAACTGGCCCAAGGAAGATGGATCCATGGTGGTTAACCTTAAAGCCAAATGAACTGGAGCCAAATGTTGCACAAGCCCATGTCTTACTATGTAGTATATCTTTAGATTAATCGTGATAGGACAAACAGTTTTTCAGCAGTAATTTTGTGCAAACTGAGAGCAAACAAGGAGGCTGACAATAAACAATTTTATATTCTAGGGAAAAAAGTTCAAGGAAAAAATGTGTGAAAAAAAGCAAATGTCAAGAGATGAGTATCATCTGGGTCTGTAGTCCTCAGGTACACCAGACATGTTTCTCTTTCTCAGTGCCGTGTCCACAGTCTTAATAAGCCCGTCAATGGTGGCACGCATTTCAGGCGTGTAAGGGTCATATTCCAGCTTTCTGAGACCAGAACGTTTAAAGTTCCCATCTTTCTGTCCTTCCACACACAACAGGCGGTCCTCTGATACTTCCAGACCCAGAAATATGACCATGTCTTTTAACTGAGAGAAAAGGTCCCGTTTTAAATCCTCAAAGTGCACTACTTGAACTTTCTTCCCATATTTCAGCCAGTCTAGTGTGTGGGATGCCCACCATGGAGCGTAGTTCTTCACAAACTCTGGCCACTCTGATTGAGAGAGAGAGAGAGAGATTATTTATTTTTTATTTTTTTAAACGGGGTGTCCTGGTGGGCCACTGTCTGGCAGAGTTTAGCTCCAACCTGCCTGTAAGTTTGTAGTATGCCTAGTAAGACCTTGATTAGCTGTTCAGGTGTGTTTAATTGGGATTGGAGCTGAACTCTGCAGGACAGTGACCCTCCAGGAGTAGGACTGGACACCCATGTCTTACAATAGCGTGCTGTCCCATAGTGCCTTTGCATTTCAAAACCTTGACACATCTGTAGAAGTGTAAAAAATGAAGAAGCAAAAAATGCTGATTTTTCTTCTTTTCTTTTTTTTTTTTTGGATGCTTCTGTGTTTTGGGTCGTGTGACGCATCGGAAAGAGCTAATAAGCCAGTTGACATGCCAACAATAACATTGAAGCAACAACTGAGAAACATGTTTTAAGAAAAGAGTTGTCATTAAAATTTCAGAAACCTAATACAAAGTGAAACAAAAACAGAATGTCAAAGTGCTCATTTTGAAAAAAACAAGACACCAAAATGTCACAAGCATTTGCTTCTCTGTGGGAAAAATATTAAAAAAAGAAGAACAAGAAGCCAATGTTGCTTAAAAATGAATTTTGCTGGGGTAAAGACAACTTTGCACAATCCATTTACTGACTGTTCACAAACTTTTGATCAATGCAACATCATTTTAGTAAAATTACTTTTACTGCAAGAAAAATGTGTCTTGGTTTAATAGTTATAACCATTAACCATTAATAAAGTTAACACCAGTATGTATATGGTGCCTAGTAAGAGATTTGGGTACCTAAAAATAAGCGTCAGTTTCTCAGTAGGCTTTCAGGCTGTTTCAGAATTAAAACGGGAAAAGATTCCCGACAAAACCACGTTAAAGATAGTCATGTCTTTTTGTGTCTGATGCTCTTGACCACAGTACATATTTACCCTCAAACTGACGTCAACGTCAAGAAAAAACAGAAGTTCTTTTGATCATTTACCCCAAAGATAAACTTCCAAACTGGACTGAGACACAGATAATGTCATCATATACAGAGATCAGCTCAGTGAAAATGAGTTTAGAGAAACGTTGACTAAAATGTTCTGTTTTACCTCAAATTTGTGAATGTGATGTATTTTGTATGCTCTTCACAGTATTGCACCATAAGACTTATTATGGAAGAGGACATGGACAAACTGTAATGGGGAAAATGATCAACATGGCAGCAGTGGGATAGGTAGTTATTAGAGCCAGTTAACATGGTTATGTTCTTCATGGGAGTAGCACTAGGTTTTAGATCAAGCTTTCATCTCTCACCTTTTCCCTTCCAGTGAGCTTGAGAGGCAAATCCAATATGGCCACCATACTTTCTGTTAAATTCAGCCATGAGTGCTTTATAAGGGTTCCGGATCATAAGGATGCTAGCGTCAAAGGCATCAATCTCCTTCCTGCCACTCTCATGGGTCTTGATACATAAGGTTCTACCGCTGCGCCAGTGATCTCTCTCCCCTTTGAATCCTGCACATTCAAAGAGTTCAACAAGAGAGGAAGACCATGAACAAGCAAGAGAGAACACAATGGCTAAAAAGGACTAGCTGAAAGTTAAGTTAACCTTTGTTGTACAGTGAGCCATCAAAGTAGTAGCTCCCCGTGTAGTAACCTGTGGCCAGTTCAATAAGGTGACGGGCCCAGGTATTCCCTGCTCCTGGGAAACTAGCTAGTGCCATTAGGTGCTTGGAACGAGTGGGTAAAAAGCGCCGGTCCATACAGCGATTATCTGCAGAGTTAAAGAAGACATATATCAGACCAAACAAGAGATACTGAGTTGAAAAAAATCCTTAGTTTCATTAAAGTTTCCTTGAAATTGCTTGTCAAGTAAGTATACTAGCATATACGTACATGGTCTTAAAACGAACATATATGGATTAAAACCACAAAAATAACGGTCTTTAAATAACAGAAACTTTCTGTGAAAGACAGATAAAATGTCTCTATCGGACTTGAGCAGTGTGATAAACAGTGGGAAAGCTTATAATGCACACACATGTTCCCATGTTTTCTTGCTTAGATTTCAAGTTTGGTTTGGACCAGTTGATGATGACCATTCAGAATTTGAACCACAGAGCTGATGACTATCAGACTGAGCAGAAAATGAGATGAGTTTGTACTTTGATTGGGAAGCAGGGCCAGAGATAGTAGAGTGAAAGGTGGGAATGATTCTAGGGGCCCACAATGATTGTAGTAGAATTCATTTAATGTAATTTAAGCCAAATACCTCATAATAATGTGCTTGTGTTGTTTTAACATTATAGATAATTTTATATAACATTCAAAATTTAGTTTAATATTTCATATATTTTGTTTTAATTATAGAAAAGAAAAAATGCATATAGTAATTTATAATAAATATTTTAAGTGGAAGTGGAAGGAGCCAGTCTATAAATGTCAAAATACACACAGTTTCAAAAGTACAAATATTCTGTGTGGCAACATAATTTTAGTGTGATAAAATAATTACTAATCGTGTGTAAAGTTATATCTAATATTACAAGGACAGTATTTATTGTCATTGTGCCTTTGTGGTTATAACCTTAACTTGATGAAGTTTTTCAACATTATGCTTCAAATGCTTAACTTTTACTGAACCCGGAACATCTCTTTAAAAACTTCCCCCTCCCTCAAAGTCAACAGAGTGTGAGTTTTTTTGGCCGAGTGCATATGTTTGTGTTTCGAAAGAAAGCTCTGCTTGCACAGCAGAGCAGTTGCATTATTTCTTGTGTCTCAAGTGTGCATTTATTGAAATAATATCATGCAAATATATATTTACATGAATATATATCATATATATCATGCATTGAAATATCTGCAATCAAATTTACATTTGGTGGAATGATCATCTTTGACCACTCTTGAAGCCGAAGCAAACATTAATAAAGGAGTCATAGTTTTTTGCTCAGCGGACTTGGAGGAAGTGAAGAGGAAACGTGACTTTTGCAAACACGAGGGTCGGCATCTTTAGAAGTGATAAGCAGCCACAACCTCACTTAGAGCTCATCACATATTTGAAACACCATGAAGAGAGTAAGTGACCTGACATGTTTGTTCTAGTCCTAAACATTCAAACCCATATGGTGATAAAATCCATATGTGCTGCCTGTACGTTGGCCTGAACACACTGTTTTAGACCAAAAAAGGACATGTTACCCTGCACTTGTGTCTGGTACACTACAAAGAAGTCATTGTTTCCGCAGCTCTCAAAGTCTTCCCCTGAGCATCGCTGGAGACACAGTTCCTCGTCCTCACGCTCATGCAGAGTGAAGAGAGGAGTGGGAAACCCACAGTGACATTTTTCGCCAGCCAAAGCAGCCAGAGAGAATTCCTATGCCAGACAAAGGAAGCGATTATATAAGACAGACTCGCATAAACACACTAGTATGAGAGACACAAGATGCACGTCATGCATACATACTTTCTCTGTGCACATTTCAACACACTTGTCCACGGACATGTTCTGAATGACAGCACTAGCAGGAAGTGCCAGGGTCACGTTGTCTGGCCTCTTGAAACATCCCTTGAAGATGGCACTCCCATCTTAAGAGCAAAATAAACAAGTACAGGATTTTTTTAAATGTAAAAACAGCAAAAACAACATGTTTGTATTTTCTCAAGGAAATATGAGTGTCGCTTATTCGATAAAATCTCACCCGCATGATGCTAGAGTGTTATGGGTAGTTTCAAAAGTGAAGCTATATTCCGTTGCTAATGAGATTCTTTTTCGCATGTCAGCTGTGAAACGGCTCTAAACAATTCTAATTCAATGTGTGAATGAGAAAACTCAAAACTATTTTTGACTCATTAAAAACAAAAGAGTTCAAAAGGGTAATTAGTTCACAAATTGGACATCATGGCTTGCATTGTGTTCAATCGACACACAAACTCATACGTTTTCCCAAACAATCACCAATGACGACTAACTTGTAGATTTAATGAATGGAGTGTCGATTTAGAAATAGCCCAGCTTGTTGGCAAAGGTTATTTACACCAACAATGCCAACCTTTGCCTGGTTGACCCGATCAAAATTACAAAAGAGACCAAAACAACAATATACTTCAAGCAAAATCGCGGAATGAACTAGTGTGATGTTATTTCAAACAAAATCAAACTGTTTTGAGTACAGCTGCTGCTGCAGAGCAAGTATGGGACTTGCTACTGCCAATACATATGCTGCTGTGAGTAAGAAAGATATGCTGCTGCTGTACAATATAGCTACATGAATTACCTGTAGCAGATCTACACAGGTGGAGCTGGGGAAGGTGGAGGGTTTATGAAAGAGCCCTGCAAATGCTACAGCACATGCTGATAAAGTCTTTGAAGGTTGAGCAGTGAGCTCATGGCTACTGATACAGCAGGAACCAATCAGCTGTGCCCCATTGAGAATGATGTGAATGCAGATAAATTGAGTCAAAGACCTGCACCATCAAGAATTTAATGACAGAACTTTGTATTTGTAATTCTAATTGAAAAAGACACTGAAACAGTTTTTCATGTTTAATACTGTAAAGCTGCTTGCTTTTAAACAATCCATCGTATAAAGTGGTAAATAAATAAATGTGATGTGAGTGCTGAATTGCAGAGCTTGTGCAAACATCCACATCGATATGATCAGATGCTCTCTTCACTCCTATATTCTCATCAAAGTCATTTTTGTTGCGCTCAGCAGATATTTACATATTCATCTCCCATTATAAATAGTATAAATAGCATCTAACACTATTTATACTTGGTGCAAAGAAAATGCTGCTTTGGTATGTACACTTAGTGTAAATATCATCTAACACTATTTGGACTTAGTAGAAATAGTCTTTGCCTTTAATAAAAACCACTTTGGCGCCAAGGACTTCTTAAGTTAAATCAAAGTTCTTCCTGCGCAGCTATTGTTTCGTGCTTCTATCCGTGCTTATCACAAAACCTCGCCTATACACGCACATCCTGTCACATGGGAAAAGTGCTTAATCAGGAGACACGATATGGAATGACACAAGTTTCTGCCAGAGCTATTCTTTTAATCAAACATGACACATAAGGAAATGGGTGAGGATTATGCCTTATAAAAATGAGTGCCATGAGAAACAGAAAAACAATACAGGGAAAAGCTAAAATAAACCTTTCTTTATTAAACACTTTCTAATATGCATCAGAGAGATCTGAGATCAGATAATCTTTCCTGGGCCACTGAAGGAAATCATTTTAGATAATCACTCCCTTCAAGAGTTCAATGGTGTGGAGTCATTTTCCCTGTGCTATACTTTCTCTACCCTGCTGTGAAAAACTGTTTTACCCAGGAAGAGTAAGGTGTCATTTGCTGACATTAGATCAATATTTTTTTTAATTTAACCATTGTTATTGTTAGCTATTAAACGTACAATTGTTCATTGTTTGTTCATATACATCAACCAATATTAACAACTTGATTTTAAAAATGCATTAGTAAGTGTTGAAATAAACATTAAGATGAATAAATACTTAAGAATCATAGTATGTTACTTCTAGTCAACTAATGTAGTAAATTAATGTTAAACAACAAAACCTTATTGTAAAGTCTTGCCAAATTTCCTTTAAGAAATGATGTCTTATGGATAAAAGCAGCTATGTGTGCGTTTCCACTTTACTGACTAACATCAACATGTCAAGCCATATCTGTGTGCCTGTCCAAATGTGTGAGTGTAAGTTTGCTGATGCACGTGTGTAAGTGTATCTGTGTGTAAGGGAGCTCACATCGGCGGGCCGACTCCTGGCTCAGCTCTAATCTGTATATGGACAGTCGATTAGGTCCTCCACAGAGGTTACTCTTCTCCCCTTTACATTCCATATTACATTCACTCTCTGACACGTTGGGTGCCTGGATCTTATGGCCACAGTAGCACTCTGCTCCAAACTCCAGACCCGCATAGAGATAACCCCTAATAAGAGGATAAAAGAGAAAAACATCTTTATAATGCATTCAGTTCACTTCAACGTCAGGGCACTTTACTGCCAAATAATGATATGACATGCTGAGTAGTGAAGCAATGTAATATCACGTCTTGCTTGTGATACCGTTTCCAACACTGATTCTGATCTAAAATTGTGTCACAAATGGACATTTGTGGGGTTTTTTGCCATTCTCAAGAAACTGAATTTCAATAAATTGCGAATTCAAATAAATCACTGTTCTGTGTTTTCTTTGTCCTTGTTTATAGTGGAGTTGTAACTTAAAAATTAAGAATTCTTCAAAAATAACAGAAATTAGATAGTCTTAAAATGAATTAACTTTTGTCTACTTAAATTTAGTTAAACTACAGAAAAAAAACAAGAAACATTTTATGCAACGAAATAAAATGTAATAAAATTTGTGCAATTTAATATTTTGAGTTACCAAAATTGACACATTTTAGCTATTTTAACAGATATTTAGTTCAATGAACTAACACTTTAAAAAAAAAAAAAAAAACTATGTATGGATGAAATGTTACCAAAAAGATCTATAACAAGTTTTTAGAAAATAGATAGAATATTAATTTCATGTTGACTTTAAACACTTAAAACAGAGAGAAATGAAATTATTTCACCATAAACAATACACTCTGTAAAAAATGCTGCATTTATCTTCACTGCATCATGATGTGGCCTTGTACATAAATATCTCGAGTGTTAACCGAAAAGTTTTAGGTTTAAGGAGGCATTTCACGACTTGTCACATTTGTGCCTTTGAGCAAGTCTCTCAATAAATGGTTGTTCGAGGGGTGTGCAATACGTGCACCACAATTTCCTCTGTATTGAGGTTTTCAATGGTGCACATGGGTGTGTATGCAGATGCAGCTGTTGAAAGAATGTGGTCTATTGTTCAGACACTTGGACAAGTTTCAAGCAATGTTAGTTTTACATTAGGAAACGGTTTTGATGAAGCTGATGCACTGTGTAGAGAGTATATTTTCAAGCACTCTTGGAAAAAAAAGTTGTTTTTAAGCAAAATGGTGTATAGTGGTTCTAGACCTGACTAATGCAGCATAACTACCAGGCTGGGAGATAAGTTAGCTGAACAGAGGCATTGATTGTCAATATGAATTTTTTTTGGTCCTATAAATAAAAAGGGGCACGCTTTTCCCCTGCAAATCTGACAGAGTGACAGACTCTCATCAATGATTTGTGTAGGGTAAGTATTTTTCTAACATTTATGGGGAATTGGCTTCATCTCAGACCTCTTCACATTAGTGAAATCTGACTTCTGCTGCGACTCTGCAGCTCCTGCTATATGGAGCAGAGGAGATGTTTTCAGTTTAAAACTGTAGTGTGCATTGTCCATCTGACAACTTCCAAGTTCTTTAATTAAAAATAGCAAAATTACAGTGGGGGTGGAGCTGCGGTAATCACATAATGTAATCAGTGTGTATGGCTGAATACTGTTTAAGACCAGCTACTGCAGCAAGCCTTAACATGGCTCTGTACAATGATTTATTCATTTTCTGTGCCTTTCAGAATAATGAATAATTCGCCTTTAGGCAAGTCCCTAGTAGAGAGTTAATGTGCCAAGCTGAACCCCCACTTTAAAAGCTGCAAAGGATCAATCCATGATACAGAGCCTTTCCTTTAAAACATGATGCATGATGTCTGTTTTATAGGCCCTATTTTGTTCAGAGGAACAGAGAGAATGAAGGATTGTCTTTCTTCATTGTCTGGCCCATGTCTCCACTGAGAACAGACAAAGGTCCTCTTTACAAAATTTTGACTCTCCCTCCTGCCTTTGAAGCAGATCTGGTGCCAAAATCCCTTTCTCTCTTTCTGTGGCTTTTCCAAGGTGATTCAATATATTGGTGTTCATGGATACGCAGCGTTCTCAATTGTTTAAACACATTTCTTGAAACTATGCCTCATAATCTCAAAACAGTAAACCCAAACCAATAACTTCTCACCCAATTCCCCAAACTTCCTATTTTCAGGACCACGAGTTCACACTTACATACATTTAAGTAGAGTAAAGGTGAAGTGTATTTTGGTGTGCTGTCCATTATTATTATTATTATTATTATTATTATTATTTGGAGGGCTCAGAGTAAGGAATTTTAGATAGAACTAGAAGTGAGGAGAGGGGATGGAGGAGGGATGCTGGTAAACTCTCAGACGAACAGAGGTAAGTCTGCTGTATTTATACCTCTTGTCATTGATTGAGTTGATTAACTGAATGCTCTCCACTTGTGCTGATAAGGTTAATTATCTGCACCTGATCCTCCCGAACTTTGTTAATTAAACATCATTCAAAATGAAGCTCTCCACTCAAAACCATTCAATCTTGCTGAAAAACAAACTTTATCGTCAGCCATGACACACAAGCTCTCAAAAACACACATACTACAAAATAGTCTTACACACTGGTGAGATATATTCAAAACAATACTACAAAAACCGAAAACAAAAGCCAGTAATAAGTTATGCTGCTTGTGGTTCTTCCCCTCAAGACACATTTCACATGATGAAGACAGCACGTGAATGCATTTGCACATTTTTTAATGTACTGTACAGTACAATACACCAAACAACAACAAAAAAATATTCTGCCCCAGCATACCATCTTTGGTCTGGGACAGGCTAAAGAATCTCGTTAACATCACAGGCTATATTAGTCCTAGCCACACTCTAAACAAAAATGGTTCTAATAGCACTAAAAGTGTTTCATTGACTCATGATAATAGGGGAACCATCTGAAGTGCTATACAGCACCTCAACCACTACAAAGAGCCGCTGAAGAACCACATTGTTTGTGTGTGCAGGGGCAAAATCCTCTTGCATGCCTGATCCATCAACTGAAATGTCTAGTCATTGTCTTCCATTCCATCGTCTCTGTGTCCTACAGAGATAGAAGTACTGATCTCTGTAACTGTAACACACGCTTTTTACAAAATTCAAGCAGATAGAAACTATCTGTATGTGAGGGAGTTTGATGCATCTCTTTTCATTACAGAAGTGTAATGCAACAGCTACAGTAGATGTATGTATTGTAACAAAGTACAGCACTTAAAAGTAACAGCAGAGTACTGAGGTACACCACTGAGGTTCCTCCCTGAAGAGTCGTATTATTGAGGAGACGGTGAAGCAACTTAATTTTGCCTGAACTCATTGCCCACCTTCCCTCATAATCATACCATGGACAAGGACATGGTCAACAAGTTACCCTCATCCTCATCCTCGACTCTTCATCCTTCCCCTCTTCCTCCACTCATTACTGCTCATCCTCATCCTCCTCCTCTCTGGTGTCCTCGACCTTTTCATTCACGTTTCTCTGGATCCATTGTTCCAAAACTGAATGAATTGACTCGAGCTCTTTTATTGAAGGTTCTGATTGGTGTGGGATAAATTTGGACTCCTGGGTAATTGTGGGCTAACTCAGCTCAAGCTACGCTGATTTGAGTGAACAATATTGAATGCTAGTGCTCTCTAAATGACAACATGCTGAAGGCAATGAGAAATGAAGAGATTTTTGTGTAGAGTTTTGCAGTGATAGTTCAACAAATAGTGTTTATAGTTCAGAGATATGGGTGTGCTTTTTGATAAATGGCGTTATGGTTTTGAAATTTTAGTTCAGAAGCTGGTTATAGTGTTTAAGCAATTGAGAAAAACTGTTAGAAACATTGGGAAGAAGGCAGGGTAGAGGAACTGAGGAAAGAGGAAGGAAGCAAGAGTGCTAAAAGGATGTAAAATAGAAAGCAACATTTCAACTAAAAATGATATTTCATTTAATTTAATCATCATTTACTCACCCTAATGTTGTTCCAAACTTGTGTCAAAACTGGAGAAATTTTGAATAAATTTGCTGTTTTTTTTCCCCTTCACAAAACATGGATATGTGATGAAACCTAATTTTAAAAGTGAGACTTCTAGACTTAGAAAAATCCTATAAATTAATACAATCTTAGAATGCCATCTGCATTTTTATAATAAATATACATTTTTGTATGCCTAAATGATCTAAAAAATTACATAAGGCAGAAATTGTGATTAAAAAAGTACCTTGGAGTCAAAAAGGCTGAGAACCACTGATCAAAAGATCAGATTAAAAAGTGAATAATGACTCCCATGCTGTTTTGCTTTGTTTTTGAATCTGGAAAGCTTCAATTCCTAGGAGAGAGCGATTGGATCTTCAGTATTTCCCCTTTTGTGTTCCAAGCAGAAAGAAAGTCATCCAGATTTAGAAAGATATGTGGATGAGTGAATGATGACAATTTTCATTTTAGGGTGAACTATCACTTTAAGTTATAAAAAATGTTTAATTACTGGTGACCACACATCCTGAAAATGAATGCGAGAACATGCTAAAGCACAAATCTTTGTGATCATCACATGACCATCAGAGGAAGCATATTTTATAAGTCTCTCTTCAAGTTAATTAGAGGTTAAGGAAACAAGATAAACTCAGGGAATTAGATTAGTGTAATGAGTGTTAAATTAGTCATGCAGGTCAGTGAAGGGGCATTAAATGAGAGTAATTTTGATGATATATTGATTAGAATGCTTACGGTAACTCATAGTGTGTATGAATGTGTATTTATACATGATAACATGAGCATGTGTGGGGGTTTTGTTTGAGTGTGTAAGAGGGGTTTTACCAACATTGCGGGAAGGAAATTTTGAAAGAATGTTAAAGCTTGAAATCACTTGCATTATGGAGGACAGATATCTGCTAATGGCCATCACAAAAACTGCTACTAAATCATGTCTTAATGAAAGGTTTCTGTCACTAATTTTGAGGTTAGTGCACTGAAAATATGAGAATATAAACAACAGAAGTAAAAAACAAAAAGTCATTGAGATGCAAATGTGTGTGCGCATTCTTGTACATGGAGAAAAAAGGTTTCAGTCCACCTACCTCTCAGCACAGTTGTCCTGGCAACGGAACACAGTCATTTTTTTGTAGTCAAAAAAGGACACCCCCTAAGAGCCCGTTTCTGTGTGTCATCAACATAGCAGCCAATGTACTTTGCTAAAAAGAGAAAGATTGAATAAAATCACTGTAATTCCAGTATGAAGAATTAGAAAAATAAATTAGTGCTGATTTTAATCCTCTTGATGAGCAAATCCTGTTGATTCATGACATAAATTCAAGAAACATTCAAGGTTGCAGAGCACGTTTCGTAATACTTACAGTAATGTTGGAACCCAACGTCATCTAGTGGCCAAACAGTGAAATCACAGCCAGATTTGCATGACTAGAATTTCGTATATTACAGTTTTATATTCAGTCCTTTGGTGCATTTCTCACATCACTATTTACATTTGCACAACAGTTAGTTGTTCTCATTCCTTCCAAAAAATTGCAAATGCTTTTGGACATGCATCAATTGCTTTCATACAACTCTCTGCTGTTTTATGACATTATCATTTGCTTATGTCATGTCAGTCAAAATTAACTATACTTATGAATGCTGAATAGTCATTCCATATAAAACTAATAGTCCTTATTTCATTGCTTGAGTCATTACATACAAAAATGTTGAACTAGTTGTCAAAATCTTTTAGACAAACAAAAAAAGAATTTAGACACTCTTTACAGGTTCATAATCCCTGAGAATGAGAGGGGTCTAACTGGAGACCATGGATAATGTGCGTTTTCACCACTCAGATGTCGTCAGACAGAGGTTTTGCAGCACATGATAGGATGCTGGTGGAATATCTCCCTCCCTACTCACCATTCCTAAATCCAATAGAGGAGTTTTTCTCTTCCTGGAGGTGGAAGGTATATGACCGGCATCCACATACCCAAATGGCCCTGTTGATGCCATCACAGCAGAGTCCTGCAGAGGATTCGCCACGCGAGGAGATACTTTCCTCACTACATTGCAAGAGATATTTGCTGTGATGTAGATGAAATTATGTGGCCAGACAGAGAGGAACGTCTGGAAGTGCATGAATGATTACAGTACTATGTATGTTGTATCTTCAGTTCCAAAACGTACTGCAATATTGTTTACAGTTGTGCACAGCTCTACCCAAAGCGAGTTTATGTTTGTTGAAAATAAGGGTGTATTTTTTTCTTTTGCACAATGTTGTGAACAAATTAGAATTGCAAAGAGCATATGCAGTAAAAATGTGAAACATACATATTCAGTGTCTTGTACTCAGTTGCCTCACTAAATACAGTAAATGTGTAACTTTACTGTATTTTTCACATGGCTGTTCAAATAGTATATAGTGCTGTCTTGAGCATTTTCAGGTAGTGTCACCAAGATGTGACTTTTTTGCACTGGAAAACATTTACAGAGTCATAACTGTCATAATGAAAGCATGACAAAGTCATTTGACTATCTTGTTCATAAACAATGGTGTCAGGACTTTTCATTTTGATGACACTGACACTTTCATTGATGTGAATACTTGCTTTTGAGGAATGAACTATCCACTCTCAGCAAGTGACACGCTTTTGCAGGTTATCAACTAGGTTTTGCAGTTTGTACTAATTGTTTTGAGAACTGTATTAACTGTTGTGCAAATGTAAAGAGTGATGTGAGAAATGCCCCTGAGAAAAACTGTAATTTGTTCAGTTCAATTTTTACATTTTAAAAATGCAAAGCATCAGTTTAATCAAGGCATTTTTAAACATGCTGAGATTGAATTATAATATTTTTTATAACTGAGAGTAATATTGGATAAGTTCCTTAATATAAACTTAAATATTGTGAATAATTTATTAAATAATTTATTTTTCACACGAATTAACACACTTATAATATTTAAGTCTGTAATAATTAAATAGCAATAATTTGTATGTATTTTAATGATTTATCAGGCGCAACTAAATATTGTTTGTCTTTAAAAACCAAGGCACAAGTCAAAGTGGGATAGTTAACATTCTTTTATAAAGAGCTTAATTTGTAATCTGAAGGTTGCCGGTTCGATTCCCACGCCGGCAGGAATTGAAAGTGGGGATTGTGAATGAACAGCTCTCTCTCCACCTTTGATACCATGACTAAAAAGTACCCTTGAGCAAATCCTAACCCCTAATTGCTCCCCTTGTAAGTCGCTTTGTATAAAAGAGTCTTCTAAATGACTAAATTGTAAATGTAAAAAAATTTAACAGTCTGGCATCACATATTGTGATTAGCTACCATATAGAGAATGCCATTCCATATATTAACAGCTCATGACACAAAACATTAAAAAACGTCAACAGTTTGGATATAGCCACATTGTTCTGGACGATTTGTTCGGAAAACATTTACAGTCCGATGCACTGATGCATCATCTGCTCCATCAATCTCATCATTTGTGACACACACACACACACACACACATAAATGACCCAAAATGCCCTGCTGCATGACATCGTTCTTTCCCTGTAATCTCATCTCTACCCATTAGGATTGAATGTATTTTCTAATAGCGGAGATGAGCTGGCGAAGAGGGGTCCTGTCATATACACATACTAACCAGTACAACATTAAAGTAATTGCAATTGTCTAAAATGCAGCGAGCAGGATGGCGGTCTGTGAGTTAATCGTATTGGCAGGCACAGAGGGCAAGCTTGGTAATCTGCTTTATCTACAAGTCAAGCTCCATTCACTCAACAACTGCACTGCCATTCTGTGGAGCAGCTAAGTGCATAGATAAACTCACTAGCAGCACAACTACAGAGTTAATGATGCTCTGCTGTACTCACATGAACCGTTTGCTCTGGATGAAAGAAAAATACAGGGATGAGTTATAATAGTTTCACATAATATATGTGAATAAACCTCTAATGTATATGTATATTTGTGTCGATTAAAACTGGTCTATGGTTTTACGCTTCTTTAAACTTGTACTTGCTGCTATACTTTATTTTCTTAACCAGCATGCGGCTAAAGCTGTGTAACTATTAAAAAAGAACTTCATTTCCTATTTTTCTTTGCTTTTGAGTCTCTGATTTTTGTCTATTATAATAATAATGTTTAATTTATTAGACATTATTATTGCATACATTTAACTTTTTTCTTTTTAAAGCGTTGAGCTACAAATAAAAGTCTTCTATGAATATATATTAATATTAATAATATTAATACAGATACATTGTGTGGGGAAGACCAGAGCTAGCTGTTACAAAATATTTACTGGATTAAAAGCAGGACAGCTAGCTCCAGTCTCGCCCATTTTATTATTATGAAAGCGTCTTTTAGTCAAGAGCAGTGTAAATGTGTCCAGAAGGAGGCAGAGTTGAACCAGGGACAACACATGGAAGAATAAAAAGAAACATGACCACGTGACATCAAAATTGACCCCCTCTGCTTTTATAATACATGCCCCTGGTCATAATGATTCAACAGTGTGATTAAAAACATAAATATAATTACTATATTACATAAATATAAATATATTAAACAAATATCTGAAATTTCATTCAAAAATCATTAGTTCCTTTCAATCAAGTTCTGTTTCAGTCCAAAATACATTTGATTACGAAAGAAAAGTGCATTGTAAAAGTTAACTTCCACATATCCTGCATGTTTTAAAAACACCATTTGGTAAAAGGCCTCACACTTTCTTTGCCTTTCTTTTTCTCTCACTCTGGGAAGTGAAGGATGTTGGGGGCCTGAACTCATGTTTCTGTTCCTGACATCTTTTGAGATTAAATGTGTGCCTTTACAATCATGAAGATACAATCTCCACAATTATAATACAGTGGCTTTCTCTTTATCAGAGGTTGATTTCTAAATGAATGCCACATATGACTGTCAAAAGTGTTTTAGGCCCTGAGGGTTACACTTGAGAACCATCTGTTCAAACCTCACTATGGATAAAGGTAATGACCCGAGACTTACACAATCCACTAATTGGCTTTCTTTTGCCTTTTTGTGGGTTTCTGTCTGAAGTACAGTGCGTTAGCAGCACAGGGGACTGTGGTGAGACTTTTCTGCATGTAGTCCATCTTTCACAGAGAAGTATGGTTTAAATTTGAATAGGCCCCTTCAATCAAGCTGTTTCTTGTGGTGTAATATTCATTATGATATAAGTAACTTGAAAAGTGCATCCTGTAAACTAAACCAATCATGACTAAAGTCTTTCCTATTTTATTTTGGACTCAAGGAGCAAATGCAAAGTCTGTGCACACCATAAACTGTAACTATAACCATAAAATTTCAAGATAATCGCTGTTTCCATACAATAACTTTAACAGTAAAGACACAAAGGCACAACATTTTTGGAATCATTTTCAAAGCAATTGTTTCCAGAAGATGAACAATAAACACATTGAAAGTCAATCAAAATCCTCCCTATTTTAAAGCAATAAAGAACAATTATGAAGCAATTATGATCACAGAACATAACTGAAGCCCAACATTTAAAATAAATGCATTAATTGTGCGTCGGTGTGGACACTAATCTACACTATTTAAAAGTTTGGGATCAGTAAGATTTTTTTGAAAGAAATGAATACTTATATTGAGCAAGGATATGTTAAGTTGTTTCCAATAAACGCTGTTCTTTTGAACTTTCTATTCATCAAAGAATATTGAAATAAAATATTTCCAAAAAATATTAAGCACTGATAATAAGAAACGTTTCTTAAGCAGCAAATCGGCATATTAGAATGATTTCTGAAGGATCATGTGACACTGAAGACTGGAGTAAAGATGCTAAAAAAATTACATTTTAAAGTATAATAAAATAGAAAACAGTTATATAAAAGTGTGATAATATTTCCCAATATTACTGTTTTTACTGTATTTGTATTGTATTTTAATGCTGCCTTACTGAGGCTTCTTTCAAAAACATAAAAAAAGTGTTACCAACCCCAAACTCTTGAACAGTAGTGTAGTTGCCGATGTATAAATAACTGGCATGTTCAGCTTTTTACATCTAAGAAATACCTTCAGCAAACACCCTCAAACACACTTTCCTACGAAACCAAATATGATGCAGGTCACATCATGTATATTTAATCGCATCACCTTAAAGAAAAAGCTTTTATTTGAAAGATTAATGAACTGACTTTACAATTATATACAGGAATATTGGAGACTTGAGAGAGTCAGATTTTGTCAGTATCACGTGACTAAACCATGAATGTTCATAGTGTTAAAATTCTTTATGAAAACCATAAATGCTTTCATTGGGATCACTCGAATTAGGTTTTATTAAATGCATCAAGGATATTTTCTCTATATTATAAAAATATATTTTTGCTTATTCCATTAATTAAAAAATACTTCTTGATTTTAAGAATATTTTGTGGCTGGTATAACACGCACAAAGAACGAGATTATCAGAGCAAACAGTCCTTTAATAAATCAATCTAAATGGCACCGGAAAACTCAGGGAACGGGTATCACAACCACGTAACAAACAATACAGGACAAAGAACTAAGGAAAACTAGGAACTAGTGAGGAAATGGAATATGTGCGAACTCAATGAATTACCATGGAAACAATCTATCAAATGAAACAAAACAGAACAACACGTGGCATTTTTTAGGAGAGATCAAGGAACTGTCAGAGGCTATGAACGAACTAAAAACAGCTCTCAAATGTGCTACTCTAACGTTAGAAAAAATACACACACATTCGTTATTTACTTCAACAGTCACCAAAAGGGCAACTCATTCTTCCAGCTGAACATTAAGACGCAGGCGGTTTGCCATACTCCACTGAGCTTCAACTATGGCCTTCATACCATGACTGTCTTTGACAACAGACCACTGACACGCTAAATCGCTCTCTTCTGATCTTGAAGGGCCAATCAGCTCGTTCTAATCAATAGCTGCATTCTGCTTCGCAGGGCACACAGTGCTCACTACACCCGAAGCACTTCATCTGACTAAAATAAGCTCATTTGGAATGCCCTGCAGCACTTGAGTCAACCAGATTAAGTTTGAGTGTGATGATATAATATATCCATGTAAATAATTATAAACATATCATAATTAAAGTTTTATATAAGAGTCTGTGTGTGTGTGTATATATATATATATATATATATATATATATGTTTTAATAAAAAATTATTTATTACATATTGAAGTACTTTTAATTAATCACACTTAAAACCCCTACATTCAATGATGACTGCAACGTTTAATATGGAAATAAAAATGAAATGGTTTATTTAAAACGTAAAACGTGTTTTCTCAACTGTGTAATGTCATGACAATGCCCTGTGCTTTATAACTGCGAACAGAGGCATAGAAAGCATACCTGAGGTAAATTTAGCTTAATAAAAAAACATCCATATTTATTAGAGTCAATATGTCCGTTCATGAAGTTCTGAGGTGGTGTGAAATAAATGATGGGTAAATTTCACTCTTCACTTACTGTGAAGTGATATATTGATATTTATACAATTGTTTCATATGTTATTCGCAGTGCCCTTTCAGATTAAACACATATGGTACAAGAAATCTCACCTAGGTAAAGTCATTTTGCAGGGCAATTAAAGCAAAGTCAGTGTTTTTATATTACAAAGTTCCTCCTTTAAGACACTAAATAAAAAACTATTCTTCTCCACTGAGAGTGTCTGAGGTTGCTATCATCACAAGGAGAACTGTGCTTTGTGGTTTGCGTCATAACAGAAGTGCAACATTAATCATTTCTTTTTTAACACACAACTACAGGTGTCAAATGTGTGAGAATGTGTATGATGTTCTGTTGAATAAGAAAACTCCTGTGTATATATACCGACATGAAAAGTCCAGCATTGACAGCAGAGTGTTAAATGCTTAATCAGAAAGTCATCCTTGGTCAGTCAGCTTCATCATATGCTTGTCAACTTGTCAACCGACATTGGCTAGTGAATTTGGCTATGCTGGTTCACCCCCCTGACCCATCACCCACCTTTTTTTTTTTTTTTTTTTTTTTTTTTTGCAGTGTAGTATTAACCAAGTTAGGTTCCACTAGAGTGGAAATACAATGCTACTGGTTTGTCCAATAGTTTTGCTATATATAACATCAGATCAAGGTGATTTGTCTATGACAGAAATTAAAACAGTTTTAATTTGGGTGCCACGGTGAGGGAAATGTTCCTACCTCTCCCATCATCCATCTCTTTGGTGGTTCTCCCTTTGGCTCCATGACTCCAACTGCTGCTGTGATCGACTCCTCTTCCGGCCCACTCCGGTGCTTCCTGTGCTCCATTTTCTTTCATCCACGGTGGTCCAAATCTCCGAGGGGATCTCCGTGTCTCCTTAAACACCCTCCCTAGGAGCCCCAGACTATCAGAGGTAGAGCTCCCGCCACCTGTGCCGCCCCCACCTTCAGATATAAGTGGGTCACGACCGCTTCCAGAGGTGCCAGTGGTGGAAGTATCACTGGAGAAGCCAGAATGAAGGAAAACAAGGCTGCCAGCGGTGAGGTAGAGGAGGATGAAGGTGAAGAAGCGTACCGGTTTACGCCGGAAATAGCGGTGGATCTTCAGCAGCGTTCTGGCCATGATGGGCTCTCGAGCCACACGCATTGGCCTTTGATGTTACACAGAAACATATAAATTCAGAGAAAGCACCTTCCTAAAACATTCATTGTACTGCGAGCCCCAGGAAACAGTAGCTTAGCTGTAAAGGTGACGGTACTGATGATTAACACAGTTTGCCTGAAGTCTGAAGACACTTCCCCAGCTTCCCTCTGCGGCAGTGTGCAGGAATGTGTCCGCGTGTCCGGTGTCTCTCTATGTCCTCAAAGAGGCAGCAACAGAAGAGAACGGTGCTACCGCAGAGGCCATGTTGTGAAAGACGAGTGGCAGTGAAGACTGAAAGATGATATTGCAGTGGCGACGCTTTCACTCCTGTTATCGGACTCTCGCTCTCCAGAGGCCTTGTTTCCCAGCAAGCTGTCCGTCAATCAAAAGCAGCGCTGATTCATTCCTGACTCAGTCCTCACTCACAGACTGAAAAACATAAAATGACAGATACTGAACAAGAAATAAATACTGATGAGGTCTCCGAGCGAAGAAAAGCACTATATCTGAAAGCGATTAAGGGAATAGAGCTAAAATTCAATAACATGACAATGCAGCAGTATTATTCATGAACACCCAAACCATCAAACACAGAGGCGAGGCACTTTTAAGGGCCTGGCTCTGCAGACAGCAGAAATGTGCCAATACGAGCCTGTACACACTTTTATCCAACAGCTACACTGAAAAAGACAGAGGCTGGTCATGACTTCCAAAGGTTTTTTTTGTCTTTTTATAGAAATTTCCAAACAACAAGGCTAATTAATTAAAATGTTCATCTTGGGATTTAAAGAACAATTTTAGAGGACATTAAAAGACTCATTTAAAATGCAATTGTTCTTCTGTTTATCTCTTGATTTCTCATGACGAAATTACATGAACATCTCATCACTCAGAGATACACAGTGCCACAACTCATTAATATGCTTCAAAGAATGAAACGACCAAAAAAGTGTTTTGCACAGAGGATAGAAATCTGTTTCAAAATTATGTGTATCACAGTCTTACTTCTTGGCATAGTATTGAGAGATAAGTAGCTTTCCTAACACTGCAGTTTTCTTAAAAATAATATTTTTGTCTCATTTTCCAATAAAACTAATATTTAAACATCCTTAAAACAAGATCAAAACACTTAAGAAAAAAAATGTAAAAGACTTGTATTCAGTGAATATATTAATAAGTCAAGTCTATTTTTCATAACCAATTGGAAACCTGGAAACATCCCAACATCTTTAAAACAATGAAAGCCAAATGACAAAATATTATGAGATTTTTTATGTTCATGCTAAAAAACAAGAAAAGGGAAAATAAATTGGTCACAACTCACAAAAACTGTTCGATTTTAAAACAAGACTTAAATGTGTACGTTTGTGAATTTTGTAAAATATATTTCTTGTTGCTTAGATATTTATACTTGAAATTTTAAAAAAAAAACTGCATAAGGGTTGAATGATTCAGATCATTTTGAATACATACAAGTTTATATTTCAAATCCAATTGGAAAATGTTTGGACCATAAATCTGAATGTAATCAAAACATAGTGAGGTAAGTGCTTAAACATATAATAAAAATATCCAACTTAATTTAAGATACACTGTCAGAAAACAAGTCAAGCAGTGAATAAATGGTTGCACTGAAAAAATTCTAGCGTTAAACGGGATGGAAGTAGTCCATTCCCGTTCCCTCAAAGACCCAAGTGTCTACATTGGGCAAAAACATTCAGGCAGTGTTTAAACAAGCAGTCATAATCAGCCTCATTCCAAGGGTAACAGAAATTTCCATAGCTAACATCTCCCTACAGACTTTGCGTGAATGTGCATGTGTGTGTGTGTGTGTGTGTGTGTGTGTGTCTGTGTGTTTGTGTGAGTGTTTGGGAATACAATGACCCAATGTCACCGTTACCTGACCCTTGGGCTCCCACCTGCCGCAGTCAGAGCGGAGTCAGGCTGATGTTATCGTGACAACATTCTAAACCAGCAGCACACAGACTTCATTCAGCGTAGATATAGCTCAGTTCCTATAGAGAGGGGAAAAGAGGTGGGGAAATTCATTTAAATTCATGTTGCACATCACGGTGTCAAGGATTTCACTTAGTGTAAGCTCTTTATACTTAATTTTTTTTTTTTGCCTTAAGCACATGTTTTTTAACTTTGTAGACCCAGGCCTTTAAAAGTGCTTGTAAATGTGAGTGTGTGCAAATGTGTTTTCTTGCGGTAAAACACATAGACTGACTGGAGACATATGGGCGTCTGTTGGTGTGACATAGTAAAGAAGCAGTGAAGAGTCCAGATTAACTAAGACACTAATAATAACTATTTCACCAACAGTGAGCATTGAGGCCTCCGATATATAGTACAGTGGCCCCAAAAATTCACAGTTAAAATAGATTGTCACTGCATTTGGTGTGCAGTCACACCATTCAAGAAAAAATATTACAAAAACAGGTTTGTTAAGTTTTACTGCATATTACCAAACAGATACACAGGTAAAAAAAAAAAAAAAAAAAAAGACAAAAATATTTACATATTTGTTATTAATTTGGAGGACATTTTCAGGGTAGCAGGATATTTAAAATTGGAGAAAAAAGTGGTTTGACCTCTACTTTGAGGTTTAACAGCATTGGCGTTCTTTGATGGATATTTTTCACATTCACACCAAATAAGCTGAAAAATGTTCAGTAAGAGAGACTCATGGGCAAGCCATGTCAGAATTAATCTAGGCTGCTTGAGTTAAGGGCTATGACCTCAGGTTACAGTCCACAGGCTTTTCCATAAATACACACTCCATTACTGCTAGAGGGGGCAAGCCACTGCGCATCAGCACACAGAGCGCCACAGTGCCATTACAGCCTTTCCTGCGCATTCCCCACTGTAAATAAAAAATACCACTGCTCCTGTGGGACCACCCACACGGCCACTGTCGCATACAGACGGTAAACCTTCAACTTGGAGTCTTTAAACAAGTGCAAAAATGCTGCATTTCCCATTTTGAAAACCAGTAAACTACTGAAAATCTTAAGTTAGTGCCATTTACTTTAGCTATTCAAAAACACAGATTTTAAACCTAAAGAAACCTTCCTTCAATTTTTCTGGATTCAAGCGCTGGCAACAAGTGTAGCCTCAGAACGTTTTGTTCTCCCATTTGACTGATTGGGCAATAGAAGCAATAGAGTCTCTGAGGTCAGGTGGGGAAGTCCATAGACTTCTTTTTACACTCTCCACCCAAGCAGTTCACACGACGAGGAATTGTGTTTTGGGGTTTGTTTTCACATGCTAAGCTGTCAGAAAATATCTGAAAAAACCTTTAGTCCATTCTGTGTAAAAAAAACCCCACCTCAAAATCACAAAGACAAACATTTACAGTAAATTAAAGAAACATTTCTTTGAGGGAAACAATACTGATAATAAAGCAACAACAAATGTTTCCCATCATAAATTAATGACTCTCTCCACATGTGACTGTGGTTTTGGCCGCAGTTGCGTTTCTGTAAAAAATACCGATGGATGTCAACAAGCTGCCAGAAGATGTGTTTCTCCACATGTGTTACAGGAGAGTGGGTGGGGCATATTTTGGTTTGCATATTATTTTCCTTTAATTGGCAGTTTTAATATTAAGTTTTATATTACTTGGACATGAATGGAAATGTGCTGATTACTGAACTTAGTTTTAAATGATAAAACTGGCTATTTTGCAAATAAAGGAATTGTTTTAAAAAAATTAATAAAAATTAAGTAAACACTGTAACACTAATTTTACATACAGCAGTGAAGATGAATATGACAGCGTGGCTAACAGGACAGTGAAGTGTGCAGTGAAGTTTGAAATGAGGGTTTAAATTTTTGCACAGTCCACATTAAACTGACCGGCCGTCACGCACAGAGTAACACACATTTATGCAGTCTACAAAGGCACACCTCAGAAGATCTCACAGCTGGATTCGACCAAGTCTACAAGGTTTGTCAAATTAAATGTTAATTAGATAGTCAAAGATTTGTTTAAATGTGTATTTGCTAAATGCTGAAGGTAAAGGAGAAAGTATAGTGTTTGCCTTTCTATTACTAACAATGTAAAAGCATTCTTGTGCCATTTACTTTCTTTGTTTAAAAATGATCACATATCGATATGTTGGTATCATCATATATATTATTCGACCACTGCACCTCATCAAGTCAACACTCTAGACTCATGGATGAGACTTTTGCAAAGCGCCACTTACATTCACTAGAAAACATCAACATTTACATTTATGTTGTTGCTGTTATAAACCTTTCATTTTTCCAATCAAACCTTCGCATGACAACAAGAAATAACCATCATGACAAAACATAAGCTTATTCTTCTGCCTGACAAAACAGCAGTGGTAGAGGTTAAAATTATTCAGAGCACACACCAACATATCTCTCAAAAGCAGACAATCCCCAATCCCTGCCAATAGTTCAGAGCAGGACCTCATGTAGTGTGTTAAAAATGACAGCATCAGCATTCCCCCATTAAAGTGCCATGACCCCAGAACCACAGGGGCCCTTCCCTCTCTCTCTCTCTCTCTCTCTCGCTCTCACTCTGCCTCCTCATGTTTTCTTTGTTCAGCAGCTTTCACATCAGATTAAAGGCTGAAATTCCACAGCTACCATAATGATGTTTACATTAGAATCTACAGGGCATCTTACCATATACCAGCATTGGTCAAACTCACACTCAACATTGCCTTTGTGTATTTAAACTTTTGTTTACTGTCATATTTCGACATATCAGACCGTATTTTACTTACTATATGTCATTATATTTGATGTACCACAGATGCACCGTCCCTTCGCCTACACGGATGAAACTGTCAGCTCATCAGTAGAAAAGAGTGTTTACATAAGTGTGTATTTGTCCACTTCATTTTGTGCACAGAATAAACATCCAAACAATAAAATATGATTTCATAAAAATAAATCAGCTTTGTTTTACAGTTTTTTTATTCACTTTGGTACTATTTTGACAAGTAAGGTGTACATTTTCAAACCTATTAGCACAAAATCCAAACTTATCCCAATTGTAACACAGCTAGCCATTCTTTCAAAACCTGTTCTCATGCCTTCATTCTAGTTGTATAAATGTTCATTCTACACAATTACTGTTTCGAGATCAGTGTAATATGTAATGAGAACATTTGGTTTAGTTACAATGTTCTAAATACTACAGTATTTTCTTCTTTCAGTTTAGTACTTTTAACACTCAGTTCAATCAATAGTAATTAGTTAGAGTTAGACAGGCTACATATGCCACATTAGAAAATACACTTACATTATCTAAATTAAATATTTAGCATGAAATTCATAATGTGTGTAATAATACATATTCAGCATGTTATCAAAAGGTGTGATGAATTTATAAAACGATGAGATTCTGTGCTAGAACAGAGTTGGCTGCCAATACAGTAAATGTCCTCACTGTGCCATCTGACTGAATCCACTGTAGTTGAACTTTACAGATGAAGGGTTAGTTACAGTAATGAGGCAGTCTCTACCATGGAAATCTGTTTACAGTATCACATGGCATACATAATGTAATGTAAAATACTGTACTTGATGATATCTGTCTCTCTTTCTCTGATATATCTCTGATCAATCTGATGTTATACAGTTATTGACTGCTTCCCTGTTTTCCCTTGTGCTCTATCCTACTCTCTGTCTATCTGTCACACACACACACAAATGTTGGGTTTCCATGGGGGAACCCAACATGGGGATCAAAAAAAAAATGTTCCCAAAATGATAGTACTTCTGACCTTGTGGGAACATTTATTTTTTGTCCCCATGAGGAAACAAGCTTATAAATCATAAAGCATGATCTTTTTTAAAATTGAAAAAGCAGAAAGTTTTCTGTGATGGGTTTACGGGTAGGAGATAGAATACACAGTTCGTACAGTATAAAAAACCATTACACTTATGGAATGTCCCCATAAAACATAGAAACCCAACATGTGCGTGTGTGTGTGTGTGTGTGTGTCACACACACACACACACACACATATACACTTTTAAGATAAATCACTACTATAAAATAATTCATTACTTTTGGTTATTCATCTCGGAAACGGCAAACAAATTAATCACTGATTAACCATTAAGATCATTTGGATTAAATAATAGACAAATGTATTAAACTCAATGAAAAGAGATGCAAATGAAATCAAACATTTATATAGATTAAACACTTATTTTGTGTAGTGAAAAGGATACTTTGTGATTTTGTGTATTGTACTAAAACTATTGAAAATATACTGAAATGTTTAAAAAAAGTGTACTGTCTATCTGTTGTGATATTAGTACTAAGCGTTTTGAAAATTTACCAATTGCTGCTGAAAATTGCGCCAAAGCCATTAAAAAACTGTAAATGTGTTCAATGTATAATGTTTTCATGAGCCTTGAGGCTCTAAAGAATAAAGCGTGGTTTATTCTAGATAATGGCTTTTTGTCTTTTTTGATATTGTTGTATACTTTACGCATATGTTTGATAATTAATAGATTACAATTAATATTTTTATCAACATCAATCTATTACAACTACCACTTTTTTGGATATTTCAGCTGATATTTTCCTCATACTGCGGCCGATAGTTATGGAAAATGAGTGCAACATCTCGTTGTGAGGAGAATATGCAGATATGTCACATATAAATCATTAAGGCAGTTGTATGCAAGACAGCTTACCGTGTAACTGTTGTGTTAATTAATTGAAGAAGACTTAACTAGTCTCTTAACTTTGCTAGGAACTTTATTATGTTCCATGCACTGCACTTAATATCATATCTCTTGACTGGATGAGTTATCTATGGCTAAAGCCTGTTTTAGGCACACAAAGACTGCCTCACCCTGCCGTTTTCATGCCAGCCATTTTAATTAGAGGGATGTCTGATCTCTTAGCATGTGCCTGTTACTGGCTCTATGCCCAACTGCAATTATTAACTGGTGTGCCTGCTCAAACAATCTGGCAGCCAGATAACAATTTCTCAGTGAGAATCCGTAGGGATCTCCTCTCCTCCGTTTGATCCTGCTACTGGGGTTTACATACAACTTAAAGCCATTTTCCTGGGTGTAGCAGGTGAGAGGAGAAGACAACCTCTTTGAGAGGTAATCTATAGACTTGAATTCCATATTTGAGAAAGTAATTATAAACATTTTTTTCAAAATATATAATTTAGGTAATTAAAATAATTTCTAAACAGTTTTTCTATTGCACTTAACATCCTTCTGAAAATACTCAAAACAAAACCTAAAACCGGTGAAATACAGTACATGTCACAAAAACACTGCATTTAAAAAGCATGGTAGGAAATGACATATAAGTGATTAAACTCTGAAAATATCTAAACAAAAAGGGGAAATATGTATTTAGAATGTACCAGACCTCAAAGGTAAGGGAATTTCTGCTGTGTGTCTAATTGTTACTTCATCTCCATTGTGCTTACACTGAGAAGCTTTTTCAATCAAAATGTCTAACATCAGCTAATAGTGACTGTAATGCTTGGCCAGGACAATAAGAGCTCTGGGTTTTACAGTGAAGCTTAAACTGAGGGATTGGAGAGAAGTGCCTCATTGTAATCTTTATAATATTACATAGTCCATTACCCTCAATCCTCATGCTTTTATTTGCCTGGGGAAACAGAGGGAGGTATGGACAGAGGGAGAAATAGGTTGAAAAAACAGTAATTCTATCACATATGTGCTGTGCACTGATCTTGAGCATGATATTCTAAACTGTATGTGCAGCTGTGTTTTCGGTTCCCCTCACCAACCCTCACTGCAGTATAACGAAAAGAGTTTTGCCACGTATGCAAACCAGTTAACCAATGGGCTAAATGAACTGCATTCTGCGAGCCTTATGTTCCTGAAAAAATCCTGTCTTTGAACTGCTAAAAGAATTGAAGACATTATTATTGCAATATTGTTCTGAAATGTTTGCGACAATGTTCATTGTGAAAAGCGATATACAAAGTTCTGTCACGAAACTCTAGATGGCGCTTAGATCGCTAACTCAATCTGCTAGCAATCGCATCATTATCTCATAGCGCAGGTGATTGGTTGCTGCTGCATTAGCAGCCAATGAGCTTGTTGCTCAACATTCAAATACATGCCAGTGTTAGCCGTGGCAGTCTACAGCGCGCTTTCAGAAAACATCTGTAATCAACATCTAAGATTAGTGAACACTCTTTTACTCCACACCTCTGTGTACATTGCGTGGTCTGCAATTAAGTCCTAAATGAGCAATCCTAACAAGTTTTAGACTAGCGTCATCCTACTGTTTGCACAAGTGAAATACTAAGCTTATAAGAAGCGGTGTTTAAGCATGTGTTTATGCGGCAGCAACGGTCTATTGTAGTAATCTCTGCGACGATACACTGTCCAGCATGGATATGTGAGCAGTTAAGTTATGTTAGCATTGCACTTTCAATGGGGTTTCTCTGTATTTAGCGGAATAACTCCAATAAACATTCATTTATTTCCAAGAGCATGTTTTCCTTAGCTATGCTAAATATGTGCGGTTGATTTCAGATGCACGCAGTGTCAGAGCCACGATCCTGTCATTCATTTATCGCTCCCAATGGCTTTTCACTCTTGAATAAGAGTGATTTATCAAATTACTTTAATTATGATATTTGCTCAGGTGGTTGCTGGGTTTATCTAAAATCACCATGATATCTATTGGTAACGAGAACACATAGTTAGAGTTCAGCTATTCAGCAAGGTAGCCCAGGCACACATAGATAGTAAAACATTTGGTGAGGTCCCAATTAAAAAAAAAAAAACAGAACAAAAAATTTTTACATATGTGTTGATGGTAGATCTGCTTGTTTGGCGGTTTCTCCTATTTTTCTTCCCGTCTATGTCAGTCACGTGTGCGTATGCATGTCTAACAATGCAGCAGCTTGTTTTCTTGCACTCAGTAGCATGCTATATTGTTTTATCTTGTCTCTTTCTACTGTCTCCTGCTTTGTTGTTGGGTTATTCATGTATGTTGTATGTGCAGCAGCAGCAGCAGCGTATATATTTACAGTGGAGAAATGTTCACTGCACCTTTATATAATAATTCAATTATGATCACCAGCACAGCTTATTCTACAATCAATGATGTGATCACATTTGTATCTTAAAATGTGTGTATCTATAGGTTTAAATGTTTTTTATTTATTTATTTAGAATGGATGCATTAAAAGACATTTATAATGTTACAAAAATATATATTTCAAACAAATGCTGTTCTAACGAAATAACTTTCCTAAAAGAAAATATACTACGATTTGCAAATAAATTAGACCTTAGACCTTACAATAAATCTATAAATATCTGACCCATGGCATGATTGCTATGCACCTAAGTAATAGCTGTAACTCAAAAATAACTGACCTGAAACTCTTTCATGCTATTCCAATCAAGATAATGAGCAGCACAGTGGTTTGGGCCACTGAACTGATTAGATGTTTTGCTGTTATTATCATTAACCCCATATATCCAATGAAGCATCACATAAGCATGGATTGGCCTTAAATGTCAACAATTTATAATAAGGTCTCATTTAGTAACATTAGTTTATGCATTATGAACATTATGCATTTATAAATCTTTGTTTATGTTATTATATATGCGTTTATTGTTTGCTCATAGTGCATTAAGTAATATTAACAGATCCAATCTTTGATATTAAAAATGTATTGCATAACACTTTAATGTTGAAACATTAATGTATGCTAGAATTTTTACAGCATTTATTAATCATAATTATTGTTAATCTAAACATATACTAATGTTGAGGATCAAAAGTTGCATCCTGTTTTTACAATACTTATTACTGCTATCCATATCAATCAATCAATGCATTTAGCTTCTAGAACAAACATTGTTTTCATTATGGAGATTGATGGAAGCTGAATTGATGTACTAAATATGTACGTCAAGAGATAAGCTGAATAAGTCAACTCAAGCAGTTACAGTCACACGCACACACTCACGGTTCACTACGGTGTTTCCTGTGTCACCTTCGGTCAACAGCGTCATTAATTAACTTAGAGGAACAGTCTGTTTTTCCACACTATAGCCAAGCCGGAAAAAACGCTTCACTGATCTTTCCTGAGAGGAGTGTGGCTCCTTCCTGGACGTTGTTCCCAAACCCTGGCGATTTCCTTTTCTTTACAACTCATACAAACCACATACAAAATTACTGTATTCTTTTTTTAATGGGTTAGCAAAAGCTCACTTGGGTGTACTTTGGACTTCATATTCTTATAATATTGGAATCATGAACCCTTGGAACACAGTAATATCACAAATTTAAAGCTGTGAATACAAACACACAAGCATGCCCATCTACTTCAATCTGCCATACGCCGCCCTCTGCATATCCGAGCCAGAGAGGAAGAGGGAGCAACGGGCAATTTTTATTTTTGAGCCTGGCCAGAGGATGGATTTTGTTATCTGATAATGTCAGTCAAACACCCACCCACACAGACCACCAGATCAGAGCCAAGAACCTTCTGCATTGAAACAATCAATTCACAGCATAACGCCAGCGCAATCCTTCAGCTAAACAAAAACAAATCAATGTACTCAAATCAAATTCAACTCTGTTCAACTAAGTTCTAAATTACCTCAAACCAGACCACTGAAAAAAAAAAATGTTATATATATATATATATATATATATATATATATATATATATATATATATATATATATATATATATAATATAAAACATAATGGCCCAGTTTTACAGACAGATTTAATACGGGGTTAGGCCTTAGTTCAACATTTAAGTAGCTTTTACAAATGTTCCATAAAATTATTACTGGTCTGCATCTTGAGACAAAACAATGGCTTTGACATATTTTAAGATAAATGTCAGTGCAAGTTGCTTTTTTTCAAAAATAATTTAAACAGCTCAAACATGCATTTTAGTATGGGACTAGCTTAAGCTTTGTCTGTGTGAAACCACGGGTAAATCTGATAACATCTAATAAACATGTCAAAAAATCTGCTTGTATTTAAACGCTACCGTATTCTACATGAGCATAACACACAAAGAAGTCAAATGTGACATCTAAACTTTAGAGGCGCTACATGAGACGCTATAATCCTGTCTGTCTTTTGCTCCTAAAGCCTCTTAGTCTAGACTGACTCCTCTCAACCGGGTGAGAGAAAACCAAACTCAACCCTGATAAATGACAAACTCAAGCAAATTATGAAGATAAATGTTTTCTTATAAAATGTGACCCTGGACATCAAAAGCAGTCATAAGGGTCAATGTTTTTAAATTGAGATTTATACATCATCTGAGAGATGCTATATTATTCATTATTTGTATTTTCTCACCTCCCACCTAAATAATTTCCTTGAGAGGAGAGGAGAGGCGAGGAGAGAGAGGAGAGGAGAGGAGAGGAGAGGAGAGGCGAGGCGAGGCGAGGCGAGGAGAGGCGAGAGGAGAGGAGAGGAGAGGAGAGGAGAGGAGAGGAGAGGAGAGGAGAGGAGGAGAGGAGAGGAGAGGAGAGGAGAGGAGAGGAGAGGAGAGGGAGAGGAGAGGAGAGGAGAGGAGAGGAGAGGAGAGGAGAGGAGAGGAGAGGAGAGGAGAGGAGAGGAGAGGAGGAGAGGAGAGGAGAGGAGAGGAGAGGAGAGGAGAGTCTTGTTCTGGCTTGTTGAATGAGTATTGAAGTGTAATACCCTTCATTTCAGCTAGAGCTCTAGTTAGAGCTGGTTTAGTCTCATTAAAGCAATGGAACAGCAGGAAGAACACACAATTTGGCTCTTAATGTGTGTCAGGAGCTGAAAGACTTGGAGGGAGAGAGAAACGAGAACCAAGAAGCAAATACAGAAGGTTTTTTATTATATAGTCTTTCAATGTTAAAGGGATAGTTCATCCAAAAATGACACAAAAGCAAAATAAAGATATCATGAAAGTGGTCTATATAGTTATGTGTCACTGTTCACTGAAAATCCGATGACATCGCTCTACCTCTCCTTGACAATTAAGAAGCAAAGTGGCAATCTCCAATTCATGAACAAACTATTCTTTTGAGTCTGATCTTCTCAATGATCTGATTCACAAATCTGACTGAAAAAGGGCATTCCTAGCCTTTCATCAGTACTGAGTAAAGTGTCTTTCTCAAGCTGCACATGTAATAAAGAGTTGCTTCATCATTGGCAAATTATAGAAGACATTTGCAACTTGTGTTCTAAATACTGCATCCACCCTCAGTGATATTTTTTTCTGTATTATAACATTTCCTGTTAATAGTGTTGTGCAAGAAACCTCTCTAAACGATTGAGTACAACAGTGAACTCTTTGAATGAATAAAACTGAAATTTTGTTTGAGCTATATTTTACCAAGGCATAGCGATATTTCATAGAAAATAATTTCTTGTGATGTTCTTCATTTCAACTCACAGATCTGGGCCCATATTATTAAAGCTTCTAATAATCCTCTCACAAAGCTCTTTATTTTCATTTGCCATGCCGTTAATGACATTAATGCTTTTAATGTCGTACTTAACGTATTTGATAGGAAATAAACAGGGACACAATAAGAGGTTCTGAAAGTGCTGTAATTGTGTGACCACTTTGCTTATAGAAGTTTGTGACAGACCCAAATCATCACTGCTGCACAGTTAAATTTTTCCAGTTGCCAAATAAGATAATTTATTAAAAGTAGTAATCCCTTCCATTTCTGGCTCTATGGCATTTCTGCTGTGTCTGAGATGTTAGCGTGTCTCTAATAAAGATTGGTCACAAATATAATCCCTACGCTTTATTCATTTTCTCTGCTACTAAAGAAACTCTTAAGTCTCTTAAATGTCCTCATTCATACTCCTAACAATTCTGGACCTAAAGACCTCTTTTAAGGGTTAAGATGCTTTCTGAATTACTTTTTTCTTTTCTAGGAACTTTTCTTTAATTCTAAGAGGAAACGCCCACCTTGCTAAGAATTCTCTTAGAATTTTGTCACTAGGAGCAACTCTTCGTCCACGTATTTCATGAATATGGGCCCTGGTCACAGTGGGAAAAGATTGTCAAACAACTAAATGTAAAATTTGGTCCATTTCTCACACACAGCTATGTAATGACTTCATTCAAGTATTTGAATACATAGAATCCACTTCTAGGGTATTTTTATGATGCTTCTGCTACCTATTTTGAAGCTTGAATGCAACCAATTTTTAACTGCATAAAAGAGTGAACAAAACAATCTTTAGAAATGTCCCCTTTTGTTTTCCACAGAAGAAAGGACATCAAACAGTTTGAAATGTCATGAAGGTGATATAACTATTTTTTTATCAATCATCCCTGCTATTGATGAAGAGGCAGAGACAAAAAAAATAAAATCAGAGCTTGAACGCTTCATGGCTTGCGTACCTGCACACAAAAAGACGTCTGTCAGCGCCTGTGAGTGGGTATGCACTGCAAATGTCCTTGTTGCTGAGCGCCTGCAAGCATCACTGAAGTTTCCATTCTTCCTTTCAGAAACCATTCTGAATATGAATAAAAAATGAGCTGAGAGAGGAAGAGAAAAACACTACGAAAGAGAGCGAGAACAAGACAAAGAGCTGGTGAGTCTTGAGAGAGTGGGCGGAAGATAAATTGCAGAAGTAGGGTGAACTACGAGACGAACGAAAGAACACAAACCGGAGGGGCGAACAAGAAGAAAGATTCATGCATGAGAAAGAATGATGAGTGCGAGTTCTTTTGAAGACGCGGCAGAAAGGCATATTACGCAGCATAAAATGTTTTAATACATTAGCTGAGGGGAAGCAAACCTCTGATCATGTTCATTTTTGAATCTTACAGATTTAAAGTATAATATATATATATATATATATATATATATATATATACCATAATATAATATAATTTGTTGCATCTAGTTATATAAATTCTTTTAAATGCCATTTTATATATACATTGTTTTAAATGAGTGAGTTTTAAAATGAACACGATCAGATTAGAAGTTCTATTTATTATCTAACCTGACCGTCAACATGAAGTCAAGTTGTCAGATCAGACCTGTATGAAGCAGACTTTTGACTTATTAGTGATTACATGGTCTCTGAGCTGTGTTTATTCAGCAAGTTTATTCAACAATGGTGACATGGTGAGATACCTCTGTTGACAGAATAATTGCTCATCACAATTGTTCGTACCCATTACGTCACTAAAAGCCAGACCCCCCAGCTGACATGTAGGAATAGCTGTTGACATTCCTAATGTGCCTGAGAGCAGTGTTTAAGCTCTCCTCTTTGGCAGAAGCAAAGTGCTTGATGATTTGTCCAAAGTAAACGCTCTACAGAGATATGAGAAATGCCTCATGCCAGTGTAAGCTAAGACTGACTCATTAGACCACAGACACACTGCCACCACAGAGGTTTACATTTTTTGTAGTCTCAATAGAGTAAATCTAAAATCCTGTTTATAAAACACGGTGTTAATGGTGTTAAACAGAGTGCTACTGACTGTTATTTGTATATGGTGACATGGGATGAAACGAGTCCCAACAGCGGGATGAGCTGTGTAGGATGAGTTCATTATTTTCCTTCATTCTTAATGTAGTCCATAGTTATGAATAAGGACTGTTGATGGCAAGGGCAAATTTGGGGGGCGTTAACCGGAATGGATGAGCTGTTGTGGCTTAGATACCATTCAATAGTTTGGGGTCAGTAAGTAAAATTTTCTTTTTTTAAAAGGAATTAATACTTTTATTCAACAATGATGCATTAAATTGATCAAAAATGACAGTTAAGACATTTCAAATGTTACCAAAGTTCAATTAAATGCTATTCTTTTGAACTATCACCGTTTCCACAAAAATATTAACCTGATAATAAAATATGTAACAGAATATTAGAATGAAGGATCGTGCAAAGTGATGGCTGCTAAAAAAAAATTCAGCTGTCATTACAAAAATAAATTACTCCTCTAAATATTATATTTTAAAACATACACTTAAATAGAAAAGTATTTTAAATTGATATAATATTTCACATTACAGTTGTTATGTGCATCTGTGTAACATTTATTTTGAGTCTCTAGGTGGTGTTGGGAGGAAATCCTCAATCCGTCAGAGCAGCGTGACGTGATCAGGGATTTTTGATACATAGGCTTTGGCGATAACAATGCCTTCTCTCTCTTTCACATGCATTTCTCTTTCGCGTGGGAGAGTGAAGACTGCGAGTGGCCGCCCGAGGCGGTGGTGCTGGAGCAACTGAGCAACAGGTGGGACTAAGAGCTCGCTGCCATGCGCCTGGGTCGAGGTGGAGGGAGAGGAGTCGCCGCCACCGTTCGCCGTGGGCCGGAGCCTGCTGCCTGCCGCCATGATGAGAAGGAGGCAGGAACCAGTGAACGTTAAACATAACTTTAATCAAATAAATAAACCAACAACAAAACGAAAGTAAAATGGCGGCAGTTCCTCACGGCGACTGCGGCCCACACAAACATCATCCTTCATTGTCGTCGCACCTCTTTTATGTTTCTGGAGCTACTCCGTGAGAGACACGAGACCGGTGCAGCACGCAGCTTACACTCATCATCAATCGCGCCACTGGCCTCGCACCGTTCCCTCACGGCTCTGGGCCTGCTCGTCACAAACGGGTAGTGGATTTATTTATTAGTTCACGTTTTGGTTATTAAATAAGCAAAACAAGGGAATCAGAGTTGTTGTTTTACTCTAAGTTTACTCTTATTTTTGTCTTTATTCGCTAATATGCTTTTGTAAACATTCTGTGTAAACCATTATGTATTGTTTTCTGGTTTAAGTTGTTTTTTTTTTTTTACTATGGAAGTAAACAAAGATGTCTTGAAAATGGAATCAAATGTCTTTGACTCATTCATATGTTCAGTCCATAACCATAATTTGTTTTAAACAATCTAATGAGCTATAATTTGGTTATGGATTGTAACACAGGTTTTACTGTGTTTTTGATCAAATAAATGCAGCATCAGTGATCATAAGAGACTTTATAGATTATATGGGGAACAAGTTTCTTTCATACATGAAAATGACAGGGACCCTAAATGTATTCTAACTGTACAATATCAAAATCCACTCAAATTTGTAAATGGGGATTTCTGGAACAGGTCAAATGCAGATAGAACCTTCTAATTCGAAAAAAACCCCCACTTTGCTTGGAATTATAAGGTCCATAAATCTGGCAAAACATTAAACTGAAGCAATCATTTTCAAGAAACACAAACAGTTTACTTATAATTTGTTTTAAAACATAAAATTAGTGTTGTAACAATGCATTGACATGCATGAGAAAGTTAAATTTAAATGATTTTTTGACATTTATTTCCTATTTTAGAATTAATATTTTTTTCTTGTTCAAGTTAAGCATAAAAAGCAACACTAAATATATATATTCCCTTCTGATCTAATCACAGACCTTTAGGGAAGCAGAGATGAACGATATGCCCCCCTAGATAAGGTTTTGCAAGCTCTTTTTAACAGTATTTCAAAACAAAAGTAAATCTGTACAAAATCATTATTTGTGACAAGTCAGCAAAACAAGTAAAAGCATTCTAGCTTATGTATGCAAACTCCTCTAACGTTTGTAAAAGCAAAACTGCCCTTAAGGTCATTGTTAACAGTTTACATAGCTCAAATCACTCAATGTTTTGCGCTGCCCTCCATTTAAAGCGACCCACATCCTGCCAATGATGCTCTTACTCGCAGTCTAAATTACATTCAGTTAACAGGGTTGATTATTTTCAGTGTTTTTGGTTGCTTTTGGTTTGGACTGAATCCTGCTCCCTTAGCAGGTGATTACCGTGTGTGTAATGAACGCATTAATAAAACAATCACAGCATACGGGAAAAAAGACAGAGGAAAGCCTAAAACAGCAGCAGTCTGTTTATCTTTCCCATGCAGTCTCACTGATCATCTCCCTCAGAGTGCATTAATTACTCCAGAATAGGAATTAATTTCAGGGAATTAAGCATAATACGCCTAAATTCCACAGATCGGGAGCTCTGTGTGTGCATTACAGTGCAAGCGGATCTTCCAGTCCTTCCTGTCTCTTTTATTTCCTTCTATTCCCTCCATTGCATTCTATTGTTACACGTAATGTGTTCCACACTATTCTATTTCATTCCATTACACTGAGTGCCATTCCTAGCCATTTACTTCCATTTATTTTCATTCTGTTCTATTCCATTCCATTGGTGAAAGTTGATCTCACATTGCCTCCATTGTGGCTGGTAATTTCATCCAACATCCTGATTGGATTGAAAGTGGGAGTGAACATTGGCAGGATCCCAGAGTGTGGTGGCCCTGTGTACGGCCACCCTCTCAGGTTCACCCACACCCACAAAGGCCGTCCTTTGAGCCGACTGAAGAGTTCACTGTCGAACAAGCACAGGTCTGCCATTCTCAGTGGGTAATTATTGCTTGCTGCAAGCCTACTGACATGGTGAATGTTATCTCAAGACCACTTTTAAGTCCCTATTATTCTCGTTCTCTCTCCCTCTCAGGAGCGTCTTTCTCAGGGTCCTCTGTGTCTCTCGCATACAATCAGTTCTTCGTTATCCCGGCTCCAGGTCACATTCAATAACCACTCTACCCTTCAATAAAGAGACTGAAAAAGAGGGTGAGATGGCTTCCTTACTGCTGTGAAGAGAATCTGATAAATCGATTGTTTATAACTAACATAATTCCTGAATGAATCCACAGATTTCAATTAATCAAATTCATTAATTCACAATGTTTCGGTCATTAATTCTATCAGCCACTAGTTTCTCAAATTAAAAACAAAAACAAAAAACAAACAGTATTTTGCCATCTTTTTATGCTGCTTCATATCGACTTCTTTATACTTCTTTACTGTCTTTTTCTGTCTTCTTTACTTCTTTACTGTCTCTGAAAAGTACTATATTTCCTTCTTCTACAGTCCTTGAAAATCCTTTCTGGAAAAATGACACTTTCTCTTCCATTTGCTAAACCATATGGACCATTCAAGATTTCTGTCAAGAGTTCACAGCCCCTTGAGACATAAGGAGTCTGTGGAAGCTGTCTGCATTAGTCAGGTCTCCATCATAAGAGCAGACCAACAGACTGACCTTGAATAATAGCCATGACACTATTAGTGCCCCATTGTAAATGTCTAACTGTCAGCAGCCAGCCTCTTTATCTTGGTTATGTGCGATAAAGTCAAAAAGCTTATAATTAGCCTGGCCGATGTCCCATTATTTCAACTTTGAACTTACAAAGCCTACACAAAAGCCTGTTTTGTCTTCTGCAATTCCCTACATTAACTATATTGTGATGTATACCATTACATTTACATAAAATGACTGAGAATGTGACGTTTGGTCACACCGTCCACCCTTGGGTCTTTACAGGGTCCTATTAAATCCATTATTAACTTTATGAACCACTATACATACCTCATTTTGTCTTCTGCAAGTCCTTACATTAACTATACTGTGATCGACACTACTATAAAATGACTCAAATTTAGATACTTTGCTCTTTCGGTCCACCCCTGTATCTTTATTTGGCCTTCTACTTTTACTCTCACTTCTAAACTACCACCTCCAGTTTGACAATACATTCTCTATTATGATCTAAATCTGCAAGATTCTCAGTCCCCCACAGAGTGCTTTAACATGGTCATTAATCAAACTGACCTAAGATTCATCATCCATGCAGTGTGAAATAAAATAGTCATAGCTAAGAGCTGTGAAAAGATGACAAAACATAGACTCAGAAGCATCTGGAGGACAGCTTTAAAACACCCCCTGCTCACACCTTCACAAGGTCACACACAAACCTCTCCAGACTGCACCCTGTAGTTCATTCCAGTGGGCATGTGAAAGTTCTTATGTATCAGTCACAGACGATTTAAACATCTGGCCAGACTTATTTTTTTTCATGTCATGTTTTAAAAGTAAAGCTAGTTAAAAAGGAAATCATTAACAACTGGCCAGACTACCAACTGATTGATTGATAAAAAGCTATGCATGAGGTATGTGCAAATTATGCAAGCTATAACATGCAGTCAGCCCATCATTATTGCAAAAACAAAAAATAAACCTTGATGAGCACTTTCCAAATGGACATTAAACATTCATTTAAGATGGAATTAATTTAATATGTGACCAGAGACCAATAAGCGGTGTGAGAGATATGAAAGATAAAAGATTTCTATGCAAGAAATTGGTTAGCAGTGACAACTCAATTACATATTCCTTTAATAAATTATTATAATTTTACAAAGATGCATAAGTATAGCAACCAACATTAAAAGAAAAATTTTCAGGGCGTCAACACACAAAAAAAAAGAAGAAAAAAGAAAATATTGCTCTGTTCTCTCATATCCCACCACCTGTCCAAACAGCGATTACTTTAGTATTATTTACTGAAAAAGCCCAGTGTTGCTGATAATCCGGGACTAAGCTGAAAATCTGGCTGAGATGTATACGGCTGCTCTGCAGTCAACCCATTCTTCAGGCTTTCCTTGTAACAGATCAAAAAAGGCTCAATAGATTATCTTTTCTCCATAGATGAAGAGAGATATAGGGGAAATACCATCATAAAGTCTTATTTTCGGCTCTAATTGTTTGTTGATAATGCTGTCAGAGTGAGTACAGCATGTTTAGTGTGGTGAACCACTTCACCATCTATAGTTAATGGTGAAGTGAGGCATTTTCACATCACAAGCATCAATTGCAAAAAAAAGTGATTATTTTTAAACAGGTTTCCCAAAAAACTCCCGCTGCCATGCCATTGGTTGAGCAAATTGCCTTGCTCCAAACTCACACAATTTGCTGATCCAATTTTGCTATGCTGGGATGGTCCGGCTTCTCAAGCAAACAAAACAAGCGACAGTGTAGACACTTCTTGAGTACATCAGCCTACAAATGTTGCTGGAATACAAAAAAGTGCTTTACCATTGGAAAAATAACACTTTCTGGAGTTTCTCAACAGCCATTAAACTCAATCAGAGCTAAAAGTGCCAGTAAGGTAAAGCTGTTGAATTTTTAAATCAAAACACATTTTCTGAGCTGAGCATTAACAACAGATTTATGCTTATGCTGGCATGACTGCACTTCCTCTGACAGCCCAGGCATCTTAAATGCAAACATCACTCACTGTGATTCAAGAGTTCAACTCAAGGAGCTTAGTGATCGTCCTCAGATGATTTCATCTCGCACTGATGCTGTGCCTCATGATTGGTCAAGCAGAGGACGGGGATGATCAAAGAAAGATAATAGGCACAAACCTTCTTATACAACTGGAAAAAACCACCCCATATCCCTCCCTTGAACTTTGACGATACAATAAATACAATATCTAAAGTTAATATCCATGTAGCCAACAATTCAAGCTCTGTTCCAAAAATTATAATAATAATAATCATGTTTATTCATAAAGCATTTTTAAAACTAAACGTACAAAGTGCTTTGCAAGAATCAAATACGTGTTATAAAACAACTGATTTAAACATAGTAAGCATCATATGCACAATCCCGAAGTGAAGGCTGTTCCAAAAAGGTATCCAATGTACTTATAATGCCACCTAAAATACCTAATTTGGTGGAAAAATATAAGGCAGTATTTTTCAGGAGTAAAGACCGTTCCAAAATGCATTGCAGCAAGCTTGGTGAAATGTCAATTATACAGTATGTTTATTATAAATGGTTGAAACTTGCTTCATGACAAGTTAAAAAATTGCATTCTATACGTATTCTATATCGTATGCATGTGTGTACTATGAATGAAATTCAGGCACACAACATCCACCATGTTGTCATTGTCATGTGACCTACACCGTCATCTGCTTTGCTTTACTGCCTTTCACAAATCCTCTCCTATGTCCTCGTGGGATGATTAGGTGTCCATAGGACGCACACTTCATAATATCGCTGGAAGTTGTAGGTCACCTGGTCCATTTCACCTACTGTTTTGTGATTACTGTGAATTCAGACATGCTACTCAGCTTGCATACCGTTTTTCTCCAATTATATGAAAGTATGCATATTTGGACACGGCGCATATGTTTCGCCATCTCAAGCAAGAACATCTCATGATGGAACATCTTTGGTACATGCACATTTGTAGGCAGGCCAAGACACAAATCTGCAGCAATGCAATCAACTTCAACTCTGCCAAGGTCAAGAAGAGAGTTCAGCGATAGACAGTAAGTATTCAACTCATACAGTACACTCAGCACAGATAAAACGAAATTAAGAGTGATGAATACAGAACAATGAAAGCCATAAAGGATAAATCAAGGGGAAACATTTGGAAGTATCACAGAGTTCAGGGGAAAATTGTTGAAAACAAGATACATGATCTTTTATTATCTGTCTAATTATATCCAGAGACTTGTTGTTGGAAAGCAAACTCTGAGAGGAACTGAATGGCCGTGTAGTCCTGTTTATATCTGCTATTAGCATCAGTCTCAGATGACATGATTACAAGTGGTCAGTGCTAAATACAGGTGTAAACATTCTCCAAAACTCCTTCTCAATCCTTTAGATTTATTCATCAATTAAATAAAATACCTTTTTTTAATGAATGGCAACTAGTGGAATTCCAATGTTAGAAACGTATTGATAACTCAGATGTGACATGTCTACTTTTAATATATACCAGTAATTATAATCTGTCCAACTGATAAACAATGTGAAATAATGCTAAATAGCCTGATTTAGAAAAACAGGCCTTAAATGTGGTTTGTATCACATTTTACAGAGACACAACAAGATGGTGTAGCCCTGTCTGTTCCACTTTTGCTTTCAGACACATGGATGAAGTTCAATATGACATCCAATGTGCACTCAGCAATTACAACCCCCCCAGGAAAAAGATTGATTTTCTCTAACAGATTGTTGAATTCTGCTTTAGTTCTTTACCTAACATTGCAACAGCAGAGATTTGACACTTCCAGGCCAGATTTACCAGTTGATTTCTGAGTAGTAGAGCAGAACTGAATAATTCATTTTCTAGCAGTTCAGCGCTGAATAGGCAAAGAGCTGCAATATGAGCAACAGCAGTTGATCACAAATTAAAATAAAATGTTGCAGTGTCATATTTAACATACTGACTGGTGATTAAAGTCTGAATTCTAAATATACATTAGACTTTAATCGACTGCTTTGAATTAATTAAGCACCCTTGATTAATTGAGAGTAGCTAATGCTGAGACAAAACCTGAAATATTAAAACATGGCATGAGATTGCAAGTCTATGTATCATACTACGTGCCAAGTGGAAGATAATAGATAAATCTTTAGAAGTTGGAATGTAAAACTCAAATCCTGAGAAAAAAAAAAAAAACATCAAGTATGAAGTATTGATAATTTTGAACTGTTTTACATTCTTTTAAATGCCCAGGTTCTAAATGGAAGGAATTTTAGATAAAAACGTAGTGCTCTAGTTTGAAAATAGAACACCCAGTTTATGGCAGAGGTTCTTACAGTCTCACTGATCTGGTCATTGAGATGACATGTGCAAACATCAAAGATGTCCTAAAGACGCTGGCGCTTTGTGTCCGATAACAAGTCACATGGAACACAGCCTCCGATCAGAGGAGTTTCATAACTCCCAGATACACAGACTAATTAATCTCACACACCACTGAACGCATAAAAATAACAGCCCAGAGCACAGAATCTATGACGAACACAACCGATTAAAACAAGACGCAGCCCAGCAGCTGGTCATGTAAAAACATATATATATATATACAAATTTTAATCTACTTCACTAATATGATAATTCTAAAATTTCAGAACAGAATTAGCATTGCAATGCACAAACAAGCTCATATACAGCACCAACGTGTTTGTTCTCTTATGCAAACTAAAATACCCCCCAGCTGTTTGAAGGTTCATGTCAGCTTCATTACTTCTCTCCATTTTATCTTTGCTGGTTTGGTTTGGCACTCCTTTAGAGCATGAAAAAGTTCTCTTTAACAATAGTCTGAATAGAAAATTATTTTCAGAAATTACATATTATCAGGCAGAGAGTGATTAAATTAGCTATAGATGTGTTTTAGCACTTAAAGGGCACTAGTAGGCACAGAGGCTGAAAGAGAGGAGAACCAGCTTACATTTCAGTAAAAGATAAAAAAATAAATCAATGTTCTAGCAGAATCTCAGAAAATGTGGATGTTTAGAGACTATGAAGAGGGCAACTCACTATAGCAACTGCATCTCAGTCACTGAGAATGAACAGAGTCATAAAACACACGCTGTGCTGCTAATTTGCAGAGAAGCATTGCAGACAGTAGTGAATTATTAAACCTTGTTACAAGTCAAGCTCTACACAACTGCCCTCAAATTAGTTACAGACACACGCAAGACATCCAGATGCGTATAAATGTGAGAGGGCCCAGTTAGTTTTGTAGTTGAGAACTCTCTATGATATGTATTCAGTTTGCAAGTTCTGTTTGATGTACAAAACTGGTTATTTAACATCAACCCTGGGTTCATGAGACACTAAGGGCTGGTTTCACAGACAGGGATAAGACTAAGCCAGGATTAGGCCTTAGTTCAATTAGGACATTTAAGTAGCTTTTATAAGCATACACTGGAAAAAAAAAAAAAAAAATCATTACTGGTGTGCATCTTGAGACAAAACAATGACACTGGCATATTTTAAGGTATGTCAGTACAAGTTGCTTTCAGTTAAAACAGCTCAAACATAGTTTAGTCTGAGACTAGCTTAAGCCTTGTCTGTGAAACAGGGGGAAAGAGTTCAACTCCTTCTGAATATATCACTTTAGAGTACAAAACACTGATCCTGTAGCAACTGATCCAACAAAGACTTATGAATTATGCCATTATGAATAAACACATTTATATCACCACAATAGTGCATCTGCCTTATGGATCGAGTCATGTCAAAGGACGTGTACATTCTTTCCTTTGAAACATTAGTTACCAGTGAAATCTATGCCTTATGCTTATTTTCTCTATCTGCAGACAGAAGTGAAAATGATAATAATTAACCCAGCCTATGCCTTATTTTAAAGTTAAATAATCGAATATGCCAGTTCTACGGTATATTGAGACCTTGTTTTTTTGCATCATTCAAAAAAATATTGTTGTATTATATACTGGGGCTGTGCTAATGATTAAATTCAGATGTTTTGGCAGTGTCCTTATATATTCCGGTTCTTTGGAACAGATTTAAAATAAAAAATTAAATAAATTTACAGCAAAAAGATTTTAATGGCTTGACATGCTTTAAAATTATTTGAATGCACTGTATAATGAATATATAAAAAAAATATTCCATCGAGTTCTATTCTATCGAGTATTTTACACCATTTGCGTTGTAAAAAAAAAAAAAAAGGATCAAAGCAATAAATATCTAACATGTTAGATGAGTATCACACGCATCTATGTGTGACTTGATTTACTTAATCTAAAACAATTTTAAACAACATTGTCTAAATTATTGTATCATTATCAAGCATACAGTTTTAATTCCCCCAAAGGGCCGTTCAAATTAAGAAAATGAAGCTTTTCTTTACTAATCAGAAGCAGTTGATGGTGCAACACAGCTGACATATGAACTCTATAGATGGAGACTCCAAGTCACTTTGCTCCTAAAACATTCACAGGCTACCTTACACTCTTGTCGTCTGACGGCATGGTAAACTTGTAGCCTATATTAACGACTTACCTGACTATAAGGTCTTTCCAGCAGCTTTGAACTGAGCAGGGCAGAAACTACGGATTCTCTTGCACCGAGTCCCTTGAGTGTAAATTCTCATTCAAATGCACCGAGAGTCTCTTCCACTGTGGTAATCGATCGAAGAACGGGGCGCCTGGAGGCGCGCACAATGAATGCGTCTGCAAATGATTGTCTGGTTGATTATTTGCTCAGTGATCAGCGTGGTTTTCCATGCCCCGCTGAGTTTTCCAATCCCAGTTATTCCCGATCACAGCTGCCGCAGAATCCGTCCGCGCAGCCTTTGACATCGTCGCGAGCTCAGAGCCGAAAGCACGCACCCACAACGCGGCCACATAGTACCTGCTACTCGCCTCCTCTTTAACACTGGCGGTCAGAATCAGGTCAGAAAGGTGTCCCGTCCTTTTGATGTTGTCAGGAGACCTGTCCTGTCCGTCTCTTCTGGCGTACACAGCGCGTGTCTCACATCCCTGCGGTTCACAGCAACAGCAGCAGCCGCGCGTCCGCTCGCGCTCCGCACCGCCCGACAGCACTGCCTAGAGTTCTCACACAGACACAGCATGACACATATTATTAAAAGAATAAATCCGAGATATGAATAAAACGGGACTGCTCGAACAGTGCATTCTGCTCTTTTGTAAAAGCACTGAAATACTCGACTGGTTATATTCACATGGCAGTGGTCTGGGATGTGGACTCAGAGAAGCTATCTTTTTTTTTCTGATATAGGCTATTAATACTTTTTATTAACTTTATTATGTGTGCGTAATCTTTTTATTTTCTCCGCACTATATGCAAATCTTTTTGCAATTTTAGCTTCTCCAGCACCGTGTTGTTCCAAACGACTTTCGATCATCTTCTGAGCACAAATGAAGATGTTTTTGATAACAGAATGTTGTCAGATTGATGAAATTTTCTGAAGAGACTCGGTTGCTTTATATGATGAACAGATTTCATGTATGCTTTTACTCACATATAAACATTGATCAGCGAACAAGCATAAACGGTGTGGTTCATTCTTGTGTGATACTTAGCAAGTTCAGTTGAGCTTCTGGAGGGGTATTCCAGAAAGCAGGCTATGTGACATACCCAGGTATGTTTAAGAGTAAGCCGATAACCTCGACTTTCAGTTCCAAAATGTAACTAAATTTGTTATATAGTTACAATTATATACAATAATACAATATTGTATTATACAATACATATATAATAGTGCTTAATATATATATATATATATATATATATATATATATATATATATATATATAAAGCACTATTATAGTGTTTAAATGTTTATTCCATTCTAATAAATGTGTTTATTTTCATTGTAATCACACACACTGCTTTTTTCCTTTTTATAACAGGAGGTTTAATATTGTCACGCTTGGAAGGCAGGAGACGGAGGTAAATAATAAACAGAATGGTTTATTATGTAGATCAACTAAGAACATAACGTGCAGCGTTCTGCAAGCACAAACAATTACAGCCAATGAATGATACAAGGGGAGGAACTTAAATACACACACAGATGACGAGGGCTAAATGGAAACAGGTGATCACATTTAAACTAATTAGACAAGGTGAAGACTAGAACTAAACATGACAAGACAGGACTAGATGACATATATGTGACAAATATACTATAATTTCTGTAATAAAATACATATGTGATGTCCTATTAAATAAGCTCACTTTTTCTTAGCATCTGTTTCCATGGTGAATCATCGATTCCTCGAGAAGGTCTTGTGTGTATTCTCTGCTAAACTTACTCCGTGATGCGATTTTTGCAACCAGCATACCTTGAGTAAGCAAGGTTTGGGTTAATTACTATCAATACATTCTGAATAATTTACTGCCCTTCTATATGAATATATCATTTTTATAAAAAAAAAAGTAGCCTAACTATATTCTGATTGAGAATTTTAGAACATAATATAGTAAGTATTTTATTTTTAGAATCTGATTACACAATCCTGATTGCATATAATAAGCACTGTGTGGCTGTGGCTATTTGTGTATATAGCCAATAGAGTACTTGATTTCATACATAAGCTTTTTTTAATACTGAGAGACACTCGGTGAGATATATTCTATAAAAAAGTTCATTCGTGCTGTCTTGATCACGCACAATTACAATAGCTGTTCAGAAACATACTACGTGCTCGCCACTGTCTTCACTCCCAAAGGTAATGGGCACATCAAGTCGATCTGATTTTACTTTAAGTTTAACTTTTCAGCTTCATGGAGTTGCTGAATACACAGCTGTCCTGTTTCTGATGGTTGCTGTCACTCATGTCACCAGTTACCAAAGAGACCAAAATAGATGAGCTCAGTCAGTTTGAACCACATTCGCTGGCCTTGCTCGCCCTTGTGATGTCAGATTTGTAGTTAAATCTTTTCAATAATTCACTTCTGAATCACTTGAACCAGTTGGAAATTTCACCACAATGTTGTCTGTTCTAGTGTTTTTTGGACACACTAAACCGCAACATATTTACATTTATTCATTTAGCAGATGCTTTTATCCAAATCGACATTCAAATGTGGCATGCAACATCAACTCCCAGTGACACGGAACAATTTGTTTGTTTATCTCCACTCGCAATTATTTATATATTATGTGTGGATGTGTGGAATTATTCAATTTATTATAATTGTATAGTTGTATAGGTTTGCTCCTCCAGAACTGATAACCGTCTATTCTTGACATGTCTGATTCATAATGAGTTTAGAACCAGTAAGTCAGCTGAAAATACTTTGAGTGAACCCAGTTTTGATTGATGTGACGAAAAAGTGTGTTACCACAGACCTTCTGCTTTTATGCATTCTGTCTCAATAGTCAATAGCCACCTATATTTTTACAGTGATTTTATAGTCTACAATACTTTTTTTTTCAAAGCATCTTTAAAATTATCAACAAGAAAATAGTGATTCAATGATGCAAACATGCTGTAAAGCAGCTATAAAAAGAGGAAAAAAAATGTCATCGTTTAGCTGAAGTCCAGTGTTGATTCAGTTCCGTTGTAATTGTAATCAATTAATAATCCGTTTTATTCGGCTCTAAAGCAGCTCTGAGCTGGACAATGATGATGTCATTGTTCAGTTCTCATTAGACACCGTCAGTGCAGTCAGATCAGTGAAATTCTTGAATATTAAGTGTACCCAACTAAGCAAGGCAGAGGTGACAGTGGCAAAAAACGCAAATTCCATTAGGTGACAGAATGGAGAAAGAAAAACAAAAACCTTGGCAGCAACCAGGCTCTCCTCTGGCCAAATGAAGCAACATGTGGTTTAATTCCAGCCTGCATCACAAGTGTGAAGTCAGAATGTAGTCTTCTGTATATCATCTGATTGAGGATTCTTTAGCTCTCTAAGAACAATTCACATGCTAACTGTTCCCCTGCCAGCACATTGGAATGAATGAAACTTTATCCCTTCTGATCCACGCCTGATCTCATCCTTCTGAAGACATTTCTTGCCCACAGACCACTGACTCCAAGTGTAATACAGAGAGTTCATGCAATACTTCATCTATATCCTCTATTCATACTCTGCACTGAATAAAGCTTCTGTCTGGTTTATCCATTTGTATGTTGTACTTTATGACTAAGTTGGTGAGTGTCCAATTCTGACAATGATCACACAATAATGGATTTTAAATGACAACAATCACAGATTGTCATTTTTGGTATGTGAAACCTCCTGAAATGCATGCAAATGTCTTCCAGCGAAATGAGATCTGGAACAATAATGACATTTCTTTTATACCAGTTGTGTTTGTGTAGCACCAAATGACTGCTGAACAGCTATTTCGTCTCTAATGTGATGATTCATGCTGATCAGACATTGTTGCTAAAAGCATCTTGCTGCCAGTTGACCCTACTACTTCAGGGCAGTAACATGCAGTATAGGGTGTGGGGCTATTTTGGAGAATGAATAATTGTACTGGTAAGTGTAGATGGAAAACAAATTCACAGTCATTGCAATCTAGGAGGAAGAGGGTGGAGAGAAGGTTAGAGATTTGTTTTCTTCTGGCTGTTGGGCAAGTGACTGTCAGGTCTAATCACTGTCCTGCACTTTTAATGGTTAGAAAAAAAGTGAACCCAAGCTGCAGGCCAGAGATGGGGCCTCTCTACTCTTCATCAGTTTAAAATTTCATGCTGGCCAGACGGAGACCTTTCGCTCCCTCAAACCTTGTACAGTCACTGGCTTCCCGATCAAACATGTAAAATCTGTGAAAAGAACACATAGTTCTCACTCTTTCAAGAACACCAGATTCAAAGGCTTTCAAGGACTTTTTAAAGTATCCTTTTTTATTTTCTATTGTGCAAAATAAGGACAATAAAGGTGGGTTTTACTCCCAATCACAGTATGTTTTATTAAAAATGTAAAAACACAGAATGTTTTCTATGATGGGTAGGTGTTGGAGTAGGGGTAATGTAGGGGGAGAGAATGTACTGTACAGTTTGTACAGTATAAAAAGTTTGGGGTGGCCTTTTATTTAGCAAATAAAGAAGTGAAAAATTACTCACTCTCTGTTTTAAAACTACAGAGCCCCGCGCATGAAAAAAAGTAAATCATGCTCACTCTACTCAATTTACTAAATTGTGCGGACGATTTACTATTTCATTTACGATTTATGACGAGTTTATAAATTGAGGGAATAACTTATGATTTAGCCTACTATGTCATGGGTATTAAACAGACATCTGTTAAATGCAGATTCGTAATGTTATGAAAAAAAATTATAGGAAGAAATATCCTGCACTGTGCTGAATATCTAAAGTTACAAATTACAGACTACTGAAAGATTTACAAATCTTAGCTGAAAAATTGTTATAGGATGTTTTTCATGTCTTAATTTGACTGTATGTAAATCCCTCCTGAAAATCTTCAGTGAGAATGAAAAAGCTCCCACTTTTCACTTTGAAACTGCGAAATGTCTTTTGCTCAAACCGGCGACTGATACATTGTTTTATGCCACATTGGATAATTTAAGGTCAGCTTTTATTTAATAAAAAACTCTCTTTTTACCACTCAGCAAAATATTAAGGTTTCTAGAAATATTAAAAAAACAGATATGTCCTATTTCACTAAAGTATGGAAGTCATGGACCCATCACATGCACAGAATAAAAGGATGCTAAATAAAAATATTATGTTCCAGTATCATACACTTCTATAGGAACATTGATACTTATAAGGGAAAACAAGAATATTTTGGACATTGCAATAACAATCCAAATTTATTACAGTAAGAAAAGTCTATTGGGATCAATTATTTATCTTGGCTCTCGCGGAAAATAACAGAAAAAAAATAGGGTGTGAATTATTGAAGGCACATGAAGAATTAATTAGCAGTCAGATGAATAAATAACGGGATTATCTTAAACTCTTGCCTTTGGTCCACAAAGCTCCCAACAGAAATAGAAATGTCCAGTATGTGATTTCTATCAGGCAGGAGAACACAGTTGTTTGAGTTTTAGTTCTGGAATGTAGATCTCATTATCAGAATTCAGGAAATGCTCATTGTTTGGCCCACAGAGCCATATCAGCTTTTATTAGGCAAATTATTCAGTGATGGCCATGGATTCATTCCACGAGGGATTGCAACCCAGAGTGCTGAGATTCCAGTCAGCACTTTCCCGTTTCCTCTCTTCAGATATCGCTAAACTCCCTTGAGATTAAAGACTTCAGTTGTGCATGAACACTGCAGTGACCTATATGGTTTAGAAAAGGCGGGGGCATTATAATAATTGCACTTTCAAAAATTCCACATGCCAACACAATTCTATTTTCTCTAGGTTTTAAAAAAAACTTTAAACACTAAAGCTCGTTCTTGTACACGAGCAGTGTACTCATTTCTGTGTAAATTACTTGTAAAACAATTCTAACAGTACTTGCTGCATTCATTTCAATGTGATGATTTACATAACATTTGGTTTGCAAATGTTTCACTCAAAATTTGTTCTACTTGTGTTTCATGAATAAGGTCCATTGACAGTGAGCCGCATTTTTCTATGCCACTTTATTTCGACACATATGTGCCTTTATTTGCCATGGTGATGCTTCAAGTAGTTCAAGTTCCCACTGTGCACAACATCATTTATAAAAACGGTCACTGCAATTATTATTGACTGACTGCGAGGTATTAAGTATGACTTAATGACTGTGGTAATTTCAGGCCATGACCCTCAAGGGCACCAGCCATTTAAAATGAGGGCTATTATAGAAGAACAAAGGCCAATAGATTGGTACAAAAACTCAAAAGAATTATTATAATAAGAGACATCCTACACCACTAAACTATTAATAGTCCCTTCATGAATGGACAATAGGATCCATAGTGAGAGAGAGATAGAGTATGATCATGTGAATGTCCTTAATCAATAAAAGGTTGCCAGATAAGAAACAACTGTCATATGCAAACCCATAGCCTATTGTCTAGCTTTATAAGGCTAGATGTACATTACACTTCTGAAATTAATACATTTATTCTGCAAGGACATATTAAGTTGATCAAAGTTACCATAAAACCATTTATAATGTTACAAAAGATTTCTATTTCAAATTCAATGCCTGCTGGCATTGAAAGCATATGATCCCACCCTTCCTGTAAATCACAGTCCAAAGCCAAGCCTCCTCCAAAACACATGAACACTTGCACACACACACACAGCTACTCTTGACAAAGCATCACAAGAGTCTGTTAAAAAGCCTTATGTCTCAAATCCCATAACATTACAATAATAATGAATGTAAACAATTTAGAGAGCTTGTACCTGACTGCTGCAGATTCATTTCGGTGTTGACACTGAGGACATAACTCTGATCTTTTACTTACGGTAGTTATGGCATGAACACAGCATAAACTTGTTGTTTTGTTAGGTAGGAACTGTAAAAAGTGACTGCTGTTTTTCTGATGTCTTCCGTGACCCACGTCAGTCTGAAATCTGTATAAACTGCATAGCATGAAACACGTAATGATGACGTATGATGTCTGCATGAATAAGGTGTGCAAGGGTGTGTAAAAAGATACGTTGTATTATTTCTTTTGGACTGAATATATTGGATTGAATGAACATTTTAGGGTCCTACGCCTTCCACAGATGTCTGTAATTTAAAGTAGAAAAATCTAGCATTAATTCAATCTCAAACTGATTCATTTAAAGAAGTTAATACTCCACCGCCTGCATGACATCACTCACCAACGTGGCTGAATGACAGGTTTGCGACAATATCTTGACTAGCTCATTGATTTGTTCAATGATGCATCGTACTATAATAGTGAAGCAGTGAGTTTTGTTGTACGGGAAACGCGCCCCAGAATAACTTTTGCATTTGCCTTTCGATTTCGGCATAGAAAAGAAAGATCAGCACTCATTCACCAGGATCTTCAGATTTACTTATTCTTTACATGTTTACAAATGCAAGTAGTTCTTATGTTCACGTATTTGAGCGATTATTGTTAAGTATGTTTTGTTCGTTTGTTTTTTATTTGGAAAAAAGCTGTATAAGGTTTTTTTGTAATTCTCCTTTTCTTTCGAATGGAAAAGAATCCCAGCATACAGGTTTTGAATGACATGAGAGTGTAAGTGAATGATGACAGAATGTTGGCCTTTTTTGTGAACTGTTTCTTTAAATACTAGACTTCATATCCTTGTAACAGATAAGGCGTGCAGCACGTGTGGAGATAGCGCTAACAAACAAAGTCCAAGTAATAAACAAGCAGGAGATATCCAGGCAAACAGGAAAAAAACACAAACCACATAAACTGAATTGAGAACTGACAAGGGACTGAACAAAACAGGGAGTTTAAATACTATATGAACATAATGGCTGGCAGGTGATGATTATATGTAACCATAAATGCAATCTAGGAGACATACAGTAACCAAGAAAATCAAAACTGAATACCAGAGAAACAGGAACTAACAAAACCGAATAAAAGTCTAAAACCGGGACAACTGTCCGATAATAGGGCAAAATTACACTGAGAGAGCTCAAGCTTTTCTGAATTTCCTGCAGGGAATCATGGAAGCGTTGATGGGGTGCAGTGACAGCTCATATATTCACTGCACATACACTCCATATCACAGATGAATTGACCAAACAGTACAACATCTCACATTTAAATCAAGGCTGACAAATGCTAATCGATGCACTGATTTGTGGACATGCAGTCATGTGTGAGAAGTGTCTGATATTTTCATGTTCGCTTTGACAAACACACATCTCATTTGCTGTTTAATTCGGTGTAAAACCTTCATGAGCACTGCATAAGAAACTCCATGTGACGATTTAAACTTTCTCTGTATCTTCAAAACTTCATCTGACCTTCAATTGACAATCTCAAGAGAACTATAGTAAACTCATAGTAACCAAGTTGCTGAGAATTTGAAACCACAAATTAAAGTCTGCATAAAGCCTGGTCACATAACTATCATGGTGTGATTGCAGGAAGGAACACACGAAGACTGATGACTGAATTAACATAAAGTAGTTTTATTTCAAACTCTTTACCAACCGAATAAACCACATGAGAAACATCAAAGGACAACCACTGGACTGACACAGAGGGAATATATACAGAGGAACACAAGAGGATAACAAGAATGGCACAGGTGACATGACACAGCTGATGACGTTGAACTAATAATGAGACAATGACAAACTGAAACTCAAAACAAAGAACACATGTGACGGATGACAGGACTCGAACTCAAAACAAGGAACATGTGACTACTGACAGGACGACTGGACTGGGGAACAAAATAGACAAACATGCCTATGACAATAACATGTTACCACTGAGCCACTGATATATTAATACAAGTGCAGTGCGAAATAAAGTTTGTTTGTTTGTTTGTTTGTTTGATTTGCTTTAACCTGAATAGTTTTAGAATTTGGTGGGAAGAAAACAAGCTTTTACATAAAATGAATAATAAATATATTTTAGATTCAGATATCTAGATCAATAATATAATGTAAAATTCTAAAATTTATTATGTTTAATTACAAACAGTCAGATGTTTCTGCTTCCATTAAAACTGGAGAATGTGATCATCAGGTTTTAATCATGTTAAATAAATAATAAATAAATAAAGGAAATAAAATCGTACTTTTAAAATCCTCCCCCACAGCAGACCGTAAAACGTGTGTCTTGTTTAAAGGGAGCTGAAACTCAAGACATGTAAGTTAAGTGATCTCATTTCCTGCCAGCGTATCTTGATATATGACTCCTTATGTTCTACAAGTACATCACATTTCACTTGGACCCTGACACTGGATCAGATGGAGACATTTAATCTGAGGACAGTCCAATAAAAGAAACACATGGCATTTTATATTGCACCGTGAAGTATGAGAGATATCGCACAAATATGTTGTAATTCAGAGCGAAAATGGAGACCTATGCCCCAAGAGAAAACAAGATTATCCCACATATTGTAAAGGCTTTAAATTGTCCAAATATTACAGCAGAAAATGAAAGACAAATATTATGAAGTTAAATATTTTGCTATTGTTGAAAACATGCAACATGAAATTAATCCCAGAAAAAATTTACTGTAAACTTGCAGATAGTACTGTATAAATATCGTTGCATGGTCAACCGGGTTTGTTCACTTGACTCATATTTCAACCGCCTAATCTATGTTTACATAAACCATTCTGGGGTCTTTTTGGCAGGCATACTAAAGGCATGTGTGTGTACTTGTTTTGGCTATACTTGTGAGGATCAAATTTCCTCTCTTTAATTGTAAAATACTTTGACGACCCACCAGTGAGGAAATTTGACTGTTCCTCACTATTTAAAAAGGCTTATGAATCAACCAAAAGTTAAAGCTTTTATTTAAATCTAGTGATGGTCACATGTTTCTGTGATGGGTAGGTTTAGGAGTAGGGGCTGGGTTAGGTGACTGAAAATATCATTGACCTGATATAAAATGATTGGAAGTCCTCACTAAGATAGCAAAACAAACCTGTGTGTGTGTGTGTGTGTGTGTGTGTGTGTCACACTTTACAATAAGGTTCATTAAGTTACTACATAAGTTAATATGAACTAATGAACTGCAGTTATACAGCATTTATTAATCTTCATGAATTGCTGTTTGCAGCTATATTTTTGAACTTAAGTTTTTAAAATGAACTTGTGACATTTGCAGTGTTCCGCAATGGCTGGCAAAAATAATTTTCTAGGTGTAGATGTGCAGCACCAAGATGAAGCAGCTCACAGGGACTGTGCGGGCATGTGTGATTGGCTCATGGCTCATAGGGATGATGTGGTCAGTCCACTATCTGCATTGCAGACAGGAAATAGGGGCTTAAATCTCATTCAGCCAGCTATATGGGACGCCCGTGGAAAAAAAAGCAGTCGAAAGGGGAAAAAACCCTCATAGGGAGGGAAGAACAAAGTGTTTGGGCTGTTGAATAAATGCAAAAACCTAGACTTCCATCATTATTTCTTCTCTGAACAGGCTCCTCTGTTTTATTCAACCAAGTCATTTGGCAAGGCTGAGAAAAAGGATTCTAAACAGAAACTTTCAGGATCATTGCATTGTGAGGATTCACAAAATAAACTTCAGAAAACAGAATGAGTTGACTTGCTATTTGACATGGACAAATGGGCAGTTAAATGAATGAAAAGCAACAGCATATTTCATTATCATATAAAAAGCAAATGCACACAACTGAAATGGGCGACGTCAGAAGTGTCATGCCCATACAAATTAAGTGCTGACAACAGGAAACAGTAATGCTTTTGAAAGCAATGAAGAGTAATAATGTTTACAATAATTAAATCAGCGAATGCTGAAACTCTCTCTTGAGGCTGAAACTTTTTGCAGGAGAAAAAAACTATGAGTTGTATTTAAATTGAAATGCGACTGTGAAAACCAAGGATTTTATACTTATTATTATTATTATTATATTACAGTTGTGTTCAAAATTATTCAACCCCCACTGAAATTGATTGTTTTGGCCGGTTTGACATTGATTTTGATCATTCAGTCATCCTGCTTACAATTAAATCAAAGAGGCATGTGTAGGTCAGACAAATATAACATAACATTTATAATGAAATAACCACAAATGTCTTTTCTCTGCTCACATCATTATCAGTTTTATTCAACCCCCAAGTGACATTCAATCTTAATACTTAGTACAACATCCTTTTACAGTTATAACAGCTTTTAAACGTGAAGCATAGCTTGACACAAGTGTCTTGCAGCGAGCTACGGGTATCTTCGCCCATTCATCATGGGCAAAAGCCTCCAGTTCAGTCACATTCTTAGGCTTGCGCACTGCAACTGCTTTCTTTAAGTCCCACCAGAGGTTCTCAATCGGATTTAAGTCTGGTGACTGCGATGGCCATTTCAAAATGTTCCAGCCTTTAATCTGCAACCATGCTCTAGTGGACTTGGAGGTATGCTTGGGATCATTGTCCTGTTGAAAGGTCCAACGTCTCCCAAGCCTCAGGTTTGTGACGGACTGCATCACATTGTCCTCCAATATCTCCTGGTACTGAAGAGAATTCATGGTACCTTGCACACGCTGAAGCTTCCCAGTACCTGCAGAAGCAAAACAGCCCCAAAGCATGATTGACCCCCCGCCATGCTTCACAGTAGGCAAGGTGTTCTTTTCTTCATAGGCCTTGTTCTTCCTCCTCCAAACATAGCGTTGATCCATGGGCCCAAACAGTTCTAATTTTGTTTCATCAGTCCACAGAACACTATCCCAAAACTTCTGTGGTTTGTCCACATGACTTTTGGCATACTGCAGTCGACTCTTCTTATTCTTTGGAGACAGCAAGGGGGTGCGCCTGGGAGTTCTGGCATGGAGGCCTTCATTACGCAGGGTGCGCCGTATTGTCTGAGCAGAAACTTCAGTACCTACATCTGACAAATCTTTTCTCAGTTCCTCAGCAGTCACACGGGGACTTTTCTCCACTCTACGCTTCAGGTAGCGCACATCAGTCGAAGTCAGCATCTTCTTTCTGCCACGACCAGGTAGCGTTTCAACAGTGCCCTTTGCCTTGAATTTGCGAATGATGCTTCCTATGGTGTCTCTTGGTATGTTTAACATCTTTGCAATCTTCTTATAGCCATTGCCCTTCCTGTGAAGAGTAATCACCTCTTCTCTTGTCTTCCTGGACCATTCTCTTGACTTCACCATGTTTGTAACCACACCAGTAAATGTCTAGAAGGAGCTGAGTATCACAGTCATTTTAAAGCTGCCTAATTGGTGCTTATTAGGCTTTATTGCTGCTCCCTGACATCCACAGGTGCTTTCAATACCTGATTGAAAACACTTCAATGGACCTCTGTTCTTCAGAGTGGTAGTCTTTAAGGGGTTGAATAATTGTGTCAATGAAGAATTCACAAAAGAAACATTTACTACTGTATTACAAAACCAATTGATGTCATTTTAGTTGCATATGCTTCTTTAAGAAGTCCTTGTAGGATTTCATTCTGAATTCAATTACAAATGTACTCTAAATTCTCTAAAACCATTTACAGCATTGGGGGGTTGAATAATTTTGAACACAACTGTAAATATATGTTATTATATATTAAAATTGTTTTTATGGCATTTTTCAAAGCTATTACTGCCAATACTATTTATGTTTTTTTTATATTAATTTATTTTTCATATTTTGATACAAGTAAATCATATAATACAATGACGCTCTTATACCAGTGTGGCTTACTCTTCGGCATTCTGCAGAGCTCATGGCATAGAGCAGAAGTGTTATTTTTAACCATATTACCTCTCTGAAAACTGATAAGCAAGATGCTATTATTGAAATTGAGAGAAAATGCATTGCTCTATACTGTTGCTGACTTAAGGCTATGAGGAATAAAGGATTTCATTCATTTGCTGATTTCCTGATTTCATTTGCTGAAGCAGAAAAGGCCAAACCTGAGGTCAGCATGATGTGTTGTTGCTGCTTCCTACACAGAAACAAATAACACATAATTCACTCTCTCATAAGACCGTGGCGAACAATAAACTCACTAACATTTTATGCAGAGTGGGAGGACAAACCTATCCAAAAAATTACACAGATACAATAGCTGACTAGAGGCTAAAACTCAAAGATCTGCACTCAGCTAAAATCCTGTGAACAGTGCAGTCACACAAATATGCACACTTTAGGCAAGCTCTATTTTAGGAGCACATAGCATGGTTTATAGTCTGTGCACACACAAACAAAACCCCCAAAACAAATGCTTACAAAAGTAAGCAGAGACATCATAGCACCCTTTCATCCAAGGGTCACATCTGCATGCTTACTGCTCACAAACTTACCAACATTTCAACTGACAACAAATAGGGACGCATATACATATATATATATATATATTATATATATATATTTTTTCTGCACTTGTACACTGGGTTCTGCAATGCAGCATGTGAGATAAAAAGGCAAAATAAAACTCTCAGTATGTATGATGGTTCTCTGAGATCTGTTAGAGTACATTCAACCAGCAATCCCTAATCCACATCCAGTCAAATATAGTCAACAGAGACACATATCAGGGTGTTCCTACAGTACAGGACATCCATTTCCCAGGGGTTGATTTTTTTTTTTTTTTTTTATTAAAAATATATATTTTTCTTTTTAATATTTGAAAGCCACATTGTAATATTTACCATTTAATATTAGATTTAAATTTAGATTCAATTATTTTTTACACAAATGATGATTATCACTATTTTCACCATGATCAACATTAATGCCCCAAATAAAGCTTTAAGCTAACAAAGAGACAATAGTGTCAATAAAAGAACCTTAAAATGAAGAATGTGTAAAGAAATAGAAATGTGTTAAAAAATATCAAGCTGTAATTTTGTCAAAATTATCCAAAAATTATTTAAGTGCATATTTAGGATACATGCAGCTATGAAATTAGCCTTAGAAAAACAAAACAAAAGCAACTGTCTTATTCCAAAAGGTCATTTCCACCACAGAATGATATCACACGCAATACAAAATACAATTCTAGATGTGTTGGAAATGACACTGTGGTCAATGAAAATAAATACTTCATATAGATGGTTGGCTGTATTGTTACTAAACATTAAAGAAGCTAGCGAAAAATGTGTATTGTAAGAGTTTAAAATGTGCCCATAGATGAATTACCACGCTATTGACCATCACAGTCTTTCAGAGAGATTGAAGAGAGTAAATCTAGAATGTCCTTCAGTGACAGATCTGCGAAGGACACCGACAAACACTCTGGCACCAGACTGAAAGGGAAGACCAAAGGTGACTGTGCGAGTGTGTATTTTCAGCTTTATTTCTAAGAGTCCTTTGAGCTGTTCTGATTCATCCTTATCGTTTTCAGACACACAGCTTCACTTTACAAACATACAGACCTTCTTCTCCAGCACAGATTGGTAGACTCTGTACACTCAGCTGTTAACACTAACACAGCTGCCCCTTCATTCCCTAATGGGAATCCACAGTAGCAAGAGCCTTGTTTGTTAAAACATTCATTCATTTCCTTTGCTTGCAGTTTTACATAATTGATCTTAGCCATTGCTGTTTTTCTTGATTAGAATCAAGAAAACAATATTTATTGTTCAAAGGTTGTTCTTTCATGAATCAAGAGACCCAATTCTTAGTATTAACTTTCTCATTTTCCAAAAATTCTTTGCTAAAAAATACACACAGGTAAGAGAACTGTTGACATACAGTGAAAATATAGAGCAATACAATGATTGTGGATTGCATAGCTATTACACTTCAAAAAGCTTTTTAATTTTTACAGAAAAAAACTATATATTTGGTTAAGTTACATTACCATGTACAGTGAACCATTGTAAATGGTTGAAATACTCTACCGTAAATTGCATTACTGTCAACGGAGTTTGCAGGCTTTATAAATAAAAACTCACCATTAGTCATGGCTAATGGTGAGGGAGTCAGGCTTGTAACCTGAAGGTTGCTGGTTCGATTCCCACACTGGCAGGAATTGAAGGTGGGGATTGTGAATGAACAGCACTCTCTCCACCTTTGATACCATGACTAAGGTGCCCTTGAGCAAGGTGCGAAACCCCTAATTGCACTCCTTGTAAGTCGCTTTCGCTTTTTTTCATAAAAGTGTCTGTAAAATGTAAACTATGAATTACCATATAATTTACAAAGACATTTCCAGAAGTCCTTGTGTGACATCTCACATACTGTATGAATATATTTTCTTGAAATAGCTTTGCTTATTCTTATTTTTGTTATGGGTATGTACAGAAGGGTGTTTCGTGTTATTTAGTTAATGTTTATTGCACTATTTGAGTGTAATGTATATGTTATGTGTAAAGTTTTACCATTATTCTGTATTATTATGCTGGTTATCGGTACATTTTTAAGTAAAAAAGTAGCTTGGTATATTAAGACTATATCACTTAATGAAATAAATATATGGTTGTAAATATTGGCTACAGGCACCAATATGCCATTCATAATACCTGAAACATTGTCACCGAATTATTTTATATATACTATGAATTTTTGGCAACCAGCTGTCATTTTTTACCATAACAGGATATATTCACAGTGTAGGAGGAGTATGATGATAATTTTTATCTTGAAATATCTTACTTTTGATAGCAAATTGGCAAACAGGAGCACAATGTGAGATATTTGAGATATTGTTGGAAATTCAGAAGCAGACCCCAGGGGACTTGGTTGTATCCTCAACAGGATGCTTTTATTGAGAACACGTGCTGCTGGTCACTGCAGTCATCAAGTCTGACTAAGGGAGCTGTACGTTGTATTTTATAGGCCTTCAGTGGCAGTCCTTAAAGGTGTTGAACTTAAACTCAGCCTTACAGTGACCACTAAAACAAAAGCATCTAAAGACAAAACAGGTAATTATCCCTGACTGTGCAGATAAAGTACCCCAAATGGTATAAACAGTAGCTGGTCATGAGAACTATGTAAACACTGACACGTAGTTTGACTCTCAGTAGGAAGATCGAAGACTGACAAAACGCCCTCACTGGAAACCATAAGTAAACTGATGCCATCATGTTCACCTTGAGTGCCCAAAACACTTTATTTTTTCATGTGATGTCATGTCAGGACGTAGGATCAGCAGATCTTAAACAGATTCTTAAATTTGTAATCCCACAACCTCTTCCGAAACACTGTATGCAAAACGTATGAAAAACGTGGGTCATTTGCTTGGCAAAAAATTAAAAAGCAAGAGAATTGTGTGTAAAACGTTCACCTAACCAATGGCGTGAATTTGTGGGCGAAATTAACTATTTGTCCAACCAATGGAAGAAAAGTCTATATTTTTACAAAGCAGTAACTGCACACTTTTCCCCCCTGTCCAAACATCTGTATTTGCTAATCGAATAGCTCTCTGGATTTGTGATGACATTTACCATTGTTCAGTGAATTTCCGTGGTGAAATGCACTCATTTCAATATTCAACAGGAATCCACAGGATCGGACTGAAGTTGGTCACCCAAAGTCGCCACGTTCACCTGGAAGCCGATTGATTGATGGCCCTTTTTTGCATACAAAGTTTCATTAATGTTACCAAGAGAAACAGTTGAGATATTAGATCTACAACGATATCATAGGATCGGCTCTTGAGCCAAAGCTGTTAAAGTAGTTACAGTAGCAATTTCACTGGAAGCCAGTGCAAACGCTGAAAACTGTCTGTGTGTGTGTAAGGGGAAAAAGGACATGTGTCTTCATTTCTCTTTATGCCTGATTTCCTCTTTCACTGGATGTGAACCCTCCCCTGCAGCGACACTGAGTGTGATATAACGCACCTGCGCTCTCCCACGCTACGGAAGAGAAAGAGAAGACAGCTTTGGCTGGAGTTCATTTGCAAACGTATCCCACAGGTCAGCTAGGGGTCACAGAAAGGGCGGCCAAGACCTAGGGCAGCTCTCCAAAGACCTGCGCTCCTCCCAGAGATCCTCTCTCGTTGCATTCGGTCCTGTCAGGTCACAAAGATATCACTTCCCAATGCCACATAGATCCAAAGCCCTCACACTCTCTGTTATAGAGACACATGCATTGGAGCCTTTCCAGTTCCTAAATAAAATAGCATGCCTCTGTTGTAGACACACACATGCAAATGTCCCTGTCCTCTGCTTACATTGTACTATTTGAGCCAAGCTAACAGCAGTGTGGCACATCTCTCCCACTGAGGCAGTGCTCCATGGCAGGGTGCAGCGTATTGATCTGCTGCTGGCTATAAATGAGCCGCTGTGGTGGCATCCAGCCTGCTTTTGCACTGAGCGAGGGTATTGATCTGCCATCCAAACTGCAGTCTCAACTGACTTCTTTTAGTGCTTCCGCTCTTCGGTTACATAGCGCACTAACACAGGAAATGCAATTGATCCAGAGGAAGCAGTCACTCTTAATTCATACAACCCCTAGCCTACTTTCACACTTTTTTTATTTTATTTAAATTAGGTCACTTTAGGTCAAATTAGGTTACACTGTTACATTATAAGAATAAATTAGCTATTTCTATGCCAATATAACTAAGAAAAAGATAATAGAAATCTAAAATAGATTCTTATTTACAAATATTTTAAAATATAGACTATTTTTAATAAATATATAACTCAATTAATCAAAATACAGTAATAAATTAGGATATTACATAACTATATAAAATTATATAAAGTATATAAATAATAAAAGTTACTGCCAATGAAAGGCGTGTTTGCGCCAAATGAATGACTGGCGTCAGTAGTTAATTGAGCTGGGGCGACATCTTGTGGTGAAACGGCAGCACTACACGTCATGTTACGGAACTGCCCAATACAAGAAAAATGAATCTGAAACTGATAACGCACCCGAAGCCTTTTATTTTGATAAGACCACTTGCATATTCGCAAACTACCAGTCATGACATAAAAATGACATTTTAAATATATAAAAGGTTTCATCTTTATAGACAATCTATGATGACAAAATAGAGAAGTTTATTAAGTGGGAAATAACAAAAAAAAAAGATGACATATGACAATAATATTCATATGTTAAACAAAAACAGCAGTGCTTTGATTTGGTACAACTACTGACAGTTTTCACAGATTATTACTGATTACTAATTATATAATAACTGCACTGTGTTGTTTTGGCTCGTTTATCCTTCAGTGGACAGTATTATCTCTGATTTATAAATAACTTGTTGGAATATTGCACACTGAAAACAAACTATTTTATTTCTAAATATGTGTTCCTCTCATTTTAGTGTCATGGACATTTTGATATAAACTTTGGCTCGCTTTTTGGTTAAAAAACAAAAACAAAATTGTACATAGTAAAATTAAAAATAGTAAACATGATTTTTTTTCTCTATCTATATCAGAATGCATAGGCCGTAAAGGTGACATCAAAAAGTGCTTATTAAAAAGGGCACACACATTTTTACTTTCAACCTTTCTCCTTTTCCTCATTTCATCCGTAAACTTGGGCAAAGTTTGTTTTTTTTACCACTCAACCATCTATATAAGTTTTAGAATATGTGCCACAGTTCAAGTTACAAAGTAGACGACAAAACCTGCATGCGTCATAAGCAGCTGTAAATATGGTGTTCAATTCATGTAACCTTGGTCCTCTGTTAACGCAAAGGCATCCGAAAGCTTTTTCTGATCTGTGTGCTGATGTCTATGAGAGTAAATGTTGTTGTACCCATAACAAAACTGATGCTGACATTTAAGAATTTCATGGAATTAAAGAGTTTCACGGAAACATTTTGTGCAGGTCTTTGTTAGTGCATTTTCAAATGTTTTGTAAAATCAAGTACGTTGACCCTAACATTCTAAACATCATTTCAAGGTTTTGTCAGTCCTGCAAATTAATTTTTCAATATATATATATATAATACAAAAAGGCCTAAAAGTGAACGCTTAATCATTTTAAAGCATAAATAACGGAGAAAACCAACCAAAATCTTGCCATTCCTCTCTCATTAGAATGTCATATTATACATTTCTTTACTTGAAGAAAAATATGCATAAAATAATGTCTGACATTAAAGGTGCAGTGTGTAAATTTTTGCAGCATCTAGCGGTGAAGTTGCAAATTGCAATATAGAGAGGCTATGGTGGCCAATACAGGACAAAGTTGTTGTCGTTGTCTGAGGCAGCAGATTAGGCAAGCAAACCAGGGTTTTTCCTGCATTCGCCAAAACAAATTTTTGTCCCATCAAAGTCAGATCAGTTGTGATTTATGAGAGATGCAGATGATTGCTGTGCTTGTGATAGGGCGCATGTTAACTGACGGAGAGAATGAGCAGAGAGTTACACCCTTGTGCGCGCACTCTCTCTCGGTCTTCGAACTAAGCACCGTCTTTGCTCTCTCTCCCTCGCACATATCAATCTAAATCAAACTGGCACGATGCTAAAAGTTCAGAAGAACGAATCCGTGACGCATTTAGAGAATTTTTTTCTTGAATTACCGCTGGGTGTGAATAGTGCTCTCATCTTCTCTCACAGGCGTTCCGCACATGCAGCTTTCAGTAAACAGAAAAAAATAAATAAATAAAGAAATCTTATCCAGTGATGTATTGACAAATCTTTTGCAACGTCCTAACAGCTGGGATTCCCCCACACACACCTGCTAATGTCTGATTCGCAACCTAATGACTCATTTGAAGTCATTAATTTCAATGAATGGTTAAAACAACAGATCTGTCGAAGACTGAACTCACGAGACATCACTGTCCGAATCCTTTCCTCAGAACACCTCTGAAATGACAATGTAAGTGTTCTTACGCCATTTAGCAAGAGTGTTTAGTAAGATTTAGCCTTAATAATCCACAGTATTTTCAGGTTATTTATATGACAATGTGTAGTAAATTATTTATTAAATCAGTTCAGACTGGAGTGAGGTGAAACCAGAACAAATCAAGGTGTTGTTAACTAGGTGCATTCAATTGTTTATGGTAGAAAATTAAACTGTTAGTTAAAATAAACTTTTTAATGCAACTTTTTTTAATATTGATTATTATGAATGTGTATACCAAAATAATTATCAGGTCTAGCAAAGAAGCATCTTCTCTTACAAAGCTATGAAATCAGATTTTTTTGTAAAGAGGGCAAGAAAGGATTACAGGGAGTGGCAGCTCACGCGAGTAGGGTACTTTATACTGTTTGTGTGGATGACCATGTCTGTCAGCCATCACCGAAGACCATTTTTGACCTAGGAAAAACCCTGCAAACACGAACTGTAGAGCAGTTTGTCCGTTTAGGGCCACTGTAGAAACATGCCGGCGCAAAATGGCGACTTAACATGTAAGGTGACCAGCGGTGTATGAGATAGAAATGGCTCATTCTAAGGCGATAAAAACATAACGGTTCATTATGTAAAGTCTTTACACACCACTGAAAACACAGTTATGTAGATTATAGTGCATTTCTGTATTTAGATCTTCCAAAATTTACACATTGCACCTTTAAGTTTTCTTTTTTACACTACAAAGCTGACAAATAATCAAATAAATACAGGTAAAAAAAAGTAATTCACAAAGTAAAAAAAATAGATAGATCAATTTGTAAATGTCATTTTGTAAATCTGGGATATTTGATGTTTCTTTTCAGCATTCATTTCAAATCCAATAAACACAATATAAACACTAGTAAAAACATAAAATGATATTTTTACAGTTTAAGCAGAACTACTTTGCACTTGCGCTAACGAGTAAACATATTAAGAACACAAACACGCAGGTGTCTAAGTAGCAGCAAACAGTGCAATGGACTCAGAAGATGGTTTCTCAGAAACAGACTCCAGATCTACAGTTGGAATTACGGACTTTTTCAACCTCTGCAACAGAGATAGAGAGAGGTACTGGGTTCATTTTGACACAGAGAAACAAAACAAATATTGGTATAGGGAGTGTTTGTGCACTGTGCATACCTGCAGCAGAGACCCTTCGGTGGTCCAAAGTTCATGTAGAGCCCCAAGAGGAATCCAGATGATGGAGGCGAGAGAGATGAACCAGCCGACCACCTCTGCCCAGAGCGGGTACGCGTAAAACTTACCATATCGAGCTGGAGTATACTGAAAAATACTGGAGATCAGAATACCCTGCAGAGAGACAGAAGAGGCCATTATTATTAAAGGGGACGTATGGCATTATGGTAATTCACGTTTACGTTAATTTTGCGGTCTCAAAATTCTGGCCAGTTAATAATACATAGAATATCAAAATTGACTGCGAACGGTAGATCCTTTTCCTATTTATCTATAAATCTTTTAAACTTAGCATTCACATAACACACTATCACATTTATAGAATTCAAATCCATTAAAATTATTAGGCTGCATAAATTGAGCCGACGGGACCAGGAACTCTTCCCTTAATATCCAAAGTTAATTGGCATCTATGTGTATTAGTCTCCGTTTCATCCTTATCCTGAGGTCACCGTAGTCAACCGGATCCATATCAGATTGTGGACTTGAATCTGGATGACCACAACAGCCCTGAATGGCAGCTGAGACCATGATAAGACATGCCCTAGAGACAGATCCCCTGTGAAGACCTCGACGATACCACAGCCATCGGCACAGATCCCCAGTGAAGACCCCGAGAACCAGTGCCCAAGTCCTCTGCATAGGCCAGTTTTGACTCCTCCCCACTAAATTCTGGCATAATGTATCCCAATCTTTAAGCAGAATGAGCTGGATGAAATATTTTGAATGATCAATCCACAGTCCACAATCTGACTTTTGATGTAAACTGGAATTAAACTACACCATGTTTGTTCGTATGGCCCCCCCGATTGAGCCTAAGGTTGTTTTTTTTTTACTCTCCATTTCTGCCACCTGATTTTGGGTTCCTTTTTGGGTGCCACAGTCACCTTTTGGCTTGCTTATCTGGGACACTTAATATTCTGCAATATTATTGATTTGTTTGTACTGAGACTATTGGAATGAGAACTGACCTGAGCTGGACGATGACATCACGGAGCTGCTTTATAACTGAATTGAACTCATTTCATATTTGAAGATCTTTACAGTTATTGCAGGAAACTGAACCAACAACGAGCTGACAATGAGAAACACTATTTTCTGTTTAGTGTTCCTTTACAACATGGATCGTTATTTTTCACAAACTGCTTTGAAACATCTGTATTGATTAAAGCGCTATATAAATCAAGGTGACTTGAAAACCTTAACAGAACAAAGAAACTTTGGTAACACTTTACAATAGGGTCTCATTTGTTAACCTTAGCTATTAACTAACATGGACTAACTGAGAAATACATTTGTTACGGTATCAAATACAACTTTTGATTTTTATAATGTATTAGTAAAGGTTAAATTCAACATTTACCAAGATTAATAAATGCTGTAAAAGTATTGTTCATTTTCAGTTCGAAGTATTCAGTAGTAAGTAGTTAACTAATGTGAACTAATGAAACCTTATTGTAAACTGAGACTTTTTTAGAACAACCTGAGCGTGAGTAAATTGACAGAATTTTCATTTTTGGGTGAAATATCCCTTTAATTCAAAGCTAAGCATTACGCCCAGCCTCTCAGATCTGCACCTGAACAGATACACTGGGCTCCACTTTTATATTTATCTATCTATCTATCAATATCAACCAATGTAAAATCTTTTTTCAACGTTATTGAATTTTTAAAGACTTTTTAATGTCCTTAAATTTATGGGAAGGTAAGAGCATTAATGCGTGGATTCCCTGTAAAAAGATGTGTGCACAATACAGTCTGACAAAAAGTGAGTTTTGTTATTGATTTTTATGTCACTTCACTGCTATTTAAGGGGGAAAAAGGGCTTGTTGGGCAAAGAGTACTATTTTAAAACCATCTGCACTATGAAGCTATTTACTCTAGAACACAGATTGATAAAGTTGTCAATTATCCCATGTAGAGGATCACAATGTTTTTTTTTTTTCCTCACCAGCACAAGCATGGGTGACAGGAACTGCCAGCAGACACGGAAGAAGAGGTTTGGTTTCTTTCCCAGCATTTTCTCCACCATTACACTGAGCCGTTTCACTCCTGCATGTGCGAGAGTGAGATGTGGAAGAGAGCAAGAAAGAAGTGACAAGGAAAAGCATGAACTGTCATATCTCAATAGGAGCAGCAGTACAATGGCCACATTTGATCTGAGTTTCTATGTTCTGAAGTGTACACGGAAGGAAGCGACATTTACCAAATATGAGAGTGACGGCGAGCACTTCGAAGAAGGCCAGAAACATCAGAGACACCACAGCTGTGTAGTGATCCATCAGCTGAAACACATATATCCCACCCTGCACACACATAATATTATTTCATTAGTATTAAAATAATGGTTAGGTTTCATGTCTGTAATCAAAACAAGTTAAAAAATATAAAAATATGACAGCTATATTTTAAATGATTTTGCTGGTTGGATTTTTCTTATCTGCCAAAAAAGTTTCCTGAAAATTTTATTTAATATCAATAAATAAGAATAAAGACAAAAAAGTTGGGTTTGTTACTGACAATCTAGACAGTATCAAAGACCATCATTACTACAGTAATGTTAAGTCAGATACTGACAACTAAAATCAAAAATGGGCAATATATGAATCTATAGATATAATAGGGTCATATGAGCTTTTTTTTGTTAAATCTTAGAAGGAGAAACGCTAGTAGAATATACAAGAGAGCGAATTTGAACAAGAGATGCTGTTTGCAGCTTCCTTATTCCTAAAGGTTAGCTTTTAACATTTACTTCACAGTGGCTTTTGTTTACCTTATTTATGAATCATTAATTGATTAATACATTAAAATATAGAGGGAATATTACATGCATGAATTTTGTGATTAAATGAAATTTAATTGCCTAGGGTAATTGTTAAGAATTAAAAAAATTCTAAATTATTTGTTAATCATATGTACAGGGTATCTGCAGGGTTTTAAACTATTTTAAGGCAGACCTGCACTAATAAAATGAATACTGTATTGGGGGGAGATCATAAAATGACTGTAAAAACTGTGACTTAAACAACTTTACAGTTCAAACAATACAGTTTTTGAAAAAAAAAAAAAAAACATTTTAAACTCACATTTCAGCCTTTAAACCATTTTTATGAAAAGGGATGTCAAAATTCTAAATTATTATACATATTCATTTAAAATATGATTACACATAATCTTCTTATTATTCTACATTTTTTAAAAGCATATTAGCTTCATCAATCGACCATTAACATTCACAGATATGGATCTTCGCATTAGTCTGAACAAAACACGCTGAATGAAAATCACATTGTAATTTCTGACAGTAGATGGCGCTTTGCAAAAGCAGAATTAAATTGCTCTGTAAACAAAGCAGCACTGAGCTTATAAACAGTGCTTTATAGAGGTTATTCGTTAGAACTTTGAATAGCTAATTTTTCATGTAGCTCAATACTGAGCCAAGTACCACTGATTTTGCGTTTCCCTGCTACAGAACAATAGTAGTAAAATAGCTCCACACGTGTTCATAATGCAGGGCTGCCTGTTGGTGATCATGATCCATCTGCTCACACCTTTTTCCCCGATTTCAGTAGCACAGTTTTTGTAATAGCATCATGCTGCAAAAATTTAGTTCAAGCACTTTCAAGGACCTAAAGTACGTTTGTTTTCACATACTTACCAGTCCTTGAATTCATGTGGCTGAAATTAAGTACTGTACTTTTAAGTACTTTCGAGAAGTGTGGGAACCCTGCCATTAGGATGCATATTTTTATGGTGCCTTTAATGGTGTGTCTTCAGGAGCAAAAATATCAAAGTTGGTAAGACTAATTCAGTTCAGAGAATCAGTTCAGATTGTCAACTGATTTGATTTTTTTATACATTTGCTTCACAACTCAAATGCTTAGTAAAGTCCACAAGCAGCATTTTTCATATATTAAAATGTTTTTATTGCCTTTGGTTATTTGTATTGTTAAATTGGTGCACATAAATAAACATTAAACATTTTATGTCATTCGCTTCAAATACTTTAGTTCCCTTTATTTTCACATGACAACATGTTGAATTTAGTACTTGAACTTATACTGAAAAATACTGAGATATAATATCTCTAAATTAAATCTTGAAACTAACCTTGAATCGTTTGAAACTAAAATTATGTTTGTATAAAATCCAACTGATCCAAGTATAACAAAACCTCAAAAGTAAGAATATAATACTTGTTTATAATGTGAAACTAGAGCATATTTACCCTGGTAATGTGAGGAATCCCCAGCAGAAAGCCAATGCTGCACACTGCCAGAACAATCAGCTCCTTCCTCTTAAAAACTCGCAAAGCTTTCTTGCCAAAGCCATCCATAATGAACGTTACAGCCACTTCCACCATGGCAAACTGCACAGACACACATATGTACATGAACACAAACAATAGTCCAAAATGACTCACATATCACATGTACAAATTGCACAAACACATGCTTTCATACACAAGAATGAGACATTTATTATCCTGCTTCATCTAAAACTGGGTATGGGTTTTGCAACAACAATTATTTCTCTCATCTTGCTTGCAAGATGATAACATTAACTCCCTTACAATTGCACATTTCCTGTTTGTGCAATGAGGAAATGAAGAATCCTGTGTAATTTTGTTTCTGTGAATTATGATTTTCGGCCGTACAGAAAGATAGCAATAAAATCAGATGATAAAAATAATCCTTTTGTACTCTATAGGATTCAATGAATTTCCTGCTTGTCAACAAACCTTGAGAACAAACAAGGACATGGGAAGCTACTGCTGAAATCAATGATACAGATGAAAGAACATAAAATGAGCAAATTTGCCATCTGTGGCAACAGTCTGAAGGTCTGAGCAGAGTTTGGCGGGTGTAGAGTTAAAGCTCTAGGAAGACTCAGAGCCCTATTTTAACGATGAAACGCATGGCGCAGGTGGACTTGGGGTGTGTCCGGATCCTCTTTTGCTAGTTTAACGACGGAAATAATGGAGTAGCGCCTCACAGCAGAACATGAGATCCAGGGGGAGAAGACGGGTAGGTTAAGGGATATGGAAAGTGGAAGGAGCTGGATCTGGATCCAACCTTGGATCTCGTGTTCTGTAGCAAGGACCATGTCAAAAAAATGGTCTGGGCCCCAGGCGCATGGTCCAAAAGGGTTGTGCCTAGTCTCTTAAAGAGTCACGGGTGTGTTTTGGGCCTACCGCGCAGTAAACCAATCAGAGTCTCATCTCTAATTCCCTTTGAAAGCCAGTACGCTTGCACCATGGCGGATTCGCTATTTACATGGCAGAATTTGCAAGACTGAACACTTCTCCAGAGAGAAATCCTTTTTTTAATATTTGAAAATGTTGTGCTGCTGCGCATCCCTGTGTGTGTAACAAGCAGAGTGTATGCACACTGTGCACCCACTTATAGCCAAATAACGCTCTCGTTAAATAAAAATAAATAAATAAAGTACTCTGCCATTGGCTTTTTTTGGGTCAATGGCGCAGTCATTTTCAGTTGTCTCAAAGAAGCAACGGGCCAACAATGCGCCTGAACACCTCCTTTTCAGACAAGCATGCCCATGGGTGAACAGATGGGTGAGGGCATTTGCTATTTGAACAACATGGCGCTGGACGTGAAAATGATAACTGCCACAGGCTGAAACTAGCAAAAAACACTTTGTACTAGGTGTATGGTAGGGCCCATAGAGTCAGAAAATTTAGTCTCAGTAAAAGAAAGAGTAGTTTAAGTTTAAATACAATTTCAGTAAGTTGGTTTTCTCAAGCCAACTTAACAAGAGCGTGTCCTGTGCAAATAGCGGGCTTCATAGCGGGTAGCTGCCTGCTGCATGTAGGTATTAGACAAAAAGGCAGCTTTCTAGGGTTTAGAACAGCACTAGTTTGAGCATGCATGTGCTATGGGGCCTCTCCTACCTGACTGTCCAGTCCAAGGCAGAGTAACATGATGAAAAACAGAGGTGCCCAGAGCTGAGAAATGGGCATGGTGGAGAACACCTCAGGATATACCACAAACACCAGACCAGGCCCTGCAGAAAAAACACATTTTACCTTGTTTTTGAATTTTCTCCAAAAATTGTTAAAATCAAATAAAAAATCAAATGGAAAAAGAGTTGGAGAAACTGGATTGGAAAAGGCTGTGCAGCTGTCTTGTTTTTGATTTTAAACTCTTAAGGAGAGAGAACAAAGAGTGAAAAAATGAAAGTCACAGAGACATTATACCATTTATTATGATGAAGAAATACTCTGCAAAGCTGCTGAACAGCACAACTATAATTGCATTCCTCAGAAAAAAAAAGATCTGCCTGCTGTTCTGAGAGATGGAAGATGACTGTTTTGTGAAATCGTTCTGATAAGTGGGCTGTGGGGTTTCCTCTGAGAAAGGAGAAAATGCCCCCTCAAAAAAACAACAAAAAAAACAACAAAATGCAAAACTAAACAAATCTTACAAAATAGGATATCAAACAATGTGCAAACTAATCATTTTTCTCAAGTATAAGACTGCTGTAGCACCGTCCAGGTTTCATTGGGTGGCAGCATCTCTGTGTTGGTATAAACTGATGAACTTGAATGACAACATTTTATAGTAAACAGTAATGCAATATAAACACAAAAATATTATGAGATTGTAAACTGCTGTGAAGTTCTCCTGAGGGCAGCTCAAAAGTCAAGGAAATTCTTTTATCATTGTTTTTTGTATTCACACTGAGACTCTTGCCCACTTCACTCATTTCTTCCTGATTCAGTTTCTTCCATGAATGGTCTCTTTTATTCTCTTTCACTGGCATAATCTTATCCATCCTTCACCTCCTCTCACACTTATCCTCTCTCTGGTGGAACAGGATGAGAACTTTCATTTATCATCACGCTTCATTTTAACTTGTGAGGCTGGAATTTCTCCACTGCATTCTCATTTCCTTAGCTTACAAGGTATTGATATTGACTTCCTTAGGCCTGTTTCACGCTCAAAAGCAGAGCATAGATACATCAGCACCTTCATACCAATAATAGGTTAAATGTTTCCAAAATTTCCCAAATTTCTGCCTAATCTTGCCTGATACAAAACAGCTGTCAACAGTTCATGGTCATCGCTGATTCTCCCTTTCATGAAGTGATATATATATATATTTGCACCACGCAAATCATTTTTTTCCAATAAGACAAGCAATGCATTCACAAACATCTTTTTTTAGCTTTTTTAGCCATTTGCAAACATTCTATACATATATACTATACAGTATATACCCTTTCAATGACTTTGTTGGCCTTAGTGATTAATGGCTTGAATTTTCAGGATGTCAATAACCATGTTAAAATATAGAAAGAAATCTACATAGACTGTCTGTTGTGATTGGCTTACAGCCAGACATGTTTTTAGTCATTTTTCAATTGTCCAGATTTAATACATTTTTTCTTTATGATATCTTGCAGCATGCTTTGTTCAAATTTATTTATCTTATCTTGAAAATGAAACAGATGGTTATTATATTATAGCTGTAATACAGGGTTTACTAGTTTAAAAATGTTTAATTTTCGCTGCATTCTTGTTTAAATACTTTATTGTATTTTATATGTTATATCTATAACTAGCACTTAAAAATGACTGTCTAGACATGTGTTTTTCCTTACATGTGATAGCTGTTTGGCCATTTTTGTAATAACATAAAAAGGGCACTGCTAGTTGGAACCCAGATTGTAATGATCGTTAGCTGAAGTGCCCGTTACAACCACAAGAGGGCACTTCACCTTGGACTGGTCACATGCACACTCACTCACCAATGTACTTCACTTCCCACACTCCATTAGCACACATTCACGTTCACATGTGCACTATATCTCCCAGAAGCCTTGTACCCTGTCTACCTTCTGTTTAAGTTGTCATTTCTGAGCGTTATTCCCGGTCTTGTTTTCCTGGTTTTGATTCTGCCCGTTTTCCTGGTTTCTAATCGTTCCCTGCCTGCCTGTTGGATTTACTGCCTTGGATTATTGGACTGTTGTTTGCCTGCTGCCTACCTCGATCTACGTTGCCTGTTTAACGTTTACAACTCTGCCTACCCTCTGACATTCCTGTTTGCTGTTGATTTGACCAATGCCTGTTCGACCATGTTGCTTAATAAAAGCCTGCATTTGGATCTCATCCTGCTGTCTCCGTCATTACACAGATACTGACATGAAGAAGAACACAACGTAACTGAAGAGACGAATTAGCATATTCTTACTATTATTAGGATAGAGTTCTAATGCATGACAAATCACATTTAAAATAATTATTGAAGAGTTAAGCCGTAACAAAATTGTATTATTAAAAAAAAAAAAAAAAAAAAAAATGCATTTCCCTGGATCTGACAGGGTGGGCAGGCCCACCTGCAGCTCCGCCCCCGCCTGTATGATCCTGGTCCTTAAAACTGAGCTGTGATTCTTTTGGCACAGCAAAATATGGTATTTTCATTTCAAGCGATTCAATGAATTTACTGCTTGCGAAGCAGCCTTGTAAAGGACATGGGAGGATTTGTTTCACAGCTGCAGAAACTGATGATAATAAAAAAATTTAAAAAAATAAAAAAAACTTACCATCTGTGGCAATGTCATCTACAGGTAGGTTATGAATGTGGGCCATGTACCCAATGGCAGAGAAAATAACAAAGCCGGCTATGATACTAGTGACTGAATTAGCCAGAGAGACGACAAATGTGTCCCTGTAAAATAGAAGATAATAGTGATGAGGAGAATCATGGATTTTTTGAAGATAACAGACCCTTTTGCTCTGATCAGTGCAATTAACTCAAATGTAAGATTTTTCAAGTTTGATACTTGCATCAACTCTTTTGTTTTACTTTTTTTGTAATTTAGTTTTACATTTACTTATTTTACATTTAAATAAAATAAATGTATCTATGTTTTTCACTATAAAAGAAGCTGCTGGGACAAAGCCATCCCATACCCCATAGCCCATAACTTGTATTATTTAACACTTCATTGCCATTTTGCTTACCTAAGGATGTTATTGTTGTACTTGTTGTAACTGGCCATTGATATCATAGAACCAAAGGAGATGCCAATAGAGTTAAATATCTGAGCAGCAGCATTGACCCACACCTACAACATAAGATTAACAAAAACACACAAAGCGCACATTTTTACAGGAATTATATTTAATTTTGCTTTATAGTACTGTGAATCAATCTAAATATTTAATCGAAATGGTTTTTGCAGTTAACACATTCAGACCCAATCAGATCATTTTTATGAAAAGAAAACAATATAATGTGTAATCATTGAGTTTGGCAATGTATACGAACATTAATACAAGCAACACAAATAGAAATAGGGGAAAAATAAATAAAACCTGCCATTCATTCAGTGACCTGGTTTTTACATGATACATGCTTTTTTCCTTTTTTTAAAGATTTGGCAGGGTTAAAGTTATTTCAAACCTGCTCCAGACCTGTAGATTAACTTCAAGTGCCAATTACATGACAAATGGTAAACAGCCACAATTCCCACAACAATGCTGTTGTTTATCAGTGGTACGGCAGTAATGATACGGTATGAAAGCTACAATATAATGTTAGCTGTTAGGTTCTAGTTTGTTTTTAACACTGCTTGACTCATGTATGTTTATTCAAATGATCTCACCTGGACTTCCAAGAGTTTACTCCAGTTTGGCATGAGGAAGAAGAGGATACCATCTTTTGCTCCAGGCAACTGGACATTATTGACCAGCAATGCAAATAGTATGAAATAAGGGAACGTGGCAGTGAAGTACACAACCTATGGACAGAGTCAACAGAAGGACTTTTATTTGTGAAAACAAATTTCACAAATAGAATATATATAAAATAAAATATAATATATTCCTATCAGTTTCTTTAACAACTAGGTTAAAATTCATTGAGGTTTATTCACCTGAACAAATATAGTTACTAGTAAAGTTAACATACTACGCCTTAATGTATATGCAAAAACATTTATATTTTTATAAAGACAAAAAACCTAACTACTGATTTGTAGCTTAAATATTCTATTGTGCCTTAATTCAAATAATTAAAACACATAAAATCTATTCAGAAATGATATGAGCTCTGACCTTTCCAGTGGATTTGACCCCTTTAAAAATACAGAAATAAACAATGGCCCAGGCCAGGACTAAGAGGCCAAAGAGTTCCCAGCGAATCCCTCCAGCGTGTTCAATCCCTGTGGTCATTTCTAGGACCTTATGACTGAAAAAACAAAACACAGAACACATTGAAGATGGATGGAAGAATGGACAGATAGATGGATGGATGGATGGATAAACAATTGACCCTTCGCAAAAACCGGCCCCTTTAGTTACTGGTGCTTTGTCCAACAAGCCATGCACTCTCACGCCACACATCATGTTCTCGCAAAGTGAAAAATACGGCATGGAGCAAAGAGGACACTGACAACGTATCGACAGACATATGAAACAGTTTCTTTTTTAAAATATTGTAATTTTTTAAAGAAGGTTAAACAATAAATACCATATAGTGGCTCTTTAATGTATCGTGAAGTGGCTGGTGAACCAACCATCTCTTCATACCAGTTCATTTATAGCATCAAATAAACATGAATGAACGTCAGAAGGAATGTTGTTTCAAGAGCAGAAAGACGCCACTTTTGAAGTTAAAGTTCACCAACATTAATCTACTAACTCCCCTGACTGCTTTGTCAGACAAAATGGATTCGGGGTTATGATTGGTCAGATCGCCTGTCAATCAAACTGTTTGCAAAGGGTCAATTATAATTAACTTCTGACAAAAAGTCAAGAATTCTCACTGGAGTAAACATTAAAGACGGTAAACAAATTTAATCTGTCACTCACTCAAAGAACTGTTGACTGGCTGATTGCAGATGTGTGGCATTGCCAGGAAAACCAGTGGAACAGTTTCCAACAGCATTCCACGTGTTGTTGCAGGATTGCCATGGCAACGAGGGGCTGAACGAGTGAAGCAGGTAGTAGAGCGCCCAGGTCATGAGCACGTTGTAGTAGGTGCAGAGCACGTAAGAAATCACCACCGTGGCAAGCCCCACACCTGAGTGCAGACAAAGAAAGAGTGAGACACCAGAAAATGCCACAGTTTCCTGCCACCTAGTCCGAGTCATTCACTGCTGAACAGACTCATATTGGAACAGCACTTAAGGCTCTTCAGAGGCTCTGAAATGTTTAGTTTAAAAAAAAAAAAAAAAAAAAAGTTGACCTCCAGATGTACATTTTTAGGTGACGTCAAGTTTCAAAAGAACAGACAAAGCAAATCTTCATGACAGATGTTTTCATTTTATTTTAGGTCAAGTTATATTAAGAGAGCTCTGATCTGATAATATTTCAAAACATACGCTAAGAAAAGAAAACTCAGGTTCTCATGATTCTTCTGTTATCCTTTCTTAGTGAAAATTTTGGTGGTTGGCCAAGACATCAGGGCTTTCTTATGGCTCAAGAGACCTTATGCAAGACATTCTGGGAGATTTGAATTTTTTTTTCGACTGCATGAATAAATCCAGTAAGACTGTTCAATGTTATGCTGTAGCTTAGATTTCAAAAGACCTCAGGCAGACACAATATTGAAGAGCTAAAAAAATATTTGTACCCTGCTTTCATGTGATTCTGATTAGATTTATATTGTGGGGTATTAAATGTGTTGTTGGAACAAGTAGTCTCATAATCTTGATCCTATGAAAACTTAAACTTCAAAATTGCTTTTTGCCACTGATCTGTAGCTTACACCAATGGTTCTTAACTGGTGAAACCCAAAACAGTACCAAACTGTACAAAAACTCAGGGTGAATTCAGGTTGATTGGGACACTTTTTCCAAGTCATCTCAATGGCAAAAACTGCCCCAATCAACCTGAATTCACCCCAAACTTATTTAAAACCAAACCTCTGCATAGGCCCAAATATATTGTGCCAAACAACTTGTGTTTGCCACAAGCAGAACTGTATTTAATGCAATCTTTTATACTGCCTTCTAAGTTGGATGACTGATAAAACAAAATATCGTAGAGTTAAATTTGGATGCACAGCTTTAACATCAACAAGAAAAGCTGAGAACCACTGGTTCATTTCTGAATGATTTCTAAATGTATTATGAGAAACAGGACTCACAATATGCTTTTCAAAGGGGTAAACTTCTACTTCTTTTGTGCTGGCACGTCACTGAAGTTCTGATATACAGAACAGACTTGCTTACAGCTATTTTGATTCCTTACTGCCGAACTGTAATCAGAACTGAAATCTCATTTAATCTCATTTTAAGTGAAACAGAATTCGATTTAGAAACTAAATATGAATATCAGGAAGACGTTTAAGAATTATGTGTCAGATAATAACAAACACAACACACAAGACCCCTCCAGTCATCATAAGACCTCTTAAAATAAGCTTTTGCCATTAAAAATTCCATATAGAGAAAGGAAAAACGTGTTATATTAGCTATTCTTAGTGGTCTGTTCATGATTTACTTGCCAAACGAAACAGTTCGAACAGTTCCAAGTCCAATACAGACTTGCCTATTCAGCATGTTACCTTGTAACTCAAATCAGCACGGTAGGAGGATGACAATGCAAAGATCACTGATTATATTTTTACCATGATTTGATGCCAGCTTTAAGTTCTTGGATTAGCTATCATCACTATCTGTGGAAGCAATGCTCTGTGGAGCATTGTTTTGTGTCCCATTCCCACCACCTAAATGGAATGTTCATAGTTGCTTCAGAGCTGATTAGTAAAAAGCTCTGAAAACAGGAATGTTGTTGTGGTTGGCACATTATGTGGTGCCCTCTGAGGTCACGTAAACTCCCCTAGAGCATTTTGGTCTCTTGAGCCTAAATGATTCCACTGCTTTAACAATACTATAGACCAGAGCCATCACTGGATCATTGGATTCTCTAGTGGAAATCCAGTATTAACTGACTATGCAAAAATCCACTGCATAAAACATTATTATAAACCTCGTGTTAAAGTTTGCATTAAAAAGCTTTGTAGGCAAGTTTGTTTGAGATCAAATTTGTTCATAAAATGCCATCACATATCATTAAAGAAGAAAACACTACCTGACATGTACATTTATATTATCTTTCAAAGAGTAAATAAATCATATCGTTATCATCTTATGGAGAGCTGGGCTCCAAATATTATAAATGCACAGTGCAAAATTAAAATTTTGTAAACAGGCGAGCCTTTAAAATCTAACCTAGGTGAAAGAAAATTCTTAAACATTCAGTTCAGTTTAATAAAAACTTTTGTAAGAATTTTGTTTCTTTGACAAATATATATACTGTCATACAACTTTATCAAGATAGAAAAATAATTTGTTTTGGAGAAAATCTCATCTACTATATTTCTTGTGCAGAACGAAACTTGTAGAATTCATCCTCTCCCAGGTACTACATGAAATCCTAGCACCAGTTCCATATTTATCCCATTAGTGCTGTATGACTGAACATAAATGCCTCTCCACTAAACAGGAAAAAGAGAGTGTGTGTGCAGTAAGTCATTCCAATGTTTTGTCTAAGTGTTGCCATTTTGACCTCGGGCACCTTGTTAAATCATGCAACCCTGATGTCACAAGGAAATGATTACTTCAGAGACAGAAAGGAGAATTATTACAGAGGACAGCCACTGAATAGCCCATTACTCACTTTTTCTGGTGGATCATCAGAAACATCAAAAAGAATGTGACATAAGAGTACATTTCAGTTAAAAGAATGTACAGAAAGAACTACCTACTTCAGTCCCTCTTCTAGCAAGGAGCCGTAATCGGCTGAAATGAGCGCTATATCAAGGGATGGACCCAAAAGATTTGACCGGGTAGACTATCTCTGTCTTTGAGGAGAGAAGTCTTTAGTTAGCAGGTGAAAGAACGTCAAAAAAGAAAAAAAAAAAAAAAAAAAAAAAAGGACAAGAAAATAAACCCAAATGATGAACAGTGATGGCTGAGCTTGATGTTGACACTCATTTTAGTCACTAATAGGTTGTCTCATTTACATAAATGGAATATTTTCAAAACCTTTATTTTCATTTTATTAAAATTTTATTTCTATTTATATTATAAGTACACTTTTTAATATTTTGTAATATTTCAAGATATATTGCAATAAAAACATAACCTGTAAATAACTAAATAGACAATAAAATATATTTATTTCCAAATATTTTAAAAGAAATAGAGTCTCGGCTTAGGTTTGATTTAACTCATTGATTTAAAAATAGTTCTTCTGGATTATTATCGGTAATAAAAGATCTAGAAGAAGAAATGTTGTTTTCACAACAGAGAAATAGTTCAAATATGAAGAGGATTGATGCAGGTAGTGAACATAGGACGAACACAAGAGATCAGCCATCACCAGATCATCAGTGATGAAGTGGCAAAGTTACAGGTCCACACATTTTACAGGGAAAATCCAACACAAAGGAGAGAACATAAGCTTTGCACTCGGTATCCATGCTTGAACTGCCATGTCAATACAGAGAGACGGGTTGATTAAAACATACAAAACATTAAAACATAGTCCAGCAAAATGATAATAGGACATTGACATGGCGGGCATATTTTTGTGTCCAAGTGCATTATTTTCTTTTAAAATAAGTTGATAAATTTATGACATGCATCACTTTATTCTATAAAACCCATTTAGTTTAATACACTTTCAGTACATTCAAATAATAAATGTTATTTTATGTTTTGGTATCTTAAAACCTCCACCTTTCTGCACAAATAAACAGATTAAGAAAACTGTTTAATGGTGTTTTAATAGTAAGAAATTCAAAATAAAATACTATGACATAATCTCATGTTTGAAACCTTTCTGGTAAACCAATTTTCTAAATATCAATATTTTAAAAGCCGTTGAGATCATTACATTTGTACAACGGTTTGTATGTTCTCAAATGTCGGTTGCACTTTATTTTACAGTACGCACACTTTCAAAGCACTTACAATGTACTTACCCATAAAAGTAATGTAAGGTAACAACATGGGTTAAGGTTTAGGGGTAGTATCTAGTTATTACCCAGTTAGTGTCATTACTACAATAAGTACAAATGTTCATATGAAACAGGACTGTAAAATAAAGTTTTTATTTTTTATTAAATAAAATTTAATTAAATTATTATTGTAGTCATTATTTATCATAAACTCTTTATTGTATTTGAAAATGATATGTATGGACTTGCATACATATAATTAGCATACATATAACTAGCCTCTTAGCACAGGCAAAAGATAAATAAGGCATTCAAGTAGAAAACTGATTCAAGTAAGTTGCAAAAGTCAGGTGATGCAACCACGAAGAGAGGAGCAACTGCAATGAATAGCCCCATATGAAATAAAAAAAACATTATTTAAGCTAAATAAACAATACATTTAGCCTAAGATTATTAATATATTGTTTTAGTTTGTTCTAAAATGTTAGTTTTAAGTTCAAGATGTTTTACAAATGTAAGATGTAAGTCTCAATGTGTACTTTAATTTAGAAATTAATGTATTTTAAAATATAAGTACAATGTAAAAATCACGTGTGTACACTATACGTGCATTGTATGAAATAATTAATTTAGATTTTAGTTTCATATTCCAGTTTCTATGTTCCAAATGTGATGTCATGATTTATTCTGTTTTTGATCAATTTACTACTTTACCTTTACCTTTGTCAACACAGTAAAAAACAAAACAAAGGACAATAGAAACAAGCAGAAGCCTGTTCCACAAAGTGCGCTAAGAAAATTACGGATTACAGACCAAAACTTTACTTTAATTAACCCAACAAAGCAGTCGAGGCTAAGCCGGTTTTATTAAGAAAATGGGAAACCTGGGTTTGACCCAGGCTCAATGAATCAAGATCATTTGATGGGCACGCTAATCTTACGCAGCCCTAAAGGTTGATCGATCATGGATCAATTCGATCCACCATGGCGAACAGCATACATATTTTGTTGTTTAATGCATTTGAGATGCAGCAGTTTCCACAGTGCATAACTTACATTTCACAGGTATATTCTCCATCTCTAAATGCTAGAAAGTCATGAAAAAAAATTCCATTTTGTTGTTATGAGAGGGCAAGGCTTAGTCTCCACTAAACTTCACAGTGAACGAGCGCTGCTGTGTGCATGCACGCCAAATGGAGCGCAATAGAATAGGAGTGCAATAATGCTGACTAAAATATACATTTTACTTAGATATTTGTTGTTGGACATTAATTGTGCCTCATGTAGAATTTTAATACGTGTATGTCTTTTTAGTGCCCCTGTAAATTTCACTTAATTTTTTGAATTTAGTTTCAATTTTACTTTAGCTTCATGCTTAATCAGACTCCATTTTAAATGATTATTAAATTTAGATTGTTTTTCTAATTAGGAATCCCGTACGTTCAACTATTAATTCATTATGGATCCGATGGTGCACAGAGTCATGCCCCGGGTTTGCATGAATCTCAAAGACACAAACTTGCCAGATTCTTACTTCGAGAATGCAGGGTGAGCTATATTACCTTTAAGTAGGCCACGTACTGCTTGCTCATAACAAAAATTTAAATTTTCTTTTTTTATAGTCACGAAACTGCAACTTGTTAAGTCAGCGATAGACAGAAATCACAGTGACAATTAGAAGCCAATTCAGAAATAATAAATACATAATAATAATTGCTTAAAGATGACTCTAAGAGTAAGACATGCCCTCAAACAGTGGTGTTTGAGTATTTTTAAGACACTTAAATCAATCTCTCTCATAATACAAGTGACTGTTATGAAATTGAGACCATTTTAACAATCGCACTGAGATTTTTAAAATGATACCAAACATAAAATGGAAAAAACAAAAATTCACAAGACACATTGTACTTTTTATAGAGAACATTTAGTGACTTGAGTCAGAGGCAAATGGTGTGTGGAGACAAGTTTGGGCAAGGCAGTGTCCTAAGCTATTCTGGAGATCTACTCTCCAGATTAGTGAGTTTTATTGTTCTACTGCAGGGTGTTTGACCTCAGCTTTTGTCTTAGCAAGAAAAAAAATGAAGCCTTTCAGACCTCCCGTGGCCCTTTGGGGCAAATTCAGTGGCCACATTTAAACATGTCCTGTTTTCATATGTTGGGTGTGTTCATCGGGCTGACACTTGTCGCTAGCAGCACTAGTCAAGAAGTCACATGAAATAATTTTAAGGCAGGTTGAACATTAAGATGAAAGCACTGCAAAATGCACCTCGGGGACACACCTTTAGGTGTAGGTGTGCTGTGCCGAGGGGATGCTGCAGTAGCTGGACAGGATGTCTGTGGTAAATAAGGTCCTATATTTAGTGAGAAGGTCTCATTTAATCACCAGATTCTTCACTACCACTGTGATATGGTAGTGGAGTTTAGACTTGGTCTTGATGAATTAAAAGTAAAAGTAGCAAACACTCAACATAACTAGTATATTTACCAGTGGTACGTATAATTAACACATATCCCATAATTAAACATAAAAATACACAATTTCATAATTACAATTATAAAACTGTCTATATAATAGTATATAACCTAAGGTTTCAATCAGGTCAATTAGAGAATGAGATTTACAGAAACAAAGATTTAAAATCTCTTGTTTAGTTTTTGCAACCATCATCTGTGCATTTGATGTACAGGCTAAGTCACATTCATCGATGCTCACATAATAATCTCTCCCTTCTAAATATGGCCTGAACCATTTAAGGACCATCTCAGAAACCCCAACCCAATTTTCCGGCCTGTCAAGAAGTATGTTGTAATCGACAGTGTCAAACGCAGCACTGAGATCAAGTAGTACCAGCAGTGATATTTTGCCTGTATCAGTATTTAAGCGAATATCATTTATTATCTTTATGAGTGCTGTCTCTGTGCTGGATGCAGTCAGAAACCAGATTGAAAACAACTTTTTCAATGATCTTGCCTATGAAAGGAAGATTTGAAATTGGTCTGTAGTTGCAGCATATGGTGTTATCCACATTGCCCTTTTTCAGGAAGGGCTTAATCAATGCAGTTTTCAGGGAGTTTGGAAAAGTCACAGAAAGAAGTGAGGCGTTTACCACTTCTAGGAGATCTGCTTCTAAACAGTTAAATACACTTTTGAAAAAAAGATGTGGGAGGTGTGTCAAGGGCACAAGGTGCTGTACAGTTTGTTCCAAAATTTTACCATCAATTGCTTCGAAATAAGACATTATAGCTACTTTCTGAGGTTGTGATCGGATCTGTTTGACCCCAGTGGAACTCAAATGTGCTGATCACCTTTCTGATATTATTGATTTTCTCAGAGCAGAAGGAAGCAAACTCATTGCATTTGCTGTCTGAGTCTCTCTACAGTAGCAAAAACAGTGCGGGTGTTGTTTAAGTTGCTGTTTATAATATTTGAGAAGAAGGTCTGTCTAGCTTTGCACCACATTGAAAGCATGAAAATATCTTTATAGATGTTACAGTGGATTTCAAGTTTTGTCTTGCATGGCTCTTGAGTTTCTCCAAGATGCTTTTTGTCTGCCACTCTTCTTCCTGACTTTCACAGGAGCAATGCCATCAATAACATTGTTGATTTTCTCCTTGACTCATATAACTCAAAAGTCAAGAGAGTCCGCAGATATGCTTGGTTTTAAAGATATAGCCTTCGTAAACAGCACACTAGTGTTCTCATTTAAGCATGATTTTTGACTGAGATAGATCTAGCTTCAACAGTAGGAGAGATCAATATATCAAAGAAAATTTAAAAAAAAAAAGATCGGATAGCGCTTCATCTTAAATAACAATGGATGATATGTTTAGACCCTTAGTGAAAAGTCAATCTAGATTGTGTGTGGGTCCAAGTACATGCTGAGTCAGATCAAAAGTACTCAAAACCGTAATTATTTTTTTTGCCATATTGCTTTCTGTATCATCTATGTGGACATTAAAGTCCCCAGTAATAGCAAAACAGTCAAATTCTGAGGAAATTGTTGATAACAGTTCTGTAACAAAGGCAAGGCAGGAGAGTATTTTGGAGGCATGTTGCACTACAGCTCTATTGTAGCCACGTTTCAGTTAGAAGCATAAAATTGGTTTGTTTGATGTTATTTATTTTTAAGTGAGCGGATGTTTCAAAGTGCTAACTCAACAGTCTCACTTTTTGTCCCCACAGTAATCTTAGTTTGACATGTAATATGCAGCAGATTATATGGGTTTGCCATATGGCTTGAAAAGGCCTTAGACTTTCACATAGTAGAACAGAAATAGAGAAAGCACATTTGACACAGTTACTGTTATCATAGCAGGGGCCCGACACATATCACTGAGAGCCGTTATCAGTTTTTTGGTTCACCTAGAGCAGATGGAGGAGGGTGTGGTCCCTGGCGTTGTGGCAAAGGCCCGAGAGCTCTCACAGGAAGAGGTGAGAGTGAGCTGGGCCCACAGGCTTTGGTGGTTGTGGGGCTCTTGTAACAAAGTTACTTGCGGGACTACCAAACCCAAGGGGAGAACATAATAGTGCTTCATCCATGGACGAACACACGGCGGCCGTGAGTCCAATGAATGTCTAGTGTGCAAAAATAGGGCTACGTAGAGAAGTAGAGAAAAAAATAAATCAACACACACACACTAACCCAAACAAAACACAACGGGGACCCAGACAAAAACTCGAGAGACATCATTGTCACACATATAACATATATCAAAAAGTGCAGCCTTTACCCCCAATTACTGGTTCCCCTACCACCACATGCATCTTGAGAACAGATTTGAAGTATTTATGAAATGTGTGTGAGAGGATCCAGACATGATGAAGGTGGTGGTGTGGTGTGTGGGTGAGAATTTTGTTGATATACGGGGGCTCGCAGCAAGAGAGTGGTAGAGTTTGGTTCCAGCATACACCAGTTCCTCCATTTCCAGTTCCTCTGAGAACCACAGAAGCGGGGATGCTGGAGAGAGGGATACCGTGTCCGGTGAGAAAGGCTGTTGCTCTGGTGTTACCGGAAGATGTAATATGTTGTCCTGGCTTCCCTGGTTGTTTTCCAGAAAGTCGTCCTTGGGTGCTGAATCTTGGAGCAGTTTTAATACATTACAGTCTATCTGAGGTGAGCTCTGTGGGCAGGGCTCAGTTGGGATTGTGTCTGTGAGTAATGGCTGTTGTGGCTGCGTCGTGTTATCATTGTCCTTGTGGCATATGTCAACTGCATTTCCATTAAGTTTCTGAAGTGAGGGCCTGTGGTCGTTCATACTTTGTCCTGGTGTGTGTGTGCCATTCTGGTGGAATGGACTGGCAATACACAGCTGAAGGATGATGAAGGGAGAAGTATATATTGTCATTTAGCACTCTTGCACCAAGTTTGTTTGGGTGCAGGCCATCCTGTTTAAACAGTTGTCTCTGACTCCAGAAAAGATTGAAGTTGTCAATGAAGTCCAGTCCCTGTATGTTTCACGTTTTTTGCAGCCATGTATTAAGCCCAAGCAACCGTGAAAACCTATTTGTTCATTTTGGTGGAAGTGGTCCACTGATGAACAACTGAACTTTCAGTCTTCTAAGAGTTTCAAAAAGTTCATTAAAATACCTCTTAAGGAGTTCTAATTGCTCTTTCCGAATATCGTTCTTCCTAACATGAATGATTGGTTGATTTGTAGTCTTATATTTCATAATGTTCTGAAGTTTCCTGTTTACATCAGAAACTGCAGCATGTAGTTGTATCCCTGCAGCTGTTTCTGATCATGGAGCCACCCACTATCACCGACCTGGGCTCGGCTGCACTCTGAGCTGAGTGTCGCTGTCCGCTCGACCTCGTCAGTTAGCATCAGTGTTAGCTGCTGGCTGATTTGATTGGTGTCCGATCAAACGTTGTTTGGGGATTCCTCACCCACATTCATCATGTCTGGGATTCCTCACCCACATTCATTAATACTTCAAATCTGTTCTCAAGATGCATGTGGTGGTAGGGAACCAGTGATTGGGGTAAAGGCTGCTACTTTTGCAATATGTGATATGCGTGACAATCTGATGTCTCGAGTGCCTTTGGGTCTCGCTCCCCGTTTGTGCCATCGGTTAGTGTGTTGATCGATTACAATTTGTTTCTCTACACTCAGTACGGCCTATTTTGGCACACTAGATTCATTGGACTCACCGGCCGTATGTTGCGTCCATGATGAAGCACTATTATGTTCTCCTTCTGGTTTGGTAGTCCCGCAAGTAACTTTGTTACAAGAACTGCAATTCTTTGTAGAACTCTGTGGTAGTTTGCGCAGCAAGTAGATTCTTCATCCGAAAGAGGCGTTTTCTTTCTAATCCTTTAGAACGTATGCAGCTGTGTTTTCCCTTCTCCGGAATGTAAGCTGAAGGCTGCTGTCAGTGGGAGGCTGGTTGAATAAAGATTCCCCTCTTTTGTAGGAATCTTCTAGTCACAAAAGTTTCTAGTTTTAGCGTTGCTGCCAAGCTTGTAGTTTAAGCTCTGTGCTGATTTGCTGTAGTTGAAATTAGAAGATACAATATAAAAGCGATAGAGCAAAGCATGGAACAGTTGCCAAGCAGAAAGTGACAACGTGTAGAATGTAACAGGACGCTTCTGAATAGATACTTGATGAATTAATGTAGTTGATGTGGAGTTAACCATTTTCAAGTCATCAATTAGCATGTTCCATCACTATAATATATAAATCGCTGTACAGGTGCTCATGTGGGAACTGTTGTAAGATGCCTAGAAAATATGCTGCATGGAGATAGAACAGGTATAGTTTAGTTTAATTATGGTTATAACTAATGTTGCAATCTTGATTTTATGACATGCTGTTGCATATCTGTGATGTACTATGTTGCAATAAAGATTAAAAAACGGGTGAGACAGCTTGAGCAGACCGTTGTTTGTGAAGCCGTCCGGTGCAAAATGATTGACTTTACTGGTTTTCTTCTGGAAATTTCCTTCAAAAACGAAATTTAACCACAATGTTCTCAGTGACTAAGATGGGGGGAGACACTTATGTGCATTGGCACATCCCAAAACAACACTTTTTGGCACAGACATTGCTCAACTGCAGCGAGGATACAGATATGGCGGGTTCTGTGCTCCTCAGAGCTGTGTCTACGCTAATAGCGCAGATTGTCACCAGCTGTGGGCGGGGCTTCTCCCTATGATGGCGTCATCATGGGGGGAATCTGAATCAGCTCATTTGAAGAGACTCCTATTGATTTATGGGAATTATAAAAAAAATGAGAGTGGATTTTTGCCATTGTAGGCTGGTTGTTCTCACACATTAAGGACACACATCTGTGTTCATTTTGCTGTTCATTTTAGTCTGTTCAAGTTGATTCTCTGTATATTGTATATTTATTTTTGGACTGATAGTGGTTAATAAAGTCAATTAATGGTATGCAAGAGAGCCAGTGGTAATGTCATTTTGTTCCTGTCGGTCAGTGTTCGAGGAACTCTGCAACAACTCCGTATTAGCCTGACACTTAGCCTTCCCAGGACCAGATTAGTTTCTGAGTGACTGAGCCTGAGCTGTTAAATTTACTTTATAGAACCAAATCAACTGACAATGAGTCAGACTAACTGAAAAAACCCTGGCTTATTTGGTAAACTTATTTTATGGAACAGGCTTCTGGACATAAATAAATCACGGATAAAGCAGACAGTGCGACAAAGTGCACAGCAAGCAAAGCCGTCCAGATATTTAACAAGGAATATATCTTTATGAAATTAATTTTTCCTTAAATTCATTTGATGCCAAATAATAAGTCAACAGACTCAGTTGAGAGTTGAACAGCACGCCATTAGGTTGACTGAAATGCCAGAATGTCCCATACAACATAGAAATCAGTTAGACTTCCCATTTGCTGGACTATGTATGGATGGTAGAATTAAACCCAGGAGATGTGAGCGATTGAGATGCATGAACCACTCACCTTTGAAAAGGGGACATATTTTAGCCAGAGCGTGGACCGGCCCCAGACGAGTGTACTGCCCAATAGTGAACTCCATGAACAGCAGTGGGATACCACAGAGAAACAACATAATAAAGTAGGGAATCAAGAAAGCACCTGGATGGGAAAGATTGGAAAACAAAACATGAGGCAAAATTAAATAAATTATGAAAATAAATGAATGATTAAATATTTTTCAGATAAAACTGACACCGTTGTTTAATAAATATATTGTTTTGCGGCAATGGTCACAAATGTATTCTTTTTGTCTCCACAAATTTGACAAAGATACATCAATAGTATATTAATAATGGTCAAATAGTCTTATAATTTAATTTTACTCACTTTAACTTATCTTTGTTTTTTGTTTTTTCTCGCAGGGTCACTCTACAAGGTTAAAACTATTTTCTTGCAACTCACATTAATGCAAATTAACCATGAAAAGAGGAAATGTCCTTCAGGAGGGGAAGATAATTTACTGACATGTTTCAACATATAGTTGAAAAGATCATAAATCTATTCCCTCTGATTTAAAAAAAAACCTGTAAATTTCAGAAGATAAAAAAAAAAATCAAGAATCTGAGGTTGTGAATAGTTTTACTGTCTATGAAAGCAAACATTCATCTGGACAATATGGATATGCAACACAAAGAAACTATATGGTTCTATGCAAACATGAAACAACAGGAGGCAAGATTATCGGCTGTGAACTTTGTGACAGTTGTCCTATAAAACATGTTTATCCTAAATATCACAGATTACTACTTATAGAAATTAAGTTTTATTGATTGTCACTATTGGGATAGTATATTTATTGAATCTTTTTTTTTAACAATTTATATTATTTTTTGCATGCCTTTAGTATACCATTTCGATATATATAAAAAAAAATTACCAGAGAAAATGCTATATATGGCGTGTTGCCAACCCAGAAAGGAAAATTTATGGTCGCTAAATATTCATGAAAACAACAACCCATTCTAAATCAATGAATATTATTTAAGTCAATGATTAACAATGGAAAAAAAATATATCAAAAGAACAACATAGACTGGCAGAACCAGCGCAAAGATTAAACAAAGTCTAGCGTGAGAAAACAAGAGACATCTCAAATTGCACAAACTCCTGGGTCTACTATTACATCCTATAGTTACACAACTGCCACAAAATTAGCTTTCAATAAACACTCTAATAAATAAAGAGACAATAAACATAATATAACGGTCATAAAAATCTAATCTCTGTATTTATGCAAGTCATGAAAATTATTTATACAATCGTGGATCTTTTTTACTCAAAAAAATATGTGAACCTTAAGCAAAGCGTATTAAAAGATTTTCATTACAACATGTTTACAACTGTAAATGAGTATGTATATATATATGACCTTGACATACAGTGAATTACAAAAGGGGTCCTCTGGGTGTTATGGTTTACATGTCACATGACAACAAAATGGCTTCTAGCATGTTGACTTTTGGGGGAAAAATTTTAAAAAAGTTTCTCTGATATTAATATAATATGAAGTAGCCACACATTTTTCCTCTAAAATATATTTTAATCTCTGTAATCTCAGGACACTCAAAAAGCCCGAAACTATCTTTAGTAACTGTGAATCATGATGAATATTGTGATATAAACTATTACGTTTACCATGGCAAATTTTGTACGGGGTAGTAACAAGATGAAGACGAGCAAAACATCCGAATGGCTAAACACTGGTGCTTCATGAGGAGAAGCAGGTCCTCTCGCTCACCTCCTCCGCTCCTGTAGCACAGGTACGGAAATCGCCACACGTTGCCCAGACCCACCGCATAACCGATAGAGGCGAGCACGAACTCCATGCGTCGACCCCACGTCTCTCTTGGTTCCGTTGCCTGGTGTTCAGCCATTGCCAGCCTCATGGCTTCGGCGTTGCCGGGTGTCATCTTGGCGAGATCTACCTCCTCGTTTCCCTCTCCAACTTGCTGCAACTTAGTAGATAAGGTCGTAGTTTTGTTCTCGGCTCCGACTCCCATCATTACAAACGTTTACAGTGCAGAATATATATATTATTAGGATATAAATATTAGCGCATTAAAAATAGCGGTTTTTAACATGGGCAACGAAGGACGCAACAGTCTTTCAAAACGATTTAGGTTGACACGGTTGTAATTTGCCGGTTCCAAATGTCACCGCTCTGTAATACAAGAGATGGATGGTGCGGAGTATATTAGGCTAACTAAATCTACCCTTATATAAAAAAACGAGATACCGCATCCTCTTTCAACTGTTCCGAATACATAATATGCACAAGTTGTTAGCTGCTTATATAGCTCCGTTACACAATTTTTTAAGACCAGCCCCCAATAGTAGGCTATAGTTTCTATGTTACATATCTGTCTCCATTCTGCCGTTCCTCGGCTCCGCCCACTGAGTGACGCCAGTCGACTGCAAACGCGCCTCTCAGTCGGTATATAATATTCATTGCCCACAGGCGAATTAAAAATCGAGTCAAAAAACTATACAATACACATAGCATGCACGTGAAGTGGTTTGTTGTTAACCTGTATTACCGCATTGAAACATTATATACTGATTGTGATAAAAGGTTTTGTTTGATGTTAATAATGGATTTTTGACAACACTGTACTAAAAATTTGAGAATTTAGATTGGCCATATTGTAGACCGGTAATTTGTCGGTAGTTTAATTCAACTTTAGCAACTTAAGGGTTTAAGTTTACACGTAACATATTCCCTTTCACGAAGGCTATCGAGTAAATGCACTTATAGGATTGTATTGCCGACTCAGGATGAGTTGCAGAAATGGTGGGCGGAACCAGGCGAATGATATGGGAAAAGGCGGGATTTTACAAGAAAATAAACCCACCCTCAATTGCATTCATTAACTCATTCATTACAAAAGGGGGGAAAAGAAAAGAAGAAGAAGCTCTGCACTTATATAATCAATCATCTTGTCCATACCCAACGACAAAATAAACCTCTGATGGTACAGGAATGTAAAGAAAGGCTCACATTTAGTGAAGCTTTTGTTTAGATCAGTAGATTCGCCTTCTGTTGGGATCATATATCCCCACAACATGTTAAGAGTATTAGAGCATGTTCTGCTGTAAAGTGCAATGTCTAAAATTATCTCTGACACTTGTATTGTGAGCACTTCCTGTGTCTGTTTGCCTCTTCGTGATGACTCGCTTGTTGTGTTCCTCGCTTGTAAGTTGCTTTGGATAAAAACATCTGCCAAATGAATAAATATAAATATAAATGTAAGGGATGGCAGGCTACATTAAATGTAGAGAAGGACTGTAGCATGTCACTGTGTAAAACCGGTACTTCAAAAATAGTGTGGCCTAAAAAGGCGTATTGCATGTTCGAGCCCCAGTGAGTCAATGTATAGAAAAATAATGTAGGAACTAGATATAGATATTCTTGTTTTTCTGGGAAAATTTTACTTTCAGAAAGGAATGGATCGCAATGACAGTTTGGACCAGTGTTGCCTACTTAGCAATTTTGTTTGCTAAGAAAAAAAAAGCAGTAAGCAAAAAATTTAGATATTTTTAGGCAACTGTTAGCAACTTTGGAAAAGTGACTCAAACAATTAAAAAATGCACATATTTTCATCTAAATTAAAGAAAAAGAAGAGAACCACTGAACAGCTATAGCCAGCCAAGCAACACATCAGCCTGGAGAGAGCTGAGGAAAGATGCGTAACAGTACACACACTGTAATGAATTACTGTAAAAATGACAGCATTATTTTACAGCCGCTGGCTGTTTTTTAATAATACAGCATATTGCTGTAAACTGCAATGTATTCTGGGGTCACGTGTTGGTTTGACTCAAATTTACAGAATATTGCTGTAAATTGACCCTTCGTAATTTTAAAAAAAATACAGTTATTTACTGTAATCAGAGAATACAGGGAAATTCTGTAAATTAAATTACAGTAACACTACTGTAAATTTTACAGTAACTGGCTGGCAACCCTGCTCCCAATATTATACTGTAAAATTTACAGTAATTTTTTAACAGTGAGAATTACTGTAAAAATTACAGCATTTTTTTTACAGCCACCTGGCTGTTTTTTAATAATACAGAATATTGCTGTAAACTGCAATGCATTCTGGGGTCACGTGTTGGTTTGACTCAAATTTATAGAATATTGCTGTAAATTGACCCTTCGTAATTTAAAAATAGTGTTATTTACTGTAATCAAAAAATACAGGGAAATCCTGTAAATTAAATTACAGTAACACTACTGTAAATTTTACAGTAACTGGCTGGCAACCCTGCTGCCTGTATTATACTGTAAATTTTACAGTAATTTTTTAACAGTGCATATATGTGAATTAAGTTGATACTTGCAATTGATCAATAATAATTGTTCATTTATGATACAGCATGTTATTAGCTTGTGCCTATAATTGTTGTTCAGTTAGGTACACTGTAAGAAAAAAATTGTAGATCAACAGAAAAGTAATTTTCTGCCAGGACATTATCTGTTAAGTTGTAACCCTAAAACACAAAATGCAATACATATTTAAAAAAAAAACATAAAACAATAACATTTCATAGAGTCAACGCCATAAAAAATATGAATGAATAAAAAATATGATGAAACATATTCATTTAGATTTGTCCATAAAAAATAATATATACATATATTTCATTTGTGAAGGAAATATGAACAAAATCTTAATGATCAGATATTTTTATTTTTAAATATATCATTGAATTATTGAACAGTTACACATTTTTGAACAATTACTTTTATGTATTTTCTTATTAAGTGGTAAAACTACACATTTTGAACAATTACAGTTTTAAGCAGTGTATTAGTAGTTAGTATGCTACAGTGCTACACTCTACAAAATGTAACTGTTATATGTTTTTTAAATTACACATTGCATTTTGTGTTTTAGGGTTACAACTTAACAGACAATGTCCAGTACCTTTTCTGTTGTTCTTCAATTTTTTTCTTACAGTTTACCTATAACTGAACAACAATTACAGGTACTCTAATAACACGCTTTATCATAAATGAACAATTATTATTGACCAATTGACCCTTCGCTGGCAGTTTGATTGACAGGCGTTCTGACCAATCATAACCCCGAATCCTCCATTTTGTCCGACAAAGCAGTCAGGAGAGTTAGTAGATCAATGTTGGTGAACTTGAAAAATTGTTGAACTCACGTCTTTCCACCCTTGAAACAACATTCCTTCTGATGTCCTTTCATGTTTATTTGATGCTATAAATGAACTAGTATGAACAGATGTTGGTTCACGAGCCGCTTGAAGGATCTACAGCGATCTGTCACGACACATTAAAGAGCCACTATACGGTATTTATTGTTTAAACTTATTTATATTTGAATATTTTAAATATGAAACGGTTTCATGTCAAAAGCAACCTGCTCTGTCTTGTCTGTCGACCCGTTGTCAGTGTCCTTTTTGCGCCGCAATGTATTTTTCACTCCGTGAGAACATGATGTGTGGTGTGAGAGCGCATGGCTTGCCGGATATAGCAACTAAAGGGGGCGGGTCTTTGTGAAGGGTCAATTGCAAGTATCAACTTAATTCACATATGATATATGTGTACTGTTGCGCATCTTTCTTCAGCTCTCTCCAGGCTAGTGTGTTGCTTGGCTGGCCAGCTGTTCAGTGTTTTTTTCTTTTTGTGTAATTTAGATGAAAATTTGTGCCTTTTTTATTGTTTGAGTGTTACGTGTACATTACATACCCCCACTTTGTTTTTAACATGTTAACAATATTGGAGCATGTTCTGCTGTAAAGTAATGCAGGCTACATTAAATGTATTGCATGAGAAGGACTGAAGCATGTTACGGTATCATACAGTAATACTGCTACTTCCAAAATAGTGTGACCCTAATGCTTCAGTGGTAAAATTGCTCTATTTTAAAAGGAAAAAAAAACATTTGGAATACAGCCTTACTAAATCAAACTGGTCTGCATTTCCCAAAAGCATCGTAAACCTAATAAGACCATAGAACCATTGCCACCACTGATCTCTACGATCAACATAGTTCACGAATTTGAGAAATGAAGCCCAGTTTGTGTTTTCAGGCCTTTCAAGCAAGTGTGTAAGCAAAGCAATAGCATAATTTCAATAGCAGGCTCACTGTGGATCTGCATTTACACTGCATTGACAGAGTAGCTTTACTGCAAATAAAGTGATACGAGCTACTGCATTGAGTGTTTCCTTTATTAACAGCCATTATAAGTAGTCATCATAAGTTGACTTGGTTGGCAAAAAAACTGAGTCAACAAACAGAAACTCTACTATGCTTCTGGCATGCTCCCACTATGCAGCCCTGCCCTGCTCATGTGCCTGCTTTAATCTATAGGCAGAAAAATGATTATACGCAGTTTATCCACGTGTATACATGTGAATGGATAAATGTGGAACAGGCCTCAGCGTGTAGATTAACACACTTGAAAGACTCTTGTGACATGAATGGTCCATGCATTTTTTTCAGTACGTTCCTTTGTGATGGTGCAATGGAAACACAAGCAATCGGTATTCTGTCCTATTCTGACCCTACAGTGCCAGACCTCTGAGAAAGCATCCTTTGACCTGTTTCCCACTCATCTATGGACAATGGACAATCTATGGAAAAACGATATCATCATAACCATTTCAGCAATCTCATTCTGACATTAAATTTGAGAGCAAATAGTAGCAAATCAGAAAAGCCTCTTGACCTTTCAGACACATTGTTTGGATTTACTGTTTTTACATTTAGTCAAATACACTGGGAGGGGTTACAGTGTGCTACAGGAAACGAGTGGAATATGCTGCTCAGATTCTTAATTTAACAATGTTGAGAGGTGCGGTAGAGCGCGTCATCATGAATGCTGCTCAACCAATGACTAAGTTATCACAAATTATTGTTATTTTATATATATTTTTTTAATTTAATTCTTATTTTTTGTTATTATGTCTTGTTATATGTATATGTGTGAGCTGCAAGCTTCAATCCCAAGGAAAATTCCTTGTATGTGCGCGCACATGTGGCAGTAAAGCTCTTTCTGGTTTTGAGCGTCCTCTACTGCTCAACTCACGGCTTCTCTGAACTGCCCTGACTAGAGTAGAATCCAGTTACCATAAACTTCATATATAGGGTTATTGTTACATAAAAATATATAAAATTAGCTTGAAGATTGTGGGGTGGTTTGAGAAAATGGGTGTTAGAGATCAAAAAGAGAGCGGTGTAAAAAGGATGAGCAAATGTAAAGATACATTTGCACAACTTTGAACATTTGTTATCAGTGGTTTGAGAATTTGAATTTGAGTAGTCCACATTTTAACCATCAAAAGATACTCAAGGCTCCACTATCTTTCTCTCTCGGACCCTGTTGAGGGTGCCTCAAGTATTCTATTGTTTACTTACAGTAAGTGACTGTAATATGTAGGCTATATAAAGTGTTTTCATTGTCCATGGAATCGTCCTTTTCAGAGTCTTTTCACTGAAATAAGATTCTCTGTGTCATCTGAGAAACAGCAAACGGTGTGTTTTACCCAGTTTAATACACTATGGCAAAAGAATGTGGACACACCTTTTTAACTGCAGGTTTGGGTATTACAGTAATTCCAGTGAAAATAAATGTTAACCCTACGCATAAAAAAGATGGTATGGAAGAAGTTGACTGGCCCGCACAAGTCCACAACAGTCCCAGGTCATTTCTGTAGCCAAAGTACCTACTCTGCTTAAGGGGTTTCACTTGTGCACAGGGACATTTTCATGCCGGCACAGAACATTTGAAATAGAAAATCGTCCCAAAGTGTTAAAAAAAAAACTATTCTGCTTGAATAGTGTATATTCAAACAGATAAAATTGTCGACGAATACAATGAAGTGGGCTAGTAGGTGTACAGTGCACTGGAAAAAAAAATAGCAGGGATTATGAAAGGGGAACCAGCACTGGATAGGCCTGCTGTACGTTTCGTTCCTTTACCGATAGATGTCGCTGCTGGATCATTGGACGTGGTCCGGCTTTGTCGCGCAGTCTGTTGCAAACGCTCCTGTTTCAGGTGATTCTGTTTGATCCCTTCCGGTCTCCGTACATTTTAATGTCATGACGTCATCTGGTCGGACGACACAAAACTTTGAACTTGCTTCGAAACTTGCCGAAAATTTGTTTCTCGCGCAACTTTCAGCTGGATTTACTCTGTGGGTCTTTCACATGGATGAGAAATTGAGCATCGCTGATACGCGGCGTGTGAACTTCAGACTTTTCTGGACCAGCATGTGAGCTCGAGCGAATAAATCACTAAATCAGATCAGGGAGGACATGGACGAACGAGAAGGTGAGGAGTACGCGAACGAGATTTACACTTCTACCAGAAAATGTTTATTTAAGCTTCTTGAATACTCACTAAATAATTCATTGTGTTGACTTTGTTGTCGTTCATAGACTAGTGAGGTACTCACAAGTTTTCAGCAGAAACTATTCTAACATGTAAGTTAGCTCGTTCGGTCGCTTGTTTTTTGTGTAGTTGACGGTGCCGAGAAACAACACTCTGCTGTTTGTCACAATGAACGTAAATATGAACTGTATAATTTCTAAATATTCAAATGTGTTCTTTAATAAACGTTCGGAACTGTTTTGTAGCAAATAAAACAGTTGAAGTGGTCACCGTCTGTAACCTGTTTCACATTCTACAAGAATTCGAGACCCATATTAAAGCGGAGTTAGTTGGAGAAGATTTATTACATTTAGATTCGTTAGATATTTAGTTTTAATTGTAAAATGATAATAATTGGTTTAAATATAAATGCGCATCAGTCGCTAAGACTCGCTATTGATCTGCCGCGCCCACGTCGAATTGAAGGTTAAATGCGTGGGATTCCAATGTAAACGCACATAATCTGTGTGTGCGGGGCCAGTTCTGAAAGTTCTTCTGATGTTTGATTGACAGATCTGACGGAGCGCGCGTGCACGGGCTGTGGCGGAAGGATTCAGGATGCTTTTCATGTGAAGGTTCTTCAAGATGCCTGGCACAACGCATGCTTTCAGTGAGTCTTCTCTTGTTTTCTCTTTAAACTGAGCCAGGCTTGCTAGAAATAAACAAAAAATGCGTTTGATTGCTTTTCTTGGATTTGCCTGCTGCTTTTCAAGATTTAACACTGCTGAAAAATTGTATTTTAAACCAGCGTAGCATGCTTCGTTGGTCTTAACTGGTTTTCCAGCCTTGTCTGCTGGCTGGTTTTTAGAGGGATGTCCAGCTGAGCACAAGTCTTGCGTGGCTGTAGCCCAGCATAAGCCAGATACGCTTTAAACTTTTGTGATTTTTCAGGCTGATAATGCTTTTTTGTTTGTTTGTTTTGGAGAAAAATATATCCCGACTATTGCATTCAAATGAAATCTGCATTGTTTTCTATCACGTCTACACATGTATTATGGTCTGCTAGGTTCCCTGATGCTTTTAAATGATTACTGGGAACTCCTAGAACCTTTTAGATGTTTTGTTTTTGTAAGAAAAAGGTTTGTGTTAAAAAAAGTTTGTTTTCTGGCTCTCTTAAGGCTGCTTAAGGTAAACGTTGTAAAGGTCCCTTTTTAAGAAAAAGCTAATTGTCTAAAAACTCTTAAAAGGTCTAAATTTAGCACTTCTTGGCTGGATTAATGTGTCATCAAAATAGTTGCATCTCTAGTTAAAAATCAGCTTGCTAGAGTCCACACTGTCCATATTTCCAAGGTCAACACTTTATTGTACCGCTGGTCAGTGTTGCATAAAAGACATCAGTTAACATAATTGACCTTAGGAAATATTTTATTTGTGAACTATTCTTAGTTGTGGTTTGCCATAAACTATTTTGATGTATTATTTGTTATTAAACGTTACAGTGAATTAAAGTAGAAGCTTTTGGGGGCCTGATTAGACCTTTAGACTCATTGAAACTAATTTGAGAATGACGTCCATGGATGTAAACCCAGTGGCCTTAATGCTGCCTGAGAGGTAGGAAAAAAACCTTATGTCAAGTCATTCCAAAAGTCCATAGTCAAGGTTTATGGAACAGTTTTGTCATCGTGATCGAATCAGTCTTGTGCTGGGAGATTTAGGACTAAATGGAGGCTCCAGGGGTTCTCAGACACTGTGCTCCTTAATGAGGGCAGAAATTACTCCAGGGTCTACAACATTTTATGCAGTCTGGAACAACGGTACAGCCTAGGCCTTTTTTCTTTGTTGGATAAATTTGAGTTTCCCAATTAAATAATAAAAGCTTGTTGTCTCTGGCTTAATACCATCACAAGGTTTATTGCTATAGTTTGGTGCTTGATTACATATAGTGATTAACTTCTTTCTACTGCTTAATTTATTATTAGCTTAATTGATTATGACGCTTTGTTCCTCTATGGAATCCCTTTTATTGTTATGGCAGGCATTCCCGGTTTTCCTGTGAGTATTTAGTTGCTGTGCAGGTAGGATCTCCTCTCCGGTTAGTTGTCACATTCCCAGACATCGGCTCATAGCTCCACAAGACAAATACAAGACTGTTGTTTTCCCCTCTTTCTACCCCTTTTGTGATTGGAGGGACAGACTGAACTCTTATGCTTTAAAGGCTGTTCTAACAATAATTATAGGAGGAGCTGGAATGTCTTCTGAATGTGTCCTGGATGGGAATTTTCCTCTTTACTTACATTTACTGGTGATTAAAATGATTTATGTTGTGTGCACTTTTATAGCCAGAGTTTTTTAATAACTTCTTAACTTTGTTGCTACATTTTGTTATTTATCTTTCAGCTTCCATAATGAAGTCATATTAATGTGAAAGTACCTGCAGAAAGATGGCAATGTTTTTTATGGTATTGATTGAATCAAATCATAGTTGTTTTGACCATGACAAAATCTAGATTTAAAATGTGCATCTCTGGCATCTTTAAGCACAGGTTTTTGTAGGATTTGAGGATTTTATTTTTAATGTAAGGTGGTTATTTGGATGGGACTTTCTGTGTCTGCTCCCTTTATTGCTTTTGATGTTAATCATTTAGTTCTGCAAATGAGATAGAATAGAGCTAATATATGTCATGGGGCACCTGCAAGGATCAGGAGGTCGGAATACAAGTTGCGGTCAGCAGGATGTTTCTTTGTGAAGGTGAATGGTTGTAGAATGAAGCAAGTGAAGGCCTGTTTGTTCTTTATCTGTACTGTTTGTCTTGAGTGCTTGTCAAGGTTTGAATCATTTCTTTTGTTTTAATCTGAAGCCTGTTATTTTTCCTCTGAGTGTAAAGTAGAACTGGAAAGAGAACGGAAAGAGAAAGAGACATTTCTTGAGATACCTGGTCATCTAAAAGGGTGTTAAAGAGGCTCTGTGGGTGCGTTGTTTACGTGGCATTGTGATAAGTATTTAAATTTCCCAAAAGAAATCAGTTGTTATCATCTGTCTTTCAGAGCCTTTTTTTTGAGTGCTGAAATGGTGAAGGGATCAAAAATAACTTGCAAATTGGTATTGATTGATATTGAATATACACTCAAAAGTTTTTGTTTTTTTTAATTTTTGAAAGAAGTCTGTTATCCCCAACAAGACTGCATTTATTTGATGAAAAATGCTGTAAAAATTGCTTGAATATTACAAGGAAAAATAACTTTTCTATTTTAATATATATTTTAAAACATCATTTATTAATCTTATGGCAAAGCTGATTTTTCAGTAGCCATTTGTCTATTCTTCAGTGTCGCATATGATCCATTAGATGCTCACCTAATGCTCTCTTTAAGTTGATCTTAAAGAACATGAATTAAAAGTAATCTCTAACGAATATCAGAATGCAAAAGCATTTTGCATTGTTAATTTATATATTTATATATATTTTTCAATGCCTAAATTCCCTTGAAGTGTTTAAATTACAACATGAAATACGTTATGAGCTTATTTAAGCTACTCTCCATTTGGAACATGACAGACATGTTTTGAAAGTAGAGAGACCAAATTGTACCAGACGCATCTGGTGCACAGGTGAAAGTTTGTCATATGTGCACACCTGCTCTGCCTTTGCAATGCCCTCACAGATGTTAGTTCACTATGTTTGCCAGAGAATGATTCACATTTTCATCTGCTATGATGTCACTGTCAGAACACAGGTTGCCCAACTTGTGAGCAGGTTTCATCCCACAGCCACACAAATGGTGTCCCTAGACTGGATGACAAGGTTCTACCCCACTCTGTGTGGGTGACTGACTTATTGTGTCTGCCTCTAGAAGCAGAGCTTGTCAACATTCCTCCAAACAAAGGCAACAATTGGGCACATGGCCAAAATCTAGCCGTTCTGTCGACAGGCTTGAGGGTTTGGTGGCCTTCTCGCACTAATGTGATCATTATCAGAACGTCTCAGCACTATGTTGTTTTCCACATCCTCCCTACATTCATTCCATAGAGTGGATTGTTTTTTTCTTCAGTTTTCCCCATTTCTTTCCCTCTATTTCCCTCTTTTCTGGCACATGGTGTACCAGAGAGAACAGCCTTCAGCAGAACATTGCATGCCAGACGCTTCCCTTTGGCACTTTGTCTCGTTGGGTTTGTCAGAAAGTTGGTTTCGAGTGATAGACACAGTTGGCCCTCAGTGTGCAGGGCTTGGTTTAGATGCTAAAAAATCTGCAACTATAGCTCTAAAATGTGAACTCGTAGTTCAAAAAATTGTGGGGAAATCACTATAACTTACTTTTATTTAAGTTAGTGAATTTCCATTCATACCACACACCAAGCCGTTTATGGTACGTGCCAAATCAATTTTAATAGGATAATTAAAAAGATTAATTGTTAATCCCTTCAGCACTGGAGAGTATTCGTGTTTTCCTCATTGTGGAAATAAAGCTCAATGAACTTCTAGAACATGGCCTGGGGATGATTTCCTGCCTGGATGCCTGGACTTTGCTTTGGTTCAGACTTGGTGGCTGTCTACCTCCTTTCCTAACCAGAGTCTCTTAAAAAAATCAGTAACTGTCTTCCAAACAACATGACTGATTTTACCGTTGTCTGAGAGTTTAATCTTGCACTTTTACCCTAGTGGCAAGATGCTTTATTTTCTTATCTACATGTTACCTTTAATTTGGGCTTTTTGGAGCATTAAGAATTGTGAATTGCAGAATTGTTGCGTTACTCACTGTGGAAAATTTGACCAGATTCGCTCCTTACAAAATTGTTTTAGCTTCGAGGGTTTTTCAAGTGGCTGTCCTAATAGACTTGCGATCAATAATGAGGAACGGCGTTGTGATTACTACCTAAAAATAGCATGACGCTGTACACTGGTGTAATAAATGTATAAAGTATTTTTATTGCCCATTGGCAATTTATTTATAAAATTAAAATTATGTGGGACAAAACAGTCCAACTCTTTGTCAAGAAAATACAAACACTTTGGAGCGGGTTTTGCCAACATAAAATTACCTCCTTTGTCCTAGGGTGTTGTGGGCAGTTGCCAGGGTATTGCTATGCGGTTGCTAGGTTCTGTTTTGAGCTATTATTCATATCCGTAGAAGGAACACAAGAAAATCTAATACTATTGACTGATAATTTATGAATGGATGCATGCATTTTAGTCTTTTTGTGTAAGTGTGTTTGTCCAATAACTATAGCAGTATTTATTTTTAACATAAATATGATTATAATTATTTGTTATTATATTTACACAGAGTTGTTTTATGATCACTAATACAACAGCACACATGCTGTACAGTGACTGTATGACCCGGGTCTTGGTGTATATTTACCGGAAATATTTTGGGCATTCATCATGGTACTGACATTTGCCTCTAAGGCTGTACTTTGAAGTTATGCACCCATTAGGTGTTTCACATCTGATGTAGGTCCCAGTTGCCCCCCTTCTCACCTCACATAGTCTGGCAAAACAAGCTGTGGCCTGTAAAGAGGAACTTTTTGCTTTTCACGCATCCTTCCCTGTCTCCTTTGGACAAGCGATCCTTTATTGTTTCAGAAACCCTCAAGGTGTAAGTGCTCTGCTGTTCAAAGTCTTTAATTAGGTTCATTTTTTTCCTAAGTAAATAATAGCTTAAAGTGGCATAGCATCAGGTTCCAATTGTAGGTAGGGTGGCTGACAGAAGAGGGTATGGGAGATTTTCATGACTTGTTTTGGCTCACGTCCCAAATTCCTTAACTATAGTATTTGTGTGTGTGTTACCCGGTTGGACTTTGTCTCAGCCATGATTGAAAGAATGTTTTTGTACGTACTGTTTGTGTCTCCTTTGACATCATTGACCACTGCTTTAGCTTTACTTCAGATACTAAGAAAATGTGTCTTAGAAGTAGAATGTATTTTGTGAGTTATACTATTTTCAGATGTGTGGCTGAAACACTGTAAACATTTAATAACCTATGTCTTTACTATCCTTTGGTGGACCATCTGTTGTACCCAAATGTTAAAGTTCAGCTAACAATGAAATAATTTATCTCATGTCATTCCAAACATGTATGACATTCTTTTGGCTGTGAAATATTGAAGAATATCCTGACCACTGTTTTGCATGTAACGAAAGTCAATTGGACTTTCAGGCTCCAAAAAGACAAACAAATAATTAATAAAACTTTAATTAGCCCATATATCCTGTGCACTATATGTTCCAAGTCTTCTGAAAACATTTGATATATATTTTTTGAGGAACAGAAGAGTGACTATTCTTCAATATTGCTGCTCCTTGTATTCTGCTGAATAAGGAAAGTCCTGTGGGTTTGGAACAGAATGAGGCAGCGTAAATGATTGTTAGGTAAAATATATCTTGAAAAAAAATGTTTGAAATTCCCATTGACACGGTGAACGTGTCAAATACCTAAAGCAGTCACATGCTTTGGTACTGAGCAAAGCAATTTCAGTCAATCAGGTTTCTAAACTCTCCTGGAGAGCTGAATTCAGACCAGTTGGTTTAGGGAAAGACTGCAGCAGAATGTTTCACTTACAGGCTTTTCTGTTCTTTTTTCCCCAGGTGTTCTGTGTGCTTTGATCTCCTGACAAACTGGTACTTTGAGAAAGAGGGGAGACTGTATTGTCACAAGCACTACTGCGAGAAGTTTGGGGAGTTGTGCCATGGTTGCTCGCTGCTTATGACGGGACCTGCTATGGTAAGAAAAGCCTTGTGAACTTGTCTGAATTGCATCGCAGTGTGTTTGTTTTTCTAGAGCGTTTCAGAAAACAACAGAGAGGGTAAAGAAACTCACTATCAGTCGAAGGGTCTTAAGAAGATAATGTCAGAAGGTTCTGCTAACCTGCGCAAGAACCACATAGATAACATACCATTGTCTCATTCGGTAAATATTTACATGGCAAAAACAACAAGTCGAATGAAGGCAGCCAAAGTCAATAAATGCAGATGTTTTTCATAGTCCTGAAGAGGTCACTGATAAGGTAAAGGGTGATAGACAGGATTGAAACTCTTTTCCACTCCTAAAGGCCCCGATATACTTCGAACTTAAAGTCGAAGAACAAACTGATGTGACGTCATTTTGAACAAAATCGGGCCAAAACGAAGTTAGTTTGCAGTTAGTTTTGGGAGACAAAACACCTTTTTACTACCATTAGTTCGTCACGATAATGTAATGGGAGTTGTGCGCGCAAGGCTCTGCCATCTTTCACGTGAAACTCTTCTCTGACTTATTTCATCTGTTGAGTCCGTCAAGGTAAGATCTCTGTGGGTGAAAACATGAACACACTAGATAGCCGCTTTATAGTGGAAAATGAAGTTGTGCATCTGATGAAATGAGGCACTGACACTGTTTTCATGTTTCATTCTGTAAAGCTGCTTACTTTTAAGCAATCTATTGAATAAACTGCCATATAAATAAACGAGATGTGACTTTACTGGGGTGGTAATTTGCAGTGCTTGTGCTAATATGTTATGATCGGATGCTTTTCTTACGCTACTATAAAAAATGCTTGCTGTTTTCTCATTTTTGTTTATTTTGTTATTGAGAGGAAAGCTTGCAGCACTTATTTACATATTCATCTAAAGGCAACTCTTGGCAGTGTGGACAATGTTTGGTAACAATATCGCTGCTTATGTATTTCAAACTTCTTTTTCCTCCTAAACGAAAAATGAGAAAGAACTTCACCATCAGTATATCGAGGCCTTAATGTGAGCAGTGAATCACACTTAAGTGATGAGGGAGGAAATCATATGAAACACAACACTTCAGTCTCTCTTTATGAAGTTCTTATGTTAGCATTAGTGTTCTTTTTCTGACACTTTTATGAGTCAAAAATATCCCAGCTGTCTCACAAATGACCAAAGCTTCCTTATATTTATTACATAATTACAATATAGTTTCAAAGGTGGAAGTTCCAATTATCCAAACTGTCACCAGCAGAGCTTGTGCTGAGATGTACCTTTGGTTGTTTTGTAGCCTTAATGGGATGGTTCACCCTAGAATGAAAAGTTCTGTCATTACTAACCCATCCTCATGTTGTTCTGTGAAACATGGAGTAAGATTAATTCAATGTTTCTATTGATTTTATGGTAATATTAGTCAGGTTCATTAACTAATGTTAAAGATACAACTTTTGATTTGAATTATTTATTAGGAAATAGATAAATTAGTAAAAAGATTAACATCAACTAAGGCTAAAGTAAGATCTTGTCCCCATACTATGTAAGTGTTGTAAGAATACCAATTAAGTCATTTAGAGCAGGGGTTCCCAAACATTTCCATTCAAGGACTCACAAAGAGAAGTATGATCTAAAAACCCACCAAAATATTTAAGATTAGAAAACAAATGAGATTACTGTAAGATTAATCTTAATGAAAAGTTTGATATGACAGAAAGAGTATGCAATAAAAATTATTTAAAAACTTTAATAATAATATTTAAAACTTGAAACACGCTCACTCCGGTCCGGATATGAACTGCAATCCGTGCTGCTAGTGTTGTTAAACGTATCGCGGCGTTCAGCGCAGGGAACGCCCTCATGCTAATTCCGTTTACATGCATGTGAAATGCTTTTTACAGACAGTTTCCTTATGTGTTGGTACATAGCCAAATGCACACGAAGGAACAAAAACGACACTCTTTATGTCTGAGTTGAACAGACCGAGATGAATGAACAGACCTGAAACAGCCTTTTGTGACATTTGAATTCTTCAGTGTAATGCAAACTCATGCAGAATTCAGTGCAGTGATTGGAGTGATGGAGTTTCTTCTCATTAATAATGTGGACCGAGCCACTTAATGAACTGAATTGCTCCGAGAACCTCGCTGTTATTACAAGTCGCGCACACACACGCTTCAAAACATAAACTTTGCGTTTAGAAAATCACGCTAATCTACATCCAATTTCTATTTAAAGTTGTCTGTTTAAAGTGTGTGTGTGTCATTCACTGAAATACAAATTTAGCTGCAGCCAAGTGACTTTGCACGACCCTCAGTTTGAAACCTCCTGGTTTAGAGTAATTTCATCTGACCTTTATGTATTTCTTTTTTTAAGTAAAAATATTGGGTCCCCTTCACTTTCATAAAATGGACAAAACCAGCTGCAACCTTCTTAAGATATCTTCTTTTGTGTTTCTTTGTTCTTCTTCTATGATATATGACTTATTAGTTTTCTCATGTGTCTGAAAAAAACTTGAATCATAGCTGCCTTTGTTAATCTCTGTCTTGATTTCAGCCTAACTGTTATTGCTGACTGTTATAAATGATCTCATTCCTTTGAACAGAATGACTGATCTGAAGGCTGGAATGGCCTGTGTTGTGTGCTGTTTCATCATGCGTCTGGAATGCCTCTGCATGAGCTTCAATGAGGAGCTTTGTAATCATAATGCTAAAGGAAGCTGTATCAATGTGAGAGAGACTTACAAATCCATCTCTAATGTAAACAAATCACTGCTCACTAAAACAGGTAGTTTTTAAATGGGTTAAGTGAGAAAGGGGGAGAAAGAGGAGAATTTGCCTGTGAGCAAAATGCATAATAGGCCTTTTCTGTTTAGGCTTGGATTAACTGATGCCAAGTATTTGTGGTCGGAGACTCAGGGTGCATTTCCAGTTGGGCCAGCACAAGCAGCGGGGTGTCAAAACATTTGAAAGACAGGCAGGAAGAAATCACATCCTCACAGCTGATGTGCTTGTTATCATCCATGATAATGAAAATTCTTTTCTTTGGCTGCCTGAAAGTTCTTCATTGTTCAGTTTAGTTCATTTTCTGCTCTATTTTTGTTCTTCCTTTCTTTGTCTTGGAATGAACTTTTTATGTTTTAAGCTGCTGTTCTGGTTTTGCCACCACTTTTTAGCACATCAAATTTTGGGTGAGAATTGAACTTGCTAAATGAGATGTGTAGTTCTTTTTTTTTTTCTTCTGTTCTTTGTTCAGTTTGCCGTGTGATGTGACTCCTTGAGTCCTAAGGGAGGGGTGGCTCTTTTACAATGTGCTGCTGGGAAACAGCCTTTCTCAAGTGCACATTCACACTGTACTGTAACACATAGGCAGGTATGACGTTTATGAGTCGCGTAAGCACAAAAAAGATTTGCGTCATCATGCTTACTCACAGGTTGAATTAAGTGTCAAGCAGTTCAGCTGACCGCTCTTGAGCAAAGCACTGTAAATGGAATTTAATTGCATCCCTCCCATACTCTGTCTGCTACACACACACACACACACACACACACACGCATTGTGTGTAGTGTTATGGTATAAAGTAATTCGTAACGGTGAGATGCGTTTCTATTTTACGCTAGAATGAGTGAGACCAAAACCAAGTAAGCTTAAAATCCTCTAATTGCCTGTCTGCATGTTCTACACTCTGATTGTTGAATAGTTTTGTGTGTATGAGGAGGTGTCGGTTACCCAGCTGAGAAATTACCCAAGAATTTGGTTAGTCAAACCCTGGGACCGTTGATTCACAGCTCGGTAAACATAACTGCTAATCTGTCTTTTGTGGTACACATTAAATGAAACCTCAGCGTGACCTCATACTTTCTCCATTCAGCCAGAATGAAAGGAAGAGCCAGAGGATTATTGGTTAAATAATTTTCCATTCAAACCAAGAGAATAAAAGTCTGTTTCTGTTCCATAACCCTTATTGATTGGCAGTTCCTTTTATTTTGAATTTATGAGTTTATGCGCTTACACAATACTGTTCAAATGAAGAGCTGCAAAGTGGGTGTAATATATTGCTAAGGAGAGAGATGGATCGCTACTGAGATTTTGGCACTCTGACTTTGTTTTATTTGCAAAATCGCGGTAATGAATGTGTATGTGGGTTTTTTTTTTGGCTTTTCTTTGATGATGAATGTGTGCTTTAGAAGTTGAATAAATCCTCCAAAACTTCCCTTTGGAGACATCGTCAGTAAGATCAATGTTAGAAAATCATTAAGAAAATCATTAATAAACTCTTTTAATGTTAAAAGTGCGAGATGATGTTTTCTTAGGAGAGCAGTGTTGGCCTGAAGTGAATCGAATTTGTTATACATCAAAACAGTATAACTAAAGAAAGGGATTTGGGAAATTGAATTGCTTGCAAGGTTAAAACAGTGTGTTTGATTTATGCAAATGAGTTCTGTGGAATTGTGTTTGCTAGTGCTTAGTAAATTAATGTTTGTGGTTTATGTATTTCCAGTAAATTCTCAGAATAAAATGATATGTTACATATTTAAGGTCTTTTTCCGGTTTATTCATTTCTCAGGGTAAGAGCTAAAAAGAATTTTCTTGTAAATGTGTATTTTCTAAGATTTATTAGAGGTAGGACATGTTAAACAGAGATTGACACAAATTTTGTGTTGTGTAAGAGCATGGGATCTTGGTTATAGAAAGGGTCTGGCAGTCTTATGTCACTTCTAATAACAGACTGGCCCAGACACTTGCAGGTGTTACAGAAAAAGTCTGTATCACACAATCACACATGCTCACGTCACTGCCAAAGAACGCAGACTGAACGAGAAAAGTACACCGACACAAAGCAGATGAAGCACAATTAAAAGCATGATCCACCATGCCTGGGCTTGGCAGAGACAGCAGTGAGCATACACTGAGCATACAGGAGTATTCCATAAAGATTGTATCTGGACCACTGTCAGGGCTGGTGTTGCTGGCACGGAGGATTTTCTTTTGGGATGTCCAATGTGGACTTAAGGAGTGCAATCATGAGGCATCTGATGTTCTGATCTGAGCTGGGCATCTGTGTGTTTCAGGTGGCAGGAGACTATAAATACCACCCTGAATGCTTCGTGTGTTTGAGCTGCAGGGTGGTGATTGAGGATCAGGATTCCTATGCCTTAGTGGAACGTACCAAACTTTACTGGTGAGTAACTTCACATGTCCAAACTTTACATGTATTAACGGTAGACTGTACTGGCGCAGAAATTTTACACGCACCAACTCCAGACTGTCTTAATGATTCCTCTTGTGTTGACTTTACATTATAATAGCTTGGATGACCAGATGTCCTGGTTTTATAGTGTGTGTCCTCCTGACAATTCACTAAAAAAACTGAAAATATGTCCCAGTTTAGTATTAGACTTACTTAATTTTAATTAAGTATCTTCAGTGTCAATTTATCTCTGGTCCCTGGTACCATTTGTGGTGCTCAATAGCATGACTTTGCATAGACGCAAAGCTGTTTTTGAAAGCCAAACAGAACAAAATCTAAGAATTTCTTTGCGCGACACATGGAATTATTTGGTGGTTTATAATTATCCAATCGGTATTGCAGGGAATAAGGTAAATTTGCATTTCTATTATTATTATTTTACATAATGATATGTGGACGCCTCTCATAAAAAAAAAAAAAAGAAAAGTGGACATCCCCTCCCCCCGTTTGTCCTAGTTTTAGACCTTTTAGACTCTGGTCACCCATATTTTAGTTACAAACCATAATTACAAACCAAATTTCTGGTTAGAAATTTAACCACATTAACTGGTGAGGAAACTTTATGCAAATTTTTTCATTCTTTTATAAAATGTGTTCTTTGATAAACTGACCCACTGATTTTAATGCATCAATTTATATTAATGTAGAATAGTTTTATGTACATTTTTCCATGTTTCATGAATAAGCCCTATTATTTCCGAGTTTTACTAAGAAAACATCACATAAGCTAACTGCAAACTGCCCTCGGGGAGTCTTTTCACACTAAAATCAAACTGTGGGAACTTAAATGTATATTAAATCCAAACAGTACTGGTAAGCAGAATCTAATATTGAATAATTATATGATTATAAATATATGATAATTATCTACTAATTCTTTATCTAATGAACGGCTTGGCTTGTATTTTGTTTGTATTCAATTCGCTATTTTGTTGTTTCTCTTCATTTGTTGTTTTCAGCAAAGCTCAGCTTGACACATTGTTTCATAACACGTCTGGAGGTGACTTGCTCTTGTCAGGTCTTGCCTTAAAAGTTCAGGTCCTAAAGTGTTCAAACTCTAGTTAGGCTCACCAACCTTTCTCTCACACAGTGGTAAATGCTACAAGCAGGTGGTCCTGACACCGATGTTGGAGAAGCGTGGTTTGACCGACTCTCCATCAGATCTGCTCCCTCACACTGTGACTCTGGTGTCCATGCCTTCTGCCACCAATGGTAAAAGGGGCTTCTCTGTCAGTGTGATTAGAGACTGCACCAGTGCCACGGCCAGTGTCCAGGTTAAAGAGTAAGTGAAGACATGCAGAATTGAATTAACATGTTAAAAAAAAATGCTTCCCATACTTTCCTTACTTGAGATCTTCTATTGAGTTCTGGTTTAGCAAGCAGTCAGATAACAATGAATATGCTGAGAAATATTTGGAATAATAGAGACTTGAAGTTATTTATCACCTCACAGATTCACCCCAATGTCACCACACCCCATGCCAGAGACACTGTTAATGCCATAAGGAATGTGTTGCATAACTGTGGTGATACAACTGCTCATGTTGGATTGAGGGCACAAACTGACAAATTTGTTTTTGTGTTCTTTGGATTCAAAACCATAACAGAAAGCTGTGAGATTTCTCCCTTCATTTTTAACCTGTCTTTTAAAGAAAATCTCCCAAAACCTTGTCCTTACAGGGTCAGAGGGATGCATATTAGTCCAGAGGTTCGGAACGCCATCCATGTTGGGGACCGAATCCTGGAGATCAATGGACTCCCAGTGTCAACTTTGATGGAGGAGGAGGTACTTTCCATTTATTACTACTACCATGGCTGATATTAGCTTTGAGGTGAGGTAAAATCATGCCAACGTTAACGTGTTGAAGCAATGTGACAATACAGAGGAATGGCATGGTAAGCATTTGGAATACAAACTCATACCATAGCTTGTCCCAGCACATACAATGGCACTCCTTTCATACCTTGGTAATTACTTTAACCTGGTCATCATACTGAATTTATATTACTCCCTAGAACAGGCTGTTTGTTATATCGCTTTGTTTTTGGGTTATTGTAATCCATATGACACTTGGCACTTCCTTCTAACTTCATTGACCTGCATCTGTTGTGTTTTGTTAAAGTGTTAATGTTGCAGAAGCAATATTTAGTTTTCATAAGAATAGAATGTAAGGAGTTAGGCATGGTCTAACTTTGTCATGCATACCTGTGTTGGGAGGTTTGTGTGAACTTTACTTTGCATTCTCATTGTGCTTTTGCAAATGTGATTTCATTTTCCTACCATTTTTCCTTAAAATTTGAATTCCACTGCTTCTGGTCTGTTGTCTTGGATTTGTGCCTTAATTTAATCATGTACCATTGAGGTTTTAGGACTGACTTTGTTTGGCAGCAATCTGCCCGATGTAATGAGCAGCTTGAGGTCCCCTTAATCCTAAAAATGGAAGAACATAAAGTCCTAAAATGGAACATATGCAAAATTAAAAAAGAAAGAAAGCTGCATCATTACTGAATGTCTAGATTTGTTGACCGAAAAATATTCAATCTCAAATGTATTCCACGGTTCCTGTGTATTACATAATCTTAAACTTTAGTGTTGGTATTGAGGGCTTATCTTGTGCACCTTTAGAAAGCCCTTTTGTATGGCACCAGCTTTGACTGGGAGGGAAATCAATGTTATCTATGTGAACAGCACGAGTGCACAATGCTTAAGTTTTATGACTAAATGCTGTCCTCTAGTTTATATTGTTGTTGTGGCGCACAAGCGCTTATCAAAAACGACCAGAGTTTTTTGTGACCTTCTGAATTCTGATTGGTCATTTCAGGTGGAGGACCTCATCCATCGGACCAGTCAGACACTGCAGCTGTTGATGGAATATGATCCAGTCAGACAGCGTCTGGACCGACTGCGCCTAGGCTCTTCCTGCAATCAGCTTGGTGTCCCCGCGGCTTCCCGTATGCGTCTGTCCTCCCCTGCAGATGCTGAGATTGAGCGGAGTGACACCGTGGATAATAGGACGTTAAAGAGGAGGTCCCTCAGGTAATGTATCCAATCAGGTTTCACCACTGGGATTGTGTAGGTTTAGCGTTTAGAACTGAAAAACAGTTTTGTTTATTCCAAGTGGATGTGGACGTAGAAAAATGGTGCAAAGTAAATGCATTATACACTTATCCTTTTCTAATTGCTATTTGGGCTTACACAGAATGAATACTTTTATCTTGTGTGTTGTAGACGTAGCAACAGCACCTGCAAGTCTCCAGTCTCTTCATCTCCTAAGGACCCTCCGGTTCTGACTCGAGATATTGGGCGTTCTGAATCCCTACGCTCTCCTTCTAGCTGGTCCCACCGTATCTTCCGTCCCTGTGACCTCATCCATGGAGAAATCCTTGGAAAAGGCTTCTTTGGACAGGCCATCAAGGTGTGCTTATGTTTAACAACATTTCTCATTTTCTTTTTAATGCACTGTATAGGTGGTCATTGGTGTTCCACAAAGGTGTTTAGAAGAGCTGTATCCCTGCATTGATACATCATATGGAATTTTGGTTCTGATTTCCACAGTTCTGAATTGCATTTCCGTAATCATTGGATACTCCAAAGAAATTAATATTGCCTTGGAATGCCGCAGTGTGGGATTATAGTTCCATTCAGAAGTTACAGAAGAATGCAGATTTTTGGGATCAAGAACTCTAAATGAAGTTTATTAAAGGTGTAGTTCACGCAAAAATGAAAATTTTGTCATCATTTATTCATTGTTACTAATCATACAGTTGATGGTAGCCACTGACTTCCATAGAAGGAAAAAAAAGTCGAATGGCTCCCGTCAACATTCTTTAAAATATCTTTTGTGTTCAACTGAAGAAAGAAAGGTTTTGAACAACCTGAGGGTGAATACCAGTTAATTATGACAATATTTTCATTTTTTGGGTGAACTATCCCTTTAAAACTATTTGGTTCCAATATTTTTGAAGAACTGGAATCATTTTTTTCAAATTCCAGCCCTAATACTGTGTGATCTTCTGTTAGGTGACCCATAAAGCCACAGGTGAGGTTATGGTCATGAAGGAGCTGATCCGTTGTGATGAAGAGACACAGAAAACGTTCCTAAAGGAGGTATGAAGATCCCTTTCTTTCCCCGCAAGTATCTCTCATTCCTCCATCTGATTACCTCTTAATTTTCTCCTTCATCTCTCTGTATCCACTTTTATTCCTTCCATCCCTTTGTTGTCTGCACTGAGTCAGTATCAGAGTGTGATTTAAACAGGAGATAAAACAGATCCATGTGGCGCCAGGATACGGTGTTGCTGTAGGGTTTATGATTTTCTTAAGAGGACAAGAGATTTAGTCTTAGATTTATCCAGTCTGTATTTAATATGAATAACTTTTAAGAATCTCAACAATTAGTATTTTTTATCTCTCTCGCCTTCTCTTTTCCAGGTAAAAGTGATGAGAAGTCTTGATCATCCACACGTTTTGAAGTTCATTGGGGTTTTGTACAAGGACAAGCGGCTTAATCTGATAACGGAGTTCATTGAGGGAGGCACTCTGAAGGATTTTATCCGTGACACGGTGCGTCCTGATTTTAAAATCCCTTTTTTCCTTTCCTCTCGCTTCTAGGAAGGGCTGTACATCATCTGTTAGTGTTTTGGTCTTTGTCACTGTCTCTGTTCACCTGAGATGAACTTTGCAAGGAGAAAGGGAGAGAGACAGGGAACAGGGACTGAAAAGCACAAACACACTCTGTGAAATGAAAGGGAGAATGCAGTTGTGTGGTTGCGTTGGATGAGAGATAAAGGAGGTATGAAGTGTTTCCAGGTGAGGGATTCTAGTGGGAATGTTTTCCAGATCACCCACTGGGTTTGCTTCAAATATGGGTTTCAACACCAAACATAAGGATAACAGATGATATACCTCTCTCGTTCAGTCTTTCATTGTGTCTCTCTAATGCACTATAATGTTTACAAGAAAATTGTGTCTGTGTGAGTAATTTGTGTCTGTAATAAGCAGCTGCCGTTATGTAACGATTTCCTCTCTACTTCACTGAAAGCATGGCGTGCTGACACACTGGGCTGTATTATAGAGTGGTTATAAACTAGGCCAGCAATTCATCTCTCTCTCTCTCTATCCCTACAGGACTCATTCCCATGGGAACAGAGAGTTAGTTTTGCAAAGAGCATTGCATCTGGAATGGTGAGTGGGCTTTTGGGTCTACACACATATAGCATTGCAAAACAATATAAGCTATTGTTGTACAATATTTGAGGCAATTTTAGATTATAGTTTACATATTTATATATGTAATATTTTGGTGAGATAACATTTAAATTGGTTTTGTGGCAAGTTCAATATAATTATTTGGATGTTAAAAATATTTTTTTTCCATCCCAGCTTAATATGCAAAGAATATAAGACTTCCGTAGGATGATTTCCCTCAAAGTGTAAACACTGTGCCTCTGGTACTATCAAAGTGTTGTAGATTTTATAGTGTTCCAACTAGTGTAATGCAGAAATATTGGCTCAATCAATGGCATGTTATCAGATGAGCAAATATACTAGTATGTACGGTTTCAGCCCAAATTTATTGGTACTGTTTTAATATGATTATGAATCTGTGACTTCTCAGAAATGGCTCATCAGGACATTTTGGTGGACATTTGATTTCTATTTCTCTTGTTACACTAGGTAGCACTTCTCACTGTAAAAAGTAATTGGTCCAAGACTTCTCAACATTATTTTTTTTTAATTGAGATGTACAATATCTGTGCCATATTGTTTATCAGCCAGTATTAGTATCTTTTATATTTATTGGCATCAACCATTATTGGATATTTACCCATCAATGTGGGATATTTAATAGTTTATGCCTTATTTAAAATTTAGATCATCATCTAGCATCATTCTGATAGATAATGGAAAAAATATAAACCTTGAAGAGGTTTTTAATAGTTCCAAAAAAAATTCTAAAATGATTTTTTTTTTAAACAAAAAGTATTGTCTGTGTCCAGACAGTATCGATAGTATTATGTGGAAATACTGTTGTCGCATGCCTGTTCTGATTGACTGCGATCATATTGTACCATGCAATATTTGCACTTCCAGTGTGTCCACACATTACTTGCCACAAAAAAAAGGAAAAAAAAAAAACTTTTTAAATTAGGCCTGGTTATAACACAGTTTTACTTTCATTTCCAAGAGCATGCTCTTCCCAAATAAGACTTTCAGAGTTTTTGAAGAGACCGTGAAGCAACTTCCTGTTTAGTAGGAGGTTTTGTTGTGTCCTGTTGCCTAGTGCGGCTATGATGCACCACTTCAGATTTTGTCTTAGTTCCTCTTGTTGTAGTAATGATCAAGTGGTAGATGTCTAGTAATGCACTTCTGTCTTTCCTCCTTCAGCTCAGACTCAAGCTTTTTCTTTCTTCTCTGATTTGATTTTTGTTATCTTATTCTTTCAGGCATATCTGCATTCAATGAGCATCATACATCGAGATCTAAACTCTCACAACTGCCTGATCAAACTGGTACGGGAGGAGTTTCACCCATTTCACATTAATTTAGATCAAAGTCTACACTTATCAGGCCTTGCTTGAGGATCCCAGAGCCTAGAATAGCTGACAGGCTTGTGTCACCACAAACAGAACGGCTAAAGTAGACAAGCACCCAAAAACAAGTTATGTAAGAACTCTTGTGCAGGAGAGACAAAATACAGCGAAGTGTAAAGATCTGTTCTGTTTAGTTAGCGGTAAGAAGATAAGACGGCAAATGCTGTCATTCACATATTCTTAGGGAGTCACTTATGACATGCTATTTAAAGAACTTTTTTAAGAGAACAAATGGCATACCTTTATACTCAAACTTGTATTCTAGAAATGTTTATCTGGCATGATAAGCATTTTTGCACATTAAGCATAAATCTGTTTATCTTGACTTGTCTGACCTCTGCAGGACAACACCGTTGTGGTGGCAGATTTTGGTCTGTCTCGTCTAATCATGGAGGAAAAGGTCAAGCAGCCACCCCCTGACAAACCAACCAATAAGAAAAGGATGTTCAGGCGTATTGACCGTAAGAAACGCTACACAGTGGTGGGGAACCCGTACTGGATGGCCCCAGAAATGCTCAATGGTGAGAAGAGAGAATTACTCTTTGAATCTTTGCATCAAGAAAACAAATAATACTAGACTAAATATCCATGCGCTTTCACTTGCTGCGTCTGAAAGATTTAAAAATATCAGTGAAAGGTTTAATTTGTGTGACTATATTTTATAAACTGCTTACTGCATGGAGATGAACTTGACATGTAAATGAGCATGTCAAATGTACCTATATCACCTTAATTGTTGTCTGAGAATATTTTGTCCTGTTCCTCCAGGTGTTGTCATCATCTAATATAAGGTGTTTGTGAGTAGTTTTCCGTAAGCTTGTTTTTCTTGATAGAGCTCTTTTTTTTTTTTGTCTCAACAGGTAAACGCTATGATGAGAAGGTGGATATTTTCTCCTTTGGCATTGTGCTTTGTGAGGTAAGAGTCTTATGTAGTGTTAAACATCTCCGACTTTATGGCATGTCTTTATGAGGACAGCATGTGCTCTTAGAACTGTCATTTATGTAAGGGCTTGCATACGAATGTCAGAATAACGAAAGTGAACATTACGCTTAACTGGTTTGTCAAAACGGTTACATTTCATTCTCAGTTAGGTAAGAGGATGCTCGTAAGTTTCATCATGTTTATTTCTCTTCCATTTGTCTTTAGTCATTCTTTCTCCCTTATTTTGGTAATAGATTATTGGTCAAGTTTATGCGGATCCCGAGTGTCTTCCGAGAACGCTGGATTTTGGGCTTAATGTGAGAAAATTCATAGAGAAATTTCTTCCTGAGCACTGTCCTCCTGCTTTCTTTGCATTGGCTGTGGCTTGTTGTGACCTCGCCCCTGACAACCGGTAAGTGCCACTGTGTTTTGTCACACATGCCCTTGTTTTTTAAAGGTGTAATGTTGAAGGTGAGATTAAAATGGAAATGGTAGAAATTTCCTTACCACAAGGTGATAGATGTGAAATGATCGTTTCCTAGGTGGAGTTGTTTTTAATTAGTCTATTATTAGACAATTATCTCACCTAAATGTTTGCTCGCTCTATGTATTTGTGTTTTTACAATGGGGTAATTTTGTTGTACAATAGCTGACACACAGCATAAGCAAGCTTGATTTCAAACTTTGAATTGAATTTATTCAATAAAATAAGAACAAATGAATTAAAAGCAGTAGCACAAATAAATACAACAGAATATTTTGTTTTCAGGTAGGTCTAATGGTAGTATTCAGGTATAGAAATACTATAGAAATTGAATAAACTGTCAATTAAAAACCATTAATTCATTGTAAATTAAAAACAGATTATTCCTTAAAATTAAAGTTACAAAATGTATTCAGTCAACAGCAGTGAATGAATTTCTGTCTTTTGTTGTTTGACGCAAACAACAGCAGGTATTTTAGGCTGCTGCCACTTTAAAACCTTATGCACGGATCCAATATATTGTTACACATGTTTTCTCTTTCTCAACCGTTTACATTCACTTAAGACATAGCCGACTGTGTTTATGACATGATGTGTCATGATGTGATGCGTGATGGTTATTTTTCATAATTTTGTGTGCATTTGACCATTTAAGCACAATTACCAAAGATAGACAGAAAACACCAACAAATTCGAAAACAAAATAGCAAGTCAGAAAACATAACGACAAGTCAGACAAAATGGAAAATGTAGGTATATTTTGCGAATGGAATACTTAACACTGACAGGATGAAACATCTGTCAATCAAGACATGCTGAGAGGAACACAGCACTTAATTGACCTACAATAAGTATATGTAATATACTTAATAAGGCAAGTTTATTTACACAATTGTAATTCAATGTGCTTTACATGAAAAGGAAACAAACACATAAAAATAAAAATGGAATGCATAAGAAATAAAAATTACAATAAAAGCAGAGTGTGTCGGTCAGAATGTTTGTCAGGTAGCTGAACATTTAAACAGTGCTCTTGCATGGGAATGTGTGTGTATATATATATATATATATATATACAATATATATATATATATATAAACACTGCATTTACAATTACATAAATAATGCTATGATATAATTTTTTGTTTTATTGAAAAATGGTATATGAAATGATTTTTAGTTAAATTACTTTAAATATGAAACTAAAATCACCAGTAGATGGCGGCAACTCACTGCCTTAATGAATCGAGTCATTCAGGAACGAGTCATGTTTTTTTAATAGTTGAATCTTGTACATCTTATAATAAAAGAGCTGAAACTACTTAACTTATTTTGATGTAATGTTGTAAAGTTCTGCTGTGTTTGGAACTATTTTCATTGGCGAAATGGAGCAAAACTTACATTAAAAATTATTTTCCAAAATGTAATTAACAATGTTAACTTTTTTTATTGATCTGTATAAAATCTATCAGATTGGTTGATCTGATATTCGGGAAAGGCAGTACACTTGCTTGTGTGCTTGGTATATACCATTTATTATAATAAAAACATGGGCATTTTGCCCCCATATATGGAGTTTTTGGGGCATTGTAACTGCATTCCAAAAGGCTACTTCATGCAGTGAGAGCGTCTCAAGGTGTGTTTTTGTTTGTTTTTTGCAAAGTGAGTGTTTGCACTTCTCTGCCACCTTACATTTGAGAGAGCGAGAGAGAGAAGACGTGAAATAATCACTGAACCAATCACGCTGTTTTCAAATGACAGATTTGGTCTGATACTCTGTGTGGATTCATTTGCTCATCGAGCCTACATGCTATAGTGAATAAATGTTTGCAGGAATTTCTCACATTATAAGACTGTGGGAATTCACATGATTAAACATATGTTCTATTATACAGATTTTTTTTTCTTCAGGTTTTTCATGACCGTATGAACCCTGGTTGTTTAATAGGGGGTGGGCAGTTATACCAACATAAATGACAAATTATTATATTTTTTTTTTTTTACAAATCTTTCATGTAGTTTTAATTAATACTAGGACATGGAATTTCTAATAACCTTTCACAATATTGCAGTTTTTACTGTATTTTGATCAGTTAAGTGCAGCCTTGCTTTTCAATGAGCCTTAGACTGTTTTCAAAAACATTAAATCTTACCAACCCCAAACTTTTTGAACGGTACTGTCCTAGCTTATAGTATGAACAGTGGTGATTAACAATATCCTGTAATGGACGGAAAGACTTCCAGTTCTTACCTTTTTCCTCTTCCTGTTTTCTTCAGGCCTGCTTTTCAGAAGTTGGAGGACTGCTTTGAGGCATTAACTCTGAATCAGGAGTTGAATATCCCTCTGCCTGCTGAACTGGATGAACTTCATCAGAAGTTTTTAAGGACTTATGGACCTAGTGAAATTGCCTCTGAAAACCAGGAAAACGGGGACTAATCCAGTGGCAGCACAGGCTGAGACATGGGCTGGATCTTTTTTTTTTTTAAATGAGTTTACAGAACTGAATCAGAGCATTTACCTTGGGTTTGCATACTGGGAACATGCCTGTGCTGGTGTTCTTTGAAGAGATCTGTCGTGACACAGAACTTTGAGGGCATTCTAGAACTGCAAAGGGTTCTAGGCAAAGTTCTGTTGAGGGAACAGATACATTTCAGTGAGCATGAGCTTCTTGTTGCTTCTGTCTAATTTGGATGGTTTAGTTATGATTTCACCATGTTGCTCTATCCTTTAAGCCTACCACTAGTTAAGTTATCATAGCTTTCCCTGATTAAGTTTCCCACAATTGTCTAATTAATGAAAATTTGAGAGCACAATAACAAGATTTAATGCACAATAAAATTTTGGTGAGAAATGTGCTTAATTGTCATGGAAGTGTCACAGTAAGTATGTTACAAATAGGGTGAAATGTGACTTGGACATGTTTTCAAATTATATCCTAAATAATATGCAAACTTGTGATGTTGAAACGACCCGAACTAGGAATATATGGAAATCAATCATTGTTGGACCACATCGCCCCCTGCAGGTAGTTGTGCTTATGTGCACTCAATCCCTTGATTGTGTCTGTATTACTAGCACTTGAGGTCCTGACCTCTGTAACTCTATAATCCAAATACAGAAAGTGATAAAACTGTTATGAAAGGAAGTAACACGCTTCTAAGTTCTCATATGCTTTCCAATATGTTGTTTCTTGGAAATGTTTCTTATATTGTAGTTCATTCCTGGTACATTGGCTATTTAAAAACTGGAGTTATCTATTCCTCTGTCATAGGCTCACCTTGTAAATATATCATGACAGGGCAAGAATATTTTTTTTTTCTCTGTATCAACCTGCTCTGGAGTTGTATTCTCCAAGTGAAATGATAAGTGAGATCATAATGCTGGATCTTGACCGGACGTTTTCAAGAGTTTTGAGCTCGTTACTGAAACAGGCAATAATCAAAATATCTGCAATCGCAGAATTGAACAAGTGACGTTGGTGAGGATGTTTGAAAATGAATGTCCTCACTTTGATCATAAATGTTTAAATTAAAACTGGATATATTTTTCATCTTTGTATAGGTTTGATGTCATGTTGGGATAATGTGGATTTGTAGTATGCATATGTCTGTAGAATGTGAAAAGCTGTGCAAGAGCATTTTTCTAATCTTATCTGTCAATGGTACTGACATGTATAAAATTATAACCACTACTTGTACGCCACAGGATTTCTTACACTAATGTTTCATGAATAAAGATGTAATAAGTATTGGCTATCTTCATTTGCTCCGTTTACTCTCTTTTTCACCAATTTCATAGTTTTTGTAAATGTTTACTCAGCCACAGGGAGGCGCTGTTGTGTAAGTATATGGTGCTGACAGCGGTTACAGTGAACGGGGTACTATTGCGTGAAAAGTTTGAATAGAGAGGAGCTTCTAGATTTGACAGATATTGCGGGTTGTTTCACTGGATTAAAAAGTTAATTATAACTGATGCCACTTGTGAGTCTAAACATATAGTTAATAAGTTACAGTACAGTCTCTGACTGCAGTGTTTCCCAAACCTGGGGCCTCATTTATAACCGGTGCGTACGCCACTTCTTACGCAAAAGATGGGATTAAACAAATTTGACGGGAAAATTTCAGAAGAAGTGTTGTTTCAAGCGTGGAAAGACGTGAGTATTCACAATTTTTCAAATTCAAATTCACCAAAATGAATCTACTAACTCCCCTGACTGCTTTGTCGGACAAAATGGGGTTATGATTGGTCAGACCGCCTGTCAATCAAACTGTTTGGCCCTTCGACGAAGCCGTTAACATGCTTGTATGTCTATGGTTAGCGTTCACACGTTGGTCACTTCAACAATGTAATTCTGCTGTTAATGATCATTTGATCCTGAGTGGCATGAAAAATAAAATATCTCTTATACGATTACATTTTAACTGAATATCAAACACGATATAATATATATTTAAAATAATTAAAATTGTTTAGCAAGTCCTTTAACGTTAAAAACTTGTCAAAAATGAGTTTTACTGTTTTTGATTAAAATGTATGTATTGTTAAATGCCTGTGACCCCAAGCTTTTAAGTATTTTGTATTTTCAGCAACTATTTGTAAAAAACAAACAAAAAAAAAAAACTATCAGATAATATTGTATACTGCATGGTATGCAAGTATCCCAATCTTAACTTTTTTTTTTTTTTTTTTTTGCTCCTTTACTCATAAGTGATACATAGAATAAACCATGAATTTGCCAAAATTTCAAACTGATTTTATTTCACAGCAGTAAAAAAAAAACTGCAAAAATAAAAATACAATATTTTCTGGAACCTTAAACAGTTGTACAGTCTAATAACCCATGGAAAAAACAAATGGATACATAAAAAAAAAAAAAAAAAAATCACAGTCCCATTTCAATATCTGGAAAATATTTTTGCAAAATAACATTTCGCACTCTCTTTCAGAATCTGAATTCTATTGCCTTATAAGAACACCCAACTCTTATACAATCTATTTCTCAGCAGTTCATGCTTCCACTGTATTATCTCAGCCCATCTGTGTAGTCAGGAACAATTGAACATTGATATGACAAACCAGCAAACCAATCAGAATGGATTTGATTCATGTTCTCTGAAGGCATGACTAGCTCTTTATCAGATTGTGGCCACAGAAGCAATAATACATTCAAATGTACTTTACTAATGCAAGATCTCTGGAAAGCTTTCCTCTTCATTTAGTCAAAACCCTTACCTAGCTTAGCTCTAGCGTTCCAGGCCACATGATCTGCCTAATGAATATGGATTTCTGGGAAAGAGCTATCAAAGGTAATTAATTCAATTAGCTCTAGCTGCTAACCAAAGCTCCCTATAGCGAACAGCCCATTGAGCAACAGATTGTTACACATTTACAATTTCAGTTTCAACTCCACGGCAACTGCATTAGGAACAAAAACAACGAAAAAGGCAGGAAAGAAGATAAGAATGGATTGTCTTCTCTTTCTAAACACCAGAACGTCAGATGATCTGATCCATCGACGCTTCTTAATAGGACACAGAGCAGTTGACGGGACTGCCGCCCTCTCTTTGGAGTTTAACAAGCAGGGAGTTTTTATGCCCTGTGATGATCTGCACAAAATCTACTTGGAATTTTTTCTCCACACGAATCCCTGACATGCAGATTTAATACAAAATCGCAATTTCACCTTTTCCAGTGTATACCCACATGTCCTACTTTCCCCAACAGCTTTATTGAGGAAATGAGGACAAGGTTTGGGATGCAAAAAAATCTTTTCACTGCTCTCTCAGGGCACATGCCCTACCTTTGCCATGAAACCGTGCTGTAAAGGCAAGGTAAAGAGAAAAGAGACGACAGGCAAGAGGGAGGTGGACGTGGATTTGGTCCTTTGAGATTCCTCGGTGCTGCATATACATCTTCAAGACGCCTGTCCAGGCGCTCATCCTTATCCTCCATCAGGCTCCGGGGGTCCCTGCTGTCCCCATAAGAGGGTCAGCCCCCTCTATGGGCTCCTGAGTGGGGGTCTGGTTGTTCGGTTCAGCCGTGATGACTATGGTGTTCTCGTCCACTAGCTCGCAGGTGGGATTGGCGAAGGCAGAGAGAGGAAGAGTGATGCGATGCATCTCACGCTCGTAAACCCGCTGCTCGTGCTGTTTCTTGAGGTCACGACCCCTACAGGATCCAAAACATAAGTATTTTACTTCAACCATTAACAGAACCGAGTTATATGTACTCTAGACTCCAGCCTTGTCATTCATCAACTGATCAAATAATAGAATGGGGTGTAAAAGTCAGAGACCACCAGTTGTGCAGTGTTGTGTAATGTGTTCAGCTCTAATAGACTTTGATTAAAAGATAACAGTACTGCAATCATTAAGAGCCTGTTTTTCTTTTTCTCTTTTTTAACTCAAAAAAAAAAAAAAAAAAAAAAAAGTAATATTCAAGTTTTGTGAATTCATACTTTCTGTCTCGGAAGCAAAGACTCAAAGAACTCAGAAGACTCAGTGGTTCCACTTCATTTTTTCTGAATATTTTGAAGATTGTCTAATATTATCCATTTCTGTCATATTCAACAGTGACGCACTACAGAGAGAAGGACTGATTGGTCTCCTATTTATAGCATCAAGATATAAATTGTGCTACTGTAGAGAGAGAGAGAGAGAGAGAGAGAGAGAGAGAGAGAGAGAGAGAGAGAGAGAGAGAGAGAGAGAGAGAGAGACTGATCTAAATGATCATTCTCTGATTCCTAGAAGTGGTCAATCATTGAGAGCTGAATGCTGGAGAAATTTATCACTGGATACACCCCTGTCTATCCTTCCTTTCACTCCATCTTGCTCTGTCTTACCCATTCAGCAGACCTGCGGCATGTTATGCAATCCTCCTACACTTACCAAGCACTTCCCTGACTGTGTTTCTGCAGGGAGCTGTGCTTTATCAGAAATGAACGGAAAACTGATCTTAATTTTATTTCTCTTCTTAAAATACACAGGCTCTCTGGAAAGTAGTAAAGCATAAAAGGTAGACAATGATTTTGAATATATGGGATCCGTTAGATGTTACATCATAACATGTTTCCTGTGGGTGACATTGTCCCTAAACCCTCCTCTCAGCTCAACAACCTGCCCTGCTTGTTAAATACTGAGCCAATTAATCGCTAGAAATATGATGACATGCGCACATAACCAACTGACGCATGAGCACATGCTGCCCAAGCCTATTGGGTAATCCAAACTCCTTACAAGATAGAGACGAGAATTTACTCATCTCGTTTTACACTTAGTTAAGTTTTAGACCTTAATTTAGATCTATTCTGAGAAGTTGAGAGGGTGAATCACATAAAACGTATTGTCCATGTAAAACATCGCCACAAAATTATTAAAAATTAATAAAATGTATATGGTTGTATTTGTTAGTGCCTTTATGATTATTTACATTTAAAAAAAAAATTGCATTACAGTATTTATTTCATCTAAAAATAATTATTGATGAGAAAAATGGGAATAACACAAAAAAAATTACCTGCTTAATTGTCATTAAAATAATATCACAAGGCAAATATCACATGGTCCAAAGTAAAAATTATTTTTATACTAAACACTTTTTTTTTTTCTTTTGATTTTTAGGGTGAAATGTGATCAAGACACACATATTGTCATGGCTTGATGATATACCTGCATTTGCAGCACATTTGGTTCAGGACAGAATCTGGTCCATTGTGATTAGAAATGTGCAAAACAATTGATATCTCTTAATATCAGCTTTCAGAGTCCCTCTGTTCCTCCACAAACTCAACACCCTCTTCTAAACGTCAAAACAACCCCCTAAATATAGGGAGTCAAGATGCCTGCAATATCTTCTCCCACTCACCACTTCTCTCTCGTGTCTAATGCCATTAAAAGAACACAGTCACTGCTGTTAGAAGAACATGGTATGTTACCAGCTAATGCCCTGCCTTGTGATTCATGACATTTTATGCTCTTGAAAGCATGTAGCAAACTCAATGACATCCTTATTCTCTGTTCTACAGACAGCACCTCTGAGCTAGAGCAAAACCAACTAACATGTCAAAAACACTGTCAAGATCAAAGACTATCCCAAACTAGTGTGCTCTCCAGCAAAAAGACACTACAAATATTATGAATTGTACATGAAATATATTCAGCTTGAGGTATACTTCTTAAACATCTCCTTGAGTTCCTCATTCGGAAGAACTGAAGTGTCTTTGTTGCCTGGATTTTGTGTGTTGACCTTGCCTATGGATCAGATATGTAGTCTCTTCTCTGTTCTTATAGGGTTAGTTCACCCAAAAATTAAAATTATCCGATAATTTACTTGCCCTCAAGCCATCCTAGGTGTATACAACTTTCGTCTTTCAGTCAAACACAATTGTAGGTATATAAAAAAATTTCTGGCTCTTCTAATCTTTAGAATTGAAGTGAATAGCAACCAATATTTTGAAGCCCATAAAAACACATCCCTCCATTATAAAAGTAATCCATACGGCTCCAGGGGGTTAATAAAGGCCTCCTGAAGCAAAGTGATGCGTTTTTGTCAAAAAATAACCATATTTATAACTTTATAAACTACAATCAGTAGCTTCCGGTAACTGCCACTTGCACGTTCAAGAGACAGTATGACGTAGGATGTAGGAGTAGATGTTAGGTTTTTGGAGTTAGGTGAGGGTAGACACCTCTAACGGTTCAAAAAAAATAGGGCTGGGCAACAAACTCAAGCTCCCTCAACATTCATCTTTAAAAATTCTTGTTTTAGACTTCCAATTCATGACCAATGTTTTGTTTTGCTCTATCCTCTGCGCTTCCGTGTTTTTCAATACGTCAGGTGAATGTTCACTCTTCTGGCAGAATCGACTCATGCCAGTGATTCTAGTTTATAAAGTTATAAATATGGATATTTTTTTTTCCCAAAAATGCATCACTTTGTTTAAACAGACCTTTATTAACCCCTTGGAGCCATATGGATAACTTTTATGATGGATGGATGTGATTTTTTGGCTTCATTTGGGGTTATACTGACCGTTTGTAGAAGTATCCCATCGTGATGCCACCTCCAAGTAGGATAATAATGGCCATCATGAAGACGGCGAGAACATATCCTGCAAAGGCAGGAAAGATGACCAATATAAGCATAAAAGTCTTGGCTTTCTTATTTACTTTGAGGTTTTAATCATCTCCACCCAAGACCTACCAAGAGTCCCAAGGTCTTTCTTCTTCTTAGGTCCACTCCTGGCCTGCTGGAGCACTCCCTTCACAGGCTGCACCGCTGCACCCTCCACCTGCGAGGGGAAGGAGTTTGCAGATTCAAAGGTCTCCACCATTCTTGGGGTGAGTCCCAGAGTGGGGACAGAGTCTTCTGGAGCATTGGCTTCTGTGGAGTTTTGGTCTGTGAGGTGACAGAATGAACAGGATATGAGCGTTTTTCTGCTTTTTTGCTAATCTGCACCGCTAATGTAAGTCAGCTCTGCTCTCCCATCAATTAACAAGTGAGTCCTTTGACATCACACCATTGTACTAAAACAGTTTTACTGTGGTCAGGGCATGAGAGCTCTCAACTCACAATTGTGTCCTCTAATAGCCATGTCTTTCTTACAATGTTTAACAATGTTTTTGTTTTGTCATTAAAAAAAAAAAAACTTAAAAGTTACAATGAAACATGCAGTGAAAGATCTTTTCTTGCAGTATTATTATAATAAAAAAAAGAGATTTTTGCCCAAAAAATGCTCTACACAAACACTTTTAATTCCTCATAACAGTCTGAACAAATAGTGTGGTTGTATGCCATTTCAAACAAAGCTTTAGTCTTTACTAGACACAACAGGCGAATACTGGAGTAGGACATTTTGTATTTTTCCCCTTCTTTTGGAAGCATGTGTAATGAGATAAAGTTTGGCTATTTTTATTTAAATAGGACATCAGGTGGACGTGGTGTGTTTCAGAGGTCCCATAGGAAGAATTCACAGTTTGAGAACATTAACATGTGCTTCTCTTGCTGTGGTCCAGCTCTCTGGATTTTTTCCACCACCCTCTACTCTGAAAAACTTGTTTACACACTCCAGCAGAGTTAAATAACATGAGGTCACAGCTCAGCTAGCCAATGAGTAGCTGTCACCGTGGTGAGCATGTTCCTCAGCCAATCGGAATTCCAGAGGGCGAGGCTTGAACAGCTGCAGAACTAGTTTCCTTGTTTGTTCCTTTGTCTGTCCCAACAGAAGAATCCTCAAGGCTGATGAGTCTAGACTTGTGTTATTGTTTACCTTTATCTGTCCATACAGCATGTTGAGTCAAAAGATAATTTTGTGAAAACTGCATCGGTTTGGAATAAAACTGACCAACCGGCCCAGTGGTCTCGATAAGAGTTTTTCTTCATAGGAAACATACTGCCAATACTGTTTTTTGTTACTGAACCAAATAAAATACAGCTAACTAATCAAAAAATGATTCACAGTAAAAGAAAAGTTTAGTTCAGCACCAGTGTTTAGAGCATGCTCAGGGGAAAGAGAATGCATTAAAATATTTGCTGCTGACCTTGTTCCTTCCCTAGAGGATGTTTTCTTAAAGCCATTTTCTTTTTCCCAGAAAAAGTAAGATTGCACATTTCGGCATCATGTAAATATTTTTAAATCAGCTTCCTCCAGATTCTGGGAGGAAAAAGTGTAAGACTAAAAGTTTGAGACTGTGGAAACAGTGTTGCACGTTAGTAAGACCCAGTTGTGAAATGCCAGAGAAAGACACAAGATAAATAAATCACTATCATAAATCATAATCACATTTTGTGCAGGAATGTTTATCTCCACCCAACAAAACACCAAGTGCTTTGTGATGCTATTTTCATTAAAAAAAAAAAAAAAAAAATTTAAGTTAGGCTACATTTCTACAAACATTTATGTGAATCTATAAGAGCTTCTGTGATTTATTACCATTTTTTCCCCTAACACATTCAAAGTAGAGTGGTGACTTGAGAGTGAACATGGATACCTTGGCATATCTTAATATCACATGCTTCTTTTCTGGTTTCTCCATTGGACACAGAGACATAGCACCAGGGCTGCTCTGAACCATCTGGGTTACGACAGAAATTGTGATCTCCAACATCTTCTGACGAGAAAAAAAACAAAAATTAAATACATTTTATAAGTTTACATGATATGTTAGTTTTCTAATGAAACATTTTAGTGAGTACATCCTAGATGGACATCTCCAGACATGCCCTCGTCTGGATTAGGGAAATGTGATTGCTCAGCTTTTTGAGTTAGGGCTCATAATATCTGGGCAGCATGCCGTCTTCATTCATAACCATAATTTTCAAAATCTATAATCAGCAACATTGACAGATTGCATTTTGCACTGTCTAATTAATGGATACAATCTGTAAATATGCACGATTGTACATATCCTAGCTTAATTTCCTCAAAGATAATGTTTTGGGTGTCTTTTTAAAAGCGGTTATTTCCGAATCATACAGCAAAATGTACAAATAGATAGAAAACAGAAGTTACCTGTCTGTGATTCTTTAATCTTCAGGTTTAGACTCTTCCAGTTGAGACAAATGTTCCCTGTTGATGTCTTCTGTTGCATTCCCCTGTAGTTCTCGCCATTAGATGTCACACACTCTGTGGGAAAACAAATGGACCTAATGTGATTTGGAAGATTGGTTTCAGATAAACTCATATTAGGACAAGTGGTTAATTTTTCCTGTTTAAATTACAGCAAATTCACCATTTACTATGCTAAACAATCACTACATTTACATACATATCTATACACACACACATACATACATATGCATATATATATATATATATATTTATTACGAACAGACATGATAACGTAAAAAAACTAATGTAAAAATGCAAAATTGCGAGGAAAATATACCGTCATGAAACTGGATCTTACCTTCAACAACAGACAAACAGCTCACCAAAGCAGAGCTCAGCAGGGGCACAAAGTAAAGCAGTCGAAACATTTTTATTCGTCGAAGTTATTAACAACAAAAACAACTGTTATTCGACTTAAAACCGCTGTTTTAATTGAAAAGCCTGTGGTGAATCAAGCCACACTGCTCTCCAAACACACTGCAGTCGTGCTGTTGTTTTGGGCTCTGCGCTGGTAAACAGCCCGAAAGGACTGAGCGCAGAGAGGGAGCTCCCTTGCAGCGACGCCGCGTCCTCCGGGTCCTAGAGACCGCCTCGCATCAGATTAGAACGATGGACGGCAGGCTACGTGTGAATGATCCATGGACAAAATGACTGGAATCTTCCAGCAGACAATCGACTGTGTTTGTATTTTTTTGAATATAAAACCACACAAATATTTTATTAACTGGTATGAAGACTTTTTACTAACATTAATACAGTTAATGTTTGGTACATTAGAAATTACACACACACGCACATATGTAATAAAGAAATCACAGTGGGAAGCTGGAGCCCTTCCTGCGTGGAGTTTGCACGTTCTCCCAGCGTCTGCGTGGGTTTTCACCCAATATCCAAAAACATGCGTTATACGTGATTTGGTGTGAATGCGTGCATATGTGGGTCCCAAGTATATGTAGATATATATGAAAATGAGTTTTTCCATTCTCAGATGACACAACCGGACCGCTTTCTGACAAATTCCCTGAGCTTGGCAATTTACAATTTGAAGCCAAGTTATATAACATTAGCATCTTTTCTGACGAAAGCTATGTGCTTGAATGAGCTTTCATGCAACATGAGTTTGCAAAGAATGAAATAGGCCAAAACCTGCACACAAATTCATCATTACAGCACCATCCTTCACACCCTTCACATCATTCATTACTGTTAAACAAATCCAACAGAGCAGAACTTCATTAGGAGATCAAGGAACAATGAGCGCCTCTATTATTTACAAGGAAGCAGAGGGTTTCCTGAGCAGACACTATTTAAAGAAGGACAACACAGGGTTCATTAGTGATGATATATTCGCTGTAAGCTATCAGCTTCTGAAAAAGTTGTCCTCTCAGAATGGATGAAAGAACGACACACATGCTTTGTTCACAGTCATGCTCTTTTTGTTTCTCAGTGGTATATTCTGGCCAACTCTATATAGACATTTCGCTTTGTTTTAAGTGCATTCCCTTTGTCAAGTACAGTACACAACTATTATAAATACAGCTGTCTGTTTTCAATAGTTCTGCACTGTTCACCATCAATCTAGAAGTACAATGTCTTCTGGTATCAGATCAGAATTTTTTGAAATCTTGGAAATTATGTCAAGGTTTTCATAGCATTTTGAAGCATGGATGCAAGCAATTAGATTTAATTTGATCAGATTGACTTCCTTTCCATGGCACCAGTTTACTGACCCACTTTTATTTTCCAAAGTAATTACACAAAGTTTCCAAAGTAAAATTGGAGCCAGGTTGGCAGCTCTTTTTTGTGAGTCATGCACCCAGAGAGAGATCCAACATTCAAGAACTACAGTGTTTCTTTGTTTTAAAGTTTGTTCATTGTGTTGTTGCTATTTTTGACGCCAGCCATTACTCCTATTAGTTGTGCGAATTCTGCCAGTTATGAAGTCCTGTTTGACTGGTTTGTTTAAAATGGGTTATTTGGAAGAAGTAAATTTTGAATGCTTTCAGAATATAGCACAGACACATAGTCATAAATAGTACATTGAATAAACATGATAAAAAGATCCTATTTACTCCAAAAGAACTAGGGACAAACATAATTATTCAAACATTATTCAACATATTTATTATCATTACCATTATGATCTGTCCAAAGATTCTTTACAACTAAACTACTGTGTGATTAAAATAATAATAAAAACTAAACCGGTTTCATTTGTGGTCAATACAACTGCTCTAAGGTAAACAGGAAGTGAAATGTGGGTTTGTATGGCGAAGACAGCAGACAACGAGTGCAAAAAGCCAGATGTTTTTACGATTGTTTCACATTATACAACTCTTTTAAAATAGTTTGAATAATAATAATAATTTTAAAAAATTAATAAACAGAAATAGCCCGTTTATAGCTTATTTAGAACTTAATTAGCTCTTGCTTTTTAAACGAAGTGAAAAAAAAAAAAAACCACCATAGTTGATATAAAAGGCCTAATTCTCTTTAAATCCTAAAACAAATTTCTCATAGTAAGTACTAAAATATTTTAAATATCTCTAAAATGATACTGGATAAAATGATATGATGTGGATATTTTCTTAAATAATAAAACAATTATATACAAGATTGCTCTTTTAATCCACCTGAATGTCCTCTAGAGAGTCTAAAATAATCAATACGTAATTTATAATACAATTGAAGCACTCGTAGAGGAGTGCGAATCTCTTCAGCGTTTGCTGTAAACTTAGACCATCTGCTCCACTGATGGCTACTGGGATACCCAGCTGCGTCCTAACACTGTGTCCTGTGACACGCAGGCGTGTTGCACAGCAACTGAGTACATATTCCAAGGATGAATCATCATCAACTAGTTCTATACTGAAGGCAGAAAATGGACACTTAAACTGAGAGACGAGCCTCTAATGTGGCATTAAGAAGGCACTATTCCCCTGCTGTTTTGGTACAGCAACTCTACTGTTGCCGCAAAAGCCATTACATCACTGTTTGATGCATTTACCCCTGCAGTGAAACCTGAGTAGAAGTGGCTTATGCAAAGAGAAGATGAGGATGAGAAAGGGGGAACAGAGTGAGAAAAAAAGACAATAAAAAAAAACGGTGGGATTAAACTATTAAACATCTATTGGACATAAATGAAAGGATTAGGTACCGCAGGAAAAAAGCGATTAAGTAAGGCTGCGTTCACACTGTCAGTCAAAATCCAATTATTTGTGCATCCGACTGAAATCTGATCTAAATTATTGATTGTTCACACTGTGGATTGCAATTGTTCAGATCAGATTTATGTGTCCTGTTGTGCTCTTTTGTTTTCCAGAATATCTGCATTGGTTTCTATGGTAATGACATTGGATTGGTAGGCATATGCCAAAAACAACACCACCACCACCACCAAGTCATGTTGTCTTATGTACAAAATGACAGTGTGTAGTCGCCGCACTGGATTACTACTACATCTTCCGTGCCATCATCTCCATCGGTCTCAAAACTCTCCATTATATTGTCATTTTCTGCTTGACAGGCACTTTGAAACATAACCTCGCTCTGCAGCGACTTTAAGCATCTTTCCTATCACAACGTCTGACGTTTACGTTTTAAGTGGTGTGAGTCACAAAAACCACGTGAAATCCAAACAGAGTTCCAGAAATGCGATTTGAATAGGATTTCAAACCAGATATGAATGCAGCTTGAAATGGATTTATTAAAATCGCCGTTCGCACTTGCTAATCTAAATCTGATCGGATTTCGAAAATGCACAAAAATCAGATCTGGACTGACAATCTGAGCGAGGTTTAATTGGCGCTGCTGTGTGTCAGAAGACGCTCTGAGGTTGGTGTGAGGCAGCTCAAACCGGTCTGAGCTTTTGTGACGTGTTATCACAACTGAACATGTGCCACTACTCCACATAAAACCAATGAGTCTGCAACAATCGAACAATCAAAAGAGCAGCATTTCATGTTCTAAAGGGGACACAAATCAGGGTTAGACAATAGAGTTGTAAAAAAATCATTAAATCTTCATTTATTAAATATATAAAACATCAATATATAAGCATAAATTACAGTTGATATTGAATGGTTCAAAAGAGAGATCTAACTAAAAATATGTATACCATCTTCAGGGTGTTATGTGGGTGCAGTTAAACACATGCATATGAACATGCATAAACATACACATGCTCGCTGATTCTTTGAGGCACTGCTGTCTGTTTGTCCCTGCTAGCAGTGTGTTCTAGTTCAGAAATCACCACCCATCCAGACACAATGGCATCTTTTAGCCGTTCAGATTTAGATGTGCTTACAGAGCTACTGTCATCAAGAATTATCTGGAGTTGGCTGGTGAGGCACACAAGCAAAGGTTTTCTTTATTGTCTCTCTTGTATTGCACAACAAAGGACTGTTTTTCTTCTTGAATAGTTGGCACTCAATATGGCAATGAAGAACCAGCTTTTCCAGATCAATAATGATTACTCTGTTTTTTGTGGTTAATTAAGCCTGTAACTGCAATAATGCAACCCTGATCTGTGACGGCACTAGATTAATCTGTCTATACCAGTGCATCAATGAAGACCTGAGGAAGGAAGACTCCATTTAGGACAAACCGTTTCTGAATTTCCCGAAGGTCTGTAGATAAACTCAAAGGGTCAAGTAGGGGTCGCATGGAATCACACTTCTTGAGCAGCTGGAGTAGTATAATCGCCCTAGTGAACAGGCCATAAAGAGCGCTATGGAAACGGGGATCTATTAGCAAACTCAGCCAACCAGGATCCAGGACATTGCCTAGACAACAAATGAGAGACATAATGACATAAATTAAGTGCTTAAATGTACAACGACAACATACAAACCATTAATTAATATTACAGATCATATCACTTGTAATTATAAGGTTATAGATTCAATTATAAAGAAGCATCAGGAAGTTAATTATTCATAATTAATGCAACAACAAGGAAAAACAACAATTATGGAGATCTGGTAAATCTTACATACCTAATTGAAATTGCATACAAATTGTGAGATTCTCTTTGACAGTGGCTGCACTGTTTCGGGCCCAGTGCTCAAGGTTCTTGGCGAGAGTGGAGGATTCTGGGTAATGTTTAACTAGATGCAATAGGTACGGCAACAGGCACTCTGAGATCACAGATGGCTCTGCAAACACATTTGCTTCATCGCGCTCATACAGACTGCGGCATCTGACCAACAGAAAACACAAAAATAATGTGAGAGACATAGGAAAAGGAAGTTTGTATGCTTTTCCTTTGCGAAAGGAAAGTTTTTTAAGTTGAAAGTTTTTTTTTTTTACCTTATGCTCACTAAGGCTGCATTTATTTGATCACAAATACAATAAAGTTGTGAAATATTAGAACAAATTATAATTTTCTATTTTAATATATTTTAAAATGTAATTTATTCCCGTGATGTCAAAGCTTAATTTTCAGCATCATTACTCCAGTCTTCAGTGTCACATGATCCTTTAGAAATCGGTCTAAAATGCTGATAATAACATTTCTTATTATTACCAGTGTTGAAAACTGTTTTGTTACTTAATATTTTTGTGGAAACTGTAATACTTTGACGATATTTTTTATGAATGGAAAATTCTGTAACACTTTATTTTACAGTGTCATTGTTACATATATTACATGTAGTTACTATAGTAAGTACATGAAGTTACTTAATATTACTCAGTACTTAAATGTATACTAACAGTGTAAAATAGACACCTAAAAATAAAGTGTAAGCAAAAATTCAAAATAATATTAGAAATAGAAATATTGTAACAATGAAAAAGTCTTTGTTGAATAAAAGTAATAATTTCTGTCAAAAGTTGGTTGTGTATATTTAATGAAAACTCAAAATGAATGTGGTCTCAAAAAAAGAAATAAACATACAATAATTTACACAAAAACAATAATGACTGTCCTAAATAGTGTTCATTTCTGTATGCGAGTTGACATACTGTGTATCTTTGGCCTCCTTCAGCAAAACATTCAGATCGCAGTCAGGTAAGTGGCACACTAAGGCCTCCAAAGCACCACTCGCATCCCAGAATTTTTCCAAGAGCAGGTCGAGCAGTGTCCGCAGAGCCTGGTTCACTTGCATGTAGAAGCATCTCTGGGGAGCTTCTGGCCGTCGCGAACAACAGAGGAGAGAGGCAAAGACAGCTGCCTTTGCTCTTACCTGTGAACTCTCATCCTGAAGCAGGTAGATACCCGTGTTGATCAAGCTTCAAAATACAGAAGAATGAAAATATCAAATAATAAACGTCAAACATCTCTAAAACCAAAGGCCTGGACTGTTTTGAGTATTAAATGAAGCTTAAAAACAAGATGCAGAAACCTGATTTGCAAAGAAACTGCTTATCTATGTCAACCAGATATAACTTACATCTAATTTACTCCCCCAATGAGTTATGAAAGCAGACCTCTTTTTTATACCTGGTACTGAGCTCCATGAGCATGAGGCTGTTCGTCAGGCTCCTGGTCACCACGGAGACGCCACACAGACACAGGGCCTGAGCACAGGATAATCGGAGTGCCTCAGGAGCTTCAGGACATCTGTGCTTCTCTAATAACTTACACCAGCGCTGGAGCAAAGACACGTCCAAACTGAGAGAGAGAAGGGCAGGCAAACAAAGTAAGGCAATTAGCCATCTGTAAAGTCTTATTGCTTTCTCAGAAACATCAAGTCAGTCAACATTAAATGGAACAAACAACTTTATCTATTTAGAAATTTATCTTGATCCCTTGTGAAACAATGTCAACACCCACTTTTGAAGGCATCGCATTCGCAACATACACTACCATTGAACATTTTTAAGTCAATACATTTAAAAAAAAAAAAAAGAAATTAATACATTTATTCAGCAAGGATTCATTAAAATGTTCGAAAGTGACAGTAAGGACTTGGTACAAAAGATTTCTGATCTGTTCATTTGAAATTTATATTCATCAAAAATATCCTGAAAAAAATGTATCAGGGTTTCCACAAGAATATGAAGCCGCAACCATTTTCCACTGTGATAATGATAAGAAATGTTTCTTGAGGACCAAATCAGCATTAAATTGTTATATTACACAATATTACTGTTTGTACTGTATTTTTAATTAACTAAATACAGTCTTGGTGAGAATAAGTGCACAAGTAGTGTACACCAATGGTAACGCTTCTTTTTCAAACCTATTGCTATTTAACTTTTATTAAAACCATTTATTAGTGTGTTAACTATTGACAGGAATTTAGAAACACTGCATTACCAACAAGAGTAGCCTAAAATAATGTTTAAAGAGTTATTTGTTTATTAGTCAACATTATTTCCTCTGCCAAACAAGAAAGTAGTTTCATAGGCAAAGTAAGTTATTACATTTTGGATGAAAGATTACGAAGATTGGTCATAAGACCAGGAATGTGAATTAGGAAAGTAAATCAGATCAACTTTAATTTAATGTTGACTGACAAAAAAAAACGAATCGAAAACAGACATAAAAACATCAAGAATATCTATAATACCATCAAGCTAAACATATTAACATTAAGGTGCACAACATGTGAGTACCTCTGAGAGAGGAGCAGGCTGACTGCACACAGAGCTGTGGAGATCAGCACAGGTCCTCCTCTATCTGACTCCAGATCAGTAAACAGAACCTCCACACACTCCTGCAGCCATGTCTCCTCAAGCTTTTGAGAACTGGGCAGGACAAAACTCTCTTCCTCTGGGGTCATAACCTCAACTAACGCGGTCAAGAATGCTCCCCTGTACTCCACGTTCTGGTCCAACAGCGCCTTCTTCAGGTTGGCCTGCAGGTGATGGATACTGTTATACAAGAGCACACTTTCCTGACACAAGAAGAAAATCACCCATCTATTATTTTTGCAATCGTGATATTTCCTTTTCTTTCTTAAGAAGGGATTTAAAAGCCATTAAAAAATAGTGACATGTGGAGCAGCTCCATCAGGTGTGTGAGTTTGGTATTCAATTGACCTCCAATGACGGCAGGCCGGAAATCCTGGCCAAGTCCAAACCCAGTCTGTTCTTAATGATTACTGAACACAATGACTAACACCCCCGTCACATGAGAAAAATGAACCGTCTAATAAGATCTACAGCCTGATTTGTACCAGCGTTTTAAATGGCTCTTGATTGTTTTCATTTCCTTCAGTTGTATCTAGCTGACATTTGGGACTGGCTACCAGCCAGTGATAGAAAAGGACACATTAGCAGCAGGTTCAAGAAAAAAAAAAAAAAAAAAAAAAAAAAAAAATTAAATATAGAAAATATAATTAAATACTGCTGATCTGTATGGTAGTGCAGGCAATGCAAAATAAAACAACCCAAACTGACCGAAAGCAGCCAATACAGATTAAGTAAAATGACGTTCATAAACAGTCAGAGCACACACAAATCAATAGAACAGATTGCAGGGGTTTAAAAGGTTAAAGGTTTTTAATTTGACATTTTAAATAGCGTTCACTGGCAGCAAGACATGATACAGTAGCCGATGAGGTCCATCTACCTAATTTTATGAAAAAATAAACTAGATGTAGGTTCTTTGGCCAATTGGTGATCAACAAAAAAAACGGCAGATGGAACACAAGAATGTGTTGTGAGTGAACAGACCAAGTCTGCCTCAGAGACAAAATGGAAAACGGAATTCTGTGCACTTTAGACCAGTGATAGGGTTATGTTACAATATATTGACTATACTGACTTTTTGTAAAAAAGCAAATATTGATACACCTGCTTGGAGTCAGTAAGATTTTTGAAATGTTTTTGAAATACTCACCAAGGCTGGATTAATTTGGTAAGATTTTTGAATGTTTTTAAAAGAAGTCTCTTCTGCTCACAGAGGCTTCAATTATTTAATCCAAAATACAGCAAAAACTGTATTAAATATTTTATATTTTAAATAACACTTCTGAAATCGAAAGATTTTGCAACATAATAAATGTCTATACTGTCACTTTTGATCAATTTAATGCATCCTTGCTGAATAAAAGTGCTTTACAAAAAAGAAAAACCCTCTTACTGACCATAAACTTTTGAAAGGTAGTAATGTTACAAAAGCTTTCTATTTCAGATAAGTACTGTTCTTTTGAACTTTCAATTCATCTTGAAAAAAATTGTACACAACTGTTTCAACATTGATAATAATAATAATAATAATAATAGTAAATGTTTCTTTAGCAGCAAATCAGCCTATTAGAATGATTTCCGAAGGATCATGTGACCAGGTGCAAATTAATTAATTAAAAATCATACAATGTGATTTTCTGGATTTTTGTTTTAGATTCTGTCATTCACAGTTGAAGAGTACCTATGATAAAAATGACAAACTTCTACATGCTTTGTAAGTGGGCAAACCTGCAAAATCAGCAGTGTTTCAAATACTTGTTCTCCCCACTGTAGAGACGCAGTGCAGTAGGAAAAGAGAAGTGCTAAGGTAATACTAACCTGCAGTGCTCTCTCAATAACCTGCTGTAGGTCTGCTTCTCTCCAGCTACGCCCCTCAATAGCAGACTTGACCAATGAGAGCCTTACTACTGCGTTGCCATTGGCCAGACTCTGCCACACCTGACATGTCCACTCGGGATCCCCACATAGGAACTTCACTGCACTTTGGTGAAATGTACCAGAACCAACCTAAAACACAACGTTATATTCACAATTAACACTGTAGGTTTCAGTTGCTGTGTAGAACTGGACATGAAGCCCCACCTCTAGTATGCTCGGACTCCTGTGGATCTCCTGCAGTAGTTGAGAGGACAGCTGAGTGAGGAAAGCACCAGAGCAATGGCCTCTTATCAGCCTCACTATATCCACATATGCCATCCGCACCAGCGGGCATCGTTGCCTCATAGATGCCAACCACAGTCTGGACTCAAACCTGGTCACAACCTCACTGAGAGATGACCGGCTGCTAAACAAAAAGAGTCGGATTACAATTTAATAATCACTGATTATGACTACTGCTTTTAAAATTCATGTTAACTTATGGTGGCATTTCCTTCATCAGATACACTCCTTTACTCTTACATGTTAGTTTTCAGTGCTCTGGTCAGTAAGGCTTCTATCTGCAGGAGTTGGCCATGCAGTCTGTTGTGACAGCACACAACGTCTTGTGATTCCGGGAGCTTTTCCACCAGCTGCAGGACAGTTGCCAGATATTCATTTAGTGGTACCATAGCAACTAGGGCTCTTGATGACATCACTCGTACGCCATAGACTGGGCTGGCAGCTAGGAGGAATAGCGGAGGCAGGAATTCTGATAGAGCCCTGAGGAAAACACAAAGACATGAAGCAAATCAGAAAAACAAGGAGTGAATAAAAATGGTTACTCTCGGAAAAGGCATTTGCCAGATTTAAACATCCAAACTTTTGGGGCGAAAAAATAAAATAAAATAAAAATATATGGACGCAGCATTACCAGTATCGGGCCCAGTACTGCCATTGTGAACTCGTACTCATTTGTACAGTGAAGACTATGCAGTGTTGTTTTACATTTATTTACTTAATTCAAATTCCGTACCTGAAAACTACTGTTAGAACTACCTGACAACCTGAAAAGCACTGTTTATTTAATTTCTGTATTTGTTCTATTGTTTTTATTTGTGTTATTTTGTCATTGTTTATTTTTTTAATACTGACTGTGAGAAAAATCCTTGGCATTGAGCCCTGCTGAAGCAGCTCTTAATTTGCCCTGTGCTATTAAAGTAACATACGCGTGTACAATACAATTTCACACACACACATTTAGCATGAAAATAACTCAAGAAAATATATAGTTGCTAAACAAATTAAATCAACAAATATGATTCATATTGTTTTGGTTTCTCTAGCTAATACATTTAAAAATTATAAATGCAGTGAAAACACAGGTATCAGTATTGGCATCAACGAGTACCAACAATGAAAAGTATCATATTGGCTTCTTCTAGAAGAAACGGTTTCAGTACATCTCTAATATTTATATTCTATTCTATTCTATTTTATTTTATATTACATTATGCCAGATTTGAATATCCCAAATTAGATATGCCATATCATTTATATAACATAATATCATATGATAGCTTTTTATTTTAAAATTATATTATTACGTTGCACAAATGATATATTATACAAAATTTAGGATATTCAAATTCTGACAAATAATACAATCATGTATTTGGGTGTATGGATCGTTTGCATGACTGTGCACCATCTTACCGTGTCTGTTCCTCAGCACCAGGCTGTAGTTTGGCAAGCAGAGTGAGCACAGGGTAAAGGGAAGGATGCAGGAGAAGGATGGCATCATGTAGGTCTTTAGCTGCATTTTCCAGCGCCCCCTGGAGGAAGGGTTGTAGGGCTGGGTAGAGGTTAAAGAAGGAAGGAGAAGACATGCCGGAATGAGTGGAGCCCTCTTCACCAGCTGGCTGTTGACCCAACATTCTGGTGCAGAGAGAACCTATGACAAGTCAAGTTAAGATGAGGTCAAAGGTCAACATGTGACTACTTCGCAATGGTCGAAATCAGAACAATAGTGAGTGTGACTGGTTTGTACTGTAGAGCTGCAGGGCTGCGTTCCTCATGGCCCAGCATGGTGAGCTGAGGAGTGTGAGTGACAGAATGGCCACCACAGGGGTGTACTGTAGAACAGCTACACCCAGACTGGAGCCCTTCACCAGCGTTTGAAGGGTGTGAACGGCACACACCTGTGAGAGAATCACAGAATCAGAGATGTCTTTTAATGATATTTTTTTTTCTTTAACATGTTTGATCAAGGAATAATTTTAGTTATATATGACTTTAAAATTTGGTATCAGTATGATTTATTTTTATTTTTAAAGAAATTATTACTTTTATTCAGGAAAGAGGAATTAAGTTGATTAAGTGTGACAGTTAATATTTTTGCATGTTACAAAAGGTTTTGGTTTCAAATAAGGACTTCCTGATGGCCCAGGCTGATCGGACCAGAGCTACATTGTCAGGAAAGTTTATGATTTGCACCTGTTTTTAAGCCTTGCCAGTTTAAATATTCAAGAAAGCAAGAAAGAACTAAACAGAGAACTAAATTCAGTTCTCATGCACTTTGTGAGAAGTTTTGTGTGTGCACACACAAAGACCACAGAAACTGATTTGAGTTCTCTTTCATGTCTTCTTGCAGTTGAACTGACAAATTCTAACAAAATATGTCAAAATACCCATTTGGCAAGTATGCTAATAAACATAGTCGATTATGTCGTCAGTGAAAGTAAACAGTTTATAAATAAAACGCATGTTTAACACTGTATTCGAATGAAGTATCAGCAGCCTAATATTCCTGCTGCTGTCTGTGTTTTTAATGCTCTTCAAACAACAAAGGACAAAGAAAAAAAAAAAAAAAAAAATCACTCTCTGGTCTTGATTGAATAATGTTTGTAATTTAAATCCTGTAATCAGGATTAATCTATATTTAATTTGGAGTGTTATTTGACTGATTTGATTACTTTATACAATTTCTGTACTGAAAACTACTGTTAGACCTACCTGAAAATACTGAAAAGCACCGTGTACTTCATTTGTATGTTTGTTCTATTGTAGTTATTTGTGCTGTTGTTATTAATTGTTCTTATTTTATTACTGACTGTTTACTTGTCTTTAATAATATTTTAAATTTATATCAGTTAGGCTAGTAGTTTTTGTTGTGGTATCAAATTGGAATCAAGAATTGTGAAATGTTGTGGGTATCTTAAATTTGATGTCATAAGCTTATTTATTAATATTGCATGGTCAAACACAATGAAGACAAAACAACTACTTGTTACTAATTTATTTATTTATTACTTTTTAATGGCGAGAGTGAGGCCAGTGAAAATCTTGACAGGGCAAGTAAAATTTTTGAACCTAGAAAAATTCCTAGGCGTTGATCCCTGGTAATGGCAGGAATATACTACATTTTAAAATACATTAAAATAGAAAACAATTCCTTTAAATTCTAATAATATTTCAAAATATTAAATTCTTTGATGTATGTTTTTGAACGAATAAAAGCAGACTTGTGGGGAGCATAAGAGACTTCTTTCGAAAAAAATCGAAAATCTTACCAAAGCCAAGCTTTTGAAGTCTAGTGTATTTAATGGCCATATCACTTGACTGTACCTGTGGTGAGTCAAGGGTTTGGTCCCAGTCCATGGGCAGAGGTGCTTCAGCCGTCTTCAGAAGTGTGTTAATGGTGTGGGCCAATAGGGGGCGAGATTTGCTAGAGTCCTCAGCAGCTAAAACACCCAAAATCAACATGGGTAATCCAGCAGCACGGCGTGTCACTGATGTACTACGGTGCGACTGAAGAACAGAAAGGCCCTAGAGGGAGAGGGAGAGAGAGAAAGAGAGAGAAAGAGAGAGAAAGAGTTTATTCTTTGACTTTTGTGTCCTTTTGGTTAACCTCTGATAAAATAAAATCAAGCAAAATAAAATAATTCATGGCAATATAATAATCTTATAATTTATATAATTAACAATATAATATGCACCAATGAATAATAAATGAATTACTGATTTACAAAATATTTACTAATTTTCACATGTAAATGCAGACTAAAATGTTGCAGTTTGATAGTTATTATCAAAAACTATCTCATAAAAAAAAGAATCTCATAAATCCTTAGCTGAGAATGAAGCTGTTCACTCTGTTCTACCTGTTGTAAAATGATGGGTGGGATCTGCTTGATCTCCGGATCAGAGCAGCATAAGAGAGCCCTGCAGAATTTAGTGAAACCAATACAGCAGCCCTCTACTGCCCCCTAATGAAAGATGAGAGAAAAAGACAGAACAACATCTCACACAGACAGTACTGTGAAAAAGTGTTGAAAAAAGTGTGAAAAGAGCAAATTGGACTTATTTATGCATTGTGCTTACCCAGTGTCTACATTTCAGAATGATGTCTTTAAACACTTTGGAAGCCTTCCTGAGTTCTTCCACAGTCAATGTCAGTTCTTTACTGTGAAGCGACAGGATTCTCTCCACCAGGGAGCCAAGAAAAATACCAATTTCCTACCAGGAAAGTAGACGATTACACATTATATCTTAGTTACACATAACAGTTCTTGTAAACCAAAAAAAAAGTATTTTTTATGGGTTTAATTTGAGTTAAACATGCACCATTGACTTTTATGTCATTTAGGTATATTTCTAATAAAATAACATGAAATAAAACATATGTTTCATGGCAACTTTTGCTTCCTTTTGGTCCACCTACAATAAAATTATATAAAATGAAGTGTTTAAAATTGAATAAAATACAATGTAGAATAAAATATTTGATTAAAAATTAAACGGACACAATAAGATTTGCTTCTTTGTGGTCCTTCTTTAATAAAATAATATGAAATAAAATAAATGCTGATGTTCTATAATTCTAGTAGATGATCTATCAGCTTTACCTTCAAGGAGACCCAGCAGCAGGTCAAGACCAGACTATGTTCCTCAGAAAGCAACACATTCTCCTCTCCATCCTCATCAAGTCCCGCCTCCTCAATACCATCCTGACCAATTAGAGAACTGATTGCATTCCCCATGTCACAGAACGATGGAGGCACATCTGTGACAAAAAGAAAATTTTCCTCTGATGATAAACTCTCTTTAGGGATAACTTGTTAGATCGTATCTGCAGTTTCAGGATACCTTTCTCCTCAGTGTCCTGGTCTCCATACAGCACACCTAGCAGCAGAAGAGTGATCTTTTCTAGTAAATACACAGTGTCTTCTAGAATACTCTGGGTTATTGACTCCACTAGGACCCCTGGCACCTCCAGCAAGCCCCTCTGCAGAGCGCTTACAATGCCTGAAGGAATAAAGTACATTTTAACTGTGGATTTTTCTTATTTCATCATATATTTTAGATATATTACTTGTGAAAATTCTGCTTAGTGGTGATCAGATCGCTAAGCTTATCTGGTTTTATTTGCATCTACCATGAATAGGTGTTGTGCGAGCTGCAAGCAACATGTCACTCCTGGCAGTGAGGTAATGGTGCCGCAGTTTGGTCAGAAGGAACGAAATCAGTTTAACTGACTGTTTCTCCCCCCGTTCAAATGCCCCATCCACCCTATGATACAGAAATGCACACACACCAATATAATAAATATTCAAAGTAAAGAAAACGTTTTCCAGTTTCTACAAAAATATTAAGAAGCACAAGTGCTTTCAACTGTGATAATAATAAGAAATGTTTCTTGAGCACCAAATCAGCATATTAGAATAATTTCTGAAGAATCATGTGACACTGAAGACTGAAGTAATGCTGCTGAAAATTCAGCTTTGGCGTCACAGGAATAAATTACATTGTAAAATATATTAAAATAGAAAACAGTTATTTGAAATTGCAATAATATTTCAAAATATTTGTGTTTTTACTGTATCTTTGAGCAAATAAATGCTAATTGGCAAGCATAATAGACGTCTAGAAACATGAAAAAAATCATTCAGACACCAAACTTTTGAATGGCAGTATATGTGTATTCTCTCATAATAAAACAGAGATAAGAGATGTCTGCTCACTTCTGCAGTAGTAGTTTGATCATCAGTGCCCCCATCTGGGCCTCCTGGACCCGTGGGCTCTGGAGCAGCCGCTCTGCCCGGCTAAACAGCACAGCTGTGACATCATCAGGGAGAGATGGGGGGAAAAACCGGAGAAGTAGTTCTGCCGACAGCTCTCGGATCTACAGTATAGGGACAACATGTCAAGCAACTACATCATATTACAACACAACTGGGGCAAGGGTTGAAACTGTTTGGGGTTATTTTTTTTTATGTTTTTTTTTTTTTTAAATGTCTATTATGTTCAACAAGGCTGTGATTTTTGTTAAAAGAAATAATAAAAATAAAAAATATTGTGAAAAATCCCTTTTTTAAAATTTTAATATATTTTAAAATGTAATTTTCTCCTGTGAAAACAAAGCTGAATTATCAGCAGTCATTATTGCAGTCTTCAGTGTCACGTAATCCTTACGAAATCATTCCAATAAGTTGATTTTGTAATAACATTAGGGTTATGCTGATTTGATAATAAGAAACAATTCTTATTATTATCAATGTTGAAAACAACTGCTTAATAATTTTGTGTTAATTCTTTCAGGATTATTTGATGAATAGAAAGTTCAAAAGTACAGCATTTAATTTTATTTGAAAATTTTTTGTTCCATTATGTGTGTAGTTACTGTCACTTTTGATCAGTTTAATGCACCCTACTGAATAAAAATATTAATTTCTTAAAAAAATAAAAATAAAAAATAAAAAATATTGACCCCAACTTTAGAACGGTAGTGTATATTCATTTAGTTTTACCTCATTGGTTGAATCCTCCAAACAGCCAATTAGGGTCAGCAGCTTTGACTTTGAGAAGAAATCCCACTTTCCCCTTACTTTAGCCCAGTTTATAAGAGTAGACATATTGGCTGGGGAAAAAACAAAACAAAACTCATATCCATCCACATATCATTTCATTATATTATATCAGTCTGAAGTTAGAGATGAATAATAGGTAAAAGATCAAGAATTCCACAATATGTATTCAAATGCACATCAAAGGAAACCATGATACTACCATACAAGCCTCAAAACATCATATTAAATGGTACGTTTTTGTAATTGTCGTTTTATTACCAGGTGGTTGTCCCTTCTTTCTGTCTGGACTCCAGGTGTCTGTGCATGTTTCCAGCACTGCAGACAACAGGAGCAAGACAGTCTTCTTCCTCTGGTAGCTGCTGTCAGGAGTCAAATAGACCATTGACAGCTGGGAGAGCCAGTCAACAAACTCTAAGGGAAATTACAAAAAAACCCCACACAATTTCACTTCTATTCTATTGATTAAAAATGCACTACAAATTTTTATTTCAAAAACATTTAATACTAAACAAATGGAGTAGTACTTCTGACAACTGTTTAAAGGTTTTTTAACATATGGTGGCACCCATTTTGAGACCAGGTGAATACTACTGACTTGAAGGGATCATGACATGAGAAATACAATTTTTCTTGATCTTTTGATATATAATAGTTCTTTGTACCATTAAAGCATCCTGAGAATTTCAAAAACAGAAAAACATCAAATTTAAAAGTGTTCAATTTCAAAATGTCTTACCAACTCCTTGCTTAAGCTCTGCATCCTCTTCCTCTGTGAGCCCTTTTTTACTATTATGACCCTTAATGCTTGCCATGCAACTATCTCTTATTCTCACCAAGAATTTCCTTAGTGCTGCCTGAAGATGCTGACGAAACGGTGACGATTCGCTGTTGAGATTGAGTGGGATAAATTCTCTCAGAGTGGAATACTCCACTTGTGATGGGGCTTCTTTAGTCTTTGGACTGCAACAGAGGAGGTTCAGAGCTGCAAGCCGGATGCTGTCATCCAGAGAGGAGAGGGCAAGACGGAGAGTCTTGAGAGCATGGGGGCTTTCTGCACCCCAGAGGGAATGTCCACTTGTGACCCTTTGGGCACTCATGACACAGGCCCATGCATGAAGGTGACCGGGAGCCGTGGGATCCAGAGCTGACAACAAACTGTTAAAAGCACCTGGAAACACACGTAGTGTTGATGGCAGAAGATGGCAAGAGGCATTATTTTGAAGTAGAGTTAATTCTGAAGTCAAAGCCTCCAGGATGACTGGTTGCCATCTCCGAGCCCATTGAATGGCTAAGTCTCTGTCGGTGGGCGGGGGTTCTTGGGATGAATTGATAAAAAGCTCACGTTTCTGTTCCTGAAGGAGGAATTTGTAGACTTCTGAGGCACATGGAGAAAGGTGATTGGTGGAGAGGCATTTTAGGATGTGAAAGGGAAGGGCTGGATACAACTCTAGCACCTTTTAAGTAGAGAAATTGCATTTCAGAAACATTTATTCATGTATTATACTGAACTGAGGCTAATGAGCCTCTCAATTTTTCGGCCAAAAACTGCACCAGAGGGTTAAATCAAAATAGGGTAGAATGTTTAGTTCCTCTTACCTTGTCTGTTCCTGTGTATGGTAAAATTGCAGTAAGTGGTAAATATTTTGCTTTGGATTCCCAAGGCAGTTCTGATATCCTGTTCAAAAACTCCATATAAAGTCTTTTCTCTGTATTCCCAAACTGCAAACAATCCTTCTCATATATCTCCATAAAGAGACAGAAAGCGCTGCGTGCCACCTCTGCAACACCATCCAACTACAATTAAAAAAAAATGAAGAAAATAACAGCTGAATGGATGCTTTTCTATTATAGCTGATTTTATCATAGATTTTAAATGTTTTGAAGAAAATATTAGTGGTTCTTGCCAACGCTAAACTGCTAGGGTGTTCTCAGTGGTTTTAACACATGGCCCTAGTAAAAAGAGCCCATCTAACACCATACTTAGTGTTAGTGATTTGTTCAAACTCATATACATGAAAATAAAGAATATTCGGTTTCATAGCACACAAAAGGCTTACCGGGCTCTCTGCATTGCTCCAGATGATTTGTGTAAGATGTTGTTGAAGGTCTGAATCTAAAGGAGCACCAGTAACTTCCCAAACCTCATTAAGGCACTCTTTCAGCCTCTTCAGCCAGATAGTAAAAACTAAAAAAAACACATTTGGATACAACCAATGACTTTTGTCACTGCAGTCGTGCACAGACCCAGCAATCTGCAGAATGACGCATGACGATAGAGAGCTTGTACCTTGAAAAACATAATAATGACAGTCAAGCTTTTCTTCACAAAGTGCTGAGATGAAGGGGAACAACCCATTCAAGAGAAGACAAGTCTGATAAAACAAAAGAAAGAGTAAGTAATTATGTGTTCCACTTTGGATCTTTCTTGGTGAAAGCAGTATATGTAATTTTGTACCCCTTGGTTGCCATGGTGACTGACAAGAATGTCATTTCTGCAGCAAGTTAACAACCCCCTGCATACAGCTAGTCTGTCCACTCCGTCTTGACATCTGTGACGGCAGTCCACCTGTAGCTCACCTACTGTCAATCTCCACGGTTCTGTGATGCACAAAATTCACATGAAATTTATGAAAATTTATGAAAAAATAAACAACAAAGCAAACCAGTGAGTTACTTATATGCTAAATAACATACTCTGATCAGGCATAACATTAAGACCACCTTTCTAATTTTGTTTCGGTCCCCCTTTTGCTGATCCATCGAGGCATGGACTCCACTCGACCCCTGAAGATGTGCTGTGGTATCTGGCACCAAGATGTAAGCAGCAGATCCTTTAAGTCCTGTAAGTAGCGAGGTGGGGCCTCCATGGATCGGACTTGTTTGTTCAGCACATCCAACGTGTTCGATTGGATTGAGATCTGGGGAATTTGGAGGCCAAGTCAACACCTCAAACTCGTTGTTCTGCTCCTCAAATCCTTCCTGAACCATTTCTGCTTTGTGGCACGGAACATTAGAGGCCACAGCCACCAGGGAATATCGTTTCCATGAAAGGGTGTCCATGGTCTGCAACAATGCTTAAGAAGGTGGAATGTGTCAAAGTAAGAGCCACACGGATGGCAGGACACAAGGTTTCCCAGCAGAACATTCCCCAAAACATTACACTGCCTCCGCCAGCTTGCCTTCTTCCCATCCTGGTGCATCCTGGTGCCATGTGTTCTCCAGGTAAGTAACGCACACACACTCGGCCATCGACGTATTGTAACAGAAAGCACGATTCATCAGACCAGGCACCTTCTTCCATTGCTCCGTGGTCCAGTTCTGATGCTCATGTGCCCACTGTTGGCACTTTCGGCGGTGGGCACACTAACTAGTCTGCGGCTAAGCAGCCCAATTCACAACAAACTGCGATACACCGAGTATTCTGACACCTTTCTCTCAGAACCAGCATTAACTTCTTGAGCAATTTGAGCTTCAGTAACTCACCTGCTGGATCGGTCCACGTGAGACTTGTCCACCCATGACCCTGTCGCTGATTCACCACTGTTGCTTCCTTGGACCACTTTTGATAGATACTGGCCACTGGAACACTCCACAAGAGCTGCAGTTTTGGAGATGCTCTGACCCAGTCGTCTAGCCATCACAATTTGGCCCTTGTCAAACTCTCTCAAATATTTACGCTTGCCCTAAAGCATCAACTTTGAGTACAAAATGCTGGCTAATATATCCCGCCCACTAACCGCCGTGATGAAGAGATAATCAGTGTTATTCACTTCACTTGTCAGTGGTCATAATGTTATACCTGTTTGGGGTGTGTATATATATAGACATTTATAATATAATGCAATATAATGTTACACAAGATAATATACTCAAAAGCTTATTATTCATTGAAAAATTCTAGGAATTTTTTTTTTTATAAAAATATTTAGCAAGACAAACATTTTCAACATTGATAATAATAAGAAATGTTTCCAGAGCACTAAATCAGCATATTTTCACATGATCCTCCTTTCTGAAGGATCAAGTGATACTGAAGACTGGAGTAATAATGCTGAAAATTCAGCTTTGCCATCACAAGAACAAATTATGCTTTAAAATATTTTAAAACAGAAATCATGATTTTAAATTGTAATAATATTTCACAAAATTTTACTATTTTAACTATATTTCTAATAAAATAATACCTTTTTAAGAAACACTTCTTACCAAACAAAAGTTTTGGCTTTTTGCATTAGGTTATATGCCTTTAAACTTCTTGACTTTAAATGCAATTAAGTGCTGTAGTGTACCTGTGTTGGCGATTTGCAGCAGACTCCAGGCAGCTGATCCCGCACACCGACTATCTGACGACGAGGTGAGCAGCATTGCAACCGCAGAGCCTGCCAACAACCGTGTATCTCTGCTGGAAGCCTGAGAAACACCATTAAATGACACAGAATTAGAGTGATAGACAAAATAACTTTAGTTTTTTCAAAAATATAGTTACAACCACAAGCACAAACCTCTCCTAAGATAATGCTCATCAAGAACTCCAGAATCTGTCTCACACTCATATTTACACTGTCCTTACTGTAGACCAACAGGGCCACCTGCCCCGGCAGCAGCTGAAACACCTGCAAACAAACCTAAGAACAACACAACAAGTCCTACGAGTATCCAGATCCACATCAACTTTTGTTTAATCAATGGAGTAAAGCTTCAGAAAGGTGAGTGTTACAACAACTAGATTTCCACCTTGACATTCTGGTAGCACAACGGTCCATTTCTGGCTTCTTCATCTGACATAACAACAGGAATGAGCTCAGCGACCTTACTAAGCAGGGTGGCGCACTCTGTTTTCAGAACCTCTCGTCCCATAGAGCTGTCCTCCAAGAACATGCAGGCTGTCATGGGACACACACCACAACTATTAGAACACAACCAATATGACTACATAAAAAGCTCTGTAAAATAGAAGTGAAATAAAGCACAATCTACCTATTTGAAGATCTTTTAATGCAAACACCTGCAAAAAAAAAAAAAAAAGGGGGGGGGGGGCGCTATCAATCAAAATGAGTTGCTTTAATATTTGTTACTCTGTATACATTACTTCATACCGGTTTTTGGTGCAAAAAGTTCAGCAGGTATTGTTTGATTACTTCAAAGACAATGGAGTAGTTTATTTCAGCCAAGACCTGGAGAATCTGTAAAACAGAGTTAAGAAGGTGTTGTTTTAAGGGAACAAACAGGAATAAAAAATGTCATGTTAAACTGAAGGTGAAAATTACTCGGTCTAATTTGCGGCAGGCAGATGAAATGGTCACTGCCTCTAACTGTAAAGCCAGAAGAAGCTGAACAAGTTGGTAAAGAGCAGCAGACTGTAAGGAATGAAGGGCTTCTTTTGGGATCTTCTGTAGGATCTGTGAAGCCTCCTCCAGTGAGCGCTCTCTGCTTCGTTTGCCTGTACTCCTGCCGATAAAAATACCATCTCTCATCATACACTGTGTATTAGAACAAAATATTGGTGTTTCTTCAATTATGGGACCTTTTTGCATTGTGTCATGACATCTTGAACATTTCTGTCTTGTTAAAAAGCTATTTTTTTCACAATAGTGTTGCTTAGAATAATATTGACTGTAATATCAAATCAGAGCGTGCACACACGCACACACACACACATAATATATATATATATATATATATATATATATATAATTGCTTTATTTGCATGACTGTACCACAATACTGCCAATAAAGAAAACAATAATAAAAACATCAAATAGAAGAAAATATTATAACATAACTTAAACTTAAATAAACAATGTAACAAATTAGAACATGTCTGAATAATTAGAACATGCTTTGAATCATAGAAATAAATAATATTTTAAAGTATATTAAAATAGAAAACCATTATTTTAAATTGTAATAAACCTAGAAGCAGTGAAATTCAAAGCAGGTTTAAAGAGCCACTCATTCCAAACTGAATTAAATTTACTTTATCAAATGTAACAACAAAACAGCATGAAACAGTACTTTTTAATCAATAAAATATTACTAAATGTATCATCTCTAAACACAATTGCTCCCTACCTGGCATTTTCTGTGAGCTTCTGCAAAAAAACCCTTAGCGTGTCTCTGATATCAGATGATATTTCACTCTCTAAAACGATAGATTTCATAACTGCATCAGCTTGCCCTGAAGAAAAGTTTATAATCGTCATTGCAGCGAGTTTCAGACTTGTCAACTCAAAACGGCGTGAAGCACTGATCATCAGTGGCGTTAACTCAATCTCATTCTACAGTGAGATCCAGGATCGGCTACATGATTAGCGCACGCCTGCGCCCCCTATCTGCACGACTGTACGTAAATCTAAAGTACGTAATGGGTAATGTTAACTGTGTGGACAAATTCTCTGATACCACAATACGTTTTTATAAAATTAAACACTCCTTAAGCATTAATTGCCATGTTTTCCCCGTTAATTGACTACAGTTGGGGGCTAAAACTGGCAATAGTTTAATTGAATGTTGCATTAGCTTTAAAGAGGACAGATTTATGCTGGCTAAGCTAACAAAACATGTATCTGTTATACACTATAATATCCGCACTTTTGTGCTTTTTGACATTGAAATGGATGAAACGGAGGAGGTATTGCACGGACGTGAAGAGGTTAGATGGAAAAACGGTTCTTATAACAGGTAAGAGTACTTTTGGCTTCATATCTGATGTGATTGAAGGATGAGTGTTGACGCTGGTTATGCCTTTTTTCTTTACATATCAAAAGCCGAACCTTCATCTAAAGCTAAGTCACGTTGGTTATTATATGAATCCAGAATCACTCTGTTATTCTGCTTTGTCCCGTAGAGGAAAGGTCATTCATTCCTGTTACGGATGAAATGTTTCCGACTTGTACAGCTCGTTTGCTCTCAGGGCCCTCGTTCACATGTAATGTGGCTGTATGTTTCAGGAGGAAACTCTGGTGTTGGGAAGGAGACGGCTGTGGCACTGGCTTTGCGAGGTGCTCGTGTGATCATCGCCTGCAGGGATGAGGAGAGAGCGAGAAAGGCCGTTAGGGAGATCAAAGCCAGGAGCCACAGTATAAATGTGCTACATATGGAAGTGGACCTGGCCAACATGAGGTCCATACGAGAGTTCTGCAAAACCTTCTTACAAAAGGAAAAGCGGCTGGATATTTTGATCAATAATGCAGGTGATGATTCATATCAGCGTGGCATATGACGCAATTATAAATGATATAAACTAAGAGTAAATATACATTCGCGTGTGTGTGTATAAAATATTTGACTATATATACATATACACACACGCTGATCAGAAATAACATTATGACCACTGACAGGTGAAGTGAATAACACTGATTATCTCTTCATCACAGCGGTTAGTGGACGGAATGTATTAGGCAGCAAGTGAACATTTTGTACTCAAAGTTGATGTTAGAATCAAGAAAAATGGGCAAGCGTAAAGATTTGAGCATCTCCAAAACTGCAGCTCTTGTGGAGTGTTCCAGTGGCCAGTATCTATCAAAAGTGGTCCAAGGAAGCAACAGTGGTGAATCAGCGACAGGGTCATGGGTGGACAAGGCTCACGTGGACCGATCCAGCAGGCGAGTTACTGAAGCTCAAATTGCTCAAGAAGTTAATGCTGGTTCAGAGAGAAAGGTGTCAGAATACTCGGTGTATCGCAGTTTGTTGTGAATTGGGCTGCTTAGCCGCAGACTAGTTAGTGTGTCCACCGCCGAAAGTGCCAACAGTGGGCACATGAGCATCAGAACTGGACCACGGAGTAATGGAAGGGGTCATGGTCTGATGAATCGTGCTTTCTGTTACAACACGTCGATGGCCGAGTGTGTGTGCGTTACTTACCTGGAGAACACATGGCACCAGGATGCACCAGGATGGGAAGAAGGCAAGCTGGCGGAGGCAGTGTAATGTTTTGGGCAATGTTCTGCTGGGAAACCTTGTGTCCTGCCATCCGTGTGGCTCTTACTTTGACACATTCCACCTACCTAAGCATTGTTGCAGACCATGGACACCCTTTCATGGAAACGATATTCCCTGGTGGCTGTGGCCTCTAATGTTCCGTGCCACAAAGCAGAAATGGTTCAGGAATGATTTGAGGAGCAGAACAACGAGTTTGAGGTGTTGACTTGGCCTCCAAATTCCTCAGATCTCAATCCAATCGAGCGTCTGTGGGATGTGCTGAACACACCTTCAGGGGTCTAGTGAAGTCCATGCCTCCATGGGTCAGGGCTGTTTTGGCAGCAAAAGGGGGACCAACATAATATTAGGAAGGTGGTCAGAATGTTGTGCCTGATCAGTGCATATACACACATATACATTACTATTTGTATATTAATTTGGTGTTTATACATGAAAACATAACTGTCCCTTGAACAAGGATGATCATATCTGGGGGGGCCTGTGGCATCTAAAATTTCTAAAACCCCTGGTCTGAATAGCTGTCTTGATTGGCTCAAAATTGTAATTTCTCCTCAGGTATGCCCAGCGTTCTCGACTGGACTGATGACAACTTCTCCATGTGCTTTGGCGTGAACCACCTGGGCCACTTCTTACTGACGAACCTTCTTCTCCTGCGGCTGAAAGAGAGCTCCCCGAGCAGGGTGATCAATCTCACCTGCTCCAGCTACAAGTACCAGAAGCTGGACTTCAAAGATCTCAACTACAACCTGTTCCCGTTCTTCACTTACTGCCGCAGCAAGCTGGCCAACATTTACTTCACACTGGAGCTAGCTCGCATGATGGAGGGGAAAGGAGTGACTGCATTTGCTGTCCACCCTGGTGAGATATTAAATATCGCCTGACTTTCTCATTTTACAACTGTGAAAAAGGTTGCCATACAGTTGCTAGCCTGTTCTTGATGTCCCAAAGTATGAGCAGTAATAATAGTGATCTTTACTTTAGCAAGAACCTATAATTATCTGAACTGTTTGTGAAGTTTATTGTGTCTTTTGTCTCGTTCAGGTTACGTTCAGAGTAGCTGGACCTGCCATTTCTCGTTTCTGTACCGGATCCTCGCACAGGTGGTGATGTTTATGTTTTTTATTTCGTGTGAGGCGGGGGCGCAGACGGTGGTCCATTGCGCCGTATCAGATGAGGTGCTCCCGCACAGCGGAGAATATTTCGCTGACTGTCGGCCGGCTCCTCTGCGAGCCTTCGCTAGAGATTCTGGAGTCGCAAAAAAACTGTGGGAGGCCAGTGAGAGACTAGTTAAGTTGGCCTGATTGGTGTATCTAGATTAGGTATAGAATGTCTTTTTTGCTGTTTTCATGTTTGATAAGCAGATTGATTCTTATGTTATTTATTGAACACAATGTTGAAAGAATATGATCTTTATGAGAGACTGCTTTTGACTTTGCCTGTGCTTTTTTTTTTTTTTTACTGCATAATTTATTTGGTTGCAACTAGCATGGTTAGGAAACGGTATTGAACTTTTCACGTTTCTGGGTTCTCAGAAGCAGAAGTCGTAATAATTGTGTAAACTTCTATAGCGGTGAATGGTGATGACAGCAAAGACATTTTGTGTATTTCCATTTGCTTCAATAACAAAAGTAAAAAAAAAAAACATGATAGCGTTTCAACGACTTTCCAAAAAAGGGAAGTCTGGGAAAAGGGTCCATTTCCTACGTTTTTATTAACTGCTTTGATTAATGAAGACTGCAAATAGGTCACCACAAATTCCATTTAAGAAGATGGAGGTTGGCCATTTATAAATGCAAACAAATCAAAGCATGAAAGCACACAAATCTAGCACTAATGTCACGTTAATGCATTTGGTAGACAGTTTTATCCAAAGCAATTTACATTTACTTGCTTTTGCATTCATACATTTTATCACTTCATGTCAAAGGTGAAATTTTGAAACTTAAAAATGAAAGACTTTTTTTAATTAAAATGTGTTCAAACACCAACTGAAAATAAAGGTAAAAAAGTGATTGAAAAATGCAGATTTCCATTTGCATCACAGTTTACTTAGTAGTTTACAAATGTCTTCCAAAATCCTCAATGGACAGACTGATGCTATTATGTTTGTTAGTATGTTGACTTGTCATCCACAACACAAATTTCTATGATTTCAAAGATTTTACATTTACCAGGCCTGGAAATGACAGTTTTATATCGCCATAATATAAAGTAGAGTGCAACAGTCGGGTTCTGGAAAATAATATACCATTCATTTTCTAAATAGGGGAGCTGATTTTTAATACCCCAAAATAGATGTACTGTGGACTACAAGGTTGCTCATTTATGGTATATGCATTTGTTCAAACCATCAGCTTACATTATTTCATCTCATTTTTAAATAATCATGTGGAATTCAATAGTGGAATTCCTGATGAAAAACTACATTTCCCATTATTCTTCAAAGCAATTTCGCAAAAAGACCCAGACTCTCCCATGAAGCAGAGTTGGTCCCTCTATGTTCTCAAACTATTTAAATATTTGTATACAAGTCATTCAATAATTTTGGGTACATTTCACATCAGCATAAAACGTGTAGATACAATATGGTTTCTCAATAAAACAACTATTGGTTTCAGTTTATGTATCTTATAAATGTAATATTTGATAATTGCAAAGCTTATTCATTGAACACCATTTTGATATTACAAATAAATGTTTTCCCTGGACAAACTGAATACCACTCACACACTGATTAAGTGCTACAGTTTAAGTGACTCAAGTATACAATTTTTTTTTATTTATTTTTTGGTCTATTCTGCCAAAATTTTATTTTTAATGCTGATATTTATGTAAAATTCTAAGCATGGTCACTAAGGACAAGAACATTTTTATCATGCATCTTCTTTAAAGAACATTTTGATAGTTTTAAGAATGTCATGCAAAACTCCAGTCCTTGTGGATGTAAACTATACCCTGAAATAATATCAAAAGCAGCAGTCTAGATATTTAAAATGTAAAGTATCAGTCAAAACATAGTTGACAGGTAATAGTTCATTTCTCCATTTTGCCTCATAATTTCAATGGCCTTGTCTGACCAACCAAATGTTATTTTCTTGATCAGGATAACCTCGCATTTTAATGTTTATTTGAAATAAAATCATAAAAATATAGCAAACCGTTACAATGCACCAATGTTTTCAGGGGGTGTTTGGTTAGTAACAGTTGACAGAAGTTTTCCAGAAATTTATTTAAAAAAATGAAATATTTTCTAATTTGAATGAAAATTACATTTAAGTGGTTTATTCTAAGGTATTTAGATTGAAGAAGTAAATTTAATATAGATAATCTTGACTTTTATTTTGAACTCACGACCCACTCCAAAAAGCGAACATTGCAAATACTTGTAATTTAAGGGATATAAAGGCAATTTCAAGCAATTTTCAGTTTGAAAAAGTCTTTAAATCAATAGTTTTATATTTCTCCATTATTTGATAGTTCTTTTTCTCATTAAAGCCATTGAGTACACTCGTTGTCCTTTTGTCGGAATACTTTTGCTTTATTTCAACGTTTTTAATGTTGTGATTCACTTTGTTTGTTTGGAGAGTTTGCTTTCAAATACATACAAATAATTGCTTATCAATTTTCAAGGATCATGCACATGATTCTTCAGTATTTAAATCATCTCATTTATTTATATCTTTTGAACACATTTGCTTAAGTCAGGGAATACACAGAGCATGTTTGAGAACAGAGCAATAACAAGAGTAAGAATCATCAGAAATCAAAGGGAACATTATCTTATACAGAAAAACAAAACTAACAGAGGGCTACTGTGAGAAAACTCAACTTCAGAGAAACTATCCAGTACTGCTTCCAATCATAGAAATGATAAGACGAGTGGAATGGAAACAGTCCTGTGCTCAAAGACAGACGGTGTTGTTGGTGCCGGTGGAAATACTCTGGATCTCCGTTATCTGTTAAGTTAGTCATAAAAGACTGATAAAAGTCAAAAACAATCCACTATTTGATTGGCCATTCAGGTTTGGTGAGCATCCGCAAAGCACAAACAGCAGAACTATGTCATTGCTGATACAAATTTAGCTTAAAGTGATTTTGTAAAACCCATGCATATTTAGCTAATATTGCAAGTGCTTCTCTGAAGTCAAGCTGTCTCATACTAATGAGTAATCGTATAGTCGTTAATAGAAATATCAGTCACCCTGCATTGACAACAATGAGCTGAATACAAAAGCATGCCGCAGACATATCATCATTTCCATAATCTTAATATCATCGACATTTCGTAGCTATAGCCTTTTACACTGCCATTGTCAGCATCATTTTGGGACAAAAGTATTTTATTTATATATATATATATATATATATATATATATATATATAATATATATATATATATATATATATATATATATATATATATATATATGCACTTAACAAAGCTGGTAAAACAGATAAGAGAAAGGTTTAGGTAAACCAGCATTCAATAGAAAAAATGAAATCAAAAAGAGAAATAACACCAAACCTAGTGTTCAAGTGACTGTCATGCAAAGAAATTCCAGCTGAAATGCAAAGTAAACTGCAGTTTCAATACTGTCTTGTTTTAATAGTGATGTGCACTTCCACTCGGTAACGTTTATTTTTGTTGCTAAACACACAGAGAATCGTACACTTTTTACATGCTGTTGTATTATTATTTTTTTTGTCATTTTGTCTTTTTATTTAAGGGAGTGGACCGGCGTGAAACTTATAAGTCTTGCATGAAATAAAGCATCCAAGAATGAGACGCAACTGTAACAGAAGCAGAACACCGGAGCACAAACACACATACACGTGCCTCACGGGGGTCGCTTTGTTTGAAAGTTTTTGGATTGGATTTTAAAAATGTCCTGTTTTAATCTTTTTAAAAGGCGCTTCAGATAATTTCTTTCAAATAATACTAAAAAAAAAGATCAGTAGTCATCATTGATATGACATGTGGCTCAGTGACATAGTGAGTTTAAGCAAGAAACAAAGTGTGCAACGCACATAAAATCTTAGGAAGCGCGTAAAAAGTTGTGATAATATGATCAAATAAATAAATACATCCTGAGCACACAATATAATGACAAAAAAGTCACATGACCAGGCGATGATGTCACGCTGACATGTCTGTTCACCATGATTACAAGCCTTCTAAAGTAGACTGAAACCAGCGTAAAGTTGCACTAGGTGTGACGTACACTTCATAAACCATCTTCTGAAATATAAAACTATTGCTGCCGATTTCGACTACGAACCTTCACACAATTCTTTGAAAGGTCTTCACACACCTTGCACTTTGCCCATCCAAAGGGTAAACACACTTTAAAAAGGGGAACAAATATTCACTCTCCTTAAAAGTCTTGCACACCGACGACAAAATATATATATAAACTCTCAAAAATAGAATGAGTAATATTGATAATGTTCAACGCCATATGTTGCGAAAAATATAAATGTTGAAATATAAGAGCAAAATAAAAACAAAACAAACAAAAAAACCTCAAGAGCAGAAGTATGTAACTCCGTATTCGAAAAACTACCAAAATCTTCAGCTTTTACCAAATTTCGCAAATTACTTACTACAAGTGTAGAATAGCCACTTTGCAAACAAACTCCTCTAATGGTGTTATTGGACGTCCATATCTTTCCATAGTCCTAGAAATCACGTGAATGAGGAGGTCATCTGGTTTGCTTATGACACTGACATGTTCAGCTGAGATATGGCTTTTAAGTTTGACTCAGTCGGTCCAACTGTACAGGAGCTTTTTTTTAATATAGCTGGTTCAGCTGAAGAAATGATGAAAAAAAAATCTAAAAATCACCACTTACTAACACTAACATCTAATCCTAACGTTGCAATGTAATGTCACAAGTTACATATAAAGCACGATTGTGGCTTTCCAAAAACCAGGAATTGTTCTTTCAATATAAACTGAAATCCGCTGAATTATTTCAAATCTGTGCTAATAATGCGAGAAATAACAACTAAAGCTGGAAGACCCCGGACGTCACGTCGTTCTTAATCTGGCTCTGGTGGGATCTGCCCCACAAAAGTTACACATACCAACATATGTCCACTTACGTTTGAACACACATGGACAAGATGCATCAGTTGGATGTGAATCACATTGAGAAGCCTGTACATAAACGCCGACCATCATTTCTCCAAATCCTGCACGGAAATGGCTGCTGTGGATATACTGAAAAATTCATGCTATCCAAAAATGTTTGGAAAAGAAAGGTCTTACATAAATTAAAAATCATTGGCATTCAGAACATGAATGGTTTAAGTGACAAGTACAATTGCTTTTGTATTTAATACTAATAACAATAGTAAGAACAATAATAATTATTATAATAACAATAATATTGAAAATCTACACTGTAAGTGAGGACGGCGATTCAGTGTAACATTATTCACACTGGAAGGGTGCGACGGAAAGCGTGATGTTTCACAGACAACTCTCTGAGGCCGCCTTATCCGTACTAATCAAAGACTGTCCAACTCCACACAGCACATGTGCACAACAAAGGGAGTCTCTGCACGGGTGTAAAGATACAGGGAGGGTGTCTGGGAGAGAGGGGGTAAAGTTGAAGGTAAGACAGAAGACGATGCACAAAAGTGATTGGCAGGTGAGGTGATTGACAGGTGAGGGGGCCGGGCCCAGTGTGGGAGGGTCAGGCACTGCAGACTCACAGCCACCCGGCACTGGGCTCGCTTTCCTTCCTTCCGCCCTCTTCTCCAACTTCCCCCCTCCCTCACGCTCTCTTTCACTCTTGCACTCTCCATTTCTGGCTGGACACTCGTTAGATGCGGCTACAATGAGCTCGACCTGAGGGGAAAACAAAAAAAATTTGCTCAAGAACATTCAATGAAATTTTTATCTGACATATTCATTCAAAAATACAGAGGAGCTTGTTGTCACAAGGGCCATACAGCTTTCTGAAACACAGATCGAGTACAGATTACTAACACCTGGATTATGAAGTTCTGAACTAAAATAAACAAGACTAATTTAAAACCAATTATGCTCATTTGAATTATCTTGACCAAAGGTGCCTAAAAATCATGGAAGGAACCAAGAAAAGCTTAAAATTGACAAAACCATGGAAAACAATGCTAGAAGAACAAAAAACCAACCAAACAAACAACAACAACAACAACAACAACAACAACAACAACAAAAAACTGAACAAGAGAAAAATGTCTGGAAATCTATTTGTAATTAATTCAATGCAAATGAACAAACATCTAAAAGAACAACACAACAACTTAAGGTCAGAACCATCAGCTTTATTACCTTACTGTTTTGTGAAATCTTAATCTTTACTTTTCTTTACTTTTTCATTTGTGCTGTTTTTAAATTATTTTTTTCATAATTCTTATTGATAATTAATGTAAAGGCAATAAATAAGATTCAATTAACACATTTTTATGACTCAATTTAATTTACATTCAAAATAAATGTGGCTGAATAAAAAAAGAGAATTTCAAAACTGGGACTTTTTCTCAAATTAGTGTCAAAAACAGCAAGTAGCAATTGCAACAACATGCCCTGCTACAGGTCAAATGTGCTAAAAGTAGCCAAAACTTTAAGATATGTAGCAATTTTCAAAAAATGAACCTGCCTTAAGAAAATTTTACTGGAATAAAGAGTGAGACAACAAGTCGTGATCACTCTATAAACACTGTTAAAAAGGGGCAGTTTTTGAAAGATGTCCCTTATGCACACCAAGGCTGCTCTAATTTCATCACAAATACAGTCGTGGCCAAAAGTTTTGAGAATTACATAAATATTAGTTTTCACAAAGTTTGCTGCTAAACTGCTTTTAGATCTTTGTTTCAGTTGTTTCTGTGATGTACTGAAATATAATTACAAGCACTTCATACGTTTCAAAGGCTTTTATCCACAATTACATGACATTTATGCGCAGAGTCAGTATTTGCAGTGTTGGCCGTTCTTTTTCAGGACCTCTGCAATTCGACTGGGCATGCTCTCAATCAACTTCTGGGCCAAATCCTGACTGATAGCAACCCATTCTTTCATAATCACTTCTTGGAGTTTGTCAGAATTAGTGGGTTTTTGTTTGTCCACCCGCCTCTTGAGGATTGACCACAAGTTCTCAATGGGATTAAGATCTGGGGAGTTTCCAGGCCATGGACCCAAAATTTCAACTTTCTGGTCCCCGAGCCACTTAGTTATCACTTTTGCCTTATGGCACGGTGCTCCATCGTGCTGGAAAATGCATTGTTCTTCACCAAACTGTTGTTGGATTGTTGGAAGAAGTTGCTGTTGGAGGGTGTTTTGGTACCATTCTTTATTCATGGCTGTGTTTTTGGGCAGAATTGTGAGTGAGCCCACTCCCTTGGATGAGAAGCAACCCCACACATGAATGGTCTCAGGATGCTTTACTGTTGGCATGACACAGGACTGATGGTAGCGCTCACCTTTTCTTCTCCTGACAAGCCTTTTTCCAGATGCCCCAAACAATCGGAAAGGGGCTTCATCGGAGAATATGACTCAGCCCATTCATACTTCCTGCAGAAGATCAATCGGTACCTGATGTTTTTTTTGGAGAGAAGTGGCTTCTTTGCTGCCCTTCTTGACACCAGGCCATCTTCCAAAAGTCTTGGCCTCACTGTGCGTGCAGATGCGCTCACACCTGCCTGCTGCCATTCCTGAATGAGCTCTGCACTGGTGGCACTCCGATCCCGCAGCTGAATCCCCTTTAGGAGACGATCCTGGCACTTGCTGGACTTTCTTGGATGCCCTGAATCCTTCTTTACAAGAATTGAACCTCTTTCCTTGAAGTTGCTGATGATCCTATAAATTGTTGATTTAGGTGCAATCTTAGTAGCCACAATATCCTTGCCTGTGAAGCCATTTTTATGCAGCACAATGATGGCTGCACGTGTTTCTTTCCAGGTCACCATGGTTAACAATGGAAGAACAATGATTTCAAGCATCACCCTCCTTTTAACTTGTCAAGTCTGCCATTCTAACCCAATCAGCCTGACATAATGATCTCCAGCCTTGTGCTCGTCAACATTCTCACCTGAGTTAACAAGACGATTACTGAAATGATCTCAGCAGGTCCTTTAATGACAGCAATGAAATGCAGTAGAAAGGGTTTTTGGGATTAAGTTAATTTTCATGGCAAAGAAGGACTATGCAATTCATCTGATCACTCTTCACAACATTCAGGAGTATATGCAAATTGCTATTATAAAAACTTAAGCAGCAACTTTTCCAATTTCCAATATTTATGTAATTCTCAAAACTTTTGGTCATGACTGTACAGTGAAAACAGTAATATTGTGAAATATTATTACCATTTGAAAGAACTGTTTTCTATGTTTTCAGTGTCATTTTAAAATGACATTTAACCCTGCGACGACAAAACTGAATTTTCAGCAGCCATTCCTCCAGTCTTCAGTGTCACATGACCCTCCAGAAATTATTCTAATGTGATGATTTGCTGCTCAAGAATACAATAATCTATACGAGGATGTACCTTCACTGTAGAGGGGCAGCCGGAGCTCCCGAACAGTGGAAATGGACATTCTGCCATTTGGAGTCACGGCGATGCCACACCCTCGTCTCTTCTGATTGGCTGCTGCGCGGCCGGCCCTGCCCATCCACGTATTGCGTGAGGCGGATGTAGGCAATGCAGGCGGCCTCTTCCCCAATCAGGTGCACGTGAGGGTTGAGGATGGTGGTGTGGATGGGCTTACTGTTCTTAGACAGCACTGTGACAGAGCAAAAAATGGCCACACTTTAAAACATACTGTACATCATAACCAACAAGGTAAAAGTGAACAGCAATATGACTCAACTTACAGTTCTCAAAGTAAAATCTGTGGAAGTCCATCCCCTCAACCAGGTTTCCCAAGGCCTCAGGTTCAAAGCAGGTGAGTCCAGGGTCACAGATTTTACTGGAAGGAATCAGAATAGTTTCAGTGCCATATTATTTTGTTTTTACTGTCAATTGTGACTAAAAAACGGAAAACAGGCCTCACACACAAAAAACTTACGCGTAGGCTTCAAAGTCACCATTGTTGATGGCCTCAATAAGCTGTTCTGTGATTTTGATGATCTCCTGTTTGCGTGCTGTAGGAGGAGGAAGTCAAGTGTCAGGAGCAAACTTCTCAAAATTATCTTGTGTGAGCATCATTTGTCTTTTAAAACACACCATCACATATAATCAACAGGTTTATTCCAATTCATTCAGCAAACTGTCTTTTTGCATCAGTACACACAAGCTGCTGTGTTAAACAAGGCACAAGCACGCAAATAAAATAACAGATTGTCTGAGCATCCACCCAAACAGATTTCAGCCACCTTCCACTACATGCTTTCACACACACACACCATTTTCTTTCCAGCTCTGTTAGTCACAGGACCAAAACAACTAAATGCCACAGCTCAAATAACTGAAGGTTATTACAGGCTCAATCACTACAGGCACAATTAGACGACTCTCCATAAGACCATCTGGTATTAAGATCAGACTCAGACGGTCTGATCACAATTTATCAAGGGGTTAGTTTAGATGATTTAAATATGTAGTATTTTTTACATTTACATAATTTGCATATAAGTATATGTGAAAAAAGCATAAATAAATGATCCTCATATTACTTTTTACTATAAATCAATCAATCAATAAATTCATATATATTATATATTGAATATGCACAACAGTTCAAAAGTTTGGGTTCAGTAAGATTTAAAAAAAACAAAAAAAACCAAAACAAATTACTACTTTTATTCAATAAGGATGCGTTAAATTGACCAAAAGTGATAGGAAAGACTTTTAAAATGTTACAAAAAATATATATCAAATAAATGTTCTTTCTATTTATCAAAGATTCCTGAAACAAAGTTTCACCGTTTCCACAAAAATATTACGCAACACAAAATTGATTTCAAAATTGATAATAATAGTAAATGTTTCCTGAGCACCAAATCATCATATTAGAATGATTTCTGAAGGATCATATGACACTGAAGACTGGAGTAATGATGCTGAAAATTCAGCTTCGCCACTACAGGAACAAATTATATTTTAAAATTGAAAACCTTTTTTACTCTATTACTGAATCAAATAAAAGCAGCCTTTAAAGCCATAAGAGACATCTTTCAAAAACATTTTTAATAAATCTTACCAGCCCCAAACTTCTGAACAGTAGTGTTTGTATAATATTTTCTATTCATCTGAAGAAACTTTTTCTTTTGAGTTTTTTTGTGCTTTATCAACACACAGTAACACTAATGAGAGACTCTCTCCCTTAACAATATAAAAGTGTTCACAGATGATGCATTTGAGACCCATGTTATTGTCCAGGTGTACACAGTGATGTGATCGAATGTCCAGAGAAATCCACACTCTGTGCATGTTAGTCCACTAGCATCACTGCTTCCTTTTTACACTCCCAGGAAATAAAAAACTCATACTGCTGTGCCAGTACTGCCAGCACAGACACTGACACCACATACTCACAATGTGCTGACAGCAGGGGACTCGAGGATGGTTGGGCAGGGGAAGGGGAGGGGAGTGATGGGGCAGATACTGGGGCAGTAAGGGGTCTGCTCGCTGCTGATGCCTCACTGTCTGTCTGGGGGGCTGTAGGTCTGCGCACACTGCTCACTAGATCAGTCAAACGTGACACTGGAGTTTGGCAATGCGTTATTGCCAAGGGCAGATGACAGAAAAAGAACACGCATAAATAGCTAGTTGCTAGAAAACATGATGAATCAAATATACATTGAGTGACATGTTTGTAATGAAAATGGACTCTGCAACTTCCTTTGTACAACCTGTCTACACACTGGTCCATCAGGGACTTACTCTGTGTGGGAATGTTGGGGGTCTGGGGAGTGGAGGGGGCAGAAACTACAGCTGGAGTGATAGTGCTTCCCCCCTCACCATCAGACGTGGGCACAGAGCCCCGGCGAACCACACCCAGTAGATCAGTGAACTTAGTGGCAGCTGTGGGCCCAGACAGGGCAGGACAGAAATAACAGAGAGGAGATGAGCTTAGAAGAGTAGCGTAATAGGAATAGGGCGGAGAGAGCTCAACGCGCTGCAAATGAGAAAACACATGCAAATAAAAAAAACGTGATCATCAGTTTGACAACACATGTGCTGCAAATCCTCACAACACATGCAAACACAAAAACGCGCTACATTTACAAAAAGCGCTGCAAATAGCACAAACCACAATGGAAATGTTTCAAGGGGGACCCCAAAAAGTGACGGATCCAACTAGGATGTGCGTCCAAAACTGGTTGAACTCACCCTTGACTTATTCACTAATCCCTATATAGTGTACGGCATTTGAGTGCACAATCATGAAATACTATAAAAACTGCAAACAAAAATAAACAACTGTACATTATTTCATGTATTTATTATTTTTAATAAAGTGTTTTTCAGTTTCAGCTAGAAACTCACGCTCACAGATGACGTGGCCGTCGAGCGCCTCAGGCGGCCGTTACGATTACGTCACATTAGTATGCTACACATGATTAACGAATATTTTTAAATCATCCGCTAAATTATCATCTCTTAAAGTTTAATGAGTTAACAACAATGCCACATATTAAAACACTTTTTTGTTAGTGAAACACACTACATTGACTTAATGACTACATAATATATTTAAATATTTTTTAGTTTGTGCGGTTGTCAAGTAGGGTCCGTCACTTTTTGGGGTCCCCCTTGACACATTTCCGTTGTGGTTTGTGCTATTTGCAGCGCTTTTTGTAAATGTAGCGCATTTTTGCATATGCAGCGTGTTTTTGAGTTTGCATGTGTTGTGAGGATTTGCAGCACGTGTTGTCAAACTGATGATCACGTTTTTTTTTTTTTATTTGCAGCGCTTTGAGCTCTCTCGGCCACCGTAAATTGGAGTCCTTTGTGTGGTAGCAAAAAAGGAATTTTTCACCCAAAATTAAAATCTATTTCATCATTTACATACCCTTATGTCATTTCTAACATTCAATAACTTTTTGGGGTATGATATCTGAGCTCCAGTAAAGGCAAGAATTTGAGTGAATAATGACTTAAATGTTAGTCTTTCCCTCACACAAATCACCTATACAGCTTCATAACACTTGAAACATTAATGATTCTATGGACTGCTTGTGTGATACTTTTATTGCACTTTTTAAAAGATTTCTGGAGCAAGGATGCACTAAATTGATCAAAAGAGACAGTAAAAAGATGTTTATCATGTTACAAAATATATTATATCAAATAAACTGTGTTCTTTTGTTTTGTGAATTCATCATTGAATCCTAAATGGGTATGTTTTTGTTGTTGTTGTCGAACTAACCCTTTAAATAAATCCAGAGAAACCACTTGAAACTGGTTAAACAATCAGGACACAGAAAACGGCAAGATTAGGTTTGATTAAAAACAATGAAGTATCACGTACCAATGACAACAGAAAGTAATAGTCACCCCATTAGTACCGGTAAGAATTTTGACCGTATTAATTTACTTGTATATACTTTTTTAGTGCTGATCTGTATTTGACACATGCACAAGGAGATGATGGGAAAGTAGGTGATGTCACTGCAGTCAGAGGGCACTTACTGAAGACAGCGGGGGAGGGGCCTGGAGATGTGTGGGCGGAGTCAGGCTGGGCGCTGGGGTTTGACTGAACTGAACTGTTATCTACAGCCTTTCCTGTGTACGCCCCCCCAACAACGCACAGAGATACATGAGAGACAGAAAGCATGGGTCAAATTGATATCAATAGGGGTTTTGCAGCCCTTCCCAAATCCATTGCCAGAGGAGCCAGATGCTTTGAGAGATTAAAAATTATGTAAAAAATAAAATAAAAACGGCATTAATGAGCATCCTCTCATGGTATGCAGGTGCCACTGTCCTAATGTCATGTGTTACTTCAGTATACTGACAGAAAAATGAAATGCGATACAAACATTTGTTTCTGAGACACTCGAGAACCAAAAACTATTTCTGAAGTTCTAACAGCTATTTTCTGCAGTACATGAAAACTGCTTGTATTACTATGAATAGAAAATAAACGAAACAAAGACTGAGCACAAGATGACAACCCAAACCTAACCAACCTGTACACTGAATTATAATGAAACAATAAACACTACAAAATAGACAAATATTGTATAAAATCTAATCAATATACACCATGATTAAAAGTAAACAGCATGAGGACCATAAAAAGCATGCTACCAGGTGGCAGATATCCATATTCAAAGTTTGAAAATACTTATTTACTGTCATTATAAACCGATTTTATTCAAACAACTGTAATTCAAACAGATAATCTTTACCGTCAAGTTAACATAGATGTTATAAAGCTAACCACTCACAGCTGCGCAATAATTCATCACTCAACTATTGCAGACAGAAATTTCCCAACACTACCTAGAAGTCACACACACACCCTTCTCACCGTCTCTTTTGTGTGATCTCGAAAACAAGACATCACACTCCTGTCATGCACGCCGTCTGCCCAGAAATTTGGCGGCAAGTTTTCTCCTCATACGCGCACTCACACACATGCTCTGAAATAGCCAGGGTCTCTGTTTCCCACTGAGGTTAATTTTAGCACAAGGTGCCCTTGTCTTGTTCTAGGGCAGAGAGAGCTGACATAGACGCTGAAAGTAGGAGTGACACCAACCCAGGAGTATGCATTGAAAGAGCTCAGCCTACAACCTTTCACTAAATTCCTCAGTTTAACATTAATGGACCATGAAGTGAATCTAAAACGTTTAGACTTTTGTTCATTCTCTACATGCACCACCATTTAAAAGTTTGTAGTCAGTAAGATGTTTTTGAGAGAAGTCTCTTATGCTCACCACGAAAACGCTCACTCAAAAGTTAGTGATCATTTATTTGATAAAAATAGAGTAAAAATAGCAATATTGCGAAATGGTATTACAATTAAAAATAACTGTTTTCTATTTTAATATATTTTAAAATGTATTTTATTCATGTGATGGCAAAGCTTAAAGGGATAGTTCACCCAAAAATGAAAATTATCCCATGATTTACTCACCCTCAAGCCATCCTAGGTGCATATCACAATCTTCTTTCAAATGAACACAATCGGAGATATATTTAAAAAAATCCTTAGTCGTCCTCCAAGGTTTATAATGGTTGTGAATGGGGAAAAAAATGCCCCGATCCATAATCGAAGTAATCCATACGGCTCCAGAGGGATAATAAAGACCTTATGAAGCGAAGGGATGCGTTTAGGTAAGAAAAATATCCGTATTTTTATTTATAAATTCAAATCGCTAGCTTCTGGTGGACGACCGTACGCATACCGCACAAGTCGATTTGGGCGGAAGAGCAGAGGAGAGAGCAAAATCATTTTTAAAGAGAAATGTCAGTCGATGGAAGAGAAGAGGAGCTTGAGTTTGTAGCCCAGCTCTATTTGTTTGAACCGCGAGACGCGTCTAAGCTGATGGAAACACGGTTTCATTTCACAGCATCTCAAATGTTGGTTTAGTTATTGATTTGGTATATGACCTCCCAGGAAGTGTCGATTTTTGTTCTCTTGAACACGTGGGATCAGGGTTGCCAGCCCAATTGCCACTCAAAACTAGCCCAATCATGCTTCAAATCTTACTGACCCCAAACTATTGTATGGTAGTGTAAATCTGATTTGTTTCTCAAATCTCACTGTTTGCACTGTAGTTATGCAAAATCGGATTTTGAGTTTGTTCAGACAATGTAGTCAATATCCCTATCTACACTGGTTGCCATAGTAATGACTTAACCAAAAACAGAATATCCTGCAAATATTTACTCACCCAAACTGTCTTTGCAAACTATGACTTTCTTTGCATGGACAAAAACAGTTAAAACATCACAATCTTTGTGTCTTTGCAGAAGAAAGTCAGTCAAACAATTTTGACACAACATGAGGGTGAGTAAATAATTAAAGAACTTTTACTGAACTGTGCCTTTTGCACAATGTGAAAAGACATAAGAAAGCAGATGTCATTGTGGAAAGATGACAGCCTGAATGTACTGAGCAAAAATCCTATTTTAAACTATGAATTATATGACTTTTGCTGTTCAAACTACAAACATATAAATCAGATTTTTGCTGCTTGTCAGAACAAAACCATAGAACTCTTTGCTGAAGGGTTGCGATGTCTTACCTTTCATTTCCTCGTCCTCCACTGTGGCATTACTGCTGTCCGACGACTCCTGTGATATTCAGACACAGAGGACAGATCAGTTTGGCATCATATTAACATTTTTCTGAAAGATCTAGTGCCAAAGTCCTCACTCTCATTGCCATACACACACCATAAATGAAACTGCAGCACTCTGGGGAATCACACGCACAATTAACCAATCAATGATGCATGTGGATTTCAGCACGACTGTTAGAAAAGGCTTGTTATATTTGTTATAATCCTACTCACATACAGGGATTTTAAACACAGTCCACACCTCCACTGAGAATAAACGTTATGAACTCAATAGTCTTTTCTAATTTCACAACATCCTGTGCTGAAATCCGAGAGATTGGCTGCGCTAATAAGAATACAACGAATGCGTATGAGGAAGAGACCGCAATACAAAACAACACATTCTTGGCCTCCAGCAGTCTTCTTTGCTGCACATTTATTCTGCATCATGTGAATTCAAATTCATTTTGTTAAATATGATTTGAACAGTGTAACTAAGCAGCCTCAGATTGTTTGATTTAAAAAACAAACAACAAAAAACAACAATCCAATCTTTAAAAATTGCAATCACTTTTAATAAAGCAAGAAGCCACTCGAGGTCTTGCAGTCACAGCTGAAGGGTGCGACAACACCTTGCAGCAGCAGCAAGTATTTACACACTACTGCACATTCTCTTGTACCTTGTTGACACCTTGTTGCTCAATTGAATACATTGACAGAATGATGTCTCAATAGGAAATGAGGAGTAGGAGGGCATGGTCACCCGAGAAACGGGGCCGTGCACCTGTCACAGCGTAACCGTGGCGATCACCAAGGACACCGGCTCCTGCTGTAAATAGGCCATCAGTATGTGGGGCGATATTATTAGGTGCTCCTGAAAAGACTTTTGTTCTCTCATTCCATCATCTACGCTGCACTACAGACCTTGTTACACCTTTATAAAATGGCAAACGTGGAGAAGTGGACAGCGTCCCACACACACACATCTCAGATTAAGCCCAATTCAGAAGTCACACAGAACTAAATCTAGTCTGCCACCTGGGAAACTCAAAAGTGTTGGTATGGGCTATAAGGAAGTGTGACATCACTGTTTTCAGTGCTTCCACATCTACTTGCCACAGAAAAATCTGTACATTTGAAGTCTTTCTGCAAATAACAGTATGTACGTTTATTATAATCTCATCATAATATTTTCTTTGCTTTCAAAATACAGGCACAAATCTTTAACATTTACTTTGATGGTTAAATTTTAGAGCGGCAGCTAATTATTTAAATAAAGTCACTGTTGTGCTTTTCAGTACAAATATGTCTTGTTCTATTTTATTTTATTTATAAGAGATCCTTACGAATCAAAATAATAATGGATTATAACCATCAGGCACAATTCATGGTGAGTTCATAGACCACTCATTTATATATACAGTACTGTGCAAAAGTTTAGGCAGGGTGTGAAAAAAATGCGTAAAGTAAGAATGCTTTCAAAAAAAAAAACTAATAGAGATATTATTATTATTAATTAAATTAACAAAAAAGTGACAGAAGAAAAAAAGAAAAAAAATCTAAATCAATGTGACCACCCTTTCCTTTAAAACAAATCAAATTCAACAGGTACACTTGTTCAAAGTCACAAATTCAGTAGGTTTAGTTTTTTTAATCATGAGTAGTTATAATAAAAAAACAGGTGATTATACCCATCAATAGAATATGTGTCAATTCAATCATTAACTGAAACAAATCATCATCATGACAAAACACAGAAACAAAAAAGTGGATTGGAACTAAAACACAAACAGCTGGGACCAACCTACAAGTACTAAGACAAGGTGAGGTTGCTGAAGGGCAAGACTGACTGAAAAACATCAACAAGACAGAAGGAGACTGACAGAAGCAACAAACAAGGGTAGCAGTGTAGCAAGTCAAGCAAGGACTCTCAGAGCAGGATGTTAAGGTGGCAGGGGTTTTCCAGATGTGCTGTCCAAGAAAGTTTGAAGAGCACAAGCTGTCAGGCGCTCGTGGTCTGCAAGAAGGACTTGCAGCAGAAAGAGACACAAGGAAACTGCAGCGCTTTCGCAGACATGAAGATGTCTGAGCAGTGCCATTACAGATGTTTGGCAGAAAACAGTGGTGCTCTGCTCACCAAAAACAAAGAAACCTCTGTACACCCAGAAGTTGCTCCATGGTTCACTTCAGGGAAAAAAGGTGGCCTTCATGGAAAGACTTGGCAAAAAGCAAGCCAGGCCAATTGAAACTCAGGAACAAAAAACAAAGGCCAACAACTGGCAACAGAAACACAGGGGGGGCTGGGAATCACAAAGCAAAAATTGGAGCAGATGAAAAAAAAGAAAAAAGTTTGATTGGCTGCAGAAGGCTGGAGTAGTAAATAAGGGGCTGTGTGAAGCGGGCAGAGCATGGAGATGGAGGTGTGCTGCAAGAGTGCAGCAGCAAAAGTGCACAATGGTGGAAGGGTTTTGCAAGTTGGAAATGGCATGCAATGCAATCCTGAGAAGTCATTCCAGAAAGAATATAAATTCACTATACATGGAAGAAGTGCATCTGCATCAAGATCCTTTAGCATGAATACATCAAGGGAGGCATACCATTGCCCCAAAAATTATTCTGCAGAATGACTTACGACCCAGACATAGATTTTAAAGAATATGGAAGTTATCGCCAGTAAAGAAAGATCTGGATCTCAAAAGAAGTGAGTGGAATCCCAGAAGTGAGGAGAGCATCTGCACAACATCCTAGAGAGCTCAATGGGATTACATGAAAGAGAGAGAACTGTGTGAGGGTACCTACAAGAGATCTTCTCCAAAAAAACTGCTGTGAAGTTGTAATGGAGAGGTGATGCTGTTTTAGAGGAATGAGGGCTGTGTCAAAAAATACCTGGAAGAATGTAGATTGTTTTGAAAGCACTTGCATTTTGTTCACAAACTTAATATTTACTAATTCATGATGTAATTTTTGAATTTTTTTCTATTTTTTAACATTTTTTTATTACCTGCCTAAAAACTTTTGCACAGTACGTATATATATATATATATATTCCATGAATGCATTTATAATGTTACAAAAAAATTATTTTTCAAATAAACATTTACATTTAAATTGATTTCATACAATATGAATTGTATCATTTCTCGACCAATAAAGATACAAAAAGCTTTTAAAAAAAATAATGACTTTTTGTCAAAAATATATTTTTTTACTGTTAAGGGAGCTCACAAGTTGCACTTTCAATGTCCACCACAAGAGGTCTCTACAACACACAGTCCGAAGCACAGAGACCTGAGACAGTAGGTTTAAAATTCTTATCATGACACAGATTTCCAACTGTTGCTCTTCAGCCTCATATCGCACACATCTGATGTGTCATGAGTCATTTCCCATCATCACAATCATTAATACAAATCCCAATTAAACAGACCGTCCATTCATATCAAAACAACCGCACCAGCACACACAGAAAAGAGCTCACAAACAAATCTCCAGTTCACCATGACATGCGTTTCATTAGAGGAACACTCATACTCGTTTGCATGTTATGTTTTATTAAAATTTGTTAGTAATAAGGTATTGATACAACTTCAATGGGTACAAGCGCAAGTACGCTTTAAACTTCAAAAGGGTCACGCATGCAGCCAACAGGCACACACGCTCAGATGATGTCAAAGTCTGTAGACACATTAGCAGAAATGGATTGTGGGGATGCAGATCAAACACAGGACGGATGGTGGGAAGGAAAGATGGTGGTGGTGGGGTACCTTAATCCCATCCACTGCATTATGGATGACAGTGGTCTGTGCCTCCTACAGAGCGACAGGGGAGGAGGGGGTAGAAAAACATGAGGAGAAAAAAGAACAAGAGAGAGAGAGAGAGAGACCGTGTGTGGGAGGATGGGTGTTTGTGATTGCCAACCCAGTAAAAATGAACAAATAAAACATGCACGAAAACCACCAGAGGTTTAACAACAGAGAGCTTCTGTCTTCATAAAACAAATTTCCGCACATGTTAGGCTATAATATTTCAGAACCACCAACTACGAAGTCACGAAATTAGCAACGCGTCGCTTTCTCACTTAAAGTGAAACAGCGTGATTTTGACAGAACTACTGCGGATGCTATCACAGCTGCTGAAAACATGTTTATTTTATGCCGTCTCTGCGTACGTGTCGACCCCGGAAACCCGCTAGCTAGACGCACATCAAACCGCATAAATCTGTAATGCCCAATTCTCTCTTGCAGGAAGTAACATTCCCTCAATGTCCAATCAGAAGCCTGTGGTCCCCGTCGTTATGAGGTATTCATCGCCATGACAACCGTTGCCTTGTGCAACAGGCAGAAGTTGCACACTAAGGTTACTATGAACACAGAATCTATAAGAAGCTGCAAATGTTAACAAACAAATATTTTTTTATTTAATTCACAAAGAAATTGTCATTTCAAGAAAACTTGTAATGTCTTGTCCTGTTCAAATTCTGATATATTTTATTTTCAAACTCAATAGTTTATCAGTCATCATTGAAAGTACATTTTTCAAAATATTAAAACATTTTAGTAAAAAAACATACATTATATATATATATAATATATTTAGATGAATATTGGTGTATATGCATTGAACAAATGAAAAGATTAAATATAATCATTCCATCATTCAGAAAAAATTGCCTAATTTTTTTTTTAAATAAAATACTACTACTAATAATAATTATTTTAACAAAAATATAATATAATTATTATAATTAATATTAATAAACTACTACTACTACTACTACTAATAATAATATTGTTCTTTTTATCTTTTTAGTTCTTATATTTAACATTTCGAATGTTCTTAGTTGCTTTTTTTAAATAATGGCTAAAAAATACAACTATCACCTAGGCCTGCATAACTGTACAGTTAATAGTAAAGCTGGAAGGGAAGCCATGAAACAAAGCACTAAGGCTAAAGTCTTTACAGACCATAAACACCTCCTCACTTCACTTCAAGGCTGAGTAACTTTATCTGCACCATAAAACATGACACACACACACACTGGCAGCATTAAAGGGCAACTATGAGGGATCCTAAAATATTTTGATGTATTGGACCACGAGTTGCAATAGCAGTATATGTTGTAACGCATGTCATGTTTCCATTAGGAGCTTACGTCTTCAATGATCAGGGTTCATTCTAAAACTTATTTACTGAGCTTTTACAAACCACAAAACTCTACACAATTCTGCTAAGAACATAGACTATCTATCTATTTCACTTAAGCATGTCATTAAACATTAAATAATCACATCATTGATTTACCCACAACCCTCCCATAATGACATACTGTTTCGTTAAGTTTGCTGCCAGCTCCACGCAATAAACGACCTTCATCATCCACAGATCAAAGCAGACATTGAAAGGCAAAGTGGCATTATGTAATCAAATAAACAACCCCATAAATGCATGCTTAGAGAGTATAGTAATATATCATAGTGACAGAGCACAACTGGATAAACAGAGCTTAACTGGGGCCATGGACAGATACATTAAACATTCAGGGCTGAATCTACAAAAATTATACTTAATTGCTGGGTCACTTAAAAACTTTTAAGTGACCCTTTCTTTAACAAGAAAGAATCTGCTATGGAATAGTTTGGGCCTTTAAGTATTGTCAAGAACTGCATATTTTAATAACAGCTAAAGAGGCAATGATGTAGAAGCAGGTGTTGATCTTTATCACACTATGATGTAATAATGTGCCAAAATTTGAAACGAGTCATTTTCTGAGCTTGGTTTCTATAAAATCTGTTTATGGATTTACAAGTAAATTTTGAGTTCTGAAAATTACAGGATATTTTTAGAGTACAATGAACTGTTGAAAGATCAAGGAAAAATTGATTTCTCAATTAATGACCCCTTTAAATAAAATTATTGTAATTCTTTTCAGTACAAACACGACTTCTTTCACTTGGTGTAATTTGAATTTTTATGAGATACTTGCAAAAAAAAAGAATGATATTGTGTAATTAGCAGGCACAAGCCATTTAGAATGATAGAAAACCTTTTTCTATTTCGAATAAATGCTGTTCTTCAACTTTCTGAGATGCACACGCACACATGGGAACAGCACTGCTCAGGACTGTTAATATTCAACTCAACTGACATCAACACTAGGCCCAGTGGCTTCAAGCGAGGAACACGATTAAGGATCTCAGTGAACCAAACAACAGCCCCTTCTCAGCACTGCAGCCAGAAAACCGTAAGAACAGTTTAAGGGCTCATTCTAAGAGCCCCAGGAGGAGCTTCTATCCTCAAAACAATCCAGATCCTAATGATCCTGCTGCAAAGGGCATAGACACTGCTCACTGACCACAGTACAAATACAGAAATATAACAGATTTTATCACACTGTGACCTTTATCAGTGTAGTGACCCCACAAAATACAGCATTTAGTCACAGAAAACTTGCAAAAATGTAATTTCATTACATAACTAGATATAAACAAAAATGCCCCGAGTTTCAGAAATAAAGAAAAACATTTATTTCACCTTAAGGCATTTATTTTTCAAACTGATATACTGCTCAAAATTAATGCATTTGAACAACGTTCATTATTAATGTCAAAGACGTGCATCATTCATGTCAGATTGTTTCTTATTTGAAATATGTAATTTACATGTGATTGTGTCAACAGCAGTTTTTGAGAAAAAGCAGATAGAGAACTAAAAGAACTAAAATATATATTCATAATGTACTAAAAAATGCAGGTACAGTCACAGACAGAGGGAAAAAAAGGATGGAGTGGAAGAAAGGAAAAGGATTAAAGAAGTAAATACCAGTGCAGGAGAGGGGAGGTTTCCTTTGGGACTGGTGACTATGCTGTTTTTGGTGCTGTTTGTCTGGGGCTGTGCAGGAAAACACAACATACGTTCAGTTAAGACAGGGTTAGGTTAGGAAGGAATGAGGGAGAGATAAGCATGCACATTTACACAATCACACTCACACAAACACAAGAGGCATGGTCATTTTCTATTTTAATGATTGATGTAAAAATCAACTCCCCTTTTAAACGAAAACAGCATTACTCTTTGAGACACAATGCTTTCTAGCAGCGAGAGGGAAGCGCGCGCGGGGGGGGGGGGGGGGTCATTATTAAAGTCCATAAAATGCTTTTAGCCAATTAGGTTTCCTAAACTAATCCATTATACCAATTAGCCATATTACATGCAGAGGCGGATTAGCTAAGGGTGTTTATTTGTATTCTGGGTCCCTCAGGCCTCATGTCTATAGCCTGCAGTGGTTTTGAGGTCATTAACGGTCCTCTTTCCCTCACATAGCTCAGGCACTCATGTGAGAAGTGATGTTAGTACAGTATGTGCCTATGTGCTGGAGGTATGGTCTAGAGAGATGAATGAGCAGCAGCTCACAACTATTGGACCTTCACAAACATGAAATAAACCGACATACACAAACAGAAACACATCATTAAGTGACTTTGACACTATGGGCACACATTCAAATACATACTGTTCCTGATAACTGGACCACTTGATGGCTAGCAGAATTCATTAACAATTCCCAAAAACTTATTGCAGTAGGTCATGGATCTCCATGGAAGTCCAACTTTATCCAAGTAAATGGGGATATCGACCCACTCATAAGAAGAAGAAAAAAATCCTGAGCATCAAGAATATAAGCATCATCCTGCAAATAAATGTAAGTTGGGGAAGCAAGCAGATATTGTATGAGGGTTTGTTGCAGTCAAAACCTTGAGAAGTACACAAGTAGGATCATCAGACATTTTTAAGAAGGAACTAGGAAACAGAGGGTGTTACTCTGCATGTTTATTCCACTGCCCACCTGTGAATGAACAGAAAGGCCTGTACTAAAACTGCGTTGGAAAGCTTTCAGAGAGGTCAGTATTAATCAAATTACATCTTAGTACCAACATGCAGAATGAGACCTAGGAGGGAGACCCATGGGAGTTGGCCAAAATCATTCAAACAGAGTAAAGAACAGCAGGAAGGAGGAACAAAGTTTTAATCAGAAAATACTAAACAAGAAAGTGGGACACATTTACAGGGTCCAAGGGGTCTCACGAAGCCTGGCCTCTGACTCTGTAACAAATCTTGTCCACAGTTTGTTCAAGCCAAGAAATTCTGAGACTGTCTGATTGACATGTAAATCAACCAATCTCTGTTAATTTAGTTTTTGTGAGCCATTTAGGTTTAGAGTTATCTGAAATAGTTTATATAAAACAATCAAGACCAGATGTGTACCCTTAAGGCCCGATCACACAAAAGATGACCACTGTAACAATAACGCCCCAACATACTTTAAAGGGTTAGTTCGCCCAAAAATGAAAATTCTGTCATTATTTACTCAGCCTCATGTTGTTCCAAACCCATAAGCCTTTCGGTTCTTCTTTGGAACGCAAATACAGATCGTGTCTCTTCAGAAAATTTGGACTAAACTGGTCAATTCATATGGATTAGTTTTACAATCTCATTATGAACTTTTTGAAACGTCAAAATGGGAGTCGAGAAGATGAACGAAAGTCTTATGGGTTTGGAAGGACATTAGGGTGAGTAATTAATGGGGGGGGGTGAACTAACCCTTTAAGTGAAATCCAAAAACAAAAAACTGTCATGATGTAATTTTGGACAAAATCAGGCAAAAACAAAGTTCATTAGGAGTTTGAAGCAGTTTGCCAAAGTGAAATCTCCAAAAAAGTACTGTAAAGCCCCTTGCTTTAAAACAATCGATTCCATTAAGTGCTATACAAAATACCTGTGACTCCACTTGACTATGATGCCAAATTGTAGAGCTATCAACAAACATATCCACATTGCTATGATCAAATGCTTTCTTAGCTGCTGTTTGCATACTTCTTTTTAGCCCAAAGTGAAGAAAAAGAATTTTGCTGTGAGAATAGCTTTAATAATCTTTCTAAATCTATGAGAATAGTAAAGTCCATACCACAACTATAACGATAATGAAACAAAGGAACAATATCATTGGAATCACTTTCAGAACTATTTTTGTCCATCTGATGAACAATGAAAACATTGGGAGCCAATCAGAACCCACCCAACATTAAAGAGATCTAGAACTGTGTCGCACACTTACGATAAACAATATTATTGTCCATTGGTGTAGACACTAATATAGTTATTTCCATATTTATTTTTTGTGAACTGACCACTTCACTTGGGAACTGCTAAAGACAGACGATCGGATAATATGAATCAGGAGCTCATTGGATGAAGTGAGGGCGGTCTGTAAGGCTGAGACTAAGATCCAAGATTTGATGACCAGTAAAAAAACAAGCTAAAAGAAGCATATGTTTTAAATAGAACCATAAATCTGAAAACGGAGTATGTGTTATACTGGCCATCATTGCATCATTGTATTTCCCACAGAAATGCAGGATCTGAAATACGAATTTAGAGGAAAGTGTTGCACATTAGCTGGTAGGTGAAGGTACAAGAAGAGGAAGATAAAAGAAAAATAGAAGGGTGTAAATGTAATCAGATTCTCACCATGTACTGAATGGTTGAGCTCGACTTCCGCTTCTACGGAGAGAATGAGAGGGAGAGAAGTGTGAAAAATGCAGGAAACTGTGAGACATTATATATATAAAAAAGTATCTGTTGGCCTGTTTGATAACAGCCTGTTTTCATCTAGGGTGAAGATAAAGGCATTGGAAGATCTCAGATGCAACCAGAACTGTGTATACCGGTCAAAGAAAACGATCTGAAGAATAATTTTGGGGTGTATGTGAAGGTTTGGGTTCAGAGCAAGACAATATGTAGACTTGAAGGTTCTTCTCTACAACAGGAAAATTGTAGGTTGAGGAACAAAGAAGGGGTTGGTCAAGTGAAGGAATGAGAAAAGTGGAAAAAGGAGAGAGAGAAACATGCTGCTAGCAGAGGAATACTTGAAGTGCACTTGAGGGATGATCAGTGTAAGCAACGTTAACTGATCCAGGGTCACTTGTTTGAGACATATGACAATTACTCTTCTGAGATAATCTGGTCCTGAACCTGGAGTAGGGAAAACAACGTAGGAACTACACAAAGTGGGAATGATGTGCAAGGACAGGCGGGGATGCTGAGAGAGGAAGCAAGCACAGTCTGTGCGGTTCAGTGATATTTTTTGTCCTAAAAAAAAAGGGCAGCCAAGAACGAGTTATATTAAGCACAGAATGTTCTGAGAAGCACTTTGGTTGAAAACACAGCAGTGCAACTTCCAATCGCTGCAACTGGCGTATTAAAAAAAAAAAAAAACGCCTCCAATTCTAAAGCAGAATTACATAACCAGCGTTACTGCAAAGAATTAGACACAAAGTAGAAGTCAACTTCAGTTAATTTGAAAAATAGTGACAGAAACTAAATAAAGACCACCTCGGCGTGATCTTTGGAGACGGAGCATAAAGGTGAAGGAAGAAGAGATTCAAGTAAATATGAAAAGGACAGAAGAAATTTTTTTAAATGGCTGGAGGACATGGGGGAGCCTGTTGCTAGGCGATGAGCGGAGCGATGTGATGCTATTTTCGTCTCAGAGTTTCCAGGGTTTCAGACTCACGGCTATTCTTGGAACCAGAGTCACATTCCCCGCTGAACTATTTCTCCACTCAAACACACACACATGTATATACATATACACAGAGATAGTAGGTGTGAGTCACAGAGGTGGGTTGAGAGGTAGAAACAGAAAATTTGGAAACAGGTAGGAATGTGTGTGTCTACAAACACTCCAATAAGTGTTATGTGAAGTTCATCTCTGAGAATCCCGTTTCATGAATCACATTACTCTGGCTCTTGTGGAAGATTCCACAGATTCCTCAATGACATCACAGCCGTCATCGTTATATATCGTTCTCCTAACCGTCTCCCACACGTCCACAGGCGCTGACGGAAATAAAACTTTCATTTCGTCTCATCTTTCAGTGGTATCGCTTGCTCCATGACTGGATAGAGCTTGTTATGGTGTTTGGTAACATCTTATATTTCCACACTCTTATGACTGCTAGAGAGCCCAGCAAATTCACTCCAATATTCATCGTGAGGTTCATTGCGTAATCCACATGCTCTTTTTATATTTTCGCACTAATGTGTGGAACCCTGAGGGATGGGTTAAATTATGGGAAAATGTGTTAAAAGTAGCTAATATATTTACATCTTGCCTTTAAATCAGGGACCAGCATTTACTCATCCTCCTGTAAGTTCAAACTTGTGTTCTGTTTTACTTTTTTCTATTATCTATTATAATTTTTTTAATAACAAAGATGATGTTGCAATGCTGCAAGGATCAACAATTATTTGGAGGCCATAAATGAGCTATATTACAAGTCTTCTGAAGATATGATAGATTTGTATGAAGAACTGGCAGAAAAACAGGGTTTGGAGTAGTAATATAGTGCACAAGTCACATGCTTGACAATCATTGGTCACCATCTGCTTTCATTTTATGGAAAAGTGCAGTTTCAAGAAAAGCCAATTTAAACTCTTAGGGACAGATTTACTAAACTGGACAAATTAGTGTGTGAGAGCAATTCCGAAAAAGCGCAGATGGGAGCGTAAAGTTCTGTGCGTGCTTTACTGACGACAAGCGAATTAAAGAACACAGATGAAGCCGGATCACTTCCATAATGATCAACGCAATCTACCAAGAGCAGTGCAAATTAGCATCTGGTTTAAGACATGCCCTGTGTCTGAAATCGCCCCCTATACCCTTAAATAGGGCACTATTTGAGGGAACAGCCATTTTTAGTGGTGCCCGAAACTTTATCGAGTGCACTCATTCGATCCCAAAATGCACAGCAATAACGAGTGTATAACTGATGTACGCTCGATGGCTAGAGAATACCCATAATGCTCCGTGAGAGTTGTGTGGCGAATGAATTCCTGCATCTCGCCAGAAGATGGCGCTTGCAGCTGAATCATTCTTCCATCCATTCATTCATTTTGCAAACTGCTCATCTGTGGCGTACAGCGTAGTAAAATACAGCTGTAAATTCATTTTAAATTGATTACTAAATTGTTTTTCTAAGATTTATACATAATTTCCATGACAAAATTCAAGATAAATCCTTTCATCTTTCTACTGGAGCTGCTATTTTGCTCATTTTCATATGATTATTAAACAGCAAGCACAAACTACGCAAAAGCAGCAGCCCTTCAGGTGCACTCAGTGTCTGAATTCACTAACTTGCTTTCAGTCGTCTTCAAGTAAACTGTATGAGTGAACTAATGTAGGGAATAGTGAATGAGGGTATAGGGGGCGATTTCGGATTCAGCCATGCTTTTTGGGGGCAGTAAATAATGCCACAAACACCAGTAAATTGAATAGCATAAACCTTAGTCAATCCTCTATGATTCATTTGAATACTCTCCGACCGTAAATTTTGTGTTTGGGTGTAATAAACCAACCAGTAGCGCTCATGCCATGGCGGATTTGCTATTTAAATGGTGGAAAAACTGAACTCTTCTCTAGCAAGGAGACCATCTATGGGACAAGCCGGATTCCACCAAATCATTTTTAGTGTACTCGCTTTGTTCACTCGCCTATAGGTGAATATTACTAACATGTTAATAACAAAAAAATATTTTATAAAATAGTTTATCAAACACAATATAACCTGACAACACTTATGTATGAAAACAGCACAATCATGCAATAAAGAACACACTCTAAACACACACAGCAAGCACTGACAGAATTGCCAGTAAAATAGCAGGGTGGAGAGACATCTTTTAGTGAAAAAAGAGAAGGTACAAAGAAACCATACGATCATGTGTGGGTCACAGTGGTCAGAAGTTCAACAGATCATCTTACCTTAACGTCTGCTTTTTTGTTCAACAAGCTCTTGGCTGCTACAATGGGAGGAAATAAGAGAGAGAGAAGTTAAATCAGTTATTAACCTGTCAGGCAAGCTATTTACCCGGGCAATGTTTCCTAAAAATCAAACAACAATGCAGACATTAATCATTAATCATACTAGGTCATAACTAGGCCCAGGAGGAACCTGCAGACTTATTTTTGGTTCTGCACTCATTTTGGGAGAAGAATTGTATGGAATGCTTTTAAACATGGTAAAATGTGTTAAAGATGGCTAAGAGCACTAAGCCATTACTGGTAAGTAAACACATAAATTAGTTAAAACATTTATTAAACAAGCTCACAAGAGCCTGGGGATTTTCAAAACTTTGTGAATGACAGGCATTTAAATTCTGCAGAAATCTCAAGAACTTTCTGCCACATTCTGTGTTGGCCTACTCAGAACTCTGACTGATACAGCCAGATTTCTACCACTTTATAATAAATTTCATTAATGAGTCATTTGTAATTCTTACTAGATCAGCATTCACTGTAGATATAAATATGAATATACACTACAGTTCAAAAATTTTAGATCAGTATGATTTTTTTTTTTAAAGAAATGAATATTTTTACTCAACAAGCCATTTACAATGTATTTCATTTATGTACAAATGTATTTCATTTACTTGTATTTCAAATAAATGCTGCTCTTTTAAAATTAATTTACCAGAGAATTCTGGAGGAAAAAACCCCATCAGTTTCCACATAAATACTGAGCAGTACAAGTGATTTTAACATTGATAATAAAAGTTACTTGAGCACTAAATCGGCATATTAGAATGATTTCTGATGGATCATGTGACACTGAAGACTGGAGTAATGATGCTGAAAAATCAGCTTTGATCATTGGAATAAATTACAAAATATGCTGTACACTGTCTTGGTGAGCATAAGAGAAAATAAAATACAAAAAAATCATACAAACCCCACTTTTGAACTGCAGTATAATTAAATAAATTTAAATGTAATAAATGTAATTCAATGTTTCATGACACCTATTTGATTGTCCAAAAACTAATGATCTATTAAGTATTATATAAAGTTAATAATGACTTTAAAACTTTAAGATTTATTATAAAGCGATGGCCATTTTGACTGAACGGTTCCCCGTAGTCCAATTAATAAAAATTCTTTTCATGTTTATGCTTTCTTTGTCGCAAAGAAATTCACTAACCATTGCATTTAAATCTGATCCCTTATCAGAGAAACAACTACATGTTTAAAATTAGCTTTTTTAAGGTTCAGCCAAAGAGTTTCTAAAACAAATTAGTTGACCGAGGAACTTTTCAATCAAATTACACATGAACATTATATATGAAAAATTATTTAGTGTTCATCATGGAGAACACTGTAAAAGGTAGCATCTGACACAATCACTGTCCTTGTTGGTCTTGAACCATTTTATATTCAAAATACATATGCAAACATTGCACAGACTCTCTCGATCAACTGTGCGTGCACCTTTAAAGCAGTTCAATCAAATAACCATTTTATTTTTGCATTAAACCTCAATAACACTATCATATCCATGTCAAACTCATTTTGCATCTCTGTTTGCTCAAAGACCCTCACAGCAAGAGTTGGTTAGACTATTAATAAAGCACAGAAAAAATTTGAAGCTTTATTTCTCAGGTTAAACATAGAGATGGGCCTTTTTGATCTTTTTCTAAGCTCGAGTACTCTTTCGGCAAAAATTATGCTAAAATAACAATGCCTTGGTACATTTGTGTGTAGCTGTGACTGGATTTCAAATCCCAGTGAAACATCTTCAAATAGAAGATCAATCAAATTGAGTTACGAAAAATGTGTTTTAGTAATCTGAACCCATCCCTACTGCACATTTTGAAGGGTATCTTAACACTTCTCTGGATAAGACTCCTGTTCTAGATAGTGTTTGCCATTTCAGTTCAGCAAAAAGACTCTCATTCTGTATTTCTGGAAAAAGATCCAACAGATTCAGCTCAGTCACCAATAAGACTGTTTAGTGGATGACATGGGCTGACATTATGCATTAAAAATCAAATAGATACAGAGCAAAAGGTTGCACAAGCAGAGTATTTATGACCACAGTATTTCTGGTAATAAATTGAGAATAGGGTCACTCAAGGTTGGAATTTGACATAGATCCTCCTAAAACTGTATCTGGGCCACCAATCCATCCATCTGGTGGCCCAAAGAGATCAGTGAGAAGAAATGAGCATGTGTCCCTGTAGAAAGAGCAGGAGTGGTGAAGTAATATCTAATACTCTAGAGTGAGTGGAACTCCTTACCTTGCCATTAACACAGAGAGCAAGAGAAAGAGAGGAAGAAAGAATGGAGAGAAAAAGAGAGAGCAGTGGAGAAGAGGTCAAAAAACCAGAGTCCCTTGTGTTGTTTCTATGAATGGTGAAGCTAAAAGGCTGCCTATGTTGCTGTAAATGGGTTCAAGGAAAAAAAAAGTATGTCAACTTATTTTCAGTGCAGTCATAATTTTTCTGAGAGTTTATCTACTTTGCAGGGCCAGAGTCAGCACAAACAAGGTTCAGCAAAAAAATAGCAGGCAAATACGATCGTGCCAGGCTGTTTTTGTATAAGCAGTTTCACTACTCTAAAACCTAGTCCTCAATTGTTCTCTAATGCTTTGAAAAATGTAACATTAAACATGAATTTTTTTTGGTCACACACTTTAGATTAGGGTATGGTTCTCACCATTAACTAACTATCAACTATGACTTTTGCCTCAATAAACAAGTATTATTGTTGTCTTTATAAGTACTAATAAACAGCCAATATCCTAGCAATATACATGCTAATACACAACTAATTAGTAGTGAGAATTCTAAACTAAAGTGTTACCAAATATTCTAATTAATAATTACATTAAATAATTAATAATTTAATCATTGCAATAATAATACATTTATATTAAATATAAATATATTTATATTTAAATACAACAGAATTTGCTATTAGATGCACAAGCAAAACTGAGCATTACAGTTTTTTATACATGACAAAAACGAAAAGAAAAAAAAATATGGACATTAATATGCAGTAGATCCTCCTTTATTGTTATAACAGCTTCCACTGAAACAGTCAAGCTTATTAATTAGAACTGGGTGTCCACAAAAATGGATTTTCTTATGCACTGTATCAAAGTCAAATAAAAGGATTCGAAATGATTCGGATATCCGTCCTATATGTAGTGTAACTGCCTATAATGCAGCAGTCTGGTTGCTCAGGCTGAGGGTAGTAGAAGGACAACAGAGAGAGGCAGCACTACATAAATATTTGATTGCAGGCATGTGGAGGGAGCATCAAATATGAAGCACAGCCTTCACATTGAGCCATAGCACACGCTCAATGTACCAGCTCAACCCTTCTACCTCACTCATGATGCATTAAAAGAAAACAAAAAAACAGGAAGAGGAAAAGCTGAAAAACATCTAAACCTGAATCATTTTCTGCCCTATCAAGAAGGCAAATGGCAAAATAACAGCACTGGCTTCTCCCCCAGAACAGCTGTTTGGACAAATTCTATTTTTTTTCTGAGCTTAAATGTCAATGGCTGTTTACATTTTTCCACTGGCAGAAAAACACTTTTAAACCATTTCAGTTCAAATAAACAAATAACAAGATTCTGAACATCATCAAAAAGCAAAAAATGATTAACTATTATAAAAATTATAACTATAAAAAGAACTATAAAAATACACCAGAAAATATAACCGTGATTTTAACAGTAAAAAACTGTAAAAATGCTACGGTTAAAAACAGATAATTAGTTTACAGAAAGGTTTTGTATTATGTATGGCGAAAAAATGTAATAGACATAACAGTACATTTAATGTAATTTAACGGTAAAATACCATTACATTTATGGTTTTTGGAAATGAAAAATAACAAGTCATTGTATAATTTACATTAAAAAATGTAAATTGACATTCCCACAATTCCTTGCGTGACATTTGATGTATTTTCGTTTAACTCTAAGTCCTTAGTTTTTTCTAATCAGTTATGTAAATTAGGGTTTTATGTTACATCTAATGTTGTCAAATTAATGTTTATTGCATTTTTAAAACGTCATGTGTGTTACCGTGATGGTGTTTAGTGTTTGTGTGAATGAGACTGTACACCTTCTATATACACTCACCTAAAGGATTATTAGGAACACCATACTAATACTGTGTTTGACCCCCTTTCGCCTACAGAACTGCCTTAATTCTACCAGGCATTGGTTCAACAAGGTGCTGAAAGCATTCTTTAGAAATGTTGGACCATATTGATAGGATAGCATCTTGCAGTTGATGGAGATTTGTGGGATGCACATCCAGGGCACGAAGCTCCCGTTCCACCACATCCCAAAGATGCTCTATTGGGTTGAGATCTGGTGACTGTGGGGGCCATTTTAGTGCAGTGAACTCATTGTCATGTTCAAGAAACCAATTTGAAATGATTCGAGCTTTGTGACATGGTGCATTATCCTGCTGGATGTAGCCATCAGAGGATGGGTACATGGTGGTCATAAAGGGATGGACATGGTCAGAAACAATGCTCAGGTAGGCCATGGCATTTAAACGATGCCCAATTGGAACTAAGGGGCCAAAAGTGTGCCAAGAAAACGTTCCCCACACCATTACACCACCACCACCAGCCTGCACAGTGGTAACACGGCATGATGGATCCATGTTCTCATTCTGTTTACGCCAAATTCCGACTCAACAGAAATCGAGACTCATCAGACTAGGCAACATTTTTCCAGTCTTCAACTGTCCAATTTTGGTGAGCTCGTGCAAATTGTAGCCTCTTTTTCCTATTTGTAGTGGAGATGAGTGGTACCCGGTGGGGTTTTCTGCTGTTGTAGCCCATCCGCCTCAAAGTTGTGCGTGTTGTAGCTTCACAAATGCTTTGCTGCATACCTCGGTAGTAACGAGTGGTTATTTCAGTCAAAGTTGCTCTTCTATCAGCTTGAATCAGTCGCCCCATTCTCCTCTGACCTCTAGCATCAACAAGGCATTTTCACCCACAGGACTGCCGCATACTGGATGCTTTTCCCTTTTCACACCATTCTTTGTAAACCCTAGAAATGGTTGTGAGTGAAAATCCCAGTAACTGAGCAGATTGTGAAATACTCAGACCGGCCCGTCTGGCACCAACAACCATGCCACGCTCAAAATTGCTTAAATCACCTTTCTTTCCCATTCTGACATTCAGTTCAGTTCAGGAGTTCAGGAGATTGTCTTGACCAGGATCACACCCCTACATGCATTGAAGCAACTGCCATGTGATTGGTTGATTAGATAATTGCATAAATGAGAAATTGAACAGGTGTTCCTAATAATCCTTTGGGTGAGTCTATATTAATATTGTCATTCTCAGCTTTTGGAAAAGCTGCATGTGACTCTCATCAGCACTGTGTTTGGTATTACAAAGGTACAAAACAGATATTAGTACTTCAGTAGGTTGGTACAGTAAATTAACATTATATCAGTTAATGAAATGTTTTTTACTGTAAATTTAATGGAATTTTTTTATAGAGTGTAAAATGAACAGTTATGAACCATAATTATTACAATATTTAAATTCTACGGTTTTGAACTGTAAAATAGTGCAGTCCCGTAAAACCTAAAATGTTGCTACCATATTTTTTATGGTAAAGTTCTGGCAACCACAGCTCCCAGTTTTTTACTGTAAATTTACAGGGATTTTTTTTACAGTATAAGTATATTAGCATCCATAACAATGGAAGATAATGTTCTGTTTATTATAAGCGTGCACTGCTTTTATGTTGCCTGCCGCTTAAGGTCTTTAAAGCCAACTCAGTTCTGACTGGCTTTCAATGTTTTTGCACTCAAAACAAAATTAAAAGTGATTTGAACAGCATTATTCCTCTCTGTTGTTATTGTGATAGCTGTGGTATGGACTTTCCTGTTCTCATAGAATTAGAACAATTTGTAAAACTTTATAGTTCTAGTTATCATTCTTGGTATAAAAGTCCATTAATTGTTAAGTCATCAAAACAATGAAACAACACAAATTTAATGTGTGGAAATAATATAGTGACCAAGAAAATGTTTAAAACTAACTACCTTCAATTTTGTAATCTGCTTATCCTTATCAGGTGGTCACAAAAACATTAAATAAAATGTTCTTTTCACAACAAACATGGGTGTCCTGACTCCTGACATTTGACTGTTAGTATAACAAAGGTCATGCTTTCAAATAGTCTCCAGTAATTAAATAAAAAAAACACACTTTAAGTGAAAATAGGACCTCAAAATGACTACATTTGCCTGTTTGCATATATTGCTCAGGCAATGATTTGTTTTGTGATAGATTAGCAATGACTGATATTCTAGTTCTGGAGGAGATGCAGAGAACAAAGAATCACTGAAGAGCATGAAAAAGATTCAAAATTAAATGTTCTTGATCAAACTACAACTATAATTTTTAATGTTTTAACTACACAATGTAGGCTAAACCCTAGTGGTCTAAGCTAAACCCTGTAAAATAATGTACACCTGTATACTCACTACGGCAACAATATGGAACAAAAAGAGATATTGTTTTCATGTGTTTTACCTCATATTGTGGATCTTGCATTTCTAATTAATGTTAATAGAAATTCTGCACAATTTTACATCCTTTTGATTCAAGTAAATATAAAATTCTGGAAAAATAAATAAATAAAAATTAAATATATATATTTATATTTATATATATATAAAAAAAAAAAACATTTTGAAATGGTGAGTACAGTTGTCAAGAAGCTTTGACCATGCACAAGTGCACAAGATCCATTCAGCCCATCACACCCCCAAGTTAGTGAACATGCATTAGTTCAACCTCCCATGCAGCATTCAGCACAACAGCAGGCAGACTGTTCCACCCCGGAAACAGGGGTGAACTTCAACTTCACAGACCATTTTAAAAGACAGAGTAAAGGAAGGAAGGAGGAATCCAGAGGATGGAAGTGAAGATGGCTTATGGGTGTCAGATTATAATGGCAAAGAAAAGTGATGAGGAGGAGGAGGATAAGAATAAACCAGAAAAAAAAAGTCAGAGGCAGTGATTTATGGCACATATGAAAGGAAGTAATGATGGAAAGAACAGGACTCAAAAAGAGAGTAGGAGGGAAAAATGCATTCATCATGCAGGGATCTTAGTGTAGATCCTCTGTGAAATAAATAAAAGATTAATGAAATGATGATGACAGTGATGATGACACAGCTGAGAGGACCAATAAGTGGCTACATATGATATCAGACATGAACTACGAGAAAAATTAGGTGAATAATGATACAAAAGTCTGGAGGACAAGAAATGAGAAGAAGAAACAGCAGGAAAGACAGGTAGAGAGTGAGTCATCATGCATGCTTTAGCCCCATGCAGAGACAATCATGGACTAGTGAATGACAGCGGAAATAACATGGCGATATAATATAATGATGTTTGTTTTGTTAAAAAAAATAAAATATATATAAAAAAAGGAAAAAGTAAACAAATTGATTTCATCAAATAAGGAAATGGAAAAAGAAAATGCAAAGGGGAAAAAATGATGAGAGAAGTAAATAAGAAAAGGGAAACGGTAACAGAAAAGGAAATAAAATGGGAAGCGAAAAGGAAACGGGAAATGAAAATGGAAAAAGTGAAAGGAGACGTTAAAAGAAAGAGCAGGAAGTTAAAAAGGAAAACAAAGGAAAAGTGAAAAGAAAAGGAAAGGGTAAGGAAAAAGCTAAATAAGAAATGGAAAAGGATACAGAAATAAAGAAAAAGGAAATAATATGGGAAATGAAAAGGGAAACAAAGAGGGAAAGAGAAAAGAGAAAGGAAAAGGTAAAAGGGAAAATAACAGGAAAGGAAAAGGGAAACAAAAAGTATATGTTAAAGGAAAAGGAAAATGGTGTGCACTGTGTGTAGTGATTAAGAGAATGGGAGGGATATGCAGAGGAGTGTTCAGACAGAAAGGGGCAGAGGAATTGGGCCCTGTAGGGCGGTGCTACCTTGTTCCACCAGCCCTGCAGTAGTGCCTGCCGCCGCGGCTACTGCAGCCGCAGCCGCAGTGACCGAGGCGGGAGCCGTGGTCTGCCTGCTACCCACTAACACACACAGGAGTGTGTATGTCCACACACACAGACGCACACATACCCACCCACACACAATCACAAACAAAATGAGAGGGAGGAACAAAGAGAAAGAGAGGGAAGAGGAAAGGGGGCAGAGTGAAAGAGAACCATTTATTAGTCTATGGGAGAAGAAACTGTCAGTTATAAGAAGAACACGTCAAACCATTTTTTTTTTCTTTGAAAGACAGGTGGCTTGTAACAAAATGATCCCCACTCAAACAAGAGCCATATTGCCATTTCAACCAACATACAACAAAGATAAGACTGACTCAGAGGCAATCATCCCTACTAACATTCAAAATCACATATATTTATCAACGTCCTCTGTTGGACCATCATCTGAAGCGGTTAAAAGCAAAGCCCTGGCATCACAGATGAGTTCAGGAGGCAGAAAGTGCTACTATAACTACTTGAATTTCCATTAAGGAGATCAAATAAAAGGTCATTTACAGAGATTATATGTTCAGGGAGAAACCTAGAAATGAATGCTATTTTGTATTATGTAAGATATCTGTGAGGTCAGAGCTACATGAAAACCACGAGCTGCGAGATGGAGAGGAAAGGATTCTAAATAGGTGGTGGACTGAGAGTAAATGTATACAGACACTAGAGAAAGTAGTCCCTAAAAGCATGTGGACACTTGAAGCACACTTAAAAATGTAAGAATGTCCTTACACTAGATATTGAATTAAGGCACTTGTTGATAATAAATGGCAAAATCAAAATTAAGATGCTAATGGTCTATTATTCTGTCATAATTTACTCACTCTCATGTCATTCCAAACCTGTATGACTATCTTCTGTAAAAGATTTAACTCGATTAATTCAAATTGAGTGGTGCAGGGATGATGTCAAAATCCGGAAGACTAATTCGGCAAGGATTCCCTTGCAATTTTCCAATGGGGTTCTATAAAGGTTTTTTTTTTTGTTTTTTTTGAGTAAAAAAATTTCTGTGGTAAACATAACTTGACTTGGACATTTGTTCTACAACATAAACTGTACACACTCACATGTGAAACCATATGTAGTTACTTATTAGAAGTATACATTTTTTAAAGTAATACTCCCCAAATAATCGTGATTATGATTTTTGCCATAATCAATGTAACAACATGAGATGAGTGATGACAGAATTTTCATTTTTAAGTGTGGACAATACCTTAAAAATATCTGCACACTTTCTGGTTGTCAAACAAACTACACCTGTGGTTATTCTGTAGAGACATATTGAAACATACAATAAAACTGACCTTAGAAGTAGTTGGGTAAAAGTAATATCTTAAAAAATTGAAGTTAGTTCTGAGAAACACTCGAGTCATTCCTACAATGATTTCACAAATGTTTTTTATTTTTATTTTTGTGATTAAAGATACTGTTTTTGTGGCGGTACTTTCCAGAATATTGTGGAAACTAGGTTTTTGCATGATATACATTAGAAAAAAATGCAGAAAACTTGTTTGTTTTTTGTTTTAACAAATTCAGCCGCACAACTTTTAAACAACTGTGTGTGTATTTGACCAGTAGTTCTATGCTTCTCGTGACTGTTTTACTGTTAAATGATGAATTGAATGTAAAAAACTAATTGCTGATTTTTCAGTTGTTCAACAATTGCGAAACAGCGAAAATCTGGAGGGGCTGTCTAGTTTCATTTGTTTCCAGGTGCCATTTGGTTTAATTTCTAATACAATGACATTCAAATATTTTAAGTGCAAGCTAGATGTCAGAGTACTTTTTAGGGCCACAAAATCTGTGCATGAATATATAAACCCTGTATAGCATTTATAGTCTTGTCCACAAGTCACTTTTATTGAGAGACTTAGAACATTTCTTTGGCAGACAGCAGACAACAAAGCACATCAAGACAGAGTGGGGATCTAAAAGACAAACAGACGACTTCCTGGACACCCACGCGAACATACACAGAACTGATTAATCAGAAAACACACAGATCTGTCAATTCAGCTGTCATTTAAAACCGTTCAAAGGGTTAATATCCGTATTCATCATCCCCAAATGACTTACCAGAGAAGTTCCGTGACACAAGCATAGTGGTGAGGATGGCCCCCTGTGAGGAGAGAGAGGAAATATATCCTCTGTGTGTGTAAAAGTAAAATTGAGTGAGCATGTTTGTGTGTGAACATGAAACACACCTTGAGTTTCCTCCTGGCATTGAACTTCTTCAGGCATTCCACAGTCTCTTGTCTGTGCATCATGGAAGCCACAGTAGAGCGTTGCTATGGAAACAAACATGGAAAAAGATTTTGACTGTTCTATTCTAGACCTGCGCTTTGCTGTATAACTGTATAAGTGTTCTACATATCTGCATGTGCACGTCGGAGAATACGTACGCAGACCCATGGGTGTTTGAGAGCTTCCTGTGCAGTGATTCTCTTGGCAGGGTTTATGGTCAGCATTTGATTGATGAGGTTTTTGGCTTCAGGAGTAACTGTGTCCCACTCTGGAGATGGAAACTATCAGAGAAATAAAAACCTATTATTCTGTTATACAGATGTATTCAGAATTGCTTGCACTGTCAAAAAGCACTGCATCAAACAAACCTTCTGTTGGAATCTGCAGTTTCTATAACTTATGCTTCTCTAAGAAAAACCTTACTTTACAGAAAGAAACCGCCTGTTAAAGTCCCATTTTCTGAATTTAATGCATTGACAATTTGATATCAGATATATTGTACGAGTCAATCCAAACTGCCCTTTGAAAAACATATTTCGGCAACAATAAATATGAATCAGTGTTCCCAAGCACATTTCTAAACCACATAAAATGCTACTGGAAGTACTTAAAATTTCAAAAATTATTAAAATGATCCATTCATGCAGCATTTTTTAAATGAGTCTATAAAATGGGAAACCTTTGGAAAGATCATTTTTAATATTAACTTGAGGACAATGAGGGCAAATGTTAATAAGAAGAATGAAAGGTTGTGATATCGAAGGGGAAGAGAGGGGGCGTGAGGCACAAAGCTGATGTAAAACAGATGTAAAACTCACATCATAAGCTCCAGCTTTGATCTGTTGGTAGAGTTTGTGCTGATCCTCGTCCCAGAAAGGTGGATAGCCAACCAGCAGAATGTACAGAATCACACCTTAATAGAGAATAATTAACAAAATAATAATAATTCTGTTCCAAGTGGTGCAAACATAAGCAGCATCTTTAAGTTTGTTTCATACAGTTTATGCAGCTAAATGGTGTTGCCAGGTTGTATAATTTGTACTATACTTAAAAGTATTATGACATACAGGGGTTGGACAGTGAAATTGAAACACTTGGTTTTAGAACACAATAATTTATTACTATTGGTGCAGGGTCTCCTTTTGTGGCCAACAGCATACATTCATCTTCGGAATGACAGAAACAAATCTTTCATTTTGAGCAATTCCTCTTCCAGAACAGTGGCCATGTCACATGTGATGCTGGTGAAAGAAAAGGTTTTCTGACTTGCTCCTCCAAAATACCCAAAAGTAGCTCAAAAATATTGAGATCTAGTGACTGTGCAGGCCATGGGAGATGTTCAACTTCACTCTCGTCTCACTTTCCATTCTGCCACAAGTCTTGCTGTTGTTATTATCATGCTCATACACCGCACCACCTTCAGAGTACAATGTTTGGACTATTATTTGCGAATGGTCCTCCAGAATAGTTTGCCTATCAAGCACAGTAGAGAATGCCACGATATTGTAGCCCAAGCCATACCTGATCCACTCCCTGGTCTTCACTTTACCCCATGCTTGCAACAGTCTGGATGTTAAGCCTCTTTGTGGCTTCTCCACACCGTAAGGATGTGGGAAAGACAGTGAAGGTGGACTAACAATACAAGATTTGCCATGCTGGCACCAATGGAACCAACATTTGGCATTGGCACGAGTGACCAAAGGTTTGGCTGTAGCAACCCAACCATGAAAATTGACCATGTAGAACTACCGACGAACCTTTCTATTACTCAAAAGTCTTTCAAATATATCTCTTTTGAAGTGATGGTGCTCTATGTAACGTTATATAATGTAAGTGACAAATCTCATTTGAAATTTGTGTTGGCTACTGTATACAGGCCACCAGGGCACCATACAGATTTTATCAAAGAATTTGCTGATTTTCTATCGGAGTTAGTACTGGCTGTGGATAAAGTCCTTATTGTTGGTGATTTTAATATACATGTAGATAATGAAAAAGACGCTTTGGGATTGGCATTAACAGATATTCTAAGCTCTATTGGAGTTAGACAACACGTATCAGGACCAACTCATTGTCGTAATCATACTCTAGATCTAATATTGTCACATGGAATCGATATTGATGCCGTTGAAATTCTGCAGCAGAGCGATGACGTCTCAGATCATTATCTAGTCTCATGCGTGCTACATTTATCCAAGGCTGGAAAACCGCCTGTCTGCCATAAATATGTTAGAACCATCACTTCTACCACTAAAAATTGCTTTATAAATAATCTTCCTGATCAGTTTCATCAACTTAGCAAACCAGACAGCTTAGAAGAACTCGATGTTGCAACAGAAACTATTGACGCTCTCTTTTCGAACACTCTAGACTCTGTCGCTCCTTTGCGCTTAAAAAAGATTAAGGATATTAGTCGAACGCCATGGTATAACGAGCACACTCGGGCCCTTAAGAGAGCAGCCAGAAAACTGGAGCGCAGCTGGAAGAATTCAAAACTAGAAGTTTTTCGGATTTCATGGAGAGAGAAAATGATGGAGTACAGAAAGGCTGTAAAAACCGCTAGATCTGCTTATTTTTCAAATCTTTTAGAAGAAAATAAACACAACCCTAAGTATTTATTTAATACAGTGGCTAAATTAACAAGAAATACAGCCTCAACTTCTGATGTTTCCAAACAGCACAGCAGTAATGAGTTTATGAACTTCTTTACTTGCAAGATTGACAACATTAGAGAGAAAATTATAGCCATGCAACTGTCTACTACAGTATCACATCTGACAGTGGGTTGTTGTATCCCTGAGGAAAAATTCCATTCATTCGCTGCTATAGGAAAGGAAGAATTGTCTAAACTTGTTAAATCATCAAAATCTACAACATGTATGTTAGACCCTATACCGACTAAGCTATTGAAAGAGATGCTTCCAGAGGTCATAGATCCTCTTCTTAAGATCATTAATTCATCTTTATCACTAGGTTACGTACCGAAAAATTTTAAGCAGGCTATTATCAAACCTCTTATTAAAAAACCACAACTTGATCCTGGTGAATTAGTCAATTACAGACCGATTTCCAATCTACCTTTTCTGTCAAAAATACTAGAAAAGGCAGTATCATCTCAGCTTAGTTCCTACTTGGAAAGAAATGGTATCTGTGAGGATTTCCAGTCAGGATTTAGACCGTACCATAGTACGGAGACTGCTCTCATTAGAGTTACGAATGATTTGCTCTTATCATTAGATCATGGTTGTATCTCTCTATTAGTGTTACTAGACCTCAGTGCTGCTTTTGACACTATTGACCACAATATTCTTTTGAATAGACTAGAAAATTATGCTGGAATTAGTGGAATTGCATTGGCATGGTTCAAATCATACTTATCTGACCGTTATCAGTTTGTAGTAGTAAACGAAAAGATGTCATTTCGATCACAAGTTAAATATGGAGTACCACAAGGCTCAGTTCTAGGACCGTTGCTTTTCACTCTGTACATGCTACCCTTGGGAGATGTCATTAGGAAGCATGGCATTAGCTTTCACTGTTACGCTGATGATACTCAGCTCTATATTTCCTCGCGCCCTGATGAAACCTACCAATTCTCAAAATTAACAGAAAGCGTAGCTGATATAAAAAATTGGATGACTAGTAATTTCCTACTACTAAATTCAGAAAAAACAGAGATTCTAATTATTGGACCAAAAACTTCAGCACATAAAAAACTTGAATACTGTCTAACACTTGATGGCTGCTCTGTTAAGTCGTCTTCGTCAGTTAGGAACCTGGGTGTGCTCTTTGATACCAATCTTTCATTTGAAAGCCACATTTCTAGCATATGTAAAACCGCATTCTTCCATCTTAAAAATATATCTAAATTGCGACATATGCTCTCAATGACAAATTCGGAACAGCTAGTTCATGCGTTTATGACCTCGAGACTAGATTACTGTAACGCTCTTTTGGGTGGTTGCTCTGCTCGCGTGATAAACAAATTACAGCTGGTCCAAAACGCAGCAGCTAGAGTCCTTACTAGAACCAGGAAATATGAACATATTAGCCCGGTTCTGTCAAAACTGCACTGGCTCCCTATTAAACATCGTATAGATTTTAAAATCTTGCTAATTACTTACAAAGCACTAAATGGCTTAGCTCCTCAGTACCTGAGTGAGCTCTTAATGCATTATAGTCCTTCGCGTCTATTACGATCTCAGAATTCTGGCCAGTTGTTAATCCCTAGAATATCAAAATCAACCGCAGGCGGTAGATCCTTTTCCTATTTGGCACCTAAACTCTGGAACAATCTTCCTAGCATTGTTCGGGAAGCAGACACACTCTGTCAGTTTAAATCTAGACTAAAAACGCATCTATTCAACCTGGCATACACATGACGCACTATAAACTTTTGTCTTCATATCCGTTAAAGGATTGTTAGGCTGCATAGATCAGGTCAGCCGGAACCGGGAACACTTCCTATAACACCAGATGTACTCGGTACATCAGAAGAAGAATGGCGTCTACGCTAATTTTTTGTCTCTCTGCTTATCCCGAGGTTTACCAATTAACGTGATTGGCTGGATCTGGGCCGTGTCCGGGTCGGACGGGGAACCTGTGCCTGTGTGCGGCAGCGATGTGGCCCTGTGGTGTCGGCGGAGACTGTGTTAACTAGCTCATCCTTTATTAAGACCTTACCGACTCATCAGCCAGTGGCACATATCCCAACAAACCGTCCCATACCGGCGTGATCAAAAAGATCTTAAACTAGATGGAACTAGATTAAATATTTTGACTGTTGCGATTCCAAATCGGTTTAATGACCCGTAACTCTGCCTGGGTATCGGACAAGTGTTCACTGTTGGCCAGAGGAGAACTGGCCCCCCGACTAAGCCTGGTTTCTCCCGAGGTTTTTTTCTCCATTTGTTGGAGTTTTGGTTCCTTGCCACTTGCTTGATATTCAGCAGTGTTTTTGATATGCCTGCATTGGCGCCATTGTACGCGAACTGAGCCGAGCCGGATGATTACGTCACTGTTTTCTGCAGTGCTGATATACCTAAATTAACTAGACTAATAACTATTGATATTTGCAACGGAATGAATCAATAATATATAGAATAAGCTGCACAATGACACCATTTTCTTATTAATGTAAAGCTGCTTTGCCACAATTTGCATTGTAAAAAGCGCTATATAAATAAAGATGACTTGACTTGACTTGACTTGGAAACAGGAGAGTCGAGGTGCGCATTTAATTTTGCAGTAGGTTGGGCAGCTGTGGTTTTATGTTTTTTTTTTTTTTTAATACAATCCGGGTTAGTACCTGGACATCCCTTTCAGACAGCTTCTTCTTTTACTCCTGTTGGATGTGGTTCATCCTATATGATGTTATGCTGAAATTACCCTGGATACAATAGATCTCTATACACAAGAAAGACTCACTGTCCTGGTCACAGATGAGTCAGCGAGATATGCACCAACAATTTGTCCTCTTTTGAACTCTCATTCATCTCCCATTTTGGTTTGTGGATTGCAATGTTTTATTTACAGGTGTGGTATTGCTCTTCTAATTCAACTTTCACACTCTGCTTTAACTGATGGAATGTAAAACCAGTGAAGATTGGCCACTAGGCCTCCCGTATATAGGTGTGAAACCTACAATACATTGGCAAGTGTTTCAGTTTTATTATCCAAACCCAGTAGATGAGATCTGTTTGCTAGGAGGTTTAACTGGCGTGTCTGTTGCCGTAAAATTAGACTCCCATTGAAAATTAATGACTTCCTGTCTCCGTCACTGCAAATCTCTGTGTGTGTGAACATCTTTTTAGGACCCTGCTGAAAGTAAAACTAAGCAAACCAGCCTAGAACCTTTTTCCTAGTCTGCTTGATCTCCTATACTGGCCAAGCTGGTTTTGAGCTGGTTTAGCTGGCAGGGCAAAAAAAATAAATAAATAAAAAAAGAACAGCTGAGAACAGAAACCTCTCTAGGGCTGATTTAAATATTTTTTTCTTCTTTTAGCAGGAAAGGTAGATAAGTCACAGTTTTGAAGCACGGCACAGACAACTCTATTGTAATTAGCATGTACTTGTCACTGTATTTGAGTTTATTTACCACAGGCCCAGATGTCCACCGGTTTGCCATATGCCTCCTTCCTCAGCACCTCAGGGGACAGGTAACCTGGTGTCCCTGCAAATCCTGAAACAAATAGTATAGCACACACTCTTTCACATACTAAGTGTCCAAAAAGAGAGTCGTTTGGGCATGTCTCAAAATTAAACAACAGGTTTGCATTGCTATGGCAATGATTACATACCAAACCATGCCTGCTGGTCTCCCTGCACCTCAATGGCCAGTCCAAAGTCAGCCAGTTTCACAGCAGCATTCTTGCACTTACTGGCCAAGAGCAGATTCTCTGGCTGAGGGGAGAGTGAAGACAACATTTCTCCTGCCTTAACACACAACTTAACTGCCTCAAACACACACAATTAAAATAACACACTGAGCATGCTGACACACACTACACAACAAGAGATTGTCAGATTTCCATCAACACATTTAATCTTGCATACAATCAACCCCCAAATCGGATTTTGTGAAATAGTAGTTGAATGATGAGTTTGGTTGAAGAACATTCTGACTGCAGAACGTTTCTAAATGAAGAATGCAGAAAACAAAGTTTGTCTTAACTGGTAATAAGAGTGTGTGCGAGTAAGTGTGCATGTTTTTCTCCCAGCTGACCCAGATTATCTAGCCTCATTATTCTCTGTCACTGATGGATGCTAATAATGTGATATCCCCTCTAGTGCCCCCTGATGCTTCTTCTAGCACACACACAAGATAGACACTATCTTATAAATCTTGCTAATGGTAGCATCTCTGATCTGTAAGGGCAGGCTAACACATAAGCACTGCACCATATATTCAAACCTCAAGCAGCTTTTCCTGCATTGCAGTGTCTGGTGGATCTAGCATTCACTTCCCTCACTCTTTTTCCCCACAAAACTAAGATAAATAACAAAATATATACACTACAGTTTAAAAGTTTGGTGTCAGTGAGAAGATTTAAAAATAATAATAATAATAATGCACTTACATTTAGGGTAAAAAAAACATTTATAATGTTACAAAAGATTTCCATTTCAAATAACCACTGCTGGAGTAGAGTACCGACTGCTGAAAATTTAGCTTAGCCTATCACAGGAATACATTATATTTTAAAATATATTATTGTTAAATTAAATTGTAATAATATTTCACAATATTGCCATTTTTACTATATATTTGATCAGATACATGCAGCTTTGGTGAAGTTCTTTCAGTGATATTGAAAAATGTTAGCGAACTCCCCTTCTTTCCTTCTTTTAAGTGGAGATACATAACTAACTGATTTGAGCCAATGAGCCAAAAGCATATGCAGAATGATCTGTTAATGATAAACTAATATGAAAATTATCTGCTGAAGTCTATATAGATATTAGCTATAGTTGCAGACAAAGTCACCTTGCTCTCAAGTGCTCACAATCCCTTACGGTGGAGAGCTTACGTATGACAGCCCATCTGCATATATCTATGGATGTAAACGCTATTAAGCAAAAGTGGCTCCTAAATGTTTCATTTTGAGCCAGTGTTTATCCCTCCTCCATAACGCTCATTATAACAATCGCCTCACCACCACCCCTTCATTAAAATTTCTTAGATTTTGTCTCCATCCTCAGCAGCACTTATATAGCATAGCTAACGCAGTCTACTTCCAAAAAAAAAAAAGAAGAGGTTAAACGTGCACACTGCTGAGGGACTGGAACACCAGGAGATAATCCCAGCCTTAAAGCTCAGTAGTGGGAGGAATTTTGATGAAAAGCACCCTTTGAGAACAATTCCAGCAAAGAAGATCTGCCAAGAATCGCTCTCCAGCACTCTTTCACGAACATATAACCTCTGCAGAGAAATCCATGACTTGACTTCCTCGCAAAAATCTCATCAGAATGGAACAGCTAAGAAACAAAATACATATATGCATACCGAAAGCACACACACAGCTGGATGCACTGGTTAAGTTGGCTTGAGTAGTTCAGTAAAATCCAAAAAAACATAGGTGTCGATAAATGTGTCCTGTGCTATTGTGTCTGTGTGCAAGATCACTGCTCTTTTCTGCAGTGGTATTCCTGACATGTCCACTCTGATTCCCGGTATGGAGGAGCATGTGCCCCATTCAAAAGGGCACTCCTCGAGGAGACACTGATAGCGTGAAACCAGAGTTCAGGTACTGTCAGAGTAGAGTATGGAGCTGACCATAGCAACACCATTTTCAGCTTTTACCTTGTTTCTTTTTCTGCTACTATAGTGAAACTGCAGCATGAATCTAAACCTACACATATAAAATCTAGTGATGCACCAAAAATTTTGGCAAACAAGTTTTCAGTTTCAAATAATTGACGGACAAAGTGATGTTTCTTTATCCCAAGCACACAGCACCCTGAACAATATATTCAATAATCCAATTACCCAAATTTAATAACCAAAGCAAAAAAAAAAAAAAGTTTCTGAGTTTCAGTGAGAAAATATTTTGGTGCATACTAATTGAAAACGATTGGAGCACCTGGTAGCAAGACATTTACTGATATACATTTAAGTCTTTGTATAACTACCTTTTTTTTTTTTTTTTTTTAAATGATTTATGCATTTTGAAGAAAACCTGCAGATAAACGTGCATTTATAAATGGCATTACACATATACAGTAGTCACAAGTCACAATCCCCAATCAAATCACTTATACATGCATACGAGACACACAAACAAGACAAACAACTGTAAGAAAAATTTATGAGATTATAAACAACAGAAACACATGCAGCTTGCATTCAGAAGCAGTTTTTAAGCATCACCCTCTCCACTGACAAACCACATAGCATTAATTATGTGTTGGCAGTTAAGACAAGCATCCTAGCTTATTTTACGGCCAGTTCGCACTGTAATCCAACTGCAAAGCATGCTAGGTAGTGTGACACTAGGAATTATGTCCAAGAACATTTCGTGAAGCACACTGCGTTTTAGAGAAGGTCAAGGGTCAGAAACCTGGACATGACGTCTGGTCTGGGACCCTGAAGTCTACGCTGACTCTCTGGGCAATAAAAGTAATCTAGAAGGTCAGAGTTACATTGTCGTGGTTTGTCTATTATTTTTATTTTTGACATTTTAGTGTAAGCGCCTTTGAAGTGCTTGATCAAAAAATTTAAATCAATGTTGCTCTTTAAGTCAGCCCAATGAGCAGTCTTACCTGAACATTCATCAAAGTGAATTTATCACCAGCAACTGCCATAAACAGAAACTCACACGCACGTGGTACACTATCACTGTGTGAAATCAGACTGACTTCCATTGCATTTCTGACTCTTTTTCTTCATTTTCACAGACAAACCAAAAGCTGCTATCAATAATTACGTCAGTCACCTTCAAATCAACACAGCGATAGGCACAGATTTCTACAGTATATACCAACTTTTATGAGCACATACATGTTCAAACACTTTAAGGACAGCAATGACATCACAATTGGCACTTACCTTCAGGTCTCGGTGCACCACGCCCATTTGATGGCAGTGAAGCACCGCCTCCAAGATCTGCTGGATGCAGTGACTGCATGCAAACAGCAGGGGGCGGAGGTTAGTCTGAGCAGTGCTACAGTCCCGTGCACAGGCCAGGGGAGAGGGGTATTTGGGGCAGGTAAAAATGTAAATGGGAGGGGGCAGGCCATCTCTCTAGACTCAAGCATTGCCTCCATGTAGATAAACATTAGCACAGAATAATTGAAGTATAAACCCCTTAAATCCTCAGAGGTGAAAACAGTGTGACAGTGTGTGTGTGTTATAGATATCTAAAATTAGTTACAATTAAGACATGGAGGCAACACTTTGTGCCTATTGAGAGTACAAGAATGTTTCTTTTGTCCACATATGAAGGACCTGTTCTATTAAATCACTGTAAAATACAAGAGTTCACAAAAGACGTTCCCTATTGCTTTCCCACCAGCTTATTTTTATGTACCTTGAACAGCCTTGATTTAAAAAGTTTAAAAAAGGAAAACAAAACTCTAAATATATTCTCATGAACTGATCTTAGAACGGATCTGAGATCAGATCACTTTAAAAAGCCAAAAATACAACAAAACTGCATTTTCAAACACCACCATTCAAAAGTATGGAGACTTTTTTTTTAAAGAAATATATACTTTTATTCAGCAAGGATGCATAAATGATCAAAAGTGAAGTAAAGACTTGTATGTTGTTGCAAAACGTTTCTATTTCAAATAGAATGCTATTCTTTTGAATCCTTTAAAATGTATCACAATTTCCACAAAAGCTGCACAACTGTTCTGCATTGATAAGAAGAAATTCTTTACAACGATTTATAATGATTTCTGAAGAGACTCTTACAGGTCTGAAAATTCATCTTTGTCACCACAGAAACAAATTCTCTTTTAAAATATATTAAAATAAAGTTATTTTAAATTGTAATATTATTTCAAAATATTGCTGTATTTGACTTTATTTTTTATCCAATAATAGCAGCCTTGATTATAAGAAACTTCTTTTTAGCAGCAGCAGCAGCAGCTCCTTCACATTTAAAGGTACACACACGAAAACAACCTGTTTTTGCTCACATCCAAATGGGGAAAATTGGACAAGCTTAATGATCTGTGGGGTATTTTGAGCTAAAACTTCACAGACACATCCTAGGGACACCTGAGACTTCTATTACATCTTGTAAAAAGGAGCATAAATAGGTCCCCTTTAAGGCATTTGTATGACCAAGCATAGTCATGTGTAAACATACTTCAACAGAACTGCAATATATTAGACAAAAGCCAACCACACAAAGTATTGAATTTTTTTCAATTACAAAGACATGCCACTAAGTGCATTTCATCGACAACATTACAGCAGCTTACTCTTCTTCTCTCTAGGTAGGTCTCAGAAATTAAAACTTCATAAGGTAAATCATACAAAATATCACAGCTGTATATCTATGCAGTCTTTGACGAATATAGTGACATGAGACTGTAATGAAATTGCAGATTGAGTGCGTGTTAAGAAGTGTAGGATATCAGCAACACATGCACACACACGCATGTGAGCTGGTTGCCAAGAGACCCCTGCATTTTGCTATGCATGAGTTTAGCCTACGCCAGGACGAAACCTCAGGAATAATGGGTTTGGTATTTAACAGCCCAAAACCAGATTCGACATCCAAGCGATAATACACTGAGTGTCAGTGAGGTTGGGTGGTAGAGGAAAAGGCTAAATCAGTAGTGTAAATCAATTAATTAAATGGCTCAAATGGTTTAATGCTGGAAGAAATGCTTCCAAGATGGGGGGTGTCATAGCCGTTCAACTATCACAGATTACATGGAGGGTTTGCAAGCTAAAGTGAGAGTATCACAGTGTGTGTGAATGTCATGTGATATGGTGTAACTGTTAATGACATAAACTAAATCTACAAATTTACTTACCATTTAAACAATTAGGGTCAGAAAAAAATATATTAAATTCTTTTAATAAATTATTATTTTATTCAGAAAGGACACATTAAATTGATCAAAAGTGAAATTAAAGAGATGTTTAATATTACAAAAGCTTTGTATTTCAAATATTCTCTTGACAAAATCCTGACAAAAAAGTATCACGGTTTCCACAAAAAAGCAACACAACCACTGAAGACTGTAGTAAGTTATTTTCAACAACATTCCTGTTTTCTGTATTTTTGATCAAATAAATGTAGCCTTAGTGAGCATAAAAGACTTTCAAAAACATTCAAGAATCTGATCCCAAACTTTTGAAAGATTGTGTATTATCACGCATCAATCCATATAAATTATTTCAATAGAATTATCACTTTTTTTTCTGAAAAATGTAATGCCTTACAGCTAATTAATGTCAATGTTCACATGAGAAGCAATTTTTTTCTTTCATCTCAAGAAATCTAAAGAAAAGGTAAAATTGTTATATTAAGATGTAAAAGATTTTGCAGATTTTGGCTCCCGAGATTGTACCATTTGCATAAAAGCTCTCAGACTGTTATGCATAGGATCAAGTTTAAACTTTTTGGATTCAACCTGTGCTTCTGACACTGTAAATCTAGTTCCCTTTCAGTCGGTCACGTTCGACGTACGTCAGAACTGAACCGACGAATTGGGATATCGCACGAGAGCCCTATCATCTTCGAGTGTAAACTAAACGAGCCAATGAAGATTGGCGTGCGAGCTTTCGCGTGCCGCACTCCGCCCCCGCGAGCGGGCATAAATACGGAAGCGGCAGCGCTCGCACTTTGTCTTTCGCTTCGGAGCCGTGCAGTTCTCAAGCTGCAGCATCGGAGAGTGTACGAGAGCTTTGAAGAGTGGTGTTGGTGTGACGGCGCGTCAGCGATCCCGCGATTCAACGGCCAAAAACAAACTGCTGTTATCACAGCAACCTGAGCAGAAAGAGAAAGTAAAGGTTGCGATTTGGGCCGGATTGAGTGCGCGCTGCTGGTCTGCTGATACCTGCAGCAGCGCCGCGGTGATTCCCTGTGCGCTTCAGCACATTCCAAAAGAGCTTCAATTTCCTTCACGAGCGTTGAGTGCGTCTTTTTCAAGATGTCATTCCGCTCGTGCGCTGCTGGATGCGGTCGTTCCCTGTCACCAGCTGACGGGCACAATCGCTGCATCACGTGTTTGGGCGTTCAGCACGCTGAGGCAGCTTTTGTGGATAGTTCATGTTCTCATTGTGGGAACATGACTATCGCGGTGTTGAGATCGCGGCTTGCTTACCTTGGTTCTCAAGGCCAAGCCCCCGTCCCTATCCCCCGATCTAGCGCCCCCCACTCTGGGGATGAAGGCTCGGATGCGCTGCCTCCTTCTGGGAGAGTGGCGTATTCCGAGCCCGATCCAGAGTTGACAGCCATGCTTGCCCGGGCCGCCGGGAGTATCGGGCTCGAGTGGAACCCTCCACCGTGTGGCAGCCCGTGCTGGTTCTCAGCGCTCTGCCCCGGTTCCTTTCTTTCCGGAGGTGCATGAGGAGGTGACTAGATCGTGTTATTTTATTCCAATTACTATTATCTATACCCCTTTATCTGAAACAATTTGCAAATTTACCATCAAATTTAAATTAAAACAATTTTAATCGGCAAATATACATGCTGGAAAATGATTTAGTCATTCTGTTCTGCCCTACAAAACACGGAATAAATTATTAAAATTACATAAAACTATTTAAAGCAATCTAGTCTTAATGACCATATTTAATCACTTTGAGCTGCATTCCTGATAGGGTCAGCGCTGCATAAATAACGTTATAGCTGTGATTATTATTATCCGTGTGCAGTGTGCTCTGCATGAGTTTACTGGTATGTGTGTAAAGTTCTGGCATGGCAGTAAAGTTCAGAGCTGTAAATTAAAGTGCTGCATTTGCTTTCTAAATGTCTCCCATTAAAAGTCCATGGAGCCTGACATATGGTCATGGAAAGTGTTAGACAGAACGTTTCTGAATAAACCCATTTCTGAGAGGGAATCTGTCTGTTTACTCTGCCTTTAAACATATGAACGCATATAGGGATATTTATATATATTAAAAAAACATGTAAGGTTTTGTGCATTCATCAGTGCGTGTACGTATGTGTGTTTCTTCACACCTCCCACAGTGTCAGCTGCTGATCATGGCTGGTCTGCATGAGAAGATGTGTATAAGAGTGTGTGAATTTGTGTGAGAGTGGAAGTGTCACTGTGTTTCAGCACAAATCCTCCACTCGAAAGAGCTGCTGTGGACATTAAAATGTCTAAAAATGTACTGATCACTATGCTGCACTTTCTAATATTAGCTTTGTTTCCTGTACTAACGTCACGAAATGTTACAGTATTTGAGTCTTCATAAGCTAGAGAAGTAATTTAACAGCTAACCTTTTGCAAAAATAAACAATGGGAAGCAATGCACAGACACTCTCTGCCGATACCGATAACAGATTATTCAGAATGATATCTGCCGATTTTCTCAAGGAAAAAAAAATAATGCGGCAAACTACTGTATATATGGAACCCTCTTATTTATCACATTACAATAATATTAGAGGTTTTAAAAAAATTAACAAAACAGAGCACAAAATATTATATTCAACTGCTATTTGTTTTCAGTTATATAATTACACTTAAATTAAAACTGAAATGTTTGTATACAACTCAGTCGTCTTGAAGGTAAGTGTTTATGAAAACTACCTTATGGTGGTTTTCAGAAACACTTGCCTTCATGACAAATTTATCCAAACATAATATATATATAATTAACACTAAATAAGCATAGTGTTTATTTATAGCTAACTAATGAACAGTGCAGAGAGAGGTAAATGCGACATTAACTGAAATTGTCCACAAGCTGTTTTATTGACGTCTTCCTGTGGGTGAAACACTGATTGACCGATTAAATTCGACTTGATATATTTCGGTAAGCTGTGCTGTATCTTTCAACATACGTTTTGACATTCATGCATGTTTTCTTAACCTATAACTTAACTAAATTATAATAAAAAAATTCTTTGAGTGTAATTTAAGTGTTTGTGTACAAATTAGTTCATTTTAACCTTCAAAATTGTAGTAATGCAGTACCAACTGACTCAATGTATAGTTTACAGTATTTGTTGAGATTTTTCTTCCTTGAGAAAATTTGCCATGTACTGTATCTGATATATATCCAAAATAAACAATATTGAATCAGAATCAAATCGAATCACAAGCTTGTGAATAGAATTCGAAACGAAACATGAAATTTGTGTCAACACCCAGTCCTATTACATATAATAATATAATAATATATAAGAACAAAAAGCCAAATGAAATCTGCATGTCTATGTGAATGAGCGGCGCAGTTTTGTCTAGTACACGCATACTGAAGCACTCGTGATCCTTTTGGAGTGTCTGCCAACTCACTGTATGAGGACATGAACATGAACAACTTTATCTCCAGAGCTGCTCTGAGAGTTCACTTCACAAGCATTTCACTATTTCATTTGATACAAAAATACACACCGTTACAACTTGAAGAAATTGTGACATTAATTATATCACAATTGTACAGAAAAATGTACTTCTCAAAGTAATAATAATAATAATAATAATAATAACATTTATTAAAAAGATTTTTATTTGCAGCAATTAGTTTGCCAAAAAATATGGAAGGTTCAAATTTCATAACATTTTCGAAGATTAAATTGATAAAGTTTGTAATCATTTATTGATTATCATTTGTAATGATTATAATTTGATTCCAACCATTTTATTAGAATAATCTATATTAAATCATAAAACACAGAATCCAGAAAATTAAAACATCACAGGGCATTCTCATTGTTAAAAATGTAATAAATTATTAAATTATTAATTGTTTTATGAATTCAGTTGATTAGGCATAATTGTTTGCTTTTATTAAAATTTAATTAAACCAATAAAATGTAATGCAGAAAAATGTAAAAGGAAACAGAATTTGGGACAAATTAAAATGGATTTCATCAAATGTTTGCCCAGTCTTTCTGACACAGAAAACATGGTACGAACATACAGTAATTTAAGAATGTTTATACAAAGAAGCACTATGAAACTTTGAATACACAGTAGCAGAATTGAAATATAATTTAAGGGAAAGTTCTGATCTCTTTTACTCACCCTTGTGTCATTCCAAATTAGTTTGACTTACTTTCTTCTGTGAAGAAGGTTTGGACTAACATGAGGGGGAGTAAATGAATTTGTATTTTTGGGTGAACTGTCCCTTAAAAAAAAGTTGAGGAATCAAGAATTTAAATAAATAAATAAAAGCAAAAAAAAAAAAAAAAATACCCAAGACACATTAAAGGTTCTGATCATCTGAACAACAGCATCAAACTAAAGATCAAGCGCAGAAGTAAGGATTCGGGAGGTTTGGGAAAGCAGTCAATGGATTAGAGGAAGCCCATGATGCCATACACATACAAACAGACAGACAAGACAGGCTACAACTACAGACACACAGACAGGAGCAAGCAGGAGCAAACAGACAGGCCATATACAGGCAGTGTGTGAGCTACATACTGACCTTCAGGTCCCTGTGCACTATGTCATGTTGGTGAATATGATGGACACTGTCTAGAATCTGATGGATACAGTGACTGTGAAGACAAAACGGAAGAAAAGAAAAAGGAGGGGGGGTGAGAGGTGGGGGAGATGTGAGGATGGATAGAGTGAAATCAAACGATTGATGGAGTGATGGCAGTGCATTGAACAAAAGAGGAGAGGTGAGAGAGAACGCAAGGTGACAGGTTGAATGATTGAAACACAAGAGATGGGAAGAGTAACAAACAGGAGAGGGTGAAGATTGAAAGGAGAGAGGGAAGTGAATGGTGGAAGTGAAGAGACAGAACCATTTAGACGTGAGACACACAACCATAAACAACAAGAACAACATCAGAGAGAGTAGAAGAAGGGAGGTGAGGAGGAACAGGTGTGTGTGTTAAAACCGAAGGACGTGAGAATAAGTCCAGGTGTGTGGATTAACAACAATATATAGTGTACACACACACAAACGCCATACACACAAATATAAACATATATTTGGGTTTGTGATTGGGAAGATGTTTTCTTCTTTTTTGTTTTCTTTTAAAGAAGTCTCTTATGCTCACCAAGGCTGCATTTATTTGATCAAAAATACAGTTTTTAAAATATTTAATATAAAATATTAAATATTTTCTATTTTAATGTTTCAAAACATCATTTACTCCTGTGATGGCAAAACTGCATTTTCAGCATCATTCCGCCAGTCTTCAGTGTCACATGATCCTTCAGAAATCATTCTAATGTGATGATTTGATGCTCAAGAAATATGTACATTTACATTTAATAATTTAGCAGATGCTTTTATCCAAAGCAATTTACAAATGAGAACAATAATAGCAAATTAAAAAGGGCAACAATATGCAATTACTGTGTCCCCAGTCTCACTCTAGCACAGCATTTTTTTAATAATAAAAAAAGATGAATTCAAAATGTACTAGAACAGTAAGTATCAGTATTAATGAAAAAGATGCATCTTTAGCTGTTTCTTGAAAGCTGCTTGGATTGAGTTAGGCAGGTCATTCCAACAGCAGGGAACAGTCCAGGTAGAGGTCTGTCAAAGTGATTTTGTGACTCTTTGGGATGGCGCCGTTCACTTGTAGAACGCAAGCTTCTGGAGGGCACATCAGTCTGAAGTAGTAAGTTTAGGAATAGAGGTCGTTCTGTAGGCATTTTTATCAACAGCTAATATTTATAACAGCTAATTAAGATTCTTTGATAAATAGACAATTCAAAAGAAAACACATATTTGAAATTCAAATATTTTGTAACATTATAAATATCTTTACTGTCATTTAATGTAAAATGTTAAGGGCATGTAAAGCATTCTTGCTTAATAAATTATTTTTTTAAAGAAAAAAAATCTTAGTGCCCCAAAACGATAGTGTATATATATATATATATATATATATACACCTGATCCAACATAATTGTTCACTATCCAGTGGGATAAAAATACACACAGTCTCATATGTTTAATAATTCATATATGTGTTTTCGTCCACCTGCTTAGGGGAATAAATCTAGTGTTCAATCAACACTGTGTCTAAACCATACACAATGTGACACGTTTCCAGTGAAATGTTTGTGTCCACACTGAATGTGAAATTGTAAGATGATGTAACACAAGTACAGCCAATCAGAAAATATTTGATGTTTAATATATGGTTATGACAGACAGGACTTTAGACTAGTGAGATTTCACAGTAGGGATGCACCGAAATTAAAATTTTGGGCCAAACACAGAAACTGATTTTTTATAATTATTCATTTCTTATTTTAAATTAGTCTCTTGTATACCTGTAGTATTAGACTTTTTAATTCAATGCAATAATTTTAATGAATCTGAATTTAAAAAAACTAATTTAAAAACAAGCCACACTTTCATTCAGTTCTATGCAACAGAATCAAATTTAACCGATTTATTTTTTGACCAATTATCAAAATAAAGTATAGTCTTACAAAGCTATTATTATCAGAGCGTGTGAGCAGATAGCAGGGAGCGGATCAGTGAACGAGAACGTTGCCCAGCACGGCCATACCACACCATGTTACAGCACAGTAGGGCTATTGCAAACAGAATCAAACAAGTCCAGTGAAATTTTGCGTCGGCATGTTATTTGAACAGACTTTGCTTTTCCGGTGAGCGTGAGTGGTACCATGAAGCATTTGTGCTGTGAGCGACTGAGCAGATTGAGCAGAGAGCACAGCGCATACATGGAGCCGAACATACAGCAATCGCTTCGAAGCTGTACATCTCTGGATGTGGAGCCACTCGCAAAGTTACAAAACACACTGTGCAAGAGTGAAACCAGATTTCTGAACATGGAGGGGCGGGCGGCATTTTTTTTTCCGCCTTATATTATCGGCCAAAAACTGAAAATGCCATTTTCAGCAGCCAAAATTTCAGTGCTTCGTTGTTTCACAGTTGTCAGCACAACACTACAGAAATACAAAACACATCTGGTTAGGACAAAAACGTAGAATTTAAAGGAAGAGCATTACGTTACACACCTTGATTTCTACATTCAGTTTTGCAAGGATATTATTGTTAAATCTAAATAACACTGAAATACGTTGTGCTGGATATATATATATATATATATATATATATATATAAATATATATTCACAGTAAAACTAGAACGCTCTAGAAACTACAAATATTTTAACAGATTAGCTTGACAAACAACATGAATAAGAGATGAATAGTTAAGTCTTTCTGATTTCAATTACTAAAGCTTGGGCCAGTTTCCATTCACATTAGTGTCACACTCTCTTTCTGTCGCACATCTAACAAGAGCCACAACACAGCGATGAAGGTGTCAGTGACACCATCACACACAGAATGAGAGAGCTAGAATATCCGAATAAATGAGAGAAGGCAGACAGAATGAGAGAGACAGGTGGAGAAAGGAGGGGAGAAAAACGAGGCCCTAATTACGTGTGTTAATTGGAGCCCTAGTTTCTCCCTCTCTCTGAGGAGGCAGGGGGCAGCGCACGGCTGCAGGGCTTCACAAGAAGAGGGGTATTTAGAGTGAAAGAGAGAACAACAGAGATAGAAAGAATGGAAAGAGAGAAAGAGAGCAAGAGGAGGGACAGACAGCAGGTGGCTGGAAGCAGGTCAGCAGGAGAGGAGCGCTAGAGAAGAAGCTGCATCCACTCCAACAAAAGACACACGGAAACATTTGATTTCTCCGTCACCTTTACAACTTTCCAATGATTATAGTGGTAAATAATAATCCACTTCTAAATGATATTTGTAATATGTTTTAGTAATTTTTTTATCATATTTTAATAAGTAACAACTTATATTTAAATAATAAAAATAATATTTAATATGTCATTATGATTTCATAAAAACAAATGGGATTTATTTTATATAATTTATAATTATTATTATTATTGTCATTGTTGTCGTTGTGTCTGAAGTGTAGGTTGTATAAAAGCAATATCACCCTCACAATTATGCTGTGATATCCTTTTCAAATAAAATAGCAGTTATCTAGGCAATGGAAGCTAGCACTTGATTCAGACAGACACCGTTATCGGCCTATAATATCATCTCAATATCATCGCCTCTCTGTGCTTTATATAAACCTATTTTAAGAGCCCCTGTGCAATATACTACAGTACATGTAACTGCAGTAATTACAGTGTAAACACATCATGCAAGTACACTTTAAAAGCGTAAACTGCCCTTTAGCTCAGCTAAAGTGTAATGCAGTAACTAACAGCTAGACACAAGAGCACATTGCTCAATGTTAATAGTGGAGACAGATCAACACAATGATGCTCAGTAACTGGTTTATATTGAGCGGGCAACCCTTGATAACAATTACAACAGGGATGTGCACGAGTGTATAATATTTCCACAAAATATTAAGTAGCACATATGCTTTCAACATTGATAATAATTTTTTTTTTTAAAGTTTCTTGAGCACCAAATCAACATATTAGAATGATTTCTGAAGGATCATGTGACACTGAAGACTGGAGTAATGATGCTGAAAATTCAGCTTTGCATCACAGGAATATATTACACTTTAAAGTATGTTAAAAAGAAAACAGTTATTTCAAGTTGTAATAGTATTTCACAATATTAAAGGTTTTTAATGTATTTGAATCAAATAAATGCAGACTTTTTAATACCCCTACACACTAACAATACTATGGTTCAAACACTGGGTCAAAAAACCCCACAAGAGAGACTGCCCAAATGAGTGTGTTACACACACCCACAGGATGTACACAGGAAAGTCAGCATGAATTTCATATATGGGCTCCACCACAGAGGTGATAATGCTGAGGACTAACACCTTTAACTACATACTGGAAACCCTGGTAACTAGCACACAACCACACACTCGCACACTGTGGGAAGGGATCTATAGGGGACAGCCAAAAAATTGCCTGCAGGAAGGCAGTGTCTGTGTTTGAGCAGGTGTTTGTGTATGAGAGGGAGAGAGACATAATGCATGATGAAAGGACGGAGATAGATCAGTGGAAAAAAGATATATCTAGACAAAACACACAACAGCAACACTCTAGAATTGTTCTAAGGCACTTTATATAGTTCACACAAAGCACCTGAACTACACACAACAGCATACAGCTCATTTCCTCAAAACAATGTTAGTGTCCAGTTCTGTCGTGCCACCTTTTTAGGCAAAAGGTCATATTTCACCCTAGTGTATGTGCTGGACAAAGAGCAAGATCTGTGTGTTGCACTGTGGGAGATGCAATTTCAAAATTAAAAAATAATAATAATTTAAAAAAAACACCTAACAGTGAATATATATGTGGTGGTGCTGGGTGCAACAAACTAGGGCCAATGAGAGAGGAGAGGAAAGGGTAGAAGAGAGGCACAAAGAAACGGAAAACATTAAGAAAAGCATTCTTACCTGGCATCTGCTTCACTGTAGTACTCTCTTGCTACAATGTCCTCAAACAATTCACCTCCAGTCACCCTAAAACACAGGAAACAAGTTCACCCTGGCTACTTGACAATTCAAACAGAATTCCTGTCCTTGTGCACGTCTCTTCCTCAAGCTCAGTTTCCATGGAGACGTGAATCCAATGCAAAAATTCTCAGGAAAGCGAGAATTGTGAAAACCAAAGAGGTTTTAAGATTCTCAAAGAAGGCACGCTTTTGGGGAGACATTAAATGTAAACATAAAACTTTATAATGCATTATATGCATAACAATTACAAATACAATGATGGCCGATTATAAAATATGTCTGACCGCAACTCATACTGCCAAAGTTAATGATAAAAATGATGTTAAGGTCTAAGTCTATTTGACCCTATTCATTACACATATTATTATCAACATATTTTAGTTCACTTGTTGCAAATTATAGGTCATGAAGCTCATGTATTCTTAAAGGGATACTTCTTGAAAAAATATGGTTTTTGACTTGGAATTAAGAACAAAATACAGTGTTGTTTTTGTTAACTAAGACTAAAAATATTATGAAATTATGAAATAAAGCTGGAACAAAATAAACTTTAATATTAGAAATGCAGTCTTGGCAACTAACTAAAAACAAATAAGTTTAACTTGAAATACTAAATGAAAATAAATCAAAACTGAAAAAAAAAATTTAAGTTAAACAGAAATATTTTTAAAAACCTAATAAAAATGACAAAAGCCCATAACAAATTGCTAAATCTTAAACTAAAATTAAAATGAAAACTGAACATATAAAAAATAAAAGCTAATTCAAAATATTATAATATATTATAATATTAAAATGATATTATAATAGACTGTAAATAATAGTAAAATGACACTGCAGAACATGCGTCATACTGTATTGTACTACTTTGTCACTTTGTTTTAATCCTTTTTGGAGTTTGGCAGCCACTAGTTACTATCCACTTACATAAGAAGAGCAGAGAGTCCTCTCGGGAAGCACCTACTTATGAATTTTAAAAATTCAGAATTACAACGTGATGTACATTCAAGCAATTTTGGTCAGAATATAATGAATGTGTCGGACAATTTTAACAACTTACTATGATCAAGAACAATTTGTGGGGTGAATGTGTGCTCATCTCATAAATGTGATGACCCTCCAACTTGACTTGAAGGCAGCAGTACTCCTTTTGCATTCATACAGTGTTGTGAGCAGATGATGACAGAATTTTTTATTTTTGCGTGAATCATCCCTTTAACAGTTCAGAAAAATGGACTGCTGATAAAAGGCTTCAAAGACACATAGTATATGAGGGATGAATCATTTTGAGATGCGCTATTCCTCACGTCAAAGCTAATTTGATATCAGGAAACGGAGGAGCATTCTGACAAGGAGACACTTACAAATCAAACAGTAGGTAGTGGAAGCCCTCCTCTGATATACTGTCATGCAGACGAACTAAAACAGAAAAAGAGAAAGGAAATGAGGTTTTATTGTGGCAGTAGGAACTGAAATCTCACAACACCCATCTAACACATTAAATCTAAATAATTTTTCGATTATAAGTGGTGGGGGTAAAAAGCTCACCAATATTGGGGTGTTTCAGCAGACGACAGATTCGAGCTTCTCGTTCGAGCTTCTGATGGTCTGAGGGACAAAAACAGAAACACATAGGAAGTGTTGAGCAGATTTTTTATTTTACAGTAAACAGATCTTTCTTCTAAGATCTGTTAAACCTAAACTAAATATAAAAATAAGCTAAAATAAACTTGCGCAATTAATTTATCTGTCGATACATACAATAATAAAAATCTCTTCATTAGTCCATAACTGACATAATACCAATATACAGTGTATCCTTATCCATTCACATATTGTGAAATACTGGGTAGATTTAAAAAAAAAAAAAAAAAAAAAAAATTAAATTAAATTAACAAAATGTCACAGTGGTCATGGCTCCAACATAGATGTAGTTACAGGCTATGTCTTCAATGAAAATGACATAGTCTCATACAGTACTTGATATGCCGTTTTTTTTTTTTTTTAATTTACATCATTATTTCCAGTGTCGAGTGTTGAGCATTTGTCTCAAAAACATGAAAGGAGACAGCAATCACAAACATTAAGCGTGTCACAGTTGAGCTAAATCAACGTCCCAGATCTCATTCAGCCTTGATAATAACATCAGTGCAGCCCAGAAATGAAGGTGGTGAGATAGAGACTCAACACAATGTTCTACTTCAGAATGTCCAGATCAGATTGAGGGTTCAGACAGTGAAAGCCAAGGTAATATCCAATCTATAAACACTACCGGTCAAAAGTTTTAGAACGCCTCCATTTTTCAGATTTTTATTGAAATTTACGCAGTTTAATGTCTCAATGTACTCTGAAATTAAAGAATAGAACAAATAAACAATTGGAGATAAAAAAGAAATCAGGGAATCGTTTTGTTTAACAAAATATAATATAAAAGTAGCCACCTTTTGCAGATATAACAGCCGAACACACTCGTGGCATTCTTTCTACAATGGAAATCAAATATTGTTCGGAAAGTTCTTCCCAACACTGTTGCAGAAGTTCCCACAAATGTGTTGCACTTGTAGGTTGCTTTGCTTTCACCCTTCTGTCCAGTTCATCCCAAACCAGCTCGATGGGGTTTAAGTCTGGAGACTGTGCTGGCCATTCCATGATTTGAAGCCTACCGTCTTGTTCTTTTCTTCTAAGGTAATTCTGACATAACCTGGAGGTTTGTTTTGGGTCATTATCTTGCTGTAGGATGAACCCCTGACCAACTAGGCGTATACCAGAGGGTATTGCACGGCGCTGCAAAATGCTGTGGTAGCAGTTTTGGTTCAGGGTGCCACTCACTCTGTGCAAGTCGCCGATTCTGGATCCAGCAAAAGAGCCCCAGACCATCACGCTTCCTCCTCCATGTTTGACAGTTGGTGTCACACACCGAGGAACCATCCTTTCGCCTACTCGACGGCGTACAAAAACCCTGCGTGATGAACCGAAGATTTCAAATTTCGATTCATCAGTCCATAACACCTTCTTCCAGTCTTCAGTAGTCTACTGGTGGTGCTTCATGGCCCAGGCAAGCCTCTTTTTCTTATTTTGCCATCTTAATAATGGCTTCATGCTGCCACTCGACCTGTCAAACCTGCACCTCTAAGTCTTCTCTTCACAGTTGAAACTGAGACTTGCTTACTTTGACCAGTGAGAAGCTGTGCCTGAAGCTGTTGTCCTGTGAGCCACCTATCACGCAAGCTGTTGACTCTCAGAAACTTGTCTTCTGATTCTGTTGTGGCTTTGGGTCTGCCAGACCTCTTCCTGTCAGAGTTTCCTCCAGTTTCCAAATGCCTTTTGATGGTATAGGAAACTGTACTCACTGACACCTTGGCTTTCTTTGCAATTTCTCTAAAGGAAAGACCTAATGGTCTGTCTGTCTTGCTTTGTTAATTGCCTTTTTCTCGCCATTATGAGAGCAATATACTACTTCCTGCGGTACAATATTGTCCAAATAATGCTTAAGAGGGTGTAGTAACACAGTCTGTTCCAACACTGCTTTTATACAGACAGAGGGTTTGTAAGTAATCAACAAAAGTTGGGACACCTGTAGGAATTGTTAGCATCAACTTTCAAGGCTTAATTTACTTCCATTGCTGCAGAACAGCTGTAAGTTGTTAACCCATTACTTGTTCCCTGAAAAAGGCCTTTTTGTATAACTCTGAAATGTACATTATTTTTCAGTTTTTGGAAACGGGTTTTTTTAACCTCTGGCAGTTTACCGCTTACCTTTGTACCATTTCAGGTTATTCACTGGACTTAAAAACTGGAAAAATTGGGGTGTTCAAAAACTTTTGACCGGTAGTGTAGGTCTCCTGATTAGTCAAATAAGCCTGATCTCAGCAATCTGTGTGTCTATATCTACATCTCATATCTACATGTATATCTGCAAACCTCTCAATATAAGCCCTGGTTATTGAAGAGGGCCCAACTGGCCCATCTGGACACAAAACGCACTGCCTAGGCTGTTGATTACAACAATGAGGATGCTAATGATGATGATGCACTACTGAAAAGGGGGAATAAATGCTCCATGCTTGAGAAAATCAACAGAGACAGCCCTAAAACCCCATCAAGCCCCAAATGGATTAGGGCAATATAAAACATATGTCTTAAGCATATGATTCATGCTTTAGAAGAGCATTTAATGTCTCACCAAACTGATAGCGGCATAAAAAGCCTCAAGACGCATCAGAAAAATAAAACCCAGCGACAACAGGCAATTAAAATTCAGCTTTCCCTAATGACAGACACGGCTGAAGGCGACATCAACAATTTAAATAGTTAAATGTTACATTTTTTTAACAGCAGTATCTAGTATCTGTATATTGTGCAACACTAACTTGGGTATAGCCTAATTTAGAACCTTGCAAAATTGCAACACTGGGCATTCAGGTCTGCAAAATTTCACAACTAGTTTTGTTTATGTCGTAGTAAGTGAAAGTTTTGAATTCACAACATAATTCAACAAGCAAGGAAATAGTGATGAAAACTTAAGAAATTACACTATTTGACCATTTTAATGGGATAAAAAACATTCACATCAAAGTACCTCTTTTAAAAATATATAATTTAATATAATATGTAATATTACATTTACTGATTCACCATAGTTCAGAAAAGCTAGGTTGGATATATACGGTGGTCCCAAACATGATCTGGACACTTATTACACTTTAAAAAAAATATGAATGTCATTGCATGATTACATGAAATATCAAACCAACTGGTAAATAAATGATTGCAGACTTCCCAGAACAAATTTCATTTTACTGAACCATTTTTCAAGTGACTTTTCACGGTTTGACAACCACAAATATCTATTTTATACACATACACAAATTGCATACAGTTGTGTTCAAAAATTTTCAACCCCCCCTGAAATTTGATTTTTTGTTTGGCCGGTTTGACATTGATTTTTGATCATCCATCCATCTTTGCTTAATTAGAGGCACGGCACGTGTAGGTCAGACAAATATAACATATAAAATAACAAAATAAAAAAATCAAATGTCTTTTTCTCTTTTCACATCATTATCAGTTTTAATTCAACCCCAATTTCCCCCCAAGTCTTAATACTATTTACATCAACACACTTTTTATATTTAGACCAGTTTTTAAACTTTTGCTTAGCACATGCAACAGTTGCTTGTTCGCTCCTTGAGCTTCTTCGCCCATTCGCGCCATTCAATCATGCAAAAAAGCCCAGTTCACATTCTTAGCTTTGCTTTTTGCAACTGCTACTACTAAGTTTAAGTAGAGGTCCACCAGTGGTCAATATTATGTCTGGATTGGTGACTGCGATGGCCCATTTCAAAAATTTCAAAGCTTAACATCCTTTAGAGCTGCCTTGGGATCATGTGGTATGTTGTGGATCATTGTCCTGTCCCAAGTCTCAGGTTTCTCCCAACAACAATCACATTGTCGGACTGCATTCCTGCGTCCTCCAATATCTCCAATATACACCTTAACTTGAAAGAAATCTGAAGCTGCAGAAAGCCTAAACCCAGTAAAAGCAGACCTGACCCCCCCCCCCCAGCCAAAACAGTAGGCAAGGTGCCCCCCGCCATGGCTTCTTCATAAGGTCCTCCTCTTTCCCTTTTGATCTTGTTCCCCAAACCCAAACAGTTCTCGTTTGGCCAATAACATCACAGATTTTCTATCCATCATCCACAGTGGTTTGAACCCAAACACTTTTTGGTTTGTGTGACTTCTCCTTTCTTTTATTTTACTGGGAGGCGACTGGGGGGTTTTCTTTGGGAGTGGGGGCAGCTGGGGGTTCGCAGGCGAGTTCTGCCATGGGAGTCTGAGCAGAAACTTCAGTAACCTTATGACTTTTCTTCCTTTCTCAGTTCAGCAGTCACACGGGTCTTTTCTTTTTCACTCAGACTTCAGGTAGGCACAGCAGTCTTCAGGTAGCGCACAGCAGTCGACTAGCGCACAGCAGTCAGTTTCTTAACAGTGCACTGCCACGACCATTTTTGCGACGATTCTTATGCTTTGCCTATGATTTTGCGAATGATCTTTGTCTCTCTTCTTATTTTTATGTTCTTTTCCTTTCTTCTCTCTTCTCTTCTTTGCCTTCTCTTCCCTCACCTACTTCTGTTCTTGTCTTCACCTCTTTGACCACCTAAATGTCGTATTCACTCTGTTACAAACAGTAATTTTCTAATTGCTAAGCATGTCATTAGTATCACAGTTATTGCTCCCTGCCTGAAGCTTGCTAGGCTTTTTGCTTTGCTGAAAATTTTTTCAAATCAAAAAAATTCTCAACACTTCAATGTCTTCTGTGTCAGGGAGTTGTGTCACTTCAGAATGGTACAAAAATTGTGTCAATACAGAATTCATACAAAAACCATTTAGAGATTTTTTATACTTATAATTTTTTAAGAAGTCCTTGTAGGATTTTCATCTTAAATTCAATTTACAAATTGTTCTCTAAAATCTCTAAAAACTAAATTTAATTTGGGGGGTTGAATCTTTTTGCATTTTTGAACACAACAAACACAACTGTACATACAAATATCAATCTACTGTTTATCTATTGCGCTAAAGAAGAAAAAAAAAAGCTTTTTGCTGGAAAAATGTACCTGTGACATCTTTAAGATAAATTACACTTGGATCGATCCTTTGTTATGCAAAGACATTCATCCATTTTTAAGTACATTTTTTTTGTGGGACCACTGTATAATGTATAAACAAAAATTGTCATCTGACTTTTATCTGAAATTTATTTCAACTGACACTCAAGGTCATATAGTGGAGTTCCATATGTTCCACATTTTATTTTCCATTTTATCATGTTCCACCTTTATTTATTGTTCAATATTTCACTGTCCCTATTCTCACCCTTGCCATATTTTATAATTTAATGGCTTGGCACTGCCTCGTCTTACTTATACATACTAACCCCTATAACAGAGACAAGCTTCTTGATTGGCTACTAGCCGGGTCTGGAATCCTGCCCCCTTTTTGTCTGTCGCTGATGTGCGTTGACCTTAAGCTCAGCTGCTGTGCATTCTCTGAGTTATACACATACTCATGAAGCTGTTGCAACACTAGAACGCCAACACCAAACACTGTCAACCCAGCTATGGAGCTCCGCTCTAGCTAATGAGGTCCCTCCAACTAAAACGATCTTGCTGTACCAAATTAAAATAAAAAATAAAAAATTGTAATTTAAACCACTACAAAATTTCTCAGACAAAGTATCTACTTTAAAGGGGACCTCTTATGCCCCTTTTTACAAGATGTAATATAAGTCTCAGGTGTCCCCAGAATGTGTCTGTGAAGTTTCAGCTCAAAATACCCCACAGATCATTTTTATTATACCATGTTGTAAACGCCCATTTTTGATTGTGAGGAAAAACATGCTGTTCTTGTGTATGTGTCTTTAAATGCAAATAAGCTGCTGCTCCCCACCCAGAAGAGGGCGGAGACTGTACAACTCATGCCTCGGATACTCTGCTAAAAACTAACAAAACATCTCTATCGTGGCTATGCTCACATGACATTCCAGTTCTTTGTCATCATGAAATTTATTTATTTGCATTTAAACAGTTTAAAGCTCTGATAAATGGTTTTCTGAGCACACACATGCGAAGCACGTCCAGAGAAAGCTGGCAGTCAGATGGCGCATCCTGTGAGAATTAAACTGATTTCACTTACACGTTTCACTGCACTTAAACTGTCAAAAACACACAAAGTTCACAAACACAGTCAGTTATGTCTGTGAACGTAAACAGCAGGGAAAGAAATTGCATATGTATTTTAGATTTGTGTATTAAAGTGACAGCAGGCAGCAGTGTAATATACAGGCTACTGCTGTATATAATGTAAATATGAACCAAACAACAAAAGAAAAACAGAAAAATCACTCACTGCTCTTGATTAAATAAGTTTAGTAGCTTTAATAAGAATCCATTTCTTACTTGAATGCTGCTGTTAAATTCTATGGCGAGGAGATGGCGGACATGGCAGACTGTGCACATCTCGTAGGCCAGGTTTAATTTGTGTTTATTAAGATATTTTTGATGAAATCCGTGAGCTATCTGGCCTCCCATAGACTGCAACACAATTACCACTTTCTAGGCCCAGAAAGATTGTAAAGAGATTGTTATCATAGTCTATGCGACTACAGTGGTTCAACCTTAATGTTATGAAGAGACGAGAATGCATTTTGCACGGAAAAAGCAAACAAAAATAATGACTTTATTCAACCATTTCTTCACATCCCTGTCCTACGTAGTTGACATTGTGCTGAGTCTGCGTTCTGACGTAGAACCCAGAAGTGTTGCACTGTGTTTACTACGTCAACTGCATAGGAGACGGACATGGAAGAGTAGAAATTGTTGAATAAAGTCGTTATTTTTGCTTTGGATTTTTTGCACACCAAGATTATTCTCTGCGTTTCATGTGATTAAGGTTGAGCCACTGAGTCACATGGACTATTTTAACAATGTCTTTACTACCTTTCTGGGCCTTGAAAGTGGTAATTGTGTTTTTCTATCGGATAAATTTATCGGATGCCAGTTAGCTCACAGATTTTCATTAAAAATATCTTAATTTGTGTTCCGAAGTTGAATGATAGTCTTATGGGTTTGGAGTGACATGCGGGTGAGTAATTAATGACAGAATTAATTAAAGAATCATTTTTGGGTGAACCCTTTCAAGTTGGAATGAAATAGAAATTTCTCTGTTTTCTAAATGCATGTTATTGATCTTTCTGTGAACGATTCATCCATGTATATTTCTTTTTTTCTTTTGGACCTTGTAATTTTTAATCAAAATTCAGTGAAACAATACAGACATCTCTCGTGATGTACAGTATGTCTGACTTCTCTAATCACATAGTTCGCTTAAACATCAATCCACTGCAAGTTCACATTCAGTCCATCTGCCTCCATCCAATCAAACAGCAATGGACTGAACCACCTTACCACCTTTTTTCTCTTCGATAATTAGCTTCACTCGGCTGTATGTCACTATATGGAAAAGGTCTGTCACAACATGGAGACTTCAGGGAAACTTGATCGAACGTGTTTCACACATCTACATAAAATATGTTCCTACAACACTAGTGACAATACGCTCAAAAAACTCCAACAATATTTTACACAACGACGCCCATCTAAACATGAATACGGATATAGCTGTAATGCTTTAAAGGTTAAGAATTTTAAAAAGTGACAACAAACCATACAAGTGAAGTGCAGCATACTAAAAAGGGTCTAAAATATAAAGATTTTGCAAGAGTCATGATGACCATCTCTGTGGATCAGATGAGAGTCTCGTGCTCCAGGCATGTAACTATGGTTGTTCTCTCCCTCTTTTTCACATGCACACACACAGCTGCCAAGTGCCAAAGGTGCCTTCACTGTCAGCCCTCTCTTTATGCGTCTTTCTCTCCAAGTCATTCATGATGATTCCTTCCCTCCCTCTCTCTCTCTCTCTCTCTCTCTCTCTTTCCCACTCATTCTCTTTCTGTATATCTAGGTCACATTTCCCCTCTCATGCCCACCCTCCTTCTAACCCCTTGACAGATCATATTGTTTCTCTCTCCTCAGAGTAACTTTCAGCCTAAAGACAGTCATTCCAAAACTACAAGACCCACCGCAGCGCCATCTTTTGTCAAATGCATGTCAAATCGAATAATGTGAACATTTATAATCCTATACTTGCTTTTTGTGACAAAAATGCTACAACGCAAATCTACAATAAAAGAAAAGGGCTAAGATGAAAATAGGAAGAAATAATAAGAAAAGCGCACCAAATCAATATATTAGAATAGAATTAAAAGTGAATTTAAATGATGATAATAATAATATGTCACAATTTTACTGTTTTTACTCTATTTTTGACTAAATAAATGCCGCCTTGGTGGTTTTCTGGTAAAATATGAGCTAGGCATAATCTTAACAGATTTTATAATGGCCAGTGTTGTCTGTATCAGGAAATATAACACTTAAAACACTTATCCTAAATCATATCATTACATTACATATACATTCCCAACCTTAATTTGATTTCCTCAAACCACACTATCAGACAGCAATGTGCTTCTCCACACAAGCTGTATTTAGAAGGTAGTTGGGCCTATTTTAAAATGGTTTTCAGCATCTGTGGAATCAAATACATGTCAAGTGCTTGTTCTCCACATTACACATTCTCACCACAATGACCACACAGCCAATAGAGGACATGATGAGGATGACACTTTGGCAAAGCAACTGCTGGCATTAAGTTTCAGAAAGATTTACACCCCTCAGTCAACAGCGGGATGTCGTAAAACTTGAAAATCACTCTCTGTCATTTCACTGGTGTAGTTTCTCTCTCATTGCCATGGTGTTTGGATATGCCTTCGGCAATGACAGTAACCATGGAAGCAGATTTAAATATAGTTTTCAGCATGATGTAGAACTTTAAGTGTCCTTTGAATGTACTACGATTGTATTTCTGAGCGTTTACAATTTGGTATCCTACCAACAGTACATTATTCAGGGTAACACTTTACAATAAGGTTCATTAGTTAACATTAATTAACTGCATTAGTTAACATGAAATAATAATGAACTGCACTTGTATAGCATTTAATAATCTTTGTTAATGTTATTTTCAACATTTACTACTACAGTATTCAAATCTTGTTAAGATTTAGTCTAAGAGTTAATGCACTGTCAACTAACATGAACATACAACAACTGTATTTTCATTATCTAACGTTAACGAAGATTAGTAAATACAGTAACACATGTATTGCTCATGGTTAGTTCATGCTAGTTAATACATTAACTAACGTTTAACTAATGAACCTTATACAACAGTGCATATCAAAGGACCATGCTATTAGCAAATAACGTTATCACTGCATATGGTGCCATGGAAATACATATCTATTTTCTTAACTCTTCAAAAATGTATCTCAATAATCTTACTGTGATCAATTCAATCTTGCACGTTTTGCATTTTACATTTTTTTATTAACCTCGTACTTTTTTTTAATCACAATGTCTTAACTGATGGATAGAACCAAGTTTTTTTTCTGTTTCTGTTTCTCTTGGATGCATGTAACAATGATATTTTGCAACTTCCATTATATTGCGACTGTATGCTCACACATATTAGTTGTAAAATTGTTCCTACAATTAAAACCAATCTGCTATACGGTTATGAAAAAAAAACATCCAATACATTTCAGATTACATTTGTAGGAATTGACTCACCTCTCGCAGACAGTTTTTTGGTGTTGATGATTTTGGCAGCATATTCCTGGCCTGTGCTTAACTTCACACATCGTCTCACCACTGAAAATGCTCCCCTGGGGAAACAAATTTTTAAGTATAAGGTTCTGACAATACAATCGAGAAACTGCCATAATAATGCTAAATGTTGACAGTGAAGTTTCTGCTGCATAAAAAACTTCAAAAAGACTGCAAATTCTGGCAGCTTGTTTGTATTTACCCTTTCAGGAGGGAATAAACAGAAGCAAAGAGAGTAAGATAATGCCCCCCCCCCCCTTCATGTTAAGTACAACAGATTATTTATTCATCGTAAACGTCCCTACATCACGCTGTCGGACTCTTTAGCAGTGCGCTGTTCGACTGTGAAGGCTGACGTCACTAAAACGAGAGCTAATTCTGGCAGGCTGTATTAATAAAATATACTTGACTGGGTTTGTGTTATATGAATAAAATATAGTAGAGTAGGTTTGTCTTGTTAATACTGTAGGCTCTCACTTATGCAGAGTGAGAAAATCATATGGTAAGAAAGACATCTGGACCTAAAACATCCAACATTTGTAAATCTACATTACACAATAACGCAAACACTGTGATGTAGCTGAGGTTTGCCATGTCACCACACTCAACTTATGTTATTATGGCAATGTTTATCATACATGGGCTGTGATGAAATAGTCTGACTAACACTAACAACTACTATAAAAAATAATGAATTACAGTTTTAATTTTACAATTGTAATAACTTATTTTGTTTAATATTTTAAGTCAGTAATAATATAATAATAATTATTATTATTGTTATTATTATATTATTACTATTAATAATATTAATTTAAATAAAAAACATTAATGAAAAAATCAATTTCACTGTAAAATATTTTAAAGAAAATATAGCAATACTCATTTTATTTACACTAACAATATTTAATATTTCTTTTTAAATGTTAAACAATCATTATTTTTTATTTTGGTAGAAAACTGCAAATAGCTGGTTGGTGCATGATGCATTCCCACATGCACGTTATAAGTGACCAAAACGCACAATACTTGTAGAGATGAGTTTGTGTCGAGCAGCATTTACTCCAAAAAGAACACATCGGATCATGAGCCGTTCATGTGTAAAGCAACACAGTACTGCACTTTGCTCTGAAACCTGCTGCAAATATATTCAATTCAATCACGGCCTTTAATAAATCACACTATTGACCCTTATTTTATTTTATTACGATGTCTCTGGTCTAAGCGTGAACAATGCATCTGTGGCATCAAAAGTCATCAGACATCATTAAAAAAAAAAAAAAAAAAACTTTCAAAAACTTGAAAACCAATTCCAATCATGTCAGGGTTCGTCTCTAGGCAAAACTTAACAAGCCACAGCTATCATTAAAGTGCTCTTCAATGGGACCCGTTTTTGTCAGGCCAGTTAAAGCCCTTAGTGATTTATAAGGGCTGGATATGTGTGTGTGTGTGTCTGACACAAAGACTCCAGCTCCTCCTCCACATCTCACTGCATTACTGGGATGACTGGAGCTACTGGGTAAAAGAGAGAGACAAACACACGGGTCACATGCGATTCTGTGCTTCAATGTGCTGTCAGAGGTCACGTGCAACAATCTGCATATTTCCGCTGGTTTGAGCAGAAAAGTGCAATCTGGCCTGAGGGGTGATGAGACCCTCATCAAATGCTCCTGCCCCTTCAGATCTGTGAAAGCATCACTACGTCTCGTCAGCCTCACTGTTCATTTCCTCTTCCTGTCTCACCTTTCACTCACCGTCCACGCAATACATGATTCCCAGAGAGGATTTACATTATCTCTAAATTCAATCACGTATTTGACAAAAATCTGAAACTGTGAAAGATGACAAACGGCTTTTAGCTCATAAAAGTTATTTAAAACCCTAAATATAATTTGAATTTGCAGTATATATTCTAAATCTTAGCTGAAAAAATGTTTGAATGAAATGTCATTTTCGAATTTGTTTCTGCATGTATTGATGAACATGACATGGAGACAAGTCGCAAACATTTTTCCAGTGTGTTTTATATGTTAATATTTCTCCTATCCGCTGACTGGTGTAAATTGCCCCCCCCCCCCCCCCCCCCCCCCAAAAAAAAATCTTCGATGGGTTCACTCCAATTACCGAGAACCGAGTTAATTTGACCGATTCGATCAGATTCGCGAACAGACTGGTTTTAATCGATTCCTTGAAAAGATTCGAATAAAAAGAACGATTAGTTCACGGCAGAAAAAGCAAGTAGACATGTCAAATACAGCCCAGTGTAAACTGGCACTGCGTTTTGTACATGCTTTTTTACCTTCACATTTGAACGTGAAATATCAGCTTGCGAGGCAATGCACTATAATCAATATCTGTTGCATCTGCAGTAAGTGGGTTGTTTTGAAGTCATATTGGAGGGTCAGAGTGGTGGTCAGCGGATCTTGGCAGGACTTGCTTGTATCTATCTCCTCCCTCTGTGACAGCACGTTTATCGGGGCACCAGCACTCCTCGCGTCTGCTGTCGGTTTGCTTTCCCTGCCCAAAAATTACCATGCAATCTCCACGCAGGACAGTTCCACACATGCACGATGGTTAACCGCGTGATACTCACTTGCCCAGCTCCTCGTACAGCTGATATTCGTCCGTGAAGCGCGTACATGTAGTCGTGGCCATGTCTTCCCGTCTCGGACTCGGACACGCTTTAAGAATTTAAAGTCGTCCTTGATTCGGCGAGCTAGAGCGTCCGGGATATTCACCTCGATCTTGCGCTCAAAAAAAGCCTGATATGTTTTGAAATGACAGGTTAATGGTGAGCAGGATAGCGTGTATGCTGACAGCGGGCGTCCTCACCCCCGCGCTGTGCTCCAATCGCCTGCCTTCAAAATAGACTGCGAGAGCGCGCTGACAGCTGACTCACGATCGCCACCTGTCGGCGGAGTGCAGAACTGGCGTGCGTGGGCGCGCTGCTGGGTTACTGTTATTGTATCTCCAAATAGGGACAAACCATGAGGGGGGCTATTTGTATTTCGATGAGCTCTTACGTAATCACGATAGTGTCCTGTAAAGCAAAAGAAACACTCAAATAAAGTATCAATGATAGACGAAAATAAAATATTAAATACATGCAAACTAAAATGCTTTTTATTAAAATTATATATATACATACACACACACATGTATATATATATATATATATATATATATATATCTTAAAAATATATATACACAAAAAAGGTAATTGCTCGTTTTTATCTCACAATTCTTTTGTGAGACTTTTTTCTCAGAATTGCATGAAATAAAGTTGCAATTGCGAGTTATAAAGTCAAAATTTTGCGATATAAACTCACAATATTGAGAAAAGTCAGTATTGCAAGCAAAGAAGCTGAGATATAAATTTGCAATTGCAAGAAAAAAAGAAATTGTGAAAAAAAGAATTGTGAGATGCAAAATAGCAATTGTGAGGACAAAAGTCGAATTGTGAGATAAAAAGTCGCAATTTCTTTTTTCACAATTACAAAGGGACAACTATCGCAAAACATGAAAACAGTCATGGATCATCCGGTAACGACAGGACAGGAAAAATTCAATATGTAAATCATTTTGTCTTGTGGAGTGTATCTAAACATCTGTTGTGTGAAATAGCTTATTCAGGACAGTACTAGATAAAAATAACATGTGATTTTTTATGATCCCTCTTATTTTGTTAAAATTATTAAAATGTTGCATATTCTGCAAGGGTTATGAAACTTTTGAACAGAAATTTATCTCAGGTTTTTCCGATTAGAGTCAGAGAAACATGAATTGCTGTTTACATGAATGTTTAAATGACATTAAAATTCAAAGTAATCACTTTGGTAATCTAAAATACTTTTCGGATGTAACTGTAATTTGATTACCAACCATTTAAAATGTAACTGTAATGAAATACAGTAACTCAAAATTTGTATTTTAAATATGTAACTAAGTTACATGTATTTGGTTACTCCCCAACCCTGCATATATATATATATATATATATAAAATTCGTGAAGCAAATTATCTATATTTTGTGCATGATAGGTCAGATTATACTCAATATGTTGTCTTTTGCGTTCACAAGGATAATTGTAAATGTTTTTTCCAGGGTATAATTTTGAATGAGTGATGACTGACTGGCCTTTTGTTGGCTTTCCCCTGACCTTTCACAAAGTCATCATCTTGTGCATTCAATTCTAGTCGTACTATTAGGAAACTTTTTATTTTCTTTTTTTTGCATTAAAATGGTCAGATGCATTAAAATGATTACTGAGCTAATGGTTCCATTTTACCCATTATACTGCTCATTTGGATGTGTGTGTGTGTATTTTCAACCATTAGATAATGAACATGGACGCCCACTCGGATATTTCATATTCAGCTCAATGTCAACATCATTAACCCCAATTATACTAATTAGATTTGGTATGAGTCATTAGGAGTGTTTCTCGTTCTCTTTCGGCTCTCTGTGGAGGAGGGGCAGAAGAACAAACATTGGAAAGATCAATGCTAAAGATAAAAATTCACACATTTACAGTTATTTATTCATTTTGGAGAGAAAAGTATCTTCTTACAAAAGAAATGTAACATAAATGATTAAAACTGTAATGTTTGGTTCACATACTGATGGCCCATTGAAAAAATATCAGTGTTATTATGAATACATTAAACATTGATTTGCAAACAACCAAAAATATTAATATGTACACTCTAACTCACCATGGCCAGATGGTCAAATACATAAATTCAATTCTGAGTGCAAAATTCATGACTCAAGAGCAAATATTAAATCAAACTCATGTTTGGAACCAAAACCACACTTCAAATACACAATCATTTATCACTTTGATGTGATGATTTAGTCTTTGATGGGAATTCAAACACTAATCAGTCATTCTGAGCCCTTGAAATTTAAAGGACTGATCTTAGTATTTAGTGTTTCTCCTGATCATGAATGTAAATTTTCTAAAGTGATAAAATTGAAGTATTTCAGAGGTAAATCAATACAAGACAGTTTTCTTGTTTTCTCATAAGAATTGCAGTGCAATGGGACTGAACCATCACAAAATGCTTTACAAATATTCCAAAGTCAAATTGACCAGCCTTGTCTATAAGAAGAGACTGTCACACAATGAGACGCAGTACATTGACATGAAGATGAAAAAGGAAATCGGCGTATGAAGCTCCACCATTAGGACTCTTGTCCTCCACCAGGAGGCGCTGCAGAGACTCCACACAGCTCTCACCCTCGCGTACCAATTTTAGCTGAACAGAAAGAACCACACTTTAAAACAAACTTAAATCAACTATTCACACAATTAAAAATATTTGAATTTCACAATTGAGTGTAGAAGGAAAAACTGTCAGCTCCAATACTGTGGTTTTAGCTGTGCTGTTTTTTTGTTGTTGCAGTAAGTTAATTCTGTGTCCACATGCTGTCAGTTCCTAAACCAAACATTCTGTAAATGAGGGGTGTCAGTCATTCACCTGGAGAGTAACAGCTGCCAAGGACTGCAGCGAGCATATGAGAGCCCTGGTGCTGATGGAGAGGGAGTTCTCAAGAACTGGAAGATTGATCTAGAAGAAAACACACGAAAATCACAAGTGTGTCCTGTGGCATGACACTAGTATGTAAATGCTTAGTGTCAGTAAGATACACATATTAAAAGTAACTAATACTTTTATTCAGCAAGGATGCATTAAATTGATCAAAAATGAAATTTATAATGTCAATGTGCAAAACCTGTCTATTTTAAATACATTCTTTTGAATTTTCTATTCAAAGAATTCTGAAATAAAATGTATAATAAGAAAATACTGATGATAATAATCCTCATATTAGAATTATTTCTGAAGGATAATGTGACACTGAAGACTGTAAGAGTAATGATGCTGAAAATGCAGTTTTGCCATCACAGAAATAAATTACATTTTAAACAATTTAAAAATATATATAATAAAAATTATTATTTTACATTGTAATAATATTTAATATTTTTTTTACTGTTTTTTTATCAAACTAATAATTTTTTTTTTTGTCAGTCACTTTGGACAAAGTCTACTAAATGAATAAATGTAAATGCCACCTCTACATGTCCTTGTCTCACCTCTCCAGATGTGAGGAAGGAGAAGGAGTTGGTGTTGAAAAGCTGTAGAAGTGTATGAGAAGGCACACAGCTGCCCACCCAAAGGAGCAGTGCCAGTGGGCAATAGATCAGATACAGACCCCCTGGATCCAGACTAGAGACAGTGCAGCGCAAGGCTTCCTCTAATGATGGCAAGTTGGCATTATCAGCAGAGACAGACTGCAGGGGTGAGAAGAATAAACACAGAAACTTTGGCTTCATCATCCATCCCCTTTAGGAGAGAAAGCATCAATATTTTAGGTGGAAGTTTGTTTTGCACTTAATGTGACATGGATTCCCCCCCCCCTCTTTTTTAAGTTCAATGTACAACAGTATCTGTCAAAAGTTTGGAAACAATGCAATATTTTCAGAAAGAGAGACATTAATACTTTTATTCATCAAGGATGCATTAAATTTATCAAAAATGACAGTGAAGACATTTATAATGCTACAAAAGATTTCTGTTAAATGAATGGTTTAACAAATTTAATAAATAAAATTAATAAATCCAAATAAATACTGTTCATTGAGCTTTATATTCATCAAAGAACCCTGAAAATGTATTACCATTTCCACAAAAATATTAAGCAGCACAACTGTTTTCAACATTGATAATAATAATAAATATGTCTTGAGCACCAAGTCAGCATATTAGAATGATTTCTGAATCATGTGACACTGAAGACTGGAGTAAAATCAACTTAGCCATCACAGGAATAAATTACTGTGACGAGTAGGCCGGGCGAGAGCCGTGAGGGAACGGCGCGAGGCTGGTGATACGAGAGATAATGAGCGTCAGCTGCGCGGTGCACCGGTCTCGTGTCTCTCACGGAGGAGCTCCGGAAGCATAAAAGAGGAGTGACTACAGTGAAGGACGAGAGAGGACCAGTCCTGGATTTTATGTTGTGTTTTTATTATGTTTGTGTATATTTTACTTTCGTTTTATTGTTTGTTTATTTTATTATTAAAATACATTGAATGCTCGCCGGTTCCCACCTCCTTCTTCCCGTACTTAAGAACTGTGTTACAATTAAATTTTAAAATATTCAAAATAGATTTATATTCAAATAGACAAGAATTCTTTCAATTTGTAATAAAGTTTTGCTACATACTGTTTTTACTGTATTTTTGAATAAATAAATGCAGCATCGGTGAGAATAATAAACTTCTTTGAAAAGCAAAAAAGAAATTGTAATGTTTCCAACTGTACTGTGTGTAGACAGACGTTCATGGCATAAAGCTACAATGCCATTTATTATAGAGGTGTTTTACAAAAAGTGCTCTTAGAAGTGAATTAGCCTATTTATACTGTAAAAGTCACTCACTGTGAAAAATGATCTTTACCTTAAAACTATGAAAATTCTGGCCAAAACTAACGAGCTGATAATTATTTTCATGCTCTGACCAATAACCAATAAACGATCATAACCTTCTTTTTCAGTGATATTCCTCTCATCTTTTCTCTACTGTAATGTCTCTTAGCCAGTCTCTCTCCTCCCCATTTAGAGTGTATATGCTCCCTGCTGCTGATTGGCTACAGGTGTGTTGTGGTGCTCAGTCCGATCCACTTTCAACAGCGTTTCTCAGAAAACGCTTACTGCACTTTAAAGTAAGCATTAGATGAAAGAAAAGGTAATGCAAAAGTAATAATAGCAGAAATTAGCATGAATAATTGAAAATTCAATATTGGCTGATTTTTCTAATATTGATCGTATTTTAATAAATTGCAAAAGAAATCTCTAATATCAGTTGAGGTTAAGTAACGTGCTAATATATTGTGCATAACCAATTATAACCATCCTTGGAGCCAGAAATCTTGACATAATAAGCAAAAAAAATGCTATAAATAGAGAGAGAGAGAGAGAGAACAGTAGATGCATTCATCACTAGTGCAGTGAAGAATGTGGCATCTCTAAATCCCACCATGTGCATGACAATCCAACTGAGAATTACAAATTCTTACAGACAAGGAAGCGGTCTCATTTCAGTGACTAATTTGGATGAACAGAATGTTCTAGATGTCTGTCTCTCACCAAAGGCAGAATAAGTGGGTAGAACTGAGAAGCAGTGCTCAGTGTGTCCATGGAGACAATGAGGCTACGCAGTTGTAGACGCTGATGTACGGAGCTCCGCAGCCCAGGCAGCAGCACTTCACTCTTGCGCAGACTGTTAATGTAGACAGGTACGGCTTTCAGAAACTGAGGCAGCACCAGCTGACAGAAAAAAAGACACACAGAGAGAAGAGAGTGACATTCAAGACTCCATTATCCACATGAAACAGGATTCACCTAGTGAGTTCTTCTTAGTAATATTAGTAACTTCTTAGTAATATTATCTGCCTGCATCAGTAATATGGCTAATGAACGGTAAAATTAATTGAGATCAGAGTAACGGTATAGAGGACTGTCTGTCACCTCCCAAAAGCTTTTTTTCTAAAACTTTTTTCCCCATTTATTCAAAGAAATATTCACAGGTCGAAAATATCTGATTCATTTATAATTAAACGATTAACTACACAATTCACTAATAATTATCAAGGGCCTTGCACAAACAAGGCAATGTGACAAAAAAGGTGACCATTCATTTAAGCAATTAAAAATTAATTGGACTGAAGACAGCTGGAGCTTGTTTTTTTAATTGGTATCACAGATCATGGTTTAAAATTGGACTAAATTATTATTGCTCAATCTGAAACTGTATGATAAATCTCTGGAGAGAATTCTCATTAAAGAGAGAAATATGTGAAGAACTAACCTGTCCTGGGGACACAGAGGTAGAGCAGCTGTGTTTCCTGAAGCAAGCCAACATCTCAGTAACCTCCGTCTGTAACTCCTCGCGCAGGGACTGCAGTGGACTCTCCAGTGCTAAGGAATACACTGACTCACACACACATTGACAAAATAAAGTTAACACAATTCAAGTAAAATCGGGAAGATTGGGGAAAAAACACCTGAATACACTGTGACGAGCACGGGGGGGGAGAGAGCCGTGAGGGAACGGCGCGAGGCCGGTGACGAGAGAGTTAACGAGGCTTTCAGCTCGGGCGGCGCACCGGTCTCGTATCTCCAGCGAGAGCTCCGCGGAAGCATAAGAGCGGGAGAGTGAACAGTGACAGACGAGAGAGGACAGATTTTATGTTGTGTTTTTTTTTTTTTTTGTTTTGGGGGCAGTCGCCCCGGAACTGCCCCGCCCTTATACTTTTTTTTTTTTGTGTTTTTATTTTGTGTTTGTTTTTTTAAATTACGTTGATTTTTTTTCCCGCCCCTTTCCCCCCTTCTATATTATTTTGTTACACTGGTGCCTGTGCCCGAGAAGAAGGAGGGAGGGAGGGTCGAAGCTGTCGCGCTGGCTCGGGGAGGGGGGGGGGGGAGAGGAGTGGCCGGGCGGGAGTGAAGCAGCGCGCGGGAGTGAGAGCGCGCGAAGTGGGAGCGGGTGAGCAGCGCTGGGACGGGACGGCGGGCTGCCGCCCCGCGGGAGAGAGGAGGGGTGTGGCGCCGTCCAAGGGGAGCGGAGGAGCCCGCCGAGCGCCGGGGCCGAAGAGGAGCCTGGCCCCGCCCCCTGCCGCCTGAGAGCCCGGGCCGCCGAGGCCGCCGAGCCGCCGTCCCGCCGGGCCCGAGCCGGGGCCTGCCGGAGAGGCCGGGAGCGCTGGGCTCAGGGCTCGCTGCAGAGGGAGGAGGCAGGCCGAGTCGGGCCCGCCGGGGGTGGGGCGGAGCGCCGGAGCGGCCATCCACATCGCCATCGCACCGCGAGGCAGAGCAAGAGCGCGGGCCGAGCGGAGGCGGAGAGTGGGCGGGCAGCCAAGTCTGGTTTTTTTTTTTTTTTTTTTTTTTTTTTTTTGTTTTTTTTTTGTTTCTCTCTGCTCTCCCCTTCGTCCTCCTCTCGTCCTTCTCGTCTCTCCCTTTTCCTCGTCCCTCGTCTGCCTTTCTGCCCCCCCCGGCCCCGGCCCCGCCCCCGCAGGCCCGCGGGGGGGCCCCCGCGGGAGCCCCCCGGGGGGCCCCGGAGCGGCGGGCGAGGGGGGGAGGGTATGGGGGGCTGCGGCGCGGAGAGGCGAGAGGCGTGCGGGGCGAGAGCGGTGGCGGGAGGGCGCTCGAGCGTGTTCCCTCGAGGCTCCCCGGAAGCATAAACTCGAGGCCGAGAAAGGAGGACGACGAAGGACGAAGGAGAGGAGGAGGGACGAGAACAGACGAGGATTGGTGTTTTGCAGCCGCCGTGAGTTGGTTTGTGTTTTATTTGTTTTTTTGTGTTTTTTTTTTTATTGTTTTTTTACCGCCCTTATTTTTTTTTGTTTTGTTTCGCCGTTTTTCGTTGTTATTTCCCGTTGAATCTTGTTACTTTACCCGTTTCTTCATACACATTTCTAGTTTCTATACAATATTAATTTATTATGTGTTATATACAGTATACACTATCATTCAAACATTTTGAATGATTCATTTATTCAAAAACTACAGTAAAACTATAATATTGTGAAACAATTTAAAATAACTATTGCATCTTATTATATTTCCACATGTAACTGATGGCAAAGCTGAATTTTTAGCTTCATTACTCCAGTCTTCAGTGTCACATGACCCTTCAGAATCATTCTAATTTGCTGCTCAAAAAATATTTCTGATCATTATCAATGTTGAAAACAGTTGTGTGGCTGAACATTTTTGTGGAAAATAAAGTTGTTGTTTTTTTTTATTTGACTTTTGTACCATTTATAGATGCCATTTTATCACGTTTTTCAATTGAATGCATCCTTGCTGAATTAAAATAATGTTATTTTAAAAACGTTTGACACCAAATGTTTGAACAATAGTGTATTTGTATATGATATTATATTAAGAAGGTAAATAGAGTCACATTTGATTCCGTGTTGATTTTAAGAATGTTGTAGGCAGAACCTAATGGATTACACAGCAAACAGTGTTTTTATACTTTTCTTGCAGTAGAATGTGAGGAGGGTCTCAGCTTGGCTGCTTCTGAAGGTGTCTAGCAGTTGATGGGAAGCAGACAGAATAACGGTGTGTATCCGTGTCCTGTTCTCTCCAGAGGAGTTACTGTACGACAGCACAAACTACACCAGCAGATGTGAAGATGTGAACAAACAAATGAATTACAATAAATATATTAGTTGAACAACACACCAAATTATTCATCATACTGTATAATTTTCTGTCAGATAAGTATAATTTAATAAATATAATTTGAGACTGTAATTTAATATTAAGATTTATGATTATAAATATCAATCCATACATCCAATGACATCCAACCTGTATGGCTACACCCCTCGTTTCATCCAAAGATTTGTTGTGAGTGAACTCAAATGCCAGAGCTGTGCGCCAATCAAGCGCTGCCATGGAAACACAGCAGGATTCAGAACCGGTGATGATGGAGCCATAGCAACCAGATGTGCGCATCTCTGCCGATACATAGCAATTGAGCGTTTAATAGACCCACCAGCAATTTATGAATTTCATCTGGAATTCATGAAATGTTACAATCAAAGTGACTATCGCGTATTCAAATGATTGGATACTTTGAATACTATGCAATATTTTATACAGAATTTGAACCATACATGTATGCTCTGTGTCTAATATTATTTTGACTACATTTAAAAAAGAAGGTATGCACAAAATTTCCTCTCACAATTCCTCTCTGTCTTGGAATCTGGGTATCTAGATTCTTTAAGATGACCCTCTGATTACCTTTACTGACAAAAACTCTGAGCTGAACTTTGAAGGCCACCTCCATGTTCACACATCTGCTCAGATCAGTTCGGAAGCGTTCCTGTTCCATCTCTGACTGCAAAGAAAAGTACATGGAAAGATGTATTATGAAATGACACAGATTGGGCATGTCCACACAGCATTAAAGACAGTTAATCACACAGAGATTAGTTATTTACACGAGTGACTAATACTCTCCGACAATGAAAACCTCACTCTAGTAAAAGTCAGGTAGTGATAACTGTGATTATAATAAATATACATAGAGTACACAAACAAACTGAATGACTAGTTGCTAAAAAGTGATGCCAGGTTGTCTGAGTTACTAGAAAGGCACAGAAATGGAGAAACACCGTTCTTTAGTTTGGGGTCAGTAAAAAAATTTTTTTAAAGAGTAATTAGTTTAGTAACTACATTGGTTAAGGTTATGTTCAGGGTTAGTACATAGTTATTACCCAATTATTGTAAATACTATACGTACGTACATAACAGGACTGTAAAATAAAGTGCTACCAAGAAAGGAATACTTTTATTCAGCATGGACGCATTACATTGATCAATGTAGAGTGAAAATTGAAGACATTTATGAACTTTCTATTAATCAACAATAAATAGGTAAAAAAAAATATTAAGCAGCAAAACTGTTTTCAACATTGATAATAAGAAGAAATGTTTCTTTCTAAAAACAGAAAACATTTTTTTTTAAATTGTAAAAAGTACTCCTTTATTCCATACACACACATGGATTTATAATTTTAAGGATTCACTTTCACTTTTAAATAACAAAAAGCACAGAAATGTTTTAGAAAATGTAAACATGACTACTGATTTTGCTTATGAGGAAAAAGAAATACAGAATCAAAGAAATAAGTAAGGGAACATATGATTGTAAAAATATCACATTGCACAAAAGATATTTGACAGATCACTAATAGTGAAATAGGAACTATAATAAACATGAGAGTAAAATACTCTATACTATACACTATATTCAATATATAAAAAAAAACTACAATGAAAGATCACTATGATTTCTGTAGCAAAGAGCTTGACGATTCTGCACATTCCCAGTAAATCATTATCTTGGTATTATCTTGTTACTTGTCATTTAGCAGACATAGTTAATCTAATACTAATACTCTAATTGTAGGGACGGTCCTCTTGGAGCAGTATACACTGTCCAGGGGGCCCAGAAACCCTAGCGGTTCGTCTGCTATCAGTTAATAGGATGTCTCTACAAAAACTTTGTATTAGCAGCAGAGATTTTTAACAAGTACCAACCATTAGGCTAATTCCAGGCTAATTCTTGAGGCAGCCATTGGGTTGTTTGAAATTTTAAATCTGTGCAGCACTTTTAGGGTAATTGGGCTCTACCGTTTTTAGGCAAGCAAAAACTTCTGACATAATAAGACATGAGAGTGTAGTTGATGTCAACAAAGTGCACATGGTATTTATTACCTGTAGACTGTTATAGCAGATGAGCCCACCCCCTGTGAGAAAAGGGATGTGCCCTGGCCAAGCTCCACCTACTTCTTGATGGGAGAACACAAACATGTGCACGCTGCAGCCTTGGTCGACACACTCTTTAGCCAATGAGGTTGAACAATCTGGTCCTTGGAAAATGGACTAATTTGAATCCAAGAAAGAAAACAGTATTTGATAAACCTCAAAACTTTGTGGACAATATTGTGGAAAAAAATGTTATTTAATTCACCATCATTTTGCTAGGGCTGAAGAAACCAGATGAGCTCTTCTGATTTGTGCCTTCCGAAACAGGTGAGGAATGAAAGATCAATAATTTGCCAGTTGACCCTGCAGCCTATTGAAATGAGATTCATAAAACAACATTTGCTGCACAAACATTACATTTTCCAGCAAGGGCATGTGCATGTGTTTAAAACTCATGTTAAGGCTCTTACCTGAAGAATCTTCAGTCCTGCAGAAACAGAAAGCTCTTGTGAGATGGATTTGTTTTCCGATTCAGGATTGAAATGTGCAATTTCCTGTAGAACTCTGTCCAAGAAGAAGGTAACATTTTTAACTTTTCACTTTCATATTAACATTACGTTTTATTAGTAGAACAACTGCTGTGTGAAAACCTCTCAGCTATGTGTATGCAGTCTTTCAGAGGCACCAGAAGGCCTTCCACCACAGGAAGTTCCAGCTCCTCACAGTCAGTGATGACCATCATGTGGGGGCGGGACAGAGCTGGGCTCAGGTTATACAGATGGATCCGGCTGTCATAAGTCATCAAACCCACTCGAAGATCTGATTGGTCAGTTTCATCAGGCCTAAAACAATGACATCACATTCTCAAGCCATTTTACTTCCATAATGAATGAAATTTAATATTTAATGCGAAATAAAACAAAATAAAGCAAATGTAGAAAAGGACTTGATTTTAAACTACTCGACTGGATGGTGAAAATTTTAAATGTTAATGTCCCTTACCCATTTAAAGCTTGCAATTGAGAACTGATATGCTGACAAATGTGGTCTAGCTGCCCTGTTCTCACTGCACTGGCAGAAATATCTATCGCCATCAGCAACGCAGCAGCTTTACCCTGCTTAGAAGATCATGAATTAAGTAAAAATCATTAACAAAAAATATCTGTCAGATAAGACGGACATCAATATAAAAGCTGACATTTCTATGTAGTGTACATTACAATACAATACAATCAAAGAATGCAACGGAGAAGAAATAACCAATCCATGCCATTCCTGACCGTTTGCTTCTCCAGGATCTCATAGGAGCCAAGACTAAGCTCAGGTTTTTTTTCCCAGTCAATACGGCGGCCCTGATTAGTGGGCTGATAAGACTGCCATGGCACTAAGAGAAAAAGACATGTTTGAGCAAAGATGGGAGGACATATGAGTAAATGAAGACAGAATTTTCATTATGGGGTGAACTATACCTTTAATTGAAAACTGAGAATGACTGTAGGCCAAAACAGACATACCTTCATTAAGTTTGTCACAGAAAGGACAGTAGAATCTTTGCCCGCAGTCCTGCCAGCTCATAGCAGGGCTCATGAAGGCCCCGCAGTGCACACAGCCCTTAACGCAATCCCCTGCCTCACACACTGGCACATTACACTGTGAAAAACATTCATGTTTAAAAGTAGTAGGTCATATTTAAATGAATTAGGCAACACTGAGGACCATGTAAAGGTGACAACATTCAGAACAACCCAACTGGACATTCTGGCAAATAAGACAAAAGTGATATTTTCTTCAGGATATATTATTCATTTTGAACACCCTAAATAAATGTCTTCTGGGTTTTTTTTCCATACATACTTCTCCTCTCTCAGGCCTGGCCAGCGGACACACGATTGCACCCAGCGGGAGATGACTTTTCTGAGCTGACTGAGCCTCCACAGGGAAGCTGTAGGACGTACAGCGGACAAAACGAGGTGTGGCATTACCTGTGAAGCAACAACAACAACAAAAAACGAAATAAAGAAAGTGTATTTTATAATATTATAATCTTGTTTTCACTTATAACAACCAAAAGCTTGCACCAAAAAGCATGACTTTCCATCGCTGGCCATTAAAAAGTATGTAATCTAACCATTTTTCTTCCATCTATTTTTCCATCTATGTCGTAGAGAGGTGAAACATGTTGAGAGAAAACAGAAAAAAGGGCTGTGGTGTTCTTTTTGCCAAAAAGGTAGGAAAACTTCAACACCCATAATGCATTGGGCTCAATCCAACTGTCTATGAGTGGGGATTTAAAAAAAAAAAAAATGGAAATACAATCTGTCGTTTTCACAAAAGCCCTGGAGTTATGACAAAAAATGACAGCTTAAGACTTTTTTTTAGTTTTATTTTGGGTATTTTTGTCTTCATTTAGATAGCACAGTTGAATAGAAAACAGGAAGCAAAGTGGAAGAAAGAGGGACTGTGAAAGGGCCACTAGCCTTGGTCAAATCTAGGTTGCTCAAAGTGCAATTGCACTACATGTCAGAGTGCTTCCCATGAGGCTATTCGCTGCGACAAGGCAAGGAATTTTGCTGGCAAATAAACATATATATCTCACAGCAGGTAACACATAGAAAGAGTGAACACTGTTTATTTGCATATACTACGGACACTGTAACAACACAAAGCTGGTTGAAAATCGGCGGTATTACTCTTAAAATGATTATTATCAATAATAGTGTTTTTTATTACCCATATAAATTATTTTTTCTACTTTCTTTCTCAATAAATAAATAAATATGTGGTTACTTTTTTATCTGTCAATGGACAGTGATGCTTTTTGGTGCAAGATGTTGTAGTTGGTCAAACAGCACTAAATATTTTGACTCATTTTTATTGATATCACTAGTAGTAATAATAGCATTTAATAATATTAATTACATATTATTATTATTCATTGTTATTTTTAATATTATTACTACTATTACTTTACGACATTAATATTAGTGATATTATAAAAATTATACTAAACTGATAATTAAAATTTTCCCCAAAAAAAGGATGTGATAATAAGAATGATTATTTCACCCATTATTACTTTTAAAAACAAGCCTCTTTAAGAAAAGGAACAGTAAAGCTGTGATGGAAATGGAAAGCATATTGTGTGTTTGTCCTAGTGTCAGCAGGACTCAATATTTAATGTGCTGCTATATTTATGAGACTGAAAAACAGCATCTGTGTTTGAGGTTATCATAATGACTGTTTAGAGGAGGAACAACTGTCAATATTTCATTATCTTTGTGTGTCTGGCTCCATCATTGTCTGAAAGTCAGTTAAAGTCAATATAATTTCGACAAAGGTACAACAAAACCTGTTGTGATAAGGAAGGAAACCAGGTGCATCACATTTATTTTTTATGTGAATTTGAGTTCGCATAAAGTCAAAAGATGTGGCTAATTTTGGCAACAGTGATGATACCTCTGTCCTCGAGGGTGCATTGTGTTGAGGAGAGAGGGGGAACTGAAGATTTGGATTCTGAAACAAACACTTTCCCTCCCCACTGGATCTTGTCCTCTTTAATCACCTGGACCTGTACATTGAGGAGACATAGGATATAGACAGAGACAAACTAACACAGCCATACAGAGCAGTGTAATCAAACCTGAGCAGTCATGATGGAAGCAACACAGAATAAGAAGGACAGTTCATTTACCACACTGGGTAGAAGCTGAGGATCCAGACCGTACCGAGACTCTGTCTTAGAATTTGACTCTGGACTCGTCTGACAAAAGAAAGGAAAAGAAAGTAATCCTTCAGAAAATTCAGTACAGACGTGTCAATAAAAGTGGAAACTGAAACAATTAAAACAGTGCAAATGTAACACTAAATTTCCTCAACCACATACAAGCTATACTGATGAAACTGTTCAGCAATTCCTCATTAAAGTTCTCTCTCAGTCTGGGGGAAAAGATTGTCAGATGCCTACACAGATAGAAACAATGCAAAATCTTAAATTAAATATTTTTCTCTTCTATTTTAAAATATGTAATAATTCAAATGTTGTTATTTCTTAAAAGCATCTAGTTAAATACTGTCCAACATATTTTACTGAGAAGAATTGAATCTATTTACAAAAAATAATTCAATGTAGAATTACAGTGAGAATTTTGGTTTAAATGCATATTATTCCAGGACAGCTAAAATAATTAAAAATAAAAATATTACACATAATGTAATATAATAGACTATACTATACTGTAATATAATAAACTATTAGAAATATAATATATAGTATAATGAGCATTATAATTGAGGTTGTGAGTTAAATACAATAGAGAGAGAGAGAAAGAAAGAAAGAAAGAAAGAAAGAAAGAAAGAAAGAAAGAAAGAAAGAAAGAAAGAAAGAAAGACAGACAGACAGACAGACAGACAGACAGACAGACAGACAGACAGACAGACAGAGAAAGAAAGAAAGAAAGAAAGAAAGAAAGAAAGAAAGAAAGAAAGAAAGAAAGAAAGAAAGAAAGAGAGAAAGAAAGAAAGACAGACAGACAGAGAAAGAAAGAAAGACAGACAGACAGACAGAGAAAGAAGACAGACAGACAGACAGAAAGACAGACAGACAGACAGACAGACAGACAGAAAGACAGACAGACAGACAGAAAGACAGACAGACAGACAGAAAGACAGACAGACAGACAGACAGACAGACAGAAAGACAGACAGAGAAAGAAAGAAAGAAAGAAAGAAAGAAAGAAAGAAAGAAAGAAAGAAAGAAAGAAAGAAAGAAAGAGAGAAAGAAAGAAAGACAGACAGACAGACAGAGAAAGAAAGAAAGAAAGACAGACAGACAGACAGACAGAAAGAGAAAGAAAGAAAGAAAGAAAGAAAGAAAGAGAGAAAGAAAGAAAGACAGACAGACAGACAGAGAAAGAAAGAAAGAAAGACAGACAGACAGACAGAAAGACAGACAGACAGACAGACAGAGAAAGAAAGAAAGAAAGAAAGAAAGAAAGAAAGAAAGAAATCCCCCGATCTCCCCTATATTGTCATGCACTCACTGGTAAAGAGTAGCTTCTCTGTGACATCCCTTGAGTCGTCATATGTGAAATATCAAGAACAGGTTCTCTGTCTGTGACAAGAGAAGATCAAACATTATATTAAATAAAAAAAAAAAAACATTTTTTTTAAAAATGATAAATATATAAAATTATGACTTTCTTCCATCAGATGTGAAATTCTCTATAATGATGTTCTGGGGTCTATTATGCCATTGCTTACCCGGGTAGCTTTGCTGAGAGGGGTCCCAGTCCAGTAACTGAGGCCGATGACCTGAGGTTACCATTGTATCGGCCATCGGGGTCACACTCACTGCTGCACTCCGGTGATCTGGGTTCAGGTTTGGGTAGTGATATGGTGGAGGTGGACAGCTGCTTGGAGTCCTGTGTCTCTGTCCTGTCCATAGCTGCGGTGGTGGATGAGTCAAGCTCTGGTTTATTGCCGGGACCTCCATTCTATGACCAATTCAACCAACCTTTATAATCAAAGACAACATTACAGGGCAAAGTCATTCTGTTTCATTATGTAAAACAGAATGAAAATGAATTAAGCCCTAAACAGCTGTATGTAGCCTTTATATGCATATGTATTTACATACTGTCAGTGATCAGCTGATCGTCGCATCACACCGGTGTAATGTGCTCCTCTGACGCTCGTATTCAAGAACATGCCTATTTATTTGATTGCACGGTACTGCAATCAAATAGAAAATGAACATTTACCGTGTTATGCGTCAGGTTAGGAGATTTCAGCACGGGTCGCCCTGTAATTGAGAAGGATTGCCAGTTTTAATACGGAAATACGGGTATTGATGCAGAAATCGGTCGCCTGGGTTACCTTCAGCTCACATGAATGTTTCAGTCTTCAGTTCCGTCACTGCTTAGATGCTAGAAATCTCAAAACGCTTATAAAAATAATAGACATGGCCTTTCAGTAGTTTAAAAGGCCCTAAGTCATCCGTACTAAAAGCATACCGTATTCAAAGTCTGTCCAACGAGCACAGTAAACATTGTACGTCTCTCATCCAAACGTTTTAGTCGTGTGTAACGTTAGATGTAATACCATCATTATCACCTCCAGGTGGCAGCACTGCGCTACCAATCATCAAAGTGGACTTCTCATTTGCATATGGGACTTCCGCCCTATGTGGGCCAATGACAAATAAGGTCTGAAAATACTTATGAAAACACAATATAATTTACTTTACACCGTGTAAAATGTTTTGTATATGTTTCAGAATTTTAATAAAATCAATATGATAAACATCAATATAATTTAACACCGAATCTACACATTTACAAATAAATATAGTACAGAAGCCAGCATAATTGCTTTATTAAAATGAATTTTCCAAAAACACAATTTTTTTAACTTAACACTTTCAGATACACAACACAACCACGATATTTACATGATGCTGGTTTTATTTGAAATGAATACAGCTCCTGACACAGCATATTTTATGCAGAAATACAACATCAACCCTTTAATGACCCAGGAACTCACTCTACCCTCTCTTATCATTTTCCTGTGAACAGTGTTCCACTGTGCAGCACAGTATGTGTTTGGCATTCAGTTATTAATTTCTGGCAAGATCTGCATGATCAGTGATAAATAAAATACCAATATATTACAGAATATATTGCATTCTTTTCTAATTGATTATTTAACATTTTTGCAAACACTTTTGTAAATCCGAGGCATGTTTTAATAGTTTGCGAAAGGTACATGCATTTGATGGGTAATGTGCACATAAAGGCCAGCTATTTATTACAGTGGTTCATCATATTTGGACAAACACTTGTCTAAAACTAGAATGGAGGTGGAGGTGGTAGTAAATATTTCATCTCATCTTCTGCATGCCCTCAGTCCACTGATGTAATATTCATGAGGTCAAGAGGGCTGAAGGCTACTACACTCAAGAATTCACCTGCTTAACACATTCAGATACACACAACAACAAGCATTAAAATACTTTTTTTTAACAGTGAGCCTTATTCTTACTTTAAAGTATTAACCTTTTTGATAATAAGAGTCTTGAGTTGCCTCTCAATTGTGCATCCAATTCCCAATGCTGATGCTTGGCAGCACACACACACACACACACACACACACACACATACACTATAGGGCCCAAGAAGAGTGACCGCCATGGTCCTTGTAGTTTTATTACAGCACTTAACCTCCCACCTGCTATTAGACGACGCATCTCTCAGAGTGAAGCTATTGACTCTGTGCCATCCTCTTCTAACACACTCTTCAGAGAGAAGAGACTTAGGCATAAATGCCACATGATTTACTGCCTTTATAAAAACAAATGGTACAGTAATACCTCAGCCATTTCTACTGTGAACCTTGCAACAACAGTAAATCTGTGTAGTGTACTAGGTCATTTTCAAAGGAGGACTTACAGACTTGTAACTCTGTAGCTTCATAACCAAAAGATTACCACTAAAATCATTTTCGTTCCTGCAACAAAAAAGAGTGACCTGGTCAGTTTCATGTTCATATCTACCAAACCTTCAGCTCTGTTTCATAACCTAGTGAGCCTTGGTTACTTACACACATCGAGTTGCACTGTGGTCTGGCAAAATGGTTTGACAAATGAAGTGACCAGCTGTAACTTTGTTTATTTAAATTTTCAAAACAATTAATGAAGAAAAAGCTCGTTAAAGCTTGTCAGAAAACCCTACCCATTTAGCCCAAGACAGTTTCAACAAAAATACGATATCTTGGAAAGTAGTATTAATACAGTATGTATAAAAAGTATGTAAAAATAAAAAAAATTATATTTCTAAAATTGCCAGAATTTAAAAAAAAGAATTATAGAGAACAATGAGAAGCCACTTCATGTCAGACCATTATGGTAAAACTCCCAAATATAAGTGAATAATTCAGTAGTGTGCGTTTAGGTACACTGGGAGTTCTAAACAAAGGCCACGACAAAATTCCTTCAATTTCCTACAGGCAATAATGCTGCTTTTGGGATGACAGTGTTCTCATAGCATTTTTGCAGCATTAACTGCGATTTGAACTGATTATGCTTTTATAAAATTATTGAAGTGCTCTAGACTAGAAAACTCTATGACCCACTTCACAATTAGTTTGTTTTAAAAGGTTGTAGGAACAGTTGTGAGGGAGTTACATGTGCAGGTTATGAACTACATTACACCATTCAAACGTTTGGGGTTTTTGAAAGAAATCTCTTATGCTCACTACTGCTGCATTTATTTGATTAAAAAAAAATAATTACAATTTAAAATAAATAATTTTACATTTTAATACATTCCTGTGATGGCAAAGCTGAATTTTCAGAATTTTCTTTAGTGCCACACAGTCTTCATAAATCATTGTAATATGTTGATTTGCTGCTCAAGAAATTATCAATGTTGAAAATATACTGTACTGAAATGTAAATGTACTGAAATATAAACAATAATATAAAAATGTCAAAAAAATGATAACCATTTCAAAAGCACACTGGGCGCTGCTATTTTTATTGAGATGCTTCTTCTGTATTATATATATCCCTCCTGCAAGCGATTTCAGAAGTGGTGGGAACAAAATCATCCGTGGCTAAAAGTTAAGACTGTATGACATCGGATGAAATAAAGGTCTCTAAACCTTATACAGCAGAGAGGCTGTTACTCTGAAGCTGATGCTGAAGCTGATATCATGATGTGAGAGTTGTCTGGAGAGACATACAGAACGACAGATGCACCAAGCAAACAACAGCTTTTACCAGAGGGACCACCATCCAGGACCTGACAATTAGATGAACTGGAAAACAGACACAAACACACATCAACAGCAAAAAGACACACACACACACACACACACACAATGACATGCACTTTCAGCTAACTCACAATTGCGTTTTATTAGAAGAAAGAATCAGCCAAGAAAGAAATGCAAATGGAAACTTAAAACACTCAGCGGTGCATACGAGTATAATCAAACACACACACATGCTGCACACATTGTCAAAAGTCTCATGCTGCACACATACATGTGATGACAGAGGCAGACTCCCTGCTGACTGAGGTGCTTGACAACGGCTCCAAGCTCAGTCCCAAAAGACTTCAGTCTGCATGTAACCTTGTGCTCTCTGAACTCTTTACTCAAACATAGCAGGGGAGCCCCCCCGGTCTAATAGTTCAAAGGAGAGATTCTAGCCAAGTTTTGGGACAGTAAGCTGCTTTATACATTGGTTACTATTAGTAAGCAAACCATGTCAGAGGAGTTACATCACCAGTATTTTAGTAATGTGCTTGTTCACTTGCCAAATATAATGACAGATCGCAAATCAGTAAATGTATTAACACCTTTAATTTAATTAGAAAATAATCACTCTAATTAGTAATTATTCATCATAGTGTAAGACTGAAAATATCCAAAGATATTTTAAAAATGAACAAAGACATTGGCTTTGCTGTTTCAGTCCCCTCTCTAATGCTACAAGGGCCATTTGGGAAGACACAAAGGAGCTGATAGTGATCAAGATGCCTGTACATCGGGGGTCTATGAATGAATTGTCACACCTTCAGTACAGTGGGGGAAGTTTTACTTCTGATTGGTCTCACATTTGGGTTTCAGTCACAGGGTCAAGGAAAAGGATAAAAGAAGATCGTAGTTGCTCTGTCTCTTCTTTTACGCTCTGCTCTCTTACTTGGACACTCTCTGTCCTTCTCTCTCTCCCTTTGTCTTTCCCTTTCTTTCTATCTCTCAGTTAATTTTTTACATTCGTGCTAGGTACGATTACGAAGTTTTTTTAGCATCTCATATATTTTGTAATATTTTAAGTGTAACCATAAACCAATATATTGTCATTAAACTTTTTCTCCACAAATAATGTGCTAACTAGTTCTTATTTGGTATTAACTTTGATGTGCTACTTATTGCAATATAATATTGTCACACTATAGCAACGCTCTCCCACATATTTAGCTATTGTAACTGCGCTTATTTCCGTCGTTGGTATAAGTTGCAGTGGGTGGTAATAGACAAGAAATGTACAGTTTTCTAGCATCTTGCTGATAATATTTCTTAAGTCATTCGGCAACCCTGCAGCCTGAACCCCTGTAGGCGATCCACCCTTACAATAGTATAATGGTATAGGGAAAAGTGGAGTGAACCCCTCAATTTAGGAAACCATGCAGGGTTTGTTTCTTTTTGAAAAGGCCGCTGCCTGTGACTGAGAGATGTGCATGAGAAAATTTATTTTTAAATGAATTTTGTCAGTTTTCTAGATCTAAAAATTTGTATCATATAATGTAAAACTATATAAATCATTTGGCAAAAATGCTAAATGAAGCATTTTGTAAAAAATCTACTGCAAATGAACACGTTGGAATTAAGATGGTGTAAAATGTACGCTTCTGGATGCCACTGTAAAAAAATATAATTAACTTGTACAAAATATTATTTAATATGATCAAAACAATCAAACTACATTAAGGTACAAGAAAATCATTTTCAAGCATAATTCAGATCAGGCAGAAATAGGTCCACTAACCTATAGTGTAATTTCACTTTTCACAGTGTTGAAACTCAGCGACCTTAAAGATATTTCACTCACATTAATGAGTATGAAGGGGAGAAAATGCAATGCACAATAAATTCTAAATAAAAGAGCCAGATTTCGATATTTCCCATTAAAGTATAGTGGTTGGTCTTGCATGCCCCCAAAAAGCTGCCTGGTAGTGTTGCAAAAATGGCGGCCAAGTGAACTGACTTTCCTTGAAAGGGACTTCAACCAAATACAGTAAACACTTTGACTTAGTCTGACTGCCCTAAATCACTAGACCATGACGTGTGAGAGTTTAGCATTAAATGGATGTATAGTTTTACCTGTGGGGAGATTTGAGTAATGGCACATCTGGGCCAAGGACAAATGTATTGTTCTAAAAGTGGAACTTATCAGCACATTTGTTCTCTCTTTCTCTCCTCCAGAGGACTTAGCCAACAGTATATAGAGTGGTCAATTCTTGGTTAGTTCATGAAAGACTCCTTATGAACCATGAAGGCCAAGAAAACAATATTTAGACTTAAACTCAACAATCCTACAGTGTTTGCCAGAAGATTGCTATGTGGCTGCTGGTTCTGAGAGACTGTTAGCACACTGCTTTGTGTTTGTTAGCTTCTCGAACCTGTCCTGGTGACCCCTCACCACCTCTCTTAACAGACACACAGAGTTAATTTTGTAAATTACATTAGTTTTTTATATTTCAATTTAGTTTTAATTTTTGTACCTGAGCTTAAACTTATTTTATTTCAGTTAGTTGCCAACATTTCTAATTTTCATTTAAGTTTTTTAAGTTAAAATATTTCATCTATTATTTTTATTTTATTTGATAGCAGCTTGATTTTTTTTATTTATAGAAAACCATTTATAATAGTTTTAGTTAACAATAACAGCTCTTGTCAGATACGATCTTAAATATAAGCCTGTGAGATTTTTTTGCCCATTTTGTGGTCGGCCAGGTGAAAACTGTAAGTCTGAATGTTTAGAAAAGTGATTGCACCTCTCCTCGAGATACACAATTTGAGCCATTATTCAGGTCACGCAAGTTATACAGCAAAGTTTAATTCATCTGGTCATTAGCTTGCCTTAGCTAAAGAATCACCAAAAATTAATTTATATGCTTTTATAAAGTTCATCCAATTCGATCCAATTCGATCCAATTTATCCTCAACTAGAAATGTATAGTCATTATTGAAGGGATTCTTAGGTCAGTTGCATGGTGTCTGTCTAATTCTAAACTGGGTCTCTCTCTCTCTCTCTCTCTCTCTCTCTCTTCCATCCCTGTAAAGTCTCATGTTGGAAAATGATTGCATGGCTTACACTCAGCCGCCCCCCCCCCCCCCCCCTAGGGCTAATCTTCAAGGGAAGGGTGGCGTATGTGACACATGCTTATGTTCCCTTATCGAAACCAGACTCTCACACTCTCTCTCCCTCTCTTCGTCTGTCTGTTTGTCTGTCTTTATTATACATAGGCACAACCACACACATCCACACAGGCTGTGTGTGGTTGCCAGGGATTTCTGAAAACCTTTGATGGTTGAGAGAGAGAATTTATGATTCAGTGACTTGGGGATTGCATTAGCATTTTTTGCTACAACAACAGTTGTTTAAAACAGTTGTGTAGCATCTTCTCAGAAAAAAAAATCCAATACTACATGGAAAATGGATATTCAATGGACTTTCAAAAATATACATACTCGCACTGAAAATCTGCACCTTGTAACAGGATTGTGTCATGATGAACCTAATCCCATCCTTTCCATTTCACACACACACACATTCACACCTTTCCCCAGCAGACCTGTTCCAGCGTGGGGCCGTATCCTTGTAGGGATTCCAAAATGACGTCCATGAGAGGTCTTGGGGCTTCAGTGTGAAGCTCTAAAGTAACCAGAGAAACAAAGGACTGCGATGACTGATTTCAACACAAACACTCACAGTCTTCTAATCAAATCTCCTAAATGAAGCAATGAGTGATATGATTGATGAAAACTCATTAGAAATCAGCTGTAAGGGGAATGAAGCCCATTAGCATTACACAATGATGCTCTTGACAATTCTCTCTCTTTCAATCTCTTGTGAACTTTCTTTTTCTTACACATGCAAGACTCCTACATGCTTTCTCTTTTTTTCCTTACAGAAGTACAGTCTTTACTATACTATACTATAACTAAAACTATTAAAAACCATTTTGTTAATAAAGTGAAATAAAAAAAATATTAGATGGAAAAACATGAACATAATTCTTGTAATAAAATTACTTAATAATACATTAATAAATAAAAAATAAAAGTACAAAAAATTCTAAAACTGAAAACAATTAAACAAAAACAAATATAAAACAACAAAATGACTACAGCTTAAACTAAAATGAAAACTGAAAACAACAAAGACAAATTCAAAATATTAATAAATACTATAATATTATATGAAAAAACACTAAAATAACACTAGTTGTTTTATCTTGTTATAAAAAAGCTTTTACACCTTTTTACTGTTATTGCCTAAGAAAAAAGATACAGTTCATAATATTGACCTTTTGTGACCTGCCCTTACACTATAGGGGGTACACACAAAAGTGGAATCCTGCTCGGGGTTTTTTCACTCTAATTCAAGAAGAATATTACCTTTTGCAAAATATGAAGTTCATTTGCAAAAACCGAAGACCATACATATATTACATGCTGAAACCTTTTTTGTTGTTTTGCTTGTGTGTGTGTGTGTGTGTGTGTGTGTGTGTGTTTAACACCAAAACATGAAATGTGGAGTGCTTTTGCCAAAAAACTACTGTTGGAGTTATCTGCTTTTGCTAAAAAAAAAAAAAACTAACTTTATATATTTCAATCAACTTTAATTTTGTAAGTTACCTGTATTTTTTTAGAGTTATTATTACTTAATCAAAACAACCCTACTGCAGTTTGATTTATGTTACTTGGAATGCACAATAAAAAAAGATGATTTGTGAGAATGAATAAAAACAGAGTTATCTGTTTTTGCAAATGAACTCCTATACATACAGCTTTAGCAAAGTTACAGTTTAACATATAAGTTCAATTTATACATTATTATTGTACATGTCCAAATGACTTTTGCATTACTGCGTTACCATGTCCAAAAACAAGTTAATGGAGTTTCTTATTCTTTCTTAATGCTTTTGCTTTCTGCACATGTGTGTGTTCCTGGCAGAAATTATGTCATTGACAGGACATTGCATGTATCACCTTTTACAGCACCAACCCAGAAATAGAGCCACAGGAAAGCATGCCGCTCCAGGCCACTTCTGATTGAGGTGATGCCGTGTGAGTTGTGGTAATTGTCCAGCGCCCCTGCAGTGCCCTCACTCTGGCCCCAGTGACAGAGCAGCAGAACACACGCTCCACTCTGTCCAAATGACTTTTTTTCTCCTGAGAACGAAACCACAGACTCTCACACATACAAGGTAATTAGTCACATCTGCACACAGGTGTGCAAGTCTACCCCCTTCCTTTAGCGCAAACTGTTCATCTTTACTAGTGAAGAGGTCTAGCACATGTGCAGCATGTGTCTAGTGCAGAGCCGAGAAGCAACACCACAACAAAACATACAGTTCAAGAAGTGAAAATTATATGGAAACTAAACCCTTGTTACCTGATATCTTCTGGCAGAAACTATTAGCCTAGCTCTATTAGCTTCCTATTAGCTTATTGTCCACTGATTGCCCAGGGGCTTGTTCAGTTTTCATCTGAGGACCAGCCCTGGGCACCTGGCTGCAACTTGATGCAATAACAACCTCAGCATGGCGTTCTCCAGAGAAAAGATCACTTTAGGTTTCAAACACTGCCATAGTCTTCCTCACCATATGATGTTAATGAAAACTCAAATGGAATGAAGTAATAATTCTAGAGTCATGGTATCAAGAATTGGTGCTAAACACAATTTTCATGTTGAAGTTCCTGGTCTTGTGGCTCGGTTATGAGTGTATGGTTGTGAAGAATGCAGCGGACCATCCTGATCTGCACTGTAAAACCCGATAAGTTCAGAGTACTCAAAATTATTGTATTACCTCAAAAAAATGAAGTAACTCAGATCTTTAAGTAAACAATAATTATAAATAACAATTAAGTCAAACTTGATTTTTTTAATTTTAATTTTAATTTTATTTAATGTTTAAGTCCACTGTACTTAAAACTATTGTTTACCATATGTAATGTTTCTCATTTTTCAATTATTTTGACGCAGTGGTTGTAAAACCCAATAAATTCAGATTACCCAAATACAGTAATTACAATTTAATAGAAATATTGTAAAAACAATCTCTTAATCTTTACAGTTAAGTGTTAGTTAGCAAACAGCAAAAGCTCTGTATACTCAGCTCTGATGTTTCTCTGCTCATTCTCAAACTAACCACCATGATGGTAATCCTATAAAACTTCAACATCACAGAAACACATTTAAATACTAAAATAACAGAACATTAACAATAACACATCTTCCCCTGTATTAATCTTGTGCAAAAACACACAAAATAACATTCAATTTCAACATTTATTCTCCTTTACAGAGTGTGATGCAAAGCATGAGGGAACTTGAAATCTGCCGCAACTCAGTTTAATGTTGAATGGACTCTTCTGATAACGTCGGTTACGTCGGTAACATCAGCAACGGCGTGACATGGGTGGCGTCACTTTATATCGCTCAGTAAACTCAAAAGTGATCATTTAAGAATAAGGGTTCACTCAGAAACGTTGAGCTACCCAAAAATAAAAGTAAGCTCCTTGTTCAGAAAATGCAATTGTTTTAAGTTGCATCAATGATTTAACAGACTTTAATTGCAGTGTACTCAATCTTTATAAGTTACTGTTCAGGTTTATAGTGGCATTGTATGGATGGACTGCACAGTATCACTGAACCTCTGCAGCCCAGACACCTGGATCAGCTCTTTGATGTGCCAAATGTCCTCTTGTTTACGCAGAGTGTCCGGATGTGTGCCCGGTTATGACACTGTTCTCCAACTTGTGATGACTTACTGCTGCTACGATCAATAGAAAACACACACAGACATTTGGCCGCATTGTTAATCGCATCAGCTAAATAGCGTTGACTATATATATGTATTTATACACATTTATCTTTTGTACTCTCAAGAAACAAATGTTTAAAACAAGAAAAAAGACATTGCCAATCATGAGATGATTTCAGTGATTAACAAAACAATGCTTGCAAGGCTGACTATTAAATAACAATACTAAAACAAATGCACGGTCCAACTTGATCTTTAACTATTATGTACAGAGATTTACATTAATCATTTGATACAATGCACTAATTGTGTACTTAAATATTTTTATATTGTACTTATATTTAAAAAAAAATACCTGTATGTAATTGCAGTTGTAATTGTAATTACATCTATAATTACCTTCCCTTGCACCTTAACCCACCCTTAAACATACCCATACCACCAAACCTATCCCTATTACCCAAATATACCTCAATGGCAGCAAAAGTGTTTGGCAATACCATATGAACACAATAACATTGTACTTATTTTTTGATGTAAGTGCGAGTAAAAGACACATAATATAAAGTGTGACCAAGTGTGGCAAAACATTCGTTCACTCATTAATACATGTATTCTAAAGCACATAATGTCCCTTTTTAACTATACATAATCATATGAACGAGCAGTCAGAAACTGATTCAAGTCTCACAGTTAAGCTGCATTTGTTTGAATCAAAGAACGTACTAGAATCGGTTTACACTGTTGAGCAGTATGGTTCTGATTCATTAAAAAACATTCATATGAGTCATAAGTTCAAGATTGGACTACTACACTGATCTGGCACTATATATTCAGTAGAGGAGTCAGAGTGAAAAATATATATCACAAGAACAATTTTTTCATATAGAATCACAACAAACCTGCAATTGTTACAATTTTTAAATTGTGTCTATGTTAAGCTAATATTACCGTATCCACATGCATCCATTGGTCCCTTCAGAACAATCAGAAGTCATCAGTGTACTAGTGTGAGCAGAAACGGTCCATATACTGAGTCAGCAATCAAGACATTATTGTCCCATTTCCGATGGTGCCATTGAAAAAGAAATTTAAGCACGTTTGCAAGTTTGTTCAGTCACATTATTTATGAGCACCAATGTCTCGGAGGAAGGTAAACTGAACCGCATCAAGTATTTTCTTATTGTTGCCCAGCACATTTGGTCGGCAGTGCAATGTAAGCAGAGATTTTACGACTGGCCTGCTAATGCACATACAGCAAGCTGTAAAAGTGCAGCACATCCTCTTTAAACCAAGCAGATACTAGAAATCTCAAAGTGATTTGCTATGTATAATGTATGTATGGTAATCATTTTAATGCCAGAGCAAAGAGATACCATTTTACTGTTCCCTTTCGCAGTTCCTCCTGCTTTTATTTTCATATGCCATAAATTGCAGTTGACACTGAAAGTAACTGCTTACATCTCACAGTGCTGCTTGCACTACACCACTCAACAACACATTAACCATTCATCATACAATAACAGGACAATTACAGTGACAATGACACAAGTTTTTTTTTTTTTTTTTCTTGCATGTCATCTCTTTAATAGATTGGAAAGGTTACTCTTTCATGAATGTGCTTATTTAACTGTTCCCACTCCTGAACATTTCAAAGCTACCAGCTGGATGTAAACACTATTCCATTCCATTTACATTACGTATTTAAAGGGTGTTCATGACAGATGTGTTTTTAAACAAAAAGAGGAAATAAATGTAATGCTTTTAATAATCGAATTATTAGTCCAGGTCTTGGATCATTTGACGAGAACTGCCTGAAATCTGGAAGTCTGTATTTTTAGTACCTTTCTTGGTTATGTGGACGTAGAAGAGGACATGTTGTCTCCAGGAGTTTGTTTCCTGACTTGCATTTTTAATTTGGTATTTTTAGTCAACCTGATGTTGACACTCCCACACGGTCTAGGACCTTTAAATTTTAAGCATCACACGTCAAGATCTATCATCTCAGGATTGATGTCATTTTTATACAAAACGTGATTCTTACGTAGTTCTAATGTGCCACAACACAGCAAATTCAAATATGACCACATTAAAGTTGCAAAAATTAAGATTTTAAATAAACTATGATTTACATTTTCAGTCTGTTCCTTGACATAAAGACTTTAAATATTGGAACAAATCATACGAACTTCTGCTATGGTGCTTTTTTGTCAATCTTTGGGCACTATTCACTGTCACTGAATACAAAAGAGTAAAGTGAGAAGCAAGGAAATCATACACTTTTGGAAGGCCCTGATGGTAAGTAAATGATGACAGGATTATCATTTTGGGGTGAACAATGCCTCATTTTATGAAAAGCAAACTTCAGTTATATTTGGAAAATAAAATCACTTATTCCATAGTTTCTTAAAAATGTCCTGCAGGGAAGTGCACTCTTGACCTCAATGCTATTAAATCCTTGGACTCCGCTGCTGTATTGGTGAAATAAAAGACATTCTGATTTTAAAAATTAATATACTGTGAATGTAAATGGATGATCAAGAGAATTGAATGAAAAGAATAAAACAGACAGAATAGAGTGAAAATTGAGCTGACAGCCATATAATTCTATTTTGAGATCTCAGGCCTGCCTTCTAATCTTCAGACACCCAAGCTAAGATGGACGTGCAAAAGATTCATAAGAGGAACATTGTGGAACTCCACAAACAATCACTCTATTTGAAGGCTAAACCTAAAAAATGGCCACCCCCTGTGAGTATGTGGTTTGATCCCCCTCTGATTCCTCTAAAAACCAGCCTGCGGAGGAGAAACATAGAAACATTAATGAAGGAAAAGGAAAGGAATTCAGCATCCATGGGAGATAAGCATCTCGCTTAAAGGGAGAAACGGCAAGGATGAAGATTATAATACCAGAAAGGAAGACAGAATTCAATCGAGTGTTCTCTATATAGAAAGACAAATGAAAAAAAAAAGTCGTAGGAATTGTGAAAAAATATGAAAGATGACTGTGATCACAGCTGACGGTAGGTTCTATAAAGCGACAACGAAAGTGCAAAAAAAAAAAAAAGGGAAAAAAAAGTGTGAGACACACAGAGAAAGGGCCAAATCCGACATGCTCACTAACAAGGCTGGGGGTTTGAGACACTCCTGGATGTCTCAAAGGAGGAAGAGGAGAACAGGAGGCAAACTCACCCCCCTCATGGTGCGACATCACAGGGTACCACTTTTCTACCCTAACTACCTCCCCCCCTCCAGGTCTGGAAGCAGAGATGCAGGAACACAAATGTGGAGAGTGAGGGAGGAGGGGGTGTGCGTTCTGAGATCTTAACCAGCAGGAGGTCTTCATTTAAACTCTCAACCTCTTCGCTTCACACTACATTACTGCTCATATGGGTGAGGGAGATAATAAGACTCTGTAATAATCCATAATCCGACTGAGACCTCAGCGAAAGTGGAGGAAGGTGTAGTCAGACCTCGGTAGAGAGGCACTGCAATAATTTCAGAGAGATAATTTTAAATTTAGCATTACTTAGCCAGTCACTTAACCCTTTCACTTAACCCTGTCACTAATTAAATGAAAATTCTTCAAAGGAAAAATTATATATACTACAAAACCATCAAGAAAGTGAAATAGCGGATTTCATTTTGACCCGTATAGAAAAAAGTTGAAAATGTAAATACATGAATGAAAGTGTAAATGTAATATTACAGCTTCTGCTCACCCTTCGATGTGATGAAGTTCAAAAGACCTAAACCTCCTGCTGGAGAAGTAGAAATGATACATTATATTAATTATATAATATTTAACAAATTAGACATAATATAATAGTATATTGATATGAAAAAATATACTATTAAAATGCATGAAAATATTCTGAAATATACTGAAATTAGTATTTTATGTCTATTTTTGTTTTATATATATATATATAAAAATGATATATAAAAGATATATAATTTATTTATATATATATAAAATATATATATTTAAATGAAAATGAAATTTAAAACCTTTAAACTAGACAAGCAGGTGATAAAAATAGTGAAAAGTGATGACCATCTCAGAAACTCACAAACTAACATAAACACTCATACATTCTTATAACACATATGCTCATATAACTATTATTCCAGCGTGGGTAATGCACAGTTATATAGTAAATGTGTGCTGCGCATTTGGAGATTAACAGACACACTGAAGCTATACTGCCCATCTATTTGTGCCCTGTGTGTTTGTGAGCCAGCACCCTGTAAGTTATTCATGATTTTGGGGATTTTCTGGGGCAAATACAATCCAAAGCTCTTGAACAGAAAAACAGAGCGCTGGAAAAACAACAGTCTGTTCTGAATGTGTGATATGAGGAGGGAAAAATTGAAGACAAAGTGAAGAATGAGTTCATGTATTTGGATGAGAAAAGGCGATGAAACGCAAATCAAACAATATGAAGAAAAGAAAGAGAGAGAGATAGAGAGGCTGGGGGAAGAGGCAGAGCGATAGTATAGATGATAGGAGGGGGGCGAGAGACAGAGAAATAGAGAAAGAGATATAGAGAGCGAGGGAGGGAGGAATTTCCCTCAGGGGCGACGTGTTTGTGCTCTCTCTCCCCCTTTCTCTCTCTCTCTCTGTATCTGTTGTTCATTCACTCATACACACACTCCATCCACACATACTTGACAGACACACGCAGCGTGTAGACACACTTTCTAATTCATTCACCTTCCTCGCTCACACACTCACAGTTTCTTCTTACAACCTTGAGTTTTATTTTCACCCTTACCCTGACTAGAGAGTCTAGAGAAGAAACTACGCCACCTCAACTTTAAAACTGCCGTTACAGAGAGACAGAGAGAAGGAAAGAGACAGAACAAGACAAAAAAGAGGCTGGAGATGCACGGAAAGGGCTCAGAAGGAATAGAGAAGAATGAAAGCCCCTGAAAACATCAGAACGAAGCATTCAGACACACTTCAAGAGAGAAGCTGACTGAAGAAGACAAAGTTCAGGTAAGCTCTCCTCCTGTTCTATCAATGTTTTCTTTCGCAGTTTTATTTCCCCGTGTTTGGTCCGAGAAAATCTATAGACTGAACCTTATCTGTGTTCCTCAGCAACGCTTCAATTTAAACCAGAACTTTAAACTGTGCTTAAGATGGAATTCAAGAAATCCCATGTATAGCTGCCTGCAGAATGTCTGAATTAAAATGTGCTTTAAAAAAGTGAATTCAGTTCTTTAGTCAATAGCAGAATGTAGAAACATCTACAGACCTGATGTTTGCTATTGTTCTTAGAAGCAGTACTGTAACTTAGATCTCATATCTCTTGAAAACCAGGCAGTACTAAGTTCTGAATAAAATCAGACATTTATTCTTTTGAATTCTTCTTAAATATAAGTATTTGCAAGTCATAGTTAGTAATTTCTCAAATTCTTGATGATTTTATTCATTTTCCAGATGATTGATGTTGGTATTCCATATACTGTACACACACCTGTGTTTATTTTGTCTTTCACTAGAGTAGTAAGTAAATACTTGAAATTACCCAATGTCTATGGATGTATACTTAATAAAGGGAAAACAGATGTTATACACAATAGCTACTGTATGAATGCAAAAGCTGTTTGTGCACTTAACAGGCAGAATATTCACTCAATACAATGACACACTGTTTAATTAACCAACACACATATGGATTATACTGTATTTAAAGTTTCACTTCTTGAGAAAGTTAATTTCAGCTTAGATATATACATTCTCTTGTGTATGTTTGTGTATGAGTGAGTGGTTTCTAGAATGTTGTGGGGTCGAGTACGTTAACAAGGCTATGTTGTGCGCATCACACATGACAAAATTGACTGTATCAAATCATACTAAATGCAGCATGTGACTTCACACTCAATACATTTATGTTCATCCAATACTGATTTATAATGAAAAGGGAAAATCTAAAAGGCATTCAAAATGTAACAGTCTGAAATTGATTCACCTCACTGAAACTGACATGATACCAAATAATCACTGATTGATCCAAAAATTCATTGTCTCAACCCCATCTCTAACCATAACACACTACTAAAATCAGATAGATAAATATGGATGTTGTTCAAGCCTTAGGTCTAACCCAAAACCTAAAATCTGATTGGTTGAAAATAATGTTGTGCAAGGACCAACAAGGATGTTGATTCAGAAACATGTACTACTTGGTGAAATCACAGTAAGCTGCTTTGCATTACATAAACATATTTGATTAAGATGTTCACTGGAAGATGTTGACAAAGGAATGAGAAAAAAACAGATGGATCTGGATATAGTGAGCTATTCTCTTGAAGCGGACTTTGAGATTAGACAAATTTCTGTCACCTCTGAGCTAGCAGGACTTCATGGGGGCATAAAACGTTGGAGCATTAGTGATAGTGAAAGATGTGAATAATAGATATCATATTTTATGAGCGCAGAACTCTACTAAGTGCAATGGAGCATACACAAAGAAAGAGAGAGATGAGAGGAAAAGAGTCACCTATATATCTCTGTTCAAAAGTTTTCAGAACAAGATCAAACAGGTTTCACTCCACACACAGCAGTACATCAGTACGATTACCTCAAACAAAAGACTCCGTGTCTGACGTGGGTGGACTGCTTTTATCATAACACAAGAATATGGAATATAAACCCACATTAATTATTAAACAAACTAAAAAATCTAAAAAAATATGGCTGAATGAGATGTAGTTCATTACTGTTCAACATTCAGTTTAACATCAACATAATACTTACACTAGTTCAAATTCAGCCCCATTTATGCATTAAAAACAAAAGAAATAAAAAGTAGAATAAAGCAGAAAAGAAATCAAGTATTAAATGGACTGTATTTAATTTGACACAAATAAAAAAAGGACCTGTGAGACTTTAAAATAAATCCCATTTTTAAATTAAATTTTAAATTATTTTTTAAATTTAAAAGATACTCTATTTACCTGTCAGTGACTCAGTCAGACATTATGCTATCGTATCTCATACCGAAACCATATAGTAAACCAAAACAAACACACCCACACACCGGGAATATTTAGTTGGAAGGGCCAAGTTGAAACTGAACAGCTTGGAAACCCCATTGATTGACAGATGGTCAAATATGGTGTGTGGTTCCCTATATAAACAGAAAGATGGACACCGCGTATATGTTAAATTAGTCAACTTATAATAGAAAGTCATATAAACAGTTTTTAATAAACTCAACTCATTAGTTTGGAACATGAAGAGGAAGTGTTATGTCTCTATTCTGTCACCTGACTTGACTGTGGGAACCTGTTGTAAATCTGCCTATCTTTTTTTGGTTTGTGTCTCCTTTTTCATCTGGCTTTAAGCACTAGTTTGTAGTTGAGACCCCCTGATATGCATTTAATGTTCAAACTCATCTTATGATAAAGTGAGCGACCGCAGGCAGACCATACGGATAAGAGTGAAGGTTACGCTGTGGCACAGAGGTCATTATGTACGTCACAGGGACTGTACTCCAAACAAAACTGCTCTGTTCTCTGGGGAAAAAAAAATCCTTATAAACTCATGAAAACAAACCAGTTGATCCTTTTAATATTAGATTGCCGTATCCTTGGATAAGCAGGCAGGAATTTGTGTGTGTATGCTTATATGTGAGCTGTCTTCTTGGTTTGTTTCTTAGGTCATTATTGCTGACAGTTTTAGTCCATTAGGATGGCAGGCTACTGCTCTTCTGCTGACCATCCTTCATGAACGCTCTCCTGTGCAGCCTCACAGAACCGAACCACAACACAAGAAATAGAACAGGGAAAATTGAAACCACACAACACAGCAAAACATGACACCACACAACGGCTCACAGTGCATTACCACAGTCCCAAGAACATCCCAGCGGAAAATGTTATTGCTCAGAGGTTGCTCTTTCATAGCTCAGGAGATGTACCTTTATGCTTCATTTAGTTATGAGTCCTCAGTTATGCTTCATTTGAGTATCTGCTTTGATACAATGTGTTGAACTATAATGCAAATAAATGAGTCAAGTACTTACTTGGAGAGCGCAAGGACAACTGAAACAGATATGTTTCCCAGATGAGCAGTCAGTTGTAGAGCATTGCTGTAGACAACAGTCATTATTCAGAATTATTTTGCCTCTGAATGGCACTGAACAGGTATTCCAGAGAGCAGAGGAACTTTGGGTTAAATTGATTTAATGACTAATTGGAACTTAGTAGTTAACTAATTTTCACAAGTTGGAAATCAGATTTCTTATATGGAATAAGAATTATTCATATCTTATTGAATTGCAATTATTACATAAATCACAATACTTAAAAAAAAGAAGAAAAAAAGAGACATATATTGAAACAGCCAGAAAAAAATTGTTGTAATATTGATATGGGAGGTCTGTGGCAATTCCCAGCCCTAATTTACTCTCCCTATCCAGTTCCATGCAAAAAATACTATAGATAACCTCTGCCCAGTTTCGGTTAATGCAAAAAAAAAAAAAGAAATTCACACATACTCAATTGTGTGTCAGTGCTGAGATCTCTTTTAAAACTTTAGAGAAGACATGTGAGATTACTGGTATATTTTGTCAGGAGGAAAATGAGAGAACCAGCAGACGTCTTCATTCGCATTCCATATAACCTCATCATCTAGCAAACAAATAACTGAGGCATCAAATATATCTCATTGCAAAATATATCTGAAAACATATTCGACGGCATTTTTGAGAATACCTTAGCATATCTGACACAGAATTGTGGAATAAATCATCCCCTCACAACAAAACATGAAGGTCTCTACACACTGCAAAAACAAGAAAAATAACATCTTATTCTACATTTCACTCCCAAATGTCCCACAAAGTAAAGAACAGCCTGGTATAACACAGCAGGGTCCAACGGGACCTCCTTCTTGTCCATACACACATAAATCCTACCACTGCGTTCCCTCACAACAATAACAGCAGCCAGTGATGCAGAAATTTCCACGCACAACACATCCATTCACTCCCAGCATATACATAAACGAAGGATATAGCTGTGCGCTCAAGGCCCTTTCAGCGTGTAAGCGGTTAAAGAATTACAAAGATGTTTTTCACTGTTCTTTGAATGTGAGGGGATTTAAGGACGAATCAAAAGCAGCAACCTGGCGTGGAATCGCGAGCACAAGAAAGGACAAAGAGCAGAACCAAAGACGTTACTTCTGAGATTTCAGAGCTGCTGAAAGACGGCAAACTAGCACGCGGACGCACAACCACCTGCTCTGAGACTGACAGTTCCATTCATCTGGCCTCTAAACAACTTTTTCCTTTCCAGGGATTAATTGCCAATTGCAAAGGCAAATCTGGAAAAACACTTTTTTCTGGCACAAGTTCATTCTCACCCTCTTGCTGTTTGTTTTGTAGAAACACTCTCTATCCGTCTGCCCATTTTGGGATTTGTCAGACAAATGGAATAAAACTAACGAGACTGTGAGAACCACCCCTAGTTACTGCATACACCTCATAACCACCAAGACATAGCTGGTTAATACAGTTTATACCTACTGTAAAAAGTCATACTCCCATAAAGTCACCATGAAATCAAAATTGACAATTCTTATTTTTTATGGAATATTGCTGTATTTGTGTATTTGTTATAAATGGTATCTGTGCACAAAATAATTTTTTTTTTTTTTTAATTCATGCATCCTTATAACCTTTAATCAGACTAAATTCCACTGCCTCTCGCAACAAAATCTTATCTTCTCTCCTGACTTTTACTGGCATGAGGGCAGGACATCCTGTCATTCACATGAGATTACAGCAATAGCAAACCATAATCATCCAATTGTTCAATCAATTCCTAATAGACAAAATCGCATTCTGCCCCATGTTTTTTCTTGTTCAAGAAGCTGTTTCACTCGGTTATATGTCACGTACAATAAAAAAGGAAAGACCCTTGCAACTTCCATTTCATTGTAACTTTAAAGAATTCACAGTTTCTGATTTTATTTGTTTGACTCTGAATTTTTAAAGTTAACTTTGTTTAATTTTGTCCCCAGGCACTGTTCTATACAAAGAAATGGTGATGGGTGCGGTCAAACTAAACAAAAAACACAAATCAATTAATAAAAGTAGTTCATTCAACTTGTGCACTATATTTTTAAATCTTCCGAAGACATAATAGTTTTATGTAAGGAACACGTGGTTTACTTGATGCTAAACTTCTTTTGTGTTTCATAGAATGAACTATCCCTTTAAGAATTATAAGATTTTTTTTTTTCTTATTTTAATAAGAATTAGCATATTGCACTATCTCTCTTTATATGATGAACAGAATTAATTTAGGCTTTTAATTATATATATATATATATTGATTAGCAAACATAAACAGAAATTTATTTGTAATTGCTTGATGCATGAGAAATAATCTCATTGGTTCTTGCGGAAGCTGAAATGTGCTGCACACGAGAATGAACCTCATTGGTTCTTGCATGTCAAACAAACTTGCTTGAGCTTCTGTATACCATAACTGATGTGTGCGCTGATGAATGTTTATATGTGAATTAAATACAAAATTAAATCTGTTCATCATGTCACTTCAGAAAGTGGTAGTTGTGTAAACTGTCAATGGAGAGACAGAAATCTCTCAGATTTCATTCCAAATATCTTCATTTGTTTTCCGAAGATGTATGTTATGGGTTTGGAAAGACGTAATGGTGAGTAATTAATGACAGAATTTTCATTTTTGGGTAGAACTAACCCTCTAACTAATGCGATTAAACTTTTGAAATGATAAGACAATTTTTTTATTATTGCATATTTTTGTACCCTGTATTCACTACTCTTTAGAAGACAGGTCAGCATAGCTCTGTAAGATCATTAACACAAAACAATCCCGAGTGCTTGTGGCGTGAGCCATCAATTGTTTTGATGCACTCACTTTAAACCGTAGAAATGGTAAAATGGTGCAACCCTTCTCATTATGTCTCAAGGTCCAGTTGGAACCAAGCTGGGGTCTGAAACCAGACCGCGGTCCGCTATCTGAGAATGCTTGCTCTACAACATGAAATCCTATTAAATGTGTCATTTCAGCCCTCATGCCTGGTGTGATCCTGCAGTAGCTGTCAGGTCCACATGCTCAGTTGTGGTGGTTAGTTGCATTGAGCAGAACAGCCCCAACCTCCATCTGTCCACCCACCCCTACAGAGAGACAGATTACGGCTGACGTGACCACTGACTCTCAATATTTACCCCTTCCCTCCAAATCTACAATATTGATATTGCAGCACACACACACAGGAAATAGATGGATTATTTCCCCTGCAGTGAAAGGCAAACACAAGTCCTTTGACATGAGCTACTAACCCGATCTCTGCCCCCTGTGGCTCAGTCTAAATTGCTAATCATTGAATTATTTGGTTGTCATGCTGAATTGGAAAATTACAATTTGACAGCTGAAAGGCTGTTGGCTCACTGCAATGATTTTATATATTTTAAATACATAGGCTAATGATAATATTTAATTTAGTCAAGTCTTTGAGCTGTCATAATAATATGGTAGAGAGAGAAAAGTAGAGAGAAAGAGAGAAGCATTTACTGGCTACAAGAATTCTCATAATCACAGGGGTAGTATTGCCAACCTGAAAAGCTATTTTGCTATAATTTCTAATGGGTTTTTAGAATAGATTTTTTGTGAGTGTGCTCTTAGAATGCAAGCTACTAACAAGTTGAAAGTTGCTACTTAAGATAAGATCTGTCAAGCACGTGATAAACTCATCATCCTTGTATTGTTTGTAGTATTTAATAGCAATTTTTAACATAAGTTTTTAAAACACAATGGTTTCCAAATATATATAGTTCTTTGTGTAATTTATGCTGTCTCTTCAATAATGTTAACCACAGGAATGATTTCACTCAAAAAATAATCTAAAACTGCTATTCTAAACTAAAATTGTTAAATCTCTTCAGCGCTTTTCATATGATAATAATGCTAACCTGGAAAGCTAAGTCCAAGTCACTTCAGTAACACTTTACAGTGAGGTTTCATTTGTTAACATTAGTTAACTACGTCAGTTAACATGAACTAACAATGAAAAATAGTTAATGTTAATATCAACATTTACTAACACATGATTGAAATCAATAGGTGTATCTGTTAATATTAGTTAATGAACTTGAACTAACAGAAAACAGTTTTTAACTAATGTTAACAAAATGAATAAGTAATGTAACTAATGTATTGCTCATTGTAATGTAATAGTTAATGCATTAACTTAACTAATGAAACCTTACTGTAATGTGTGTCCGTACTCTTGACAACAGCAAAACCAAACATGAGTATAAATGAACATCAAACCAAACTTCTCCGTCATCCGGTTTTCAACTTCTGTACTTTCATCCACATGCTGTATCACACATGAGAAGAGTGCTAGTCACGAGTAGCTGGAAAACCTGACCAGACGCAAATACTTTTCCATGCCAATAATGTCGCCATGTTCTCCATGCCAACAACCTCTCTAATTAGAGTGAAGCCCCCCTCATACTTCCCCACCCTTCTGCTGGTACTAGACAACCCCCCCCCCCCAACCCCTCTCTCTCACACACACACACACACACACACACACAAACTCCTCATTATCAATGTGAGGAACATGCAGACCAGAGGGGGCTGTAGAGTGTGTGATTCGATTGACCCAGATCTTCAAGTGCAAATGAGAGCGAGAACGAGGGAGAAGAGGGAGGGATGGAGAGAGATGGAAGTGAGGAAGAGTGAGAGACTGGTGGGGTGCGGGGAGGTTCATGAAGAGACTAATTTGAGGCTTAGTGGGGCGTCCGTGTGCTAAAAACTGAGCAGATTTACTGAAGGTCAGTGTCTATTGGACAGATTGAATGAGATCTTTCAGTAGCATCCAAAGGGACACTTTCTGCACATTTTTCCCTGTTTCTTTCAGGCCAATGATAGAGACAATTGGATCCTCTCAGACGCTGTTTAATCCTCTCATTCATTCCACTTTTGCATTCACTTAAGAGGAAGAGGAGGAAATCTAGGCAAAATCTTGAAAGTGGTTTGGCTTTTCCCTGTAGTAGGGTTGATGAATCTTCGTGTGCGCGTACATGTGTGAAAGACAAATCAGCTGTTCCATCATTTGTAACATAAATCTTTTCATTTTTTACAAAACACATCCACATGTTTCAGTCACACCTTCTGAAACGTCTAAAAAACTTGCTAAAATTTTTTGTAAACTAACTGAAAAAGGGGTGTTTCTCAGGATTTTTTTTTTTCCTGAGGAAGAGACCTCAGAACTTTAAAAGTGTTTATGGAGGTTTCAACTTCTGTACACAAAGAATGACACAACAACAGAAATGAAAGCATCTGCACGAGCAAACATCTACTTCTGTAACTACAGAGCTGAGAAGATCTGTAAATGTAAATGGTTTAACATTGCATTATATGTAATTTCCTGTAAAACTGACCTCACATTTGATTATATTTTATATAAATAATTTTAGTGTCTTCTTGTAATCAGTAATGTACATTATTGAGTGTTACATTTTCTGTTATTTACTTAATGTTTATTGCATTTAATGTCGTGTGTTACCCTGATAATTTTGCGCTGCTTTAAAAAGCAGATTTTGGTTATTCAAGTAGATTGGATATTAACATAAATGATATACAGTTGTTGTAAAATACAGGTGCCATTATGTCATCCATAATTTTATTTTTTTATTATTATTATTATTATTATTTTGCTGTTTTTGTCTTTGTTTCTTTGTCTTTAATTGAATAGCTTAACATACATTTATTTAGACTGTTGAACTACCAACCAAATCTTTTCAGTTACAATATTCTAAGATCTCTTTGACCATGGTAAGATGATGTTTAAAAAAGTGTGGTCTAAGTTAATTTCATTCTACACGCTTCAAACCTTCAAAGCTCTCACTGTAGAGGAGGAAGCCTTTGGAGGGAAGATATGATCACTTCTGAAAACAACACAGCTTTAGTTTTCTTGTTTACAAAAATATATTTTCTTAGACACCAAGGAAAGGTGACTAATTTGCACTGGTCATGCATGAAGCCACTGCCTCTAAACATTCCAGTCAGATCAGGAACTGAGATAAAAAGGTAATATGCGGCAGAAAGCCTTTTGATCTCAATCCCCGCAGGTCCTCTTTTTTGTCTTTTACGAGTGGCCAACACTCTTGTGGCGCATGCGAGTATTTATACACGTCTGCGTGAGTGTGTGCGGTTGTCTTGTATTCACGAGTGAGTTCGTATGCAGGATTACTGAGCTCTGGAAACAGAAGCGAGACTAAGTTTGGACTAAGCTGAGGAGCCTAAATCCAAAAATGTGTAAGAAAATCAACAGAGGTTTGTGTGTGAGTGTGTGTGCGTACGCATCACTGGGTTTTCTTTTAGTGTGCAATGGCATTCAGGAAAGAGGATTATATTGCACAGTATGAGGTGACAGTGGAGGGTGTTTATATTAGGGATGCATTTTTTGTTCTCAGCTTCAGAGTTTGTGAGAGAGAAAGGGGGAGACTAGCTTTGTTTGCTTGAGAGTGAATAAACTGAAACTCTGACTCAATCAGTAGGTCTGTGAGTCCCTGATAAAGATGAAACAGACACACACAGACACATTATAGATTCCCATAAGACGATTTGGGTGTCTGTCAGGAGTATTTTCTGCAACACAGTCCCATGACAGTTTGCAAGTATTTTTTTATGATTTGATAAATTGGTTTGCCAATTCGAATGACTTTTTACAACCTCGATTGCTTAATGTTAAGTTTAGGAGTGGAAGCTTGTGAAGCTTAACCAACAAATCATATTTTTCATTAAAGTGCGAATAGGATCGGGTTGTTTTCTCCTAAGGCGAGGGAGGCAGCAATCATGAAAAAGCCAAGTGTACTGTAAATGCCCTGCAAAAAAAACCTTGAGAAAGTCACATGAGAGGAAGTCACAGTGGTGATCCTGTCAATCTGATAAAGCCTGCATATCATGTTCACAAACAGTCCACAAAATCAAACTGAATAGGTTAAATCTGGTGAAAACAGAACAGACAACTCACCCATCACTTTCACATCATCATTACTCATCTGAATAACCATGAAATAATATGGTGCTATTTTAGTGATGCTGATTTAACATCTAAATCGATTCATTCTTTCTCTCTCCAATAACTTATTATCTCTTCAGAACATCATATATACAATAAAAGTGGAAGCAGGTCAATGATAAATTGACCTGAGTTCATTTTCACAGAGTTCACAACGTATTTCTGTCTTAACATTTATACAACTTTTTATCTCTGGTTTAATGTACATACTATCAACTTTTACAATTGAGTACTAAATGGTAATAATCCTCGCAATTATTACTGCCCCCAAATGTGTATTTAAAAAAAAAAAAAAAAAGATTAAGCAAGGAAACGCTGAATTGATCAAAAGTGACATTACATAACATTACAAAGGAAAAATTGTTATTTTAAACATTCTATTCATCAAAGATTCCTGACATATATATATATATATATATCACGGTTTCCACAAACATGTTAACCAGCACAACTGTTTTAACATTGATCTCTTTGTGCACCATATCAACACCATATCATCATATTAGAATGATTTCTGAAGGATCATGTGACACTGAAGCCTGGAGTAATGGCTGATTAAAAACTCATGTTTGCCATCACAAAGATAAATTACATTTTAAAATACATTAAAATAGGGAGTTTTAAATGTTAGTGATATTTCAAAATATTACTGTTTACTGTATCTATCAAATGAATGCAGACTTCTTTAAAAAAAGAAAAACAATAAAAAAAAATCTTTTCTCTGTGAAAAAAGGTCCATCTTGGCAGTCACTTGACAAGAGCTGATTTTACATAATACACAGTCAAAACAGACACACGGCTTTCCCCTTTGTTTCCGAAAAACAAATACCCTAAGGCTTACTGTTAATATACATAACGGAATATAGCACTACAGATGGCAATACTGAAAATCTCCTGGTAAATGTATTCTTTTCTTATGTTATTAAACTAAATTTGTCACCACCAACAGATAACATAACCTGAGGAACAGGAGCAGCACATTCTGAGGATTAAAGCTGCGAGATGGGGGAATAAAGTGGGAGACATTAGACAGACACTCAAACCCGTAATGGTAGAGTTGATGAGGCTTAGCAGCAATGATGACGCTGACACTGGAGCAGGAGAGGCAAGACCACAGGGCTCGACACTGACTCCCAACTGTGTAATTATACAGCGTACAGAGCAACACCACAGCTCGTTTACAAAGGCTGACTGCTCAGAACTAGATGAGGAGCAAATTAATAACCCGTGACTTTGGCAGCAGCAGGGTACAATAACATCATCGCAACTGTGAGGTGTCTAAACATGGCAGTTAAGTCATTTTAAAGGAGTATAGAGGTCAGAAATAATGTGGCCAATGATTTTCCTGATCAGCCTCTGTTATCGTATCCTTTTGGTTTCGTCATTTTCACTTGCTTTCAAAAAGGTTGTTTTTGTCATTACTTACTCATCCTCATTCATTCCCCTCCTGCATAACTTTCTTTCTTCCTCTGAACACAGGGAGTTCAACAGAATGTCTGAGCTCATTTCATCCATTTCATGAAAGTGGATGCAGACCAGTGGACGTCGAACTGCAAAAGGACAAAAACAGCACCATAAAAGGACCATAAAAATAGTCTACATAATTTGCACACTATATTCCAAGTCTTTTGAAGCCATGTGATAGCTTTGTGTGAGGAAGAGGGAAATCTTTTTTGACAGCCGTGGTCACTATTCACTTTCGTTGTATGGAAAAGAGCAGATCTGACGTTCTCCCATAAGTAACTTCTTTTTAATTATGGTTAGATATGAGGATTAGTAAATCATGACAGAATTGTATTCCTTTTTGATCATTTTAAGAGATAAGGATTTTGAAGAATTTTCATGAAAATGGCCTCAACCTATACAAACAAACAAACATGTAACCATTGCATCAGATTTCATGCTTGCCTGTACTCAGATAACAAACCACGGCATAGCTTTGTTTCGTCAAAAGAATAAAATGTTATATCTTATATATAATGTGAGATTTGCAATCACTGAAATACAGTGAAATGCATGTGAAACACAGAAACAGTGAAGGAGGCGCTTTTATACTTCTAAACTTTGAAACTCACAAACATTTCTTATTAGATCATCATTCTCAATTATTTTCAAGGATATTAACCTTCCTATCTTTTACATTCTTGCCAACCGCAGCTTTCTCAGCCAGTAATTTTAAAATGAAATGCTCTTATTGTTATAAAGAACTGGGCTGCTGTGTCAGCTTAATTGGAATGGCTGAGTTCTAACACTGACCACTAGAGGGCAGCAGTGAGACTGCAGTGGGATTGGGATCAGTAAATTTACACCGAGAGGTTTCAGAGGCCCTATCGTTCATGAATGTTTAATGTGTTTCTTCTCTCTGCGTTTTAATAATTCTGTTAATTAAATCACACTGAGGAAGCACACTTCTGCCCTGCTGTTGTTGCTTTTTTTCAACATATGTTTTACATTTGTCATGCTACTAACTCAAATCTGCATGACAATGAATCGCGTGAAATATTTTAAGATTTGTCATGAATAATTGATACTTTCCTGTGGGTCTTCTCTGCAAAGTAATTAATTGCTGTGCGCTCTCTTTTTCAGAAATTGACATCGCGAAACTGTGTGTGTTGGTTTGTGTGCCGCCCTTGACCTGACTGGACTGACGCCATGTTGTGGACGCTCCTCCTGGCTTTGATCCTGCTGCTGTTGCTCCAGGCGCAGCTGCTTGTTTGTCTACATGAACTCCGAGCCACTTTGACCTCAGTGACATCGGTGACCCCTTCTGGAACTTCCAATGCCTCGACTTTGCAACGTCTGCCAGGGGCAATCATCATCGGGGTGCGCAAGGGAGGCACCAGGGCCCTGCTGGAGATGCTCAACCTCCATCCAGATGTGGAAGTAGCCAAGACCGAGATCCACTACTTCAACCTGGATGAAAACTTTCGGAAGGGTCTGGACTGGTACCGTGCCCAGATGCCCATCACTCTCCCTGGGCAGCTGACAGTGGAAAAGACCCCTGGCTACTTCACAGCACCACCGGCCCCAAGGAGAATATGGGCCACAAATCCAGCAGTGAAACTGCTGCTGATCGTTCGCGACCCCGCAGAGAGACTCGTGTCGGACTATACACAAGTTCTCCACAACCGAATTCAGCAGAACAAGCCGTACCAGCCCCTCGAAGAGATGCTACTGTCACAAGGACACATCAACACCAAATACAAGGCCCTTCAGAGGAGTTTTTACTACCAGCACCTGGCCAGATGGTTGGAGCTTTTTCCCAGGGAGCAGATCCACATTGTGGATGGAGAAGCGCTGATTCAGAATCCGTTCCCGGAGCTGCAGAAGGCAGAGAAGTTTTTGGAACTTCCACCTCGGATAAAGCCAGATAATTTCTACTTTAACGTCACTAAGGGCTTTTACTGTATGCTGTCTGCGGGACACGACAAGTGCCTGGATGAGTCTAAAGGAAGACCGCATGCACCGCTTAGCAACGAGGCTTTCCAGAAGCTTTGCCGTTACCTGCGAGTACCCAATCAAATTTTTTTCCAAATGGTGGGACAGAGGTTTGACTGGTGCTAAATGATAGCAGAGATTGAGAACTGTTTTCAAATTACTATTGGCAAGCCACTTTTGTGAAAATCTAAGTCTAAAGTCTAAGGAATAAGGTTAAAAATGCCACGCTAACCAGTTTGCAAGAGGGCTAAGCAGAGAGGCCAGCGGCAAAAACTGTTCTGAACACTGTCTGCAGGACTTCATGTGCTTCAAAAAACTCTCTGGATCATTCAAACTTCAAAAGTCTCAGTTCAAACAGACTATGGAAATGAGGTTGAAAACATTGGCAACACCCATTGAAAAGACTGAACTTGAAAACTCTGTTTTCTCTAATAAAAAATAAAGACAGAATGTGGATAGACATCAAGAATTGCATATAATAAGAAAAATAAAAACTAAAACGTTACTTCCAGTGGTACTTGAAGCATTCATCGAGAATACTGCTTTGTCAGCTGTATAATTGTAGTCTGAACATTTAATTCTCATGTTTAATATACTAATTTTTACTTGAATATTTTATTTACTTTTTTGAATAGAAAAGTCTATTTTTAAATCAATTGGTTCTTTAAATTGAGATATTTCATAATGTCATAAGTTAATGCACTACAAAATTCTGTTTTCTATTCAATAAATACATGTACATAACACATCTCACATCTATTGATCTAAAACTGGCAATATTTGACCATTTACACACTTCAATAGCAAATTGTCACATTATCAAATGGCTGTATTAACTTATTCTGTTTTTGAAAACTTCTAAACCTTACTTTCAGGGGCCTTTTGACAATAAGATATGTTAAAAAGTGAAGTTAAGGTGTATTTTTGTTTTTGTTTTTCTCTGCTTGTTGTTAGGCTACTGATTGGATCCCTACATCACATTTGAGTGAGGGTTACATGATTTTAAACATATTTTTAAGTATTCACTTCTTTGGGGGGTAAACATTTTAGAAGAAAAAAAACCGATTGAATTCATCTTGAGGTTGAGAAGTTAATGCCACCGCGCTATATGGTGAATATAAGATAAACATAAAAAAAAACTAACAACTATCATATGTTAGACGCTCGTGGCATGACACTTACATTTTCATTAAACAAGTGTGACTTGAATCCCTCTAGATATGAACCAGCAGGTAAGTATCCTGTGGATGTCGTTTACTCGCAAGTCCGGTAGATGGCAGTGTTTCATTTATGTAGAACTGAGGAGGGCGGTGAAAACAGCAGAGAAATACTTGCATCTTGTGATATGAATAAGATATATTACTGTAATAATATGTAATTTAATGTATTACATGTAACATGTAATAACAGTAGTATGTATTACATGCACATTATATTAGATAGAGAAATAAATGGAAACAATACCTTACCTAATGTTATTGAAAGAAAGAAAGAAAGAAAGAAAGAAAGAAAGAAAGAAAGAAAGAAAGAAAGAAAGAAAGAAAGAAAGAAAGAAAGAAAGAGAAGGAGACATCTTGCCCCACTACCTGGGTGAACTAATGATTACTAAAAAAAATATATATATATAGAAATACTGTATAAACAATACATTAGATCCCATTTTGAAGAAAATTTCTTTGAAACAGCTTTAATTAATGTAAAAACTAAATCAAACAGTAAATGCAAATTAAAGATGCACAGTGCGTAATTTTAGCGGCATCTAGCATTGAGGTTGTGAATTGCAATATTGAGAAGCTACGGTGGCCAGTACAAGACAAATATGTCGTCTGAGATCTTTTTTTTCAGTCTATGGCTGCATCCAAAAACCTAGGCAGCTGACTTGCTGCCTCATCATGAGACAGGAAGTAAAACTGACATTGGATTAGGACAAGCCTTGATGCCTTCCTAAATTTAGGCAGCATTTTCCAGTTTTCTGACGCAGCCTACATCTGAGACTTTAAGAACAGCTAATCAGCTGACGGACACCGTGCTGCATTGACATGAGAACATCCCAGGTGTGAAGATAATGTTGAAATTATGTTGTCTTTCATTGCTCTCTTGGCCAAGTGCATTCCCTCCTGCTCCCTCCAAAGTCCCCTTCAAGGGCTCTGCCCTATGAAGGGAGTAGGGCACAGGGATGCTCCCTTCCATTTGGAATTTGTCCTAGCTAGTCAATCAAATGCGCTCTCTAGAGCAGTTTGTCCATTTAGGGCTACTGTAGAAACATGCCAGTGTCCCCGTCAGATTTTGCCATCTCCTGTTAAAACAATAGGGAGCAAAGTTCGACAAAGAAAAATGCTTCCAGCATATTACTGTTTTTGAGGATTTATTAACGTCTACACCTGCCCCGACCCTAAACCTACCCTTACAACAATACTGATACATTGTTGGTAGCAAAATTTGATGGGTAGCATTATTCGTTAGAACACCGACACAAAATGGTGACGGGACCCGCGGTGTATGAGATAGAAATGGCTCATTCTAAGGTGATAAAAACATAACGGTTCATTATGTAAGGTCTTTATACACCACTGAAAAGATTATGTAGATTATATTTTATTTCTGTCAACAGATCCTCCTAAAATTTACACATTGCACCTTTAATGCATTTTGACAATTTAGTTGAATAACTGAATAATGACAGACAAATCAATTAACATAAAAATATATATATCTAAAAGGACAAATTATTTAATGAATTAAAATTAGGCCTATATTTATAATTGAAGTGAGGTCATAATAGCAATAGTAGACAAACCTGTAGATTATAATGACTAATGAGGATGTGTGAAATGTATATTCAAATTAAATAATAACTCCCTGAATTATACTAATTATTACTTTATATAATAAATTTTCACTTATAAATAAAAAAAATACCCTTATAAAATTAAATTAATGAATGACTGTTCTCAAATCTCTCGTTAATAGACAAATTACTAACCATAAATGGCCATCCATCCATCCATCCATTTATCTGCATGTTTTCCCTACATTGGTCACTAGAGGGCACTCCTCCGTCCTCTCTCCCGTTGGCGCACGCATGCGCAGTCGCTCCCTTCCAGCCCCAATAACAATCATTGAAAACGAAGCAACCCCGAAGATTGCTACTTTATCAGTTCTCTGTTTTTCAACAAACCGAGTCCACCATGACAGAATTACGACACCGAGTAGCAACGGAAAAAGAGCTACAGCATCAACTCTCGGAGGATAAGGTACCAAATAAAGAGAGAGATGTGGATAGATGTGTTTGTAATGGCTATCGTATGAGCTACATACATGCTGTCATACATGGAGAGAGAGAGAGAGAGAGAGAGAGAGATGTTATAATCGTTATGTTTCTGCATCTCGCTTACAAATGTCATGCCACAGCAACCTATAATGCGCTGCTTTGATAAATGGTTGTAGTTTCTTGCATTCATGAGTGTAACAGAAAGTCGCTCGTGGGGAGAATCTAAGCATCATCAGTGTCTCGAGCTGATGTTTTTCCTGTCCTGCTCGTGTTCTGAAGGGGTCCTGCTCGAGTCCCAACCAAACAAAACACCGCTGTCAGGCCCCAGTGTTGCTGAAATGAAATTAAGTGGCGTGAACAATCCCTGCGCTGTTCAGTTTAGGACAGTGAGGTTAAACTCTTCTAGATAAGCTGTTCTTTCAGCAGAAATAGGGGATATCTGGAGTGCATGGACTGCTCCTCATACTGTGTGGACATTTTAAGGTGGAAAACATGGAGAGTGAGAGAGACGTGGGCAGATGGGTGAGTCAACATTCATGTGTCAGACATCTTTGACCTGTAGGCTTGGGCTCACAGCAAGATCACCGTATATAAATAAAACACATTTGAGTGACTAATACTACATTCATAGCAAATATGCTTTACGATTACGAATTTGTTCTCTTTCGTATGCGTCTTTCTTTTTTGAGAATTGTAGGGCAGGTTTTGTTGGTTGGATGTGATAATGTTATTGAAAGAAGGAATTCTTGGCAATTCTTTATCTGTAAATATCCTTGATCCATAGTTTCTTTGGTCATAAGGTTTGTGTGGTTCACCATATAACTTCCTCCTGGTCTATTTTTCTCATAATTTTCAAAATAAGCACAACAGTCCATTCTGTCTTTTGGGCTGACAAGATGTTTGAGTTGAGCATGTGAATTTATAACTTTGCTTGCTGGTAGTGTGGTGACAGGGTCTCTGTCATCCTAAATAGATTAATTTTCCATCTGGAACACTGGGACTAAGATACTGGATCATGCAAATTAAACCTTGTGCTACCTGCATTCGCATATCAGTGGTGGCCAGGCAAATGTACACTAACCATATATATATATATATATTTTTTTTCTGTCTAGCTTCTATTTGTTTTTTGAAGTCATCATGAAAGTTTACGACCTATTTAGCTTCCAAAGAATAACATATTTCAAAGTGAAAGAGAATATTCATTGTAGGTTTTATGATTTTCCCATTTATCCATTGTTGATTTATTGTATCATTATCAATTGCACACAGTCTTTTTGGATAATTTTCCTGTTTCTCAGATTTTGATTTCATTTAAAAAATTTATTTCCTCTAGAAATGAAAATTCTGTCATAATTTACTCTCCCTCGTGTTCCAAACCTGTGTGACTTTCTTTCTTCTGTGGAAAACAAAAAAGATATTTTGACGAATGTCAGTCACCTAACAGTTTTGGTGATCATTGACTTCGAAGTCATTCACGTTTGGAATGACACGAGGGTGAGTAAATGATCACAGAATTGTAATTTTTGTGTGAACTATCCCTATAAGTTGAAATGTAGTTATTTAATAAATTATTCTTAATTGTCAATAATAAATTACCATATAATTTGATATTGGTCATGTGAAAATTTTTTTTTTTTTTCGGATTGTATCTTTAACCAATTTCCCAGGATATTACACAGATTTGTGTTTGTGTTGCTGTGAGAATTTGAAGAATTTGTTTCAGAGGTGAGAGAGGCCTGCTGAGTTTATTACATTAGACTAAACTATGCCATTATAATGAAATAGAGAATGCCATTGTGAGTTTAGGATAAAGTAAACTACAGGGTCAGAATGTGGACAACTCACCAAATGTGCTTGTCTTTTCTAATATATGATAAAATTTCAAAACCATGGCTGTTCATGGTTAATTTGCTGCTATAACAGCTTCTCTCTTGTCAGATTTAGTATTTGTGCACAGGAATCCAATTTTTCCTCACCAGACCAAATCATTTTACTGGTGGATTACTACAGTACCACGCTGAAAGTCACTGAGCTCTTTAGTACCGCCCTTTCTACTTTAAATTGTTTGCCTAGGCTGGGTATGTTCTGTGGCTGTTTGCCTGATTTCATGCACCTGTTAAACAAGAATGTAACTGAAATTAGAAGAAGGATGTCCTGGTTTTATATTGTATAAGGAAGTTAAGCTGCCTTTTTACCACCTCTGATAAATGACAGCCTTGAAGTCGTTCATTTCCAATGGAGAGTGATACAGGAGTTCTGATTATGTGTATGCAGAATTTTCAGACTGGATTTAAGCTTTGAATGTGTTGAAATATTAAAATTTTTGTGGCTTGACAGTTTGCAGCTGCCAGATCGAACGTGATGTACCCTGGGACCACAGGCCCTGCCCCCTGGCGTTCAGTCGCTTCACAGCTGACATTTGTCTACATTGGATGTGAGCATTACGTCAAACGCAAATAGAACCCATTATAGTCACTGACACTGTCTACACTGGACTATACAGATGCCGGTTCACTTTCTGATGTACTCTACGTGATTGAGTCGGTTGACAGCAGGACAAATGGAGGAGTAAATGGAAGTGTAAAGGAACGTTCGCTTTGGCACATCATGTTTAAACAGCTCATTTTTCATTTCTGTAGAGGCTTCAGAAGGATCCTAGCATCAGGAACAAGTGGCTTGTTTATTTTTAATGGCATGATATATCACATCGGAGGATTTAAGGGCTGTTTGTTCAGAGGATTTCTCTGCAGATTGTCTTGTAAACGAGGCACCGTGTTGACGCCCCTATATACTAACGGTGAAGCACTTTTTCGTTCTTCGTTTTTAGGGGTAAAACGAAGTTCAAAGTAAGTCAACGGCAATATAGTTTTAGCAAACATCCGACGCCGCCCATTCTGCTGAGAGTGGGGTTTAGATGAATAGGTGAATATGTGCTGCGCGCTTTCCTCTCAATAACAAAGTAACACACAACAAAGTTGAAATTTTTTAAAATAAATCATAAGAAAAGCAGCTGATCATAGCAACATGGATATGTTTGCATGAGCTCTGCAATTCGCCACTCCAGTGTCTCGTTTCATCAGAAATACAACTTCATTTTCTACTTTAAAGCCGCTCTCCAGTGTGTTCATGTTTCACTCGTGGACATCTGAGCTTGAGGCAATCAACGGGAGAAGTGAACCGGAAAAGATTTCCCCGCTCACCTACCTATTACTTAATCAACTCGGGCCAATGCTAGTACAAAGGTGTTTACCAGCCGTAGCAAACTTTTCCGGAAAGTTATCTTTGGCAAGCTGTTTCAAACTCCCAAACAAACTCCAAATGAGTTTCTTTTTGGCCTGAATTTGTTCGAAATGATGGCACATCAGTTTATTCCTCAATTTTGCTTGAAGTATATTGGGGCCTTAATGGAGGGTGTGCAAAGAAACTTTTGTTGACGGATAAAGCAGTCAGCTGTATTGGATCTGACAGCAGCTACACTGCAAACACCAAGTAAATGGTCATAATCCTTTATCTGTAAATGACGCTTCTATCTTGATAATCTTTTCAAAACACTTGTGTCCAATAGTGGCTGTTTACTGATAATCCTTAAAGGAGCCACCCCTGAAAAATGGATCATTTCAGACATAGTGTCGGAATGAGGGTTGAGTATAATTGTTTTTTCACACAATTTCATTTAACAAAAAACGTTATTACCTAAGTCAACCTCATTGAACATATTAAAATAAATGGCCCTTTAAACACTTTTTGCAAAATTATTTTATATTTAAGTAATTATCCATGCTGATTATGCGGCCATTGGTTTTTGTGCGGATGTATTCGTACATTTATTAATTTTGGTGAAAATGCAGATTTGAAAGTTCAGTGCGACTGCCACTAGGGGTGAAATGTGACTATCATATGCAATGCTGGATATAGCGAAAAGTCGGTTCCTCTTGCTTAAGCATCAAATACGGTCACATTACGTTTTGAATGAATGTGATATATTTAACACACGCTTACATCAGTAATCTCTTAAAGATCGTCATTGATGATGTGTCTGTTGGGGAATTCCACATTTCCAGATGGCTAACGTTGTTGTCCGCCAATTTCGCAAAAGTGTTGCTCATACTCTTAAGACGAACTAGGGCCGAATCTGGCAGGAAGACTGAAAATGTCTCTCTCAGGAAGAGTGGGATGTCCTCAGTTCCTGATGAGCTATTTGCAGTCGTTGGGGAGTTTAAGAGACGGGGGGAGGAGGTGGGCGGGATGACGGAGGGTATTTTTAACTCTGACATCTTGAATATCAGGATGCAGCCCGTCTCCATGGAAACCTTGGATCCTTCTCTTGGAACTCTTGCTATCAGTTAGAGTGTCAGCCGTATATGCATGTGTCTCTTAGCTTGAGGGCGCTCTTCAAATGATCAGATCCAAATTATTTATGTCAGAGAGAAAGAGGTTTCTGGAACAATCGTAACAGCTCGACCACTGATGCTGCCCCATCTGATGACAGCCTGTTGCTATGGTGACGAAGGCAGGTCATTTGCAATTGTGTATGCGGGCCTGTTAGATACAGATGCTGCCTTTATATAGCCCGAACATTAAATGGGGTCTGTTTACTATTAATTCATGCTTTCAAACTATTTTTGTAATGGCCTCAGTTTTATTGGGCCATTTACATTAGCTCTCATGATGCTGGAAAAAAACAGCAAGACCTATCGACGTGTGCTGAGTAAACTACCGTTCAAAGGTTTGGGGTCAGTCAATAAGATTTTTTTTTTTTTTTAATGTTTTTGAAAGAAGGCTCTTATGCAAGATCTAGTTCTGTATAGAACAAAAATATAGTAAAAATAGTAATATTGTGAAAAAATGAAAAAATTTATACAGTATATTTTTAATGATTTTATTCCTGTGATCACAAAGCTGAATTTTCAGCATCACTCATTACTCTAGTCTTTAGTGTCATGCTCCTTCAGAAATCATTCTAACATGCTGATTTGGTATTATAAAAATGTTTTTATTGTTGCAAATGGACTTGCTGCCTAATATTTTTGTGACGAGTGTGATAAATTTTGATTTGAAAGTTCAGAAGAACTTCTTTACTGTCATTTTTTACCAATTTATTGCATTCTTACAAAATCTTACTGCCCCCGAATTCTTGAACGGTACAGCAAAAGTATCTGCTAATGAACAAATGCTGTTTTTGATGTTTGAATTGACCTGTTCTGTGTTTTATTTCTTCTCTCCAACCGTCTCCAGGGTTCTGAGACAGAGGGCAAGGAGAGAGATGGGGCCTCAGACAGTGAGACTAAATCAGATTCTGGGGTTCCTGAGGTTCCCGTTACTGCCGATGACACACCAGAGGTTCTCAACAAAGCCCTCTCGGGCCTTTCCTCACGGTAAACGTCTCTAAATCAACAATTAAAGTGGAATTAACATGACTCTTTAGTAAATTAGAATGCATTTGCATGTCATGTAATATGAAAAGTGTCCTACTCCAGAGGAGATTATTGGTATGTTGTTGTGAGCACCGGATGATTCGTTCAATAAAAAGGCCACCAGAGCTTTTAGACCTTGCATTAGGAAGATTATATTTCCACTCAATATGCTTTGCGCTAATGTGTTTGTCTCGCCTGCAGATGGAGGAACTGGTGGGTGAGGGGCATCCTGACCCTAGCTATGATCTCCTTCTTCTTCATCATTATTTATTTGGGTCCGATGGTGCTGATGATGATTGTGAGTATCTTCTCTTCCTGCTGTTCTAGACACCGAGGAATGTGGCCAAGGGTTGTTTCTTGGTTGCATTTACACTTTCATCAATCTGATAACAGACCTGATAAGCATGACAAATCGTTTAGAAAATGAAGAGTAAGTGAAGTCTATGATGTATATGCAAGCAGAGAGACAATTCTAACAGATTATAGGAAACATCTTAAGAAAATTGTGTTGGTAATTTCTAAAATCGCCAAACAATTTTCTGGTTTGTCATTGCCTTGTAAAGTTGCTGACACTTAAGAGAAATAAATTAGAGTGCCAGATTCCAGGTTAGGGATAAATCTAGTTAAAACTGCAGATAGGAAAGTCATATGAATAATAAGCGTCTATTTGGTGTCATGATCTGGCTACAGATTACAGATATTGTAGATATTGTTGTTGTTAACTAAGTCTATTTAAAAAAAAAAAAAGGTAATTATGATAAATTATCAAATGCAATGTATATGTATTGTTATTATATTTATTAAATCATTTTATAAATGAAAATATAAATTAGATTTAAAAACTTTAAAAATGACAATTACAAATGTTATCTTAGCAACTAACTGAAATAAATATGTTGAAGTATTAAAATGACTGAAACTAAAATAAAAGTTAAAGATGTATAGAAATCTAAAAAAAAGAATAACTATATAATAATACTGCTTCACTCTAATTTTACCACTATATTAGCACTAGTTGGTGCAACATCATTTAAAATCCCAAAATAGGTGGAAAAGAGTATCTACAATTAATTATACAAATTTAACAGACAATGCATTTGCATAATGATGTGTAATTTACAAACACTGCTGTGGTCCTGTATATCATATTTACAATAAGCTTTATATGCTGCCATTTAGAGCCTTATACACAAATGATGTGTTCATGCTTTCAAAAAATGGCTAGACAGTCACACACCTGAGTAGGTTGCTTGTTAGCTTTTTATTCTTGTCCTCTCTGTGTTTTCCACAGGTGCTGTGTGTTCAGATCAAGTGCTTCCAGGAGATCATCACAATTGGTTACAGTGTGTATCACTCTTACCACCTGCCCTGGTTCAGAACATTAAGTTGGTGAGACCTGCGACACACACCTGCCACCTTAATTTTCATGCTTCGCTGTCTTTCCCTCTCTCCCTGTTCTCATTATCTTTCACTCCAGATCTCTCTCTCTCTCTGTCTCTCTCCCACTGCGCACTGCCTGTAATTAGAGGGCATCATCACTTTCGTCTTATCATAATATGGCTCTGTCTTGATGTGTTACAAGTTCTTTCATTTTCTATGATGAATTAGTAACTGCTGCACTTGTTTATTCATCCAGCTATACATGCTATCAGCAGCTGTATAGAGGTATGAGAAATTCACTGGTTTAGACCGCAGTCTAAACTATAGTCTAGTTTGTTTCAAATGTTGTTGGAAAGATTCACCAAGTTTTATAAATCTGAAAATACCAATGAGTTTTAAAATACAGGGTTGATTTAAATAATTTTTTAAATCTGGCAAAACTGTCAGTTCACCTGATGTGAAATATCATTGTTAATGTGTAGAATCTCTGGAATGGTAATTTGAGTGAAAAGTTCATTTGAGTAATAGATTATGAGGGAATCTCATGAAGAAATGTCATATCCCCCCCCCCCCCCCCACCCCCCCCCCCCCCCCCAAAAAAAAGAAACCAATTTATGAACAAGGAAAGCTAAAGGGTTAGTTCACCCAAAAATGAAAATTCTGTCATTTATTACTCACCCTCATGTCATTCTAAACCCATAAGAATTTTGTTCATCTTTGGAAAACATATGATCTTTTTGATGAAATCTGCAATCTAAAAAATGCTGGGTTGTTTTAGCACAAATTTGGGTCTAATATGGACAAACCCAGCAATGGGTTCAATTTTTAAATTACGTTTTTAACCCAATGGTTGAGTTGAAACGTTTTGTGTGAGAGCTTCATGTCCCTTCATAGATGGTTATTACCACTTTGATGCTTAAAAAAAGTTCATACAGAACTAAAAACTAATCCATATGAATTAAGCTGTTTAGTCCAAATTTTCTTGAGACTCACTTTATACGACTAACAGATTGAATTTAGACTTATTCACACCCCCCCACACACACACATATATATAAAATAAAACCGTATTACTGAAATGCACATACATTTTTAAATAAATAATATTTTAATTAAAGTGCTCCAAATTCTTTCAAGGATTCATTTGTGCAATAGAGTTTAAATAGCAATAATTGTATTACTAAGAACTAAGAATTGAAGAAGGGGTGTAAGCTTAATTTCTATTCAAAAAAAAAAAAAAAAATTTCTTTATCCAAAATATCTTATTTTTATTTTGGTGTGAGCTATGAGATGTGTGCGATTTTCAAAGACTGGTGAACTTTTCTTTAAGCTTGTTTTTTGTTTTTATGTTAGTTATCTGGCAAATCAGATTTAAGTAGAACCATTTCTCTACGTTAGTCCTGCTGTGTAGCCTAACACAGTGTCATAATCCTAGTCCGCTGCTGATCAGCTAAAGTCTCACCATTTCCTACATCTACTATTGCTGTCAAATGGGCCCATTATAATTGCTTTCACAAGCATTAGAAACACTTTGATTAATGACTGGATGTGAAAGGCCTTTGTCAAAACAATGTCTGACTGCCGATTGTAACGGTTTTTGTCAGGTACTTCCTGTTGTGTGTGAACTACTTCTTCTATGGGGAAACGGTGACTGATTATTTCTTCAGTTTGGTGCAGAGGGAGGAGCCACTACGCATCCTGAGCAAATACCATCGCTTCATTTCCTTTGCCCTGTACCTCACAGGTCAGAAACTTCTCTGTCATTCAAGCACGGTACTTCATTTCAGCATTGATGTTTCTGGAGGCTTAAAGGACTTGGGGAAACTTTTATAACACATAGTTATCAAAGTTACTTCTAAGTCCAACAACTCCCACTTTTCCACTCAGTGCTGGAGGCAAAGTCAGATGCAGTCCTGAAGACATGCTTTGCATTACCAGTTCGAATGCAGGCATGGTGATTTTTCTTCAGTTTTTTTTTTCTTTCTTTCTTTTTTTTTTTTTTTCTTCTTCATAAGTATGAAGTTCATGTCATTCAGGATGTGGTTAGGCTCTCTGCCTGTCTATGCACCCCTCACTCATTTTCTCTTACAAAAACATGCAAGACTGCAGATTTCATCCTGTGCTAAATGAGTGATAATCATAGTATGTTTTGTATTAATTTTTATTTTAAATATTACAACATTTTGTTGACAATTAAATTTGAAATCTTTGCAAATTTATTAAACATAAGTATTCACAGCCTTTGCTACAACACTCAAAATTGTGCTCTGTTCATCCATCCAATTGCAACTTTTCAGCTCACATTTGACTTTTTTTTCCTCACAATTGCGTTTTATAAAGTCAGAATTGGCAGATGTAAACTCTCAATTGCAAGTTATAAAGGAAGAATTGTGTGACTTTTTTTTCTTTTTCTTTTTCAATTTTAACTTTTTTCTCAAATTGAGTTTATATCTCAGGATTATGACTTCTTTTCTCAGTATTATTTGCCAATTATTAATGTAAAGCTGCTTTGCCACAATTTGCATTGTAAAAAGCGCTATATAAATAAAGATGACTTGACTTGACTATTGCAAATTTATATCTCAAAATTCTGAAAAAAAAGTCATAATTGTGAGAGGAAAAACTCATAATTACCTTTTTTTTGTTACATATTTATTAGTATTCTAAAGTATTTAGATTGTTATAAAATTTAGGTAATCTAACGAAATGCACTACAAATTACATTTTAAAGCATGTATTTTGTAATCTGTAGTGAAATACATTTTAAAAGTAACTTACCCAGCTCTGTGTATGTATGTGTGTGTGTGTGTGTATATATATATATATATATATATGTGTGTGTGTATAATATATATATATATATATATATATATATATATATATATATATATATATATATATATACGTGTGTGTATATGTATGTGTGTATATATATATGTGTATGTGTGTGTGTGTGTGTGTATATATATATATATATATATATATATAACACACAAATCAATAAATATTTATTTTAAATATTAAACATAAAAAAATAAATAAGTACAATTTTACAGTTTTAAGCCTTCTCTAATCCAGGCTAGAAAGGATCTAAAACAGCTGAATTATGAATAGACCTGATCTCCCTCTGGAACGTCAGTTCAGTTACGTTTATCTATTGCTGGTTTTCTGATGCTCTACATATGGCATTTTTTTGCATAATGTGCAGTATCCATAATGTGCTGTATTCATTTGTAATACCTAAACCCTAATCATGTCATATCTTGCCATATATGGTCCAAGAGTAAGACTAATAGTCAAAGTTCCTTTTGTCGATATGTTAGTCAGACTGTTAAAAATGTATAAACCTTCAATGTACTTCAGATTAATTTATGTAGTTTCAGATTGTCTTTTCCGTGTGGTTGGTTTAATACTGGCTGATTCCAGTTAAGCAGGACATAATTAGTGACCGTGTGACTGGCCAAAAATAGTCACTTAGACATGTGGTCATGGCATTGGTGATCTGTTTTACCAGATGTCTGTTTCTTTCACAGGGTTCTGCATGTTTGTTCTGAGCCTGGTGAAAAAACACTATCGCCTGCAGTTCTACATGGTGAGTGAGTGTGTTAATGTGGCAGTCAGTCTGTTCTATAGGTTCGACTCTAGGTTCCTTGAGGAAATTCAGTGTACTTTAATTTTTTTATTCACATACACATGTATTTGTCATGCCTGTCAGCCTTGCTGATATTAATCACGGTGGCCAAAGACCCTACACGTTTCTTATCTTTTCGTTGTCATAGAACTGCCTTTTGTCCCAGATTTGAAGTGAATGGAGCTATTCATCCCATCTTTCTCTGTCCCCAGTTCGGTTGGACTCATGTGACCCTGCTGATTGTGGTGACTCAGTCCCACTTAATCATTCATAACCTGTTTGAGGGGATGATCTGGTGAGATGATGCCTCCTGTGTTCCACTGTCAAACACAATTTTACACATTTAAAAATGTCAACTTTACAACCCTGTGTCATCCCAGAATATTGGCAACAGTACAGAGCATTTTCTGGTGTAGGTGATCTGTTTGTATAAGGTAATGTGTTTCTGTGTGCGCAGGTTTATTGTCCCCATCTCCTGTGTTATCTGTAATGACATCATGGCTTATATGTTTGGCTTCTTTTTCGGTCGCACCCCTCTCATCAAGGTTTGTGTTTTTGACATCCCAAATTAATGATCCCATATTATTTAATATTCAAATATTAATTACATCTGAATTATAATAAAATTGATGTATAATATATACACTACTGGGGTTTGGGGTGCTGTAACAAATGTTTTGTCCATTATTAGTTAATACATTAACTAATGTCAACAAATGAGACCTTGTTGTTTTTCATGAAAATATAAAACTTCTGTCTCTTTTGGTCAATTTAATGCATCATCGCTAAATAAAAGTATTATTTCTTAAAAAAAAAAAAAAAAATCAATCTTAGTGACCCCAAACCTATAAACAGTAGTGTATTAAAATTGCATCTAAACCCTTAAGCCATACTCATAATTTTAGCGACTGTCTTTTTAGTGGATGTTCACACTGGTGTCCTAGCTGGTGTAATTCATCACTAACTATAAATGACCTACTAATGTCTGACAATCAGAGAGTGTCCAAATACTTTACTTTGAACTGTACATGTGCAGTTTTATTACACTTTTTTTCCCTGAAATGTTTTGCTTGAAGTGTTCTTTTTAAAATACCAGTTTTTTTTTTTTTTTTTGTCCAATGCAGTAACATTCATGCATTTTTGAGTGTGGCTTAAGTGTTGAAATACTTTCTGTGGCTTTTGTGTAATGGTCTGTATTGTTACTACAATTCTCTTAACACTTATGTTTCTCGGCAGTTGTCTCCTAAGAAAACTTGGGAGGGGTTTATTGGTGGCTTCTTCGCCACTATTGTTTTTGGAATCCTGGTGAGTAATAGTCTACTTCCTGTTCCGTTGGTGATGAATGAAAATAGCCTTGACAGCTTGGAAGGGGCTGATATAGTTCCTCCTTTACCTTTGTATTCAGTTGCATCTGAAAAATAACACCTTTCTCCTCTTCTCCAGCTGTCATATGTGATGGCAGGTTACCGCTACTTTGTGTGTCCGGTTGAGTTTAACAATGACTCCAACAGATTCACAGTGGACTGTGAGCCGTCTGAGCTCTTCCAGCTTCAGGACTACGGCCTGCCGTCTGTACTGCAGTCCATCACGGGCTGGGTAAAACACATACTCACTTAGACACTTACTCCTCATGTCTCTCATTTCGTCTGTCCTTTTTGTTATTTTTTATTTTGCTGATTATTGTGTCTGGGATTACCTCTTGCTCAGACAGCCATCTGCTGACTCTCCACTCACTGTGAATCTGTTACAGCTCTGCTTCACTGTCACTGCCAACGGTCCTTGGACCACAAAAACACTGTTTTATCCAAAATCAACTCAATTCATTGTTCTGTATTTTGAAAATGCTTACAAATTTCCATCTCTCTCCCAATTTTCTTTTTAGACCACAGTAAAGCTGTACCCTTTCCAAATCCACAGCATCGCCCTATCTAGCTTTGCCTCCATCATGGGACCTTTTGGAGGCTTTTTCGCTAGCGGCTTCAAAAGGGCCTTCAAGATCAAGGTGGGTTCAATTTGTTCACCCACAGATCATATAGATCTGAAAAAACTGGTTCAGTCTTAAAACTGTGAACTACAGCTGTCTTCACTGCATAGCATCTTAAATGGAATGCCCATGCAGGATCAGTGAAAGACCCATTTAGATGTACCCATTCCTGTCCTGTGTTTGACACTGGTCATACTTTCTCGGTGTTGTCCATCTCTGCAGGATTTTGCAAACACCATTCCAGGTCATGGAGGAATCATGGACCGCTTCGACTGTCAGTACCTCATGGCCACATTTGTAAATGTTTACATTGCCAGCTTTATCAGGTAGGACCGTTATTATATACACTACCGTTCAAAACTTTGGGATTGATGATAATTTTTTTTTCCCTAAGTTTTAGTTTATAAAATTCTAAAAGATTATTTCTATTTTCAACAATTTTTTTTTAATATATTTTAAAACATAATTTATTCCTGCACAGCTGAATTTTCAGCATCATTACTCTGTCTTCGGTGTCAAATTCGGTGTCCTACTCTAGCTTATGGTACTGAGCAATGTATGAAACTTGTATTGTGAGCACTTCCTGTGTTATTTGCCAATTCATGAAGAATCGCTTGTTTGTTTTCCTCACTTGTAAGTCACTTTGGATAAAAGCGTCTGCTAAATGACTAAATGTAAATGATCCTTCAGAAATTATTCAGTAACACTTTACAATAAGGTTCATTAGTTAAACATTAGTTAATGTATTAACTAACATGAACTAACAATGAGCAATACACTTGTTACTGTATTTACTAATCTTCGTTAACATTAATTAATGAAAATACAGTTGTTGTTTGTTCATGTTAGTTCACAGTGCATTAACTAATGTTAACAAGATTTGAATACTGTATTAGTAAATGTTGCAATTAACATTAACAAAGATTAATAAATGCTGTAGAAGTGCAGTTCATGATTAGTTCATGTTAACTAATGAACCTTATTGTAAAGTGTTACCAATCAGAGAGTTGGAGCGAACAAATCATGGCAAAAGCGCTTCCAGGGAACACTCACTCCCATAAAGCACTGGAATGATGTGAGCCTTGCTGTGCTGTCAAAATATGTTTTGTCGGATTTCAAAATATTTTTTTGCTTTAAATAAGCGTTTGTAATGTTGTAATTTTTAAAGTTTTTTTAGGATTAGTGCGTTTTTCAGAGACTAATATAATCACAATAATTTACAATCCTTTTTAATCCTTTTAATCATGTCAGTGTTTCTAGGGCTTAAAAACATTGTGCTTTGAAATTTCCTCTCTTTTAGAGGACCAAACCCCTCTAAAGTCATCCAACAGCTTCTTGCCTTGAGACTAGACCAACAGCTCCACATCTTTAACTCGCTCAAGGCTCATCTGACAGAGAAAGGCCTGCTTCCTGCGCTAGAAGAAGCAGCCTAACTTTTCGGACCACCCCAGGGACATCCCATCGGAGTGAGCCATAGATAGAAGGAGGAGAGTGCAACGGAAACCGATCCAGGCATGAATGGAAGTGGGAGATGAGATGAGGAACATAAGAAGGGAAACAACGGAAAACTGTACTACACCCTTGGGTCATTCCATTTTCAGTGTGTTTGTGAGAAAGAGTGCGTGAACGAGTGTACAAATCAGTGTTTTTGCTTGTCGTTTAATTTTTTTGTGAAAGATTTATGTTTTATCTCTTATGCCACAAAAGAATATTATATATATATTGAGATGACTTTGACATTTGTTGTTACAGTTGTGCAATTCCACTTGTGTACAAATGTTCCGTACCTTTAGATTGTCTGAATATTTTATAGTGTTTATTGTGTTTTTATTTTGTTTTAATGCACTGCTCATCACACTGTCATTTCAACCTCAGGCTAGCCTTTTTTTTTCTTTTGTTTTTCTAACAGGTGTCATCATTTACATACGCCATCATAGTTTCAAAAAAAAAAAAAGATTGTATTTCCACTGCAGAGTGCCGTAAATTCATGTTTCTTTTTCATGGTTTTGACGTTTTTGTATCATTATATTTAAAAGCAATATGGTCATTGATATCAAAGATGCGCTTTATCCCAGTAGATGGTGACTGTTACCGTTCATATGTGCGAGACTATATGTATACTGTACTTCTAAGAAAAAGTTTCTGATTTCATTTTACGGTGTTTGAGAGGAAGTTCAGGCCTCATGATACTATAATTACATAACCCTCTCTGTGGCTAAAATTGTTTGTTGCACTGACATGATCCCTGTAAGCTAAACGAATAGGAAGTAACTTTTAATTGTAACTGTTCATAGTTAATAATTAGTTGTTACTCCGCATTGAAAAAGACCATTTGTAGACGTTGACAGACATTTCACGCTGAATGTTAAATGTTCCAGAATTATTGTTCATTTTTATTTTTCACCCCGAATATTGTCACTGAGCAGTTACAAGCTAACCTTTGTCAAACCTAAGAGATTTTTCTGTGCGATTGTGAACTTACATGCTAAGGGTCAGGTTGGGCCATCAGATCTCAATGACTGTTTTGGTTTTAAGTTCATTTCATGTGAACCATTGTACCATTTCACTGTATGAGAAAGTCTATATTTATGTTCCATCTGTTTTGTTTTTACCATCACCTACTGTATAAAAGTGATAAAGGGTCAGAACGATAATATGTCTTGCTCAAGTTATTTTATTCTCCACTAATACATTTATAATAACACGTGCCATAAGCAATATTTATTTTATTTATAAGAAAAATTAAAGGAAACCTTAATGGGTATCATCGAGCAGCTTTAAGAGTAGTGCAGTGCTACAATAACCTGTACGAGGTTGTGATGGGCTAAAGTTAGTCTGTACGGCCCACTGCTGTTTCAGTAAAGATCCATGAGCACTTGCTTTCGGAGGGATAAACTATTTAAACTTGTGATGGGCAAGTCATACGTGAGGTATTTTGATATTATTTTTCCGTAAAAAAAAAAAAAAAAATCATTTCTGTCATTTTCTTTTTTTTTTCTCTATATCCCAGTCTGGTTAAATGACTTTTTCCTCTTCCAGAGGATGATGTTTGATTGACAGCTCAAGCCATATACTTTTATGTTGCTTTTCACTGCACAGTAGTCAATGTATAAATCAATGTCCCTCCATATCTTCACCATCCACCATAAATGCATGTTTTTTTTAAACATTTTATTTCCTGTTGTATTTCATTAGTTCAGTTAAATGTCTAGATTGAATCAAATTATTAGATCTTAATTTTCTTAGAATCGCATACATTGTTATTGAGATTAAATATTATATACTGTATATGTTTGACGTAGAGATTATTCTATTCTTATCTTTTACTGTATTTGAATGGTCCTCTAAGTGCTCTGTGTATGTATTGGACCCTGTGCTGAAACATTAGCGTACAAAGTCCAGACGTGAACTGAGCGAATTCAATGTTTTATAGTTAACGCAACAGAGAACGTTGTTGCTGGGCAACCACTGATGTCAGGGGAGTGGCCCGACACACGTGCTTTGGTGCGGTGACCATAAACATTTATGAGGAGACAGATTTATCAAAGTCTTAAATACATGTTTTAAAAAAAACTGGCTCGTCTTGTTTCTGTGATTAGTTTTTTACAGATTGATCGTGCTTCCTTACGCTTGCTAAAAAAGGCCAGCCAGATCTTTAGGCTCTTGCACGTGCTATTCATTGCCTATAGAGGGCGCTAAATCGTCTTTGTGTTTGAGTTGTGTGTGTGTGTGTGTGTGTGTGGCGAACAATCACTAGTGCAAGAGACTTGTAGCGTCTTCTCTTTTTTTGATACCTTAATTCTGTTTCCGTAAACACTGCCATGACATTTTATACTTCTTAGAAAGGATGCGAATGTAGCTTTCTCTGTTAAAGTGTCAGAGAGAAACTGACTGCAGTGCAGTTGTGTTCTCTGTTTGTTCTCTAAAATTACAATAAGGTTACATTAGTTAACATGAACTAATGAAATATTTAAGCGTTTCGTGTTCATTTCAACATTTTACTAACATATTATCAATTCACATGTATTTGTTCATTTCATGGACCTGAGTGAACAGTGAACAATTATATTTTTATTGACTAATGTTAAAGATGAATAAATACTGTAACAAATGTAATGCACTAATGGTACCTTATTGTAAAGTGTTAGCCATTAAAGGAAGAATAGGAACCATATGAGAATAAAAAACTCCACTGTTGAAGAAATGAACAACAACAGCTCAAAATGTTATTTCTCATTAAGTATAATGTGTATTTCAGATTTGTTTTGTTTTGTAACTTTTGATAAAGCAGATAAATGTGCTTTCGCTGCTGCTTTGTGTACAGTGATTTGCTCATTTGTAAATGGTTAATAAAGAGGAAAGCTCTGCATATATATATATATATATATAGAGCTTTTATAGAGCGATTACATATATATATATATATATATATATATATCTCCACACTTGATCTCTTCCTCTTGCAGTTTAAACTTCCTTTTTTATGTCGGATGCATTTTTTCATTTTCAATGATGACAGAAACCATTTTGTGTGTCCGTTTTTAGATACTTTTCGAAGATTTGCATGTTGGATCTCTGACAAATGTCTGAGATGAAGGTGGCCCCATCGATTGAGGTACATCCTGCACAGTTGGAGCCTACATGTGAAAATTCATCACATCTTGCATTTTTCTGTGGTTTTCTTCAGTTTGCCACTCACTTCCTTGTATGAAGATTGTGAGGTATGATGACAGTGCTGCTGTTATTTTGCACAGTCTGACAGACATGCTGGATGTAATAGCTTCAAAATAACTTGGTTTGGTTACACAAAGTCTACAGGCAAGCAGAGGGGCAAGATTCAACGTGTTTGGAAGTGTAAAAAAAAAAAAAACAGAAGAAGAATCAGAACAGCAGAGGAAGGAGGAAGTAAAGAGAAGAATAGCGGCTGACTGGAAAGAATGTACTCTTAGAATTCACTCTGTGTTTTGTGTTTGTTTGTTTGTGTGTGTGCGTGTGAATGAGAGAATGTGTGCGAGTGTGTCTCTGTGTGTGTAACCTTTTGTCTAAAATTGAAGAAATGTCTCTGAGACTACCTCGCAACTGGGACTTCAGCACTTTCAGAGCTGAAACTGCCAAGATAGGTGAGTGACACTTTGCGTTCATGTGTCTGGCCAAAGGTCAAAGTCTTTTCTGTCGTTTAGGAATTTCTGTTTGCTCCTTTGTATTCATTGACACAACAGGCCTCCTGTCACTTGGAACTTGAGGTTTGATCTACACTGGCTCATGTAATGTGTGACTTTTTTTTACGGGAAATGTAATTGACTGGGCAGTGATGGCCAAATGTGTTTAGCGTAACTTAGAGGAGGGATTTTACAATATCTGTAAATCATAGACATAGTGATTGTTGCGAGTTAACCCTGAGGCTATATAATTCACTTCTAATCTGCTACACGAACGTGCTTCCTTGTAATTCGACTGAATCCCTGACATGCCTTTTGATTTGTTGGATGTATGCAAGATTGTTTCCAGTGCTTTCTCTATTAACTTTACTGCAAGTACTTTTGGTGTCATTGACTAAATGTTCTCATTAGTCTCCGGGCCGTTTAAAATCTCTTGCCAAGAGTTACAGCATGTCTTTCGCCAGCTTTAGTTATACGAGGCAGTTGTACGGTTGCTTGAGGTGACTTGTGGTGTTACTGGTCTCACTGTGCTCTGTCTGGTGGAGATGCAAAACATTGGTGATTTCCACTGCGTTTAATCTTCATATGCTGCAAGCAGGAAGACACTGCAAGACTTTAGTCAGAGAAACATGTTCATTCTCAGCTCAAATTGTCAGCATGCTATTAGATGCTAGGTAATTATCTATTACACAGCCCATTACAAGGTCTTTGGTTAACGTTCTCTCAGCAGGACACAGGCCAATTTATGAGAGCGAGAGTTTCTTGCAGTGTTTCTTTAGCAGACATGTTTTAAGCATCTTATAGTACAGCCTAATTTTTTCAAAGTCAAGAAAAACAGTGTTCACAACTAGGTATTCACAATGTATTGGTACCATATCAGTTATCGGGTGTTATTATTTTACAATTTCAATTTTATTCATTTTTATATCAGTTGTTAATTGCATGCTCGTTTCTTACATGACATAAAAAACAATATCAATTACATTGATAATTATATGAATAAAATGTATTCATTAGTAATTAATAATCAATAATCCTATTATTAATAATTATCTCAAAATGAGTATCCATCTTTTATAGTGAACATTCTAATGCTGTGATGCTTAAATTCACTTATAGCATTTTAAATGACTGATTTTATATTATTGTTATTTTTTACTGTTTTAATCTTTATTTAGATTATACTATTTAGGTTTTAAAAAATATTTATAAATGCAATGTTATTTACAGTTTATCAGTTACCAGCCTTAACATACATATGTTTTGACTGTTTTAATATTTATTTAAACTAATAGATTTTTTAAAACTATTTTGAAATCAAATATCAGCCATTTATCTTTTTTTTTTTTTTTTCTGTTTTATCGATTTTTTTCAATAAATGATTAAAAAGGTATTCCAGACCCTCTTAAATTTGTCTTCTTTACTCTTAAGAATATAGGTTATCTTTTCCATTGCAATGCATGAAGATATTTCTCTTAACCATCGAGTTACAGTAGGCCTTTCTGTACAGTATTACAGTATAGCCTTTTGGCATGTAGTATACACATGTCTATCAATACTTGAGGATCCTTCTTAATGTTTCAATCAGATGGATGAATACCAAGAATGAAAAATCCAGGATCCAGTGGTAATCTCACTGAGACTATAAGCCATATCATATGATTACCTTCTTTCCAAAACTCTTTAAATCGATCACATTCCCATGTACGATTAATTAATGTGCCTTTTTCACTTTTACATTTAAAACAAGCATCTGGTATGTTGCTATAAATATTATTTAATTTTACCAGCGTTATGCAAGTAGCTTCTCACATTTTTCCTTATCTCTCTTCAATCCAAGGTCTTGCTCTCACATGGCTAATCTGGAAGCACCTGAGAACCTAATAATTGCATCTTGTATAAAAGGGATATGTGTAACCATTTATCAGTTACCAATCATAATATAAATAATTACAAAATATTATCAAACCTTTGTATCAGCCAGAATTTGCTACCCATTTTAATTCTGTAAAATGATTTATTAGTGAATAAGGGCATTTCAAGATAATTTTTTTTAAATAAATAAGACAGAACTTGACTTTATCTATCAGGAATTGGTAGGATGGTGAGGGGGGAAATCGGAGGCTAGAGACGTCAGATGAAAAGGAATGTTTTTTTCAGGGCTGAAGTAAGATCTTTTAATGATTTTTTTTTTTTAAATTTGGAATGACATGCACTGATGAATTATTATTTAAAAATGTGTACAGCATTTTAGTTGAATGTTGATTTTAGCTGCTAGACTGTAAAGGTCACGTTCATTAAACAAACATGCATCTCAGCCAAAGACAATAGAACACTTTAGCATCTGCAGAGCTGCTGAATATGAGAGATCAACACTCTCTTTTCACTAATGTCACACGCTGACTTAAGGCCTGACGCAAGCAGCTTCTTGCATCTCTGCTATGATCTCCTTGCTAATTCATGGGGAGTTTCGACCTACACGCTTTCCTTTCCCACCATGAAAGCTCCCCTGATCCCAGCCTGTGTCATACAAATGGGTGAGGTCAATGTGTGTGGGCCTGTGGTCCAGGAGAGAGAACGGTGGTCCGTGCGCACCATCAGGGAAGATCTTCTCTAAATAGACCAAAGACACTGACGTTAGGTGGGGATCTTTCAAAAACCCTACTTCCTGTAGCTGATGAGCTTGTAACTTCCTGTTTATCTTAGTTCTCTCTCTTCTGCCCTTTCCTCAGATCTCAATGGGTTATAGCGAATTTGACTACAAAAGCTCCAAGCTTGACACCATCTCTTGTCAATTAGATAATGGCTGATTGGTTGCCATCTAAAGATGTATTTATTGTAGGTGCTTTCTTGTCCGAGACTAACATGAAGTCAAGTGTTTTGTGGCTTCACCAAGCAGCTTTCGCTATGAAGAATGCTGATTGTGATGCTTGAATCATTTTCTTATTTACAACCATCCTGAACATCTTAGTTTTTCTTATCTCTCAATCACACCCACCTTCCCTTTGCTAAATCACAAATGAGATGTCTTTAGTGTCTTAGCCGTTTCTTCCGGACACCAGTCATCTTAAATGGAGCACAAATGGTGCTTTTTCTGAGAGAAAGTGTGAACTTTATTCTCAAGTTTGCAATGAAACATAACTGAGAACTTCATTTGGTCTCTCAAGGCATAAAAGGGCAATCTCTGAACAATAAAATGTTCCACTTTGATGTTTCGGTTCTCAAAACCCATGTGGGAAAGAGTCAAAATCCAATAATACCCTTTTGACCTAGTGAACAATATGTCTTGCTCAGTAACTTTGAAAGTGCATGGTATTGTTCCAGGCTGAGCTGTCCTTTTCATTTGTGACGGTCCTAAAGTCAAGGCAGGACATTTTCTTCAGCGCTAGGACAATCACAGCCAGACTGCAAATGTTTGTCATGCAGGAAGCTGCTGGGTTCAGGCAGTTACCGCTGATATCACCACACTACATGCATCGTGTTTTCATGATATAAAAATAGACTCACTAAATTATTTCAGTGAAAGTTGATTTCAGTCTCGGACTCCTCTGCGTGTTTGTATTTTATTCTCTGCCTCCTTGTTATCGGTTTCCACTCAGCTCGCTCCAAGAGTGTTATGCCTGGGGAAGGGAGCCCTGGATCCACTCACACTGGTTTTAAGAGATCCATGGAGAAACCTCTGAAAGCAGGCTGGCTGAAGAAGCAGAGATCCATCGTGAAGAACTGGCAGATGCGCTTCTTTGTGCTGAGAGGAAACGTTCTCACGTACCATAAAGATGACAGAGAGAGCGCTGTCCAGGTAGGAGGCACGCAAAAGCATAAGTGATTGAAACGGTGTCATTTATTATTATTATTAGTATTATTATTAATGCATAATTTGTTTTTGCTGTCTACATATCTTTATTTCTGTGTTCCTGAGGTTTTAATTATGCAATGCCATTCTTGTCAGTCAAAGAACTAAACTACAACTAATCATTTAATCAATGGTAAACCGTTTTGAAAAATTAGATTTAAATTAAGTCTTGATGTTCAGTGTGGTCTCACTTTGTCATCAAAATTTTGCCAAACTAATATTGATATTCAAGACAAATAACAATGAAATGAATGTTTTTTGTTTACAATTTTTTAATTTAAAATGATGCATTTGTATTCATATTTATATTACTATATCTATTTATAATATTTATTTGCCACTCAGATTTAAACAGACATAACTCTAACTATTCCTTCTTGTCTCATTTGATCTCAGGGAACCATACCTTTGTTCTCGTGCCAAGTTAATGAGCTGCCATCAAATACAGATGATAAATTCCTGTTTGAGATTATCCCAGGTGAGTATTTTTTATTTTTACTTCTAAAGCACTATGTGTCACATGCCTGTTGTCTATATTTACCTGTTATCCTGTTAGCTAGCTGTTTGCATTGTATAAGATCTCATGCACTTTCATAACACTTACTAATGGCTAAACTCTAAGCTTTTAATTGTTTTAACCACAAATTATTGGTCAGGAAATTGGAAAATGTCTCAGAAAATCAAAGACAGAATTAATTTTTTGGCAGAATATAGGAAGTTGGAGTTCAAAAATCTGCTGAGAAAACATTAATAAATGCATCTCTACCACAATGAAGCATGAAGGAAGAGGCGTCTTTGTGTGGGGAGTAGGGGTGTAATAGTCCACAAACATGACGGTTCGATACGTACCTCGGTATTGAAGTCACGGTTCGGTAAAACAGGCAGTGAGAAAACTAAACATAAAATTGCTTTTTTTCCCCTTAAACTATGTATTTTTTAACAAATGTTTTTGAATAAATTAAATTATTATAAAATGAAATCTATCTTAGATAATGCTGTTACTAGCCTATGTAGGGAGCCCTTACTTACACATTACTATATTAAATGTTACAGTTAACAACAGAGCCCAAACTATTAAATTCAGGGCATATTTATTTTTAAATATAATAATCAATGGTCAAATAAAAAAACATGTAAATTGCACAAAAGGCAGGTTTTGCATTGTCTTCTGAATCTAATTATAAAGTTAATTTTCTAATGCAGTTAATTTTTATATAAACATTTACACAGCAGCTGTCATAACTTGTTTTCATGATATTTATTTAAAGGTGCATTAAATAATCAAGACATTACTAACAGCTTAAGTAAATATAATCAATATATAAGCTAATATCATGTATGTAGTGAAAAGCTCCCATCTAGAGTTCATTTCTCTAGTGAACTAGCATGCTGTCGACACTAAATGGCTGAGGTAAACGTAATGCTACATGAGATATTATTCTCAAGCTGTTTTATCGATATTATTTGAAACACTAGTTGAGAGATTCTGTAAACATACCGATCGATCGTCTCTTCTTCTGTCCTTTTTATTGGTAGCAAACAGTATTGCATTACCGTGCGCGCCTCCTTCTGGATTGGAGTGTGGTTCGCCTGTGACTGACTGTATTCGTCGCGTCATTGCATGAACATACATGTACCGTTATACTCCTAGTGGGGAGCCTTTTTAACTGCTGGTATTTATGAGTTACTTCACTGTGAAAAGTCATTTAATGCTGAAAACAAGTCCATCAGGCTCATGTTTTGGCCTGGTCAGAGTCCAAATTTGAACCCTAAATATTTTGTCTCACCTTAAACCCAAACTAACTGGGTGACGACTCAAGCCATCAACATTGAATGGAACAACACTGACTCTTCTTCCTGTAAAAAGCTGTCTGCAAGTTTACCCGCATGGCTTAAACATTTAAAGAAAACAAAGGGTAAGCTATTCCATGCAAAGGTAATTTATCTACCATATATGTGTGCAATTCTTGCAAATTTCCTGACCAGTGATTTATGATTAATTTGGTTGAGACCATTAAAAGACCACTAAATATTTTGCTCTTCTTGGTTTGGCCCAGGACTGTATGTTGGAAGGCAATATTGTACAGTTGTTGTGTCCCTTATGCCGCAGGTAGCAGTACAGATCGGGAGCGAGATGCCTATGTTCTCATGGCGACCAGTCAGAGCGAGATGGATGAGTGGGTGCGCTCCATCCGCAAGGCCATTGGATCTCGGTCCAACGGAGGTATCTATTGTTCATCATAAAAAAGTAAACCATAAATATTTGTCTATTAGGTTTATGATAGATTGAGCAATTTCTAATATACACTCATTTTCTCCCAAGAAAATAAATTGTGTAAGAACGGAAAAGGTACCTTTATATTTGCTGCCAGGACATTATCCATTAGGTTTATAGACATTTCCTTTATCCTTAAATCACATATAATGCAATGCTTAATTCAAAATACAGGTAAAACACCTGAGAGAAATCAATACAGAAATGGCCCTATTTTTACAGACACTTCTCTGAGTGCATGGTGGTGTAAACTTGTGGTTTCAATTGGTAACCCTGATGAACCCCCAGGGTTGATCCTTTTTAGCACATTTAGGTTGTTCCAGAGGGACTGTCCCTATAGTAAGTCATACTAAAAATACACTTAAGTCACTTTGAATGAAGTGTTTACAGAATTAAACTAAACTAAATCTTGCAAACAAGGCAGACGCAGTCCACTCATATATACTGTACAGTGCTGGGTAGTAACTGATTACATGCGATCTGGATTACATCGTCAGATTCCAAAAATATTAGATATTGTAATTAGATTATATTATGTTTTATAATGCTCATAATCAGATTACAGTAACTTGGATTACTAAGGATCATTACATATTCACTCAATGGCAATAAATTATAAATGTATAGATTCTCCCTAATTCTTCTTTTCACTACATTTTTACTTCTTTTTCCGTTTTTATTTTTTTTTTTTACTAAAAAATATTTTTTACTAAAACACTACTAAATTTTCCTTCCTAAAAAACCCCAAAAACAAACCCTATTGCGTTTCATACCGTTTACCTTTGACTATATTCACAATATAGAATGGTTGTGTAAATGTCATGTAAATAATTTTGTGATGGTTGGGGACAAAAAAAACCCTGTCAGTTACACAATGCATGAGACAAATAATTAGGCAAGTTACTAAACACGGCGGACATATACAGTGTGTTATATATTATAATGCAAGTGACATATCAGTCGGATTTCAGTACAATAGACATTCAGATTGTAGTTTTTGAAAGAAAGTGTTTGTTTTATTTCTCCATATCTTTTTAGATGGCTGGTATCAATCTCAGACAGGTTTATTTAATAGTTTGCTTTCTTAGTAAATGGAAAACCTATAAAAAAAAAAAAACCAGCTATAAAAAGCTATACAGCTATAAAAACAAAAATCTACTGTTGAGCAGCAAACGGGTAATTGAAGCTGCTGGAGTCTCTGGAGTCTAACCTCTCCACGCAGGCTGGCAGTTGTGCATTAAGTTGCATTTTGGTCAAAGCTCACAAAGAGAAATGTTTACAGTGGGTTTAGAAATACATGAAGACTCATTTTTAAATAGTTTTGGTTCTGGATGGTCTATGGATAGATTTCTGGCTTGGCTTGGTGAGTGGCCACCACATTCCAACAAGACTGCAGTGTCAGCAAGGAGCTAGCAGGTGATGATTTGAGCTGGGAAGTGAGATGGAAGGTCTCTTTAGGGCAGTGGTTCTTATCCCGGGGCCAGTCACGAATGCAAATGCGGCCCACGATTTGGCGACCACATTTAAAAAATAAATTCCAGAAAGAAATAAATTAAGTTAAAGTGGATTAAATTAATATAAATTTGAGCTATAATGTTGTTTGCCATATAAAATCATTTTGATTATCATATAGGCTTATTATTTTCAGACATGCGCAGACCTTTATACCGAGAACACTAGTAGTAGTTCCAATAGTAGCCATTATTTTTTGTAAATTTACGGATCAAAATGGGAAAATTTGATATTAGAGGAGAAAAACAAAACGAGCAACATACCAACGAAGGAACACATTGCAAACAAGTAACGTCGTAGCATCGGCAGCGAAGGTAAGAAGAATGGAAGAATCAGTTTGCTGTCAATGAGCGAGAAGTGAAGTACTTGGCAAATATGTAAAACGCACAACGTCAAAAGACATGTGAATTCAATGTGTTGTTTGATGTACATGTATTTTAAATTGATGGCGCTCGCGGCTGCTGCGAGAGGGATTTCGGCGTGACAGAAAGATTTATAAAGTCAGAGACTGCATTTACAATGCGCTCAGTGTTGTTTGTAAAAAGAGTTGAGTAACATTTTCTTATTAAAGGCGTTTCTGTGACATACCGTATATCAGGGGATTGTGTAACGTGGGTTTATTGAACAAGAAAGTTTCACTTTGATACGAAGAAGTCACACTACCAGCCATTTCCACACACTGAAACAAAATGATTTTATTGTAGTATTTGTCGATTTGCAGGGTGTGAATGAAATAAAATCCCATATGTGCCACTAGAAACACTGCCTCTTCTGTGTGTGCAACATATATTTATAATAATAATAATAATAATATCTAATACCATAACATTAAATCTGATTGGTTTTCAAATGTGACATCATATGTTAATGATATGGGGCCCACTGGGGAAAAAATGTCACCACCTATGGAGGTGTCAAAATGAATGTTTATGGTCAGTTATAAACTCCAAGATATGTGGAGTTTATAACTGACCATAAACAGAAGGATATTGCCTTCTGAAATAAAAGTATTTTCATTCAGGACAGTGCACTAAGCCATTCTACAAAACACCACAGCAATAAAACTGTTTGAAGATGTATTTCAACACCTAGCTCTGGTTAGATGCGAGTGAAATGCAACTTAATGCACAACCGTCAACCTGCATGGAGAGTTTCTTGAGACTCCACGGTCACCAGCTGTGTCACACATTCTCCTATGCTCTAAATCGCTCAAATATCTTATGGTAGTTCGATAATCTCATTCCGTTTTCGCAAAATGTTTTCATGCCTTTTGCATTAAATTGCTCCATGTCATGTTTTTCATCATCAGAACGATCTTTCTTCCTCCCCATATTGCATGAGAACTGTGACTTGCTTAATAATGTGGAATAAATAATCTTTAATTAGGTTTTCCATTTACCTAAGAAGACCTGCTGGCAAACTATTTAACAAATCTGCCTGAGATTGATTCTAGTTATCTAAAAAAATATATGACAAATCAAATCAAACAAACCAACACTTTCTTTGAAAAATTAAAATGTGAATGTTTATTATACTGAAATCCTACTGATATGTCACTTGCATAATAATTAGAAACACAGTATACAGCTGTGAAACACTGTCTTCACCACATCCAGTGACATTCACTAATGATTGATCTGGACAAAAGTATTTTAAACATGGAAAACTTTGAATGTGCATTGTCATTGCTGTTTTCATGTTTATTATTGTTTCTTCATGTAATGCTGGGGTTTCCCAAACCTTTTTGTCAGACATCCCCCTCTAAAAACCCCTAAAATATTTCCTTGGAGACCCCTGCTATTTTAAGTTAATTTTCAATATTTTAAAAACACATTTGCATGTTGACAGCTCTCTGATGTCTCATAATAGACACATTGACGTGCAAGTACAGGTAAACAAATAATTTTAATATTTTGCTTGCGTTTATTTTTAAAAAATTGTATTATTCATTTAATTAATCCCAGTTTTGGAAACCCTGGCATAAAATAATGCTTAAGACATTTCATGAATGAAAATTATTTTCTCTCTCTCTCTCTCTCTAAATATAACCATATGGAACACAACAATCCCATTCAAATCTAAATAATAAACAGGCTAGCAAGTAATAAAAATTGTATAGAATAACACATATAATAATAAAAAAAAAGTAGTCAGGATACATTACCTAAAATGAGTAATGTAGAATATGTTACTGACAATTTTCATCATGTAATTTGTAATCAGTAACGGATTACAATTTGCTAGAAATCTGCCCAGAACTGACTGTATGTATGTATATGAATGGTGTGAATATAAGGCACAATATAATAGCTGAAATCCGGTCTCACTTGTTTGTTTATTGTACTCTTTATTTTGAATTCTAATGAGCTGAACCAGCCTAAAATATAGTTTTTTTTTTTATGAAACGGTTTATAATCATTTGCCTCTGGTTTTGCATAACTTGGCTGTAATGTCCAAAGGGTATTCGCTTCATAACAGTATGAATCCATGGACTACAACTGCTGTGCACTAAAAGTATTATGATTCTCTTTTCAAAGTGTTTGGAAAGAGCCTTTCAGACATCATGGTGTATGAGAAGAAATTTGGGCCTCGTCTGGTGCCCATCCTGGTGGAGAAGTGTGCTGAATTCATCAGAGAGTATGGTCTGAATGAGGAGGGCATCTTTCGCCTGCCAGGACAGGACAACCAGGTGAAGCAGTTCAGAGAGGCCTTTGACGCTGGAGAGAGACCTTCTTTCCCCAGGTAAAGTTTTACATTTCTAGAGCTGTGTGAAACGCCTCAGGGATGGTGTAAAGAACTGATCTGAATAAAGCAGAATATTTTATAAAATATTATTTTCATGCAGTTAGTGAACCCCTCCCCAGAGTAAGCTGAGCTTCACCTCATGGAAGCCAGTGCTTTAATGTGCCCTTATATATACTATTCTACTGAATTCATGTACAATGGCATTTACAGGGTACTTCAAAGAATACCACGATATTACCATGGTACACAACCTTTCAAACGTTTGGGGTCTCTTATTCTCACCAGGCCTGCATTTATCTGATAAAAAATACAATAATACTGTTGTGAAATAGTATTACAATTTAAAATAATTGTTTTCTATATTTTAAAACGTAATTCATACCTATGATGCTCAGGAATGGTCAAGAAACATTTCTTATTATAATAAATGTTAAAAACAGTTGTGCTGCTTAATATTTTTTGGAAACAGGAGTTGATGAATAGGAAAGGATCGTTTCTGAATAAGCGAATTAATTTCTTTAAAAAAAAAAAAAAAAAAAAAAGCCTTACTGACCCCAAACTTGCGATTGATTGTGTATGTCAAAATAAAAAAAATAATAATAATTTATTTTATTTGTAATAACATCATGTTACTCCTTTCTGCCGCTTGATGAAAAGTTCATTAAATAAATCAAATAACTAAATGTCCAACAATCAATAAATAACCATCATCTACCTAATAGATTTCATTTTAATATGATTTTTGTAGCAGTGTCAGATGACCATTGGTTTCCAGACTTCTATTTTTCCAGTGTTCTTTAAATTATTCTTGCGAATGGGGCTTTTATGTGGATAACCACACTCTGCATGACCATGTATGGTGAAACAGAGCACTATAGTCTTCACAGCCTTTTTGAGGAAGTAGCACAGGTAAAGGGTTTGACCCAGAAAGTTTGAACTAGATCTGTGTGAGTGTGAGAGTGTGAGAGAGAGTATGTGCAAAAGTATGTGAGATCGAGAGTGATACAAAAGCACAGTATTTCAGAGGAACATGGCATACATTGATGATCTGCGGCTGAGCCACATCCTGTCCTGACTAACAGAGTTCTTGCCATTCAGCACACACATATCCATTTTACAAGCAACTGTTTTCACATTCTAAAGCATGAACATCTGAAAATAAGATTAGTAGACTGTAATGAGTTAATGTCAAACATTATTTATACCAACTCCCTGCAGTGACACTGATGTCCACACGGTGGGGTCGTTACTCAAGTTGTACCTCAGAGAGCTTCCTGAACCTGTTGTGCCATGGAGTCAGTATCAGGACTTCCTTGACAGTACTCTGATGCTGGATGCCGCCACTGCAGCTGTGAGAATGACTTTCACAAAGATAATATATCACCAGAGTAATGATTCTTTAAACTGACTGCAATCTGATCAATCCCAGGGCAAAGAAAAGCTGGAGAAACAAATCAGCCTTCTGCCAAAAGTGAACTACAACCTCCTTAGTTACATCTGCAGGTACTGTATGAGTAGCAATAGGAGTTTGAAAACAGATCAGACACTGACATTTTACAGCAAAAAGCTGTAAAATGCTAACATCTATTATCCATATTTGTTAATGTAGATTCCTTTTTGAGGTCCAACAAAACTCAAAAGTGAATAAGATGAGTGTTGAGAATCTGGCTACAGTGATGGGAGTAAACCTGTTCAAACCGCAAGTGGACGACGCCATCAGTATGATGAAGGGTCAGTTGTCATCTTTATATGGATACATTTTTAAAATAACCCATGAACAAATCAAATATACAAATATTTAATAGATAAACTGTATTATGCATTTACAACGTATTATACAGAATATAAAGTTTTAATATTGTAAATCTGCTAAATATGCATATATGCATTTATTTTCTAGGAAAAATAACCCCAAAGAACTGAGCATTTCTATTTTTTTTTAGTATTTTTGTACAATAAACAGTGAATGAGAACGTTTCCTAAAACCACCTGTCACCAAGAAGCACATCATCATAGTCTGAATTCAGAATGGCATGCTAGCATAATACTGTTTCCCACCACTTTTTTGTGCTATATGCTGTTCTAGTTAAGTATTTCAACAGTTTTGTGATGTTTTAAACTAAGCTATTGCCTTAAAAAAGTCCTTTGTTTCAACAACTGGAAATTCATTGGCTGTTCATGGGGTAAAAATAAGGTATCATGAATGGTGTTCGTGGTTAACACATTGCAGTGGTAATGCTAAGTGTTCTCACCTCTTGCACACATACACAGGAACTCCCATGATACAGAAGGTAATGACTGTTATGATCAGACACCATGAGCTGCTTTTCCCACCCTCCAAAGATATGCTGCCGTCTCCTCTTCCCAGCAAGAAAAACAAGAGCAAGAAGACCAGTAACCCTCGCAGTTTTGTGGGCTGGGAGTCTGCAGAGGTACCGATCACATTATTTAACAGCTTCCAGGAATTTCAAAATTATGATTTTTATAGGCCTGGAAAATTTTAAAAGTATTATTCTCAACAAGGCTGCATTTAGTTGTTCAAAATACCGTAAACCATTTTTTTTTCCCAGGAAGTGTTTGACGATTAGGAAGTTCAAAGAACAGCATTTATTTGAAATAGAAATCTTTTGTAACATTGTCAATTTCTTTACTGTCTCTTTTGTTCAATTGCTGGATAAAAATTTTGATTTCTTACTTACGGTAGTGTATAAAAGTTCTAAATATGAAATTGTCTTTGAACTCTCAGGGAATTTCGTAGTTTTAAAAATATTTATTCAGATCTAAATTATTAAGCTAGAAATGGCTCTTCGTGACAATTAGTTTTACATTTTCACCCGAAAATGAAAATTCTGTGATGAATTACTCAGCCTCATGTCATTCTACATCCATAAGCCCTTCGTCCATCTTCATAACACAAATTAAGATATCTTCGATGAAATCCGATGGCTCAGTGAGGCCTCTACTGCCAGCAAGACAATTAACACTTTCAGTAGCCCACAGAGGTACTAAAAACATATTTAAAACAGTTCATGTGAGTACAATGGTTCCACCTTAATATTATAAAGCGATGAAGACACTTTTTGTGCGAAAGATGAAACAAAATAATAACTTTTCAACAATATCTAGTGATGGGCCAATTTCAAAACACTGCTTCGAAGCTTTGCGAATCTTATTCGGTATTTAGATGGTATATTTATACTGTAATTTATTTAAAAAATAGATCAAAATAAACAAAACAACAGCCATGAAAGTTGTTGCAAACATATTTGTTTGTTGGCATGATGTTGACAACTTGGGGATGTTTTCGAAAACATCTACTGTTCCTCAAAGTAACACCTTTTTGAAAGTGCTACTTTCACACTTAACTTAACGCACATCTTAACTGATCGCACCACTCTTTTCTCAAAGTGTGAGGTGTCCTCCCTGTCTGAATCTCCTGAGGAAGAGGAAGTAGACACACCTGAGGAACAGAAGAGGGATGAGTGGTCATCTGAAGCAGGGTCAGAAGACACACCTCTTTCTCCTTCCTCTGCATTTTTGCCTACGACGGAACCATGGCCTGATAGCCCCAGAAAGAGGACACAAACTCTACCCAGCTTGGGCTGTCCGGGAGTAGGAAGAACAGGCCGTGAGCCCGGTTGGGAACGCTGGAGCAGGTTCCAGGAGAACTTTAACGAGAATGACGAAAAAACCTTCTCCGAGGACATCTTTAAGTTACTCGACCTCCAGGAAGTGACACTATTTTCTGCAGCACAGAAAAGTGAACAGGAAAAAGTGGAAGGACAAACGGACACAGCGGGCACAAGCTTGCATGAAACAGGTAGCGATGTTGTAGCCAAGCAGAAAGATGCTCCAAAAACACAGACACAGAGCACAGCGCCCGTGCCCAAACCTCAGCCGAGAAATGATGTGAGTGCAGCAGCTTTGAGCAGAGAGAAACCAGCAGCACCACCTACTCTACAGAAAAGCAGTGAAGCACAGCCAGAAAACACAGACTCAACAAACATCAACAGGTATAGCACAATACATAGCTCTGTTCATTATTTGCCTTGCAGTATTTAGCAGTGTTTGCTAAGGGTCAGGGATTTGAACAAACATCCATCGAATTAGAATTTTGCATGACAGACAATAAAATCCATTATAATTACATCTAAGCCATTTCTAGGGCCAGAATGTCAGAAGCTTGGGGATGAGCTCTTTCTATGTGGCTCAGTACGTAACCACTACCTAGCATAGGTAGTAACATAGTACTTCCTAGAAACCACCCAGAACACCCTTATTGTGGCAGGAAGCGAGGTGGACTTCTTGCCATAAATAAAATATTATACATTAAATACATATTAATATAATGTACAAAAGACAAGATAAATAAAACATATAAGATAAAGTCTTTTATGCTCACCATGGTAGCCTTGTATTCATTCAAAAATGCCTTATATTCAGGGGCGCATAATTATTAAGCAGGTTTTCTTTTACAGATAAAATTAGCCAAAAACTGAAAAGTCAAAATTGATTAAATCGCCATGAGAAGGATGCAATGCTAATGCAATAATAGAAATTGCAAAGTTAAAGCGAGATCATTTGACAGAGAAATGCTCTTTGGGTCAGCAGCATCAAACAAAAACATGTGGAGAAGAAAAGACACATATGAACTGCAAAAGAATTAAGAATTAAGGGTGAAACCATCATGAACCCTTTTAGCGCCACCATTTTCCAGAACTGCAACCTTCCTGGAGTCTCCAGAAGTGCGAGGTGTCAGGATCTCAGAGACTTAGGTTAGGTAAAGAATCCTAGAAAATGACCCCGATCACAAGTGTTGTCAAATTTATGAAGACTTTTTTTTTTTTTTTTTTATATATATATATATAGGCTTAATAGGCATACAGATTGAGAGTGACTCTTGAAGGACCAGCACCACATCCTCTTGTACCACCGTTTGAAGAATTTCTCTGCCAGAATCTTGCAGTAAGGTGTGGGAATTCATTTTTAGTCCATCTCCTTTCCTGAGAAGTTCATTTTGCAGAGATGGACTAAAAATGAATTCCCACACCTTACTGCCAGATTCTGGAAGATAAATAATTAGGCACACCTGAATATATGGAGTTTTTCACTTCCAGCCTTCTTCAACAATTATATATCACTTATGAATGATTAAATACACAATTAATAGCAGTTATTAATATTGATGTGGTTTGGAATTGGTCAAAAGTGCTTGGAAAAATTATTATGCACACACTGTAAAAATACAGTAAAAGCAGCAACATTGTAAAATATTGTTACAATTTAAAATGTTTTCTCTCTTAATATATTTTAAAATGTAATTTATCCTTGTTCGAGAATAGCTAAATTTTCAGCAGACATTACTCCAGTCTTCAGTGTCTCATGATCCTTCAGGAATCATTCTAATATGCTGATTTGCTACAATTCTTATTATTATCAATGTATAAATGTATATTATTTGTGTGTGTGTGTGTGTGTGTGTGTGTTTGTACCTTTAGTCTGCAGCAGAAGAACAAAGAACTGAGTGCTACAGTGGCAGAGTTGCAGGCAGCACTAGAGGCAGAGCGACGCCACAAAGCTGCTTTAGAGATCTTACTGCGCAATGCAGAGCGCAGCAGAGACGAAGCTCTAACACGCAACGAGCAACTGAACAGAGAGATTCAGGAGTTCGTCAACAGACCAACTGCTGGACGGTCTTAGTGACACCATCAAACGAACAAATTTCAAGCTTTGTCCTGTCAAGCTCCTCACAGGAGTACAAGACGACAAGCAATCTGGACAACTCCATTGTGTTTTACACCTTGAACTGCTCTGAATAATGTCTTCAAAATAAGACCAGTGGTAATGTCCATCTCTCAGTTTCTGACCATTATGTGACAGAAGTAAAACCGCTACAATGTTTGACACCTTATGTACAGAAATGATAGATTTGATCTAGTTATTCGTTTTTACATTGCGATTGGGATCTTTAACAACACACAATGTAAACTTTGAAGTGATGCAGTATTGGACTGAATGGTTTAGAGATTTATAAAGACTATTTAATTATTTCTATTGAAACGTTCATAGTATTTTTTTTTATTGATCTCAAACAATAACTCCCCCCCCCCCCCAAAAACTGTAAGGCTGGTCAAATAAATTTTTATATATTATAAAAATTATATATATATATATATATATATATATATATATATATATATATATATATATATATATATATATATATATATATAGAGAGAGAGAGAGAGAGAGAGAGAGAGAGAGAGAGAGAGAGAGAGAGAGAGAGAGAGAGAGAGAGAGAGAGAGAGAGAGGGGTTGGTTTTAGAGAGGGCACTTGACTTGGAAGACCGTCTTAAACTGATAATCCAGCTAACAGGGAATGTTATAAGAACTTTGGCTAACATTCTCAAATTTACGAACAAATTCAGCTCTTCCAGTAACATCATTCCTGGAAAATTCTCCTTTAATGTTAACTCTATCGTTCACATATCCAAGAAAAAAACGTTTTTAAAACTGGACAGTTTGAACGATCTGAGAACATTCAGAAATTAAAAAGTTTTCATAACTTAATTTGAACATTAGCAAAAGTTCTTAAAAAATATTAGTGTTGGCTGGGTAAAGGCAGGGAAGCATCTTTGGTTTAAGCTGTTTTTTCAACAACGAGAAGTCTTGTCCACCTTTTAATTATTAATAATAAATGAAAGAACTATTGTGGCAGAGTTTTAAAAATTGTTATTTATGTGATCGCTAGACTGCATTGGACTGTTTGAGTCTGTGAACAATTTGGTGTAAATCACCAAATGTGGATTACTGTCAGTAAATAAACAGTTTTATCTGGCTTTTCTTTCCTACACCTTCACTTCTTGTTGTCTGGTTGCAGTCAGAAAGAGATAGTGTGTCAGAGGAGATAAAATGTGACAGAGTGTGAGAGAGAAATGAGAAGAATGCTTTCAGATCAGAATTCACACAAGAGACCACATGTGTGATTTAAAGGAAAGGGTAAAAAGACACTGGGCATTACGTAAGCAAGAGAAGACCAGATAGCATTGTGTCTGTCAGCTGTCATAATTAAATGATAATGAAGGAATTTCCTATTTCCGACTGGATTATTCAGACAATGTGGTACTTAAAATCAACAAAAAGCTGATTATATGAATGTGTGTTCAGAGTCATTCATGTGGTAGATTCCAGCTTGTTTTGTGAGGGTTTCAAATGGACATTTCCAGATGTTTCTTTTGTACACTCACTGCAAATTGATCTCATGGCAGAACAACAGTTTCAAAGATAAACAAAACTGTGATCAAGCGTTTCTCCTACACAGGACATATTATCTTAAGAGGAAGATAGTGAGGGTGAGCATTACATCATGTGACACCACTGGTTACTAGGTCAACATTTCATGCATTTCACTACACAACTTTTTTGTTCAAAATATATATAATGAGCAATCGAGTATATCATGAATCCATCTTCCACACTACAATACGCCAATATTAACCATTCACATTGGGACTATTTTGGATTGAGTGGGACACCAACCGCTTACCAAAGACCAGCGTGACTCGTCCAACATAAACAACGAGAAGTAGCTCCGGCTACACAAGACTCATACAGTGCCAAAAGTTACATAGTGTACCTTTAATTTTTTTGAAAAACAGAACCAACTCATTCAAGGAGTCATGAGTGAATTGTTCGAATGATTCAGACTGACTTGCAATCAGTTTTGTTGATTCATTGAAAAGAACCAAATCAAATGAGTGGTTCATTTTGTGAATCAGGTATCTACAATTCTAAATCTAAATAGTGGACAGAAACTGTCGGTCACACAACATGCATGACATATTGAGGGAGAATATTTCTCATTTCTCTCAATGGCAAACTCTGTTGTTAAACAGATATTTATCAGTAAAAAGGTTACTTTTATGAGTTTAGCGGCGCCCGAATTTAACGTTATTGACGCACCAATCTCTTGAGTGTCCTAACTACAGAACATATCCGCTACATTGAATAAATGGAATGAAGAATGAATTTGAGAACTGCAATGGACAGTGAGATTTTGTTAACAATGAATACATTTTCGTCTATTCATCATATGCCTTCCATTGTTGGGGTTTAACTCATGACACCATTTTTCATCTAGGCCTATAGCATGACAGTAGTTCAGATGTTTTAATAGTGTGGTTTTTACAAGGACCATTTTTTTTTTCAACAAACAACAGAATAAATGCGTCAAATGTTTCCACCTCTGTGGTCAAACCACAAAAATACTGTATTAATTGTGGAAAATCTTTGTATTCACTGACTTTTTAGTAATGCACTACACAACAACAGTCTCTGGTCTATCTGTGGTTTATATTACTGACAGTGTAACATTATGTGATAAATTTACAACAACAACAAAAAAGAAAACAAACTGAATTTCTCACCAAAATAAATGTTTTTGTCTTACATTACATAATAAAATTGGACAAGCTCAGTGCCGATTCATTTTTCGCTAATTCTTTTTTTGTGAATTGAAATATGTGCAAAGGATTCTGGCTTATTAGAGATTAAATATACACCTGATGCATTCTTCAAGCAAAATGAAGTACTCAAAAGGTAGGCTGCCTTCTTTTGCATTCCAGTGAATTATTAATGTGATATATCGTAAATAAAATCAGGAGAATAGGCCATAAATGTGCCGTGTCCTTTTTCATACTATTACAGTGGAATGCACAGAGAGGGAAAATAATGCAGCGGCTGAATAGAGCTCTTGCAATAGACATTCTAGTTATAACACGTCACATTAAAATACCAAGCAACCGTATGGGGTTGGGGTATTTAATTTTGGGGTGTGGGCGGTTGTTTTGGAGTCCAAAAAAAAAAAAAAAAAAAGAGAGAACCACTGCTCTGGATCTTGTGCCAGTTTAGAGGGATTAAAGATTGGATCAGATCAGGCTGAAACTGATCTTTGGGAAGTATTGAAAGTAGTTATTCTCACTGAAGCATTTCTCTGATAATTAGCCCAGTACAGTTTTGTTGGGTTGGGATATTCCACTGTATGAAGTTCCTCTATTGGGTACTTGACATCCTGAGTGTCTGGAGACGTTTTCCATTGGCTACAGAGATGTGTCAGCCCCAGACAACTGGTGATAAGGGCTTCCCTCCACTTCCGAAGAAGCGGTTTGTTTTTGCCTGTGAGCGCAGAAGCTCTTCAGGAGGCACCCTGCTGCACAGCCTACAGATGATAAGATGCTCCTGAAGTCAGTGGAAATAAAAACAAAATATTTACATGCACGGAATTCTATGTAGAGTCATGTAGAATTGCACGTATGTGTTGTTGTTAGTGTTAGAAAAAGAGTTATAGTAATCTGTCCACAGTTTTTTATTTCTTTCATTTTCAAGCACTGCAAACTCATTTCATCATAATTGATGCTTGTCAAATGCTTACAAACCTCTCTGAGACAACGATTCTGTGATAACAGCATTGTAATGGCAAAAAGTTGTTGCTTTCAGTCTATACTGCAACGTCTCACACCTCATTTCCTTTCAATTTCCATCACTGCAGATATTTATCCTTTCTTGTTCAAAGATATGGAGGCACTCTGCAGACATTTGTCAAAAATGAAAAAATGGTCAATGAACTTAGGTCCCAAAACTCATAGGAAATCATAGGAAAAACAAATAAACACTAGGCCCAAAATCTGGCCTGGCTCACCCACCCAAACAAAGGAAGGGGCTTCTGCACGTATCAGAGCAATGTTTACAAAATCCTCATTAAGGAAAAGAAAGCAGATAACGGTGCACACACACACACGCTGGGACACTATGAAAACTAGAATTGCAGAGCTTCCTAGTTTGTAGATAAGGGATAGAGAGAGAGAAAGTAGGCAGAGCAAGCGTCAGAGAGAGAGAGAGAGGAAAAAACATTTGAAAAGAGATGCCACAGAGGGACATCCCTTTCACGTAGTGGAACCACCCTCAAGCCCAAACTTCAGAGATCAAAAGGTGAGAAGAAGAATAAATGCTCAGAGTTCAGGAATAGAGGCACTTTAATGCAGTGACCAGTGTGCGGCTACGTATAAAAACCAAAACAGCACAGGACGGCTCTAGCAACAATTGACCTATTCAGAAGCAATAGTTGAGTACTTCAAACTAAGGGCATTTGTCACTGGATCTATATCCAGAGTTTGCTCCCGCAACTCTGCAACTATAGCTGATATACATCTCATTTGCCTCACATCATGGCTGGCAGCAGGAATAACTTCTGGATTATGTGTTCATCCACCAAATCTGTTTTATTGGCCTTTTTCTTGCTTTTCTGGGGGCCTTTTTGTGCACAAAGTAACCCCATCGGCTCTCCGGAGAGGCCACGGATTGCTCCAGGGTTGGATGATGGACATGGAGGCGTTCTGGATCCTTCACTTCTGGAACAGGACAGTGAGGTGGACATGCAGAGCTTGCTAGAAACCCTGAAGGGACAGTTTCTACGTACTTTCAACCTGACACGTCCCGGCCCCCCTGTGGAGCCCGGGGCCGTTCGCGTCGAGCCCCCTGAGTACATGCTGGAGCTCTACAACCGCTTCGCCAATGACCGAACAGCAATGCCTTCTGCAAACATAGTACGCAGCTTTAAAAATGAAGGTAAAGTTCCATGTACTTTTCCATCGATTGCTGTTTAACTTTTTATTTTGTAAATTTTGTTTATTTTTTTGTAAAAGCAGGCGATGGCTGTAAAATTATTTTCTATGGTGGGTACAAAGGTACAATAATGATGGCTAAATATTTTTATAATATTATATTATAACAAAAGTAATTGAATAATTAAGTCATACAAGGGAAATATTTCTGCAGAAAATTTTATTTCTTTTTTTTTTTGGTTGTGCTCCATTTAATATAAATGCTCACTGATTCAGGTTAAAGATGGAGAAATATTATAGAAATAGTGTTTTTGTTGTGCATCATTTTATTTGAAAGTTTATAATCTACAAGTTGTTTACAAATGCATGCAAAACGCAAAGGTTTGAACTCAATTTCACCTAGTTACTTTCATATTAGCTAGTCAGTCTTTCCTAAATGCATACATACAATAATGTCATAAATGTAATTAATGAAAACATGAGAATTTGAAACCCTAATTTTAGTGTTGTTCTTTTCAGACTCCTCCCCTTGCAGCATGGGACCCGGTGGAGTGAGACTACACCCTCTTCTCTTCAACGTGTCAATCCCACACCACGAGAGAGTCACCGCAGCTGAGCTCCGACTGTATACTCTGGTCCAGACTGACCGCAACAAATACGCTGGTGTTGACAGAAAAGTGACCATATATGAGGTCAAACAGCTTGAAATGAATAGCAGTCAGCAAATAAGAGGCGATAATATTGAAGGAAATCAAACCAGGCAAGAGGGAGAAATAGAACTAGTGGAGTTGGCGTCACGGCAGGTTTACGGAACAGATAACGGGTGGGAATCCTTCGACATGACCGCTGCAGTGCACCTTTGGCGGAAATCAGACTATGGCACCACCCACAGGCTCGAGGTTCACATAGCCAGTTTGAACTCTCAGAGTGTAGTCGCATCTGAAGGTGGGGATGAAGGCAATGCCATAGGAGAGGACATGGACATTGACACAAGCCCTGAGGACAAACACAAACCATTAATGATCGTGTTCTCTGATGACCAGAGCGGAGACCACCGCGGAGACAAACGAGAGCTGAATGAGCTGATCCAGCATGAGACCGCCGGGCTAGGAGTTCAAGACAACTTTGAGATGGAGTTGACCGGCCTTTTGGATGACCTGGGAATTATTGGACAAAAAGATGGGAATGAGGAAGAGGAGCAGAGCGAGGAAGCTCTCCTACAGATGCGCTCCAACCTCATCTATGACACAGCGTCTAGAATTCGACGCAATGCCAAAGGCAACCAGTGTAAAAAGAGTTCCCTCTATGTGGACTTCAAAGACATTGGCTGGGACAGCTGGATCCTGGCGCCCCCTGGTTATGAAGCCTTCGAGTGCACAGGGATATGCATGTACCCTTTGACCAAACATGTGACACCTACAAAACATGCAATTGTACAAACATTGGTCAATCTGAAAAGTCCACAAAAAGTGTCCAGGGCTTGTTGTGTACCCACCGAACTAGATCCCATCTCCTTACTCTACCTAGATGATGCAGGTGTGGTGACATATAAGTACAAATATGAAGGTATGGTGGTAGCAAAGTGTGGATGCAGATAGTATTTAATGGACATGGGGAAGTGGGGTGAAGCTGGGCCAAAAGCTTAGAGATTGGACTGAAAGGAGACTAAAAGATATTCACTGTCTATGGCCTAATACCAAGTTTCTTCCAAATGGCAGTGGATGAGCTCTTACTCTCAACTTTAGCAGCGTTAGCAGGAGTCATGATATCAGTTGGAATCAGCCAGTTCTGGAGCCATGTGACGAGGGGCACGAAGCAAGACTTAGTGGGAATGGTAACCATTTCATCCCCAATGAATAAGGATTGGGTGGAACATAAGACAATAATTGAACCACTTACACGCCTCAAGATCAGCCGGGATAAATGTCAGAGTCAGAGATTAAATCAACTCCAAATCATTACATACTGTTTGCGTCAACAGAGTCCTAGCTAAGTGGGTGTTTCGTAGAGATGGCAGTGAACTCAAGCACCACAGGGTCAGTCCAGTGACCCTACCAGAGACAAGAAGCCTGTGAAATGGTCTGTTTCCAATTTCCACAAAGCTCAGTATCGTATCTGTCACGAAAACGCCAAGTCAATACACAGTTTCCTGCCTAACAGAATGCATTTGATATGAACTGTCCAAGTTAAAGTGAAATTGTTATCACAAGAGTCTTCTAGATTAAGGGAAGGGGTAAAACAGACCAGAACAGACTAGTCTGGACTTCCGAATGGGTTCACAGTTAGCAGTCAGTATTGTAAAAAAATCTATCAGGACAATGGCTCTCATTCACTAAGCGTGCGGACGCACAAATTGCGTGAAATCTGCATGTGAATGTTTTCACAAACAAATCATGATTTACCAATAGCTTTTGAACTAAAATAAATTTTACATTTACAATTGAAACCATACATATGCAAAAATCTCATTCTGGGTGGAATACAGTGAAAGAGTAGGAAAAGGTCCATTAGAGCTCAAGCTTCAAGGTTTCTCCATAGAAAAAAGCATATGAACTGCTAGCTAATGAGAGGTCTGTAAGAGAATTTTTTTAATATTTTTCTACTGAAATCTTGTCTGCACTTGACCATGGAATTAACTCACAAATCGGCACGCTACTGCTGAGATGTGAGAATAGGATATTTGACAAAAGTTGCACAGGTTGTACAGCTTGGTCCATCCGCTTTGTTCCATAAACAACAGACGGCATCATCACATCCTCCTGCTCCACATGCCGTGCAAGCTGTGCTCCCACCCCTAAACATGGCCGTGATAAGAAGGTGTCAGGAGTGAAAAACGTGAGTGAGGACCAAAGTTAATTCTAAGTTGCATGGATGGTGGGAGACAGCTGTTCCTAGGAATGAGAGGACAGTTGCCAGTTTTTACATCACTTCATCAGTTTTTTTTTTTTTTTACTTTTTGACCCCAATTTACCCTAAAGAGAAGACACATCATTTACTCCCCATCCTTCTCTAGTCTTCTGTCATCCTTCTCCTTATGGACCCTTATCACCGTTAGGACTGGAGGATGAATGGAAACTGTCTCACAAGGTCGTGCCACCCACAGATATCCTTCACAAGACTTCTTAGTCTGATAATATTGGCCAGGATTATTAGTATGCCTGACGCATACTTTGCATTTTTGAATTTACATTATTATCTTCATCTTGTTGAAATACAAGTTGTGTTATGCTGCTTTGATTTATTATAAAGCTTATTTATTGATTAATTTATTTGTTTTTATTATTATTTTGGTGACTTTGTATAGCAATACTGCATACATTATACAGAGCACATGATATGATGTTGTTGTGCTAAGCCTATGGGTTAAGCATATAAATTAATTTAAAATCAAATTATTAATTGTAATAATTTATCCCTTTTTCATCTAGTATGTGTTAAAATACTCAACGATGTTGTTCATGCTTTAATCAATCACTTTTCAAGCACTGACGTCTTGTTAGGATTTGTATATATATCTTTAAATAGTTTGTTGATCCTCTTGTCCCTTGTATCCAGACACTCCATAACTTTTTAACAAGATATATTTAGCCATAATCAGTCCAGAGCTCGCTGTTTAGACATTGGGTGTGGGAGCGATTCATAAATTTAACTTCCCATTGAAGACCAGCAGCTCAAAGGCCCACAGTTTACATGTGTCAAACAGATCCACATCCATGGGAAGCTGACTGGAAACCAATGACCACACAGGCTCATCTGCTCTGTGGCTTGAGACTGTGCAGATAATTTGTTTCTTTTTTGGGGGTGGTTAGGGGTAGGGGCTTATGAAGTGTTTAAGATGTAAATTGGTAATTGCCAGTTGCCATTGTAAAACAATGTATTTTGCCATGTACAAACGCACAGAACGTGTAAATAAAATGATATTTTGAAGAAACTGCCTGTGACTTACCTTATAAACCCACATACTTAACATGTAAACATTTCAAATGCAAACAAAGAAGCATAAACATTTAATATATACAGTTGTGTTCAAAATTATTCAACCCCCACTGAAATTGATTGTTTTGGCCGGTTTGACATTGATTTTGATCATTCAGTCATCCTGCTTACAATTAAATCAAAGAGGCACGTGTAGGTCAGACAAATATAACATAACATTTATAATGAAATAACCACAAATGTCTTTTCTCTGCTCACATCATTGTCAGTTTTATTCAACCCCCAAGTGACATTCAATCTTAATACTTAGTACAACATCCTTTTACAGTTATAACAGCTTTTAAACGTGAAGCATAGCTTGACACAAGTGTCTTGCAGCGAGCTACGGGTATCTTCGCCCATTCATCATGGGCAAAAGCCTCCAGTTCAGTCACATTCTTAGGCTTGCGCACTGCAACTGCTTTCTTTAAGTCCCACCAGAGGTTCTCAATCGGATTTAAGTCTGGTGACTGCGATGGCCATTTCAAAATGTTCCAGCCTTTAATCTGCAACCATGCTCTAGTGGACTTGGAGGTATGCTTGGGATCATTGTCCTGTTGAAAGGTCCAACGTCTCCCAAGCCTCAGGTTTGTGACGGACTGCATCACATTGTCCTCCAATATCTCCTGGTACTGAAGAGAATTCATGGTACCTTGCACACGCTGAAGCTTCCCAGTACCTGCAGAAGCAAAACAGCCCCAAAGCATGATTGACCCCCCGCCATGCTTCACAGTAGGCAAGGTGTTCTTTTCTTCATAGGCCTTGTTCTTCCTCCTCCAAACATAGCGTTGATCCATGGGCCCAAACAGTTCTAATTTTGTTTCATCAGTCCACAGAACACTATCCCAAAACTTCTGTGGTTTGTCCACATGACTTTTGGCATACTGCAGTCGACTCTTCTTATTCTTTGGAGACAGCAAGGGGGTGCGCCTGGGAGTTCTGGCATGGAGGCCTTCATTACGCAGGGTGCGCCGTATTGTCTGAGCAGAAACTTCAGTACCTACATCTGACAAATCTTTTCTCAGTTCCTCAGCAGTCACACGGGGACTTTTCTCCACTCTACGCTTCAGGTAGCGCACAGCAGTCGAAGTCAGCATCTTCTTTCTGCCACGACCAGGTAGCGTTTCAACAGTGCCCTTTGCCTTGAATTTGCGAATGATGCTTCCTATGGTGTCTCTTGGTATGTTTAACATCTTTGCAATCTTCTTATAGCCATTGCCCTTCCTGTGAAGAGTAATCACCTCTTCTCTTGTCTTCCTGGACCATTCTCTTGACTTCACCATGTTTGTAACCACACCAGTAAATGTCTAGAAGGAGCTGAGTATCACAGTCATTTTAAAGCTGCCTAATTGGTGCTTATTAGGCTTTATTGCTGCTCCCTGACATCCACAGGTGCTTTCAATACCTGATTGAAAACACTTCAATGGACCTCTGTTCTTCAGAGTGGTAGTCTTTAAGGGTTGAATAATTGTGTCAATGAAGAATTCACAAAAAAAAACATTTACTACTGTATTACAAAACCAATTGATGTCATTTTAGTTGCATATGCTTCTTTAAGAAGTCCTTGTAGGATTTCATTCTGAATTCAATTACAAATGTACTCTAAATTCTCTAAAACCATTTACAGCATTGGGGGGTTGAATAATTTTGAACACAACTGTAGGCCTAGACAAAAAGTTTTTTTTCTAACTCAAATTTAAATGAAAGTTAAACCAGGTTGGAAAACAACATAGACCCTCCAGTGTGTTTATTGAGCTTGAACGATGACCGTACAGGACCTCCTGACCAATTACACACAAGCCTTTGGCTCTATCCCATTAATGAGCTATTTACAAATCACTGAAGCATTTGTGTCTGGTTATTGTCATCTAATTCCGGGTATTCATTTGTTGTGTTGACAAAGGAAGTTATTAGCATGTGCTTACGATAACAGTGTCAGAGCCATAACATTATTAATAATTTTGTAACATTTTTTCCTTATGTTAATCATTATGAATTCTGTTCTTTTGATAAATCTATATTTTGTGTTATTTGCCTTGTATCACGCGACTTTGACTGGTTTTATACGCATTACGAATGGTTAATAAAAATTTTTGAAGAAGGAAGGAAGGGTCGGAACTCGTTGACCGTGAAGAAAAATGCAATTCATGTTTTTGAAACTAGAATAAGTGTATCCTAAATAAGTTGAGTTATTGAATTTCTTTTATAACGTAACACGACAAAGAAAAAGTAAACATGTACAACTACAAGATGAGTTTGGATTCACGTGTCAAATCCTTGTGCCGCACCCTTATGGCAAGTTCACACTCTAGGATTTTATGCCTGATTATGCCCGATTTGCAAGTTAACAATCCTATGATCGGGGGCAAATCAGTAATTGATTAGCGCTCAGCCATCTTTATGTGCGAGAACTACTCAACGACGCATCAAAAACACCTGGTCGACGCCAGAAAAATATCTAGCGTGTCAAATATTTGGAGCTGTCGGCCGACTCTATGTCCTGTGGTGTCACGTGTTGCGATGAGCTACAGCCGATGAAAGCATATAGGCGCCGAGCCTAAATGTAGCCTACCTTTAAATACGCCTTTGTTTCATGAGATAGCATTTTCACACTGATTTTAGTCATCAAGTTCTCTAGTCGTTTTATTATTTCAGTTTTTTTTTTTTTGAGTTAAATGCTTATTGTAAATATGTACAATGGATTAATTTATTTAGTGAACCACGTGATCATCAGATATTAAAGTGAGCACAACTCCGTACATCACTCATGGATAGATGTGTTTTTGTTTGGTTGATAATAATGTATTTGCAGTCTGTGCGTTTCTCTTTGATAAACACAAATACTTTTGTGTATTTAATTCATCAGGTGCATCATCGAACGGAGAAAACGACAGTCCCCTTGGAAAAATGAGAATGTTAAAATGTTTTTAAGGGACACTTGCATACGTGTATATTTCAGTTATAATTTGCTCATGGAAACGGAATAAAAATGTGTTTTATATTTGGTTGGCAAAGTATTTGAAAGTGTGTATTTGTGTTTCGGTGTGTGTGTGTGTATTTGTGGGGGGTTCCACAGTCATGTAGTCTGAACAGCACAGCGATCTAACCAACTTTTAAAGTCCAGTAGTGTGAACTTGGCATTAATGGAAATGGTGAAGAACATGGCTCGGGATCGCCATTACATATAGTCAAAACTTCTTTTGGATTTGGAATTGCGTGAAATGGAAATAGATTTGCCGGGAATGGGTTTTCAGGATTATGAAAATTATGTGATATGTGAGCAGAACAAACCGCGAGTTTGGGATTATTGCGATGGATGAAAGTGAAAGTAAAGAGTCAAGTGCGGGGATTTCCTGGGACTATTTGGATATTTAAAGACATTCAGACTTGTTTCTTCAGTTGGAATTGGATTTTTTCTACAATTTAAAAGGTAACTTGCTATTACATTTTTCAGCCAACTGGTCTTGACCAAAGTCCCTTTCACATTCTTGGCAGCCATATTTGCAACGCCTCTGGGCAGCTATTTCAGGCATCCAAAATCAAGTCCTATCTATTTGAATTATAAAAATATAGATTTGTGAGCATTGGTGGATCTGAAGATGCGAGAATAAACACGAAACATCAATCATGAAACAGCTGTGTCATCATCAGAGCTTGTGCAGCCGCAACCTGCTGGCTGCTCTTCAAATCGCTCTCGTGATACTTTTGATGCCATTCATTACAACCATTGACGCCGTCTCAAGTCAGACAAAATTTCCAACCACCATGCACTGCTTCAAGTCAGACACAGATTGGTCTGTACAACTGTACAACACTGCATGAAGTCGAACAAGCCCATTGTCTTGACTTGCTGTTGAATAATGGGTGACTCGGAAGAAATTGCTGTTTCAGATAAAGATAGCCACAAGAGGGCAGTCAAGTACACGCATAAAGCAAGAGGAGCGTTTGAATAGACAATGTGAGAAAGTCAAAAATGGTTCGATTTCCATTCAAATGAAAGAAATTGACAAGTTAAAAGAAAATGATGTGGATGTGGAAAATTAAGATTGAAAAAGAAGACGCCAAAGACGTTAAAGGGTTAAATGAAAACGAGGATGAGGGTATCTGGTTTGAGCCAAAATCATGAAAAATCAGAGATTTTGTTCTTACCACTGAACAGTGAATTGAACATGTTAAGGATGCAAGTGCTGCAAAAATAAAAATAAAATTGAGGACACTGAACCAGCGACAGTCCCTTAAGTTGCTTCAGCAGTAAGAAAGAAGAGTCAGGGGCGGTTCTAGACATTTGGCCCTAGGCAAAATTTATGTTGGAGGCCCCCGCTTCACACCCCTTCTAATAAAAAGCACTGAAACTAAATATTATTTCTTACCTTTTAATTTAACATCTGTAATTAAAATTTGCATATTTGATTTTTATATGTCCATATTCATACCTTAATCATTTTTGTACAGGATTTCCCCCTCCAATTGATTTCATGCAGTGCAATAAATACCTAAAATATGTATTATACACTCTTAAAAATAAAGGTTCCAAAAGGGAGTTTTTACAGTGATGCCATAAAAGAACCCTTTTTGGTTCTCCATAGAACCTTTCAGTGAACAGTACTTAGTTCTTAATGGAACCCATTGTTAGAATGAAGAACATTCTAAAACAATCTATAGAAAAAAAATGCACAGTAATCAACTTCTCACGAAAAATCTCTGCCTAATTCACAACACATTCATCTCTTAACCTCGTTTTTATTTTAGTGAATTGGAGTATAGAGGGTATCTCTATCGTGCAACTCTCCGGTGTGCAATACCTGTGTGTTGTCCGACGCGGCGTTGAGCTTCTCGTCCGGTGTGAGACCCCCTTTAGACACTTTGAATTTATGCATAGCCTACAATGAATGACATCGCTTCGGGAGCTGACTACCAAGATTGGGAACAGATTCTGACAGCTGTCTGATTCTTTTCTTCCTGTGTTTTTAACACAATGAGGTTGTAAAATTGATCAAACTAATGCTGGTTAAGCTCCACCCACACACAGGAACCAGCATTTATAAGTCATTGCAGCACTCTCATCATATGGGTGGGGAAACGGATTCTGACAGCTGAATTGTTTGCCGTCAGATTCTGTTCTCCAATGTTTTTACACAATGAGGTTCTAATATTTCTTAAACTAGCTGACACTAGTTGTTCCTGACAGCCTCGTGGGCAGTGTACTGATATCTCGTTTATTTGCATGTCTGGAAACCTGACTTTGAGTTCCAGCTCGTGGACTTTTCCTGATCCCCTCCTACTCTCATTATGCTTTCACAGTGACAGTCGGTTTTGTTCCTTTACTAGTGTAGCCCTCTCACCAATAATATGGCTCAAATGTAATAAGTATGTCCAGGGGAAACTTTCAAATTAATAATTACCAGGTGAGAGACACATTTCTAAATCTCTTAATGTACATTCATCACAAAACTCAGATCTCAGACCTTCACCTTATACTGTTTGATTTGTGTTTTCGGTTTGGAACTAAAAATGACACTACTGTGTTCACCTTTAAATCTGAGAATACACATCCCTTACTGGGAGAACAATAGAAATGCAAAATTAACAAACTTTTTCCTACAGGAAACAACACAAATAATTAAAACATTTATTCTTCTCAGAATTCTTCTGTCTTTGTAGGATCACTTATATGTTCCTTTAAATAAATAAATAATGCAGTTCAGAAAGTCACCAACACAAACAATATATCACAATATGAAAACAAAAAGAAATAAAAACCCAAATGTCAATATTATTCTCAAATTTTTACCCAGCTGGGATTTTCAGTACACAGATGGCGCGCTAGTAGGAGTTCTTTTGATGCAAAACCAACGTACTCACAGATCCAAGGAAAATGAAGTTTCAGTTGCTGAATGATCATTTCTAATCCTCATTCCGCGACGAGAAGACAAACAGCATCCGTGATGCCGTGGAATGGATCCTGGTGAACTCCTCCCTCCTCGAACTGCTTTGATGCAGCCGCGAAATTCCACACGAACTCCCGGTCTTCTGGATTACAAACGACAACACGTTTTATAACTATACACTAACGTTGGGAAAAAATTCAAATAAACACGGGAATATTCTTCCCGATGCTTTATAAATCTGGATGTAATAACAAACAAAGTAATTGTATTAATAACGATGCGCTTACGAGCAAATCCTCGTGCTAGCTCTCCTTCTTCGTACGTGGCGGTGAAGAGCGCGGCCTCTCGCGGAATTCTCTCGAAGCGATGCTTAGCGCGCTTTCAGAAATCGACCAAGACACATTTCCTCACTCAGTCACCACTCAGAATGTCCGTTTTCTCCACGCCGAACTGAACTTTCTCACTTTCTCCGTGTTTAACTTTATTTCGCTTATTCGCGAACTGCATGTTCTCCTTCTCTTCTCTAACCCCGCCCCTTGAACTTGAGGGGTCAAAATCCACAGTTCTCATTGGACAAAAAACGCTTTGTGAAAACTCAATAAAATGCAGTCTTGGTACTATTTTACACTCACACGTTTTCAAACTCTTTTAGGAACATGTCTCATAAAAATGAAATAAAATGAAAAACAAAGTCCATTAACATTCTTGTTTGTGTATATGTGCATCATTTCAAACCCAAAAACATTTTTCCAGAGCTCTACACGAGATTTCAATGACAGCTGTTTCTCAATGACAGTCAGTTTTGCCCTTTTACGAAAAGGTTGGTCTGTTCCCAAGGTCTGTTCCCAATCCCCATGATGAGAGATATTGATGTAATGATTTAAAAGATGCTGATTCCATCCTGTGTGTGGATGGAGCTTAACCAGCATCCGTTTAAAGATTCATTTTTTGCCTTTTTACCTTTTAATATGATGGGAAAGTATGTAGGCAGGAAGCAAAATGGGAGCAAGAGGCCCACAAGCTGGGAATCGAACTCAGGTTTCATGACAAGCAGCACACTGCCCACGAGGCTATCGGGAACTAGAAGAATGGGCCAGTTTAAGCCAGTGTGTGGTGTGAGACTGAGATCATTCTCTTCTCTCACTGGATGTGTTTTCTTCCTGTTTTAGAACAGAAACATGGCAACTAAATGTGGCAGTAAGTTATCTTAAAATAATTCTCAACTACTTCTCTCTCTAATGTTATTTGGTTTAACTGTTAATCAAAAGATAAAGTGGGGTGTGTATGGGGTGCTGGGGGAGTGGGGCTTTACCACAATTGTGATTATTAAAAAAAAATGAAAGTTTAAACATTTTTAAACTTTTTGTTGTTATTGCAATGCATATTTTAGGTAACTCCTACAGTTCAGTATCTTTTGACCTTTGAATGAGTATATATATATATATATATATATATATATATATATATATATATATATATGCATGTTTTTATATGATTTAGCCTTTTTGTATAAAACTGTAAAGAGGTCGTTAGTAGTGAAAGAGGGCATTCAGTGAGTTTTATTTTTATCACTTTATGTGTTGTAAGTTTCTCACTGCGCTACATTAATTTGATATTTTAAAATGTTTGTTATTTAAGCAATAACATGGGCACCACTTTTATGGATGAAGAAACCAACAGTCCAGAAACAAAAATACCTTAATTTTTTTTCCCCCTCGCAGATGACTTTCAGCTTGTTATCCCTGAAAGAGGTGAAAGAGTTAAGATTAATTCGAGATCTACTCTCACTGTGTCATGTCACTTGTCTCCTGCAATCAGTGCTGTTGACATGGAGGTTATTTGGTATGGTGGGATGTCTTGTGTTTGCACATATAAAAACAGAGAGATGACACAGGGTGTTGACTGTGAGGGCAGAGCCAGTCTGTTCATTCATGACCTGACGAAAGGGAATGTGTCCTTAAGAGTGACAGACTTCAGGGAGTCTGATCTGGGAGTTTACATGTGCCGGGTCACCAGTCAAACTACAACACAACAGATAACAGTAAATGTAGCAAAAGAGGGTAAGCACTTCATAACTCCATCCAGGATCAAGAATACTAAGTAATGGTATTTTGTAGTGTGCAATTCCAATCATATCAATGATAATTAATTAATTAGGGTTCAATGAATAGCAGTGTCTGTCCAGTTCACACTTTTGTTTGTTTACTTATGCAGTCTCTGCCATATTCAAGGACCAGTGCTTCTTTACAGTGGTAAGACAGCACCTTTTTGTGAAAAACATATAACACAATATACAAGACAATAAATAGGCAGACCAGAGCTAGACGATAAACGGTCATACCAAGAACAAGAATAATTAGCATTTTCCATAACATATTGTTCAAGGGGGCAAAACTGTTTGCGTACCCATTGTGTTATCTGCCTCAATAGTCATAAAACTGGATTGCATGTATATAGCATTTTATACAGATTTAGATAAATTATTAAAACAACAAAAAGCTTGATCAATAGAACCTCTGGAAAAAGGAAATAAGGCTCAAACAAACTATTCCAAACTATTTGCTAAAGGAGACACAGACTTGTGTAGAAGTACATTAATTAGTAAACAAGACTCAGGTGGAGACAGTACATTTGCAAGTAGCCACAATAAGAAAATATGGAAATAACAAATAATTTTCGGGAACTGGGGATATACAAAGCTTACTGAAGTGGTGTGGGTGAAAGTAGAAATCAGGAACCAAAACTAAACTGGCAAAAGCGACTCTGATTAAACCAATGTGTTTGCTGTCTGTTTTTGGTGTTTGGGACTCAGAAACTAAGAGTAAAAAATAGTAGCAAGCTTATTTATTTAATATGACACAAAAATTAGGCATATATATATATATATATATATATATATATATATATTTGGAAAACTATCAAACATCTAAAAAAAAGTACCCTTCTGTCCATTTTCTCCATAAATTTCAATCATTGTGGAAATTGCATCCTCTTTATATAATAAGTCTATCAACAGGTGCATTTTCTGCCAAATACATACATGTCAATGTAGCAAGGAGTTTAGTAAGCTTTAGCCACTTGTGTTGTGACTCTGGAATCACTGTAAATAAATCCTTGTTGTATTATGATATTATGTTTGTCCAGACAAGCTGAAATTGTAAAACCTTTTTCTCAATTAGGATTACAAAATGGGGAAAACAACCAATGGTAAGTTTTTAAAATCACTAACTCACTTATTAACTGCCACATGTGATGCAGGGTGTTTCAGGCTATAATTTCAACTCAAATGTTAATTGACAAACAAAACATGACAAACAAAGGCAAAACAAGCAAAAAACATAGCAAGGCAGTAGTGATGGGCACTTTAGAAACATGCGACATTAAGAGTCGAAACCTTTTCATTTAACGTGATTTTAGTGAATGAGGCTTTGTTACAACTGTTTCGAAATGTTTGGAAATTTCTGTGGTTTGCTCCGAGGGGGCAAAGATCTGCTTAACCAGATGAAACAGTGAACTCATTAATCAGTGTCTGTATGGTATTTACCTGATTGAGTACCAATTTTATAAATTTGTAGACATTTAATGACATTTAATATGTTCGGAATGATGAAGTGTTGGCTGTAGAACCCGGATTCTCTCGAGGAGGAAGATCAGGTTCTATGGCCTCCTTCCCCAAAAGAGTTATCACTTCTTGTTCCATTACCAGAGCCTGCTCGGGGCAGACCACTGTGGGAAGAGTCACGTTGAATCGAGGCAGATGAGAACCTAATTCTGTAGCTTCTCACAACAGTCTAAAAGACTCACTGAGACACATTAGGCAGAAGTTCCCACACTGCCAGATGGTTTACTCCAACAGAAAACAACTGACCTGGCTCCTCTAGTAACCTCCTCAGAGGATGCGAGCCTTCCAGTGCTGCAACATCCCCGGGCTGCACCGCTGCGGTCCAAAGCAAGGGTGGCAGAGTTGGCACAACGGTCCCCTGAGGGCAGAGGAGAAATGGTCACTATATAATGAGGTATGAGCCATTTCTCCCCGAAGGAGCCTGCCCTCAAAGGCCTGAGCACCTTGGTATCAGTCCCCCTTAAATTGCAAAACCCTCTAACCCAGTTGGCAAAAATGGTTGTGTCCAAGCTGCCAAACAGTCTAAAGAGATATCAGCTTCTCAAGACTGACCTCTAGTGAAGGTTGCAGGACTGAAGCCTTCCTCAAAAGGATGATGGTTCTCTGATGATGGTTCCCCAGGAGGTCTTCTGGCTGCAAGTGTCGAAGGGGCATCTCTATGAGGGGGACTTATAGCAACCTTCTGCTCTTTATATAGGCATCTAGATATCTCAAAGCCAGGTGGATATTTCACCATTTAATTCCTCAAAATCAAACAACAGACAAGTCCCTTGGTTTTAAATGACCTGGTGGATAATTAATGACTTGAGGACTGAAGAGCCAGGCTGAAAATAGTCTCTTTCACGATTTCACATGATACCAATTAATGTTTAACTTTGCCACGTCACTAGTTATAACCTTCACCTGCTCCTCATAAGCAGGAGAGTGAAGTGGTGAGTCCTCAAACTCTCCTACCTCGACGCTTAGCACATCCACCTCCTGCAAGCTGGATAGCTACAGCACCAGGCTCTAACTCCTGGGGCAAAGAACCACAGCACACGCTTCCAAACCCAGAAAGAAAGCACTAGATCTAGTGGGTGAAGGTGGCGAAAAGGCCAGGCTCATCTCCAAGCCCTCCACTAGACCCATTTGTGATTCCCATGATCTCAGCCGCCGCTGTGCCTCAGCAGCAGCGGGACCTGAACCATGTGGAATGCGAGCATGGACCTCCTCCTTGAAGAGTTCCCGACCAGAGCAGAGCGTTCACAATGACCATCTGGATGAAAGGCTGAATATACTAATATAGACAACGCAAAGCCAGATGACTATTTCACCATTTAATTCCTCAAAATTAAATGCAGCCAAGAACAACCAGACAATTCAACACGGTCTGGATGATAGCCTGAATATATTATTAGAATAGTTTGCACACAAGACATAACAGGAATTGTGACACTATCCTTATGAAATCTAAGAAAAATAGCTAAACAAATAAATATACACTACTGTTCAAAAGTTTGGGAAGATTTTTACTTTTTTCAGCAAGGATGCATTAAATTGATTAAGCGTGACCAGGGCCACACCTGCCAATGGCAGATGACTTAAGAAAATTTACCGGCCATAAATATTTTTTACCGGCCATTAAACTTTTTTTTGCAATGGCGGCATTTGGTGGCAGTAATAACATCAAACTTTTAGATAGCTCCACAACTAAAATCAGCCTACTGATATAAATTTAAAACATTATTAAAGGCAAGTAGAGTAAGAACAAATAATCAAACAAGCAAAAGCACAAATAAATACAATATAATAAAGATAACAGTAATTTTCAGGTACAGAAATTTAATAATGTAAGCAAATGTAAAATAGCACTGCATGGTCTTCACTGTATAAATTAAACATAATTATTGATTAATCCTCAATAAAGTTACAAAAGTTATTCAGTCAAGAGCTGTTAGTGATTTTTCCTTCGTTCTTTGTTGCTTGATTAACATTAAAACCAGATGCAGGAATATTAGGCTACTGTCACTTTAAGAGTGAACGCACGGATAATCTAGCCTATTGATACTGGACAGTGTAGCCTACATATGTTTACATTGTCAACTGTTAACGTTCACTTAAGACATAACCAACTATGTTTACTGGAATACTCTCTATTTCTGACAATTTTCTTTGAAATTGCTAATTAAATTGTAAGAAGACATGAAAGAGAGCTCAGTTTAATAATTGCAGCTGTTTGGCCAAGCTCCACACAGTGTGCAAAAGAAATGAGCTCCCTTTCCAGTCTTCTTCTTGGCAAAACTTAAGCTTTCATGGCGATGCAGCGCTGGCCTGTCAGCAGTCAGCAGCGTTGTTCTTATTTGTTCAGGGTCATACATTGTAAGAATTAATTCAAATGTTAGCCGCCAGTCGGCGAGTGGCACTGTATCATATACTCGCTAACACCGAGTTTTTCCACAAAAATATTTAGCTGCACAACTGTTTTCAACATTGAAAATAATAAGAAATGTTTCTTGAGCAGAACATCATGTTATAATAATTTCTGAAGACTGGAGTAACAGCTTCTGAAAATTCAGCTATGCCATCGAATAAATTACATTTGAAAATAGATTACAATAGAAAACAGTTATTTTAAATAGTAATAATATTTATATACAATATTGCTGTTTTTACTGTATTTTTAATCAAATGAATGCAGTTGTGAGTGGGTAATAGACTTCTATTTCTAATAGATCTTATTTCACAAGATGGTATTACTTTTTTATTTAATTTATATTATTTATTTTGTAGAGTTACCAAACCAATCTGGATATCACAGTGATTCAGACCATCAGCTTGAGGTTTGTGTGCACATTAATATATTAACTAACACACAGTTTTAAATCTTTATTGCTAGATTGAATCTCAGCTTGTATCAGCTTAAGGCATATTGCTCTCTATTCTTGAATTAAAGATTACTTTGTCAAACAAATGAATTGTGACACAATTTTACAGTATTAGAATCTCTCCTAATCTCAATTAGGGTTACAAGATGGGAGACGCAAGATACAGTAAGTTGTTTTACGATTGATTTACTATTGAGAAATATTTTACGTATTGAACACCAAAACATTTTATTTTCCTTATTTAATTTCCAACGACAAACCATTTCACTGCTGTTTTACATTTTCCAAAAAATATTTTGAGCACAGAGAAAACATGTTACTCTTTTTCTTTTCTTTTTGTGGAGGCCAATGCCCCTCATTTAGCTTTTATTGGACAGTTTGAAGAACATCTGTCATAATCTATGTTATATGTGGATCTTATTTGTAAAAGACTCATGTACTGTATTTTGTTCACCAATAAAGAATTAGCCTGCTAACAAATATATGTTCTTAAAATGATTTGCTAACATTCCAATTAACTGATGAAAACTGTTTTCTGCATGTTTTTTTAAACATTCAAAACGTTCAGTTTTTATAATGTATCAAGAACATTTTTTCTTGGTTTATGTGAACGTTTGAGGAACTTTACATTCAATCATATTGAAAATGTTTTGAAAACGTTTTTTCCGGATGTTTTCTGAACATTCAAAACACCAGTAAAGATCACCGGTCCATCACCAGGGTCACACACAGACAATTTATCATTGCCAATTTACCTGCTTCTTGTTTTTTAACTGTGGTGGAAACTGGAGTAGCTGGAGGGAACCCACTCCGACAATCTTCCAAATCCTTGCTCAGCCGGGAACCTTCCTGCTGCGAGGTAACAGCGCTGCCCACTGAGCCACTGTGCTGCTCTCTTTATATTTATGTTTATATTAACATTCTTCTTACATACTAACAATTATTAAGACATGTTTGTCTTGTGTGTTTACTTTTTCCCAGAGCATAAAAGATTCTAAGTGGATTAAATATTTGAGTTAGAAAAAAATAACAACAGATAAGACTTTACAGTAAGAGTGACATTTCACTGTAGTACTACACTAAACTGTGTAAGAGTCTCTGGGAAGTTCAAAGTCCTGATTGATTAATGTAATGCATTGGGTTCAATCCCATAACATCAACTTGTTCTTTAAAAGTTATGTAAATGTACGGAAAAAACATTCTTAAAACATTTAAAAAACTAGATGTTTTGAACAGTGAGATTTTTGTTAGCTGGGATGAAGTCTGTGTATTATTGCTTGCCTGCATATTTATTTACAACTTACATTCATTGTTTGATACTTCAGCATGTTCTCTTTAATTGTCTTTATTAAAAGTAGTAATGTTTAAAAACTGTTAGATGAACATTGAACTAAACCATTCCAAAAAATTCTCGGAACATTTTCTCTCTATATTTCAAGAACATTCATTAAGTACAAATTACATTGTAAGGACGTTCTATGAATGTTTGTCTTAGAACGTTGATGATAACATTATGAAAATATTCAGCAAATAATTTTACCATTAAAAGGATGTTCCAAGGATTCATCAAGATCATATAACGCCATATGGACGTTCCAAGAACATTGCTCTAAGAACATTTTTTCTCAACATTACGAGAACGTATATTAATAACGTTATAAGAATGTTACTTTATGAACGTTTTGTCCTAACATTTACATAACTTTTAAGGAATGTTAGTCAGAGGTATGGGAACAAGTGTGTGAACAAGATGTTATGTTCAGCAAAACAAATACATATTTTAGCATGAAAATTATATAAAAAATGTAATCCTTTAAAAAAAATACTAATAAAAATCTAATAAAGAAATTAAAAATATTATCTTATTTGTTTTTATCTCGTGTAGGGTTACAAGGGAGAGAAAAATAATGGTAAGTTTTAGAAATCACTGACTTTTTATAATAATTAGTATTTACAATTTTATTTTTATATGTTGAAAAGCACTAATCTAACAGTTTGATACTTAGTATTTTTGGATCTTGCCTTTGATGATTCTTTATAGATAGTAAGTATGTGAAAGCACATTACTGTTAATCTCTTTTACTTGTCATAATTTACATTGCCACATGCGCTTGGACATATGGAGTTTTTTTTCTCATATTACACATCTCTCATGAATCGTATTTGAGTAGAGTGCTCAGTATTTTTCTGCTTTATAGTATCAACCACATATCACAATGAATCAAACAGGAGCCAACATGGGGTATGTGCACACATTCATACATTATTTGATTATTAAATTAAGTATAAATAATTGTCCCCACTTTTAATATTAATTCTATCCAAGTTAAAACTTAGAAATAACAAATGTTCTGCACTGTAATTGTTTTCGTGTCAATTAGGATTCCAATGTGGAAGTGTTGAGCAACAGTAAGTTCAAAAATCACTGTTATTCCACCAGAGAACTACATATTTTGAGTCCATCTTTCTCTCTTTCCTCACAGATGACTTTCAGCTTGTTATTCCTAGTACTGCAGAAGAACCAGAGGTTTCTTTTAGGTCTGATTTCATTATTCCATGTCACTTGTCTCCTGGAATCAGTGCTCTTGATATGGAGATCAGGTGGTCTAAGGGTACAGCAAGCGTTTGCCTTTATAAGGACAGGCAGCTGACAGAAGGAGTTTGGTTTGAGGGCAGAGTGTGTCCGTTCATGACGTACAAACTTAGAAAAGGAAATGTGTCCTTACATCTGAAAAACTTCATGTTGTCAGATGTTGGAAGTTACCATTGTCAGGTCATCAGTAAAGACAGAAGTGAGGAGATAAACGTAAGAGGTGAGCAGTCGTCTACATCTGATCAATGTCCTCATTAATAATGTCCTGTCAGAATGAATCTGAACTGAAACAGAAATCTAGAAGGATGTTAGATTGTACATACAATCAGTAAACAGTAGACTGCGTGAACCAAATCTAATATACTGTAGTGTATATGGTCATTTTCAGTCTCTGATATTCTTGAAAAAAGAAAAAATCTTTCATCAGAGGGAAAGTATAAGACACTAGACTGATGTATTAGGGTATTATATGTTAAACCTTTTTAAATACATTATTAAAATCTAGCTGATAGACATGGCATAATGTTTTCTTGAATTCTACCAGGAAACAATATGGGAGATGCAATCGTATAGTGTTGTGTTTGTGCCAGTTAGATGTCTATTTTTTTCTGATTTTTAAGAACACAATTATCATATAAACTTATTTACACATGTGTTATACTCTTCTTAGTAAGGACAAATCCTGGTGTTGAACCTGTGAGTTATTCACCAATTCAAGATGGAAATGCTCAATTAATGCTACATCAGGTAAGGGAGCATAACCTTCCCTACATTATCCATAGTAAATTATCCTTTACTTTCAAGAATATCGAACTAGACTAGATTAATATTGTGAATCAATTTAGAAAATCTGTCAAATAAAATAATAGTGCAAAGTTGCAAGAATAATAAAGTGGTAATCAAACTTGGGTATTATTATTATCAATATGCATCTAATTTAGGATAAAACGGCAAGAGAAGCAACTAATGGTAAGTTATCTTACACACACACACACACACACACACACATATATATAATAAATATATATATATGCTTGGTGTTTGAATCTCGTTTGTGAAAAGTTTTTTTTATCATTGTGTTTTTATTTATCTATGATTCATTATAGAACTAACTATAAGGCGCACTTCTCATCACAGTCAATCAGATAAGAAACAACACGGGGTATGTGAGCACATTAATACTGTCCATAAATACATTCACACTATTATTTTAAAGTGTTCATTACATCATTCATTGATCAATATTCATCCCACTGTGTTCTCATACTGCATATACTGGCCTCATGTTGTGATCCTCATAAAGAATCACTGTAAAATGAACGTTTAGCTGTTATCTTGATTGAAATCTACTTTATAATTTTACATTTTATATTTATATTGTATATTTTAAATCTCATCTAAATTAGAATTACAGCATGGGTGTCTCAAGCACTGGTAAGTTTCCCTGAAGTCATTCACTCATCATGAGTTTTACTCATACTAAGAATATTTGTGGTTTGTTCAAGTATAAAGATGAAATTAGTTGTGCATGTAAGTCCTTCTTCTTCCAACTTTTCCTCACAGATAATTTTCAACTTGTTGTTCCACAAACAACTCAAGAAGCAACGATTTCTATGGGATCTGAATTCTTTGTTCCTTGTTACTTGTCTCCTGAAATCTGTGCCACTGCCATGCAGATCAAATGGTTTAAAGAGACAGACTGTGTTTGTGTTTACAAGAAGAGACACGTGACTGAGGGGAGGCCTTACAAAGACAGAGTGAGTCTCGTCACTCACGAGCTGGAGCGAGGAAATGTGTCCTTACATTTAAATAACTTCAGTGTCTCAGATGCTGGAGATTACCATTGTCAGATCATCAGTAGATATGGAACAAAAGAGATAACAGTAGGAGGTGAGTATTCTACAAGTCCATTTACATCAGCCCAGGGCCCTAATTATCTATCGTTTGTCAGAATAAAGTTAAACGAAATCACACAATCTTTATAATGAACATAAGCAGTAGATTTTTTCTTATTGTAAAACCACTTACGGAAGCCCAATCCTAGATAATCATCAAAGAACACAACTCTCTTACAAATCTGTTCACACTTGAGTCATGGTGTTCTCAGTGAGGATAAAACCTGAGGACCAACCTGTGAGCCAGTCACCGACTTCTCAAGACCGAAGTATTAAGCTAATCCTGTTTGAGGTAAGAAAAACTACAGGTTCATTCATTTGAAATGACTGCACATTACCATCAGAAGTGGTTTGAGTGAAATTGATCTATGCTGTCTTGTATTATATAAGATATGTCAAGGATATCAGAGATTAATCCACTGGGCTTTGAGGGGTTTTTGGTCCGTTCCCTGATATGTGTGCTTATTTCAGTTTTCATGGGTAAAGTCTTTGTGATCACACTGCATTCAGCACAAACTCTGCCACAATAATTCTTTTCATCTTAAGAAAGTTTCTCGCTGACATTCTAAAAACAAAAGAATGGAATAATGAAAAATGATGTAGCACCACTGTGCAACATAAACATACACATGCCTAATCTATCGAAAAAAGTAATCTAACTGTACATATATTTTACATGGTTTACACATCTAACAGCACAGTGTAAAGAAAAGGATATTCATTTGGTGTAAGATTGCATTTATTGCATGAGGAGACAACTGCACTGTAAAAAAAAAATGTACGGGGGAAAAAATGGCAAATGGTTGCCAGAACTTTACTGTATCAAAAACATGGTAGTAAAAAAACGTTATAGGTTTTACGGGACAGCGCTTAGTTTACTGTCTATTTTACAGTTCAAAACATATCATTTAAAGCTTTAAATTGTTATAATTACAGTTCACAAATGTTTATTTTACACACTGTAAATGAATTCTGTTAAATTTATGGTAAAAAAAACGTATTTCGTTAACTGATCTTATGTTGTTTCACCAACATATTGAAGTACTAATATCTGCTTTGTACCTTTGGATCTGACAACTGGTGATGAGAGTAACATGATGAATCAAAGCTCTTCACAAGCAGATTTTCCTCAAACTAAGAAGGACAATATTAATATATAGAAGGTGCACAGTCTCATTCACACAAACTCTAAACACCGTCATGGTAACACGCATGACATTTTAAAAATGCAATAAACATTAATTTACTAACATTAGATGTAACATAAAACCCTAATTTACAAAACTGAAAACTGAGAAGAAACAGTTATTTTAATGAAAATATATGAAATGTGAAGTATCACGCAGGGAATTGTGGGAATGTTTTACAGTAAATTGTACAATGACTTGTTATTTTTCACTCCCAAAACTGTACATTTAATGGTATTTTACTGTAAAATAAGATTAAATATACCGTTAGATCTGTTAGTTTAGATTTTATTAGATAGCCTGTTAGATAGTTTTTCACTGTATATAGTACAGAAACTTTCTGAAAATCAATTAACTGTTTTTCACCGTGGCATTGTTACAGTCTTTTACCGTTTGCAGTGTGCAATTCCCTTATGAGCCTGGGTAGCAGTGCGCATGTTAAAGAGCCCAGTGCACATATACTGGCAGAGGAAGGGAACATGCACACAGTATTACACATTAAAAACAGTAAGCAGTTCAGAAAGAATAGTTGTTGGAGAAAAATAGCAGCTAGAGGTTTTGTGCCCAGTGCTAAGAATGGGTGTGTGTAGAAATGTTTCTGGTTCAGGAGGAGAGTTTTGGGGGGTGAGGAGGAGACATTGGAGTTGAGGGCTTCACAGCCTGGAGGAAGAAGCTGTTGAACAGTCTGGCAGCGCCGGCTCGGATGCTCCGATACTGTCTTCCCGACGGCAGGAGCTGGAAGAGACTGTGGGAGGGATGGGTGGGTCCTTCATGATGCTGCTGGCTTTGCTGGAGCATTGTGCAAGGAAAATATCCAGGATGGAGGAAAGAGGGAAACATAATTATTGCGCTTTACTCGTTTCACTGTAGGTCTTGCGGTCGCTGCAGTTCATTTACCAGAGTTGCAGCTGGTCAGCACACTCGCAACAGGGACCTGTATGTAGTGTGGTGGAATTAGGGTGTGGGTTGGGTGGAATTAGGCTTGCTCTTTTCAGAGGGTACAGGACATGGAGTATATCTTCAGTCAGAGTATTTTCTTTACTTTACAGATAGACAAAATATGGACTGAAGAGGAGACAAACAAAATGGATGAATCTGCTCTAATGACAGGTGAGAGTAATCGGAGTGTAATTGTATTTTAAATGTGCATGAACAGTCAGATCCAAGAAACAGCCTGTTACATGAGAACACTATTACAGTTTTGTACTGCTTTGGCGCAATTTTACTAATATCACAACAGATCATCAAAAGTACACTTTTTTTCAAACATTTCAGCATATTTTCAATAGTTTTAGTACAATACACAAAATCACAAAGTATCCTTTTCACTAAACAAAATAAGTGTTTAATCTATATGGATGGACTGCATTTATATAGCGCTTTCACAGACCTATGGCTACCAAGGCACTTTTCAATTTGCCTCACATTCACCCATGCACTCACTCATTCATTGACACCTCAACACTGTAGAACCTGGGATTGAACCACCAACCTTCCAGTTTGTAGACAACCTGCATGAACCACTGAACCACTGCCGCCCTATATGAATGCCTTTCGTAATGCTAAGAAGAACATACTGTTGTGTTTTTGTGATTAAACCAAATGTTCTTATGACATATCACAGTGATCTTGTGTTTTGAAACAGTTCTCATGTGAACTGAAAGTATGTAACTGTACTGAAAGCACGGGATCCGGTTTTGAAAGAATGATTTTTGTACTAAGAGTTTTGAAAATATACACCTTGCTTATGAAAATATAACCAAAGCGAATGAAAAAAAAACTGTAATACAATACTCTTTGCATAACATGTTATTTCCATTTTCAGAGATGAAAGTGAACAATGTGCAGGAGCTTCAAAATTTGTTGATTAAGGCTTACACAGAAAAAGACAGACAACTGGAAAGAACTGAACAGGACTTGAGAGAGACCAGAATGGACTTGGACAGAGTCTTAAGACTTGGCCTTTAGCTTTTGGACAACTCAAATAATGTTTAATATCCCAGAAATTTCCCTAACGTTTTGTTTGTTTGTTTGTTTGTTTTTACAGTTGATTGATTTTTTAAAACAATTAATAGCAATTTTATTACAATCAATATTTGAGATTTGTTTTTTCCTTCCATTTCCTACATTAAATAAGATATGTCATCCTGAATAAATGTGAAATTAAAATCAATTTACGCTATACTTAATGATTATTTGTCATTTACTACAAAATAAAATAAAGCAGCTTAATAGACAATCATTCATTTAGGGAACTATGCCCATGAAACATGATTTCTTTATAGTGGCATTTCTTTATTTCTTTAACTGTTCAGCAACATTCTTTTCAACCACTATTTAGCAATAACATGGTGGAGCAATTAATATTAATGAGCGAAGTGTTCTCCTTAGAAGTATAAATAACAGCAGATCACGGACATCTGCCATAAATGTGAGGAAAATAGCACATTCAAAACTCATTTACTCATCAGGTGTAACGACTCTGTGTAAGAAAGGTTTCATTTTTTATTTTATTTCATTTTATTTTTTTGAAAAATTGCTTCCATGAGCACATAATGTCTAAAAAAAAGTACACTCCCATTATGTCCTTAATGTGCTCTTTTTTCGCGCCCTAATTTTGTACTTAATATGAATATGAACTAAAATGTACTTTTAACATACTATCTATGTATTGAAAATAAATGTAGGCTATTTGATTAACCCCTTGAAGTGCACTTGAATCGCATCATCACAATGGAACGGCAGCGCCCCCGCGTGGACACAGAAGTGTAGTGCAGCATATCACACTCAATGTGTGAACAATAGTAAAAATGCTTCATCACACTTCACCTCTCGGTCACATTGCATTTTATCAAAAGATTACACATGTGAAGAGTTTGAAATTCTCAGTTTCATGAGGTGATATGTTGGAACATAATTTTAAGATGTGAGGATAAAACCAAGATATTGAAGTTGCGGAAACACTTTATTTTACAGTATCATTGTTACATATGTTACATGTATTTACTATAGTAATAACTAAAAATTATGCTTAATTACATGCAATTAACCCCAAACCAAACCCTCATCCTAACCCTGAAGTAAGTACATGTAGTTAATTGTCATTACTCAGTACTTAAATGTATAGTTACACTGTATTACTCACACCTTAAAATAAAGTGTAACCGAAGTTGCTGTGAATGGGAGTGTTTTCTTGCACGAATACACAACATAATGTGGTTATAAACAGTAGATGACTTAAATATATTTCACTATAGATTACAAAATGCTTTTTTTTTTTTAGTTTTATAACTTAATCGAAATACTTTAGAATGAGTATGTAACACAAAAACAAGGTAATTGAGTTTTTTTTTTACCCCACAATTATGTATTTTTCCTCAGATTTGCGTGATATAAAGTTACCATTGTGAGTTATAAATCTACCGATATTATCAATATTGAGAAAAGAATTATAATTCTGTCATATAAACTCTCCATTTCGAGGTCAGAATTTCTAGAAAAGAATTGTGAGATATAAACTCGCACTAACTTGCGCAAAGCATTAAAACAGGCGTGGATCATCCGGCTCATGACAGGACAGTCAAGATTCAAAGCAAACGGATGTAAAATGTCATTTTGTCTTGGTAAGTGTTTCTAATAAGAGCCGAATGCATCCAACCCAGTCTCTGGGTTGATGCATCACATGGACCGCTGCAGCTGATCCTGGATCAGTTACATGAACTCCGAGCTTTTTATTGACTTCCTCTGTATATGTGCGTGTGTAGCTGGTAGAGACAGTGAGACAGAATGGATGATTTGGCAGAGTATCATGGCCCCATCAGCAAGAGCCAAGCAGAGGATCTCCTGAATGAAGCGGGCAGAGACGGCAGCTACCTGATCAGAGACAGCATGAGCTCCGCGGGCTCTTACTGCGTGTGCGTGCTGTGAGTAACATCTGTGTGTGTCACGGGTGGGACAGCAGGGGAAAACAATGCGAACATTATTTGGAGTTTAAAGTATAGTATAATCTTACGCGCTTACTCTTACTCTAAGTTCATTAGTTGAACGTTTAATAATTATTTAAAACTTCTAAGCTGGAAAACGTCCGGTGATGTCAAAAAAACATCAACACACTGTAAATTAAAGATATTTTGTGTTCAACAGAACAGAGAAATTCATACATGTTTGTATCAACTTAAGTCTGACAGAATTTTCATTTTCTTAAAGCGGTCTGGACAGGCATGTAATATTCTATACTGTTGTGCAGCAAATACAATAGTTCATAATAACTGTGTGAATCCTCAGGTGTGGTGGATGGATTTACACCTACAGAGTTTTCAAACGAAAGGACGGGCTCTGGACAATCGAGGTACGAATAGATCTTTTTTTCTTTTTTTTTTAAAATCTTTCCTCAAGTGAAACCTGGACACAGACCAACATGTAATGGCACAAAACATACTTCTGTTTTAGTGTGTGTTGTGTGTGAAGATGCCTGACCGCTGTTAGCACATTTGAATGCCACTATAATTTGTGAAGCAGAGCAATGCTGTGTTCAGTAGACTGCAGAAATTCAGAGTGGCATTTTTTTCTCTGTTTGGTGTCGGTGTTGCATGTATTTATAGCTTGACTCACCACACAAATTTACAGCCAGGAAATGACCAGTGTACATCTGTTATGTTTTAATATCACCCACTCTACTCATACATGTCAAGGAAACGGCAAGATGTGCAACTTGTAAACCTCCCGAGATGCTGATAAATATTTAGCATTTCGATTCCTTATCACAATAAAATGGGCACTTTTAAATGAGCAACATCATGTTTGATCTCTTATAATTGTGCTTCCTGTAGCATTAGCCACCAGCCACACGAGTAATATACCACAAAGCTCAAATGTACACAAATGTATTTACACTCACTCAATAAAATCTTTCTCCATGCATGGGTCACATGGTAGAAGCACAAGTTTATATATTATTTAAGAAAGAGTTACCATCACTATTAAATTGTACAATCAAAAATTGAGGTGTAGTAATTTAAAAGCCCAGAATTACTTTTATTTTATTTTTTTCCAGATGGCTCCTGGGATGAAGGAACGACTCTTTCGAAAAGTCAATAACCTCATTGATGCCTTTAAGATTCCGGACCAAGGCATCTCTGTTCCTCTTCTGTATCCTGTGAACAAACCTAAACAGTAACGCACAAGTAAAAAACAAACAAACAAAAACACCTCACTGATTTTTACCTGCTGTAAATGTATGTAAGGGGTTTTCTAGAGAAAGTACATCTAAATACAGGGGTGGGGGCTCTTAGGCCAAGGCTAAATTGTAGAAAAATTGTAAAAAAAACAACAAACAAAACACTGTAAATTGTAAAAATGTATTTAAGTGTATTAGATATATCAGGAAGGAGGAAACATTAGGGGACATAGGTAAATTGAAATAAGTTTAATGATTTCAAATTAAGTAAAATAATGGTTGTTGCCCATCAATATCAAAATTGCAAATGATCAACAAGAAAACAATAATTGTAAGAAAAATAGAATACATATATTAACCCTTGTGCGTTCCTTACTTGTGAATCACACTCCAGTTTCCACACAGTCAAAAGTGACTGGACACCTGAAACGTAACTAATTTTTTCAGTAAAGTCATCGTAAAGCATTTTTGTTCAATTATTATGTTTTTCTTTTGCATTTTGAGAGGGTTTTGTAGGGTTAATTAATATGTATGCACAAATTATTATCTATTTTTCTTCCTATTGAAAAATATAATAAAACAAATAATTCATGAATTCATAAAATGATTTTTCAGTTAATGCAGTATTTCAGGTTACTCTAGGCCTTTAAAATCCAATTTTTTGAAGGCAGATTAGCACCATCTGGTATGAGTATACAAAGAAAACATAAAATAGGTTGTGGATTTGAGTATTTAGACATTCTCAAAGAAGGGAAGAATCTCATCCTTTGATCTTACTGTGTGTATGTGAGTGTGTGTTCGAGAGACACAGTATGTTACTTTTGGGTATGTTACAATGTCTCCCCAGAATTTCTCTGTGTGTGAGTGTATGTGTCTTGCAATCTTGATGGCTTACAGTCTCATCCTTTCATTGCTGTGTGTTTTTTCTTTCATCGTGGATGAATTATTGATTTTATTTCACACTTTCCCAAAAATTTGCTGTTATAGTGGCACATGTTTATTTGTGTGTACATGTGTGCGTGTGTGTCTGTTCTGCATTCTTGATGTTATAGGGATTCATCCTTTCACTACAGTGTGCTTTTTTCTGCATTGTGGCCAATTTGTAGTTTGTACAAATGAAAAATACTCTGTATTTTCATATTTATGTCCATTTCTCATTCATTTCCTATGGTCGGTCATGTTTGACAGAAGACCCTGATTGTGAATATATATATATATATATTTTTTTTTTTATGACCACTTAGCCTGTTCAAATCATGTCCTAAATTTTTGTGTGTTCACATTCCAAGTGCCATAAAATGTCCCAAGTTTCATACCATTCTGATGAAGCTGTGATTTTTAAAAATTCAAAACATAAGATTCTACGGTCAGAAGTACGCACTTAAATAACTGTCCATTCCCGACTGTATGTTATAGTGTACATTGCTTTACTGTGTACTGTCATCTGCCATCAAACACAGTGTTTTCAGAGTTTTTTTTTAAGAACCACATAAAATTAGCTATAAATTCAGCAATATTTATTCAGGCAGCATAAGTAAATATAGATAGTGAGCTATATATCATTACAGAGAAACAATTTTTTTTTTTAGAAAAATAGGCCTTGAACAATGTCAGATCTTTTCTGACCATGATTGCCACCCTATTTTCAGTCTAGTAATGAAAGTTTGATTAGTGTTTATGTTGAAAACGGGTCTTTGCAAATTCTACTTTTAGTGCCTGAACTGTAAAAGAAAACTGTTCTGTGTTCATATTTTATAATGAAACTTCATTTAGTGCCACACTTCCTACAATGATTCTATCACACTAACATTAAAAACAAATTTGCTTTGATTTAAAGTAATTTATTGTAATGAAATTCAGAGCCCGGTGGCCTTAGGAAAACACTGAACAGTGTGGGACATGCATTTAAGCTGGTAAATATAGGAGAAATATGGCAGTCATTTTGATGTGCTACACTTCCTGCTGCCAGCAGGTGGAGCTTTAACTGAATGTTGTAGATGTCTTCAGGGCAGGACTACTACCAAACGTGAAGTTTTGGGCCAGCCTGACTCACAATACTTCCCATTTCATGGCGAAACATCAGACTTTGTCAGGCCGCCATGGACACTCGAGATCATCGCACTTTAACAGCTAAGATCTTAAGATTAGACTGACCATATATGATGCTGGTCTGGTTAAATCTCTACAAAGAGTTAATCACAGTGTAAAACATGTCAATTCCTGTTGCCTGAAGGTGGCGCTATGACTGTTACTGAATATTACCATGTAGATCTCTTCAGGCCATGACTCTAATAAAACGTTGCAAAGGCCTTTAGATTAGACTGACCAAATATGATGTTTATCAGATAAAATGTCTAGGTGGAGTTTGTTAAAGTACGTCTGGAAATGGCAAAAACTGCAAACATTTTGCAGAGAAAATTCAATCTGACTTCCTGTTTCAGATTTTGCCTTTTTGTAGGTATTGGGTTGTTACATGTGTGTACCGAATTTCATACTTGTATGTGAAAAATACTGCTGAGGGCGCTTAATTGTAATTTTGTAGGTGGCGCTATCGAGCCATATCAGACTGTGTGCAATGTTTCATGAGTTTTCGAGCATGTTTAGGCCCTCAAAAATGTGATTCATTTCAGAGAAGCAGAAGAATTAACCGAGCAATTACAATAGGGAATCGCTGTGATTATCTGAACTAATGTTATAAAACACTGATTCCTCAGTGTTTGAATGCTCCACTCTCTTGAGAAGCAAATGCAAGAAATAAAGGTTACAAATGAATCACTCTGGAGAGAAACACGTGCAAATTCTCAAACAGTCGCAACACAGAAGAAAGGGTTAAATTTGCGTTTTTATTTATAAAAAGGCCACTGCCCAAAGTACTTTGTTTTTAAATTAGGCTTGTTTAACAAACTGCATTAATCTGTGTACATAAAGCCTATCAGCCAAATATACACCACAGGAACTTGTTTGGCCAAGGAGAGGACACTGAAATTTTTTAGTACTTGACTTTTGAGAGAGGACGATGATTTGATCATGAAAAAAATTACATATTCCTCTTTTTTCACTTTAGCAATGATTGTGATAATGACAAAGATGCAAACTAAGATAAAAAAAAAAAAAAATTTTCGCCACATTTTTTTTCTTCGTGCAACGTAATCGTACTTCAATTGAAATCTGCAAAATGTCGGAAACATAACGCGCCTTCAGAGCACCTCTCGCACAAATCTGTTAAATATTTGCACACCCTAAAAATTCAGTCTAATGCATTTATCTCTTCACCTTATATTCAGTGCAAATATATATCTCAGATTAAGATTACAAAGCTTGATGGTACAGCATATCCACAGAATTCACAAGAAAATACATTTACTCCTAATTCTCTTGAGTGTCATGTATAAATAGTCCAGAATCTATAAACAGTCTACAATAGTCCATTAATGATATACAAGTCCATATCAAGAGTCCTACACACAGAACGTCTACCCACAGTGCTGCAGACTTTAATAGTTTGGAAAAGACAAAAATACCATTCTTCAGCAGGTGATTCTTTCATTTCCTTACACGTCTTCCTCCTCAGGCCTCTTACTAGTTTCGAGAGGGATCAGAAAAAAGGAAAAGGACCTGTCAAAGTGTTGAATAAATCCAAAAGGTTGGAGCTTTGACACTCATTTAGAAACCGAAATGACAGACACGTGAAGTGAGTTTCACATTAAGTGTACAGCAATAGAAACAGAAAAAGAGTGAAATCACATGAGAATAAAAAAAAAAAAAGAGCAGCATATTAACTGTAAACTGGGACATGTTTATGCCACTGTGTTTATATCCTGGGATATGTTTACAAGAATTCACTTCACAGGCATTAGCATTCATGTTTTTGGCTCCCGCTAACCAAACCCCTCCCAACCAAAACCTAAATAAAAAAAATAAATAAAAATAAAATAAAATATAAATAATTGCATATAACTAAGGCATGTGATGAATACTGAAGTCGATTATGTACGATATGTCTAAGCCTGTTTCAGGTGATCGTTTCTAGCAGACCAGGAAGGCACAATTTCCACATACATTTTTTTTTTTTTAAATTTCTACATTGGGGGGGGAAAAAAGAGAGAGAGCAAACTGTACAGTTTTAGCAAAAAAGAACAGATTTGTCTTCCACAGCAGCGGCGTAATTCTCTCAGCTTCGTCAACACCAATTAAGCAGAAACAACACAAGATGGTGGTGAGCTCTTGCCAAGACTCCAAACACAGTAAATGTCTTGTAGCCTAGGGGTTAAGTTTTGTGACACTTCTGAGTCAGATACTTCTCCAGGACTCTGGAACACTCTTGTGAATTCGACAGTTCCAAAGCTCTGTTGAAACGTCGGGTCCAAATGACGTTGGGTGTCGTTTGAACTGCGAGGTCCCTGATAGCCTACTACACAAATCCTGGAATGCAAATCGACTGAAAATTCAGAAACATTTAACAGTGCTCAGTGAAATCACAAGGAAACCCCTCAGGTTTGCAAGATTTAATGCCATAACCAGTTTGACTTGACATTCCCATAAAGTCGGATGATTACTGTACACACTCAAGTGAGAGAATCAGCATGTGTAGAGATGAAGACTCGTAAATGTATGTCTAGAACAGTCACAGGTGAATCATTCTCTGCGCCTTTAGATTGGCAAGCAAGGCTTGTTCTTTAGTAAGAACGGTTAAGCCACTGTAAAACAAGACGAGAAGGAAACAAAAGCAAAAAACAGGAATCTGAACTTGCTAAGAGTGCATCAACGAATGCAAAATCAAAATCAATACCATCATTTGTCACATTTTAAAGGCAATAGAGTCTCTCACTTCGTTTGGTTGGGGTTCTAAAAAAAAAGCTGAAGAGATATGTGGTAGCTTGGAGTGTATAAAGGGGTGTACTGGCGTGTAGAGGTGTGCTGAGGTGCCGCTGTTACCTGCGACCAGTTTCCACATGTCTGATCAGATGAATGTTGAAGGGGCTGTCTGCTAGCTCAGGGTGCTGTTCAACAGGCAGAGCGTAGAACCCATCATACCCTGAGACACGGCCCTCAGCGATAAGCTCATCCTTTTCTTTATCAGTCCATGACAAACTTCCGCCCTCCCCCTCCAGGACCCTCTTCTGCTCCCGTAGCCATGCCCCTTGCACAGCTCGTATTCGCGCCGCCTCCAGGACACGTGTGCGTTCTTCCTCCGGCGAAGCTCCATAGCGAATGTTAAAGCTAAGCGCCCCCTGCTGGAGCACAATGTCAGCGAATCGCCGCATTTCCCCTCCGACCATAGCGCTTATCTGGGACACCGAGACGTTTACGCCGTTCTCCAACACTCTGACTCCACCTCCGGCACCGCCCCCGGCCACTCCCAAATCTGCCTCTAGTGGTCCGGCCTTGGTGAAATAGTGTGTGTCACGCCCTTCCACCGTGAAATGGAGGCCTCGCAGATATACAGCACCGTTCAGTACAGCTGCCACACGACGGCTGTCCTCGCTTGCCACGCCGATTATCTCAGTCGCCACCACTCCATCACGGACTGCGAATTTCACACCTTTGCCAAAGATTGAAGAAATAGCAGAGAAAATCGGCCTGCGGCCCTGCCGACCTCCAATTTTGCCATTGGGTGGGGTCATGGGAAGGCGATCCAGAGAAATAAAGTTTTTCAAGTGCTTCTGAAGGTCACACTGGATGCCGAGTACAATCTGAAGTGAGATGTCATGAAATAGTTATTTTGAGTCTTTTTTGATTGGTGCACAAAAATAATTCTTATAACTCTTCCTCTTAAAAGGAATAGTTTACCAAAAAAATTAAGCCACGTGACCAGATTGAGTCGGTTAGTCGAATTGAACGTTGCTGCCACTTTCATGAACGTGTCAAGAAGATATCTATCATATGGCTTGCATAATACTTTTAAGATTCTTTTGTGGTGCTTTATGGTCAGTTAAAGGTCAGTGGAGTTTGGACGGACATTATTATTATTGTTTCGCATAATAACTTAAAACTTGACAAATGACACAACAAAAAGTTAATAAACAATGAAAATGTCCTTTTTAAGTTAAACAATTACAAAATAAAAACTAGACTAAAGAGACTACTTATGTCGGCATTGAATGCTGTGCTGTGATAAACCTCATCTTACCTTGCTGGTGTCCCAGGTTTGTGTGCGGATCTGTGTGGCCATCATCTCATATGTTTGCTCTGTGTTCTCCACCTTTGGTTTGGGGAACCCTGGAACCACATTATGAAGCTGGAACCCAAAGAGCTGCAGCCAGCTACTGATATCTGCACAGAAACAGTTGCAAAGATTTTTGGTCAGCTTTTATAAAGAAAGCCTTAAGGTTTGAAGTTCATTTTCAGAATTTGCTGATCAGCAAAGGAAAAGACTACATAAGGAACTGTTTTGTTCATGTGAATGCAATATAGCAGAAATTAGTGAGCTACGTTGAAGACAAGTTAGCTACAAAAATGTAATGCAGTTTGAATGCAATCATTACTGTTGCCACCATTGAGGTCCCCAAGGTCTGAAGCTGTTTTTTTTCTTCTGAGGAATATAATGAAAGTCGCTAAATAATTTTCAATAACTCTTTTTTTTTTTTTTTTTTTTTTTTGGCTGCAAATTTATCATACAAAGATAAGATAACCGGCTTTCTCATTTGAGCTAATTTATTTAAAACTAAACTAAATCAAATGTAGAACAATGTAACCATGGTAAAATGTGTGGCATTGACCATTTTTTGAAAAGCGTGCAAATAGATTGTGGAGAGAACAATCATTTAGCCAACTGTAATGAAAATATTATTTGCAAATTTATCTTTATTCATCTCCTTCTTCCTTTTTCTCTTGTTGGCATGAAACCTGCAAGTATTTGTATCCTTTGCATTTTGATATTGATGGTTGGTCAGTGCTCAAAATTGAAAGTGATAGTTCACAAAAAAAAAAAGAAAATTCTGTTACCAAATCCAAATGCTGCTTTTCATTAAATTTTTCATGACTATTTGTTTCCTTTGTCACTGACAGACAAAAACGCAAAACCCTTACATGATTTTAAAGCTATTATTATGGATTTTATTGTTGTTGTTGTTTTTGCACTCCAGACATCTTAAAATGCACCCTTGTGTTAAGGTAATCACAAGCTCAGTTTTTGGACATCTGTATATCTAAAGCTATGTGCATGGCAATGAACGAACGATATTTAGCACAAGTCAGGAATTCCTCTGGATTCACATACAATCGAGACGTATGTGATTGATGTATTAAACCCATTTACATACTGAAAAATCTTTTTGTTTCGTACATTCTTTTTGTAATCAACAGTACAGCACTACCAGAGTTTAATAGTTAAAAACAGTGGGGCCTCTCTAAAATGGAGTCGACCCCGGGGTTATGAAGATCTTCTAACGCCAAAGTAGCCTCGAGCAAGACACTTGACCCTAGTTAGCTTGAGGGAGACTGTCTTAGTAATTAGTCTACAGCAAGTTGCTTTGGCTCTAACTAATGAATCTCAGCTCTGCCACGTGTTATTTCTCGGCTGCTCATTTCCCCTCAGGGAAATGTCAATGGCATAAAAGCACAATCACAGCTCACAAAGCCAAACCAAAAGCATGACATTTATTTCACCTGACTGGCTGTCGTCCCCTGGTTCTAATTTCTACACAAAGTACAAGTGAATCTGATCATACTGGACTTTCCAAGTTTAAGCCAGTTATAGGAAAAGCCTCTGCCTAGCCAGTTATGGAATTCACTGAAAATTATTTTTCTGTTTTATTTCAATTTTGAAAGTATATTATTCAAAGAAACTTCATTAGTCAGAATTTCTTTCTTACCTGTTGTGAACTTGGTTACATCCTGTAAGTTTCCCAGAGGATAATTGTTCCTAAATGCATACAAATTAAATGGCTTGGGATTCACACTCAGCTCCGCCCACAATTCGTGATTGGGCGTCGTCCATCTTCCAGCTACCACGTCATAGTCGCGCCGGCCGAGATGCACCAATCGCGTGAAAGAGTCATAAAGGCCACCCTGAAAACCGAAGACGAGAGGAAAGGTGGGGTTGGAATCTCTGTAAACGTCTCCGTACGGTGTGTAACGAACTTCCTTCACCACGTGGCCACGACTACTAAAAACCGCAAGAGGAGTTCCAGCATTGTCACATGCTATATAGAACTCCTCGCCGCTGCTCATCTCCATGGCGATGAGGTGTCCTTGAAGGTCATAATAGAGGGAAGTGATCTCCGCACTACTGTGGTTGTACAGATGCGTCACCCGCGTCGGTTCCGTCAGATCAGCGTAGAAGAACTGCAGCTGTGCTCCATCACTACTGCGGCTGGCCACTCTTCTCCCGAGCCCATCGTAACGGTACCAGACCCTCTGTCCACTGTCCCTGTCGTAGGCGCCCAAAAGCAGTCCATTTGAACCGTAGTCAAAGAGAACATTACCACGGAGACGCAAGAACCCGTCCTCATCGGTGCGGTATTGGATCTCTCCAAGACGGGTGATCCGGTCACGGAGATCGTAGCGTAGCGGTGTCAAACGGGCACTGTTACCGTGACTCAGTAAGTTGATGTTTCCGTTTAGGTCGTAGCTGTAACGCCACTGTGGGCGGTCATTTATGGCAACCGTCTGCAACTGCCCATCTGCGTCATACTCGTACGCATACCGTGTGATGTTGCTGTCCACGCCGATGCGAATGTCACAATTTGTGACACGTCCCATGCTGTCGTACTGCAGTGTCATCCAGTAGGCGATGGATTTCAGAATCTCGTACTGAACCTCGATCACTTGCCCGTTTGGGTTGAAGATTTTAGTGTGCTTCATGGCATGCGTGGTGATGACCTGGTTCAGGTCGTAGTTGATAACACTGAACTTCCCGAACTGCTCGATTCGTCCCGACACATCCACGTAGCGGTAAAGGTCAATTGGAAGTGGCGTTTCGTTGATCATAGCTTGCATGCTAGTGACCCTGAAGTTGTTGTAGCTGTAGTCGAAGCGAGCATTAACCAATCCTTCTTCGCTGAAACGATATATTTGTCTACTCACCAGAGGACCTGAATCCAAGAAATAGAGAGAGAAAGAGAAAAGGAAATAAATAAAATGAGAGGTTAGCAGAGAGCCACACAGAGGTGAGGTAAAACATGAGTCTGCTTCGCCACAGTGTGAGATTGGATGAACTCCCCCACTGTCAGACGACTGATTGTGACTCAAAGCGCTTTTAGATCAGCCAAGCAGGGGGGAGTGCAAGCGAAGTGACAAAAGGAAGATTAAATGTCAGCCTGTATGTTTATTGGTGCAAGAGTACAACCTTTTTACCTGTCCAACTGCTCACCCATCTTGTCTGTCTGTCTCTTGGGATTATTACCTCACCTGTTTATTTGTGCAAAGATGCCATGGGGCTACCTGTCTCTCTGTTAACTGATCATTTCACCTGATTACTGGCTACAGCCAAACCTGATAAATGTGTGAAAAATCATATTAACTGGCTTTCTGCAAATTAGAGCTGATTGGTTTTACAGTACATAAAATGTGATTGACTCAAAGGAGTCATTTGTTTAGGAATTGGACTACCTTGGTGTTTGTTTTTGATTCAAAAAATAAATAAATATATAAACATATAAATAGCAATAAAATCATTTGTTAGGGAATCATTGTTTTTTTTCTTAAAACCAGACTGGTTCAGAAAATATATACCATTATATAAAATTACTCATACTGTGATATATGATTTTGTTCACAGTTCACGCCGCTCAGCCCAACTGTCTGTCAGTACATGTCTGTCAAATAAGACTGTCAATGTGCTGCTCTTACCTGTCTGTCTGTAGCGGATAGTGCAAACGAATCCTTCATGCATCAAGTGGATGGTTTTAACAGCACCTGTTGCCTCGTCGTAGGTGAAGGTAACAAGTGTTGAATCATAGAGGATCTCAGCCAGGCGGGCCACTCGGCTGTATTTATATATTACGTGCCTGCCTGTGCCCAGATACAAGCTCTGGAGCAGGCGCCCATCGTGGGCATAGTCTTGTGTGAAGCAGGAGGTGGGTGAATCGGGTGGGCTGTAGGTGTTTCGGTAGTAGCCCACAGATAGAGAGGTCTGCAGGCTGTGCCTCACCATGCTGGGGAGGGTCACTGACAGTAGACAGTCTGTCTGATCATACTCAAATGTGTAGCGCCTTTGGCTGTGTAACAACAGCTGGACAGACTGAGAGAAAGAGAAGAACCAGAAAGAATCAGAGAGAGACTATTTAGATGAGACTTAAACATGCATAGTACCAGAATCTAATGAAAATGTTGCATTCCATCCCTAAAAAACAAAAAACAAAAAAAAAAACCCTCTTATAACAATAAAGCATCTGGGCATTGTTTTGTGTGTGTGTGTGAGATTTCCATTATTCTCAATGATTAGTATTTCTCTGTCCATTAAAAATGGTATGAATTACAACAAATCTGAAAAATAAACCAATAAAATAAATACTTGTTACTATTTTTTTTATTGTACTTTTTAATTATAGTAAAGAGAATGATATATTTTTCATTATTGTAATGATAATTGGGCAGTTGCAATAAAAATAATGTTACAAACAAAACAAAAAAATGTTAAAAAGCTAATAAAAATAGGTTTTGTTTTTAAATAAAAAAAAAATATTTAAAAAATAATGAAAATAATGCAAAAATTTAATAATTAAAAACAAAATAAAGCAAGTTCTTTCCTCTCATTTTGGGAGAGATTCACACAGACATAGCCCCATCTCTCACAGAAATACAGTACACACCTTCTCCAGAAAAGTGTAGCTCCAGATCTTCCCATTGGCCCAGGTCCGTGTGATGATGCGTCCGTTATCGTAGTCCCTGCGTTCGGTCCAGTTGCCTCTCTGGATGCTGGTGACCAGACCTTCGCTCGAGTACGATACTCGCACTTGATTGTATTTACTAGGGGTCCAGAGCACAGGCCTGCCCTTGTCATCATACTGAACGCGCAGAGTAAACTTGCGATGGTCATCATAGATCTTTCCGACCCGACTCTCTTGACTGTAGTCTATAGACAACACGTTCCTGTTGTGAGCCTGAGCGAGAGAAGAGAGTGAGAAAGAAGGTAAAACTTATGATCTTAATACATCAGAGTACACAGAAACATGTGTGCAATAAAATTGGCAATAAAAGAAGAAAATTTCTTTCTCAGGGGCACAGAGGGAGACAGGGTTGCTGTTATGACCAACATTATTCAGCATATACATCAATGAATTGACAATGAGTCTGGAACAGTTTGAAGCTCCTGATTTCACTCTGTGATTCGTAGATCAAATTCCAGCTTCATGTAGTTGACTCGGTTTGGCCGTCTCCCACTGAAAGGGGCTACCGCAGAGTCTGGACCTTCAAGACGATTTTGCTCCCATAAAAAGATAATGTCCTGTAGAGATGCCTGTTAGAATTTGGCTGAATATATTAGAATCAGTAATTGAGCCGGCTGCCCTTTATAGCAGCGAGGTGTGGCGTCCACTAACAAATTGGAAATTAGGCAAATGGGAAAAACATCCAACTGAGACCTTGCATGCAATAATCAGTAAAAAATATCTTTAAAGTAAATGGGAACACCGCAAATAATGCATGCAAGGTGGAATTAGGCCAATAACATTAATTTAGTGATCCCTGTATCATCTTACAACCCTGCAATGAGAAGAGTTGAGTAAAGAAAACAGACCGCTCGCTGAGCTGGTTTTACAATTATTTGTACTAACAAACATACACATGCCCCTTGTGACCAGAGTAATTCTGTGCGCATAATTACAATAAACCAAATTATAAACACAAGCAAAACATGGCTATATCGCATTTGGAAACCCAAAGTAAAATGTAATTCTGTTTGGCCCTAATAATACTGCACAGTGGCAGACTACTTATTCTGCCTTTCATTCAACTGTATAGTCAGAATTTCCAAATTGGAATAATCCACATCTGACTTTGAATGTAATATAGCACTGTCTGCTGGCTCAGATTAAAAAACAAAAAAACAACTCATGTCAGGTTCAAGAACCACTCTGTACTGGCAGCTCATTGTCTCTTTTTCTGTCACCGAATGAGTGACAGTGAGAAACTGGCATTGTCTTCTTGTGTCTTTCTCTAAAATAAGCCTGTTCATGATGAATGGTTTTATTTAACAAGGATGCATTAAATTGATCAAATGTGACAGAAAAAAAATATTTACATTTCAAATAAATGCCGTTCTTTTGAAAATTCCTTTCATCAAATGTGTGAATGTCAAAATGTATCATGGTTTCCAGAAAAATATTAAGCAGCTCAATGGACAATAATAAGCAATGTTTCTTAAGCACCAAATCAGCATAGTAGATTTCTGAAGGATCATGTGATACTAAAGACTGCAGTAATAAGTCAAATTTTGCCATCACAGGAATGAAGTACATTTTAAAATATATTAAAATAGATAACACAATATTTAACAATATTACCATTTTTTTTCTGTATTTGTAATCAAATAAATGCAGCCTTGGTGAGCATAAGAGGCTTTTTTTAAAGCATTATTAAATCCTACTAAAAATTTGATTTACCGTATGACATGTTCTATTAGCTTCTATTACTTATCATTTGTTGCAAATGTAATTGGTAGTGACTGTACACTAAAGCACACTAAGACAGCAACAAAGAAGTGAAACTAAACTGAGAAAGAGTATTAGAGAATATAACATAGAGAAGACAAAGATTTACAAAGTTTATTTTAAAAGGAACTTGGAAGTGTTTTTGAAATGCAAGGTAAATAAAACTGTGAAGTACCTGCTATATGGTATATAGAGAGTATATTGAAAAAGATATGGTGTGCAATGTAGTCTGTTTCTTCCATTTTTACCACACTAAAGTCCCTTTAAGGAAACTCAGTTCACACTGCTGCCATCTTCGTAAAGTCCGGGGCAGCTATTAGTAGTCAGGTAAGGGGGAAAGACCGAAAGACAAAACAGCTTTGCAGTGTTTTACTTCCCCCACCTTTTTAGGAAGACAATGAACATGTAAAATTAAATAAATAAAGCTTGCTTTAATGTAGGGTCTCAAATAAAATCATGCTTAATGCACAATGGTGTTAATTAAAGCTCACTGTTGCACTATTATTAGAAATACGCAGTGTCAGAGGCAAGATTACTACTCTTCATTTAAAATGACCCAGGTCCAATTCCAAAGCTGGAATAAATTAATTTATCTTTTTTAATAAATTAAGAAAAAATTCAACTCTGTGTCAGTGGATGAATAACAGGAGCAGGATCTTTTTTGGTTCCATTTAGATAGCAATTTCACTGTCTTGACCTCAATGATGAATGCCACATTTACTGTGACAGCTTCTCTTGAATCTAATCATGCAATAACTACTACTGTTACCACTACCTAAAAATACCTGCTAGTATGTTATAAACTCAATTGTTCAGCACAAAGGAGAACACAAGATAATGATTGCATTTTAAGTGCATGATCAATCATAAATTAACAAAGATTTTACAATCTCAATCTGGAAACACCTCACAATGTGTGGCACACTTGGGCACCTAGGGAAATTTCAGAAAGAAAATCACATTGTGCCCATGCGCATGAGATGTTACACAGAAAACACATTATTACCCTCAGTCTCCGTTCATACGCTGTGTAATTCCCTTTGGCCTGTTCACGTCTTTGTCTCCACTCTATCAGGCTGTGAGCTGGTTCCCCTGGCAACGTGATGTTGCACCGTCCGACAGTGGGATGGACGAGGCCTGTCGATGCCCCTGGCAACAGCCCTGAAGACACGGTTGGTTCAGTACTGAGAGTAACGTCCATCCCGCTGGCATATGTCACCCACAGAGAGCCATCATCTCGAACACCATACACACTGACAGAGTGAGCTGGACAGAGAGAAATGAAGACAGAATTTCCATTTAGGCTGAGCTATCCCTTTAAATGTGGCTGAAGTGTTCAAATACTTTTTGGGGCCACTGTATTTGACAATCACAAAAAATTATTTGCATATTCACACACACACACACACACACACACACACACACACACACACACACACTCACCTTGTCGAAGTGTGTAAATGGTATTATCCGCAGAGTGGTTTGTAATTATAATAAAGTTTTCTCTGTTCGAGGCAGTGGCCTCCACTCTGACAGCTTTCTCCATGTTTCCATGGAAACTACTGACCTCTCCAGTCGGCAAGGTCACGTTGATGAGGTGTCCGTCAGAGTTATACCTGCTCATGAACACACTTTCTGTTAGTCTGGTGTGTGTGTGTGAAAGAGAAGGACTGTATTAAAGTTTAAATGAGTGAGTGTAAATGCATGTGTATATAAGAGTTTAAAAGGGACATATCATGCATTTTTTGCTTTATATTTCCCTGACGACATTTAAAATGGTAGTTAAGGTTTCGTGTGCCATAACTTACGTTTTCATGACAATTTTCCATCCTCTAACTGACCCTTCCAACAGCAGTAAACAGGCTGTTTTTTGCTGCCGTGCCTTTAAGACCTCAGTGTAAACGCCCTCTTCGCATGTGAAATGAGAAACAGCGCTTTGCTTCACCTACACATGGCCTGGGTTTGCTATTGAGTCCAATATAGTTCATGCTGCTGCATTCTTCAATAACAGCCTCTTTGCAAAGACTGAATTTCATTGTGACAGGATCATAAAACAATCCACTGAAATGTGCTGAACTGTGAAGGTGGAAGTTAAATAATCAGGGGCCTTGTTAAAAATAAACTTCAGTCACACTTTCCTAAAGTGTGACAACAAGAAGGAACAGTTTTTTAAACAGTTTTTTTAAAGGATAAAGTGTCTATTCAGCTTGCTCCTCATTCCCTCGCTGTAACCATGCAGGTCAAAAAAAACAAATATGTATTGACTGACATGTAAATGTGGTGGTTGTGTTGATTTATCTCATATTTCCAATACATTATTGTTTTGGCTGTGTAACCTGGCTGAACACTCTTCACAAGTTATGATATTAAAGCGCCAACACAGTGTTTTTTGTTCTTTTGTTTTGTCTGGTTACTAGGAGTGTCACAATAATATCACAAAACGATACACAATATTAGGTTCATCAGAACGACATGATATTTTAAATATTTTTTAAGAAATCTTCAAAGACAAACTATATTTATTCGACTAAAAGTCAAAAAATGCTAATCTAAAAAATCAATTAAAAAATCTAGGGATGTGACTATTATTTTGGTAATCAATTATTTTTTACAATTAATCGGATACATTTTTTAAAGTGAACAATAGTCTTTAAAATTACTATTACAATATATACACAATATATATATTGAGCAGCCTCTCACTTTTGCAAATCATATTATCAGGCACAAAATCACTTTCCCAAAATTTCACTATTCCTCATTGGTGAAATGATCGTGTTAACCGAGCCTCTAAGCACCTTTTAAAAAAAAAATTAACTGTCTAAAGTGGCGGTCTCAAACTCAAAATGACTTTGAGACTACAAGCCAAGTGGAGGGCCAGTTGAAGTCTTTTTACAGCCATTTATTTTGAGTTGAAAGGCTCGTCTGTCCCTCAAACCTAGCATAACTCTGCATGTTTAGTCAACTAATGATGCCTGAGCTTGTGTTCCTGCAATTTTCTGTTTGCAGATCAGCCAGGAAGCTGGCGAGACCAGAAACATCACAAGCTGGCTTTGATGTAGCACTTGATTTATTGCTGTTAATGCACTAATTCCTTCTTTAAAAAAAAAAAAAAAAAATCAATAATAAGAATAACTAATAATAAATAAATAAATCTTAACCTACTCGCTAATGTCTCATTGTTTCTCCTTTCAGCTCTATTGTCAAATAAAGTATCAAAGGCAAGTAATCATTTGGTTTCATTGAACAACAGTGATAAAATAAATAATAAATAATATAAACAACGAATGTATATTATGTATTATAAGAAATGCCAACAGCCTAGTAATTGTTGTTGTTGTTACACTTTACAAATTGATCAAACCGGGTTTCATTTTCATTTCATTTTTCATTTAGCAGACGCTTTTATCCAAAGCGACTTACAAGGGGATCAATTAGGGGTTAGGTGTCTTGCTCAAGGGCACTTTAGTCATGGTATTGAAGGTGGAGAGAGTGCTGTTCATTCACAATCCCCACTTTCAATTCCTGCCGGCGTGGGAATCGAACCCGCAACCTTCAGATTGCAAGCCAGACTCCCTCACCACTAGGCCACGACTACCCCCCGGGTTTGAGACACTCTTCCTGAAAAGTGAAGTATTTTGATCGCCCCTAGGTGGCTGGATGCAGTATAGGTCATAAACCCGGCCCTCTCCATGTGCGCCAAACCAAACAATCAAATTACACTTCATATTAGATTTTTATCACAGTGATGCAAGTTCAAGTGTTCGTTTATCAAATAAGTTGGGATGTAGTTAGTTATTTGATGTTATAAAACGGGGTGTGGCGTCATGATTGACAGCTGTGATGGACAGCCCAGTAGTCACAGAGGCACCAACAGGCTTTTTCCGGAATATGACTATGTGGTTATAATAATGTAATAGTGCACTTATGTTAACAAGCCTTGTTGTAACACAATCAGCTGACATCAAAATCGGAGCAGTCAGGCTACTTAAAAAAAAAAATTTCAGGGGTGTGTGGTTGCGATTGATTCTGCAGTAGTGTGGGTGGGACCTTGATACCATGGCTCCACTTCACGCTCACTACTGTGCAGACTTGGGCTCCGTGGTTTCACTTCTCTACAATGGAAGAGAGTGAATGTTCGTCGTCCATCTTTTTTCTTTTCACAGTCTATGGATAAAAACCTTCTACAAAATCTTTAATCAAAAACCAGTAAAGATAATGTAGAGAAAAGTTATCTTTCTGAATTGGGAAGGAATTTTTGGGGTGTTAAAGTTACACTTATTTCAAAAGATCAAGGAAATTTTCATGATATGATGACTTCAAATGCAGTTCTATTCAGTAGGAGCTTCTTCACCTGATCCTGTAAATCATAATGCAAAATTACATAAACAGATGATTATCTCACTGCTGTGACAATTATTCAGCCTGAACTGCACCTCTGCTTCTATTCATTCATTAGGCTACTAACTTCATTATTAAGTAGTCCAGGGGTTATTAAGAGCTTTAGTCGAGTCTCAAGCTGCAGTCCTGTCTTTGACAGCAAGCCAAATCTGTTTACCTTCATTATACACAGGGATTAGTGAACTCATGAACACTGTGCCAAGCACAAAGGACACAGTTTTATCCAACCGTAATTTCGCTTGATAGACTTTTTCACTTTGTCTAAATTTTTAAGAAAGTAAATACTGAATTCACCTATATACATGGCAGCTTAAACAGCTTTTTAAATACACTAATTGTCAAAATGACAATTACAAAATGATTATAGGACAGAAAACATCATTAGCTCAGGATAAAAGGCCCCAAAAAGACGGAAAAACAAAGTGTGGGTGTAAGATACATTATGAAGGTGAATGTTAACATCCACTGATGCACCATAGAGGAACAGATGACTTGACATTTGACTCCCTGTGGTGGCTCATGGACGGTCATGTGATATTATGAGGGGGTGAAGTACTTATGACATGTTTCATTTCTCTTTCTCCATTTCTAGAGCAGCATTTAGACTAAACAACTCAAGCTTCTTCATCTTCTCTGTCCCTGTGTTATTTATTTCTTATCAATGTCAATGCTAATTTACATCATATACTAGTGTCTTGCCACCCACACTTGATGTAAAAGAAGAAAAGCTTTTCATTTGAGCTTTCAAAGGCCTGTGGTTTAGATCAAGAGACATCGGCCGCTGTGTTCTCCTGTACTCAAAATGTTTAGTCTGCTTGAAATGCAGGTTTCTTCCTCCTCTACTTAAAACATCTTGAAGAGTTTTTCTTTCCTTTCCTCGCTCACTGGGGGGTTGTAAGCCACTATTTTCTTTTCCTTTTATCTTCTTTATTTTTCTGTTTTCTGTAAAGCTGCTTTGGAACAATGTGTATTGCAAAAGGCGCTATACAAATAAACCTGAATTGAAAAGGGACTAAATGGATTGACTGTGCAGGAATAAGCACCTAATCCACATGGTTTATGTTACTGTATTCTCATTAAAACTCTTCTGAAATCTTATTCTAAAGCTATATTTCTACATTTTCAGAAGAAAATGTGAGCAGCACTGCCTGTGCAGGTTGTTGCTATGCGGTTGCTAAGGCGTTCTGAGCAGTAGGAGTCAACAGTAATAGTGACGCTCACCTTAGCAAGCACAACTAAAACAGCTATGTGTCAAAACATAATGAACTGCCTATACCGATAGCATTTTTGGGCATCACAGGCACATTTAAATGTTAGAATCGATCATTCGACCGCCTTTGTCTTGCTTTACTGGTTGCCAGACACTCGCATTAAGACAAAAATGCTTGCAAACGGAGCAGCCTCTCACTTTTGCAAATCATATTATCAGGCACAAAATCACTTTCCCAAAATTTCACTATTCCTCATTGGTGAAATGATCGTGTTAACCGAGCCTCTAAGCACCTTTAAAAAAAAAATTAACTGTCTAAAGTGGCGGTCTCAAACTCAAAATGACTTTGAGACTACAAGCCAAGTGGAGGGCCAGTTGAAGTCTTTTTACAGCCATTTATTTTGAGTTGAAAGGCTCGTCTGTCCCTCAAACCTAGCATAACTCTGCATGTTCCTGCAATTTTCTGTTTGCAGATCAGCCAGGAAGCTGGCGAGACCAGAAACATCACAAGCTGGCTTTGATGTAGCACTTGATTTAATGCTGTTAATGCACTAATTCCTTCTTTAAAAAAAAAAAAAAATCAATAATAAGAATAATTAATAAATAAATAAATCTTAACCTACTCGCTAATGTCTCATTGTTTCTCCTTTTATCTCTATTGTAACTTATTTTTTTTCTCTCTGAGCAATTCTGGAACTCTGATTTGTACTTCTCATGTACCATTACTAATGAATAACTTCTGTTGTATTCCTCATTTGTAAGTCACTTTGAATAGTGGCAAAATGAACCACTGCAAAAAGGTATACTGCCTATAATTCCCCAAAATGAAGTTTAGATAGGCAGCTTACCAGGTTGTGAGCTTTTTTTGAACACTTTCTAATGCAAGTCATTACTGCATGCAGATCAGATCTGAGAAATTCCCTCAACCACGGGCGCTTGTTGACGAGTTTGGAACACCTACGTTGGCGCATATTCTGCTTTGAGGTGTGTTTCTGAAATATTCAGTACTTACTACTTCTGGATGAAGGAAACTGATCAAAGTCAACACACCGTCCTTCGGTGATGTGTGCACAACAGAATGTTGTGAAAATTTAAATTAGCTTCAAAAGTGCTGCAGAATAAGCTACAGGCATTTTGTCAGGATAAAAAGTTGCATATGAACCAATTTAAAATGGATAAACATTAACAAAAAAGGTAACACTCCAAAATAAAATGAAATTCATCAACCGACATTAGTTGCACTTGGTTAACGGAATCATGAACTAACAACAGCCATTTTTTTTTTAAAACTATTTATTATTTTAGATTCATGTTAAATTCTACATATACTAATACATTTCAACTTTTTAATTATAATAATAATAAAACAATTTTTATTGTATTTGTGTTTTGTTTCATTCTGCCGTTTTGTGTCGTTGTAAAACTTTTAAAGGCATTATACAAAAAACATAATACAACTTGTAATAAAATGTATTTATTGTTAGCTCATGATACCTCACACATTAACTAATGTTAAAAAAATAGCAATTGTAAAGTGTTACCACCCAAGAAATATTGCTTTCTGATACTATCATTTACAACTGTTTCATAACAAAATTCAATTCAAAAACATTAGTTAATGCATTCATGTTTTGTTAACATGAAATAACAGCGAACAGTATTTTTAATATATTTAAATAAAATCACAGTAAATAAAGAGTTACCACTCAAAAAAATATATAAATAAATTAAAAAGAGGCTATTGTTTACAATTGTGCTTTTAGCTATTACTGCGTTAAAGGATAAGAATAAAACTCTGATTTTGGCACTTCTAACCTGGACATTAAGCCGTCAGCTCAATGTTCGAGTATTGGTTTAGTCAGTGCCAGCAGGGGGCAGTGTCTCACAACAGACCGAACACAGGGAGACAGGCATGTGATCCGCCTCAACACTACACCATGAACTGCATGAGAACGTGTATGTGTGTGTAAACACAGTGTGTGAAAGGTCACCGAGTTGATCAAACAAAAAGGAGAGAAAGAGAGAGAGGAAAAGAAGCCCCTGACATTTTCACACTAAATTAGAACTTGCAGCTCAGTCTCACAAATCCCCGAAAATGCCCATGCAAACAGTTTACACACACGCACACACACTCACAGGTACCCAGGCTCTTTCATAGTGAAATCAGAAGAGGATACAGAGTTCTTTTCTTTATTGGATAGATTAGGGCTGAGTGATTTTCATTGCAGCAGAAAAACACGCAGCTTGAGAAATCGAACTACTGCACTCCTTCAAACGATCTCAGGTAACACTGCCGATCAGACTCTATTAGATTATTTTCCTTCTGATAAATTCTAATAAAGCATGATTAGATTAGGGGCAGGTAAAGATTAATCCATGCTGGGAGGGAATATTGTTTTTTATAGAGCAGAAACTTGCCACTATTCTTGATGATAAAGAAGTCTTAGACTATCAGAGTGTGCGAAGTGAGGCTGTGTGGCATGACAGCAGCCGAAATAGACTCTAAAGGAAGCAACGACAGGATATGACACACGAAAACCAAGACAGATCGTGCTATCACGCACACCTATAAATCAAGCAATGCAGCGCACTCTCCTGATGAGAGAGAGAGAGAGAGAGAGACAAAGGGTGTGTAAAAGAAGGCCATCACTTACTCGTAGACAGTAGTCCAGCCGTTCTCATTGCTGATGGTAGCGAGCAGCCCCGTGTTGCCGTAGTAACTGAGCTGTGCGAGGTCGTGTGCGAGAGCCGAGATGCGCTTCAGCATTCCGGCATTGCTGATAGTCAGCCAGTAAACCTGGCCTCCCGGGGCTACGAGCCACAGGGGCACGCCATTAGCATCCCGCCGCAACTGTGCTATCGTGCCCTCCCTGTTTGCTATGCTGCTCAGATGGCCCTCGGGGGTGTATGTGAAGTTAAGTAAGTAGTCCCCGGTTACCAGGCTGCGGGTGAACAGGTGAGTACCATTTGGACTGAACAGGTACAGCTCTTGATCTGCCACCGAGGTGAGCTCATACAGCCCCTCGGGAGTGAGCTGTGGATGGTTAGGCGTGAGCCGACGAATACGCATGTTCCCGAGGTCAGCGATGTAGAGGGAGCCATTAGGAGAAACTGCCAGAGATGAGGGGGACTTCAGCTTGGCGTCGCGAGCGTAGCCTCCGTCACCTGGGGACAAATTCATGGATAGAATGAGAAAGAGAAGAGGAAAAACCGGGGAAGTCTAGTTCATTAGGCATTCAGTGTTGAGCTTAACGATTAAACCTCAGAGACCCACTGCAGTAAAAGTGCAACACTTCTACATCAGTTAAATAGTAAAGATTTTTCACAAATTAAACCTGCGTATAACAGCATCCAGGTCTATTAAATGTGTCATACCAACAAGTTTGGCACTACATTTGCCTACTGACACACATGCTGACAGTTTTAAGTCAAAAGCAGCAATAAATAAAAACGGACCTGCATTGTGTAAAATTATGCAATATGCTCTATTTTTACTTCAAAATGTAATGAATTAAATAAAAAGAAAGAAATGTACTTCAGAAGTTTGGAGTCGGCAAGATTTTTTAATGTTTTTTTTTTTGTTTTTTTTTGGCAGAAGCCTGTAATGCTAATTAGGTCAAAATACAGTTAAAGCAGTAATTTTGTGAAATATGAAAACAATTTAAAATAACCCTTTTCTATTGTGATATATCTTAAAACGTCATTTATTTGTGTGATGGCAAAGCTGACTTCAATAGCCATTACTGCCGTCTTCAGTGTCACATGGCAGAAATCATACTAATATTCTGATTTATTATTATGAGACTATTAAACATCAGTGCTGCTTAATATTTTTTGTGGAAACCATGATACGTTGTTTTGCAGGATTCCTTGATGAATAGAACATTCATTCAAAAGAACATTTATTTGAAACATTATAAATGTCTTTATTGTCCTTTTTTGATTGTGGATAAAAATATTAATTTCCTTAAAAAAATAAGAAAAAAAAATTCGGTCACAAAAAGGAAATTTGTTTTGCAGTACACATATACTAAACATTGTCATTCTGTATCATTATATAAATAGGGCAATAAATAATATAACAATATTATAATAAAATAACACAATATATAGAGCAAATTGAGTAAATCATGGATAAACTATTCCTAATGATTTTCAACGTAGGCAAATAAAACATTATGAAGTCCAAGAGGGCCGCTCTCAAATGAACATACTCAAGTTTCAGGCATCTAGTTTACTGGAAAGGCTTTTATAGAAGTCAATGCAACTGCACTGTATGCCTGTATGCGTTTTGAAGTAATTCTTTCAGAATGTATAAAATATAAATGAATGCTTGGAAATGAACATATCCAAATTTTAGCCTCCTAGCTTACTGGTAAATTCATATACTATATTATAACAGTGATGAAAGTTTGCTACCTTAAATTGCAAATTTAAGAATTTTTCCAAAGTCACTCAGGACAAAATATACATTAAAAACTTGTGATTTTTTATAACCAGTGGATTAATAAGAAAAATGTTTCACAAGGAAAAATAATACATCATCAGTATGACCAACCTCTGAGGGTTAAAGTAAATCACTGCATTGAGCACTGCCAAGTATGTTTGTCTCACCTGAGAAACATTCGCAGTTAGGGTCAATCTTACAATCACATTCACTGGTTGCTCCCGCGATTACAACCATTTCTCCATTTGTGGACACTTCTTGTACACGGCTGTGCTTTCGGTCGTCGGTTTCAGCAATGTACAGAGCCCCTTGGTGGCTGACGGCAATAGCTTTCGCTCCCTCCAGCACAGACCGCACTGCTGTTTTCCCCAGAAGCACTGGTTCAATACTGGCCATGGGGCAATGGATGGGTCGTCCAGCAACCACTCGCACCTGCTGGGACTCGCTCACCTGGAGCACAAGGTTATTATCGAGAACGTAGAGAGAGTTATCCAGAGGACTCACTGCCAAGTCTGTGGGCCATTCTAAGCGCACCTGTGGATACACAAATGTATATTATTAACTGCTATGAAGCCAAAAATTGTGATTTTCATCATAACAGATTTCACAGCCACTCTCATCTGCTTATGGCCAATCAGTTGTACTCTCAGCAGCTGACAGGAAGTAACATTTTGACTGTTACTTATATACTGATTTACATGTAATATCAGTGGGCAGAACTGTTTTACATTATATACAGGAAGAGATGTATCATGGGAAAATGTAAAAAATACAGTGCGTAATGGCCCCCAAACAAGTGAAGATGAGGAATAGCCTGATATCACACTGTGACTTGTATTGTGTGGACATGGTCTGGGTTTAGAAAATCTGAGAGCGAGCAGAAAAAATCTCTGCAAACTGTTGCAAAAACTACTTTTCCCCACTGGTGGTGGAAAAACCTCTTATCAACAAAACAATAAAGTTCGCTAAACTATGAAAGCCAAAAGATGTGCCCTGCATCCACCGATCCATTTAATAACATTGCTTTTGTTTTGAATTCAAGTGATTCATAATGCAAAGCTGCTTCCCTTTGGAAAGGGAACTCGCACTGCGTCGAATACGCTATGGGGAACGCCCGTGTGAACAGGTATCTGAAACGCTATCAAATCAGCCTGTGATGTCACTACTAGTGTGACACAAATGCACATAAGGATAAACACATTTCGTCTTCAGTGACTGTTTTGTTTGAAGCACCGTTCGACATAAGAATGGCTTGTTTAAGCAGATTTTTCTAACAGTGTGCACATCCATGTCATAGATATTTGATACTTGGTAACACACATGACTTGTGCATCCTTTGTTAGAGCATGCATGTTCAGTGCTTGAGAGTACTGTTTACGTGTGCTGTGAGTGTTTCCCGCTGAAGAAGCTCCGCTCTCGTTTGTCTCTCTTCTCGAGGGGAGAGGGACAGGCTTCTGTGCTCGCAGAGAAGAAGTTCGCTGAGGTGTTTGTTAGGTGTTTATCTTTCACATGCTTCAGCGGCAGATGAGAGTGTTTTGCTGTTTGAGGATGTGTTGTCTCTTGCGTCCTCAAGATCAGCAGACAGTGCTCTCTCTCTCTCTCTTTCTCTCTCTCTATATATATATATATATATACATATGTTTTGAGTATGAGTGGGTTTGTGTCCAAGGCTTTTTGACATTTAATCACACACAACTTGTACGTTGTTTGTAGCGGTTATCAATCTGCACCCGCATATATGAGCCTTCCTTTCCCTTTTGATCACAACTCTAAGATTGACAGGGCATAGAAGAATCCATATTTGACCCGCATCCGTCATCATCAGCATGTTAATTATGCAGATGTTGAGGCATTGAATGAGTTTGAATACGTGTCGATGCCTCCATCAGACGAGCTGTTTTTGCCATCTAGTGGCTAGAGTGGCATCTGCGTTGAAAGCTCTGGTCCTGCCCGACCTTGGTAGGCCTCTAGATATTTTTTGGAGGCCTCTTTGAGGCTTATAGATTGGGTTGTAAATGGAGGTCACTGACAGCCTATTTGTGACCTGTAGGAGGAGTGGTTCTGGCATTTCAGTTGCTTTTCTTACATTTGTCACAGCCATTCTTTGGCATGGACTCCGCTCAGCATGGTGGTCAGGGTATTTAATTCCCCATAGCATATTAGACGCAGTGCGAGTTCCCTTTCAAAAGGGAACCTCTCAGGTTACGCATGTAACCATGGTTCCCTGAGAACAGGGAACGAGACACTATGTCCCCCTGCCATGCTGAAAAGACCCTTCCGACGATAAGTGGATGATTTGTTCTCTAGGAACCCCTTATGTGCATTCAGGTTGCATTAGTGGTGACGTCATAGGCTGTCGCCAGCCAATACGATTGTCATGATTCGATAGCTTTTCAGACACTGGTTCACACGGAGACGTTCCCCATAGCGTATTCGACGCAGTGTCTGGTACATCAGTTGTGACTGTATGCTGGCTCGTCCTTTCCACCAGCATCCTTGAACTCTAAAATTTGTTTTTATTGTTATTATTCAGCTATTAACCTTTTCATTTTTATATGGCTTAATTCCTAAATTACCTGAATTCCTAATTGGCGCGTTTCATCATCATTGTGCAATGCGCGTGTACGTTCGCTCTCTAGCGGTTAATAAATAGAACTGCATGTGTCTTGCGGAAGAACATTGTAGCCGGAACTACAGAATCACGCAGGTACTGCGATACTCCGCAGCCAAGGCGAGCCCGAAATAGTCCGAATATAAACACTTATTATAGGCGTACCGTAGTGATTCAGGATAAGACAAAAACACGGTTTGGAAAATGGATTCATGATGTACTCCTTCATTAAATTTAGTTCATTTTGAATACAAAACCGTTACAGACGGCAGCAGCTGCTGATACCTCGTTCTGTTACACGCGCTCGAATAACATGATCATGCACTCGCACAAATGCGAGCACATAACATTTTAACTCGCACATCCTCAAAAAAAAGGTCGCATATGCGACTTTTTTGGTCGCAGTCTGGAACCCTGATATGGATTAGTTTTATGATCTCTTTAAGAACTTTTTGAAGCGTCAAAGAGGCAATTGTGTGGACTCTCACGGATTTAATTAAAAATATATTGTGTTCCAACGATTAACAAAAGTCTTACAGGTTTTAAAAAACATGAAGCATGAGTAAATAATGACAGAATTTTCATTTTTGGCTGAACTAACCCTTTAACATGTTGTTAGTTAATATATATATATATATATACAGTACTGTGCAAAAGTTTTAGGCAGGTGTGAAAAAATGCTGTAAAGTAAGAATGCTTTCAAAAAGAAACTTGGTAATAGATTATATTTATCAATTAACAAAATGCAAAGTGAGTGAACAGAAGAAAAATCTAAATCAAATCCATATTTGGTGTGACCACCCTTTACCTTCAAAACAGCATCAATTCTTCAAGGTACACTTGCACAAAGTCAGGGATTTTGTAGGCATATAGTTAGGTGTATGATTAAACAATTATACCAAACAGGTGCTAATGATCATCAATTCAATATGTAGGTTGAAACACAATCATTAACTGAAACAGAAACAGCTGTGTAGGAGGAATAAAACTGGGTGAGGAACAGCCAAACTCAGCTAACAAGGTGAGGTTGCTGAAGACAGTTTACTGTCAAAAGTCATACACCATGGCAAGACTGAGCACAGCAACAAGACACAAGGTAGTTATACTGCATCAGCAAGGTCTCTCCCAGGCAGAAATTTCAAGGCAGACAGGGGTTTCCAGATGTGCTGTCCAAGCTCTTTTGAAGAAGCACAAAGAAACAGGCAACGTTGAGGACCGTAGACGCAGTGGTCGGCCAAGGAAACTTACTGCAGCAGATGAAAGACACATCATGCTTTCTTCCCTTCGCAATCGGAAGATGTCGAGCAGTGCCATTAGCTCACAATTGGCAGAAAACAGTGGGACCCTGGTACACCCATCTACTGTCCGGAGAAGTCTGGTCAGAAGTGGCCTTCATGGAAGACTTGCGGCCAAAAAGCCATACCTCCGACGTGGAAACAAGGCCAAGCGACTCAACTATGCACGAAAACACAGGAACTGGGGCGCAGAAAAATGGCAGCAGGTGCTCTGGACTGATGAGTCAAAATTTGAAATATTTGGCTGTAGCAGAAGGCAATTTGTTCGCCGAAGGGGTGGAGAGCGGTACACGAATGAGTGTCTGCAGGCAACAGTGAAGCATGGTGGAGGTTCCTTGCAAGTTTGGGGCTGCATTTCTGCAAATGGAGTTGGGGATTTGGTCAGAATTAATGGTATCCTCAATGCTGAGAAGTACAGGCAGATACTTATCCATCATGCAATACCATCAGGGAGGCATCTGATTGGCCCCAAATTTATTCTGCAGCATGACAACGACCCCAAACATACAGCGAAAGTCATTAAGAACTATCTTCAGTGTAAAGAAGAACAAGGAGTCCTGGAAGTGATGGTATGGCCCCCACAGAGCCCTGATCTCAACATCATCGAGTCTGTCTGGGATTACATGAAGAGAGAGAAGCAACTGAGGCTGCCTAAATCCACAGAGGAACTGTGGTTAGTTCTCCAAGATGTTTGGGCCAACCTACCTGCCGAGTTCCTTCAAAAACTGTGTGCAAGTGTACCTAGAAGAATTGATGCTGTTTTGAAGGCAAAGGGTGGTCACACCAAATATTGATTTGATGTAGATTTTTCTTCTGTTCACTCACTTTGCATTTTGTTAATTGATAAATATAAACTATTAACATGTCTATTTTTGAAAGCATTCTTACTTTACAGCATTTTTTCACACCTGCCTAAAACTTTTGCACAGTACTGTATATATATATATATATATATTTACTTGACAATGGTAACTTAATAGAGCCAAAGCCATAGATCTTCTACCAAAAGGAGGAAAAAACTAAAATACTATTCTGACACAATAATATTCTATTGTTCTAAAATATTGTACATTTTATTTTTGTAAAATATGGGGCATTAGGAGCCCTTGTGACTGAGGAAATATATTGCATGGGAGTTTAGGAGCAATGTCCGAGTAAATATTCAGACAATTTAACTCTGAATGCTGTTTTAACAAAGAAAATTTTGTGGGAGAAAAATCACAGTAAGTGTCATTAAAATAATCACGCCAACAACTCTCTACTCATAATAATGTCCGTCCGGGCAAGGTGATAGCACTGGTTTGAAGTTTAAGAAAAGAAAATCCACCCTGGTGCTATCTACACCTCTGATATAAACCATTTTCCTGTTAAATTTCCTGTAAAAATAACTATATTGTGATATATATACCATTACTGTGATAGTATTTTAATCATGCCACCCAGCCCTAATGTGCAGCTAGGCAAAGAAAAAAACATCATGGATGTGTGTGTCCGCAGCTACCCGACAGCCGGACAGTATTGAGTGTGAAGTGTGTCATATCCCAGGCATGCTAGGAATTATGCAGATTTCAGTGCTTCTTTTACCCAGTGGCCTGCGGCACCTCATTCCCCCTTCTCTCTCTCTCTCTCTCTCTCTCTCTCCTCACTGTCTGATTCTTATTCACACACAACACACCCCACCGGATGAACTGTGAAGAAGTGCAGCGTGTGTGTGTGTGTAGATGGAGGCAAGAGCGAGCAAGAAAGAGAGAGAGAGAATGAAAGAGAAATCAAGGGACAGTCTGCCAAAAATTGATGCTATTCAGGAGCGAGAAGAATTGTGTCTGACTTTGAAGGGAGAGCGGTCCTGCAGATTTAATGAGGACACACTGAGTTAAACTGCAGGGGGAGAGAGAGACAGCACGAGAGTGTAAAATAGATTTTTAAGAGCACTTTAAGAGAAAGATGTGGAATTGCCTTATGTTTGAGAAAAGCTTTACGATTTTAGTGTTCAAAATGGATAGAAAAAGGCTGAAACCTCAAAGGAGGGAGAGAGAATGAGAGAGAGGAAGAGAGATAAAAGAAAAGTAAGGATGTTGCTGCAAGCTGTATAATGTAACTCTGTAGCACCAGAGAGACCTTCAGTATCAGCACTTTCTCACTCTTGAGGTGAACAGCGAAAAGTGTGTTTGCATGAATCCTGTGGAGCTGAAGAAAAAGGTTGAAAGAAAGAGACACAGAAGGACAGAAAGAGAGGGTTGGTCCAGACTCTCGCTGTGTGGGGTGTGTATGAGGGGCTTTCCTTCATCTTTCAGCTCTTCAGCTTCTGCGTGCTGTTGTTCACTTCATTTATATGAGCATGTGAAAAGACATAGTGACAGATCATTTTCTGATGTCTGCACACAAACAGAAAGTTAAAAGAGTGTGTGACGAAGTTAACAGCGGTTATTAAACTGACAGAGGTAGGTCATATCTGAGAAATATGTACATTTGTGAGTATAAAATGTATAGGGCTGGGTAAAAGTATTGATTTTCCAATTAATCAGAAACTTAATTTGAATGATCCCGATATTGATTCTTAAATTCGACAATATCCACCCCCTTGGGTGTATGTTGTATTTGTACAGTGACCTAAAACATATTTGCACTTTGCTGAACTAATGCACTCAAGCGCATAATTTAGGCACTGTTGTTAATTTTCAAAATGAATATTTTTCCTGCATCTGTGTTCATGCACCACTTTTTTTAGCAGCAGTGTTGAATTTTTGCAGCACGGCAAAAGAAATCACGTCTTACCTGACTTGTGAACATGAATACACAGTCTGGTTTGAATGTGATGCAACAAAAACACTGTATAAATGACGGTAAGAAACATATTTCTATTAAGTTTTGTGTTGTGTGCAAAGACAGACGTACAACACAATCACTGCAGCCCGATTCACAAACAAATAACCAAACCAAACCCTAACCGTAACTCTAAAGTAAGTACATGTAATTAATTAATATTACTCAGTAATTATTTAGGTAATTACAATGTAACTATGCCACCTTAAAATACAGTGAAACCACAATTTTTTTTAAGTAAATTAACAATATCCAGCATCACCAGTGTTAAACAAATGACTCTATTGAATAGGTTCTTTTTTATCAATCAAAAACATACAGTGTGACCAGTGTAGCCCACTTCTGAAAAAACGACTCTTCTAAGTTGGATATTTTACTCAATTATGGTTTTAAAGAATTATCAGTTTTAAAAAAACGATAACACATGAAATTTCATATGATAATAAAATGCACATTGTAACTAAAAATATATATAAATACATATATTAGATTCTATTCGAAAGCTTGTGAATCAAAGATATCCGGGACTAAAAATGTAAAGTCAACATGAAAAAAATTACCCCATTTATTTTATTCTCTCTGGAGAAGTGTGTATTTGAAATCTGCTATTTTGCTTCATACATTCCCACACAGAACCACCTTGGGACCAGTTGATTAAAAGTAATTGCAAAAAATATCTAAGAGATATTAAGTTAGCTCTGAGAAAAGGTCAAGCATCATTTGTTCGCAGAAGCAACTTGGCTTGATATTTTGTTTCCAACGCAATGACATTCATACATTATGTGTGATTTATTCTAAATACTTCTTGGAGCCACCGTATGTAAATTTGTAAGTGTGTGTGTGTTTTGTTCACCTGGCTGATGTCCATTCGAGAGTCGCAGCTGATTGGCTGGGAGGAAGTGAGTCCGTTTGACCCAATGACGGTTGTTATCACTCCTTTGTCATCAATCTTCCGGATCGTTGAGCCGTCAACAAAGTAAATAAACCCGTGTTTGTCCACTGCGATACCTGCAGGACAACAGGATATTCACAGTCATTTCTCTCAGTCTCTTTCAGTTTTAATGTACTTTATTGGCGTAACAAATAACGTTACATTTGCATCGCCAATGCAGTTGTAGCATAACGACAGATGATGAGGAATGGTGCACTGAAGAAAGATGGGCTTCACTGTCTCAGGCAGTATATTCCTCTGTGTGTGATCATTCTGTTCACAGCCTCTTAAATATATGTAAATTTTCTTATGTATGCAGATTTATGCGAAATGACATCAGATATGCAAAAAATCTGGTATTTCTTTTCATTGTTCATCCAATTTCTCCCTTTCATTTGTCTTGTTATATTCAAATACTTGCAAATCACCTTGAGCTCTGCAAGGCAACTTGGTTTTACATTTCAATCATGTGGTGCACAAACATACATTGTTACAGTTTAATTAAAACTGATCTTTAGCACAAATACACCTACAGGCCACTAACATCAGGAAACAATCACCACCCTCATTGCTGTCAAAGACTTCATTGTTCTTTATTATTGTTTCTTTAGAGACGTCTGTACCACAGATATTTTATAGCATACAGTTTGTAAGGCAAAAAAAAGTTTGCAAATGAAAAAACAACTACATATATGGCAACATAACATATATTTATAAATATATAACTCAAAATGATTCATTTGTATATTAAATTTATGAAACAACTATTAATTTAAAAAAGGTTTTATTTTCAGTTTTGCATAGCGGTCTTATGTCTTTGTCTTAAGTTACTGTTTTGGTTTTGTATCTTTTGTATAGATTAGATGCCGTAATGTAAGTGATGGGTATTAAGAAAAAAGGGTTAATATGTAAAAACTATATAATTATGGAATTGTGTATGAGGATTGAAATAAAAAAAAATCTTGATCAGGATTAAACATGTTATAAGATATTACTTCTAGCCAATTTGTCTTAACGAAACTCAAGGTCAAGTCGAGTGCATTGCACTGTGGGATACAGTATTCTGTGCAGTGTCCTCTGCTTGTGTATTGCTCATTTTGGCTAGCATGCAGTAGTAAAAGTTGTAAGGTATACTGTATGCTTTTTGGAACACCTCCACACAAATAAGCACAGAGGTTATGATATTTTTTTTATTATTTTTTTGCTGCATGACGCTTACCGATATTTTTGTCCTCCAGAGGGATTTCACTCTGAAGTGGGAAAAGGCTTATATAACCATCTCTCTCACAGACATCAGAGTTTGTTATGGCAAATAGCACTGTGTGTATGTGTGTGTGTGTGTGTGTGTGCATGTTTGCGGCTTTCCTTTCCCTTCTCTAATTTGCTCTCTTTATTCTCGCTCTCTCCCTCTAATGAGAATCACAGAGATAAGCAGACATATTGGTCTGTTCTCACCACGTTGATTTAGTCTGGGAGAGATTGAGTCTCTCTCTCTCTCTCTCTCTCACACGGGTTTGTTTTGTTATCAAAGTGAGGACATTCCAATGGTTTTTATACTGTACAAAATTTACATTTTATCTCCCTACAATACCCCTACCCCTAAACCCATCCATCACAGAAAATATTCTGCATTTTTACATTTTTTAATAAAATATTGTTTAGTATGTTTTTAAAACTATTTTAAATATGGAAACTCATGAAATGTCCGCATATTTCCTGTTTATGTCGTAATACCAGTGTAATACCCATGTCATTATACAAATGTGTGTCCTCATAAATCACAAAAATGCGCACACCTTAGTGAGGACATTGCATAGACTTCAGTTGATTTTATATCAGGTCAGTGATATTTCATCACCTAACCAAAGCCCTACTCCTAAACCTACCCATCACAGAAACATGTACAAAACATTAGATTTAAATAAAAACATATTTTGGCTGATTTATCAACCATTTAAACTCGTGTCCTCTCTAGTAGGTTGAGAAGGTATTTCACAATATAAGTCAGGACATATGGTCCTCGCAAGTATAGACAAAACCACCACACACACACATCCGTTTTGCTATCAAAGTGATGACATTCCATAGGTGTAATAGTTTTTATACTGTACAAACTGTACATTCTGTCCCCCCACCCCTAAACTTAACCCTCACAGAAAACATTCTGCATTTTTATATTTTTAATAACATTGTTTAGTATGTTTTTAAAGCTGTTTGAAAAGTGGGGACATATGAAATGTCCTCATATTTCACGTTGAAGTTGTAATACCATTGTCATACCCATGTCATTATACACATTTGTGTCCTGATATGTCACAAAAACGCACACACACACACACACACACACACACACACACACTCATACATGCAGTCTCACATAAGTTTATTTGAATTCACAATTTAATCAGATAATACTAACAGGAACCATTTGCTGCCGTGGTGCAGAGACAGCAAGAAAATCTTCCCACATGGTAGGTTTCAACAGAGTTCCAGTAAAATGACAGCTTACATGTATCGCTATGGATAGCGGTAATAGCACCTTCTCCATATGGATAAACTACCTATAATAGCTGACACAGAGCAGTACTTCACGAGTTGCATTGCCTGTTTCTTTCCTTGCCCACACTCTAAAAACTGAGTAAACTGCAGTTGCTCCCTTGAGGAGCTTATTTCTTCCTGCCATGACCCTAAAAATAACTTACAATCAAACTAATGTAATCAGGCTAAATCATATTTATTAAATAATATTTTGACTTACATTTCGGAGCAAACAAGGCAAGCATGACGTAAGACAGCCAAAAATCAAATCTACAACAAACTTCCAGAGTGACAGTTTCAGAATAGGACACCCCCGGCTACTTGTCACAAGTGCTAACTAATTACATAAAGAGTAAAAAAAGATGTCATAATTATGAATTTTTAACTCAAATTGTCAACGTGATCATAATTTAGACTTATGTCATCAATATGACATCTCAATTTGACCTGTCATATATTTATTTTTATTTCATAATTAGGAATTTATGTCATTATTATTATTTACCACATTTTTATAAGAGCATGTACTGCAAGCTGTCATGTGTTCACTATGTCGTATATTTAATTGACTAAAATAAAGTTTTTGTTGGACAAAACAATAGCTTGATATTTCTGTACATTACCATTTACATTGCTTTACAGATTATGTGCTGCATTATTGATTTAGTGTATAAATTTAGTTGATAAGCCATTAAAAAGTCTCGAATAGGGTGTGTAATGGCAGACTGCCACAATGAAAACTGATCTATATCATTTTTCCTGGACAATAACAATGGAAATGTTCAATGGCTTTTTTGTGGCCAAGCCTTTGATGTATGTCCCTATAGAGAAACTGACTTTCAAAATCAATTCTGAGAAATATTCTCTAGAGTAAAAATGCCTTATCCTAAGTCTCTCCTATTTTTGTTGACTATCCTAAAATGTTGCCCATTTCTTTACCTTTTGAATCTATTTGGTTACGATGAGCTGCTGAGTATGCATTCACTCTCTTTTCTTGTAAGCAACAAACAATACAGATCATATTGTGCTGTAAACTATACGCAAATTCACGTGAACGCACATGCACTACCCTTGTTGCTGAAATTCTATCTGCCTGAATGAGCCTGTTTACAAATGCATCTTGTTATGGGTGCCAATTACGAGGCATATTACCCACTTAACGAGCATAACGAGCTTAATTATTTATTCTGCCTTCGGAGGGGTATACCTCCCTCTGCCCTTCAAAGGGTCCTGAAGACACAGAGAAACCCCCAGGTCCAGAAGCTCACTTTCTTACTCATCTTCTAAAATGCAAAATGCTGAGACTGAAAATGATCAGAGGGGCAACTAATCGTCACACACATATATTAAAATTCAAAAGCAGACCACATTAATTTAGACTTCAGGAGCTCTTCTCCAGCTGGACTGAAGGGAGCATGCCTATCTGTTCACTCCTCATCTCTCTCTCTTTTTTTCTTAAACTTTCGGCTGGCATCAGACCAGACAACGAGCACCCTATCCTACAGGGAGCTCTAAATTAATGTGCCCTTTTCTCCTTCTATATCTTTCACCCTAAATCCAAGATTTCAGTGAATCAGAGTACTGCACCAGTACACACGAGTGTGCGTGTGCGTGTGCGCACACAGATTCTGAGCTTGTAGAACATATATACACACCGCACACACTGTTACAAACATTTGGTACGGTGAGAACATTTAATTAATCAATTAATGGTTAAAATATTTTAGGAACAACATTCTCCATTAAGTATCCAAATAGAGTAACCGCTGAGCAATTTCTCTGGGATTCTGCTATACAGTAAGGCACCGTTTACTAGTAAGATTTTTTTATTTTGTTTTTTAAAGAACTTTCTGATACTCACCAAGGCAGCATTTATTTGATCAAAAATATCGTAATATAGTAAAAATAGGAATGTTTTAAAATATTACAAATTACAATAACTTTTTTTCTATTTTTATAAATTTCTAAATGTTATTCCTGTGATGGTAAACTGAATCCAGGGGGCTGGGGCACAATAGGGGGGCCTCAGCAAACTTCCAATTAAAATGATTTAAAACAAGACAAAACTAGCATTAAATTAAACCCAAACAATTAAAAATCAAGATATTTCTCATTTTAATTCACACCCTCAACCACAACTGGTTATATGATGTAGCCTCATTTTTAAAAGATTGATTTCTAGACTTTCTGTAGAAAAGCCATGTAAATTAATTGTTTATTGTAAATAATTAAAACTCCTTGGACATTTTTATTGGACATTTTTCTAGTTATGCTAAGCTCTAAACATTTTATCTGGTTGAAACTGTGAGTAAATATGTTTATTTTTAAAATATCCTTGTCATAAATCCTTACCCAGTAAATCACAAAAAAACTGGAAAAGACTTGATATTGTGATAAGCAACAGGGGGCGTAGGATTCAAAAAGGCCGAGAACCACAGCTTTAGAGAGATGCCCAAACCACAACTTGATCTTAAGAGCAATAAATACAGCAGGGGGTAAAATCTATTTATTTATTTTTTTTACATTTGAAAAATGCTCAAAAATCATTATTACAGATGCTGAAAATGTCAGTCCTATAAGTATATATTGTAATTTTCTGCCAAAGCTTTTGAAAATAAATATAAAATATTTTCAAAATAAACAGGGTATTTTATAAGTATAATTTTGATTTTATTTTGGCTTGTTTACTGGCTCCCAGCATGAAGCTCTGGGCCTTCGGTTGTTGAAGCTAGCCGAAGACTATCCATTTTTACCACACTAAAGAGATCATAGTCACGGAAGATGCTGCCGTGGTGCAGAGATCAATACTGCATCACTCCGAGTTTCTATGTGTATAAAGAGATATTGATTATAAAAACATTCCGTATATTGAGATTAATTGAATCAGTAGCGAGCCAAAGTCAAGCCACACATCACTGTACAGAACTGTCAAGACTGGTATGTAAGTGACGCATATCAGCGCTACGGGTCAGTTTAGCTGAATTAAACAGAGAAAAAAAATTCTCACGGAATTGTTAAGGCTTTGGCTGCAGTCTATTTGTGCGGACCCCCTCATGGACTGAGAATATAGAAGGTCGGATTGCAGTTATTGAAGCTCTCAGCATTTCGGTCAGAGCTTGTTACAGATAATAGACTTCAGTAAAAACACTTTAACAAAGGGAAGGACGGGTATTCTGCCCTGAGACGCACAATGGAAGGCTTTTATCCATCCGTTTGCCGGAAAAAATGCATATAGATCGTTGAAGCGAGTGTAAAAAGGCTTAAATCAGTTTTAAATGTGATTTACAGTTTGATCTGAAACACAGCTCTTTGCAGAACAGTCCGAAATCAAAGTGCGCACACACATACATAACATTCCTGCTCTGGGATTCTTTATGAATTCTATCCTCAGGGGTTTACAAGTAAGTGGAGGCTTTTAACTGCGACAGTTGAGTGAGCGAGTTACTGTGTAAGAGAGAGAGTGCACAATGAGGCTTGAAGGATAAGAGAACATACGTGCCCGTTAGCCACGCCCCCGTCTGTCCATCAGCCTGACTGACGGGTTTAAAGAGACAGTGGCAGTGATGGATAGGCGGGACTAATAGTCGCTCTGCCTGATTTAACAAAGAAAGAAGGCATCTTTCATTTATCTTACTTTTCAGTTTTCCCATTTCTCTCACTAAAACATGCCTCTACTTTTCTCTTCTTGCCTTCAATAACCACTCTGCCTTGCTCACTCGCTCTTTCTTTTTGAATTCAGAAGAGCAGCATGTATGTGCACTGGATTCTCACCCCTGGGGTTACTGAGAGCTGCTTCAATGGCCTTGCCTCCATCGCCGCACTGGTTTGGGTGGAAGGGTGTGCACTGCTCCCCGCTGCCAGCCACCACCTCCACGTTCCTGCTGAGATCTTTCGGTTCAGTCAGAGTCTTCAGGCGGTACAGCTTCCCGCTGCTGGTGTCCGACAGGTAGAGCGACTCGCGCACAGGATCCATAGACAAGTAGTACTTATGAGCCGGACTAGAGCTGAAGGAAGAGAATTGTAACAAGGCTTTATGACAAAGCATGGCTACCCACATAGTGGCAATGTACTTATGCTGAAAGTATTTCATAACGTAGAAATCCATACCGAAAAACAACCACATACAGACTCATGCTCACACAAGGTTAGAGTAAAAACACCTCCAGGTCTCAGTGCCTTGCAGAAATTTCAATCACACTGAACCCAACCCCCGATCAAAACTCTCAGCCCCTCCAGCATGTCGGACCCCTGCCAGTCTATAATTTTCCTTTCCATTCCTTCCATCCGGTTCTGCCCTAAGAGCAAATCTACCTGTTGCTCCTTTCTCATCGGTTCCTTAGGTGGGGAGAAAACCCCCCCCCAGAATTTCCTAAAAGAGCGAGAAATTGTCCGCCACAAAAATTGATGGCCTTTTTTTATCTTTTTACGACAGAAATTTTTTTTTGGATTATGCGCTCCTTGACAAAGCAAAACACATCCTCTGGCACATCACCTGTGGTGTCTGAGAGGCATTCTGCTGCTCTGACATTTAAGGGAAGTTGATTCACTCTTTTGGGTTTAAGGACAGCAGAGTGCTTAGAACTGTGCAGGGGCTATGAGGTCAGGGTAAAGGGGAGTAGTTACTGTTGCTGTTGCTTGGGTTCAGTTTCTTGGGAATGCAGACAACCAAAGTGTATACTTACTGTTAGTTGTTTTCAAACACATTCACAAATGTTACTTCACAAAGCCATTAACCAAATTTAAATAAATACTGAAGTGGTAAAAGACATGAATATTTCTTTCAAAGCTGCTTTTGTTATAATAAAGGGCAAAACTTTCTGTAGTTCATCCGCTGGCAACACAAATGTCATGGGTTCAATTCACTGAAAATGCATAGAACTTCTAAATTGAACACTTTTCATGCACTGTGAGTCACTTTTAATAAAAGTAGCACACAAATGTAAATAGTTACTTCACAAAGCAATTAAACAAATTTACATCAATATTGAAATGGTAAAAGAGATTCAGATTTTTCTCAAAGCTGTTTTTGTTAGGATAAAAGGCCAAAAGCCACCCCCTCAAACTGCCTGTTTACTGACAGATTGATGAAATTGAAAATGTTAATACTATAAGTTTCCTTTGAGTCTTTGCGAGGTAGAATCAGACTTTGGTTTGATCAGAAGTGCTATCTCCAAAAGACGGCTGAAAGCAGGATTTCCCCCTTGCTGTGGGATGTAATACTGTGTGCAAACACACACGCGCACGCAAAGATAGAGGATTACAGTGCGCTTGTCAGTGTTAGTCTGTGGGGCAGAGGTCTATCCCGCACTCTAACTCCCTCTCTGCGGGGGGCGCCGTTTCTAAATTCACATAAAACGAGGAAGATCTAGACGATAAGCAGGAGACCGCGGTGTGACGCTGGCAGCAGTTTGCTGAGAAAAGCTGTTAGTGTTCAATCCATCGACCAGAAAAATGCCTCAGATGGATTCCTGACCACATACTGAAGATTACAAGCAACAGTAGCCACTGTGTGGCTTCAAAACACACGCACCCACATAAAAACATGTCCACAGTCGCACAGATGCACACAAAAATATACACAGATGGATATAATTACAAACATATACACCACATCAAGATACCATGCACTGACATGTAAAAATTAAATGATAAAAATTGGCCTTCATTATGAAAAAATTAAAGATGATATGCTCCATAGTAACTGAAAGGTAAACTTAAAAGAAAAAAAAATCAAGGGACAATCAAGTCAACAAAAGAAACAATTGGAGTTCTATGTGTAGGTTTGAAGGAAAAGGCTCTAGTCATTAAAGCTCAGTATTAATGTGATGTATTGAATGAAGTTTTGGGGCAGAAACAGTCAACCTCAGTCCTGGAGGGCCACTGTCCTGCAGAGTTTAGCTCCAACCCTGATAAAAACTCACCTGCCTGTAGCTTTCTAGTAATCTCGAAGACATTGATTAGCCTGTTCAGGTGTGTTTGATTAGGGTTGGCGATAAACTCTCAGGGACCAAAGTTGCCCATCCCTGATTTGGGGTTACCAGTATTTTTTATCATTAATGTTATTGTACGTGAAAATATTTATGTTTAGAGCTGTAGTGACCTTGATAAGAAATAACAATTCACAAATTAACAATTTACTAAACATATTTACATCATTTTTATTTACAACTTTATTTAAAGACTTTTTTTCATGAGACACGATCCAATTCTGAGCTTCTGCTGACTTACTATAGGGGCTGCTGCATCTAAATTTGTTGTTCTGCATTTGAGACTCGAGTCACTTAACCTCTAGTTCCTCCAAGGTTGATGCATGGATGAATGGAGATTCAAAATAAAAGTAATGAATTCAAGCACAGGTACAGTGTATTACTGACTGGACGACTACATAGTGATATCTGTTTTGAAAAGAAACATACCTGTGTCTAATGTCACGATTTCTGGACGCATAACATAGAAAGAAATATAAGTCAATAATTAAAAATTGAAGTCAACACTGATGACAGACATTCCTCAGATATTTTTTTTTTTTTTTTTACAATTATGAGTTTTATAAGCTATAAAAAGCAGATACAACATTTTTTTTCATAATCTAATAATGAAATATTTTTTTATTTTAATAAAACAGTTTAATTTAGATGTCACCATGCAAAGCACATTTTGTAGATTATTTGACAAAACATTATGAGTACATAGAGTTTGAATAGATTTTTATTAAATATTTCAATAGCAGTAATCTATTTATTAATAAACATGAATAAAAAGCTGCTTAAAACAAAATCGTACAAAAATAAAATTCGAATAAATAAATAAATATAAAATAAATAAATAAAAAACAAAGAATCACTATTAGTAAAATAATCAATCATTAAACACGTGATATTCCAACATTACAAAATAAATCTTTTAGTTTAAAACAATAGGGATTGCATACAACAGGTACTTATGCTATAAAAAAAAGAAGAAAACATTTCAACACTGTTTTGCTGATATAATATGGCAGACCTGAGCTCCAAGATGCTGATGGCGAATCCATTGGGCAGAATCCTGCGGATGTAGTTAAAATCACCTACATACACACTTCCATCCGAACCGCAGGCCAGAGCGATAGGGGCAAACAGTTTCTGCTCGACGGCTGGGCCATTGCAGTTTGGGCATGGGATGGCACGGACTGCCCCGGTCCCCATCACTGTGGAAATGACCAAAGGCTGCTGAGAAATAAAGACATTCTCTCCATTACCTTTATGAAGGATACCTACAGAAGAGAGAAGAAACAGAGTGTTAGAATGAAGCCTTTATATATCAATGATGAAATGTGATGGTGCTAAAAAACCCTGTAGACACAAGCTAGAGAAATGTATGATACAAACTGCCATCACAGGAACTCTCAGGAGCTAACAATATATATTGATCTGGAGGCTGTTAGATGTAAACATGCTCTGTGTTGGGCATCTGCCTTTTGGTAAACACAGCCATTTTGCTATCTGAAGGTCATGGATTAAGCGAATTTTTTCCATTAGCACATTAAGGTCCCAGGGATTGACTTCAATTTTTTTTTTAAATATATATATACATATATATATGTATATTTAAATATATAATTTAAAACATTTTACCATTTTGACTCTTTGTTTGAGACTTGCAATCTTAAAAAATGAAAAATCCTCATAAAACAATTATTGAAATACTACATAAAACTATGACAATCCAAATTAAATTAAATTAAACACTATTGTGGGAAAATTGGTTTTACACAAATTATGACTATTCCACAGACGTATTGTCATTTCCACACATGGCTAACAATCTCGGAAAAAACATTTTATTAAAACGTGCATTTGGTTACAAATGAGATAACTGTGCTGGTGAAAAGCATAATTGAGTTGAATAAAATATTTTTATAGTGTATCATTTCTAATTAAGCTGTCATTTTGTTATATAAAACTGAGGAAATATTATTCGTGTGTATTTAGGATACATAAAAATGCTAACAAAAAAAGTGGTCTACATAAGTTAGGTGCCTGCCATTTTATTCTAAAAACAAAATTTAATTTTCTTCAGACACAAAATGGACATTTTAGCAGGCAAAGTAAACAAACAAATGATTCTGAAAAGTATGTTTTAATTTCTAAATGTTTACAGAGCCAAAAGTGCCCACAGTTGAAGAAAACACCCATGAGCATGAGTGTGTGCAAGTGATAATCCCTCACCACTCTCCAGGTTGAGGACGTGGTGTTGGTTCAGTGTCCATCCGCCCAGGTTGGATGGCATCAGCTCAAAGCCCTGCAGCTGAGCAACTCTCTTCTCCCAGAGCACAACGTCCAGACACGTTTCATACTCGTATCCAACAGAGACTGTCATTAATTCACACACACATACACACACACACACACAAACGTAAGTGCCGGACTTAGCCCATTAAATATCACCATCATCATCAAAATCCAAAAGAGACAAACCTTCACCACTATCAGAAGAAATAATTAGAAGAGAACCTACTCACACTTGTAATTGGCAATTCTTCATTTTAAAGTGAAACTTCAGATTTTTAATGCATAAATTACCCAGTATAGCCAATAATTAATGCCAATTTACAAGATTAATTAGATTAATATAAGCTAATATATAAAATCTTGATACTATTTATCATTTACAGAGTATTTACCTTACAATATAAAATTTACAAATGGTAAATGTTTAGAGCTCAACCCATCCTCAAAGTGAGCAGCAGGTAGCTACTGTATATGTGGAAAAATTATATTTGGATCAGTTACAGTTGCGTTGCCATGGTGTTGCGGATAGGATCTACAAAGTAGCAATGCTTGAGCTGTAGCCAACACACAGTTAAGAGGATAAATAATAATCATTAACCAACAACTATCTTTGCCTGTTTGGAGGGCAGAGATACTGAGTCATGAGGATTTTTCCTTAATTTTCCTGCCTTTTAATATGTTACTGTCAAAACGTTACAAGCACAACACAAACTCTGTAGCATCCTGTAATTTGTGGTTAAATAATCTCGACTGGTGATAGAGAAAAGCAGCTGTTCACACATTTGTTTATTATGACCATGAAATGTTTTCGTTTAATTCTTTCTAATTAGTACTTGAAAACAGGAGTTAATTTCCTCCATAATAGCCAGTAATTACTAATTTTTGGCCATTATTCAGTAGGTGCGTAAGTGTGCCGTAAAACTGAATGCTCTTTCAATGAGGAAAAAGATGATGAATTCAGACCCTCTGCAGTGTCTGATTGCTGTCATTGTGATGGATCTCAAAATAAAGGACAGAGAGAGAGCGAGAAAAGGGGCTATGATCATACAACAGAAGGATACAGTCATCAGTCCTGTTTGGAGTGCCGAATACGGTCCTGTTCATGCACTATTTATTTATGAAAGACAGTGACAACCGTATTCAAGTGAGTTCCTTACAATTTCAAGGGTCCACAACTAAATTCTGAAAGCGAGTTCGATTGATAAGTGCTGTTTGAATGGATCCACAGTCGACAACTAGTTGTCTGTCACATCATTGATATAGCCAGGACATAAGTGTGTGTGCTTTGTGGGCTGTTTTCTTGCTGTCAATCACTAATATTAGCTAGCTGTCAATCTCAGCTCATGAAAAATGACAGAAAAAAGGGGTATTGTGAAGTAAAATACAGTTGTCAGTCAGTCGTGTTCGGAGTCCTAGATACGGCTGTTCATACGCAGTTCAATAATGAAAGAAACTAATCACCCCTTACATCTTATTAAGTACATACAATCAAGTTCTTTCATATTCAACTCTATTTTGACATTTTATTTCCTGTGTGATCATTGTATCTTACAATGGCATTCAAAGGTTTGGGGTTGGTACGATTTTTTAAATGTTTTTGAAAGAAGTCATTTCTGCTCATTAAAGGCACAATATGTACATTTTTTATATTAAAATATGCAAAAACCACTTGCACACTGTTATATATTTCATTCAGCAATGTACTTACGTTATCCTAAATATTTCCAAGAATATGTAAATTCAGTGAAATTCACAATTTCAAACAGTGCCCCATCCCTCCCTTGTCACTGGCGCCTGTCAATGACGTGAAATCTGCTTTATCCCTGGTTTCCTTGTACTGCAGAGCAACAGACACAGACAGCTGCGTAACGGCTAGCGGCGCACTGTTGTTGTTTTGTTCAAACATTATGGACCATGACAAGCAAACGTTGGGACAAAAGGAGAAATAAAACGAGGATCAATATCAAAGATGGTGAGAGCTTTGCAACAAACTCTGACTTGACAGAGACTACGCTCTTGCACATTAGAAGACAAGGTAAGCAAATATAGGCTACATAAGACTAATCAATGTTAGATTGCTAAACACGACGAAGTGTAAGAATATCATCAGTATGATGATGTAATGTTGATCTAGCTTACTGTTAGTCTCATACAGCCAAAAAACTAATATGCAGAATAACATTACACCTTTCAACACACTCAAATGAAGTTTAGTATGATAGTCAAGTCAAGTCAAGTCATCTTTATTTATATAGCGCTTTTTACAATGCAAATTGTGGCAAAGCAGCTTTACATTAATAAGAAAATGGTGTCATTGTGCAGCTTATTCTATATATTATTCATTCATTCCGTTGCAAATATCAGTAGTTATTAGTCTACTTAATTTAGGTATATCAGCACTGGAGAAAACAGTGACGTAATCGTCCGGCTCAGCTCAGTTTGTATACAACGGCGCCAATGCAGGCATATCAAAAACACTGCTGAATATCAAGCAAGTGTCCCCAATGGGGCACGTGATAGTGACACGTTAGACTAAGTGAACCTCACAATTTTAATTGATCAAATAAATTGAGCTGAATGAGTAGCATTTCAGCACTTGCGAGTAGTTTGGTAGGTTGAAATGTCCTCTGTCCTTTATCCCCTTTATCCTTCTGTATCACACGATCCTTCAGAAATCCTTGTAATATGTTGATTTGTACTCATGAGACGATTCAAATTATTATCAATGTTGAAAACAGTTGTGCTGCTAAAGATTTTGGTGTAAAACATACATTTTACATTTTTTCAGGATTCTTTGATGAATAGAAAGTTCAAAAGAACAGTTGAAATAGAAATCTTTTGTAAAATTTGAGTGTGGGGTTATCTTAGGGCTAAAAGTTAGCTCTCTCACACACACAAAGACCCTCACCGTGTGCCTGCACCAGCCCCGTGACCTGCTGTCCATAGATGTCGGTTTTATTCCAGGAGAAAACATATATGAGGTTTGGAGCTGCAGGAAATGATTTCAGAAGCTGCCGACCCTGGACAGCCACAGACAGATGGACTTTGGCCAAGCCCAGCGGGAGGGTGGAGTGGGTCAGAACCACCCTCAGGAGAGACCGATAGCCTGGAGCTCTGGAAGAGAGGTAGCTTAACTTCAGAATTGTAGCAGGGATAACAACCTCCTCTTGGACTGCCTACAGACAGAGAAAGAAACGTACAGACGCAAAGATTAATTGCATTTCTATTTACTGTGTGCACTTTCCATACAGAACAAAAACCGAGCCAATGACCATAATGCTGCCAAATAAATGTCCCATAAACACAGGTTGCCGTTCTTAAAGCCTACACACACACAAGCTCTGTTCCAAAACTGAGTGAGCTGTCTCGCTGTCTACTGCCTACATAGGCTGCCCTCCAAAACAGCATCTAAACCAATATGAAAATCTCATGAGGGACTGATTTGAAATGCTCTACATAAGCAGAAGGACTGCATAAATATGACAAAAATCCCTTGATTTCCCTTGATATTGCAGTTGCGATTATTAATAATAAAATAATAAAAATACTTGTTTTGTGTGGTCGACTGAATGTTATGTTGTTTCTGTGGGCTACACATCTAAATTTAGCTTAGAAATGTGTTCCTGGATTACTTTTTTGCTGTTTTATTCATCAGTCAACTTCAGAGAGTCTGTTTACTTCAAACGTTGAGTAAATTATACACTCAAAGTGAGTAATGCATCAATATTAGAACGTTCTCATTACATTATAATCAACAAAGGTGTCAAGTGTACACAGTTTAACGCAACTGAGATTTGGACTTTTGCGAATGCTCACTTTATTATTTAAAACAATGTCTACACTGCAGATATCTCTTTTTTACACTGTGTATATGCCTAGTTGATTATAATGGGAACATTCTTCTTTTTCTAGCACCACCAGGTTGCAGTGTATATCATCTACACTCCAAGTGAGCAGTATCATGTGTCATCTAAAAAGCACTGAGGCATACAAGAGACCAGAGCAACATTCAAGTTGATTCAAGTGTAGTCTGATGTTAACACGCAACTATGATAATGACATAATATAATGCGTTTGGTTTTGTTAGAGCAGGTGTGTCTTGTACCTGTAGCTCAGGTACGACAGTTCCTCTGTCCTCACAGTCGGCGGCGAATCGTGGGAGGGGGGCCGAGAGAACAATGGCATGTGGACTGATCAGGTTTTTCAGGTCACAGGCAGGTAGTTTGGATTCAGACCTTTCCATAAAAACTCGATCCAGGACCATGAACTGGTTCCAAGGAAGCCAGACAGAGCGAATCTGGGACAAAAATGGGGCTCGCTGGAACAACAGAGTAACAGAGATTCCGCCCACTGCCAGAAGATCAAAGCTAGTGGGAAAATCAAAAATACAAACACACATAGAACCAAAGATTTATATATATTCCATACAGTAAATAAACAAGACAGTGTGTGCATGCATACAGGACACATAATGTACTTATATTTAAAATTTTGGGGTCATTAAAATTTGTAATGATGATGAAAAATCTCTTATGATCATGCTGTATTTATTTGATTAAAAATACCTTAAAAACAGTAATATTCTGAAATATAAAAATTTAAAAGCTGAATTTTCAGAAACTATTACTCCAGTCTTCTGTGTCACATGGTCCTTTAGAAATCATTCCAATATACTGTTTTGATGCTCAAGAAACACTTCTTATTATTACCTCTTATTATTATAAAAAAATCCGATTTGAGTATGAAAATTAATGCTTAAGATTTTTAAATATTTAAAAAAAGGAACATTAAGTTGAATGAATTAAGTGAAATGAATACGAAACATTAAGATTCTGCTATATTTCTAGATCACTGTTTAAAAAAGAGAATGTCAATTATTTTGAGTGAAGAATCTTCAGGTTTTGCAAAAACTTGTGGAGTTCATGCAGCTTGAATGTAGATGTTAGTAAAGCAAAAGAAGTCAAATACTAAGAATTTCTTCTCAAATTTTCTATATTTTTTCTATTCAACCAGCAGTCTAAGACTTTTGCCACCTACTGTATGTACACAAACAATAGAGTAGTATACGCTTTATATATAATGGAAATATACAGGAGAGTATAATACAGTGGCTACAGTATGTGTGTGTGTCAGTGCATGTTCTATAGACCTTATGTAGCCCCTCCCCTTTTCAGCCCCACTGCACTGTCTTTCGGTTTGTAATTACACAGTATGAAGGTAAGATCTTTCGTATTTATGAATGAACCGCTCATTTTAAAATCTTCTCGGTCCACTAACATTTGTTATGACATCTACTTCAAACATTACAATGCCCGTGATAACTTTTGTTAACTCTAAAACAAGTAAATCCACTTCACTAGCTAATTCTAACTCTTAGACATCAATGCAATAGAAATACACAGAGCTACCGCAAAAACGTTCAAACTCAATTTTCTAAAGATGGCTGTGCGACTGTTTCTCTGCCACAAAAGGTTTATAATGTCTTTCTTATACACAAAGTGTATTAGAGTGTGTGTTACCTGCCATCCTGTCGGCTGAGCGTGTATCCATATTCAGGGTTATGCTGAAACGTGACATTCACGCCAACGAGAGGAGTTCCATCAGAGGCCAAAACCTGACCTCGAATTACACACACTCGACTGCACAGAGAGACAGAGAGAGAGAGAGAGAGAGAGAGAGAGAGAGGGGGAAGTCATTGCATGAGAAACCAAAGGATCTGTCAGAAGAGATCGAAACTGAGAGAGGAGCACTCTCTCTTCAGTAATCAGAGAAAAATACAATAGATACTTCAGTCGATTCTAAACTTCCTCAAACTAGACGATGACAGCAAAAATCATTTTGGGAGAGTATTTTTGGGTGAGTCACACTGCTCATAGCAGCTAGCTGTTATTGTATCAGCATATGAGAGCCAGAGGAAAAGTTCACACGCACTAAATGTGTAATTCTTGAACCCATTCATCTGGGTATGGACATATTTATGGACTTTGCATTAGCATATTCATACTTCATTTCTGGATCTTTTAAGGTTCGTTATTGCATTTCATGAAACTGTTTATTTGTTTCAACCACATGGTGTCCCCCTTTGCAATAGCAATTGAAGGTTCCCCTAGGTCCCTTTGCAACCACCTTTGTGGGGGAGGGGGAGGGGGTGCTGTATGGTTGAGTTCCAGCCTAACATGATCAATCCCAAACTAACTATTAAGGGTAATGTCTGTAACAGTTTTAACAGTAATGTTCGTATTAGGCAGAATTCACAACAATGAGAGAACACAGGCACTAACTGTGACATTAACATTAAACAATTTAAAAAAAACTTGAATGTGAAGTATGTAGAATTTTTTTTTGTTTAAATATATTCTCTTAACCCAGTTTATTGTTCATTGCCTACTATCAGTATACCATTCATGGGTTTATCTCCCCCAAAAGTGTAAACACTGAGCCTCCCAGATACTATCTAAACATTGGAGTCCGCTCAGATCCGTCAATCTTTTTCCAGCTAAATCTACATTGAGTGTGGGGGAGTGACTACTGTAGCAGGCGAAGCGAGAGGGAGTTTAGATGTGGAAGCATGACTGATGTGTTACATAGGAAAAGTCATTTAGTGTTGGTTACAGAAGTGCAAGCCTAAATTTACTGCATTTAGACCTTCAAAGATTAAAACGAACAGGGCATTGCGATGCTACGCACTACAACGGATGCTTCAATATGTGCAAATATGTTGGATGGGTTTATTATAAGGAAGGGGCGTTTGCAAAGTTGTTTGAAAATATGCTTTATTTTTGTAATTCCACTAGGTGCTACTAGTATTACTGAAACAACATACTTCACCTTTAACCAAAATCTCTATATTTTCTTCAACAAAAAAATGATTTAGACAAAAAATGTTTTTGCCAAGCCTCCACAAGCTTTCATGTTTGCGCTTTGCAATCAGAGATTTTCTCTTAAAAGGATACATCTTCTGCTCTGTTTACTTAATCTTTGCAATCTAGCAACAATACATCTGAAAACACAGACAAACATGTAAGCTGTAGTACAGCAAATTCCATTGTGATTTTTATATCAAATTAAATTGCCCCATTATGCCTTTTTTAAGGTTCCTAATATTGTTTTGGGAGTTGCCTATAGCATGTTTATGTTGCATGCAAGGTCAAAAAATACTTTTTTTTTTCTCAAAATATACATTTAATTTCACCCCAGTTCTAAATGATTTGTAAACGATTCGTTAGAAGCAGTTCGAAGAATCAGTCACCGCGTGCCGGAAACAAAATGCCTAAAAAAACATTTTGTCAGTTATGTAAGCAAACCGGGTCTACGGCTCTGTTGTAAACTCCCATGTTAGCTCAGCACAAACGTGAATAACTGATATTGCATTACACTTTGTAAACAAAAGTCGTGCTCCATCCTTAATCATTACTCCAAGTAATAATCCAGACAAGCTGCAATAATCGTCACATTTTTAGACAATATTGGACCCACATCTGAATAGCAGAAGCTACAGTATCGTAAGCTAGCCAATTAGCAGGAAACATACAGACTAAGGTGTTCATAACATACAAAACTGCGTGTTTTGACCAGTCGCTAGAAAATATAAACATCAATTATTAATCATATTTAACGTAACAGGTTGCGATTCAGGGAGCAAGCTGGTCCAAATAAACTGGGCATTGATCCATCTTTTAAGACCAAGTGTTTTGTGAATCCTTCGTTGAACTCCCTGAGGTTTGAGAAGCAGCCGTCAATAAAATGACGGGAACACAACAAAAGATTGGGATTGTACTGCTGTGGTATTGTTGAAAAAAGGGATTTTAACCACTGATTCTTTCCAACCTCGTCACTCGGAAGTCAAAATAAAACACAATTACTTTCACAGTGTAGGACACAGCATCATCTCAACGTGATGTTAACCACACGGAAATGCTTTAGTGTTTATGGGCAGGTCAAGTTGCTCATTGGCGGACAAGGTAGAACATAGGCGGGCATTATGCTAATGTTTTACCCAGTAACATGTGGCTGTCACAGAAGTGAGACTGGAATTCTTGACTGTAATAAATCCAAACATGAATCTGGACAACATTGTTTTACAATTGTGGTTGCAGAATAAATGCACCTACATAACCTCTGTGTGACAATACAAAGTATTTTTGTGTGTGTATATATATATATATATATATATATATATATATATGGAATTACTTTACTTTACTATTAGCTTTTTGAGAGAAGCTTTTGAGTTTTACCAATTTTTATAGGCCTAATGTAGAGAGTGTGTTAGTTTATATTAAAATATTATAAATCAGGAAAGTAGATGAGTAAATACATGCATATGAGATTACATTCTCTTTTGTTGTGCTTATTCTGTAGGTAAAATGATAACATAATTATAATTATATAATTTAATTACTACAACTAAAAGGCATTAGGGGGTGTAGCTATAACAGTCGAGGAGACAGAACATTGAAAGAGGGAAATTTGGGGGGAAAAAAATGTAGAAAGAGAGTTGATGAGACACAATACAAAAGAGCTAAAAAGAATATCACTGGAATGAAGGGCTATGGCTGGGCAAGATCTTTAGGACCCGCATTAATGTTAGAGAAGCTTTCCAGCACTGGAGAGAGCTAAGCGGGCAGATCTGAAAACAGATGCAGACAATGCTTTGATTCCGCTTCACACATGAGTAATATATTTTGACTGTCTGGAGTTTCTGTGCTGTTGGTGACTAACAACAAACTCTTGTTTGTATTTACTCCTGTGTACTGTACATTATTTTTTTTTGTTTCCTTGTCTTTCGTTCATCATCTGCGCTTGATTTTTCGTGAAGCATTTTGTTGTTTGCCGGGGTTCGAGACTGACTCGGAACAGGGTGGTTAGGATTGGAGAGTGAGTTTTGGAGGTGGAGCAATGAAGAGAGGGGTGGGCTTGTTTGGGTTGATTTCAAGTATCAACAATGTCCAAAAGCATTGTTCAAAATCTACTTACCCCACCTTTAACAGGACTAAGACTAAGAGTAAATTAAAAGATAACTGGCAAAATTAACACTAATGTGAAGACAGATTTAAATTTTGAAAGGAAATGCTGAAAAATATGTCTGTTTGTTTGGGAAGGATACAAATTTGATATGAAAAATGAATATCTCATAAATATGCATTACCTTTAAGTTATGATCATACTACCAAAAGTACTTTGAAGAATGACCAGTCCATGAACTCTTTCTCCCAAGTGACTCCAGACAATCTGACCTTGTCATTTCTCCCATTTTTCCAGCCAAAACATTACCAACATTAGCACGCAAGGGCATGCATGGGTTTGTGCGGTCTCACTTCAATTTCGCATGAGAATGAGGATGTCAGAGCGGATGCGGGCTGGTGCCTTAAATGGCCAGTCAATGCTGTCAGTCGTGACCAAAGTCTGAGCTAAGATGTCTATAGCACTCTGACAAAAAATGACAGCTGATGTCGCACAGCCTGCCTTCTCTTTTACCCAAAATCTCAGTGGGATCGCACAACAATGGATAGGAAAATAAGAAAATCTGCATGTAAAATATCTTGCAAGCAAACCTTTGATGATCTGGGAGAGGTCACAATCAAATTGTGTTTTATGTGTGATAAGATTATGTGTGCGTGTGTGGTGGCTGAGTGTATTTGTGCTAATATTTGCCAGTGTGTGTTTATCACCTGCTGTCAAATGGCAGGTCTCCTGGCAGTATGTGTGTGCTGTCCCGTCCAATGAGAAATCTCACACGGTCGAAGAACTGACGTGAAGGGCGTGTCTCGAAAAGGGCGTGGCTCTGCTGAATGATGTCACGTGGATCAGGCGAGCCTTGGCACAGCGGGGCACTCACACACACCTGCTGACTACAACAGTCTGGGTCGACACAGTCCATGAGACCATCTGAAACACACACACACACTTTACATGCGGAGACATGTAGCCTTGATGCAGCTTGCCCTTGCTCTGTGTGTGTCTGTGCGCGCGTGATCTCATTTGTCAGCTCCATTAAAGGGGATCTGTGTTTTTAACCTCCCACAGGAGAAAGTCTCAGAGAGAAAAACCCAGAAACCTCTCTCTCTCACACACACACACACACACACACACACACACACACACACACACACACACACACACACACACACACACACACACAGGCTCACACATACTATTTGTTTACTTACATACATTAAAGAGAACATATTATAGAATTCTATTGTTTTTATGTTAAGCGAATGGTCAAGCACTCCAGACTAAAACTATCCATTCTGGAAAAAGAAAACTTTTTTGCATTTTTTCAATACAAAATAATTTTTTGGACTAATTATAAAAAGAAAATCCAATTGAGAACATCTATAATTGGAAGTTTTAGCTAATTTATGTGGACAATTTTGACCCAAAAGCTAACTAAATGCATAAATGCTTTTGTTTTGCATTTTGTCTTTGCAAACCATTCAAAGCTCGGTAAGATTTTTTAATGCCTTTGAAAAACTTCTTTTATGCTCACCAAGGTTGCATTTATTTGATCAAAACTCAGTCAAAGCCATTATACTGTGAAAAATTATTACAAGTTAAAATAACTGTTTATTATTTTAATATATTTTACAATGTCAATTATTCCTGTCATGGAAAAAACATATTTTCCACAGCCATTTCTAGTCTTCAATTAGTCTTCAATGTTGAAAAGGATTTTCTGATGACTAGAGAGTTAAAAAGAACAGCTTTCATCTGAAATAAAAAAATCTTTTGTTACCTTATAAATGCTGAAATGTCTTTACTGTCATTTTTGACCAATATAATGTATCCTTGCTGAATAAGAAAAATATATATATTTTAACTTTTGATCAGTAATGTAACTAGTCACGTTTAGAACAAAACCTTTGTGAGAATGTGTATGTTAACCTCAAGCTTAAAGGGCCATTCACATGTCGTGTCATTTGCACAATTAAGTTCATGATTTTAATCCTTGTTTTTCCCTGGCACACCTACACCCCAGTCATAGTAGGTCATGTGACAAGAACTAGCTTCACCCTTTCCATAATAACATTGAAAGCTCAGCCAAAATGTACAAACAGCTGATAATAGCTGTATAGGGTGTTTTTTTGTTTTGTTTTGTTTTTAAATGCAAGGCTGGAAATCATTTATCCATTGCTGAAATTTCCGTATCTTTGAGGAGAATGTGGCTCATAATTGCTTAACAAGGGCAGACACCACGGGAGTGCTTTTTGAAAGGAGGAGAAAATGGCGTGGCCGGTGCAGTTTTTTCATGCGTTTTTTTAGACGCAACATGTGAACGGCCCCTGGTTCATCTTCTCTATATCTGTCATCCACACAGCTCATCTCCTATAGGGGTCTTTACCGCTGTCATTATCTTTACTGTCATTGCACTCCGTTTCCATGACAACGTTACAGCCCGGACCACTCCATCCTGACTGGCACACACAATGCCAGCCGCTCTGCTCCAGCGTACAGCGTCCATTACCGTTACACAACCCTGGACATGCATCTAAAAGAAAAAGACATTTATAATAATGACGTTCTTTCTTCAAAAATTGTTCGTATAAAAGACATCACAAAGTCATCTATTAATTTCTTCATTCAGTCTATCACATACACTTACCTTTATCAAACAGATCCAGGTAATGTGCTGCTGAAAGAGTAACAAAATGAAAGACGGAGAGAACAAAGAGGGAGAAATTACATTGGAGACATACTTCAGAGAAGATTTGTGTGTGCGTGTGTGTGCATTGTTTTTTTTAAAATTTTGTTTATTTAAGTGTCCCTGTCGTTTGCTGCCTTAAGCGTATATTTGTCCCCTGAGTTTCACAGACTGTTCTCATCATGCGTGCCGCAATTAAAGGAACTGTGGCTCGGAGGAGGAAAAAGGACGGAAAAAGAGGAAGAGAGAGACAGGCAGAAAGAGAGAGACTACTTAGTTTCTACATCATCTACAAGGCAAAAACACAGCTCCATGTTGGTTCAGAGTCAGTTGATTTACATGTTTTATAAAAAATGCATGAAGCTTGTCAAATAATCGGTTAAAAAGGCAAATATTCATCAAGATATAATATTTACAAAGTGTCTGGAGCATGATTCCAAAAGATTGCCACTCAGAATGTAGATTGTTTTTTATGCTAACGTGTTAATCAGATGTGACAGTCCGCTGTCAAAGGTTTGGGGAAATGTCGTGTAAATATCAAGACTGAAAAGAGATGTTAAAAAAAAAGAAAAGAAAAAGCATTGTGAAACAAACAATTTCAGACACTAAAACTATTGACACAGAGTGCAAAGCAACTGATTTCACATACAAACATACCACTCTAAGTCTTGTATAATGATTATACATGCAGTTTCTATGACCTCAAATTAAATGAGAGCCTACATGGGATATTCGTTCTTTAAAGAATTTATTCATTATTTTTAATGTATTATTATTTATATAATATTATCTTATATAAAAATATAAATACATTATATGTATTTATTATGTATTGCATGATTATTTAAGTGAATAGCAAAAAAGCTAAAACGTGATTAAAACATTTTGAAAATACATATTAAATATATGTATAACAAGTCTGGGGTCAGAAAGACATTTTAAAGTTTTTTTTTAAGAAATCTCATGCTCAACAAAACTGCATTTATGATCAAAATACAGATAAAACAGCAATACTGTCACAGTTGGTTGCAGCAATGAGAGTTGTGAGGCTGGATCTAATCAAGGCAGTGACTTTATTTAACACAAACAATATAACAATAATAGACAAGAACGAAAAAAGAAACAACTGATAATGAGGGCTAAAAATACACTGACTCAGGATACGTTTACATAACATCGTTGTACTAAAAGTGCAAACTTTTTCCTTCACGTTTTTCGTATACAGACAGCAATGATGTGTGTGTATATTTAATATGATCTAATAATATGATATAAGAATACTATACAAACAATGTCATTTTAACATACCAATAGTGCAGTGCTCTCCCTCCCAACCAGGTTGACAGACACACTGTCCATCCCTGCACTCTCCATGCTCTTCACAGATTGGATGACATGCCTGTTTGTCACAAGAGGTCCCTTCCCACCCCTCCTCACATTGGCAACGTCCAGCAACACATACACTATGGGCGCTGCAGGGAACAGGGCAAACCTCTGAAATGAGTCAAAAAGCAAAAGAGAGAAAAGACATTTGTAACCATTCATTATCATCAACTAAGGTATTTTTTACACTGCGTCTTCTTTGTCACAGTGGTCTTGGATTTTATACTGACACCTATTGGATGCAAGAAGTTCCATATGTTTACTAACTCTTGCCACTTCACATCACAGCTGTTTTTCTCTTGTTTTGTGTCTTTTTGTCTTTCCCCCCCCATTTCATATTAAACATACTGTATATGGACATTCTTGGATTCAGTGCCAATGATTATCTGTGTGTTGTTGGTGGTTCATGCTGGTACACAGCTGGCTGCAGCACTGTACCATGACTGGAAAGCCGAGAGCTCTCTTCCTGCTGTGGTTATGTCTTGGATGGAGAAATTTAGTGGTGTGGTCATGTGTTCACACTTTTCGCTTGACGTCCCAGCATTTTTTTCTTGATCTGTGGCATGGTTGCTGCTGGTCGTCACGGTTTGTTTCATCGCTCCAGTAGGGACTGCTTGTTTGGACATTTTTCCAAACAGTCTTTTTGGACTGTATGGTGCATTGCAAACAAGCTGAGCATGCCTTGAACACTGGCTGAAAGTACTATATACAGAAGTTATTAGTCTTTATTATTGTTGTGTTATGTCAGCATTGTGGTGCCTATTAGGGGGTGACACACTCCATGTACAACAGGGATGGGGGACTTCTCTGCAACTGCCCTGCAGAGTTTTGCTCCAACCCTAATCAAACACACCTGAACAGCTAATCAATGTCTTCACAATTACTAGAAAGCTACAGTTTTTATCAGGGTTAGAGCTAACCTCTGCAAGACAGTGGCCCTCCAGGACTGAGGTTGAACACCGCTGGTGTAAAACAGGTTTTTCTAGAAGACTGATATGACTGGAGTTTACATCATTTTTATCGTATTTTGTAGGCTACTTCAATTTTTTTATTTAGTTAAAAAAAAAAATAAATACTCAGTGCACCTTTAATTGTAAAGAACAAGTGTAAAGAGAGGAGAAATTCACACACATCCTCTCCTCTCATATCTACAGTCTGCTTTATCACACCAACCTAAACTCTCCAAATGTTACTGTGGTCCTGAATTCAAGACAGGGTGCAGTTTCATGACAAAAACAATTTCCCTGAACCAGTAAGATATCTCTGCTCTCTGGCCCTCAGACAGAATGGCTTTGTCTTCATGCGTACTTACAGGATTCGTGACTGGTCAAACTGAGATGACAGTTTTTCATATCTTAAAAGTCACTTAAAATCAGCTTCCACATTTCTCCTCTGTAACTGCAGCACTGAGTGTTGAGTTTGGACAGCCTCTCCTCTGCCTTTCTCACTTCTATCGCCCTCTACGTCTCGTAACATTCAAAACAAATTATCCTTGCTGTTCTATAAAGCACATCGGACGAGAGTTCTCCCTCTCAATCACATGTGAGATATAAATGTCTGGCAATGACAGGAAGGGCATTAAACCGGAATGTTTATTAATACACACATTATCAATTTAACTGCTCTGCTGTGGAAACAGACAGTTTCATGCTATAATATTCATGCATTTTGATAAATATTGCATTTTGGTAATCTAATATTTAATAAATGCTTTCATATTCTAGCCAGTGGCCAAAAGGCAATGAGTGCCGATCTTCCAGAAAAGCAATCTCTCTGCAATAAAATAGTGTTCTTATTTAAATATCATCATTGTTAACCAGGAAATGATGAAACTGGTGGCATGTTCCATGAATAGGGTACAAAATAGGGCCTGAAATTCTTATAATAGGAACCTTTTCACCTTCAACAAATGGTACTGTGAAAGGAGGCGTTTAACCTTCGTCAACCTCGGGAGAGGTCAGAGTAAATAATACATTTTATTATATATATTAATTCTATGTGAGGTTTCAAATTTTTGGGATGTTTAATATATTAAATAAACATCCAACTTAAATAAAAAAATTACAAAATAAATAAAAATGACAGAATGTGTATCAGCTTTGTAAATAAGGTTCCAGATTTAGCCGAAATTATGATATCACTCAGTTAAGGCTAGATAGTTTAGGACCAAATGTTAGTTTTTAGTTATTAAATTTTTTTTATGTACTATAAATTAAAGGAAAATATTTATTTTATCATATTTTTTTTATTTTTTATCATTGACTGCGAAAGTGAGGTGAGATTATTTATTGTCTTGTCCTACAGAAGTAAAGGATACATTTAAAGGACAAATTATGATGTTGTATGATTTCAGTTGTAGTATACTGTTGCAAATGTCAAGACCTTGGAGGTGGGATGGGAAAAAATCTTCACATTTTATGCGTTTACAACTAGCAACTCTTAATGCTAGGTTATTTTTTTATAAGATAATACTGTACTTTACCTGATGTATCCAATAGTTCTAACAACCGAAAAATATGGGATTGGGACAGCTAAAGCTTTTAAAATAGTAATGGGATACCAAAGTGTACCGTATTCATGGACAGTGCCTGATATATATCATGCATTTAACTGCAATCCTCTCCCTTCATCTGTAAAACACAAGGAAATTCTACAGTCCAGCAGGTTTCATTTACGAGATGCACAATCAATCAGACAATAAGAACGACTCCGTTTTCTCTCTATTAAAGAAAGTACATTCCCTTTTTACAATATATATCACATTACAATTAAGTGGCGATCCATACTCCTGCACATAGTGCCCTGCTTTACTCTGTCAGACAGAAGCAGAGCTGGATTTGGAGATTTTGGGTCAATAGTAACTGAATCAAACTAAACTCAGAAACTTCTGAGTGAGAGATGCATGATGAAAAAGCACTTTCAAGACTGAAAATACAGTTGATAAGATGAACGGAGAATGCCTCTGTGCACATCTGTATGTGTGCATTGATTGTAACTCACCTATGGAGCAGTCGTCACCACTCCAGCCCTGCTCACACAAGCATCCCCCTGTCTGGGCTTGGTACGTTCCATGACCTGAACATTGCTCTTTACAGGCAGGAAGTGCCGTCTCACAGCTCTCACCTCCCCAGCCTGCGGAACACACACACTCACCACGCACACACACACCACGACCTGAGCACGAGGGATCCACGCAATCCACTGCAGACACACAACCAAACACACAGAAATAAGAGATTTACCCATAAACATTTCATTACAGGCTCATGTAGGATGTATGTGCATAAAAAGCCATATTCAGACTTTTCATATATCAGTTTTTCTTCACACAAGTCGGGTAGAAATTGAGGTGCAAATTACCTTTGAGACATCTAATCCCATCCAGATAGGAAAGCGTGTGATTGCAGTATATTATTGTTTTTGCAACACATCTCCTCATATATTTTGACCTGTGTCATCACCATAATTACAGCTGAATTTCTTGTGTTGTCTAGAGCATTTTCATTTTAGATTTGGAAAATTAATTCTAGGTTAAATAGCATTTGAGTTTAGCATAACAGTTGCATTGGTAAGTGTTATGTAGTGGCATTGTCATGTTATGGCCAACAATTACTTAAACAGCGATATTAAAACTCCATCATATTTTGTCAAAATAAATGAAAAATAAATCACTAAAAATTAAACATTTTAAAAGCTACAGTGTATTCAGGCATCACAAAACTATTATGTACAGTATCAAAAATTGATTTTTATTTTCAGATTAATATTGCTAATAAATGACGGCTTTTTAATTGAGTGCAAGATGACGACCAAGATCATTTAAATGTAAAAATAGCATGTGTGTTGTGTCCATAAAATTAATAAATGTTAATGTAGTAGGAAAAATGTAATATATATTATAACTATATCGTATAATCTCTATTCGGTCCGAATCATAAAATCATGCGTGTCCTCTGTTAATAATTATAACTCAAACATCTCTGAATAAAGGCAGAGAGAGCGAAACATAAAAACGCCACAGTTAGAGAGAGTGCATAACAAAAAAGAACAAGATACAAATACATGTAAATTCCAATTACCACAGCAACAATATGTTCACTTCCGTGTGTGCGTAGATGCGGAAGGTGTCTGATGGAAAAGCTAATTTGGTGGATGGATCTACATGGGATTAAATTGTCTCTCTCTCTCTCTCTGGTCTCTCTGTCTCTCTCTCTATCACTGAAATGGCAGCAATGAATTTTCAGCATAATGGTTAGGGGAGAAAGTGTGTTTAAAATCCAATTACAGGACATTCATCATAAACAAGCTGGGAAGATAGACTAGTAGCTCTGTACGCACACATGCACTCGCACTGAGCATGATGGTCATGATGTAGATTAGGGTTATTTGTGCTTCCAACTCAATTTTTCTATGTAAAAATGAATCTAGTCCATCAAAAACTGAAAATGTTTTAATGAAAGTTTTGAGTGTGTGTGTGTGTGTGTGTGAGCTGTACCTTGCTCGCAGTTATCGCCCTTGAATGAAGGAGCACACACACAGATTCCGTTGACACATTCTCCATTGTTGGAACAGGTGGGATCGATACACTGGCCTTCCTCCACCTCACACTCCGCTCCTTTCCATCCAGTGTGACACACACACACACCTTTCTCGTAATCACCATTACCACTACACAGCACTGGGCAAGAGTCTGAAATATACACACAAAAGCATAAATAATCATATCTTTGCAACACTGTGTAACTGTAAGATTGTAATATTGTGAGAAAATAAAGCTAATTTAGTTTGTTTATATGACTGCAATGTTGTTTGATTGAAACAGTATATTTTTTGCATAATTATATTGTGTATTATTGGGTAATTATGATAATATTATGTACTATTGTGTGATAATGATGATGTTGTTGTGTTCAGTTGTACCCTTTGAACAGTCTGGCCCCAGGAAGCCAGTAAAACAGTGACAGTGTCCGGCAACACACTCTCCGTTACCGTTACAGTTAGTGGAGCAACCGTCTATTGTTTCTGAACACACAACAATAAAATTCACTATACAATTAAATTATTATGAAGTTATGTATCAGTTTATCTATTTGTATCATTAACACGCATTTTAAATCCAGAAACACAATAATGATGCAATAATTTAGCATATATTAAAAAGAAAACAATTAAGGAAAATAAAGTAATAAAAAAATAGTTGCATTTGCAGGGTGATCTCTCACCTATGGGTGTGCTGTACACTACCACCTGTTCCATCTTGCGACCATCATTATAGAAAGCCAGGTACCAGGTGCCTACATCAAGGTATTCCACAAAACCGGTCTCCTGTAGGGCAGACACCAGCAGACTCCGTGGAGGAGGATTTGGAGTTTTGACATTCCGGGAATCCTGCTTTATCAGCTGTCTCCCATCCAGCAACTTCACAAAGTCAAACTGGAGAAAAAGGACCTAAAGTTAGTTGTATGTGTATCTGATTGTGTTAAGTTGTGTTAAGACGAACATAGCACAGATCGACAGCTGAATTCATGCCCTTGGCACTGACCGTCCATAATTTGGAGATATAACTTGGTGCTCTGTGTCTCAGCAGCCCCCTGTACTCAACCCTGTCTTCTAGGTGATGCTGACAGCCTTGGCATACTCTCCGAAGAAAAACAAGCTCCTATTTATATGTCCAATACATGCAAAAACATGCATCCTACAGAACTGGAAAAAGTATATCAAGTATATCCACCCAACATTGGATTCAACTTGTACTACATTACATTCACGTACAGACAAACTCTATGAGTACCTTGATGTCTGGGAATATAGCTTCAGATACATTAATATGAAACCGTCTGCACCTGTAGGAAGTCTCCACTAGGTTAATGCATGGCATCCCATATATCTTCTTGTTCTTTTAATGATAAAAAAAAAATAAAATACAAACAGATAATATGAACGAATAAAAAGAAATATTAGTAGTGCAAAACAAAACAAACTAAACTATGGAATTATCAATTAATAAATGTAAAGTAAAATACTGCACAATGTAAAATGAACTAAAACAACAAATAAAATGAAATAAAGTGCAAAATAAAATTAAGTACAATGGAATGCAGTAACAGAGCGAGTAAACTTAGCAATTAGCAATTAACTTAAATTTAAACAAAATGAATAAATTAAACCATGTAAAATTAAGAAATAAAACTAAACATCAGTAGGGCAAAAAATATCAAAAATAAATAACATGGACAAATAAAATGAGATTATCAGTAGTGCAAATTAAAAAAGCGATTAACAAATAATAAAAAAATAAGCAATTTTCATTGAACAAGTAATTAAGAAAGTTAAAGATGAGCGATTTTTAAGAATCTCTGTTGAAAGTGGATTGAACCGAAAACCACAACACACTGCAAATCAGCAGTGGATGTATACACACTTAAAGGGGGAGGAGAGAGAGTGGACAAGAGGGACATTTGAAGAAAGACTGTAGAAAGAGAGATGAGTGAGAGACATTACAAAAGAAAAGATCCGAGAAATATCACTGGAAAAAGAAGGGTTATGATAAGGCAAGTGCTTAAGGATCCGCGTTAATGTTAGAAAAGCTTTCCAGTGATGGAGTGACCCAAGCGGGAAGGAAAACGTACACCGAGTTTGCGTAGTTTCTGCTCCATACATGAGTAACACTGGTTTTGCTATGTTTCACAGAACCAATATATGCTGTTGTTGTAATGTTAGCTATAACAGGACAGTTTTGAGGTCATTGTTTGTCTGGAGTTTGCGTGCTGCTGGTGACTAACAACCAATTCTTGCTAGAACCAATTGTATATAACTCTTCTTTACTGTATATTAATTTTTTGTTCTTCCTTATCGTTCATCTTCGCTTTATTTTGCTTTGCTTCAGCTATGATAAAGATACATCTACTCTTGCATTGCCTGTTTATGCATTTTTGGGTAGAAGCAATGAAGAGGGTGTGTTTGTTTGGGTTCATTTCAAAACAGTGTTTCTCAGAAATCCCTTACTGCACCTTTAAACTAAAGATCACAAATAAGACTCCATTGGGCCGAATGTTTCTGAGCACACAGGCAGAACCTGATTTCACCAATTGCAACATGTCATCAAAGATGTTGATCCAGGATTTGTTTGTTGATCCAAGTTTAGGCTTGCAACCAGGGTTGGGTGCTTCTACATAAGGTTTTATTCACTTCCTTCTGATTTTAAGGATAATTTAAGGGTATGGTTATGCTTAGGGGTATGGATCTGGTTAGGATTACATTTTTAGATAGGAATGCTGTTCCAGGATCAACAAAATATATTGACTAACTCTGCAAAATGAGGACGTATGAGCACACAGTGGCAGCAGCATTTCCATTACAAAGTTCACTATTGGTGGAAATGTTCTACGAAGGTTCCGCTCTTAGAGATGTTAAGCGTGAGCATCTTCCACACTCATTTGCTCCCCATTGTATTATTGAGGGGCATAAACTAGGACTGATTCCCTTCCCATGCTTCAACATTCACATCAGAGAAACAGGCCTGCGGTTTGAGCAAACACCGCCAGACACGCTCACATTTACACAGTCCAGATCAAGCCTGGAGTCGCTGCAAATACGAGACATTTACATCCAGGCATTTACTGCTCACCATCTGTGCTCGTTTGACTCAGCCTGCGATCCGTATATCTGTGTTCAGCGTCTGTCTCATCACCCCGCACTATTGTGTCACTTCCATCCTCCTGAAAGTAGTATGAATCTATCTCCAAGGAAACTGGAAAAGATATGTGGCGTTTGTGTCTGTCTGTCTGTATTTGGGGGGATTAGCCAGTGTTTAGACAGAGCTGTTACAAACATCAGAAACATCAATGAGCGGCGTTCTCCGAGGCACTACAGAACCCTCTGGCTATAATGAGTCCCTCTCCTCCTCCGGAGTCACTCTGGAAGCAGTGGAGGCACTGAAGCCCTATCGACTGTAATGACTCTCACGCTGACAGGCAGGAGCCAGCAGGGCAGCAGTTGCACCAGAGCCCCACTGCTTTTAATGACAGCCAGAGAAACTGAGGAACGATCGTGGGAGCTGCAATGGAGTTGACAGTCTCAGTGCAGTAGCGATCTGTCAGGCCTCAGTGAACACACACACGCAAACTCGCACTCGCGCACCCCGAAGTAGACTTGTGGAAGCTGTGGCAGTGTAAACATCTCTATTCTGACGCACACACAAAAGAAACCTTTTCATTAAGCAGGAACAATTAACCAGTCTTCTTGCTTTGCCTCCGCCTACATATGCAAGCCCATATGCAAATGAGGTACAAACGAGAAGCCTTAAATTGAATTACACCGGGCTCTAATTTCTTGAGCAAAGTGAACAGTTAATCTCGGATGATATCCTGAATAATGAGATGTAATTAGCATGTTGGGGTCGTCTGAAGCACCTCGTTAGATACGCTCCTGATCCTCCTTGTTATCTGCCAGTCATAACAATATGCACTTAGACAACATTTACTAGCATGAGTTATCATCACAAAACCTGGGTACAGATACAAAAGAATGATAACACACTCCCTTTCATAGACACACACACACACACACACACGCCTTCTTACACAAACACACCAGCACAGATCAAATTTATAAACAATAAATATTTCATAATTATTTATTAAAAACTGACAATTAAAATGTTAATTCAGTATGATTATTCAAAAATAAATTATTTTAAATCTCAAAACGTGCTTTTCAAAAGTTTAACTACTTTTAAACAACATGGCTTAGGGAATGAGAAACAACTGAAACAACTTTATGTTCAATGATCTGGATATAAAACAATAGATTTAACTAACGTTCACTCAAAGCTTCACTCATTTGCCACAATTTGTCTTTGAATCATCTTTATTCATGTGCTTTTCTTTGCAAATATTAGTGTGATCAATTCCGATTACAATTTTCCTTCATACAGTTCTCCAAGCCATCTTTCAGCTTGACATAGCAGTTAATTTCACATTCAAAATGCACTAAAACTAACAAAACACTTCATTTATGTCTAAAAACTGTACATTTTTAATAAATTTAAATATATATTATAAATATTTATACAGTATAACATGAAACAATGTGAATAACTCACTTAACGAAAGAACTCCGGTTATATTTTCTGTATTGGTGTTTGCATGTGATTACCTGCGTGTGAGTAGGTGGTATATTCCTCCTGCCGTAGATACCCAGCAGAGCATCCCGCGTGAGTGAGATGTTGAACTTGACATACTCAGGGTGGTGAACCGTAATGTGAAACCTCCAGAAGAGTCCAGGAGGAATTGCTTGGACCAGCTGTGTCCCGACGGCCACCTCTCCCCTCTCTATCACCCTGCCTCGCTGAATCACCTCTTTATCTGTGAAGACAAATGGAAAAATCAAACTAACATACTGTACGTCCAATTTCCATGATTTATCCAGAGACAAAAATAATTGAATGAAATGATTGGACCAAGTGTTTGCCATGTGGATCCGCAACATAAGCTGTAAAGTGTTAGTTTATGTCATTTATTCTTCTTGTTCCAAACCTGTATCACTTTCTTTCTTCCATGGAACACAAAAGGAAACCTTTTCAATGATATTCTGGTCGTTCTTTTTAATGAAATTACAATGATTGTGGACTGTAGCTTTCAGGCTTCAAAAAGGACACAAAAGTGCCATAAAATTCTCATCAAAATAGTCTATGTGGCTCATGCACAATAGTCTCAGTCTCATATTCCATATGATAGCTTTGTGTGAGAAATATACTGAAATATTATGCAGATGACTTTTATGGTGCTTTTTTGCAATTTTATTGCTTGACAGGCCCAATCCTTACTCACTTTCAATATGTGAAAAAGGCTGGTCATACATTCTGTAAATGTATGAAGGATATTCTTCATACATTTACATAAAGTAATGCAGGTTTGAAACAACATGAAGGAGAATAAATAATGGGAGATTTTTTTTTATTATTATTGAACAATTTATTTAAAGTTCAAAAACCATTTCCTCTTAAATCAGACCCTAAAAGCGTACACTTAAATTCAGCTTTAGGATGACAGTAGTTAAAGATTACAAATGATGCAACTGAGCTCAGGTTCTCTGATGCATGGTCACACAAAGGCTGTATATGTAAAAAGAATTTGAAAAAAAATGTGAAAAAAGTGCCAGAGGGCTTTTAAATGAATCCTGTCTCTGATGCTATCAACATAGACGCCTCCACATCTAAACGTCAAAAAGAATGATGTATTTTTCAGAGGTTCAGTTGATGTGAATCAAAAGTGATCATCTCCAGGACTCTTTGAAAAGCTCTGCTGTCTAGAGTCAAATTCAGGTGACGGCAAAGATGAAACGGCACCTGCCGTATCGAGACAGAGCTTTGGTAGCAAGACCAAAACCCTTATGTGCTCTCAGGTGCAAGGTTATTTACATTACCTTTGATAGAACAAGCACACCTGTGCATTAATACGTTCATGCCCACATGTAGTGGGGTAGTGCAGCCTAGTGGTCAAAGATCTGGGCTAGACAACCAAAAAAAAACTGCAGGCTCAAACCCTGCAAAGGCAATTCTTGAACTATGATCATTATGCCCTTGAGCAAGACACTTAACACCTGAGGTAGGTTGCTTCAGGGTGAACATCATTGCATCATAACGTGAAGAAAGGTGGAAGTTGCTGAAACAACGTGTTTAAAGGGCCAAAAAGGCCCCTATCACAAAAATTGTACTCTCTCGCTCTCGAATAACATTTACACTATCATTCAAAAGTTTGGAATCACTAAGATATCTTTTTTGAAAAATTTATATTTGATCAAAGGACAGTAAAGATATTTATAGTGTTTTAAACTATATCATATAAAGCTGTTCTCTTTCTATTTTTGGTGTATGGGGTAGTCGTGGCCTAGTGGTGAGGGAGTCGGGCTTGTAACCTGAAGGTTGCTGGTTTGAATCCCACGCCGGCAGGAATTGAAGATGGGGATTGTGAATGAACAGCACTCTCTCCACCTTCAATACCATGACTAAAGTGTCCTTGAGCAAGACATCTAACCCCTAATTGCTCCCCTTGTAAGTCGCTTTGGATAAAAGTGTCTGCTGAAAAATGAAAATGAAGAGAGATCTTACTGAGGACAAACCAGATGGTGGCTGGAGATGATGAGATGAGATGAGAGGATATTTTTCCCAAACAAAGAATCACAGTTTCCACAAAAATATTAAACAGCACTGTTTAAAACATTGATAATAATAATCAATGTTACCAAACTCACATATTGGAATGATTTTTGAAGGATCATGTGACACTGAAGACTGGAGTAATGACTGCTGAAAATTTTGGTTTGTCATCACAGGAATAATTAACATTTTAAAATCTATTAAAATAGAAAACTTATTTTACATTGTAACAATATTTCACAATATTACTGTTTTACCATATTTTTGAACAAAAAAGTCTAGTCTTGTATCACCACCGAATTCAGGCAGCATGAAGTCAAGACATTGAGGATGCTAAATTGCCAGTGGATTTTTGATATCTCAAACTGTTTGGCCGTGGTGAGGCAATGAATTTATGGCGAGAAAAGAGAAACAGAAAATGTGTTATAACTTACATTGATTAAGTACATTGATTCATTTTTATAAAACCTCAGCTGTGTGTTCTTTGTAGGAGGCCAATCACATGGATATGCCTGTAATGGGTCAAAGTTATAGTGCCACAAACTGGCAGCAAGAAGTGTGTCACTTTCAAAATGCTTTGAGATCACCCTCTTATTTTTACCCGATTTGCTTCAAACTTCACTAGAATAAAGTCAAGATATGGCGAATGTAGACCTGTTAAATGATTTTTGATATTTTAAACACTGTTGCCATAGCATAAAACAACACACACGTCAGGATTGTCATCCTGTAGACAAGGGCAAAACCTTAAAAATGGAGGCATGGAGGAGGGGCTCTATAGCGCAATCTTTTGACAAAAAGGTTAGTTTAACCTATAGTCACCAAACTCATTACAGATATCGTTCTCATTAAGCCGGACAACTTTTTAATTTACAGTCATTAGCTCCGACCAACAGGAAGTCAGATATTTTGGTTTGAATGTGGAGTTTTTGAATAATCAAGGTCTGAATTTTTAACTACTCCTCCTCATGGAATCGCCACCAAACTTTCTGAACATGATGACAAGATACCGAAGATGCTAAATTGTGAACGATTATGGGATATCTCCAATGGTGTTGCCATGGCGAGGGTTCAAAGTAAGGACAAAAAAGGGTAACAGAAATCTTTCATATCTTGTAAAATCATTGTTTGACTTTTAAATTAATATGTTTGGTAATTGAACTGGATGAATTTAAAATGAATGTACTATATTTCAGAACAATACATTTGTTTTCTTTAAAAAATTTCGTCTGAATCTCACACACTCTCTCTCTGTTTGTTTCCTAGACATGGCCATTACAGAAGGTCATGTGCTGTGTTTGCGAGCATCATGTAACAACGCATATGTCTTTAAATGAATTATTTATTGATATAATTCAAATGTATTAAAAGTACATTTCACACTTGCAATACAAAACTTGCAATAGTGAGCAGAAAAATCTGGACACGTATCTTACTCTTACCTGACACTGATATAAAAATCATCTTTGCAGTTTCTGTGATTTGGCTCAATTGATCAGTTCTATAATTTAACTTTTTCACCGGATACCACCCATATTGAAATTAAATGAAAGCATGCTTTTGGTGCTTAAGATTAGTGCACAAACAATAGCTCAAGTACGTCAAAAAACATGCAGACAACTGTTAGGATAATACAACATCACCAATCACATACATTTGCATTAAGACTGAATTAAATTTCTCAGAGTACGGTTGAGTTTGCGCAAGTAACAGAGTGTAATTTGCTCAGGAATTTTTATAGAGGTCGTCTGAGAAAAACACAGACATGGCAGATTAGGACGGTATTCTGCAATTATTTGAAGTTAACCTATGACATTCTATGACATTAAATTCATGTAAATTTAAATGATCTCATGGATATGGCTGTTGTGGTTTGTGTTCATATGGGCACCGACTGCTCCAGTAAATGTGGTGTATTCAAATGACGTTTTAAATGCCTATTTCCCACATTGCACAGTTACCCTGAAGCCACCAGGTTGACAACGCCACCATGCTTGGGTCCGTCATCACTACTTGCAGCTATATTTATTATTATTATTAATAATTAAAAAATACAAACATCTTATTGAACGTTTGAGCGGTAATGTACATATCTAATTCAAATAACCACTTCAGGACATTCATACCAATTATCTGTTTATGTAATTACTTTTGGCACTTCATAAATTCCTGTGATATTTATATTTCAGTGTATGAACGATTTACATAGGCATATTTCCCATTACCCTTCCATTGGATCAGGTTGTGTAGATAAATATTCTATTCTATTTGTTTATTCTTATTTATTCTTATTTTTTTTCTATTTTATTCTATGAACATGGCAAAACAATTTCTAATAAACAAGGATGTTTTCTTTAATTTGCACTTTATCAAACTCTACAGCCCTACAGAGATAGAAACACACCTCAGGCTTTAAAAAATGACCTCATAATCTCAGGGGTTATCTGACAGAAAATTATTTACTGTTGTTTACTGACATTAATTAAATGGCAAATAAACTCAGAATGAATATACAAACACACGCAGACATAGACACACACACACACATCCTTGTTTATACTACTTTTTGGGGTCCAAATGACGCCACAAAGATAGTAAGATTTTTTTACCACAACGTCGTAAGGAATTTATGACATCAGTTCTTCAGGTAGACCTCACAAAAACAAAATCGTATATAAGAATGTTAGCCAAAATCTTAAAAATCACTATAGTATGGCTCTTCCTTACCACTATCCCTAAACCTACTGCCTCAGGAATCTAACGTAATTCGAACATTCATATATATATATATATATATATATATATATATTCTTATATATCTATAAGAATGTTTGAATTACGTTACATTCCTGTGACAGTAGGTTTAGGGATAGTGTAGAGAAGGACGATAGTATATTGAGTCAACATTTAGTCTCATATTAAAGATTTTGTCCTTGTGGAGGTTCAAGTAAAAGGACCAAACAAAGTCAAAGATTCCGTATTTCGTTTATTTTGCTATCTTAGGGAGGACATTCCATAGGCGTAATGGTTTTTATACTGTACAAACTGTACTTTCTCTCCCCCTACACCACCGCTACTCCTAAACCTACCCATCACAGAAAACATTCTGGATTTTTACATTTTTAATAAAACATTGTTTAGTATGTTTTTAAAGCTATTTTAAATATGAGGACTCATGAAATGCCTTTATAAAACATGTTTTACATTGTAATACCAGTGTAATACCCATATCATTATACAAATGTGTGTCCTCATAAATCATGAAAACAAGCACACACACAGACACACAACCTCTCTTAGCTTTAGCTGTAGGCAAAGACTAGGCATTTAGGCGCATTGTATGAAATTAATTAATATCATTAATATCAGAATATTAATATCGCACTGTATAGAAATCATATGTAAAATTACTTAAGTAGCGCACACACATACCTGGCTGTGTGGTATTGAGTCCTGGCAGGTGAACAGGAGTGAAGGTGAAATCGGCTCCCGGCAGAGGCTGATCATCTTTACTCATGCCGTTCTCATAGAGCTCTCCTTCCACTCGCTTCAGATGCCACGGCAACCCCAGCAGATGAACGACTGCAGATTCAACAATAGCACAAAAGTCAAGTCACCTTTATTTATAAAGTGCTCAGTACAATACAGATTGTTACAGAGCAGCTTTACAGTGGTAAACAGGAAAATAATTCAATGATGCAAACAGAATTCAATTCAGCTGTAAAGCAGCTCTAAAAAGCAATATTAAAGTCATTCATTATTTTTATTCATTAAATAATTAAGATAGAACAAAAGAATATTAGATAGACAGATAGATGGACAGCTAGAACGGTAGATAGATAAATAGAGAGAGAGAGAGAGAGAGAGAGAGAGAGAGAGAGAGAGAGAGAGAGAGAGAGAGAGAGAGAGAAAGAGAGAGCGTTAAGTCACCTTTAATTATATAACACTTTTTACAATGCAAATTGTGGCAAAGCAGCTTTACATTAATAATTGGCAAATCATTTTTGGCTGCACAGCAGCTGTCAAAGAAAATGGTGTCATTGTCCAGCTTATTCTATTTATTATTGATTCATTCCATTGCAAATATCAATAGTTATTAGTCAAGTTAATTTATGTATATCAGCACTGCAGAAAACAGTGATGTAATCGTCCGACTCAGCTCAGTTCACATACAATGTGATATGCAGGCATATCAAAAACACTGCTGAATATCAAGCAAGTGTCCCCAACTTAAGCAAGCCAAAGGCAACAGCGGCAAGGAACCAAAACTCCAACAAAATGGAGAAAAAAAACCTTGGGAGAAACCAGGCTTAGTCGGGGGGCCAGTTCTCCTCTGGCCAACAGTGAACACTTGCCTGATACTCAGGTAGAGTTACAGGTCATAAGTCCGATTGGAGTCGCAACAGTCAAAATATTTAATCCAGTTCCATCTAGATATAGATAGATAGATAGACAGATAGATAGATAGATAGATAGATAGATAGAATAGATAGATAGATAGACAGACAGAGAGACAGACAGACAGACAGATAGATAGATAGATAGATAGATAGATAGATAGATAGATAGATAGATAGATAGATAGATAGATAGATAGATAGATAGATAGATAGATAGATAGATAGATAGATAGTGCAGATAGGCAGACGGACAGATGACAATGTGATTAGAAAGGATGTCTAGAAGAATTTATTCAGATTTTGCATGAGAAAAGTCTTCTGTTTTTTCATATATCTGAACTTGCATGTGCGCACACATACATTTAAGGTCTTCTCTTATCCCATCATCTCTTGAATGTGTGAGAAAGGCTGCAGAGGAGGATTCTGGGAGTGGAATATAAATCGCTCAGGTGGCATTTTATGATCTCTCAGCAGTGAAAGGCCTTTGGCGCATGGTAATGACCTCATCCTAATTACAGCCAATAAAAAGGACAAACTCTCATTCTGCTCACCTCAGGGCCCCTGATACCAGCTATCTCATCATGCAGTTTCCCTCTCTCTCATTCTCCGGTGTGTGTGTGTGTGTGGGATTTCAGTCGATCAGGGAAATGAGGTGAGAAGATATACTGACGACGAGCTCTGGAACAGGGAGTGAAAATCAGGTTATTCTCGCAGCTAGTTTCTCCCTCTCATTCCCTCCCGTTCCTCAGGCGCATAGGAGTTGCGTGTGGGTTTGCGTGTGTGCACGTTGGGCTCTGCCGTGAGGAGGCGTCTTTACGAGCCATAAAGAGGGATTGGTGTCTCAGCAGGGAGCTGGATCTACATGATCCTCTCCTTTATCTCCCCCTATTCACCCTCATCTCTCTCCCTCACTCTCTCTCTCTCTCTCTTCCTCTCTTCCTCATACACACACAAAGTAGCTGCCATTGGCTAAATGACAGATCACCCCAAGCACTGCAGATCAGCTTAAACACTGAAACGAACTGGGTCCAGAGTTCAGTTCAAGAATGGACATAAGATACTTTTCTATTGTCCCATTCACACTTGAAATAAACTGTTTTTAGTGATTGGATAGCACTTGATCAGACCGTGATTGATACCACTTTTAGAGTTGGTCAAGGACAAATTCTGACATAACTAAACGAATACAGATGCTGCACAACAAATAATCATTATCTGTCTCTTTGATGGCCAGAAATATATATTTTCTGTCTAGCATTTCCCATCCATTGACATTGATATCATAACTTCTGTGGTAAAATCTCTTTTAGTCTTACTAAGCGCTGTTGCAACTTTTTCTTTTTATTCTTTTATTCTAAAACAACAGATATTGCACTCTTATGATCTGCTCACCCAATTTAATAAACAGTATTCCATGAATTATTTCTCTGAACTACATGCAGAAGTACTTGTTTCTTTCCCCAAATCCTTTTTCATATCTCTCTCCTGGTTGCAGGTGCACTTTTTTCGCCCTTTTAATATATCTCTTGTGAACGTCTGGGTATTGGACAAAGGGTAAAACAATAAAACATAGTAAAAAGTTTCCAATACAGTTAAATAAATAAAATAAAAAAATAAGCCTTATGTTCAAGAAGCATCAGCATCATACGAATTGATTTACCCAACTCATTAAGTTTATATGTTTGGTGGTAATGACACACACACACACACACACACACTCACTGTTTCCTTTATATCACATTTTAAACAAGCAATAATATTTCTATGAAGGATTTTCATAATGTAAGAATGAGAGTCTAAGTCTAGGTAGAAGTTTCCAAGACCTTCTAAAAACACGTTCAGTGTCATAAAAATGTATTATTTACCCAATTCATTAGAGTTTTCGTCTGTTTAGAAAAAAAATTATGCACTGAGCTTCAAACAGGACAAGAGAAAGAAGGTGGGTGAGATTGACAGAAGAGAAATTGATAGATGGGCAGATCGATGACATCACAAAGCTTTCTATAGGTGTGTGCGTAAGCGAGAGCTGTCCTGTGTGCATGTGTGTGTACGGGATCACAAAGCGCTTTAAAGGTGCACGTCTGGAAGGTCTCATAAATTCCACGGAGGCCGCATTTCTCTCCCCTGCTGGACTCAGAGCCTTGAACGGCAAACATCGATCCCTTAAAACCTCTAACCTCTCCACTAGTTCTCTCTTTACAACCACTAATGAAGAGAAAAATCTCTCTCTCTCTCCCCTTCTTTCTCTCTGCCATTTTTCTCTCTGACCCTTCTCCTCCACTTTTCCGCTCTCTCTCTCTTTCGACAAGATGGACTACTGTGAAGGATTCAGCACTCTTGAAGGGGAGCGAGAAATAGAAAGCGAGAAGGACACCATTCATCAAGGCTTTTGTTAAATCAACAGATTTTAACATGATTTGTAGAGCGCCGGATAGAGCTGGAAACATACAACATTGACTACGGGATCCGTCGCATACGTATGCGTATGCACAAGAAAAAAGAGAGAGAGATAGCGTGAGAAACAAAGAGACATGTTTCACAGGGAAGGACTGAGAGCTGTTCACTAGACAAAAGTCCCACATACATCAAAGCTAGCTTTAACCTTGATGCTGAATAGCAGACTACCCTGAGACTGAGAAATGGTTAAGCTCTCTGAGTTTAATGTCACACCACAGTTTGTTAATATCCTCAGCTAGGAAGCTGGGCTAAAAGAAATGGATTCGTTTATTGTGTGTCCTGGCTATCGGTCAATGAGAACAATAAGCTTTTGTGGGCTGGCCATTGTGGCGGCGAGTCAATGTTGAAAAAGGCACAAGCTCCGCATCCGGGCAAAAACCCGATCCCCTCAGGACATCTAGAGAGAATGGTCTGGAAGATATTGAATTAAGGGATGTAACGGACAGGAGGCGGACATTTTCACATCTAGCTGCTGTTCTGAAATGATGGAAATGTTGTTTAGATGAGGAATGTTGTAGATGGGTGGTTCAGGTTAAATTAATAGAGCAGTTATGAGGCTGGGCGGACAGCTTCTGAGGGAGGGGCTTACAGCCAATGACAGGAGAGGAGAGTTTGTGTGAATTGATCGTCGTTTGTTGAGATGATGTAAAAATGCTTCGCATGAATGTTTGGTGGGGTCGTATTTCCAGAGGACACCGCCATTGCCTGACCTCCCCACTTTGCCCAACTGAGATAACTCTGGGACTTTAAAATGATGACAGAAGACAAATGTTTTAAGGAGAGATTAGGCCTTTCTCGTCAAGTGGAGAAGATAAACCCTCGCTTTTAGTGGAGAGAACATAGACACCTCTTCCTTATTGAAACATGTGTAGTCCTTCCTTCCTATATTAAAGGACTGAGATGATTACCAGCATAAATATGTAATTTTCTTTATGATTGTGAAAAATGCAAAAAACAAACAAACAAAAAACAAAACAAAGATTTTCATTACTGGAAATTTTTCATTGATGTCAAACAATCAGATTTTAGCCCTCTTCAAACATACATTAAGACTTATCAGACAAAGACACTCTTAAAATACCTTAAAAAGCCAAAACTTGAGAATCTGGAAGGGTAACACACAATTAAATCATCATTTTGAGTAGAGGAACTGAAACTCAATTCCGGATATCACAAAACAACAAGTTACCAAACATAATCCAAACAAAATCAATAATGACTATGTAAATAAAACTAGCAAACAAATGCAATTTTATTAATTATGTATGCCACAGTGCGTGCTGGGAAGAGAGCAAATGGACAAACCACAAAACCCTTTTCCCATGTAAGCCCATTCTAGGATTTCAATTTTAGGAGGGGCTGAGCCCCCTATCAGAAAATGAGCTGATCTGGCTCAAAAGAAAACATCTGTTTTAAGTGTGAAATGTCACGAGTTTGAACCTTTTTCTTCAGACAACTTCTTAAAAATTAATGAATTAAAACAACATCTGTGAGTCAATTTATATACAGTATATATCCAAATGTGGCGTATCTTATTTTTTTGTTTCACTGTAATAGAGAGAATTTGGATAGAGAAAAAAAGAATGTCTGTCAGTACAATGTGAAGCTGAACATCTCACCATGACACTTACGATATAGACACATCAACTTTACATTTCAAATATATAATTACATATAATACATTAACTTTACATTTCAAATACACTTCAACTTTTTTTGAAGTGAATGGTATGGGGATGATTGTGGCAACTGATGCCGTTAACTTAACTGTCATTAACTTATCATTAACCGTTAACAAGATTATGGTAAATTAGAATGAAATGAAATCACAATGGATAAGTGTCTGTGACCCATTAAAATACCAAATAAATTTTCCAGTGGTTTAGTTTTACATGCGCAAATAGCAACATAAACAACAGAACAAGAGGATTCATATATCATCACATCACGCACCTGCTTTGCTTCAGTGAACAGAGAAAAACTGTAAAATTATATGTGTATATATATATATATATATATATATATATATATATACATACAGTGAGTACAGAAAGTATCTTACATTTTTCACTCTGTTATATTGCAGCCATCTGCTAAAATCATTTAAGTTCATTTTTTCCTCATTAATGTACACGCAGCACCCCATATTGACAGAAAAACACAGAATTGTTGACATTTTTGCAGATTTATTAAAAAAGAAAAACTGAAATATATCACATGGTCTTAAGTATTCAGACCCTTTGCTCAGTATTTAGTAGAAGCACCCTTTTGATCTAATACAGCCATGAGTATTTTGGGAAAGATGCAACAAGTTTTTCACACCTGGATTTGGGGATCCTCTGCCATTCCTCCTTACAGATCCTCTCCAGTTCTGTCAGGTTGGATGGTAAACGTTGGTGGACAGCCATTTTAGGTCTTTCCAGAGATGCTCAATTTGGTTTAAGTCAGTGCTCTGGCTGGGCCATTCAAGAACAGTCACAGAGTTGTTGTGAAGCCACTCCTTCGTTATTTTAGCTGTGTGCTTGTTGGAAAGTAAACCTTTGGCCCAGTCTGAGGTCCTGAGCACTCTGGAGAAGGTTTTCGTCCAGGGCATGCCTGTACTTGGCCGCATTCACCTTTCCCTCGATTGCAACCAGTCGTCTTGTCCCTGCAGCTGAAAAACACTCCCACAGCATGATGCTGCCACCACCATGCGTCACTGTTGGGACTGTATTGGACAGCTGATGAGCAGTGCCTGGTTTTCTCCACACATACTGCTTAGAATTAAGGCCAAAAACTTCTATCTTGGTCTCATCAGACCAGAGAACCTTATTTCTCACCATCTTGCAGTCCTTTAGGTGTTTTTTTTTTTTTTTAGCAAACTCCATGCGGGCTTTCATGTGTCTTGCATTGAGGAGAGGCTTCCGTCGGGCCACTCTGCCATAAAGCCCCGACTGGTGGAGGGCTGCAGAGATGGTTGACTTTCTACAACTTTCTCCCATCTCCTGACTGCATCCCTGGAGCTCAGCCACAGTGATCTTTGGGTTCTTCTTTACCTCTCTCACCAAGGCTCTTCTCCCCCGATACCACAGCTCTAGGAAGGGTTCTGGTTGTCCCAAACGTCTTCCATTTAAGGATTATAGAGGCCACTGTGCTCTTAGGAACATTAAGGGCAGCAGAAATTTTTTTGTAACCTTGGCCAGATCTGTGCCTTGCCACAATTCTGTCTCTGAGCTCTTCAGGCAGTTCCTTTCACCTCATGATTCTCATTTGCTCTGACATGCACTGTGAGCTGTAAGGTCTTATATACAGGTGTGTGGCTTCCCTAATCAAGTCCAATCAGTATAATTAATCACAGCTGGACTCAAATGAAGGTGTAGAATGATCTCAAGGATGATCAGAAGAAATGGACAGCACCTGAGTTAAATATATGAGTGTCACAGCAAAGGGACCATGTCATATTTCAGTTTTTCTTTTTTTGAATAAATCTGCAAAAATTTCAAGAATTCTGTGTTTTTCTGTCAAAATGGGGTGCTGTGTGTACATTAATAAGGGAAAAATGAACTTAAATGATTTTAGCAAATGGCTGAAATATAACAAAGAGTGAAAAATTTAAGAGGGTCTGAATACTTTCCGTACCCACTGTATATTTATATGTTTCTATTCATTTTTGTGACGAGCTCCACAAGTTCACGGAAAGGAAACCGAGATGACAGAAAGTTCATCCTGTTTGTTTCCTTTTTTTTTACAATGTATTTAAAGTTGTTTCCACTGTTAAAATTCACTTCACGCACACTCACCATATCCATTCTAGCACTGCTAAATTGACATTGCAGCCTGTTCATTATCAAAATAAAATACAGTCAACCAAACACAGTCAACCAAAATGTTACACTGCTCAATTGAAATACTCCGTAGTACAGTTCAGTGTGACCACAACCCCACTGTGGTGCTACACCAAGTACATTTTTGCACATGTAAAGGTTGTATAGTTAAGCATCCAATTTTGAGCCAAAAGAGAGAGGTAGGCTATTTGAGCCCAACACCGTTTCTGTTTACGCTTTGTTTTGTCTTGTGTAGTGGACAGCAGGCAAGATGGCAACCCCTTTCTACACAACAGGGAAGTTTCATTTCAAAGTGATCAGGCTAGACAACAAACAGATGCATTTTGCCTTCTGATAAAACAACACTTCTTGTGGAGAACAGGAAGGGTAACATTAACATACAGTGACCCTCACGCAGGAACTGCTGTGTTCTTATCAAGGTGTAAACAATCATAAATTACTTAGAACCAACTGGAAAAACAAGGTTTGCCATGTGGCTTGAAACCACAAAGAACGGACAGATCTTCACAGAAAATTCTAATACACAAAATGTACAAAAGGGAGAAAATCTTCTCCATATATATTTACAGAACTGTATATTCTTAATCAGTGCTGTTTGTACATGCAAAGTATACAAACTTACCATGCATGAATGTATGGTAATATTTCAACACCATCCAATGATCTTATGGCCCTGTTTATTTAAGATCCGTTTTGGTCTATCGGTTCACAATTGTTTCAACCAAAGTTTCAACGAACTGTGCTGATTTCTTGGAGGGGAGGGTCTATGGGTTGGCAGACTCAGCCTTAGACGTCACCACCCACAAACCATTGGTTGAACGTCTGATGCATATGGCACAAATGCCGCGATGCCAAACCCCCTCACAGAAGAACAACGCCGTCGTGTTCAAAACTGTAACAATGAGCGCTTACCAGGATCAACTAAACACTGGATTTTCAAAAGTATGTGCACTTTGTGGCTCCATTGTTGCAGTAATCTTGCATGTTAGAAAACAGGAATGGTGAGAGAACATTGTGTTTGGAACTTTTTCGTCTTCAAACCAAACTACGGTCAAATGTATTACTGTGGCCACCTCTGAAAACATCATCCAATCAAAATGCTGCATTGGAAAGGAGCCAATTTGCAAATCCCTCTTTCACAGGAAAGATTACAAGGTTCTATTCAAGACTAAGAAGTGCCCTATGCTGCTGAACAGGTTGTTGCTTTAAGTTCAACCCTACATTTTTGTAAAGTTGCTCTCTCAAGACTCCGATGATCTAAAGAGAGAAACAAGGAGGTTCTGCAAAAGTGAATTTGGGTAGTTTGGAACCAGCACCTGTGTATAAAAGAGATAACTGTCTATTTAAGCAGATTTATTTGTAAATTTTCGTCATTCAAAAAGAGAAAGCGAAAACTAAGACTGCATGTTTACAAACCATAAACAAAGCTGCGCTTGCTTACCGTTTTGAATATCAATCATGCTGATCACGTTCTTTATTCCACTCCATTCATATTATTATGAAAATATTCGTGCATTCAAATGCTCAGGTAAGATGACGTAAAACCTTCTGTCTGTGCCGTCATGACTTCTGCTTATATTCTTGTGCACTGATTCGTTTGCTATACTGAACAGCACATCAGAGTTCTCTCTCTCACCTATGACCCAACGGCGATTCAACATATCGAAAAAGCCAACGGGGACCAACTTCAGCCGATGGTGCGGAACACAAAAACTGTCCACCGGCCGGCGGCTTGATGTGTTCCGGGCTTTAGTGAGACTTCAGAACTGTCACCTTCTAGGCTCCTTCATCTACATGTTTCAGAACAAGGGCAGAATCGGAACAGAACAGAAATTTCACTTTGCCAAACCTCTTTCCAGAGACGTGTATATATAAGTGTAAGTGTATATATTCAGTATATGATTTTCTATTTTGCATTACATTTTGTAGAGCTGATGTCAATTAATAACAAATAATCTCAGTTTACTTGTTGAATTCACAATAAGGTTTACCTTATTGTATTCATCTTTCCATAAGATAACATGTAACTGCAATAGTAGCATGCAATAGCAGCATGCAACTCACTTGTATTTATCAATCTCATGCACTTCATCCATTCATGGTATCCATTCAGTAGTTGTTAGTTACTCGTCTATGCTTTTGTTAATAAAACCCTTTTATTATACGTATCTTCCTTGAGTTGTTAATACAGTAAGAGGCTCTACAAATTAAAGGCATCTCACAAATCCTTCAGATTGGTCATATGCCAAACTCCCTCTTTATTTTTTCAACAATATGTTCTTTACTGTCATGGTCAACTTCACGGCTGGTGGCCCATTTATTAAGAGGAAGGAATGATCTAAAAACTCTCTCAATATTATTAAAACTAGTATTAAAACTCAATATTAGCATTAAAATAACATTTAAGCCCAAATTCATTATATTTGTTCGGTTATGAATACAGTTAAATTTAAAGGATTTGGTGTGGAGTGAGGGGAACTAAATTAGTCTATAGCTATGTTTATAGTGTTCGTATACATAGTACTATAGTATTTCGCTTTATTACTGATTAAATCGAATTAATCGATCAAAATGTTTACTGTCAGGTAACAGTTAGCCAGTTAATTATAAGCATCCCTATACATTGTTGATGGTTGCAGGACTGGTAAAAGCTTTTTGTTTATTACCTTAGCCAGAAACACATCACCCTGTCTAAACCCAGGGTGGTTTACCAAAGCACAGGGGAGATCATAAACTGTGGTATTTTTCAGCAGGAATGGTTGTGCACTCAGAGCACTGCACATCACCCTGGTTCAAAGGAGCCTGCTAAATGACAAGTGACTTCGTCTAATAAAAGCTGACTAAGCGAATGCATAGACACATTTATTTCTACACACAATGTGCAGAAAGTAGCAAATAATATGTGAAATGGTGTGAGATGCTTGTCGATAGGTGCATCAAAGGATGATCAATAAATTACTGATAAATAATTTTTCTGCAATTTCGTTTAGTTATGCAGTATTTACACACTGCACCCTTAAGAAAAACTCACTTTAAAAAATTAAAATTACATATGAAAAAAATACACTCTTCCTAGTCAAGCATGCATCACAATTCCTTGCCAACGCTCACTCGACTAGACTACTGTAATGCGTTTTTCAGCCACAATCAACCCTCTGCAAATGATCCAGAATGCAGCAGTGGTTTTTAACGAACCCAAGAGAGTGCAAGTTATGTCTCTCTTTGTCTCACTCCTCTAACTGTCAGTTGCTGCCCGCATCAAGTTCAAGGCACTGATGCTTGCCTACAGAGCACTCGGTGGATCTGTACCCTCTTACGTCCACTCACTACTGTAAATCAATGTTCCCTCCAGAAATCTGTAGTCGATCAGTGAGTGTCATGGTACCAGCATAAAGAGGTGCAAAATAACTCTCTCAAACCTCATTGTCCCTCGATGGTGGAATGATCTTCTCCATCTGACTATATCCGAAAAGGTGAATCCCTGTCTACCTTTAAAAACAAGTAAAGACAACTTACAACTGTTAATGGAAAAAATCTCTCCATTCTCTACCCTCTCACCTATATCTCCGCAATACAAGCTATTACTTTTTACTTTTCTAAGCAATTTTGGAACTTTTTATTGTGGCACTTTTCAATTACTGTACTGCTATGATGAACTGCTTTTGTTTAAGTATTCCTCATTTGCGAATCGCTTTGGATAAAAGCGTCTGCTAAATGAATAAATGCAAATCTCAATTGTTTCTCCTAGACAGCAATTATATTAAATGGAAAGTAAAATGAGAGAGAGAGAGAGAGAGAGAGAGAGAGATCTTTCTTTTGAGAAAGTAAAAAGTTCCCTAGTAACCTCATATTCGTCTCCTCTAAAGATCTCAACAACGTCTTGCTTGGGCTTCATATTTGCCAAGATTTCAAAGTCTGCAATGAAAAGCATTTCTAATCTAATTGATCCAAACCAAATGTTCTGAGCTATGCAATTCAATAATTTTATTTTTTATTTTATAACAGCTATATACTCTTAAAGAATGTCAAAAATAATCTCATTTGTGTCATTTTAGTTCTTCTGAGAAAAGAAAATGGATAAGCATCAACAAGACAAAATTGATATTTAAATAAAAGCGAGCAGCGAGCTGTGTCAAAAAAATTTGTTCTTGGTCAAATTTCTTTCACATGATAGATAAAAAGCATAAAAAGGGTAAAGAAAAAAGAAAGGAAGCTAAGATAATTATTTTCACATTACTTCAGATAACTTTATATGAAAGGCCAAGCGTAAAATTCTCTAGTCATTTAATTAAATATCTAAAAAAAAAACACTAAAAACTAAAATTAATCATGCTTCAAGAGCATTTAGAAATCACAACATTATGTACATTTTGGAAAATGGATATTTAAATATTTGCTAAAGAGTAAATTTGACAGTGTTATTAAATTATTAGTGTTTTTAAAGATGAACTTGAATTGAGCATTAGACGATCATCTAAATGTAAAAAATAGAAGAAATGAGCATGCACAATTAAATATTATGCATAGTGTATACACTGTACATGCAAAGTAAATGGCAGAATATATCTAACATTTAAGACTCCAAAGCAGAAAAAAAACAGGGGATTTGAAGATGGGATAAAGCTTTATTTGATGAAACCCCTCTCATGGGGCAGACTAACATGTTAATAAAGTCATCCTATCACTCTGAATGAGCTGTAACCACAGGACCTTAAAAAAGTTTCACCTCTCAGCCTGTTTAATTGTCTTAAGCACTGGCTTTATAAGCTGCCGTTTATTTGAATAGATCTCTGTGACCACTGGCATTCATTTCACTCACAAATACAACCAAATATACAAATGCAAGAGTATATGTGTTCTCTCAACAACATACCTTCCTATCCATCAGCCAAACCCCCCTATTGCTTAGCCTTAGGGTGTGTCTTTATCCTCTGGAAACAAACATGCAAACACACGCAGATACATAAAAAAGCAACTGTCTGATTGCATCCCTTTTAAGGGAAATGGCAGAAAGCCACTGTACTGAGTGGGGTCCTCTGGGTTCTAGCAGGGTTTTTTCATTTTTTCATTGATGTAGTGTTTTGATCATAAAAAGACACATTATGATCCATAAACATGCTTTTGAAGCTATGAAGTCTTTTTCACAACGCCAAATTAGTAAAATTGAAAAAAACATTGAGTGTATGTGTGTGTAAAAACTATGGCTGTCACTTATTAATCTAATTATTTGCTGTGAAAATCCCCCAAAGGAAGATGATTAAAAGAAAGATAGAAGCAGTGAACAGCACTGAATCATGCAACAAAGACTGATGTGCATGTGTATATGAGTATATCTCATAAATGGCTGCTTAATTATGCATCTGCTAGGTAGAAGGAAACATCACGAACAGCATATGTGTATAAAGTGAAAATGAATAATACAGCAGCGGATGCCAGATTCACCGGAGAGAAAACTACGCCCACGTTCATACCCATATGTCTACTGCTTCCTGCTCCATGGCCTTTTGAGCTTTTAATGTTGAATGGGTTCCCGCCTTTTCCACCTTACCACGCCCTCACAATACTGCCTCACCTCCTTCTGTACTGCCATGTCATACACGGCTCCATCATCTCCATTCCTGCATCACTTCATCATTTACCTGTCGGTTTTTATCACTATGAGATTCAGTAAATCTACTTTCAATAAAAAGAATTTCTGGAATAAATGAAGTTGTACAGTTTATAGTCACATAAGAGGTGCTTTTCAAAGTTTTTAATGCCATGGACCCTGTATATTCTTCTAGCCAATCACAGCCCAACAGAGTCATTTACTACAACCAATCCATTGTTTATTTGGTGGAGTAAGTTAAAGAGATCAAATTTTTCTTGATCTTTTGAAATAAAACTTCAGTGTACTACTATGAAATAATAAAGAATTTTCGCAACTCAAAATTTCTGACCCAGTCCAGAAATATCATATACTGCAGTTAAGCTCATCCTCATAAAAACAGCTCATTCTGAAACGCTTGAATGTGATGGCAGAAACTCAAATTCATTAACATATAACTGCTCACTGTTAGTCAGAAACGCCTATTCAGTGTGTGTATTAGGCCAAGAAATCGTTACAAAATCTGCTCATTTCAGTCTGTCCTGTCACAGTATGATGCAGGCTTTGCTGAACGGCTGTTTAAAATGATGATTCCTTATAGCTAACAAATAAAAACAAATAAATAAACAAACAACTTGACTAACATTGTATTATGAGGTAAGATATATTTCGAAAAGGATAATAGGTTATTTAGTTTTCTTTCTTTCACATTATCTTTGATTTCTGCAATCTTCTGACAGAGTTTGAAGCCGCTATAGCACCATAAATCAAGATAATTAAAACCTGGCTGATGTGGCTGGACATTTTAGCTTTTGTGCTGACATTTTTAGTTTGGATTGATGGAGGTTTGTCTCACTGAAACCACCATACTTAGTCCCCTGGATACTATCAGCTATCTGGGTCATTGCACTCATACAAAAACACCTCCCATTTATCCCTCCAAAGTGAGCAACACAAACCCGCAAAAACCTACCTTTGACACACACCGAAAAACTCACGTACGTAATAAAATGTTTGTTATTATGGGGCATCATTGACTTTAAAAAACTTTAAAACCGTCTATCTCTTTAACACAAAAACACACACACAGAGAGAGAGAGAGAGAGAGAGAGAGAGAGATTCACTCAGTGCCTTTGATACATTTTCATCAACAATTATTGATTGTCTCTCTCTCTCTCTCTCTCTCTCTCTCTCTCTCTCTCTCTGTCCCTGCAGGGTCCTTGACTCAATTAGGACATAACAAAAACACACACACATTCACACCCCACTTAATGTCTTCATAGTGTGTGCAAGTCTGGTACCTAATGTGTGCTTGTTAAAGTAAAAATTGTGGTGAGGCCAGATGATACAGCCTCATTAAATTCATTCAATTAAATATACACACAGACCAATTAAAACCCTTCTCTTAGGATAAACACTCTATTAAAACATCTGACCTTAATCTAAACTGGAAACTCAGTACTGTCCCTTATTCTTTCTCTAATGATAATTATATACTCATGCCTGAACAGAATTCAACAGAAAGCTCTTATGATATAACTTTACAATAAAATTTCTTTAAAGTCTATCATCCATAAAATTACACACATCTCACCCTGTGTTTTTTAAATATTTTGGCTAATAATGCTTTCAGTTACCACTACATTAGTCTCAGCTCCAATTAATAATTATTCAATTATATATAAATATATATATAATAAAACTGAAGAATGAGTCAAAACTAAGGTATATCTTTTTCAATCCCCCCCCCCCCTATTTCCATTCCTCAGATATGACAAAACAATCAGTGAAGAAAATTATACGTGTGCTAACTGAAGAATTACATTGGCCTGATGCTAACCTTAACCCAACCCTAACACTACCCTAGGATACAATGGGATGTTTCAGATAGAATATTTACGATTTGCCTACTGGCCAATTAAATTACACTTCAACACTGGCACACAACACAGTTGCATTTCCAGTTACCATGTTTTATGAGTCCTTTTCTTCTCATCTGTGGTGCTTTTACTCGACAGGACAAAAGTTTTTGTTCACCATGTGAAGATAATGCAGATTCATTCGTTCTTTATGTTCCTCTTTATCTTTATTCCCTTTATCCATTTGCTTCCCTTCATTTGCCCAGAAAATGAACTGAGAACACATTTAGATTGCTGGATAAGAATGAAAGCCAAGAGACAAAGCAGACGGATTGCATCTGTTTAGACAGAGTGCCACTAAAGATGGGGTGAAAGACGACCATACGCTCATTAATGGCAAATCTCCAGAGCATGTACATGTGGACACACACACAGTAAAAATCACAAACAGCAAACTGTAAAGAAATAGTTAAATTCATCATCAAGAAGCTAAAATTTCCAGGAATGAAGCAATGACGTACAGTTTCAGTATACTATACTAACACCTGTTGACCTGCAGTGTATATTGTGTCAACACTTTTTTGGTTTTGAAACGAATACTTTTTTTCAGCAAGTATGCATTAAAACTGACCAAAAGTGACAGTAAATGGCTGTAATGGCTCCTGAAAACTCAGCTTTGCCATCAAATGTATTTTAAAATATATTTAAATAGAAAACAGTTATTTTTAATTGTAATAATATTTGACAATATTATTGTTGTTGTTTTTTTTCTATCAAATATTATAAGATAAAAAAAACATACTGACCCCCTTTTCTGAATTGTAGTGTAGAAATATAAATATAATAATAATAATAATAATAATAATAATAATATTTATAATTATAAGGACTTTTAATTTATGAATGGTGATACTAGTTTTTATTTCGGAAATCCTATTTGCTCCTGAAAGGGCTCTGTTTTTGCGTAAAGAAATGAGTTTACAGTGGAAAGCCATAATTCCAAATGTGTTCAGAACAGATATACACACTGCAGGACAGAAATGAACATCACAAACGTCAGATTCTCAAGAAATCATTTTAACGTGTTTGGGAATTGTACAGGTCCTCGTTTCATTAGAGAGAAACACACTCCCAGACACATGATTAGTGTTTAAGAGGCTGCGGTGTGAACTTCTGACCAGAAACTTTATTAACTGTAGCCTTTCAAACGTTAATGGATGAAACCTTTTACCCTAATGTTTTTCTCTAAAACACACATCATTTTTTAGTGAGATTTTCCAGAGAAATGCCTGTGAAAGGGTGAAAGCCAGAGAAAATTAAGTCAGTACGCTGAGGTGCATAAGCACGTGTCTCTCTTTCTCTCTCACACAAACACGGTGACTTGGCTAAACAAAACTTTAACACCATTAACCTCTGAACGGCCTTGTGGGATATTTACACTTTCATCTCCCGTTCTCCCTCATCCCTCGTTCATAAATATTCATCTCTCTAATAGAGTTTTTCACAGTGTGAGTTCTGCTAATTCCATATGACCCCAACCAGCATGACAGCAGCCATGGACAAAAAGAGAGACATAAAGCCGAGGTGGAGAGATAAGACACTCACCGATGATGTACGTCAGCAGTAGAGCAAGAGTCAGCGTAATTGCACTGGCGCTCAAAGCCGTGCATTTCCAGTTACAGCAGCGATAGGGTTTACTGAATGAAAAGAGCGGTCTGGAGAGGGTGGTTCTGGGTAGAGGCCTCGGAGGCGGCGAATACACCGTGCTGGATGTCAGAGGGTAATTCTGATTGGCCGCGTTGAAAATGGCAGACGAACCTGAACCGTGCTTGAACAAGAAGTGCCTGTAAAGGAAAGGAATCAGAGTGTTATTTTCGATTTGATCTGTCAGTCAATTTGATCATAAATAGCTCCAAAAATACATGTAAAAATAAATGACACCTGGAAAACAGAGTCAATGAGAGACAAAGAGAGCCAGAGAGAGAAGGTGTGAGAAAAAAGGGAGTTGTGCAGTCGGAGTGTGTAATTTCTCTCACTTGCTTTGGTTGCTAATTGGAGTCATTTGCTCTCACGTGCATTTAATTACAGATATTTAGCACCAGAGATTAATGAGCCATAATTAATAGATAACATCCCTTAGATTAATTATGATATTAATTACACAGAGGGGTCCATTCTTAGAGTAATTAAAAGGTGCCTACTTAAAAACAATTTACTCAGAGATACACAGTCCTGTTGTTGCTTGCACTAACTAATGTTACAATGGTGGGCAGTTAGCAAATAAAAACAACAACAACTACTACAATAATAATAATAATAATAATAAATTAAGAGAAATATTTTTTTATATTTTAGGTGTGCACTGAAATTTTCCCCCACTATTTTAACAATCTTTTAGCTTTTTAAAAATTCACTAAAACTGAGGTTTTTTTTAAAAATTCACACTTTAATATTAGCCATTTGAAGTCATTTTAGAAATACAATAAGTAATCTATGCAGTCTTTAAGTTAATATGTAGTCAAAAAAAAAAAAAAAAAAGAATTTTATAAGAATTAGAAAAAAAAAATAGCTTAGTTTTAGTCAATTATATCCTGTCACAGTGAAGGACAGTTCAGTCACTGCTTGGCCTGTCAAATCAACACGACTTCTTAAAGCCCTATGTAGTTATTCTTTCATTTTAAAATCAAAGTTCCTATCTTTTCTCTTTTTTTTTATCATGACATGCGGCTAGTGTGATCAACACACAGGCGCAGATACACGGCCGTTCAACCGTGTCATCACGATGACAGACAGATTGACAGATAGCAATGGGAAATTGGTAACAGCTTTTAGGTTAAAAGCCCAAAGGCAACAGTCGAAAGATCTTCAAATTCCCAAGATACACATGGATTCTCAACAGCAATTGATCCCTTTGCAACATCAGCTAGTGATGGAACAGGGTAAACGTACGCAATTCTTCCAAAGGCACAAAGGGTCAATCAATAAAAAGAACCAAAATCATTGAAAGGTAGATCAGTCTAAACACATTTACAAGTTCATATGCTGATGAGGCAAAAAAGCATGATGACATCGATATGGAGTGAAGATGATAGGGCAAAAACTGAACAGACACACACACACACACACATCTCTGTTTATATTATAGTTGGGACTTCCCATCTGTTGTTTAAATTAAGGTAATTACTACACCCAAAACAAAACCCTACCCCCTACACACAGCTTTTGGCAATTTTAGATTTTTATTGAAACACTGTTCAGTCTATTTATGATGTTGCTTTCATTGTTGTGACTTCCCAAAGGTCCCCACAAAATAAGTCGTTTCAGGTTTCACTGTATTTCCAGGGACATTTGAGCCCAACAAATTTAACGAAACTACCCCTGCTGACACGAGGAGACTTGCAAATACACAATACATAAAAAATTAACAAATAAGGTTGACACATAAAAATTTTAATCAAACTGATCACATGATATGCAGATTGCATTAATCACAACTAATTTGATATATTATAATAAAATCATATTATTGTGGTATTATTGTGCATTTAATTGACAGCCTTAATTAAAATGCTTTCCTACCATAGAGACTAAATGACCAGTTAAATACAAAATGTCAAGAAAAACTGTTTTTAGGGTCAAATACAAGTCAAGTACTAAAGGTGAGTTGACTCACTCAGAAAGCCCTGCAGATACACACAAGCAAGTTTTGGTTATTTGTTTATGGTGTCTTACAGGGATACCATACAAAGCTGTGGAAGGAGCGTTTAAATGAGCATGCAATGGTAAAATGAGGCTTGAGACTGAGAGAAAAATTACACTTTTCCTCAGCCATTAAAAAAAGAGAAAGTTAATTTCACACTTAGACACGCAGAACTAATCCTGTCTTTATTTACTGTAGAATAAATAAATAACAATTAACACTTAGACAAACAAAGAAAAAGATTGAGACGGAGGAAAAAAGGCAAAAAGAGAGAACGAAAAGAGCAGGTGTGAACACAGGAGATCACAGTTTTACAAATCAGATTTTTAAAGCCTCAAAATACATTTTCTATTCCACTGACTGCTTTTTTCACTAAAATCTTAGAGCCTTGAATTAACAGTCAATGTGGCTATTGTTTTTAAACCAAACACTTATGAAAAACTGTGAAATATGGCATATACATACAGAAAACAATGTCAGATTGAAATGGCACTGTTTTGAGTCACTAGGTAGCTAATGCAAAACATGCCAGTGATCGCCATGGATTTCCATTATTTGCAAAAGAGCAGCTTCAACTTGACTGATCAAATCGAGATATTTGAATAAATATAAATATTATTAATATATTTATTATATATTATATTAAACATATTTAGATATTAAATGCAAATAAATTTCAATATATTTTTTATTGGGAAAATCGACAAGGTAAAAATCTGATGGGAGACACCTGCATGGGAATGATGCTTCTATCTATTAAAATCTCATATGTATATAATCTACTGTATTCCATGCAGCATATTATATATACAGTACATATACAGTGCATGAAGACTGAATCAGCGAGTGTTCGGAATAATATGCTGATGGGAGAGATTCTCCTCTGTGCATTAATGTTGGTCTATTGATCCAGATTTAATTGAGAAAGTTCATTTGGGAGAGAGCAACATGTCAGCAGGTATAGACATCACCATGACGATGACACGTTCTCGATACAACGCCAATGTCATCGGGCGTTCGGCTCGGTCTGGCTAGAATCTCTCAGGCAGCCCCTTAACCTGCTAAAGGACTTTTCTGCAGCAGTTGGCAAGAGTTTTCAAACCACTCTAGAAAATTGATAAATCCGCTTTTCTATAACCCCCAAATCTCAAAGAAAACATCTGAATTGGTGGCATTCACTCTGTGGCCAGTTACAAGCCAAAGTGTATGGCCATTTAAACTCCATTAGCAAGCTAGGTTACATTTCCACACTCTTACTCTTGGCTTCTTTCAGAAACTTTATTCTCCTTTTAACGGATGGAAGTGATGTTTTAAAAACAGGACTGAAGGTGCTGGAAAACATATACAAGGGCTAAATTACCCAGTATTCCGCTAACAGCCAGCAGTATAAACATTCCATTTCTGCCTGCTGCTTGTGGTGGGTTTAGAAAAGGTGCGGTAGAGCTTAGCATAGTTCAGAATACTCGAAATACCTTATTAGGTATTGTTTTGGCGACAGCTGGATTTGTATAATGGTGGCTTTTTTTAATCACAACAACATGCTTGACCAATTTGGCAAATCTTTATAAAACAATAAACATCTCTCCAGGTACATAATAGCTATAAGCATCAGAGTGGATATGTGACTCAGCAATGGTTGTTTGTTCAACGTCTCAGTCAAAATAAGCTTGACCGCTACCGATTTCACCTTGCTGGAAATCTAGAAAAGCTGACATACAGGCGCTCATATGTATGCACGCGCACGCAGCTTTCATTTTCATCAATATCTTTGGGGTTTGTGTGCGTGTAAGACAATCACCCCAGGAAGACAGCTTCATTTCCTCCCTCAAAGCAGACACGTCTATCCTTCATCATTTATTTACTCTCCCATTTCTCTCTTTCAGAAGAGTAGGTCAAACCTCAATCTCATCTTCATCTTCATCATCATCATCATCATCATCATCATCATATCTCTCCATCTGTCGTTCACAGACAAACACTCATGCACATCATTCTCTTTTGTTTGAAGACAAGAAGATTTAGTCATTTCTATCTCTATTTTACTACCCAGCTTTTACATTAAAATTCAAGTTTAACTTGCTTTCTTGTACTTGAACACATATAAAGAGAGTCTGTGTGTGGGCCAAATTTTGATTACAATGTGGGTGTCAATGAAGAACAAAAGAAAATGGCTTTATAAAACACTAAATGTCTTAATGAAAATGTAAAAATGTCGAAAAGGTGCTGTTTAGGCGTAGGGTTAGGCCCAGTATAAAAAAATACAACTCAATGGAAAGATCCCAGGCATTATAGAAAAACAAGTGTGTGTGTGTGTGTGTGTGTGTTCATATTTCACCTGGTCTCTAGTGGTATGTTGCTGTTCAGTGCCCAGGTATTGTGCGTCTGCCCGTTGTCATCCTGTCCAGCTTTGTTCCCGGATTCCAGCGGTTGGCATCGGGCAGGCAGCGTGCTCCTCTGCACCACCTCTGGAAGGGGAGCCGGTGCTGGACGGGCACAGGTGCATGCGTGGGGCGGTGGAGGAGGAGGGGGCAGGGGTCGAAAGGTGAACTGAGCCACAGGGCTGGAAGGGAGATCTTCAAAGAGAAAGAGAAAAAAACAGCGAGAGAAAGAGCAAGAAATGAGAGAGAAGTAATTATAATATTTAATAATAGTCTTCAAAGTGTCCATTTCCTGAGAGAAATGGATCCTTTTAAAAATCTTTTACTCGTTTCATGTACAGCCTCTATTTTCTTGTCAAACTTGGTAACACTTTACCTGCAGCACGTATGTATAATGAATTAAAAGGCTATACATTTTAATGTTCTACAGGTTGCAATCATTTGTATGGCCTTTTATATAATACATGAAAGCATAATAAATTATAATACATCATCAGCATCCAGTTTTCTGAGTTACATATGTGTTATCATATGCATTATACTGCTTTAATGACGCATGATAGTTATGACAGCCTGTTCATTTGATATTCAATTAATTGTTCAATTCATTCCACAAAATGTTCACAACCAAGAAGTTACATCATTTAGACCTTTTCTAAAAACCTAACAGGGAAACAAATAAATACTCTCATCTAGTTTTGTCAATTTTTACACAAATATTAGCGCATTGAGCACATTTGCTGAACTCAATCATTAAATCCTATAACTAAATATGATTAAAACTATTCAAGCAAACACTTTTCTTTTATTCATTGGAAATATAAGGTCATCAATAACTAAAAAACAAAATTTAGTTTCCATCTAGCATTGCCTCTACTGAATCATAACTTAATTTAGCCTAAATCGGCAACTTTGTTACTTGAAACCCTATTACCCATCTTGGCCTTTTTTCACTTATTTTATTTTTTCACAAACTTATATATGTTTTATTATACTTGGTTTAGATTTCTAGGGGGAAAAAACGAAATCACATAAATCAAGCTTTGGAAACAGAACAGCAAAGATCAATATTATAAAACAAATAAAAAAATGCACATAACATTTGGCATACAACATTCTATGAAGTTTAGTTTAAGCTTCTGACACTTTGTACACAAAAATATGCAATACTACATTATACATAATACAAGCTCTCCTTTACAGCATTATAGACATAGTTAGAATAAAGACATATAAAAGATAAAATTAACTATATAACTTAGCTTTATAAAAATAGCTTTAGAATGATTTATACATATAGGCCTCAAGTGAAGTGTTACTAAACCTCTTTTCTAACTCAGGCTTGTTCGGTAGTCTTTTTATCTTTGCAAAAAAAAAAAAAAAACACACACACACACACACACACACACACACACACACACACACACACACACACATTCTACTTTAAGATACTTAAGCTTAAAGCTTCTACTTGAATTACAGCAGGCTGAATGGTCTGTAAAAGCATCACAATAAGCATCCACAAGTGTCTGCATCCGTCTTCACTGAGACTGTGCGAGATCACAGAAACTCTATCTGATGTTGCAGCTCCTGCACACATGCTGTGTTTTCCATCATTTTCTCTTTTCTCTCATTTAGAATGAAGCGCAGGGCCTAACACCTACTGCTAAACTCACCCTGATAGAAAAAAGGATGATACACAAACGGCCACACAAAACCTTCTGATCCTTCCCTACTAATTCTATTAGGCTCTGATCGGGGTTATCTATCTGTTTTAGTGAGCTAGAGATTCTCTTTATTATTTTTGTCCTTCTCTGTCTCTGTCCCTTCACTTCATGCCTTTCACCTAATCTCTTCTGAGAGCTAAAATTACTTCCTAATCTGAGAAGAACACTTTCTATTTGGAGATTTGACAAAGACGCACACACAAAACCACACATATGTGCACACAAAGCTCTAAATTTCAATCTCAATGAATGGACCCAGACACAAAGAGAGCAGCCGAACAAATTCAATTAGGAAACCTCACTCTTAAAGCTCTGGGATTGCATTACATAAGAGCTCTTTTACTCTCTCCATCACCTCAGAAACTATATAAAATCAACTCAAATTAACACTCTTTAAAAACTATTTTGCACTTTATAATGCAAAGCAAAAGCCACAAGAAGCATGGTTGAAAATTAAGAAGCCACAAACACAAATGCAAATGGACACTGGATTTAGGATCACCCTGCAAACACCTCTCTACACCTGAAATCACTTCTCTATCATCTAATGCACTTAGAAATACATTGTATTTCACTTGGCTGTGGAGTTGAGAGTGAACAGCATTGATTTAGATTGGATTTGCTGATTAAATTAGACTGTCTCTGATCTATGAGAATGTATGATGTTTTAGACAGTGTAAATGCACAACGGTTTGAATGGGAATAGACCTCTGAATATAATGTAATCAAAGCACCATCCTTCATCGATCCAGCGGCGAATAAAACACAGAGACAATTCCCCCGGATACACCATCATCCATCCATCCATCCATCAAAACGTATGTTCTTATGTGTGTGTGTGTGTGTATCTGTCCGTCTATCTATCTATCTATCTATCTATAAATGGTCAATATTAATATTTACTATATATATATATAAACTGATTATAAATTTTCATAGTTCTATATGCGACAAGTAAATTTAGAAATCATAATATTATCGAGTATGAAAGTTGATTGACTATTATCTTTATAAAAATATATATAAATTAGTTTAAATTAGACAAAGTAAGTCATAATAGATAATAAATATTCCTTGAAAAAATTATGCTCCAAGTAGAGAGTAGAGTTCTGAGAGATATGGCCAATGGACTTATAAATTGGTTACTACAAGACTGCATACAAGAGCTACAGTATTTTGTATGAATATTAATTCACATACTGTGAACATCTGTAGTCCTAAGATTAAAATAGGATTAATATTTTACAACTAGATCTTTGAAAATCAACCCCTATGTCTAACTATTTATTGATTATGCATTTCACTGTATCATTAGTAAAGATTAAGTAAACTCCCTCCCTCCCGAATAATTCACTTAAACGGTTCATTTTTTATGCATGAATGCATACAGCTGGCTCTGCTATCATTGCATCCATACAGTTGTCGTTTGTTAGTCAATCCGATATGCACTCCTGAATGGAAAGAGATCTTCAAACATATCCAAATTCTTTGGTAAGTGGCATTAAGGGGTTAAATATTTGTTGTGATTTATAACATCAACTGATACCAATTATTTTTTAATTTATAAATAAATACACAATAAGTAAACAATATTGTGCATTCTTAATCACAATACAAAAATTAGACACATCCCATATATACATATATAATGAACTTCACAAAAATGAAAAATACTGAGACTATAATCCGTCTTGCAGAGGGGCAGCGCTGAATGTGTGTGTGCGTGTGTGTCAGTTTTCTAGCTGTTTCTTTTGAGAAGCAGTGTCACGTACACAGCAACAGTAAAACTGCAGCAAACACACACATACACATAAACAGAGAAAACACGGCATTCACATCCAACAAACACACATAAGCACTAACACATGAGATCAAACACACACATGCTCATGAACGCACACAGCAAAGGACCATTAACCTGGCTGGTCTCCATGGCAACAGAGCTTGGCCCTCATAATCCAGTGCAGAAACCTTTGACTGAAAGAGGCAAGCATGGAAACACACACACACTAAAATGTGTGTATGACACTGATTGCACTGAAGACGGCAGAACACATGGCTATATAATTCATCCTCAACTCTATATGCGCTCTGTCCCTTTTTCCTGAACTATCTAATCCTTTCCTGCTTGCTCTTATTATGCATTGCTCGCTCTGTACAGAAACCAAGAGAGGATCAACTTATCAAAAATAATGCGAGGCAATGCGTGTGTGTGTGCAAGAGAGACGGTTGAAACCTTATAGCCATAAAAACCGTTATTAAATATCCCTCTTACTACAAAATTACTTTAAGAAAATCAATCTGTTTCACTTATGGAAATTTACAGTTCCATCTCACCCACAGCTGTCTCCACGGATACATGACACCCCCCACCACCACAACCTTCACATCCTCAAATCTTCATCTGTCAGAGAGGACACCTTATTATGACACATGGTCAATAGATCCAAGGCAAATTCTGACAAACATCCCTCGTTTCACTTTACACGCCACAAGACAGATTGTGCGCTTGAAATTATACCCCCATTTAAAACTCGAATCGATGGCTTATTCCCAAGACTCAGCCGTATATTTTTAAATAGTATGTTACAAGACTTTCACATACAGATTCAGAATATCTTCGCTCAACCACAATTGCCTTCTGAAAGCAAAGCTCTAATTTTGCTTGTGTACTATAAAAATACTATGCAAATATCTCATCCTTGAAATGCAGTATATGCACAATGAGTTTCGTTGGGGATAATGCTTTTAAATAAATTAAAACATAAATTTCAAATGTTGTAAGCTTGTCTCAATTCAAATTGCATTTTGGGGAACTTGCAAAGTAACTAGTTTAGTGATATACTCATATTAAAATCTACAGTGAAGTGATAAATAATTGCAAATCATAATGGAAAATGTTCAAGCAGTCTATTGTTACTATTCTCCACCGACTTCAACATGGTGTCAGTGTCACTTTAAGTCTAATACACATGCGTTGTCTTTCTCTACTGTTTATGTTCACTTAAGCCATAACCAACTATGTTTACTAGGATACTCTCCAAGGCGGGCATTTTGAGATAAACCTGTGTGAAGTTGTCCATTCAAGCGCAAGGAGTCAGGTAATAATAATTAGTTTTATTATATGCATGCTGTCTGAGATGCACAGTTTTCTGTGTGCACTTCAGATGTGCGGTGGGGACATAAAACTTCTCACACAGCGCACATGAGCTCTCTTTAGTATCTTCTTGCACTTGAATGCTTAAAAATATGTGCAAATGTTCGAGACAGTGAGAGTTCCTGTTTGGAACGTCTTTCACGCTTAAAAACGCACCTGCATCCGCCACGTTAAACACTGAAGGAATGACAGGGTACCCGCTGTAACATCGCACAAGGTAAAAGAGAGGTTGACATCTAGTGGAGAAGACTAGTAATTTTTTAGATTAACTTCAATCAGATATTATGATCAATGTTTGCGGAAATAAATACGGAAAAAAGATGGATTCATGGTTTTTCAGAATCGATATTGAATTGCCCACATTGTTTTTATTGTTTCTTTTTCAGTTTTGACTTCCTTTTGGGGGTTCAAGCCCAAAAGGAACAGTTCACCCTAAAATTAAAATTCTGTCATTTACTCAACCTCATGTTGTAAAATAGAAGTCTTTTTGTGTTTAACAGAACAAAAAAAAAAAACGAATTTGGAATGACATGATAAATAATGACAATTTTCATTTTTGGGTGAATAGTCCCTTTAATTAACTTGAACTGTTGTCGATCATTACTAGTGTTTGAAACTGCCAGAAAAAAAACACAAGAAGATAAATTATTTTGCATTCTGAGCACAAAGTTTCATGAAGTGTAACATTCAATTCACTCTCTTGCTCTCAGTCAGGCTCAACAGGGACACATTTCAAGGGCGCACCGCTGGCTTTAACTGAGCTTTCATCTTTGCTTACCCTTCCCAGCTGGTCTTGTTCACACATCATCAAACACACACACACATACAAACACATGCCACACCCTCCGAATATAGAACTTTGGAGGGGATTTTTTTGTAATTTAATGTCAATTTATTTTCAATGACTTTTTTAAAAATTATTTTCGGATTGATTGACACAGCCGATCTGCGTGCACCACCACATTTTCACACTTGTGGATCTGACACATTAACAACTTGAAGAAAACTGCTAAACAAAGAAACATCTGCTGTGAATCCCAGTGCACAGCCTCCACGATGGGTTTCGGTGCCACATCTGCTGCTGCTGTGACTCATGCGCCGATGCCTCCGCGATAGTCTTTGACTCTACCTTCACTGCCGTGAGTCATGCCGTGAAACCTTACGGATGTTCTCCCACTGCAGCCCCGGTACCTCAGAGATAAGGTCTGCCTCGGTTTTATACGTGCAGTTGTGTCACCTACCCACCTGCCTGTTGCATCATACTCTCTCGGCTGCTCTTCTTTTGCGCTGAAGTTGCATCTGTTTTCATGCTCCTCTGCAGTCTAACAACCGGCCCCAGGAGCAGGAGGCCCCCGGAGGGCCCTTTGCTGTCCAAACACTCCCACAATAAAACTTTACAACTGGACATCCCAACTATTTTATTTACATCAGCCCTCTCTTTTATTCCCACACCTCATATCTATCTGTCCCTCCATTCTTTTCTCGATTCCCTTTCTTTGCTGTTGCAGTTGTTTGTCCTTGTCTTATCAAAAAAAAAAAACACGTGTGCTCCAATTATAAGCAGATTCCTCATTGAAAAACGATCCAGAGCTCAGGAGAGTAAATAAGCTAAAAAAGGGGGGGGGGGGGGGGGTGAAAGCGGGACAGTGTGTGTGTGTGTGTCTGTCTATAAATTTCTGGCTAGATTCATTGCTCTGTTTTATAGCCCTCTATTCATTGAGCTTATCAGATACGACACAGTCTATTTACAACAGACTTTATCACATGCGCGCACACATGCGCAAACGGCCATACAGTAAATCTTCTGCCAGTTATTCGCTTCCCTGCCATATGTAGAACTTTAAATGTCTCCAGAAAAGAAATCTTGACGGTACAAGAGCTTGTTATTCTCACTTCATCTACGTCTTCCTTCTCTGTCCCTTCCCTTTTCATTAAATCCAGCATTCTCTAACAGCATTTCTCTAATCTTTGTATATGCGTGCGTGTGTGTATACACTACTCCAGCCTTCAGTCCACAAGCTAATCCATTAATTAGTTGCATGACTAACTCACTGACCTCAGGAGGCATCAATCAAACACAAACACACATGCACATGTGGACAGACACAAACACCCCGAGGGATGAAAAATGAGAGGTGAAAAATGTATGTGGGAACACACAGATCAATTCACAAGCTATTTACACATCTACTTTAAAGAGTGTGTGTGTGTGTTTGCGCATTGTCCCGCAGTCATATTAAGTATTCCAAACAAACCATTTCAACCTCCTCACTTCCACCCCCCACCCCCCGTGTTTCCCATAATGCTTCAGGGCAGGTGACGCCCCCCGCCCCCCCCCCCCCCTCTTGCTGAAGGACAGAATGTTGAGTGTGTGTGTGACAGAGAGAGAGAGAGAATGGATAAAGGGGAAGAATGGATGGGGTAATTAATTTCTCTTCCCTTTTTTCTTGTCACACCCTTTGAGAAAAACAAACAGATGTGAACATACATAGCAAGGATGCCCGCACTTGTTGCATGCAATTGTCCACCGTTTCATAACACATGCGTGGTTACCCCGGTGACCCACATCTTGTTACCGCAGTAACATTTTTTCTGGGTTACCATAGCTTATCCTAGATGTTGTTTATTGCATGGCGCTTATCAAACAGCTCCTTGGTGGCGACTTGCAAACGTGACCTCACAGAAATCTCATCGCGACTGATTCCCTAAATATAGTGAGCGTTAGCTCCGGGAAACGAAGCCAACGGCAGTTACCGACTCTGAGCTGTCAGTTGTGCGACATACATATGCATCAGGTCTACTGCAGTGTCAAAACACCTTATCACAATGACATCTAACAGGGTGACCCGGAGGAGTACTAGAGAAATATGTGTGTGTGTGTGTGTGGGGTAACGGCAGGTAAAGTGACACACTTTGATGACAGGACATTTAATGAGGTGATAGGAAAATGACATGCATTATAAAGACCCTTCTCTAACAGAGATAGGACAGGCACTGACATACACGCACCTACACTCGCACACAAATGCGCATGGGGGAATTTTTCGGAACCTAGGGAGAGAACAAGACCATCAAGATTTGTCAAATAACCTTTTTACTAAAATTGACAGAAGATACATTGTGAGTGAAAGCTGGTCTGATTATTTTCTGTCATTTCCTTGTGACAATAATGACCTTTAATGGTTTAAAAGGAATCCATCATGTAAAATGGCAACAAAAAAAAAAAAAATAAATAAAAAATAAATGCACTTAAAAAAAACCCAAAATAACATGAAATCACTTTGTAATTACTCAGGAAAGCACATCTGTATCTTCGGTGACTGACTAAAATGGTTTTGATGGAAACCGCTGCCAGTAAATATTTCTTTCTTGTGGGTGAATTATCAAAACAAAACATAAAGTGAATAATTTGCGCATTTATGTCTAAGTGCGGCATGCATATTTAACACATTACGATGCAACTAAGTTCATAAGCTCTGAGGATGAGTCACTTGAGCTTGTTGAACGCCAGGAAAGATTCTAATAGTGTGTTTTTTTAAAAGGAAAGTATGTAGGTAGTATTTTTAGCTAATCCAACCTCCATCCTTCAAATTGGCTCTTTAAAACCTAAGCTAGACTGTTTCTTTTCACATTACCTTCAAAGTCCCTCTCCGACTGTCAAAACACACACACACAACTGTAGTGAAATTATGACATTTAGTCCTTACTGATTAACCAACATGCAAGAAAGGCAGAAGTAAAGAAACACACACACACACACACAGAGTCATGTCTGAGATTGTTAAACCTTATTAATATCTGTGTAGTGTGAGCTAAATAATGCACTTGGCCTTTCAATTACTTAATTTATGATGTGAAGTGCAACCCGCTACCTGCCATATTTCGGTCTTTACACACACACACACACACACACACACACACACACAAAATCACTGAGGCCACTGTACATTTAAAAATATTCCGAAATGATTGATTATAAATAATTATTTATTTTTAATACAAATCTATTTACAAATTTAATGGTGAATTTGATAGTATTATTATTATAATAACAATAAAATATAAGTAATAAAATAAGAAAATTTATTATGATGTGAAGTACAACTGACAGGAAAAAATTAAGAAATAAAGTATATTTTTAATTGTTTCACTTTGTTAATTTTTTAGGAAATAGTTTGTGCAGGCTGGGCAGACCATTGTAGGATATAAACTAACAATCCGTCCCATTATCACAAACAAAAAATATAAATATAAATATATAAATAACATATAGTGCATATCTCGTATATATCTCAATACATGCACACATACACATGTATGACCATTATACAAATGTAAAAAAAATGACTGTTCATATTACAAATGATACTAATGAATAAATAACACTCATATAATTAATAATAATTAAAAAAAACTGATACACTGTGTGAGGTCGTTTCTCTTTCTGGCACAACACATCAGCCAAACACATACCCCTGACATTAATTAATCAAATCATCAATCAATTAACACAATAGGATTAACAAGCCTTGGGAAGGGATTTACACATGAATATATAATGACTCTCTTTCCCTATTGCTGTCTTTCTGTTGCAAGCTGGGAGTGGATGTGTTCAAGTCTGGCAAGTGAGGGAGAGCTGTACGCTGGGAGTCCCCTTTCATGCTACTGCACAATTTTTCTCTTTTTTTCTGCATTTTACTCATCAAATTCTAAATATTCATATACTTTTGTTTGTTTGTTTTTTTTCACAGTTGAGTAGCACCCTGTGCTCTGTTAAGTGCCTCAGAGATTTTATGCGTGGCATCTGTCCCTGTGGGTGGGGGGGCACATCTCCCCTCTAGTAACAAGTTCATGTTTGTGCTGCAGGCAAATTCCACAGGAGGATGTGCCCTCAGCTGTCTGTTATCAGAACATAAATCTGGCATCAGTTAAGGAAAAAAAAAATCTATTTTTGAAAAATGAATCGCTGGTTAGCCCACACAACGTGCCCATCACAATATCCAGTACAGCCACTTCTTATTGGGAAGCAAGCTGTATTGAGAGCAATATGATTTTGGAAAGAAAGAGCAGTCAAAATAATTCTAGGAGACTGTGACAATGGAGAACCGTTGGCGGTTTCTTTTAGGACAATGATTCTATATTTATAAGGACTGTCAATGTAACGCGTTAATGCATGTGATTAAATATGCTGAAACTCCTAACTCTTTTTAATGCCATTAACGCATTAACTCAATTTGACAATATAATTTCCATTATGTTTTGAGTGAATTCTAAATAGTGATCAGAATCAATCCAGCAGGGCTGATTGGAACTGATGGCAGTGTGCACACAGACAAAAGTCCCTAGCGGAGCAACCGTTTATCAGTAAATGATGGAGACCCTTTTTATGGGTAATCTATTTATAAATCAAATCCAGACGGGACATTTAACAAAAGTAAAGTAATTGACATGAATGGGGCGGTTGTAGTCTAACGGTTAGAGAGTCAGACCGGTAACCTGAAAGTTGAGGGTTTGATTCTCAATAACGGCAATAAATTACTGAAGTACCCTTGAGCCAGGCACCTAAACCTAAATGCTCCCCAGGCACCCGCAGAAATGGCTGCCCACTGCTCCGTGTGTATCTATCCACAGTTTGCAGTGTGTGTGCGTGTTTTCTACTCACAACTACTAATGTGTGAGCACTAAGTGGATGGGTTAAATGCTGAGGACAAATTCTGAGTATAGGAATTATAACATTATAACTTTCATTATACTTGGCCTTCACTTTTAATTTTTTGAACCACCACCATATCATAGTATAGTATAAGTATCAAATCTTGCAATCAATAAACAGCCACAGTATTATGTTATAACTATGAGGGATAAAACGCAAAAGTTGATTTTTAAAAGAAATTAAATGCGGTAAAAATGCGGATGGATGGATGGATGGAGACCGACAGATAGATAGATAAATCTCTATATTTTAGTCTACCACATTGGCAGCATAAATAGGGATTGTCTTCCATATTGGCAGCATGTTACACACTTAACTTTCAAACCCTGGAAGTATTGGCATATCCCCACCATAGCAATGTCTGACATAACTAAGCCTGCTCATGCATGCACACACACACTGCCAATAATGACCTGAAGTCTTGTTGAGTTATGTTTATTTATAAGGCACTTTGGGTCACAAGTTGAACTCTCACAAAACCTAGAAGCAAATTTAAATCAAGAGTGATTTAAAACCAAGGAAGTGTGATCATGCTCTCTGGTTCTTTTTCCTGTGCTGGGAATGCTAGAATACCATTAGCAGAATCTCTGATATCTCCTGTTGCATCATTAAAATTCTTAAAAAAAAAAAAAGAAAAAAAAAGAAAGACAAAAAGAGGGAAGATGCAGCAGTGATGATGCTGATATTTAGAATAATAGCTCCATTAGGAGATACTCCGTTACATGCCACATAACACCCTCTAGCCACATGTGCTAATGTTTCATGCTGATTATCCTCCAGACCAGGGCGCAATCATATTAACACACATTTCATGAGATAAAAAAGCCTTTAGGAAAGTGTTGCTTGAGCTGGTCTGATACACATACATGCACATGGGTGGGTGTGCCTGTGTGTGTTCCAGAATGGACCACGTTGCCAAGCATCTGCTATGGAAGGAAGCCAGAGTAAAATCTGGGCCATGGTGCATCTCTCTCCCTCCCTCCTTTAAGTGTCAGCTGTACAGAGCAGACACCGAGCGTGTTTTCTGTGATCAAAACAATGGGGACACGTGTTCTGTGTCTCTCTCTGTGAAAAGGAAGATTTTCTCCATCAAATGTCCCTTCCAAGTACAGTGACAGACGGAGCAAGAAGGGAAGGCTAAAGGAGAGAAGAAAGATGTTCTGACTGATAAGGAGGGAGAAAAACGAGAAAAGACGTGCGGATCTTGAATAGCTAAAGCGACGACTTCAGAATTTTAAAACATTGACTTGCCAGTGATGTGTTTTTAAAGGGATAGTGCACCCAAAAATGCAATTTTTGTAAAAAAAAAAAAAAAAAAAACATTTTGCAATTTCATTTACTCAGTTTTAGAGCAGAATGTCCAAGCTTCTCTTTCCCATACTATAAAAATGAATGGTCACCATGTTCGTCAAGCAAATTAAGAACATTTTAACATGAAATTAGGCATGCACCAAAATTAAAATTCTGGACCAAAACCGAAAATAAATAATAAATTAATAATAAATTAATTAATAAACATGATTTAATAATCAAAAATCAAATAGCTAAAACTAAGTTGTACAAACATTTAAATGAGGCAGTTTTTATATAAAATTTTTAAATAGAATTTTTTGACAAAAACTGTAATAGCTTGCTTTCATGACAGATTTAATCAAATATACATTAAATAATGAAGACATCACTAACAGTTTAAGTAAAAATATTATGAATATTTAAAACAGAGCATATATTCAGCACAATTCTCATCTCTTGAGTTTTTCTTGCTAACTAATGGGCTTATGGACACTGAAAAGCTTTCCTGAGGTAAATTCATTAGGTGATATTGTATAGCCTACAATAGCCTGTTTTATTGATGTCTTTCCCAGGTTGAAACACTGATTGAGCACTTACATGAGACCGGATTCATTTTGGTAAGTTCAGTACAATTTATCTTTCAAAATACCTTCTGGTGTTCACCTATGTTTATTTTGTGCTGTAACTAGTAGTGAAGAGGAGCTTGGACTAATGCGGCTACAGTGATCTGGCATGCCTTATTAAAGAGCACCAAAATGACATTTATTGTCGAACCGGGAACATTTCCTATAACACCTGATGTACTCGTTGTACATCAGAAGAAGAATTTTAGTCTCTCTGCTTATCCCGAGGTTTATCATTTAACGTGATTGGCTGGATCCTGCATTGGTGTCGTTGTATGCGAACTGAGCTGAGCTGGACAATTATATCACTGTTTTATCCAGTGCTGGTATACATGAATTAACTAGACTAATAACTATTGATCTTTGCAATGGAATGAATCAATACAAATATATAGAATAAGCTGGGCAATGACACATTTTCTTTGGGAGAAAAAAAAATTACTTGCCATTTACTACTGTAAAGCTGCTTTGTCACAATTTGCATTGTAAAAAGCACTTTATAAGTAAAGGTAAGTCACTTAACTATTAAAGGTAAGACTTAACTATTGAAACCATTTTGGGCCGAAACTAAAAATGGCTGTTTTAGTCGGAAAATTTTTGGTTGCCGAAATTCCAGTGTATCTCTACATTTCAATCTGTTAATTCCATAAAGCTATCATATAGCTTCATAAAAATTAAAATACAACTCAAAAGTTGTTTAGACTACTTTTATAATGCTTTCATTTGATATTTTTTGTCTTTGGTGCCTACTATCATTGGACATTCAAGACACCAGTGATTCTTCCACTAGGGGCCACAGAAATTTTAAATAAAGACAACTTAAAAGGAGCCATGAACAGCGTTGTTTTTTAGTTTTGCTTTTTGTTGATGTTGTTTTGTTTTATAATGTTTCCTGCGGTGCACTTGTAATGTTAGTATACTTTTTACATCAAAAAATGTCATAATTTAAAAATAAAAGGCATTTTTCCAAACTTGATTTTAGCCCTTATTTGAAAGCTCAGCTGTGTCTGCTGTGAGACTTCAGTGTAAACACCCACTGCTGTGATTGGTTAACATCTTTGCATATGAAATAACCAAGTATTACTCTCTGTGAGGAACTTTCTCGAAATCTTTTTGCACGTTTTTACCATTACAGCTCTCAAGGTTAACTAATCATGAAAAGTGTTATTCATTATAGCATTACATTTAGATCTGTGGCAATATATTTAGATTGTGGCATGAAAGGTTGCAGTGATGAACATTGTAGCGATCACAGGCATGTTGTTAAGTGCAAGAAAGCAGTGATGAGAACCACTGTATTAAACCACTGTACTACTTCATTTGGGTTTCTTTGAAAGAAAAGTGAGGGCGAGTAAATAAAGAAATTTTTATAAAGTAAATATTAGTCTTTATTTTTGTTTGTATCATTTTAAGACTATATAAAAAGAAAGAAACTAAAACTACTGTGGAGTGAAAATGAAAGTATGGAAATTTAGGAAATGAAAGTATGTTTGAAGAGAGATGAACAGAGAAAGGGAATGAGGATAAAATTCTGTTGTTCAAGAGTTTTTGTGAGGAGAATTCGACACAGACCATTACACAGGAGAGATGCATTATGCTTTAGAAAACAAATCTATACACTCTGACACACATATACACAAATGCAGGGATGAACTGGGGTTAAAAACAGCTCCCATGGTGGCCTATCAAAAATTAGGGTGCATAATGATTGTGAATGATTTCACTGTACTTAAAATGTATCTTACAATGAAAATCAACAGTATGAAATGTTTAGGTTGTCAAAAGGTAAAATTTTCTCAATGAAATCATAGGGACTAGAGTTCAAATCCCAGATTATAATGCATAACTTTTCAATACATATAGCAACAGGGAGCATTTGATTGGATTTATTTTATTATTGTACTGATTGATTAACTAGACTTGTACTGTATGGTGTTATATATAAAATCCAACCCCTACATTTTTGGTTTAGCAGATAAGGAGACTCACAGGCAGCAGAAGTGGGATACACAGCCAGAATCAGAGAAATAAGTATAACATAGGGAGCTGCTCTTTGGAACACCATCGATCACCTGCAACCTGCAGGATTCATGACTTTAATGATGGCAGAACGTTTCTTCCTTTAAATCACAGAGTTGCACAATTAATCCAAAAATATAAATGAGACTGCAATTATGGCTGCCGTTAAGACTTTCATGAAAACTGTAAATTGCAGCATTCCGTTACTCCTCGTGTCAAAATGTTTAATTTATTTATTTGTTGTTGTTGTTGTTGTCTTTTTTGCTGTTAAGCATTTTAACTAATTATAGACATATCTGTTTTGCTCTTGAAAGCAGCAGTGAATCAGAGGCGCTTAAATTACTCTAAAGGCCGTGACACACCAAACTGACATCAAAGAACTAGTGGCCATGAAAGCTGACAGTGTTGTTGCCTCGCGACACCTACATCTGGGCCAAAAAGTTGTGCTTGAACTGGGCAGGTTCGGCTGAGCCCACCCCGACGACTGTCTTGCCCACCCAATCAGAATTTAAGCAAAGAAAGTGTTAATCTGTCGTTGTTGTTGTTGTTTCTGATTAATAGCAATCTGTCTGTTATGTGTCTGAGAAGTTTGATGACGGGCTGTAGCGTGCTCCAACCAAAAAAAATAACAAAAAAATGCAGTATTTTGTTATTATTATTATTATTATTATTATTATTAGCTAAAAGTAACAGTACATTTAGACTCACAAAGCAGTATTAGTCTGTTGGGAATAAAAAGCAGAGGCTGGCAAAGTGATACCGATAAGAAATATTTGTGTGCTTTCAGGGTGCATATTACAGAGAGTTTAATGTATCTTCATGAATGTGTATCTTCATATTTACTTGTAATTTCTATCAGCTCTGACTGATTTAAAAATGTCACTTGGCCACCACTAAAATGGGTCATACCATTGCACTTTCCTGAGCAGTTGAATTAAATACTCTAGAAAACCCAGCTCATTTAAGAACGTCCATTTAGTGCCTGGAAGGAGCAAGAACATAATGTAAGTGTATAAAATGCAGATGCATAGTTCAGTTGAAACCTTGTCCTCTTTATTAAAAATGGAAGCATTTTATTTAAAGAATTTTTAAAAAACAAAAATAAGATATAAACACTGGATAGGTTATACCAAATATAAAATATTTGGTATAAATAAAAAAATCTATCTAACCCCGCAAACTCCCTCATCAAACTACCCCCCTAATGCCCACCCAGGATATCTGCCAGCATACCCTGGTTTGGCTTGAAGACACCAAAAAGACTGCAGCCAAAGGCCAAATAGCACATAAGTTGAAGATGTAAAATACTGTAAAAATCCATACTGTGCCTCTTAACTTTGTTGTTTGCTTGTTTTCGTCATTTTCGCTTTTCTTCTAGGAGACTGGTTCACCAAGCTGAACAACCAATCAGAGTGATCTCTCTGACTCCCTGACGCAAATTCAATATGCTCAATTGGCCTAAAAGCTGCCAATCGGATCTAACTTATGGCGACAGTGCAGAACACACAACAAAAACTGGTCTGACAATGGGCCAACTTTGGCCGATAGCTGACCATCGGCTTGGTGTGTCACGGCTATAAGTAACAATGGGTCTTGATGAGTGATGTGATGAATATGCATCCACAGATGCATATTCAGATTGTCGCTTATGTGATGTCACCTAAAAATGAGTGCTAAATAAACATCACCTTCAATTATGGAGCTTTAGAGGCAAATAATATAAATTTAGAATATTTTGTTTTGAATTTGGATCATTTTAAATGAAATTTCACTAAATTTCAATCTTGGTCAGGGCTAGAAATGAACTTTTGACTTGGTAACACTGGTGCGCCCAAAATATTTCTTTAAATTTAAATATCACATTCAGCTCTCAGCCAGTTGAGCGGAATGGACAGCAAAATTCGGATGATTAAAAACTTTAACAATCTAACCTGATCCTGAATTCTTAGCCACATACTTGTCCCGGCATTTCTTTTGTTTGGCACTCTCAACATGTTTAATCAAGTTCTAGCGCTTAAAATGTGTGGATTCAGTGGCGAACTCTATGAAAACTGTAAACCTTTTCTAAAATCTGCATTAAAATAATGCATGTACAGACGACGTTGAATTGGTTATGTGACGTTGGCTATAATGGTGGACCGGGCACTGTATCAGCTCACAGCAGCCACATATTGTGAAGTAATTAGCGAATGTAAAAAAAAAAAAATTAAAAAAGGTCATACCTCAACAATTATTTGCACTTGCACAAATGCTCCCAGATAAATTTTTAGGTTGCACAGATTACATTTAGGGGGCATATGCAACCAAAATTGTCGGAATTTCGAGCCTTGCTCGGTGCATAATATATGCACTGCCAGCAAATGACACATCAAAATGCTCCCATTATAATCACAGACAGAGGTAGGCCACAAATAAGAGGTTTAATGGGGAGTAGATGGCTTTGATTATAACGGAAGCATTAGCAGTCCAAAACTCAGTGCATGGACGGTTCAGTCAGCTCACACGGAAATGCAGGACTCAAACAGTCTGTGTAATGTGGATCTGTGTAAACCTGCAGTGAGTGACAGCTTCAGTCATTATAAAGGAAGAGCACTAGAATGTAAATGGCTGCTTCCTGTGTATAATTTATCTCAAATTTGATCCACTTTTTAAAAATATTTTCATGCTGCTAGGCAGTCTAATGTGAGGTTGACTGTACAAGCACACTCTTGTTTTACTGATATAAGTATTTTAATGCAAATTCTATCAATTGGAATTGGAATTATATAATGGTAAATGAAATTATCATAATTTCTGTCATAAAGCCATATCTACAGTCCTCCATATATATAAATATATACACACACACACATACATATATATCTCAACTAGCCCTCCTTGCGATATGAATGGTGAATGGACAATGGCATGCATATAAATCAGACACACGGTAAAGGAAAAATAGACAAAAAGACAGGAGAGGGGTCTCAAGAGCTGACAACTTGCCTAACGATGAAAGACTCCCACCTACCAGAGCTCTGCCTTCTGCCTGCCAGCGTCTACGGTGAATAATCTGCCTCTTACTTTATCATGATTCATATTCTTGATTCAGATTCATATGTATAACTCACATTTACTATTGTTGTTGTTAGATTAATCTTATTATGTATAGTTTTTGTATTTGTTCATATTTCACACATTGTAGCACATTTATTACTGTCTAATAATGCTTTTGCATTGTTCTTTATTGTAACTAGTGCTTGGGCAAAACAAACAAGCCATTATTTGTCACGCCAATAAAACACATCGTAATACTGAAAGAAAGGCAGAGAGAGAAAAGCAGAAAGACATAGAAAAGAGCCTCAGGGAGAGTAAAAAAAATGCTAATGTAAAAACTACAAACTGTACCAGTGGCAGATGCTGAGGGGGAAAGGATAGAAAAAGAGAAAGAGAAAGAGAGGGAGAGATAACTAAGTGGCGTCTGAATGGAAATGGACAGAATGCAGAGCAGAGGGACGATGCGGAGAGAAACACAGATAAACAGATTGTGTGAGCGAATAAAGAGACCATTTTTAAAACCGGTGTCTTAAAACACACACATATGTGTGACAGAGGGAGAGAGAGAGAAAGAAAGAGAGAAAATCTCATCCCTATTCTGCTCTCGATTTATTACATTTCCTCCTCCTGAAATGACAGGAGTAATTTTAAAATGTCTCATCGTGCCACCCCTCAGCACACAGACACCCACACGCATGTGGAAGAGAGCAGTTCAAAAGGGATTGTTTCAGAGACTGTACTCGAGATTAAAACTGTGAAAACCTCATTAAAACTGACACTAAATGAGACTTCAAGCAGAAGCGTCGGCCGTGTAAACATCACCCAAATTACACAGGTACCAAAATCCTATTTCTAAAATAGTTCACAGCTGCATATCTCCTCTGTAATAATAATGTTCGTCTCCTCAGCAAATACGCTCAACGTAAAAGTTTAAGCGGCAAGCACACTCAAAAAGATCATTACAGGTGCCGGATGATTAAAGGCGGCGTCATTAAGAAAGATATCATTAAAACAGAAAGGACGGGCCGCAAGAAACCACATGTGTTCAATTATTGGGCTGAAAAGGTGCAGTGCTACAAACACACTCACTGAAGGTTCAACTCAATCTTCTGTTTTTAATCATTAAAGCTTCGGAGGAGCTCAGACAGCCCTCCAGGCTGGAAAAACACCTATCAAACTTTCACAATTCCACTTTTTTTCTGAAGAAGGCAATAAAGTCTTGATGTATATGTGAGGGAAACTGCATTAACTGTGCCCTGGCACCCCGAAGCAAATAAATGCACGAGTATAACATGTTTGGACAGCTCGAACAGCATCCGATTAGGCATGTTTGGTGTCACGACTAAGAGCTGTTGTTTCTTCCTTCTCCTCCTTCATGTATAAATAATCTTTCCTAAAGTGCAAGTCTCTGTCAACAAGAAAACTACTTAGTACCTTCATTATTGTACACTAAAGCGTTCCTTTTCTGTGTTTTTGCTTCATTAAATTGAGCCTAGTCTATAAAACTAAGTGATTTAAAAAAAAAAAATCAGAAAAACAGATGAAAACCGTCAAAAACTGAAAGAGCTCAGTAATCTGCGAGCCGTGTGTAAGGAACAATGATGTTACTGGAAAATTTGATTTTAGACAATTTTCATTTTTAAATCATTCTGTTCTATCACTCTCTCTCTCTCTCTCTCTCTCTCTCTCTCTGTCTCTCTCTCTCTCTCTTATTATTAAACTCACTGGTAATTGTGTTACAAGCCCAGATGCGTAACTATAAGTATGCCGCCATCCGTTCTATTCGAAAATCCTTTTAATGGTTCTCAGACTTTAGCCTTCTCATAAATCTCTGTGTGCCCAAGAGATTATTCTCCAGTCTGGAGTGTTAGATTGTCTGCTGCAGGCCTCATCATCGGTTGTAGTTAACTACTAAAAAAAGAAGAAGAAAAAAAAGAAACAAACAAAAAAAAACAGAGGAATATTTCAATCCATTATTAAGCATCTACAAGACTGACCTATTAGCAATATGGTTGTAACACATTTTATCAGCATTTTATTAAGGGGACTTTAACTTTAGCCAGCGTGCACAAAGAGCTCTAACAGATTTCATGCCGCTGTGGTCGCCTTGTAACCTACATCATCTCATCTGTTGCTTTTATGAGTGGTTCTGGGGCAAGTGACCCAGAATGTTCAGAAAGGGAAAAAAAATGATCCATTTCCTGCTTCTCTGAAGGGCATATAGATTAATAATGTCAGGAGTGTCAGATGGGGCCGCTCAGACTATCTTTTCAGTTATAGAGAATACATTTTCTCCGTTTTCATACTCAACTCACATTGCTGCTGCTCCGTAAAGAGCTACAAATGTTTTAAAAGCATCTAAAATAACAAAGCAACAGTTACCTCTTAAATACATGCACATACTGAGAATCAAAAGAGAGTTTTATCATCCATCTCTCAGAGGAGCGGGAAATATTACATCTTTGCAACCGTAAAGTCTTGCTCTTCAAACACCCATCTCTCTCTCTCTCTCTCCCTGATGGTCCAACAGCTCTGATGGCTGAACTTTAAATGACAGAGATGAAATTAATTCATAGGTGAAAATCCATCATTTCAGATCCGGAATCTGTGCCACCTACAAGCATAAAGAATTAATAGAGTAATCTTACTGCGAGGCAGAGAGAGAGGGAGGGTGCGAGGAAGCGAGAGAGGGAGGAAGGAAGAGAGGTCATTTTATTCTAATTTGTACCTCTGACAATTTCCTGTCAGAGGATAAAGCAACACAAATAAATAAATAATCGAATATAGAAAAAAATAAACACATTAAAGAACGGAACAAATAAAAGCGTATTTCTGTCTGAATGTGAAATGAAAGCCTGTTCCACAGCTATTAAATGAGAAGATGAAAAAAGAGAGAAAGAAAAAAGAGGTTTTTTTTTTTTTTATCTCTGTGTTTTTTGTATTCATATGAGTTAGTGAGAGTCATAATTCAATACAGAGGGGAGGTGTAACTGTGGTGTGGGGGGCATGACTACGTGGACAGAGTATAGATTTACATTCACTCTGCTGAGATGTGTGCGTTTGTGTGTGTGTGTGTTGCTGTAAGTAAAGTCACTCTGGCAGAACAACCGCTGTTAGTATAGTATAGTGAAAAATAATTGCTATTAAAGTTGCATATAACAGACACACACACACACAGGCTATCTGTGAGTGCTTTAGAGGTTCAGTGACTTGACACATACAGTCAGACAACACACAAGTGTTGTGGAATGACGGAGCTGGTAAGACACAAGAGTGCCTGCTTTGACACTTGAAAGCCCAATGCATTTACACACTGTCGTCTTGAGGATTGACTGTTCCATGAGATAAACTATCTCTCACAAGAAACACACATACACACACCAAACACAAAAGTGTGGTGAATGACTGTTCCCTCATGCTCAATTTGAGCTGCAGACGTATAGTTTTTCAATTTCCCCAGACATTCATTGGATTAATTGTATTATTGCCTGATAATCGTACATCCTACTTTCACCGCCTCGTGTCTGTCTCAATTCCGTCACCTTTGACTTTCATTATAATCTCATTTTACCTTTTCAAGACTCTGTAAATTAAAAACCTTTAGCATGATAATGAATTTACTGCGGCTATGTAATCTGCAGTCTGCTGTCATTTGAAGATGAACAAACTGCGGCATTTATCAGCTTCTGAGCTGTGACACAGGCTGAACTGTAAAGGCAGGAGTCTGCACTGAGACAAGAGACCTCGTGGCTCCCAACAGGAAAAGACTCTTTTAGCACCTGCGATGGCTGCCATTCTCAAGAGACCGGGAACACAGGTGCTATGAGCTCTTAAAAAAAGCAGTCTCGAATCTAAACAGTGGAAGGCATAAAATGCAGGGAGACTGTTGAGAAGCCATCGGGTGCTGTGCTAAAGCCAAATTATAGTATATTGGCATTAGTCTTACTGCGGCGTTCCTCTCAAGGAACAAGTTAGGGGGAAAAATGACAGTTCTAGCAGTGGAAAATCAGGCAATCCAGCAGAATATATAAAAAAAAAATATATGTGTGCATGTTTTCCCGGTAATTATTTTTTTTTTAGAGTAGGGGAGCCTTTTTTACTCTGCTTTCACATGGTTGTCTACACCGCATGAGAAACTGTGTAATTGGCTTCATGAGCTCTCGGTATGAACGGTTCCAGCGCACTGCACTGACAGCGTCAATAGAGAAGCTTGGTATTTAAAAAAAACCTCTGAATTGACAGAGGATTTTCAGATATTTAAATGACATCAATTTCCTTCTCCTACCTGATCGCACGCACACACAGACACGCACACCAAAGCAGTCTGGCCTTAATGCGCCTGTCCAGCCTTTGTAATTAATTTTAATTTGCATCTATTGGATCAGGAGAAATTAATTAGATCTCTCTGGACACAAAGATGGTAATCATACCACATCCATCTTTCTGTGCGAGAGCGAGAGAGCATGTTCGCTGCCCACTCAGAATGAAGCCAAACATGATTCACTGAAAAGATTCTTTGAGGCCAATGTGAGTCTAAATGAAAAAAGTTTCGTGATGGTTCTTATAATTCAAATTGACTGTGCTTTCTAAAGGGGCCATATTATGTAGCATATTTGTGCTTTTAGAACATTAGTTTTGGTTTCTTTTTTCACTACATTTAGTTTAGCAATTGCAAATCAGTTACAACTGGATAACCTCAGTTACTTATGGGTTCCTGTTTTGTGGTCTGGTCTACTGTAATATAATTGGTACAACTTTGTAAAACCTGCAACAGGTACAGGATAAGAGATCAACATGAAATCAAAATTGACAAAAGGTCATTTTTTTCGCACAACAATGCAGTGTTTGTAAACTAATGATTTATACGTGCATTTTCAGTTAAGGTTTTTTTTTTTTTTATGAGTGTGGCGAACAAATGAATGAAAAAACGAAAACATTACCTTCCCCTCCCATGCACAACAACAACTCTTCTCAGATGATGTATGCACCGTTCGCAAGAGCGGGACAATAATCCCTCCCTTCCAGAAACCTGTCACTCACAAGACTGCAGCAATTAGCAAACGACAATGGTCTAATGATCCAATCAATTCTCAATGGACAAAATCAAGTCCCACCCTGGATTTTTTTTCCTCACACGAAATCCAGTTTTTCCTGTCTTGAATAGGCTTGACAAGTTCTTACTTTCTGTACATTTGTTAGGCTAGTATTAGTATTTAAAAAAATAGCTTATTTACAGCAAAAATAACTATATTGTGATAAGATTTGAAAAAATGATTTGGTAAAATAACTGTCAACCATGTTAAAAACAAACTTCAGTCACTCTTTCCTAACATTGGGAAAGATACGCAGAATAATAAGAGTACATCAAACACTTTCCTTTCAAAACATGTTTTCAATGATATGACAATTATTTAGCACTTAACTAATTGATATAACACTGTTTTAGTTTTATCATACTGTCGCCACTCACATTTAAATTTATATTCTCGGCAGGCACTTTCTTATCAAAGCGACTTTGATAAGAGAGTGCATACATTATGTGTGTGGAAAAGAGATGCAAAGCAAAAAAGCAGATAGCAGATAGGCTCCAAGTCAAGTACTACAGTTGAAGACAAAAACACTACAAGCATCAACATGGATGAATGAGGATGTTTGTGATGGAAGGAGTAAGGAGTGGGAACTCTTTGTGTGGAGAGATGAAAGCACTACATGACCAGATCATCACCAAGACAATGATCTGCAATGCTCCCGCAGGGGTCAATCAAATACAACCTTATGTAAGTGTGTTTAACAATAACATAGCCTTAATGTGTGTGTGTGAGTGTGTGTGTGAGTACAAGTGTGAGATAATGGAGTGTAGTTTACACACAGTAGTAGCTATTAGTGCACCACATAAATATTGCATCACTGAGTAGCGTAGTGAAAGTGGTGTGTGTGTGTGTGTGTGTGTGTAGAAAGACTGGGAAGACTGTTTAACTGTGTGTGTATCTCCCTTTGCGGCAGCTCTCATTAAAATTGTAAAGTCATACACTGATGAGGGCACTTTAGAGTAACCCCCCACACACACACACGCACAAAAATGAAATATTATTGAACATAATCATTATCACCACACCATAATCTGCTTGACCTACAAAAAAATATAATAATAATACAATATTTAATAATATAAAATTATCTTGTACCGTTCTCTGGCTCAGACTTGCGCTCTTGTTCCGTATCGGTAAGGGACAGAACGGAGTTTGCGCGGCTTGACAGGCAGGAACTGTGCTCTGACTTCACTTCCTGCATCCACAACCGCAGGGCGTGGTCAGGGGAGGCGCCGCCCTCGGATTCAGGATCCGAGGGGACACTTGCAGACACCCCTCCAGGGTACGCAAGCTCCTGATTGGCTGCGTGAAGCTCTGTCTGGAAATCAGGGAACACAGTCTGGGAGGGGTCCGAGAAATCTGGGAGAATCAAAAACAGAGGAGTGTTTTAATGTAATCTATTTCACAAATCAAAGTTTTAGTACACGGACACACACACACACACACACACACACACAGGCCGGTGGATAAGAGTTCAGTGCTGGAGCTGTGTACTGACTGCTGAGATTTCTGGAGCCTGGCTGAGAAACAATTTTTTTCTCTCTTCAGAAATGGAGAATGGCTAGTAAAACCCCAAATAAATATTTAAAAGAATTCTACTTTTAACTGCACAAAATGTGAAAACCATTTAAATTCCCCCAAGAATGAGCATGAAAGAGACATATGGGTTTATACACATGCACTCTCTTACACTGAAACACATTGTGTGTATGCATACTAGCACTACTTTTCTCTGTCATTTTTACTTTTACTTTGCGCTGACAACTCACACTAGAATACAAACACACACACACACACAACACCAAATTCTCTAAAGATTCCAGTAGATTTATTGCCATGGTTAAAAAGTTTTATATTGCCAAAGCATTAATAATATTAAATGACAAACATCCACAACCGTACTACGGAGCCCCTAAAGGGACGTGGTGGTGGGAAAAAAAAAATTGGGATGAGAGGATATTTCTAAAAAAAATCGCAAAGATATTTGCGTTCCCACGCAAAGATATTATCGTTCCCTTGTAAAACCTGTTGTGAGCACAGACAAAACCTTCCCGTTTAATGTCCCTCTGGCTGGCAGTAGTGTTTTTAAGTCAGCTTCTTGTATTAATACCCACAAATGATGTGCGGCTCATTTAGAGTTCGAACTTGTTTGACTCAAATATAAGGACATGCAGTCAGTTCTTAAGGAGTTCAGTAAAGTTGGCAATATGAACTAAACATTGTTAAAACACAAATGACAGCTATTTCCAATCATAGTAACCCAGGCAACGAGCTACAAAAGCCCAGTTTTCCTCAAATGTGCTTTATAACATATAAATTAGTCTCGGCGGCGAGACAAGGGGCCGTCTGAGAAGTGCAAAACGCAAAACCCTTTATATTATGCTCATTTTATAGTATGAAAAATACTCAATAACTTCACTGTAACACAATTCAGCTCATACGTCACTGCTCTCTTGCTGTTTGATTGATACATATATATATATATAAATTTTATGATTATTGTGAAACAAAATCAATTACTTCACTGTTATTAGTAAAACATTTAATAAATTGTAATGCCATCAAATGCAGTGAGCAATTATCAGGCAAAAGCTGTTTGTAAGATGCGTAACATTATTTGGGTAAAGAAGGGCTTTATGTGCTACTTGCCAAACTAGGTGTTGTAATATAACCAGAAGGAGAGCAGTGATGTTATAACTGAATTTGGTTACATTAGTTACAAAACTATGTTACTACAATGTGTAACATTGAAGTTAATGATGTCGGATTTTGCACTTTTCTGACGGTCCCTTCGGACGTGTCTCGCCGCCTGCTCATAGAGAGCAATTTATATTATAAAGCTTGTTTGAGGAAAATCGGGTTGTTGTAGCTGGTTGTCTGGATGTTTTTGAAAGAAACCTCTTATGCTCATCAAGGTTGCATTTATTTGATCAAAACAAGCAATATTGTGACAACTTTTAACAATTTAAAAACTTTAAATGGTTTTCTATCTCAATATATTTTAAAATGATGGCAAAGCTGAGTTTTTTGCAGACATTAAAGTCTTCAGTGTAACATGATCAGAAATCATTCTGAAATCAAAAATCAGAATCAAATCTCGCTGATTTGGTGCTCAAGAAAGATTTCTTGTTAGGAAAACAGTACTGTCCAAGAGCAAGTCTGGTACTCAAAAAATACTATGGGTGCACCAATATTTTACTGATGCCTTTAGTACCTTTCTGGACTTTGAAAGAGGTGGTTAAAATGTTGTCTATGGAGGGGTCAGATACCTCTTGGATTTCATTAAAAATATCTTAATTTGTGTTCCAAATAAGAACGAATGTCTTATGGCTGTGGAACGACTGCAGGGTGAGTAATTAAAAAGATTTAATGTAAACGGCTAGTGTTTCCAATGATGACTGGCAAAGTCGACTACTTTTGACTGGTCTTTTTGGGAACTTCGAGCAAGTATATATTTACAACTATCTCTTTCTTCAATATCTTTTCACCTCATGTTGCCTCTTCTTACTTTATTTAATTTATTTTCTTATTCCAACCTCATCTTGTCCCTTCTCATATCTCTTCCCTTTGTTTCTTCATTTGTTGAGGTAAAGGTGATGGGCCCTTGATGGGCTTTCTCCGAAGTGTGTAGGACTAAGTGTGTATGCAGAGGAAGTGTGATTTTTCAGACCTGTGTGTGTGTGTGTGTGTGTGTAAGGAGCGAGCTCTTTACTCAAGTGTCCTTAAGAATCCTCTCCTCTACCTCTCTGACTCCTGTCTCTGTGGCGACCCCTCTCACTGCTCTCCCTGCTCTAATCATCTCAGTACTAATTGCCCACGATGCACTTCTCTGTCCTTCACCGAGAACATGACCCCCTGCTTCTCGGCCTGACCCACACACACACACTCGTCCGCAAGCAGACATGGATGGAAAAAGCTAGGCTAAGAGGAGTGAGTGAAAGACCTTTCTTTACCTCTCTCTCTCCATTTCTCCCCTTTCTCTCTCTCCAATTCCATCTCTCTATTTGTAAAGCTGTTTCCGTGGTAACTGAAACGGAATGTTTTGTTCTGCATGTAGCATTTGAATAATTCCACAGAGGAAACAAAAATGTATCCATGTATGTATGTATCTATCTATCTATTTATCTATCTATCTATATGTTGATCCCATACAGGTGAAAAATAAAATGCAGCACTGAAGGTAGATTAAAAAATGTTCGAAAAAGCTCAACCTTCCTTGAATTACAGCTAAGAGGTCTGGCCCCAAACAAAGATTTTCATAGTCCTTCATTTAAGCCATTAAATGATTAGTCAAACGTTTATGATATTAATTACCTAAATATATTGGGGGGGGGGGGGGGTTAAGGGCTGAGAAAGAATATTGTATGTAACATTGCTAACATTCTTCTACATCACAGAGAAATACTAAACCATAATATTGAGCCTTTAAAACATAGATTAAGCAATCAAGTGCACACAAAAGCTTGCTGCAGTGGCACCAGCAAAAGTACATTTTAATAATTTATCAATAAACTGAATGTCTGAACATTTTAATAATTTATTAATAAACTAGAATTTTCTGAGTCAGTGTCACTGCAAAGATGAAGTTGACAATATTGACTCTTCATCTCTGCACGAAGTATAATAGCTGCGCCTATAGACTGAAATACACGTTAAATTAAACATGTCATGCAGTAAGCTCTGTACTAATTTAGATTCCACAATATGAACAAACATTTGGATATTTGCCTAATAATAGCACATATTGATCAAGGTTAACATTAGGGTGAACGGCCATGTAAAGGGGCTGTTCTGGCTAACATTAGTCTGCTACTGCTACTTTTTTTTTTCTGCGACCAATAAAAATTTGCTTGACCAGGACTCCTCTCATTGGCTAACCTTTGGTCAACTAATAGGGTGTAGTCCTAATTTGCAGCATTTCAACTTTCCATATATCCTTTTATTTTTATTTTATTTTTTTTTTAACAAAAAGCTAAGAGAAATCTTCTGGGGAAAGTAGACTAAATAAATTGTTATGCAAAAATAAACCAACAGAGGCCATGCATTATTATTTTTATGTCTTGTTTTTATTTATTTTTTGACACCGAAAAATTATATGTATGCCATCTGAATAAAAATGTATTATTACACATATTTCTATTAATTATATATTATTCAATGATACATATTTAATGATTTATATAATACATATTTATATGTAATCATTCTTTTTTTTTTTTTGTTACTGCAATTTTGATTTATAATCAAAAATATCTTATATACTCTACATCTAGCCACGTTCCTGTTCAGGTGGCCAAAGGGTCCAACCGAATTAAGTTCTACTCAGCAAGAATAAAAATGAAAGGGAACATTGCCCATGTGTGTCTTAGTTATAGGGAATCCTTTAATTAATGGAAATATTTCACCCTTGGGACTCAGACAAGCAAAAATGCCTCCATTAATGTAGAATATCAAAGACAGAAGAATAAAGAGTGAAATAAATTATATTATTAAAATTATTTTAAAATTTAAATTATAAATCATTATTCAACAGCAAAACACACATCCCATTATTATTTAATGACAAAAGTGTTTGATGTTTGGTGTGTGTGTCGGTTAATGGCTCATTTCAATTTACAGTGAGTTTTCAAAGAATTCTGTTACTTACTAAGGAATCACACCATATGATCACTTTCATTAAAGCAACTATCAAAACAACAAACAAAACAACTTTAGATCAACTTTAGATACTGCATTCGTGTGATGTCAGATGCTTATGACAACAGCTCCAGTGCTCCGCTAAATGTAGAGGGATATTAATTATGAGTCATCATTTAATGCTGTCTCTCCATCTCTCTTGCGCATGCCAACTTATCCTTGTGGAAATTTCATTTGTCATCCATTTCTTGCTATATAAGTTGGTCACAATATATGAATGAAAGTGCTATACATATTAAATTAAACTATATACTTCAAAAACTCTTCAAAAATCTATACAGGTTTTCAAATTCAAAACAAGACATTACTTAGTCTCTTTATGTGTTACTGTCTCTTTTCAAAACAAACAAGATTGTCTTGATGTTTTTTCTTGTTTTAAAAAAAGATAATATGACTATTCAGCAAGGATGCACTGAATTTATCAAAAGTCACAGTGAAAATCTTTAGAATGTTACAAAAGATTTCTGTTTCAAATCAATGCTGTTCTTTTAAAACACACACACACTCTTTGCAATCTTAGTTAGGACATTCCATAGACATTCCAAACTACCCCTACTCCTAAACCTAGAAAGAAAACACTCTGCATTTTTACATTTTTAATAAAACATTGTTTAGTATGTTTTTAAAGCTATTTGAAATATGAGGACTCGTGAAAGGTCCTCATAAAACATGTTTAAGTTGTAATACTAGTGTGATACCCATATCATTATACAAATTTTTGTCCTCATAAATCACAAAAATGCGTGCACGCACACACACACACACACACACACACACACACACACACAGAAACAGGAGGTCTTGCCTTTCTGGTGCTGCTCCAAGGGTTTCCTGCGGACTTTGTGGCTGTTGTAGGTGAATCTGCGGTCAGGCTCGTAATCGGGGCGGGTGTGCGCCTCTCTGTAGTGTTTGTGATGAAGGTTGGTACCATCCTCTTCATCGGATGAGCTGGAGTAACTGAGCTCCAGGCCAGGGTGGGGCCGCGCCAGAGATTGATACAGCTTCTCGTCCATCTCTGTTCTCTTCACAATATCACACACTCAGAAATCTCATAAACTCACTCAAAGCACACTAAACACACACACACACACACACACACACAACGAAAAAAAAAACAAAGAACAAAACAGAGGCGATGAAACAGAAAACAAACAACAACAGTTCAAATGTACTCTTCATTTCACTAGTGCAATTTTTTGTAAAGCGATACATGAAACAGCTTGAGAACAAACGACAACTCGGTAGAAATAAATTTAAAGAGGCATGAAGGACAAAACAAAAACAGCAAAACTTTCCAAAACCGCCACCACGTTTTAGCCAAACATTCATCGACCACCAAGAAAAGAGAGAAGGTCTCAGAGGACAAATGAAAGAGAAGAGGGAGAGATAGATGGAGGGTGAGATGAAGAGATAAAGAGATGCTTAGATAGAGGAAAAGAGAGCAGATAAAAAGGGTGAGAGACTGGCGGAAAAAAGAAACAAACTCAAAACAAGTGAGAGTTATACAACCGCCCGGTAATGAAGCCCATTAAATCATGGAATTAACGTGCCTCACTATACAGTACACAAGTCAATACATTAAAATAATTCATTAGGATTAATTTCTTTTTTGTTGTAGTTGACCAAATCAATCTTGCATTCTGAATTAGCTCAAATTTAGCTCCAAGTAAATATATATTGATTCCTTTGACAGTGTAGTACATCCAATTTTAATGCATTCAGTTCTTCTAAGGAAAGGGGAAAAAAAATAAATCTAACAAATATGCTATGCTGATGTTGTAACAGTCATCTGGTGTTGTTCTCATTAGAGTTAATCCAATATTGCTTTTTCATGACCAGTCCAGATTATTAAGGTTGTAAAAAACTGATATTGAAAAAAATAAATGTATAATAATAATAATAATAATAATATAATAATAATTTAAAATTGATGATCAATAATGAAAATAGTTTAAGAAATGTCATGATTGATTCAGTTCTGTGTTCCTGAAACAGTAATGTCACTGTACCACAGAGAAAAAGGGAATTTCTGTGGAAAAAAAAACAACAACTCAATATATAGTCACCGTAAATGCTCATTCTGACAGTAATTCAAGCTGACAAAGGGCAACAGAGAAAGACACACGTTGGCTAAAACACTGATTTTTTAAATATTGGTCGTTCGACCATTTAGATTTTAAACTGACACAATTGAATTGAAATGGTACATGTAACACAGGTAATTAATTATATGGTTTTTTTTATAAGAACGATAACTGTAATGGGATAATAACATGCAATATGTGTCTTAAATTTATACGAAAATATGGCTGCATGATTTGGGGAAACTGATTAAAAAATAAACTCCAGGTTTGTTGCGCTTTTTTGTAGAGCTCTACAATTTGGCTAACAAATTGCTATTATTATAATCAAAATATTAATAACAAGTTTAAGAAGATGGTTGCCTCATGTTTCGCTTCCAAACGCACGTTCAGTTGAGAACAAACAGTCTCTATGTTACAGACCTCCTTGAACCTGACCCAACAGACAGCAAAATGAAAAAAGGTGCTAATTGCATAGTTTTAAACATATTAAAGTTAACATGTTCATTTTAAAAACACATCTTATTGACAACATCCACCTCTTCCATAGATCTTCTTGATAAGAGATTAGTGGGCAACTAATATTGGAGACAGACAAGATCGTGCTTGAATTGCCCCGCATACATCTTATTCAGTGCTCTAGCATTGACACAATCTCTCTCTCTTTCTCTATCGCTCTCCAGAGAGTGTGGCTCCCTTTCAGCTTTTACTTCCCAGAATCTAAACGCTGACCATGACCTTTCCATGACCTTTGCGCCTGAAAAGAACATTCAGCGTTCAACAGAGGAGCACGCAGGTAGGGGAGGGCCAATGGAAAACAAGATGCAGTTAGACATAGAGAAAGAGAAAGGAGAGACACAGCTGAAAGGAGACAGATGAAAAGGAGAGGTGGAACGGATGAACACTGGATGAAAGAGAACCGATAGACCGTATGGGGTAGAAGAGGAGTCAAACGAAGATGAAGACGGGGACAGATAGGAACAGAAGCATGGCTGAAAAATGAAAGTGGGAAGGATGAGAGAGGACAGATGAAGAAATGAAGAAGGATAGAAGGAGCTTGCGAAATGACCAGACAGGTTAAAGAATTTCTGGGAAGCAGACATGAGGGAGACAGTCACTCTCATGCTGACATTGATGAAATAGAAGTTAAATATTACCATCAAATGCTCGTTAGTGTGTATACTCTGTGTTGCTTTTGTAATGGGTTACTAATTGGCTGATGTGGAAATGCACGGCATGACTAAGTGATGTGGGAGGGGTGTGCGAGTTAAATCCCTGTCAGTCTCTGGCAGGCAGCCTGCTGATTGGATGTCGTGCCAGAGCGAATGCCAATTGAAAGCGGCGGTGACTTTGCAGACAGTCTTCGCACGCAAACGCAATTAATAGTCTGTTAGTTAATAGTGGCTGTGGTGAACGCTCCTTTTATCTGTCTCTCTCACTCTGCTCTCAAGAGACCATAGCCATATGAAGTCTAACAGAGGAAGCCCATCAAACTCTATTACTACCATTTTTGATCCAAATGGAACTTACTGTAACACATAAAGAAGGTTTCAGGCCACTATCAAAATCCGTGTGGCAAATAAGGGACGTAGACACCCACGTACACTTGAAGGAGACAGATGGGGAGGGTTCTTCAGGGAGTGCTGAATAAGTCTTTGTAATCAGACGATTATGATGATTACAGTGTAGGAGAACAAACCGCCGAGAGGGGACACAAACATGGGCGCGAACCCAGGCACGTACACACAATTGTGTTTGTGCTCAAGACTACACAGTTTATGTTCAAGGATGCTCTTCCTTTATCACTGAGCAACAGGTAGAAATAAAGGCTGCTAAAGTAATAAAACTCTCCTTTGTATAAAGAACCCTATTTTACTGGAGAGTTCTTGAGTTGAGTAAATTATATAAACATTAATGTTGCATTATAGGTGCTTCAGATCATGGTATTGGTTGTATGTATCTTCTATTAACAGAGGAAAAGAAAAGCCTTCCCGAAGTCTTTGAAGACATGTTCACTAGGGATATATCAGAAGCATTTGGTCAACAGTGAATATTTTTTGTCCATTCTGCATAGTTAAGATTTCTCTTGTATACCAAAATCTTTTTTTTTTTTTCATGCAACCACTAACCAGCATCCAAGAATACATTTTCTTTCTATAGCAGACTTCAAAATTTCTATTCAAGAAAGCTGGGGGGAAAAATGTCATGTTTTTCGCAAAAACATTAACAACACAACTCTTTTTAACATTGATAATCATAAGAAATGTTTTACAAGCACAGATTAAGAATATTAGAAAGATTTAAATCCTGCTTATCCAGATTGGCCAAAATTTCTAAATCGGTGCATTGCTATTCATAGCCCATTTCATTTTCATTATCTGGTGTGTTTCAGAGTGAAGCACAATATTAAATAAATTAATTAATAATAATAAAAATAAAAGTAGTCTTAGACCCAATTTCACCTATCAGGAATCATCTGGATCATGAAAAGTGGGTGGTCCATACCTGACTAGAACCAAACCTGAATGAAAGTTTGCAGTAGATAGTGGAGAACATTTCCTCCACTAAAAACAGTGATTTGGACTGTGAAGGTTAAGTCAAGTTCACTGTCAAGAGCATATTTCACACTCTAACGGTATATTCTACAATTCTAATGTTAAAACTACAAGTTTTCCTATGGCATCAGGCTTTAGCTGGAAAACAGATGTTTTTAAACGTGTGGTATGAATGTTAATATTTGACTCTGACACTGAGGGTGGCCAAACTAAGTCAGTCTGGATTGATTTTCATACTCCTGCTGCTAATACGCAACTGTGCATCTCTGTATCAACCAGTCATTTTAGCCATATAGCCAAGATTGGTTTACGTGTTGATGTTTCGACAGCTCAATGTAGAGATGGATCAATGTATGGACAGTATTAACACTCAGTGTCACTGAACTTTCCCAAACTAAACAAAGAGAAAATCGAAGGGCTCTTAGTCAGGGATAAAGGGCGGAGAGTGAAACTGTCTACAATGCGAAAATCCTCTCTTGAATACTAAGTCTCACGTTAAAATCTTTCTGCACGGATTTGAATTTTAAGGTCCACATCAGGCGGGCCACTTAAACTGCTTTTTATCAGCTAAGAAACACAGTCCAAGCGCTTCTCTCTAAAGCAGATGCTGAGAGATTGATGCATGTCTGGACTGCTGCAATGCTCTCCTGTCTGCTCTTCCCGAGAACGCCCGGCTAGACTACAAATTAATGCTGCAGCACGAGCGCTGACAGAGAGCAGAATGAAAGCTCACATTACGCATGTCTTAAAGTCCCTTCATTGGCCTCTCGTAAATTTTAGGATTGATTTCAAATTTCTGTAACCGGTGTACAGATCCCTTAATGGGTTTGCACCTAAATCCATATCTAATAAGCTTGTGAGGATCGTTTCAAACGGGTCTCTTAGGTCTCCTAACACGGGCGTCCCAGCAGTCAGTAGTAAAACTCAATGCTCTCCAATGCCTGTTAAAAGAAATCGCACTCTTGATGAGTTTAAACAAAACATTAACATTTTTAGCACAACATTTGATCGGTTTTCCTTATTCATATGGGAAATGTATGCATTTGTAAACTTTATTTTATGCAGTTGTAACTTATGGTTTAACCGCCGTGTTATTTATTTATAATTGAATGTAATATTTTCTTTGATCTATGTGCATTGACTTTTTAAACTTTATTCTGTAACTGCACTATTAGTTGCATAATTTCCTGTGTTTAATTATGCACCAACCTTGCTTTTAATTTTTCATGTTTGCCTACCGACACATTAATCTCTTTGCATTGCATCATTTGCACAAAATAAGATTTACAACTAAAGTCTGAACTGAATTAAGTTAAACTGAATTAAAGGTAATATTGTACAGTAGGGCTGCACCATTCAAGTGCCATGTGCATATGACACAGACACGCTAATATGAATATTTGAAGATTTTAAAATATTTGCTTCTAAATATTGTCAACAATAACATTAGCATTATTTGACTGCTGGGAACCGTGCAATATTACAGGCAGCCTGTAGAGACATATCATATTTTCTCTCTCTCTCTCTCTCTCTCTCTCTCTCTCTCTCTCACACACACACACACACTGTATCTACACACAGTGGATAATATTCATTCATCCATCTTCAGATTATCGCTGCAGACTTCCTGCGCTGATTCTCTCTAAAATAGTCAGACACACACACACACACACACACACACACACACACACAGCAAGAGTTGACGTTCCCTCATCCATCTCTCTCTATTGCCAGAGTCACTTCCTGCACTGAACGATTCTCTCCCACAGACACACACACACACATACACACACACAAATACACGCAAATTCTTCTGAGGAGAATCAGATCTGCAGCAAGAGAAAGCTCTTGCCCTGAGCAACTGCACAAACGTGTCAAAGTCCTGATACTGCCTAAAATAAAAGCTGACAGCGCACACACACAAACACAGTCCGTAAACATGAAAGTCAAGCGCAGGTCAGCTAAGAATATTTCTTGCTGGTGGCATTTCTCAGCGCTCCCAAAAAGGTAAACACACACAAACACACACTTTCTACATAAACCTGAAGCTAGTCAGACATCTCTGGGGGTCATATCTGACAAAGGTCATCGCCATGGAGACCCAGGCTCGAGGAGGGGTTAAAGAAATGCATGGAGATGCCAACCGCTTACAAAATATAAATTAACATGAATATTCTTCTCTTTTTTCATACAAATCACTCTTCCTCTACTTATCTTCCTATTTCATTGTATTTGTACTGTGACCAGGTACATTTTAAATAAAAGGAAATAAAAATCCCACGGCTTATTTTTATGTGACTAATAGCATATAATCAGTGGTGTATAAAGTACTTGAAAGCCATACTTGAGTAAAAGTACAGATATCTTACCAGAAAATGACTTTGGTAGAAGTAGAAGTAACTGTTTAGAATATTACTTGAGTAAAAGTTTTAAAGTAAGTGATATTTTTTGTACTTAAGTATGAAAAGTATTTTTTTGATATTAAACATACTTAAGTATTTAAAGTAAAAGTAAAAGTAAATGCAAAATACAAAAGAAGCATAAAATATTAGTAAAAATTGTTCTATACACAGTTTGAGCAGCAAGATTGTTTTAACTCTTTCTTGTTTTGTTTGCTTTGAATTTTAAAAAATGGCAAAATGTTTATTGTAAGTTTTAAATATAAAAAAATACTAATACATTAATTATACCTTGATCATTCACGTTAATTCATAGTGCATTATAATAAATGTAAGAGGCAACTTTAAAATGTTAAAATGTAAATATTGAAATTAACAATGAACAACGCTTTCATTAACCTTTAATGTCACAAATGAACTCTATTATAAGTGTTTCCATTTCACATAAATCCAAACAATCGTGCTTAAAAACGGCCATATTTACGCACAAAGGCATATTATATGTAAACTTTCACTCGTTATTGGCTTCTATTTCAGAACACTTGATGAAATATGTGTTAAAGTGCGATAAAAAAAACTGATATCGAACACATTTCTGATTTCTGTCCACTGCAGGATTAGGATACAATCTTCGCTGGATAAAGAATGCATAAAATCGAACAAATGGACATAAACTAATGCAAATAGAGGGTAACAATCGTGACATTAAACAGTTGGTGTTTTTGTCACATTGAACCGATTGAGGTCACGTTACTACTAACGTCAGCATCCGCTCAGCCTCGACGGCAAACACACTAATGCAGCGTCTAGTCAACACACTCATGACTTTAGTGATATGAAAACAAATACTGTAGTGTACTGTATAACATACCGCTTTGTTGTCTGTTTTAAATCCATTTTGAAGTGTCCCCGCGCAGTCTCGCGTCACGTGTTAAAACAAACGGTACGAGGCTTCAGTGGTAGTTTTATCACAGAGCGCCTCTAGAGGTCGCTCTCGTGCCGCACTCTCCTCAGCCGCTCCAGCAACGAACACAACCCGGAAAATGAAATCAAGCGCGGTTGTGCGAGCACTTGTTTGCACATGCTTGCTTACAGTCTGTGTTCTTCCTGTTTTATTTTGTAGTAAGTAACGGGAAATGTATCGGAGTAAAAGTATACATTTTATTTAAGAAATGTAGTGGAGTAAAAGTAAAAGTTGAAAGAAATATAAATACTCAAGTAAGTACAGATTTTCCCAAAAAATACTCAAGTACGGTAACGAAGTATTATTACACCTCTGCATATAATACAATACACATATTTTAGGTTTTTTAGATTTGATCATGACAAGAAAATGAAGAGATTCATTATAAATATTTCCATGCCTTCTCAATGACTTCAAGATTTTAATCATTTTTATGACTATCCTTGAATATCACAATATTTAAATTCTCCGACATGATTTAAGACACAAGTAACGTGTCTACTTAAACAGACAAAGGAAATCAATGGAAAACCACCTGAAATTATCCATGAGGTATTTATACATTTAGTAAAGTTATTTTTCAAATATCTATTCAAAGCTTGTTAGTTTAGCTTACAGTGCAACTCGCTACACACACACACACACACACACGTTCGTTTTGCTATCAAAGTGAGGACATTCCATAGGCGTAATAGTTTTTATACTGTACAAACTGTACATTCTGTCCCCCCCCCCCAACTTAACCCTCACAGAAAACATTCTGCATTTTTACATTTTTAATAACATTGTTTATATTTCACATTTCACGTTGAAGTTGTAATACACACTGGAAGCTTGAGTCACCAGACTTTTTACAGGGAATGTAAGAACAATGCAAATGAAAAAAATTCTACATAAACAGTCTGTTATAAATTATGAAGAAAATAATCAAACTACAAGCAATGGCACAAATAAACTAAATAGAACAAAAGTTACAAATGAAATAAACGGTGCTTTTCAGGTAGATCTAACAGTAGTTAAATACAGATTATGTACAAAATAGGGCTCTAGGATATTGGAAAAAAACTGACATTGCGTTATTTTGTTTTTCTGCGATATATATTGTGATATGAAGAAGAAAAAAAAAATTACCAGATGACTTGAATAGCTCTATTTAGAAATAATGAATCATTCTAGGATGACTGGGGTGATTTTGTAGGTGAGTGAATACATTTAAAAATAATGAACAAATTACAAGCATAGATAAATATAATAGAACAAAGACACTAATTATATAAATAGTGCTTTATATTTTTCATGTTTTCAGTATTCAGGTACAGAAATTGAATAATCAAATGTAAAATAACTCTGCATAGTCTCACTGTATAAATTAAATATAATTAATCTGTGTTAAAACTACAAAAGTGATTTTTCTCTTTGTCTTTTGTTGTGTGATTAACATTCATGACACAGAAAGCAGCAGGGGCTGCTGTCACTTTAAGACCAAATGCATGGTGAGGATATAAAATAATGTTACACATCTGGTTTTCTCTCTCAAATGTTTTATTCACCTAAGCCAAAATCAATTGTGTTTCAGAGAATAGTCGATCTTTTACATGCATTTTGACAGGTTTTTTTTTTTTTTTTTTGTTGCATGTAGGGAATGGCATTCGGTGCCCATATGCATCTGTGCAGCTCTGTGTGTGTGCCGTGAGCACATAAAATAACCGCACTTTCAGAATTTAGTTCTCTTTCCTGTCTTTGTGCGCTCAAATGGTTTAAAATCTCTTCAATGTTTAACCTTGATAAACATGATTCAAATACTGAACTACAATCATGTCCATCTAAAATGAACCAAATGTTATGTAGGTTTGTGAAACTTAAACAGTAAGCAGTATGTATATTTCCAGGGTTTTTTTTTTTGTTTGTTTATTTTGTAATATTAAAACAAATGTAGTTTATATGTACTAAACTATGTTCAAATATATAGTGCATGTATACGTAATAAATACATACATACATGCACTACTGTTCAAAAGTTTGGAGACAGTACTTTTTTAAAGAATTGAATACTGTCATTCAACAAAGATGCATTAAACTTATGAAAAATTACATTTATTAAACATTTATAATGTTACAAATTATTTCTATTTAGTAAGTAGGGTTAGGGTTAGGGTTGACGTTTTGAAACTTTCTATGCATCAAAGAAACCTGAAAACAATGCATCACTGTTTCAACTAAAATATGAAACGGCACAGGTGCTTTCAACATTGATCATAACAGTTGGAGCACCAAATCAGCATATTAGAATGATTTCTAATGTGAAAAAAGAAGACTGGAGTAATAGTTGATGAAACTTCAGATTTTCCCTAACAGAAATGAATTACATTTAAAAATATATTAAAATACAAAAGTCTACATTTTAATAATATTTGACAATATTACTGTTTTTACCCAGTATTTGTTTAAATAAATGTAACTTTGGTGAGAATATGAGATTGCTTTCAAAAACAATAAAAACAACTCATATGAATTAGGAGAGAGTATGTATTGTGTTTTATGGTCTTATGTTAAACTCTTCAGCAAATGAAAATGTGATGCTTCATCATGAATACCAGGACAGAAGGGTCAGAAGCAAAATCAAATGATTCCAATAAGGACACTCTGTATTCATACATTTACATTCATTACCTCTCCAACTTCCCCATCTCTCTCTCTCTCTCTCTCTCTCTCTCTCTCTCTCTCTCTCTCTAATGGTATTCTATTCTCTTGTGTATCTAAATGCTTTTTGTCACCTCACCACCCCATCTCTCTCTCGATCCTGTTAGGCTAAAGTATCTGGGTGTGCTCATTCTGGAGGGCTTTTCTGAAGTGTTTCTAATTCTGGCCTACGACTCAAGTGAAAACACTCCGTCACACACACGCGCACACACACACACACACACACTGCAGTGGCTCACAGCCCCATTTAGCTGATGTGTGTGTGTGTGTGTGAGTGAGTGATATGAGAGCTAAAAGCTTGTCCTTCAAAAACTGTCAGCTCTGCTCAAGCTCAAAACAAATGTTTCTCTTTTTTATTGTGTGTGTGTGTGTGTGTGTGTGAGAGAGAGAGAGAGACAGTAAGAAAGAGCGGTTATCATGCAGTTTATCGAAACTATTTCCTTATTCCTATTCATAGACAATAAATTATTATAACATTTTCAGGGTTTTTCCTACATTGAAAATATTTTCTCCCGCCAAAGATTTTTTTTGATAATTTAATGTGACGATATCTGCCGTTCTGCAGTAGCCGTCTGCTTTAAACGAGTGTTTGTGTAAGCGCTCTGTGAAGAGTGTTTATATTTACAGTGTTTTTCCAGCATTGAGCTCTGTAGCCAATCACAGATATTTTATGTTCTGAACACGTGGCCAATCAGGTGTATTTAAGTTAGTCAGAATCCACTCAACACTGCACAAAATGGTTCTGCTCAGCGCAATTGCTGCACGCTCATGAAACTGTTCATTATAACCAACAAAGTATAAACACATTGCAAATAAGAGATTCATTGCACAGAAAAGACAAACAGATTCATTGATTAAAACAGAAGTTTTTGCAAGGGTGTAGCTTTGTGTACCTCGTGTTGTAATTGACGGCTTCAGTGATTATAATGGAAACGATCTTTGCTCATTTACTCTACATAATCTATATTTTTAATACTGCTAACTACACATGGCAAAGTTTCTAGCTTATATGTATATTGACAGCTGTATATTGGTACCACTTCACAATAAGGTTTCATTAGTTTGCATTAGTTAACTATTTTAGCATAAAATGAGCTAAGAATGAATGAATACTTACTACAGCATTTATTAATCTAAATGAATGTTAATTTCAATATTTACTCATGAATTATTAAAATCCAAAGTTGTATTTGTATTAACTTTAGTAAATGCACTATGAACTGACAATAATGAGCATTTTTATTAACTAATATTAACAAAGATGAATAAATACTGTAACAAACGTAGTTCTCATTGTTAGGTCATGTTAGTTCACACACTAATGTTAACAAATGACACCTTATTGTAAAGTGTTACCAAAATAAATAGACCTGCCACTTTCGCTATGTAATGTGTTACCTTATTATTCATTTTATTACTAACTTTCAAATCTGTCAAGCGGTGACATTTTACATTTATATTTACAGATTTTAAAATATAAAATAGATCTAAGCACTTATAATCTTATAATACACATATTATCTATTTTTTAAAGTTAATATTACAAACTATTTCTTTGCATTCATGTTGTATTTATTGTCACTGCTGGGCTTTGTACTGTGTCTGTGGATGTGTTCGTCATCTGCCACCACTAAAGACCATTTCGGGCCCAGGAAAAACCCTTATTGTTATTTGGGCAAACAATTATTCCATTGTTCAAATGACATTACTCCAATGTTCAATAAAGCTTGAACTAAAATAAACTGATATCCAGTGGAAAGTGAGCTGAACACATATGGAGAGTGTAGGTGTTTGAGTTTGCTAAGTATGAGGGTTAGTCACTAATGTAGGGAGAGAAGGAGAGGGTGAGACAGAGAGAGAGGGAAAGAAGGCAGGTTTAAAACACAAAGGAAAGGTCCCTTCACAGTGAATGATACCGCTAACCAACATTATGAATTATGAATCCCATAACCTGACAAATGCATCAAGTAACAGTACACACGCACATACACACATGTACAGATACCACATATTGGGAGATGGATGAAGATCGTTAACACATACGAGTAAGAAGACAATATATATTGTATTGATCTATAAGGCATATCGTGTGTGGATATTTCAATCACAATTTCAGTTTCACACAGTCCTTGGGACGACGTTCTCCCTCTTTCTTAGTGCTGTCAAACAATTAATCGCAATTAATCACATCCAAAATAAAAGTTTGTGTTTACATAATATATGTGTGTGTACTGTGTATATTTATTATGTATATATAAATACACAAACATACATACACACATTACATATAGTCCACATATAGAGGATTTTATAAAAATGACGCCACTCAAAAGTTAGGATGAAGATATCCACATTTTTCTTGTTTTGTTTAAATATCATATTTTTTTTTCATTTAGTACTGCCAAGCTACAGAAGATACAAATTCAAAATGCTACAACCCCCGGTTCTTAATGCATCGTGTTTCCTTCTGGACCATCAGTAAATGTTTGAACATTTTTAATATTGAGTTGTCCTCAGTGTGAAAATATGGATCTCAAAATCATACAGTAACTGCTGTAAAGGGTTCAAATATACAATTTGAAAATCAAAGACTTTGCAGGACCTGGAGGATTTTTCTGAAGAACAAAAGGCAAATTAACTGCTCAGGACAAACAAGGGACTCATGAACAGTCATCACAAAACAAACAAAAAAAAATTGTGGATCATCCAGGTAATGACACAGTACTAAGAATCAAGTACATATAAACTTTTGAGCAGGGTCGTTTTTATAAATTCAGCTATTTTTTTGGTCTTTTGGACTATTTGTAAACATCTTTTATGTAACATATCTTATACAGTACTAAATAAAAAAATAACACTTTTATGATCCTCTTAATTTGTTAAAATAATTAACATTTTGCAGATTCTCCAAGGGGTTCACAAACTTTCAAGCAGCACTGTGTATATTTATATATATATATATATATATATATATATATAATATATGTATAATATATATATAACATATATATATATATATATATATATATATATGTTAGTTTTCTAACACACACAGATTTGTTTAGCTATCTTAGCGAGGACATTCCATAGGCATTATGGTTTTTATACTGAAACAAAACATTCTCTACCCATAAACTAACCCTAAACCTACCCATCACAGAAAAACATTCTGCATTTTCACATTTTTAATAAAACATTGTTTAGAAATTGCTATTTGAAAAATGATGACGCATGAAATGTCCTCATATTTCACGTTTAAGTTGTAACACCAGTGTAATACCCATGTCATTATACAAAGTTGTGTCCTCAAATCACAAAAATGTGCACATACATACACACTCATGTACATACACACACACACACACACACACACCCTACATGATTAATCCTGTAAACAAAGAATTCAACATTCATCAGCAGCCAAATATCTATGATCAGAACTAGGTCAACACATAATATGTGTGTGTGTGCTCAGCACCATATAATATATGCTGGCATCATTATTTTTACATTTGAATAAATAATGAGTGGGGAACACATTTTATACTGTCTTTGAGTGTGTGTGTTTGTTTGTAGCAGCAGGGGAGAGTACAGAAAGAGAAAAATTTGTCTGAAAGGTATGTAAATTTCTATGCGTGTATGTTTGGAGGGCAGGCTTCAATGATATTGTATGACTCTCTCTCATTTCTGGTCAGAGGGACACGCAGCTCCATTTGTGCCACATTCCCCTTCAATCACCGGACGTTGGCCTCTGATCATTCCGATGGCAGTCACGCCGATTCACACATGAAAGGGATGTAATGTGTGTCATGCACACACACACACACACACACACACACGCACACACATAGAGTCCCCTGATGAGCAACAGACAAATAGGATTTTTTGCTTCCAATTGTGAAATTGCTGACCAGGTAAAAACGTAGGAGTCTATTCTCAAACACACACACACACACACACACAAGGTGCTCGGTTTAGACATAAATATAAAGGCAACATCAAAAGAATGCAAATTTGTTAGGGCTAACAAAAGAAAGCCACAGAGAGAGATGAAGTGACAGAGAGACTGTGTGTTGATGTGTGTGAGTCATTCACGCTGGAGACAGTCGCACACTTTTTGATCACTAAGAGACTTAATTAGACTCTATTCTTGCTGTCTGCCTCTGTGGGCTGAACGTAACACTTCACTGCTGATAAGAAGCATGAGGAGAAAATCATTCTCCCCCCCTTCTCGTTTTTTCTCTCTCTTCCTCCTCAGTACTAACTAAGAGAGTTTGCAGGTGTCGCTACAAATGACATAAATACGTAAACCTTTGCAATAATAAAAAGCCAATTTCCTTCATTGGTCCGCTGATAATGTTCGAGAGTAAATAAGCGCGAAACATACAAATCTCATTTCCATCAGAGAATTAATAGCAATGCTTGTGCCAATCTGATACCACAAAGTATACAATTAGCTATTGCAACCCAGACCTAGAATTATAGGAGCACTCCAGACTAATGAGACAAAGCTTTATTCCGTCCTGTTTGCATTGGAGCGGCCTCAAATTTAAAAGGCATCTGTGGTCAAAGAATACTGGGAGGAAACTCGCCTGCTCCCTGGGGCTGACTTTTGCACATTATTATTAGATGGTGCTGGGGTGTGATCTCCATCTTTACAGCAAGTGTGTATGCCAACAGAGTGATTTACAAAACAACACAGCTCACAGGAAACAGAGACTGCTGTGCTCTGATGGATAGAAAAGTTAACAGAAAGTCCCACAAAATGACATGATACTAAACTAAACACACGATACAAATCAATTAAAAACACAAACTAAATCAAACATGACTCAATAAAAATGTTATGTTTTACCAGAAGCCTCAGTATAAAGGTGTTCATAATGCCTCATAATGTTGTCAAACAAATTATTAGGGCTGCAACAACAAACAAAATGCGTTTAAAAACAATGAAGGAAACAGAGTGAGCTGCTGCGGTAAAGGTGCGTAAACCAAACTGCCCAAACATGAGAACTCTTTATTTTAAGCTTCAAGCTTATGCATTAGCTCCGTGTTTAACATGGCTTGATCTGTCAGGCGCGTCCTCAGCGCAACGCGTTCATTCTACGGCTATATCCTTATCATGAAACGTTTAAAATTCACGTGAGCATTTCCATTTTACATACAGGTTTATCCTGACAGTCAGAGATAAACTTCAAACTTCACGTAACTGAGTGAGTGCAAGCGCAAATTCAGTGCAAAAATATTCATTTCGCTGAAATATCCATTGTTGAAAGTTCAATTTAGGCTTAAAAGTAAGTATGTCATTCAAGTATTTAATGGTAGTAACTGAAGGGGTAACAGCATGTAACTGAATAAATATAAGATGTTTCTATTATTTACACAGGATAAAGAAATTACAGTAAGAGGTTATGTGTGTATTCCTGCTGAACATTTTTGATTTTTGTTTTTGATTATCTTTATTGTCACCTTATTTTTTAATAGAGATTAAAAGAGAGTAGAGCTTTAGTAGAGGTTTAAACTATATTCAGTATATACAGTGCTTAAATTTATTAGACCACCGCTACTTAAGGTTTGTGCCACAGCTGCCCTAAACTACTTTTTAATGATCACCAAAATCATTTTTATGTTTCTGTAATGGTTAATCCACCAGTATGTGTAAGCAGTTTAGTCACAGTAGTATTTCTAACGCTAAAATATAAATATTGTTGTTATGAATTTTCGAATTTACTGTTTCACAAGATAGACAAAATACTAAAGCACTTTTGTCAGATGCCCAATTACAGTAAATAACAACAGAGATTGTGGAAAAGTACATATAAATCAATGCCAGCAAGAATGCAAGGCGTTATCAAAGCCAAAGGAGGTCAAACAAAACGTGAAGTGTTTTGGACATTATGTGTGAATAATCACTTTTTGTCAGATCCCTAAAATATTTGTGTTCTCTTTTCTGTGACAAGAGGTCTTAGAAATTAAGCACTACATGTTTTCATAGCATTCAATTGGCACATTTGTTTGAAGGACATTGGGCAGGATGTGCAATAATGTGTTTTTTTGTCAATAAAATAAAAAAGAATGAAAATTAATCGTACATAAATAAATAAATAATTGGCCAACTAATCGATCGATTATTAAAATAATCGTTAGTTGCAGCCCTAAAATTATTGTAATACATTATCATACTTGCCTATATTCCTGATTACACTTTGAAAAAGTATAAACTACACAATAACATTCTATAACAAACAAAACTCAGTGTTTATCATGTGTTTTTCTGCACTATGCTATTTAAAAAACCATTAAAAGTATATTTATAGCAGTTAAAGTTATTAATGATAAAAGAAAACTGATTATAAGGCACGGTGAATACATTACATTTAGAGCTGGGCAGTAAGTTATCATTTTATATTTTAAATTAAAATTGAATGTTATATGATATACTTTCAGCTGTACACAGAGATAATATAAAAGGCTTATTGCAAGAACTAAAATACAGTAAAAATGAATTACAAATATACAAATTGTCTAAGAGAACACACAGATTCATTATATTTAAGAATTTTTGATGCACAATATTACAATATTGCATTTTTTTATTTTGCTAAACCATTTTAAGAATGTTAATAAATTTAATATTTTTAAATTAAATTTAAATTCATTACTAAAGATATTATTAAAATATATCATCCTGACACACTTACGCTCATGAGTGTCAATGAGTGTTGTGACAATAGGACTGGATGTGAAACAAACCCACTGACATTGCCTTTAGGAATTTAAATGGTCATTAAATATGAAGCTCATTAATCATTGCGGTATCTATGATGCTGGTAAACTTTATATTGCAAACAAAATAATTTTCGATATGGAAAATTCCATTTATATTTCCCAGGCCTGATTAAAATGCATAAATAGCTTGAAGCTGGAAATACAATGTAAAATATTACTAAAAGGTAAACTGCTACTAAAAGGTAAAATATAAAGAGGATTAGATCAGATTAAATAGTTTTTGAACAGATTTTTTAACGTGCTTGTGTAAGTGAGCGAGTTTAAAAAAAGATTGAGTTTTGACCCAATGCCAAATCCTTCTCTTCCTCAGTTTTCAGTGTCTCTATGCACTAAGTTCCTCTCCCTCGCTTGAGTGAGCACAAGACATGGCCATAATCGACAACCATAACAACCCAGAAACGCTGTAAAACGGTCAGAATCTGTGAGTGTTGAGAAAGATTGACCTGCGGCCCGTGTGTTTTGACCTTAAACTTTCTTTCATACCTGTTTTCACTGGGAGCTTTCAAGACAATAGAGTGACTAAAGTCATACACACCTGACCTGTGATGATGAATATCAGCCCCCAACACACACATCCACGCGCACACACACACTTCTCTCTAGGGTTTGGATTCTATCATTATCTCTCACCTTGTCACGGTCAACCTGAAAAGCTTTCTCTCTTTCTCTTTCTTTTTCTCTCCCTATGACACTCTCTCTTTTTCTCCAATCATCTGTTCTTGCCATTTCTGTGCCAATGCCTTCTCATTTCTTTCTCAATTGTTCTTTCATTACTTGTTTTGAATTGACTCTCACACCAAAACTAGAAGAGAAGAGTGCAGTGATAATGTCTTTGTCTTTGCAGACTAATTAAAGGATGGGCTGACATATACATCGCATCTCCCTCTCTTTTCCCTGCTTCAGATATTTCTCTGGAAATTCATCCTTCAAACTCAAGTCTCCTTCATGAGATGAAGAATCTGAGGTGACCGTTATGCTTGGGGACAGACTGGGACAGCCTCTTTCGGTCTGGCATTTATTCAGCTGTGAACTCCTGCTCTGCGCTCTGAAATACTCAATCAATCGCCCTAATGAAACTCCACCCCAAAACCGCTACCTTTCGAAAAACCCAATAAAACGCACCTCTGAAACACCCTGCCTGGCGCAAAGTAGTGATTTTTTTGAACCAGGGTAAACAAAACAAACTACTGTGGAGTGATGCTTATGTAAAACTTTCAATGCATCAAAAAAAGCAACACATAGCAAGGTCTCTGCGGCGTATGAAAGTCACTCTCATTACCAGATGTCTCCATTTTACTGATCTCAGACCAGCGTTTATCTCCTCTCCCCGAGAAGCCATTTCTCCCTCCTACGCACCCACTCTGACAGAACGAAAGAACGAGTGAGAGAATAAATTAGCATTTCAGAAAGAGAGGGAGAGAGAGCGAAAGACGGGAGAGAGAAGCGATCAAGTTATTCTCAGGAGATTGCTTAAGATGAGCAAAAACAGTAGGGGGTGTTGCGTATATACCTACACAAACAATTCCAACCACCAAATGTACAAACGACATTGACACGAGAATACAAACGTACAAAATTACGTTTTTAGTGGAGAATGCAGAACACAGGAAGTGCATACCGCCTACAGGTTCACTGAGGAAAAAACAATCGAAAACAGCAACCCCACCCCCCCCCCCCCCCACCCCCGCCCAACGCACCTCGCGCAGTTTTAACTGTGAAGCGAACTAGCTTTCACCATTGTTATGTTCAATCACGCATCTAAGATATTCCCCAGCTCCTCACCCAGAGCCGGATTCTCAGTTACGAGCCAGTTACATTGCTCATGCCAGACCATCTACCTGGATCATTAACTAGAGGTTTTTTATCCATAGTGACAGTACACTAATTGCAGGGACAGTGCCTCTGGAGTATCCTGGGGTTCAGTGTCCTGCTCAAGGGCTCAAAGGTAATAGAGCAGCACTGTGATCTCAGTAAATCTCCAGTTCATGGATCACACTCACCAGGGACCGAACCTCCATTCGCCACATTACCGGTGCAGATCGGTACCGGCTAAGCTAATCGGCAGCCTGATCATGCCGTACCTGCATACTAATGTCGCAGCCAGAGCACCTCCTCTGAGCGCAGTATCTCTACGAGCTGGTGGACAAGAATAAATAAACTCGGCTGCAGCTGAGTCCGTTTATCTGAATGCAACAGCATTCCGGTGAACTAATGGAATGTTTAGAATCCAGAGCCCGTAGGGACGTTCCGATTCAAATTCCAAATGCGTTTATTAATTCCGCTCATAAATGAAGTTCCCCTCCTCGCGGCATATCGCAAATGAGATCCCTTTCCATAATTTGTCTTTGTTGAGTTTCACAGTTCTGCATTGATCTAAAAGACCCTGCGACAAACGACACTGACAGAGGCAGGAAGATGAGGGACCTCATATTTCTAATGCGTAAATCATCTTTGGAAATGCTCCTGTTTGACACCTTGGACGGTTTCAAATGTTTGAATACAAGCTGCATTTACCACCGCCTGCAGCAAATGACACTTTTTTCTTCTTCACATGTACTTCTACTCGTTTGATGGACTGGAAACCATCTAGAATCTCTACAAATCACAGACTTAGACATTTCGCTCTAGAAGTCTGGCAGTAAACGCTTTCATAAATTCAGCCGTTCATGTGTTGCTGAGATGCTGGAGGCTTTTGAATGAGGGCAGTTCAAGTTTAAGAGTTTTTAACCTTCTAAACATTTATAAGCAATGGACACCAACTCATACGGTTTCGCATTTGTGAGTAACTTCTTTGTGCATGTAGCATAATTCAGCTGAATTTCCCAATAATGAGACAATTCAATTAAGATTGAATTGCAGATCAAACTTACAGTATTGTCCTCACTGCTTGATCTCATGGGCTTTGGAATAAATACATCAATAATTTCATAAGCTGGAGAGATTTTATGATGCAATTGTGCTCGGAGTCATTTTAGAGAAATATAATTTTCATTGCTGTTTTTATCCCATTGGACACTTGGGAGAAAAAAAATCTCAATGTAAAATAATATGATGAAACATTTAAAACTAAATGCTGCAAATAAGTTTCATTCGTATAAAAAGCTCATGTCAGTGCAAAAAATCTGAATTCGCTTTCTCTCTCCTTCTCCCTTTAGCATTCTCTCATGTTAAATATGATGAATTTTTTTATTTGTAGTTATTATTTTTAGGGATGTACCAATATTAATTAAATTCTGACAGATAAGTTACTAATTATTTTCATGTAATGGTGAATAACTGGTTGATTTTAAAAGTACATGATTTACCATTTTGGCTAAAATAAAAAATACACTAAAACCAATCATTTTAAAATGCTACAAATGAATTGAGAAATAACTACTTAATATTTCACAATATGGATATTCCTTTTTGGATTTGCCAAAGATTATATTTAACTTTTTAATTTTAATCTGTTTTTAAAAGATTAATTGTGTGGCGTAGATTGGCAGCAGAGGCAATCAAAATGCAAAAATATGGGAAATGATCATGGAGACTTTTTTGTGAAATACTATTACAATTTAAAATAACTTTTCCATTTTTAAATGGAATTTATTCATTATGGCAAAGCTGAATTTGAACTCAACTTGAAAAAATTGAACTTGGAGTCTCTCATGATCCTTGAGAAATCATTCTATTACGCTGATTTCTTATTATTATCAATGTTGAAAACAGTTGTGCAGATCATTTTTTTAACATTATTGTAAATCTTTTGTAAGTCTTTACTGTCATTTTGATCAGTTTAATGCATGCTAAATAAAAAGCAATTTTTTTCTTTAAAAAAATTATTGACCCCAAACTTTGAACTGTAGTGTGTATATCTATCTATCTATCTATCTATCTATCTATCTATCTATCAATCTATCTATCTATCTATCTATCTATCTATCTATCTATCTATCTATCTATCTATCTCTATATATATATATATATATATATATATATATATATATATATATATATATATATATTAGGGGTGTGACGAGACCACTATCCCACGAGACGAGACACGAGATTGGGTTCACGAGACGAGATTTTCATAGTATTTTTAAGAAATCCTCAATAATGAAACGTATGACGGGAAAATAGTCTTTTATTCAACTGAAAATCATAAAATGCAAAAATGTTGATGCATTTGGAAATCAACTTGTAATGCATGTCATTTTACTTCTATTTTAATGAATTATTTGCAGTAAAACAACATGCAAACACTGCTAAATGTTGCTACAAAATCAACCAAATGTTTTCTGCCCTGTATAATTTCACATGAGAAATCTCACTGAACTTCTTTCTACAGATTGAACATAAAATAAACAATATAAATAAAATAAACATAAAAATAAAAAATTCAAATTACACTTTAAGTGTCACTTTAACTGCAGTACAAAGTTGACCATTTCCCAGTCACTATTGATTGTGTGGCTGTAACTGTTATAAAGCTCTGCGTACACCGAGAAGTCCAACCGTTAGGAGTAATAGCGACGCTTTCTGCCTCTTTAGGGGCCGTTCACATATCGCGCCTAAAAAAGCGTGTAAAGCGCGGCCGCGTCGCTTCCTCCTTCTTTTGCAAGCGTTCGGGAGCTCGCGCTTCTGTAGCGTCTGTTGTTGCTATGCAACCATGAACTGTGCTCCCCACGACCATCGCTTGGTTCTTGTCACATGACAAGACATTCTGAAATGTTGAGATGTTTTCATCTCGCCGCGGCACAGGCGAGCCAGGAAAAAAACGAACGCACCGTACCATATGCGCGTCGCGACCGTGCCGCTTCCATTTTGCGAATGAAAATGCGCGCGATATGTGAACGGCCCCTAAGAGTCTGTACAACCTTGGCCGAGGTGTACGGCATAGTTTTCTTACAATGTTTACACATTGTTTGTGTCTTGTGTGTTATTCTTGCGCCAAAAACCAAAATGTTTCCACACAAACGATTTGAAAGTGGCGGGGGCGTATTGAATAATAATTTCACCCTCACACTGATAGCACGACGAGACAACTTTTCAACTCGACGAGAAATCTCGTCACGTTTTAGTCTCGCGAGATCTCGTCACACCCCTAATATATATATATATATATATATATATATATATATATATATATATATATCAACCATTTACTAATGTGGTGATATGGAGCATAGATCTTTCATCAGTTATGCAAAGCTGCTTACACTCACTCAGGTCAGATGAAAGTTGCACGAAAGCAAGTCTCCTGTGCACCAATACAGCGCGCACACTCACATCAGCACCTTGGACAGCACCACAGCTGAAGAGCTGGAGTCGATTCATGCTCAGCAGGCTAAGGCTACACAAGACGACAAGTGCGCTCTTCCTCTTTTCCTATCTAACAGAAACAAATGAGCAACCAAATAGACAGTCTCTCCAAGACACTCCAAACTCATGTTCCGCCTCCTCAACCCCCATCTCCTGGAGAACTCCCGACGAGTGCACAGACACACAAGGAGCTCCAGTAGAGCACTATCAGTGCACTCTAGCGGGATAGAAACTGACCCATTGGCTACTCCAAAACCTCTTCAGGCTGATCGGCCTCTTAATACTAAATAAACACCTCTCCGCAGCATTTCCACCATGACCCCAATGTGCTTCTGTTCATTCCCGGCACACATCCGCAATAATCTCTACAACAACAAAAAACACTTAATGTCAAGCATGCAAACGGTGGCTCTGATAAAAATTCATAGGCTAATACAATTTCACAACGTGATATTTCAACACTGCCACATTCCTCCAAATCATGCAGAATGAAGACAAAAAGAGCCCTGCTTCATTAATTATGCAGCAGAATGTGAAAATTTATATCTATTAAATAATATAAAATATTCAATTTAAATGAACAGCTTTATGAGGTCACTGACAATAACAAGTGAACAATGTTTCAGCACCAAATTTTTTCATATTTTTTTTTCCCCAGATGAAAAACACTTTTCACTGGCGACCCCTTTGATTCGGTGTGGTGAGATGACTTGTTGAATTATTCAGCTGTTTGCATTTTCTCAGCTTGATCGCTGTGACATCGCTGTTGATGTCATTGTCATAGAAACTGAGAGTGTCATTTTTCATGAGGTCATATCAACTGTAGTGAACCAGTGCAGAAGTGTTCATTTAAAATACAGGCTTTGAATTAAGTATGCAGTATTATGCAAATTTGCGGGGAGGAATACAAAAAAAATGCCAAATAGATATTTGTAAGTGCATTGGGAAAAGATGACTTTAGCTCAAAAAAAAAAAAAACTAATTAAATGAGAAGAACCGTAACAAAATATTTCTTAAGCCCTGGGTATACTTCGTTTTTTTTTTTTCACGTCCGCTAGTGTACGTGCACAGTTGAACGCACAGCCTTGCAAAGCATACTTCATTTGACCCATACACATACACGTTCGATACATGCAGTTTTGAGCAATCTCACACCATGAGTTACAACCCATTTAAACAATCTTCCGTCTATGTCGGCCTCCATTGTCGCTGTAGCTTGCATGCGTTAAGGTCTGTTCTGTTTATGCAGTTTTTCTTTGACTACCCTGCGAATTGATGCCCTCAGGGTACGGTTGCCACCTTGTAGGTAAACAAATTACTGCAAAAACAATTAAATGCCCATGTGTGACCTGAGAATTCAAAGTACACGTAGCTACAAAAATCCAGTGGTGAGTGTACAGAATGCGCATACTCTTCTGATGCCGATATTCCCGTCACACGCATTGTACACTGACCCTCACAAATGCACAAAGAGTGAACTATACTTTGAGCTTTATGGTCCAGAAGGCTTTAATTCAGGTCTAGGGCTATGCTTTCTAAACAGAATCCATGCCAGGATCATTGGCGGGAAACAGAAAAGCAGTGGAATCAGATCAGGTCTACGGGGCTTTGAATCTCACACACAAATCAGTCAAAGATCTTTGGCTAAGCAGTTACAGGTGATTAGGTGAGGGCTTTACAGGCTTAAAGCTTCTTTAAACACACACACACACACACACTTACAATTACTCCTAATCATTCCACAACAGGTGGCCAGTTGGAGTCCGGCCTTGAGGTGAACTGTTCAAGTGCCCTTATTACAGGTTAACAAAGCACCTGCAGTGGCACAGATGAGAGCCTGACAGGGCCCATTTTAAAGGCTGTCTCACTGATAGCAAACTCTTTCCCAAACGCCTAATCATCTCAACGCACTAAAACCCAATCATACTTAAATTACAGCGTGCTCAAGAACTTCAGATTGGAGGACTGTGTTGTGACAAAACTCTGCCCATGTGCTTGATTAATCACTCGATGGGCTTCATCAATGTAGCCAGAGAGCTTTCTTTAAGAAATGGTTGTTACAGCAAATGCTCTAGAGAATTTACAAGTGTGGCATCAGCTTAAGAGAATCATCAAGGATTTTAATATTAATGATCACAGTGATAAATCACGGCAATATCACCTTAGTTATGCACACTAATCCAGATTTCAAAAGCACATATAGTACCATAATATTGCATTAACATATATAATGCATACATTGCGAGGCCAGTAAAATGATGACGATAAGTCATATGCTTTTAGATTACATTTTAATTTCATTTTTTTATTTTTAGGACCCAAGTGAAACATCTTCGGCTTCTTAAATTAAGCTTTGTATTATTTAAAAGGGATATTTCACCCCAAAATCAAAAGTCTGTCATCATTTATTATTATTATTCACCCTTATGTTGTTCCAAATCTGCAGGCTTGTCTTTCTTCTTTGGAACACAGAAAACATATTCTTGTGCATACTGTGAAGGTCAACAGGGTGCAAAACAACACTGGACCACATCAACTGTCATTGAATGGACAAAAGAAGAATATATTAAGTAATACAACATTATTAATTTATTTATTGTTTTGCTTAACTATTCCTTTAAAAAAAAAAATATATAAAAATTAGTTTGGGAAAAAACTATATTTGGCAGACCCCTTTTAGTACCATTTAAGGACCCCATGCTCAAGATTCCTGGTATAGTTGTTAACAATCTGGACTGACTGTCAGAGATATTACCAGAAGGATTAAATCCAGTCTGTCACTTCCAAGAACAATCCACCGATTTCTTATGATTTCCTCTCACTTCTCCACTGTCCTGGATGGGTTACTGTAAGGTTCGCACCTCAGCAGGGGACAGCTCCTCTGGAAAGTTACTGTGACCCATCATCAATGTGGTGCCCTTGAGCAAGATACCTGACCACAGGTCGCACCTGAAATTAGCGTACTGTACGTTGCTTGAGATAAAAGCGTCTGCTAAATGACAAGGAACCAACCCTGGCACCCTGCTGTATGATGTTTCTTACTTTGCAAATGAGTCTGCTGATTAGAATAAGAATATATTCCAAAATGTCTCATCAGTATGTTAATTACTCTAAACCTGCAATGTAAGATGTGTCATTAAATCTAGCTGTACGGCCATGTCTGCTGGGCACTGTTACGGGTGCTCGAGCTGGACAATGCGTCTTTTTCACCCATTGTGTTGAAAGGCAGCATAACCTTTTTAAAATGGATGGAAATGTGTGGCCTGACCTATAGAGTCAGAGAATGCTCCACCCCCCACCCCCCAAACATATTATGCATTTTCAGTTATTTTGAAATGTATAATTTAACAGAGGTAGATAGAGACATACAGTACTGTTTCCAATTTTCCAAACATCAAAAACAGAGCACACAATACAAAATGCAATAAATTCACAGTAAGGTTAAAATGCACAGGTTAAACCAAAAAAACAACAACATTTTTACAGTATACTGTGATATATGCTAAATATCATTCATACATAATATGTTTGTGATGGAGGATAGCGCAGAGTAGTCAGAGAATATTTGCTTTCCATCACATAAAATAAAATGCACTGTGGTTTTTCATGCATATCAAATATCTAGGAGTGAAAAATCTAAAAACATGAATATAATCATTCAAGTGCAGCCACTCGGTCAATCTGGTCATCGCTGAGACATGTTCTACATGCTCAATCTTATTCACATTATTCACAAATTGGAGGGAGACAATGAGAATGATGAGGGTCCATGCTTCTCAAACACACATATCTAAGATTTAATGAGTACATCTTAGAAACACCATTTATCACACACTTCTAGAGCTTATTTTTAGAGGAAGACAGTACCTATAATGAATTAGTTTTATTGAACAAGAGATGCCATGTTCTATATATATATATATATATATCGAGAATCGGTTTTCTGAAGTTTTGAGAATTCTGTATTCATGCAACATCATCAAACAAACATGCAGAGTTGAGCAGGTCAGGGCTTTAAGTATGATGCTTATAAAATATAAATATGACATATAATATAATTCTTTCAAATGTAAAAATGTATTATACAATCATGTGTAACATTTGTTATTTTTTAAATGTCACATTCTAAACAGTACATATTAGGGCAACACAATATTGAAATGATCATTCAGGGCTCCAGACTAACATTTGACAGTAGTAGCACTGGTGCCACAAAGTTCTACAGATGGTGGCACCAGCAGTTGATTTGGTATTGCTTGAGGCCAATTCAAAATTAGTAAATGTACCATTGTTCTTGTATAGTATCAAACTGAACTGACTGACAGCTTCAGTGATTATAAAAAGAGCTCAAGAGCACGTAAAGCTCTTGACTTGCTTTGTGTAATTCTGTCACAATTTGAAGAAAACGGCAAACAAGCCAATAAGTGCTCCTCTGCCGTCATCTAAAGTACTGGTTATAATGGTTATTGTCTTTTTTATTTTTAAATAAAAGTGTGTCACCAAGTGTTCGTTTTCATTCATCTTGAAACTTTTAGTTTTACAAATAGTGACAATATATGTTTTTGATCATCACATTAAAAATAACATTTAAATTGGAATATATAGAGCTTTGAAGTGCTGGAAAAAGTTGTGTGAAGCACTTGAAAGTGTTTAAAAAGTGCTTGAATTTCACTCTCAAAAGGTTGTACCAACCCTGAAATGAAGAACGTAAAACATTTGACTATTTCTGACTATTTTCTTCTGTAAGTTAGCATTACTACATTAAATTCATGGCGAATGTTGGTGATTTGTGGAATGAAAAGCCTTCTATTACTTATTCATTCTTGACTAAATGTTTCTCCTGGTTTCCACGTCAGCACTGTCTGAACTGATATCTATGGTTTATTACAAAGAATTCTGTGCCGAATTTGAATTCTTTTCACTAGATCTCGCAGCAATGTTATTAATTCTGCTACGAATTTAATTGCTTTCTCACTGGATCTCTCAGCATTGTGTAGTACTATCACGTTACTGAGAACGGATTGCATTTTGAAGTGTGCACTTCGTCAAGTGGACAAGGGAAGTTTCTCTGGACAGACCCTTGACCCCTCGATTTTGACTGAAGGAGCAAATCCAGTCAATATGTACACTTCAGACAGATCCATAGACCACAGTGCAAAACGATTGCGACGTCACACCAGGTCGTGCTTAATTTACCGCACACAATCTAGGATATTCGAGTTATTTTGACATTTAACTGCATTTAATACCTTAAAAGGTATGGCAGGAAAAGAAATTATAAACATCGCATCAAGATAGCGATCAATAATAGAAGTGGTCTAAATATTAATTACATATTTGTACATATATCTTATGTGGAAGTCTCAGGACCAAAAAATGTTCATCCAAACCATTACATTCAGTCCAAATGCAATGATACAATGTCCTACCTGCCTGTAAACATAAGTATTTCCATACCTCCACACACCCTGCTCGTGCAGACATTGCATATCATCAGAGGTTCTATAAAGGCCCCAATAATTTTCAAGCAAATTCGACGAATTAACTGATGTCCTGACATTTCTTAAACAAAATTCACTATGTGTTCATTGGGAGTTAGAAAAGTTTGCTCTGGCTGGCAAACACCTTTGGTCCGTGGCGATAACATAATAGGTAGGTGTGCGTTGAGGCTCAGCCTTCTTTCCAGTGATAATCTCCTCCAGTTAATTTATTTTGTTCGGTCCGTCAAAGTCATACGTCCATGATTGAAAACATGAACACATCGGAGAGCTGCTTTATAGTAGAAAATAAAGTTGAACTTCAAATGAACGAGATACTGACACTGTTTTTCATGCTGAATACTGTGAATCTGCTTGCTTTTAAGCAATCTGTGATCGTTGCTATGATCATATGCTTTTATTGTGCTTTCTTAAAAATGCTTGCTGTTTTCTCATTTTTATTTTGAGTGCGCGCAGCACATATTTCCATATTCATCTAAACCCTGCTCTCAGCGGCATGGGCAGTGTCAGGACATTCGCACATTTCGCAGAATAGTGTTGGTCATTTATTTCGAACTTCTTTTCACCCCTTAGTGAAGAACGAAAAAGAACTTTGCTGTGAGTATATTGGGGCCTTAAGGCAATGCAAAGTAGTAGACAGTCACTGAGTGCCACAAACAAACAGCAGCTACCTGATATAGTTCCTCCTGAACCAAAACATCGAGCTTATGCTGAATTCACACCATTTCATAACCATAATTACGAGATGGCGACCAGAGACGTCCATTTCCACAGACTCGTATTTATGTGTTGCTTTCGACTCTATCAAACCTTAAATAAATCTGCAATATTCCAGTGGTAAAAGTCAGTGCTCTTTAACTTGTTTGCATTCATTATTATTGCAATGTTATGTGCTTTGAAACATGAGTTAATTTAATCTCTTGTCTGGTGATGTTTTAGAGACTGTGCTATGCATTCATGTGTTTAGGAGGAAATGCCCTGTAATTAAAAAAATCACATTGTGGCGAATGACTGATAAATGAATCACCATTATATCCTTTTGTCTAACTGAATAAATAATTTAAATAATTTAAACAAATTTAAAATGAACTGTTTTAAAGGATAGAAGTGAATTTAGGGATCACAACTTCATGTACATTATGAAAAATATTAATTTTGGAAACTGCTATAAATTACATTTAACAGCGTTATTAAATTACTAATGCTTTCAAAGATTAACTTAAGTGACAGCAAAGGTAATCCAACTGTAAAAATGGTTGTAATGAGCAAACTATAATCCATTATAAATTGATTCTGAAAAATTAAACAAAATTCAGTTCCACTTTGTTACACCTGTAATTATACATACTGAGTGATATTAAGTAACTACATGTACTTACTATAGGGTTAGGATTAGAGTTTGGTTTGGTTTAGGGTTAGTTACATGTCACTATGCATAATTTATAGTTATTACAATAGTAACTACATGTAACATATGTAACAATGACACTGTAAAAAAAAGTGTTACCCAAAAATCTCTAAAATTGGTTGATAACCAATATGGTACTGATATATCATGCATCCCTGCCATGCACAATGATATGTTTAATAAGAAAACGTAATGGTTAGAGTATATTGTGTTCTCTTAACATTTATGTTTATCATAATGGCATTGTAGCAGTCACATATCAGGTGTGCTTTATACACATGTACAACTGCCTAGTCAAAACACTCTTGAGGTCAATTAAGATGAATAAAGCATTAAGTGGTACAAAGGTTATGCAACTGATTGGTTTATATCCCAGTATTAAGTCATATTTCGAGGTACACATCTTCTAAACTGTCTTTTTTTTTACTGAACATGTTCAACAGCTATGATATGTAGTCTCACTTAAGATGTTAAGATTAACACCCTGTGTAATCCAGTTCACAGGGCACTACAGTGTGATTGTAACATACCCTGTGATTAACAGTCACCACAAAGCCAAGCTACAAATCAGAATGATAAACACTGCATCTATTCTAACATCACAGTTCTGTCTAGAATCTCAGGGATAATATTTATACTTGTTAATTTTGTAATTATTCATTTATCTTCTCAATGAGCAGAAAATGGGAAGAGGCAAACGAAAAAACAGAAATTATAAGGTTGAGATGGAGAGATGTGAAATGACTTTTAGCTCACCGTAACTGAATTGGAGTGTGTGTGTGTGGGGGGGGGGGGTCAACACTGTGAAAATTACCACCTTCTTTAGAAAGACTACAATCTATCTGAATGGCATAAAAGCCAGGGGGTTTACAGAGTAAAGGGAGGAAGAGAGGGGAAGTAAAGGAGGAGTGAGATTCACACTGGGGGTCTGATAAGAGGATAAGAAAAGAATAATGGGGGGGGGGGGGGGGGCAGAAATATAATTAACCAAGAGTACAGCTCCGAGTCCCAGCATGCATCTGTATTAAAGAAAGTGCTACTGTAGATAATGTGCTGCTGCATTTTCTAGCAACTGTAAATAGTAGCATTCTATCTTTTGGACAATGGTTGAGCTACACCTTCTTGTTTTTATATATAATTTGAATATGCAGAAAAATAAGACCTAAACCTACAATATTATCATTGCTGAGATTTTGAATCCATATAAAATTATAATTTATTGTTTCATCCACAATTACAAGTAAATAAACATCCTGCTGTAGTGAATTCCTCTTAAAAAGAGCTATTAGTGTAATAATAGGTTTCAACCTATTATTATTACTAAACATTTTGCTCCAGTGTGCTGAATACATTGCCTTTTCTAACCTTAATAACGGCCAAATAATCTTGAAGTATTTAGATATATGCAGGAAAACAAAACACTGGTGATTGGTCCCCTGGTTATTGCTCATCAGCGCTTTAAACTTCACTGAAGTATTAAGCAAGACACTGTGCTGGTATAATTACCGGCTGTGTGACTGGCAGATCTGGGTTGAGTAAGTGCTGCTTAATCCCCTGTTTCCAGTACAGTATTAATCCGGACATGAGGGAGTAGTGCTAACATGCTAATGTCAAATCTAAGGCCAGTTGACAGCAGTGGCTAATCTGTAATGAGGCCCAATATATTCCCCCTTGTGACACTTTATAAACCCTTATATGGGTTTCATATGGTCAGAGGGCAGTATTGCAGTATTCACTGCCATAATTACATGCAAACAAACTAATAACTAAATGTAAAATGAATATAGCTTACCTAGCCTATTCACTAGCGGTCGATCAACTATGGTTGGGTTTTGACACAAACTTCACGATTCAATTAGATTTCGATTCACAAGTTAGCGTTCCAATTCCGATTCAATTTGATTTGATTCAATATCAATTATTTTGGATGTACAGTACATGGCAAATTTTCTCAAGGGAAAAAAATCTCAACTAACGCTGTAAACTATACATGGAGTCAGTTGGTACAACATTACTATACAATACTGAATTTAACTGATTTGTACTGATATTACACTCAATGAACTTTTTATTATAATAAAGTTATAATACTAACTTAAATCATATTATTATATTTCTACTCCAATTCGTTGTTTTTTTGTGTATTTAAATGGTGGCTGTCATAATTATAATGAATATATATAATATGGTGCACAAAGTTAGCAAAATGCTCCTCTCTAGAGTTAATTTTTCTAGCTGGTGGTCACTGAATATGGTTTTCCTGAGGTAAATGACATGTTATGTCACACATCATAATCTGTTTTTTTTTTTATGTCTTCCCCGGTTAGAGCGGTTACATGAGACATGATACAGATTTCAGTAAGCTGTACTCTATCTTTTAACATAACTTCAGATGTTCATTCATATTTATTTTGCGCTGTAATGCCTCGTGCACACCAGGACAATAATCACACGTACATGTCGCCAGCGTCTTTCAAGACATCTTTGTGTTCATACCGATTTTTACTGGCAATGCACCAAGTCAATGTGCAAATTCACTCCCTGTCAGTATGTGGCACTTGTGCTTTGTGCAAGTGAATGGTAGTGCAAATAAATATATTTATGAAGTAGACATTCTTAATACTATTTCTTAAATGTAAATAAAACAATAAAAATATAAAATGGTATACACATGACATGAGGAGATGGTAATCAGAAACGGTAGTTCAAAGTCACACAAAGTTCAATGACAGTAGTGTAAGTGAACATATTTATGAAACAGACAATCTCAACTATACTTCTTGAATGTAAAACATACAATAAAAAAACAGAAAGAAAAGAACATTTTGTGCTTGAGAGCATCTCATTGGTCGGCCAGTTTTTAAGGTGGCGCATCAAACCAAAAAAATTAACCCAAGGTGTTTTTTTGGGGGTTTTTTAAATGAAGCTTTTACACCTGCCATTTTGTGCGTCGGTTTGCACACTCACATTGGCGCCCTTTGTTTAGTCACGAGGCATTAAACGGCAGCGATAATCACGATAATCGTCCCGGTGTGCATAAGCCTTAACCGGTATTAAAGCGAAGGAGAAGATCAGTTCACATGCGGTTTGCTCTGTCGCTTCACTTGAAATCAGGTCCTACAGCGATCTGTCACGCCACATTAAACAGTGCCAAAATGTTTTTTTTTTGTTGTTGTTTTTTTTATTTCATAATAATGGGCAGAATTTGAAATCTGGGACTTTGTTTTATATCAAAAGCTTATTGCGATTTATTCATCAAACATGAAAACCGGATAGACTAACCAATTATTGCGATTTAAGAATCAATACAGGTTCTTAAAAATGAGAATCGATTCAAATCAAGAAATCGATATTTTTTTATCCAGCCCTGTGATCACATTTGATGGGTGATGTTAATATCATATAGAGAATGGTGGCCAATACAAAGTCAATATAAAATTTTAAGAAAGCAAATAACACAAGCACAACAACTGTTGCAAATAAATGCATATTTGACATATTTTTACTAAAACTGGTGATAAATTATTTTGTAAGTAAATTGCAAACTTCGCCAAAGTTGGGGGAGCCACACAATTATACATATAATCATAATTATAATATAATTATATGCGGGAACCCCTTATCATACACCGTTCTATTTTCAGATGGAACTGTTACAAAAACGGTAAACTAATGAAGACAAAGAATGGGCGCTCATATGCATCTGCACATCGTCGATATAATGGTCAACCACTACTACCCACACCTTACCGCAAGCGTTTGTTAAAATATGTATCCAGCATTGTTTAGATGATTCAAATGGAAATTAATTGTTTACTATTGCAACAAGAATGTTTTTTCCTAAAAACTATTGGTTAATAAATGTTAAACGTCCAACAATAGTACCCCTGGGCTGCACTAGCTGCAAACCTATGATGTATTAGCCTCTCAAGCCAGTGGAGCCTGTCAGAAAGCTAAGAACTCTCAGTATTCGCTCTCTCCCAGTGAGTGTGGCGTTAATGAAAGCTGAGCGCAGTACAGTAGCATTTGCTGAGAGTTGGAGAGAGCAGGCAGGGACCCCTCCGGGTCTTTACCTCTATTGTTAAGAGAGGGTGAGGCATAGCAGGGGGTTAATGCCAGCGTGGGTAGCTACCGTCCCTGCTAAATTTCAGCATCATAAGGGGAGAGAGACAAAGACAGGGACAGAGGAAGGGGAGGTGTACTGTAGCATATATTTTTAGACATACGTGAGAACGAGGTTCTCGTTCCTAATCCCAACAATCCACACAAAATGAAGAAATTAGCTACCACTACAGAATGCAAGGCCTTCGATTCAGAGGACTACATGCCAGACTGACAACCTTTTAATATCTGTTATCCCTGGTAATAGAAATTCCAAAAATATGGACGGCGTTACATATTATTTAAAAGGTCATGAGAGAAAAGCGCACAAATAATAAGGCATTTTTCATTTAATTTAGTGGCATTTTGTAATAAATTATGCTGTGTTAGGTTTTGCATTTCAGAGATATTTCAGCATAATAACTAGGTTCTAGAAGAAGTCACAAACACTTCAGGCTCATTCACCTAAGGCAGACTGACATATCAAACACAGGCACACACCATTTTCTAGCACAAAAATACTGCATGTTCGTAACTGCCATTTAGCACTTGCTTTTCACAACTTACTGTTAACCACTTGCTGAGATAATGTGCCTGGAGCAACCTGGGGTGTCTTACTTGAGGCAAATTAGTGATAGAGCAAGACTGTTTTCTGTAACCTTGGATTTGTGTTGTAATAATAAAAAAATAAAAAACAAGTATTAAACCTCTAATGCACCACCACCATACTAAAAATGACACATTATAGCACCATCACATATAGAAACACATTACACATTCAGTATCGGCCTGTGTTCAAAGTGGGCCGTAACTCGCCAGTGCGGATACCGGCAATTCCACACCAGAAACTCGCATCAAACGCTTGTACTCTTATTGTAAATGCTGGACCATATAGTGTGGCCTGTTGCTCTCACTAGACAAATATTGTTAGTATCACAAGCCAAGGTTTTGACCATCAGCATTAAATGTGATGTACACTGTAGCTTAAAGAACCCTCAATTCAGAAATGAATGGGCCATCTGACCGACATATTAAAACACCAATTACACTTCGCCTGATTTGATGTAATGTTCAGGGATGGGCAATAGCAGCAAACATATCTTGTTTACTTCCAACTATCTGCAGCCAAAGAAAATTCTTGAAAAACATTGCCATAAGTATACCCATAGTCTCCCTCAGCAAGAAAACCCAAAGTCAAACACATTAAGTAGACAAATTAAACGAATTAAACTCATGTTAAATGTCATTTCTTTTTGCTGCAGTCTGCTTCAACATAATCCTTTTAATATTTTGAGTTTCGACACATACAATTCCTCTTTTAAGAAGACAAATTACTCATTAAATAAACTACTGCATCATTTAAATATGCAAATAAAAATATTTGTGCGTATGTTTGTGGTTTCTGTATCTTGAAAATGAGCGAGTGTTCCAAATTTCTGAGTAAGATATAACAAAAAAAGGAGGTAAAATGATATTTTTCTGTGCAGAGGGATACAAACTGTAAAACTGAAAACAAACGCAGTCTCATTATCAAATTCATTTTTAAATTAATTGTTATTCATTTTAAGATTAATAAACATATACACACACATTTATATATATATATATATATATATATATATATATACAGAGAAGGGTAGTGCCCTGAATTTTTTTCAAATAACGTCTAGCAAAATTCAATTTAGTGTTGAATTATATGACACACATTCTTGTGTCCCTCCTTCTCCTCTGGTATAACCATAAAAATGAAATCAAAAGCATGGCCACTTAAACTCCCGACCAACTCTATTCATGATAGCAGCGGTTTCTCTCTAAGGAGAACTGAGTGTAAAATGCACAGATGTGTCGCAGAGCACCCACACACACTAACGGGGAACAACGCATGAATAACACTGTATTCGAGCAGATGTTGGGGTGGTCAGACAGTATTCGCTGCTTAAAAAAGGGAGAAAATCCCGTGAAATGTATATATTTACCAGTACAATTGCCGAAACGTGCAGGTGACCCGGTCGAGCGCGAGACCGTGCTCATATTTCTCCGTGAAATCTCCTCACACTGACATAGATCCGTCTGCTGTTTTCTCGAAAATAACTCGTGGAAATATATATCACAATTAAAGAGTAAAAGACCGTAAAGGTCGCATTCGGTCAGTCAAGTTCACAAGCAGCGGGTAATTGGTGTCTCGTGCTCAGTCGATACTGTCAAGAATGATCTGCTCGCGGTGACGGCGGGAAAGCTCGCCTCTAAAAAGTCTCGCGGTGTATGGATGGGAACCGGAGCCTTTTTAACGGCTGCATGTTTGTGGATGTCTGATCTGGGAGAGCCTCGGATCAGTTCCACACAGATGTGCTGCGCAGAAAAAATGACCGAGCTTCTTCTCAATAACGATTTCTCTAGGCTATCTCTTATCGCTTAAGGAAAAGAGAAGCGCTTATTACAAGACGGACCGTGATGGACCGCAGTCATTCGTTTGAAAAACTGAATTCACGTCTGTATTCAGCGTATGCGAGCAAACACCCACAAACATACGCAGTTATGGAGAACCGGTTACGTTCACCGGGGTTCTGCTGCTTACCTTCGTCAACGCTAAGCATGATTCAGTGTAAAATCCCCGGATAGATCATTTAATCTCTGGTAGATATGTGGGAAAACGGTCCGGCGCCGAATCCTGGCGTTTATCCTTCGGAAAGCAGAGCGCCTCGGTCGGAGACGCGGTGACTCCGGTGAGACGGCAGAAGCACGGCGCTCGGTTACCGGGAAACGCGCGAGAGCGGATGCTGAGTGAAAGGGGATGCGGCAGCTCATATACAAGCACACTCGCACGCGGAGGGAGCGTCGTATTCTGAACGGTTAGGATTCAAATTCAAGTCTTCACGGATATCTTACTGTCTGACACGTTCGGCATCACCGGGACGTACCATTCAGCGCTCGTGAGAAAGGGGGTGTGGCAGCGGGAGCTGGGAGCGGGTGGCGCGTGTCTACCGGCGCGAGCGGCCGACTCTGAGAGCACAATCTCAGTCTGACCAGAGCGCGCGCCGAGGAAACATCCACAGTGTGACTGATTCTCTAATAACACCACTGCTGCACTGGATAAACACGGCCAATAATCGTTAGGAATATGTTTTGCGGCCTAGTTAGATAAACATCTACAATAAAACACATGTTATTGGAAAAGTACCTCTAGTTATTTGAAAAAACATATTACTGTTATTGAGAAAGATTTTCCTCGTGAGTTTCGGGCTGTTTGTGCTGTTAGTATAAGGGCCCTTGTGTGTGTGTGTGTGTGTATATGTGTGTGTGTTTATAATTTCATAAAGTACCTGTACAAGGATAATTGGAATTTGATGATATTTTGTGTGTGTGTGTGTGTGCTGGAGGATCAATATGCTCTAAGACTTAATGGAAACAAATCTGTTGTGTTTGGACATCAATACACATATCAATGACTCAATGGGAGCATATCTGTGATCAACCAAGGTCATAGTAAATCATATACATAAACGCATTTTCCATCATGTTGCATCTTTCTTAAGGTGACCTGAGCTCATGTTCAATAAGAGCTGGCTATTTAACAGTATACAACTGATGTGATTTCAATAAGAATAACACAAACTTCATTATCAACAGCTAAGATCTCGTTCTAACAGTTACTCTGGCAGAAGAGAACTAATGTTCACTTGAAACCAGTACAATGGCTGGTGACATGTGGCAACAAAGTTGCTGGCGGTGTGATTTCATACTGACATGCCGTGTTACTCATTAATTTAACCAACCTAATCTAGGGCCTTTACTGACTATTTCGGTGCCTATAAGTGAGATCCCAGAGTAATTTTGCAACACACATTATTAATTTAAAAATTATACCATTTCAATATAGGGAAATAATTTTGGGAAATTTGGGAAATAAAAAAATGCTAACATTCAGCCAGCCAAGTTTTCCAAACAATAATGATTGAAAAAGAAAAAAACAAATAGAACAAAAATAAAGAGATAATTAATTGCAAAAATCAATGACAGCTGCAAAAGAAGCTTAAGAACTTTGATCTTATTTTATCTCTACTTAGAGATTTTTTTAGCAGCAATGATTTTGCCGCACAATTTCCATGGCCAAAACTACTTCATTTGCAACACTCCTTTTATTCTGCGTTTCAATCACGTATGAGCTTGTGATGGTGTTTTCCCTGCGCTTTACTGTTCTGTGTGTTTTCTGTTTCACTTTTTGGTATTGGGTAGTCGTGGCCTAGTGGTGAGGGAGTTGGGCTTGTAATTGAAGGTTGCTGGTTCGATTCCCATGCTGGTAGGAATTGAAAGTGGGGATTGTGAATGAACAGCACTCTCTCCACCTTCGATACCATGACTAAAGTGCCCTTGAGCAAGGCACTGGGAAGCATTTAAACTGGGAACGATGTAAACATCTCAAAAAAAAAAAAAAAAAACCCTTCCAAAATCCATTAGAGGCATTTCCTGCAATTTTCAGGTTGTTAGCAGTTTGTGATGCCTTTCACTTGCCTCTTATTTGTGACTGGATGGCTTTGACCAAGTTTGAAGAATTCAGAAGGTAATTTTATGCAGACGAGGCAATTTCATGGATAGGATAGAGTGCTTAAACATGGGTTTAATGCATTTAGCAGTAACACATATGTGTGCCTTTTAAAATGCCTTTGGAACTGAAAGTATGTGCGAGACTGTGTTGTAAGATTTTTGACTTTTTTCTAGTTATAGTGTATTGTGTTTTTTTCTGATGTGTATGTGTGTATGCTGACTAAATGGTCTGGGGGGAATAAGTTAACATTAGCATCTAAAAGAGTGAATCTGCGGCACTCTGAACACTTAGATCCATTATTTATGACAGGAAAATAACAGATGATTAGACTTCAGCATGAAGATTAGAGGTCTGTGTGTGTGCGTTTGTGTGTGTTGGCTTGTACTCTGACAACATGCAGTTGGTCTCTTAACTGATTGTATAGATCTCCCAGCATGCACCTGTTCCTCTCTGATCTGTCAGTTGGTTTCTTGGGAGTGTTTATCTGTGTGAGGCTTGAGTGTGTGCAAGTGTCCATATAATGAGAAAGACATCCATTTTTGGTTCTGGCGCCGAGTCTCATCTGTGTTAGTATCTCTGCAGCAGTAAACAGCCATAATGATCCAAAAAGCTATTATTGATGTATGCACTGTCTACAGATATGTTCAAAATGGCATTACTACTATAAACAAAGTTATTCTCCCAATCTATTTTCTAAAAGCATGTTATTGATCTTATTGTGAATGATTGTCAATTTTTTTACCTTGTAACTTTTAATCAAAATGTCATAACTCAATCTTCTGGTGAAACACCAGACTTGGTGTATCCAGACTTCTCTAATCATTTTGAGAGCGAGAGAGAGAGCTGTCCTCCGCTGCACAAATGTGTGTCGACTGTTTGTTTCGAGTTTTCTTATGTGGTTTTGCTTTCAGTAAACTACAGCGATGGAGATATGAGCTGTTTATCATCAAAAGGTTTTTGGCCCTGTTTACACCTAAGATGCATTTTGGTCAATCGGATCACGTACCTGTTTAGACCTGGTATTTTAGTCTCTTTTGTCCACTTTCAACCACTTCTGTCCTGTTTCTAATGGACAAAATACGCTTGTGCAATTTACATATGAATGCACACAGAGACGATGGAAAAACACGAAGAGGATCAACTTTCGTTTCTGGAGGAGAGAACAGACCATGGCAAAAGTGGTGAGTGCATGTTAGAAATCAGGAATGGTGAGAGAGCATTGTGCCCGGTACGTTTTTCGCCTTCAAACCAAACTTGGGTCTTCAACAGACAAAGTTTAAATTCCTCGATTCCCATAATGTTTACGCATAAGGTCAGTCAGCACAGAGTAGGACTATTCGTATTCACTTATCGAACGCATTCGACTACGTTCAAACGTGTTTTCAACTACCTCTGGAAGTGGTCGAAAGAGGGCAAGCTCATAGCGTTTTATACCCCGTTTACACCTATATTTAGCGTTGTCCTCTTGCGACTAAAACGCATCTTAATAGCAGGTGTAAACAGGGCCCAAGATCCAGTCACTGTTCTCCACCGGTGCTGCTTCTGTCTGTTTTGTGTTCTACATGCGACTCAAATGCTCCGTTCTCCACCCAGATATAAAAGCTTTGACAGATGAAGTTGCGGCACGATTGGACTCTTGTCGTATCAATAGTAATGAGACTTTTTCGGTTTTATAGACTTTTCCATCTTTGATATTACTTTTTTCACTGTCACCATTGTTACTGGTTAGAGAATAGAGGCATGACTTCTATTGCATGTTCATACAAACAGTATTTGAGCCACTACTGTAAGTTGCTGTTTGAACAGGACATTTTGAGACTTACACCTCTAAGTAAATGTGGCTGTCAGTCCCAAAAACTGACAGTGGGAACGTAGCCTTTGTCAGCATAAAACCTGCCCTTTTCTTACAATTGATTGCAACCTCGAATCTGCCTCCATATAATCGACCAATGGATGGAAACAAGTACCTGCCCTACTCTTCTTTTCTTTTCGATAAACCAATTCACTTTGATGTATATCCCAGTACTGAAGACAATAGTTGTTGCTACCTCTGTTGCATCACAACTTTTATGCAGAGTTTAAACAGATAGTGACAGTTAGCAAATTAAAGCTGCATTTCAGGTCTTGTATTTACCAGTGCAATGTGCTCAACTTCCATTTCACTACAAACAAGGATGCTGCATTTGATGCTATGAACAAGTGTTTTGCTGTTATGTTATTTACGTCAAAAGAACATTACGATTCAAAATAAATTGGTAGAAACTTGTTACTCTGGCATCTAGCTTCATATAGGGAGTACTAAATAAGAAGATAGGAGAAGGTTGCCCTGCAACCTTTAAAGTTCACACTTCAAGTGTTCTGCTCTCTGAGTAAGACTGGCATAGTGATGATCAGACTGAAAACTCAGAATGACAGTAGTGTTTAAATGAGCACTAAATAAAGCAGTCGGATAATGTGTGCATTTAGCTTCAAATAAGAAATAAGGTTTTGACATGCCCACCGATATGCAAACTTTCCCGCTGTTTGTGCATACACCATTCTTCTCAGTGGCGGACTGGGACAGTAAATCAGGTGGGGAATTTGACTCCACCCCAGGCCACCTCTGCTGCTGCAGTCACCACCACCAAATTCATGTGTCCACCAGCCTGCTAAACTTATAGGGTAACCCTGTTAGTTGATGTAACAGGTAGACTACCATTCATAATATGAATGGATAAATAAATAAACCCTCAAAAACTCACTAGGAATAGACCATCTATACCACCACACCAAAGACAAATATAAAATTGGCTTACTCATTTTAAGAAGGGATAATAAAAGATACATATTCACACGTTAAACTATTTATATTTTATATAATTCCAATGCTCTATGTGTCCCAATACAGTATATAAAACAATGTGCTAGTTTGTCATTAAGATGCACTTTTAAAACTTCTATCATTATATATATATTTGTATTATTATGTATAAAGAATAGATTTTATCTATTGTAAGTTGCTTCTGATGAAAGCGTCCATCTGCCAAGTGATTAAGTAAATATTAGGGGTGGAACAGTTCAACTTTTTCACGGTTCGTTTTTTTTTTTTTTTTTCATCGCTGTTGTTGTAATGTCTGGGAACCCAGAATGTTATCCATCAATAGAAACATATATTAACTGAACCCTGATTGTTTTACGTGTTATTTAGAGTAAACCATATTACAGATGCTTTGTCACATTTAAGTTGAACAGCGGACCGTCCGAGCGCGTGGAGAACCGAGTGTGGAGAACCGAACGGATCGGATTTATTTCCACTCCTTGTAAATATTATGTAAATGTAATTCTGACCAACCTGTTCCCTCACCGGCGAACATGGCTGGGATTTTGCAGCAACTTGCTGCGTCTGTGGCCAGGGCTTTTCTCCTTTTTATGCGTTCCCTCTCTGCTCCTCCTTTGCATTTACGCTCCATTTTTTGCACTATTTTCCAAGATAAAGCCTGCCTCTGGATATAGCCAATTAGGCAGTGCTTCGCTGATGTTGGGTCATGTGGTGTGTCATTTTCACTCCGCGATCGCCTGATTCGTAGATTCATAAGTGCGTCAATTATTCGCAGTTGCATACCAGCCTATTGCACGTCAGTCTGATCGACAGCACAGCGGCAGCCGGCAGGCCAGAATGACCATCAGGCCACAGGGAAATGTCCCGGTGCTCCCGATGGCCAGTCCGCCCCTGATTCTTCTACATTCTTCTAAGACAAGCACGTGAACCGTGGTGCCATGCCGCTTAAATAATTCAAGCAGTAAACAGGCCCCTCCCCGGACCCAAAACAATACATCTGTGAACGAGAGTCCAAAACAAGGTCTGTTGGGACGTTGACAGATGATGAGTTGAAGGAAAATCTTACAATGACACGACAGTTTTTATGACCACAACAGCTCATTCCATGCATCACACGTCATTACGCCATCTCTACATCATTGCACATACACAGTACTTTCTAGTTTTCGATACGCTATTGAAAGCATTAAAAAAATATGTACTCCATAGTATGCATAAGCAATATATGATAACATTCTGACCCCCCAAAAATACACAAAGCATGTGTGTGTTTATATCTGTGGTTGAAGCAGAGCTGATGGGGTCAGATATTGCCACCTGAATCTGAACTCTGTAAGTGCATTAGTGCAGAAGGGTTGATCCACGGTCAGATATTCCCCCTGAGTCTGAACTCTTTAAGTGCATTAGACCAGCAGAGCTGATCAGGGGTCACATGCTCCCTCTTCACTCTCATGTATTCTCAAACATATTTGTTACGCTGGTATGACTCTCTGTACAAAGATGTTCCATGGACTACGATCATAGACATGAAGGGCAACACGAACACACAGCTGAACATTTGTCCTGTGCTGAGACAGACAGTATGAGAGTATAAAAGGGTTATGGGATAGATTCTTGGCAAAGCATGTTCGCAGGTCAAAAACAGATCATCTTCCTCTGAAACCTGGCCTGTACCTCACCTATGAACTTTAATCGTTTGACTTTAAAACACATACAAAGATGGCTTGGATGAGCCTCCAGTGAACAACTGCAGTGAGAGGAAAGACTTTTTTCCTTTTCTGCAGCTTGTTAAGAATGAATGACACCTTGTCTCACTGACACTGTGCGAGTGCGAGACTGTGTGTGTGTGCGAGTGGGTGTGAGTGTGTGTGTGTGTGTGTGTGTGTGTGTGTGTGTATGAGTGTGTTTGGGTCTGACATCACGCCCCACTACCTCTGAAATGAGGGGCTGCATTTTCTGATCCAATGAAGCTTGTGATTAGAATGAAACTTTATGACAACGAGAATCTCTTTTACCTATCACAGAGCTTTCTCTCCCTCTCCCTCTCCCTCTCTCTCTCTCTCTCTCTCTCTGTCTCTCTCTCTCAATCTCAATAAATGAAACAAAGTTTCAGGCTTGAAGAGAATGTTTCTCTTTAGTGGTACCAGAATTTAATAGACCCAGGGAGATCATGTTGACCACACTATTAAGCACTGCTCAATGACTGAGTGTCAATTACAGATATTTAACAGTAATCTGTGTACATGACTTCAGCAATAGGCTTTTGTTTACACAACTCTCAGGATCTGTGTCGATGACAGTATGATTATTACAATAGACTATAAATCTTTATTTGCAGTTTTTTGGGACAGTCAATTTAGCAAGTTATCGAAAACAAATTTATTTGTTAAAATATAACAATTTATCGACTATCCAAAATCAAGAATTTTCCTACCAACAGAGCAATCTGACCTTGCAGTATCACCTTCATGTTTTTGCAAGTCCTGAGTTACTACAGCCCACCTGCTACTACAGGAAACTTGACATAATGAAACATCCCACTCATGGTGCGATTGTAAAATGGATTGCTGTCAACTGGAGGCCAGTAAAATGAAACAAACAATATATTGGTTTCTATACCCCTTTTCTTAGTCTCCATTCAATGATTTACTTCTTTTCCACAATACAGTAATTTAATGTCTTTGACTTGCCTTGATTTGGGAAGTTTTCTCAGATATGAAATGGTTAGTTCACCCAAAAATGAAATTTCTGTCATTAAGTACTCTACAATTGTGCAAAAACAAAACAAAAACTCAGAATCAGTATTGGTCGACGTTGTACACTTGATGCGTGTGATGCTGACGCAGGAGCCGCACAATAGTCGGAGTTCTGACATGGAACCCACGGTGAATGAGGCTTGCACGGAAGAGAAAAAATTGAAGTCATTATTTTTGTCTCGTTTTTGGGCACAAAATGTTTTCTGGTCACTTCATAACAATAACCACTGTAGTAATACCTTTCTGGGCCTTGAAAAGTGCAATGACATTATGTGTGGTTTCATCAAAAAAATCTTAATGTGTGTTCTGAAGATGAACGAAGGTCTTATGGGTTTGGAATGACATGAGTGTGAACTAACCCTTTAATTGATTTGTTTGATTAAACCAGCCTTTCTAATTGACCCTTCGCAAATAGTTTGATTGACAGGCGTTCTAAACAATCATAACCCTGAATCCGCCATTTTATCCAACAAAGCAGTCAAGGGAGTTAGTAGATTAACACTGGTGAACTATATATAATGTTGATTTGATAAGAGTTTGTAACGTGTGGCTGCTAAGCAAAAACCTAAAAAACCTAAAAGAAAAAATTGATTCCTGCTATTCCTGAAACCATTAATACATATTCTGTGCATATTACAGCTCATTTTAGAAAAAGAAAAAGTTAATTCATAAGAGTTAATTAAAATAGAGTTCTGAATAATACATTAGCAAGTAGAAAAACTCAGTAACCTTACAATCTATATCCTCCTCTAGCAGCTTATCTGAGAACCTCATTTAATTTTTTTTTGGTAATTCTACACACTCAGATTGATAAAAAATGATGCGACAGAACCAAGGAAAGAGTTTGCTGTTGAACACGTGTGTTTTATGTGATTCTTATGATTGTAACATTGTTATGACCACTCTTACGCCATGCATACACACGTGTGCTTCTTCGTCGCGAACACATCTGCATGTAAAAAAGTCCCTATTATGTGGCCAGGAGGGATGTTCAATGCCAGCTACTACTGTGTCTGTGTGTGTGTAAGTGTTGATCTAAGCATGATCCCAAGAGAATATCAGGCAGAGAGTGTTTGTTAATCTCAATTCAAAGCCATGCTCGTGTTTAAGCGGGACCAGAATTCTCAGCTCCAGAAAGGCTCCTCTGCTCCGGAGAGACTTCCTGCATAAGAACCTGCACACTTAAAGATGACTCTCTTTGCTTTGCAATGTTCTACTGATGTGAACAAGGAGCTCTGAGAGAATGTGTACAGTGTGTGTATGCGTGCGTCTTTTGTAAGAGATAGCATTTCTCAACAATAGCACAGTGCCCTTGAAGGTACAGAGTTCATCCTTTCAAAAGAACATGAGCCCGGCAGCAGATAGAGACAGACCTCTCTTTCTCTCTATTTCTGCCTTTAATTTTCCAAAGCATTTCTCTTTCCTTTGCATTACTATGTGAGGGATTGTAAAAAGGTAAGCTCAGACTAAACATCAAAGCATTCAGAATATGTTCCTGTTTCCTCACCGGCTGTCTATTACGCACACAACGCAGTATCCATCAAAAATCAGCTCCAAACACTCTCAAATGTTCTTTCAGCCTTTCATTTTAAAATTGTCTTTCCCTTCTTCCTGTGTATGACTGTGTTAGATTGTCGAGTAAACATCAAAGCATATAGATTATGTTTGTTTCATCTCTAGCTGTCAAACACACACGTATGGCAGGGGTGTTTTCAGTTCTCTCTAAGAAAAAACAAAACCACAATATGCATGTGTGTGTAAACAATCATTTAACTAAACCGCCTGAATGGGTCGAACTGGTGAAAAAGGACAGACTAATTATACTCAGACATCACGTTCAGAGTCTTAGTGAGTCAGTGTTTGACCAGCACTCAGCCTGGTTAAATTAAAGCATCACCTCTGTGTCTATGATCATCATGACACCTGCTGTGTTCACAGAGGATTTGATAACTAATGGTCTGAATAGATGGTGAATATTAGCAATAATGATAGCTGAAAAACAGTTGAAAGACATAAAAAGACATTCTTTTTTTGCATTATTGTAAGTTCATTATTTTGAAGCAATGGGGGGGGGTAATATATAATATAAAACCATAATATACAAAAATCTAAATATAATCGATAACTACTGTCTGATTTTCACATAAATACAATTTACAGCTAGAATGGAAAAGAAACATGGCTTTTGATGAGACTATTACAATAAACGAAAAATGCTGTTCATTTAATCTGGTAACTGTACATTTAACATTTGGAAGATGTCAAACGCTCCACTGTTTGAACTGTAGAAATGTGCAGTACAGCAAATTTGGTGTATAAACAATTTTCACTCAGAAATTGTTAAGTTTCACAAACAATTACAAAGAAACCGCAAATAACAATTGCGTGCGAAATTTTTGAGTCAAAAAACAAATAGTGTTTTCTGATAAAATAAACTCCAATAATCTGATTTATTTACTACTTTGAAAAATCACTTTTTAGAGTGTGTTCCATTTACATTTAGTGTTACATCAAGTGGAAGTGGAATTTAACAAGATTGTACATTGGACAGAAAAACCCAAAGGCAGAGAGGGGACCGTGCCTCATGTCATAAACTCACCACAAGCCACTGACACTGAGAAATATATATTTATTAATAAACACACAGGATCCCAAATGTCAAAGACACATGAGTGTTTTACTCCCATCTCATTCTCGTCTTTTCTACCCCTCACTCTTCTGTCTTCCTTTCATTCTTTTCCTGAGGTGCATTTCATTGAATTTCAAACAGCAGCTTGTCACTGCACCATATCGGAGTCAAAGGAACAGGTGCGTATGTGCGTGTGACTCTAAAATTTCAATTGCTTTTTTTCATTTTGTTTGTTTTTCACCCCACTGTGATGCTGTGTTTGAATAGCCGCATGCAGCACATTGCTCAGGTTTGTAGCCTTTAGAGAGCCCGCGTCTCTGCTCTGCTCTGTATTCCACCGCTGCGTCCTCTGCTCTCCTCATGCTCCAGCGAGAGAGATGGATCATTAAGGTCTGGCCGAGGAAAATCTCATTTATGAGAAGACACGGTTTCTTTGATCTGAGTGTGCACGTATGAGTGCGCGGAGCTCAGAATTCATGGGCGGATGCATACGTGTTTATCATGTTTGTTTTTTTGTTTGTTTTTTGAAAGTCTCACATCATTTCCCACTATTCCTGTAAAAAAAGACTGATGTCACACCAATAAGTTCAACCAAATATGAAATATGTCTGTGTGCACAGAAAGACGTGAGCCACTTTCGATATTTCTTTCAAGCTTGAACAATCAATCACACACACACACACACGAGGGCTTCAATACACAGATTATAATGACTTGACAAGACACACATGTGAATGTGATTAAACAATGTACCAATGGCAAGACAGGGGACATGCAAGGGGAGCACATGGCAGGATCACATGACTAGAACATGACACAAACAAGGGAAGCACATGGCAAACAAGAATGTCAAAATAAGATATGAAACATGAAACAAAAGCAAAACTAGAGGTGGCAAGAGTAGTCTAAAATTAGCTTAGTAACATCTTAAATTGACTGCGCATCAGATCCGCGTCATATTCAGCAGTGGCAGGTCTCAAAGTCACAAAAACCATTTGCTGCGATGTCTGTCATTAATGTTAATCAAAGAACAAAAGTAACAGAAAAAAAAAGAGCTTTAATAAGGATTAATCCATATTTAATTTATAATTAGGCAGTGAAGACACTTTCATTTCTGTATATTTCCTACGTGTTAGACAGGTAAATACAGTTGTGTTCAAAATTATTCAACCCCCACTGAAATTGATTGTTTTGGCCGGTTTGACATTGATTTTGATCATTCAGTCATCCTGCTTACAATTAAATCAAAGAGGCACGTGTAGGTCAGACAAATATAACATAACATTTATAATGAAATAACCACAAATGTTTTTTCTCTGCTCACATCATTATCAGTTTTATTCAACCCCCAAGTGACATTCAATCTTAATACTTAGTACAACATCCTTTTACAGTTATAACAGCTTTTAAACGTGAAGCATAGCTTGACACAAGTGTCTTGCAGCGAGCTACGGGTATCTTCGCCCATTCATCATGGGCAAAAGCCTCCAGTTCAGTCACATTCTTAGGCTTGCGCACTGCAACTGCTTTCTTTAAGTCCCACCAGAGGTTCTCAATCGGATTTAAGTCTGGTGACTGCGATGGCCATTTCAAAATGTTCCAGCCTTTAATCTGCAACCATGCTCTAGTGGACTTGGAGGTATGCTTGGGATCATTGTCCTGTTGAAAGGTCCAACGTCTCCCAAGCCTCAGGTTTGTGACGGACTGCATCACATTGTCCTCCAATATCTCCTGGTACTGAAAATAATTCATGGTACCTTGCACACGCTGAAGCTTCCCAGTACCTGCAGAAGCAAAACAGCCCCAAAGCATGATTGACCCCCCGCCATGCTTCACAGTAGGCAAGGTGTTCTTTTCTTCATAGGCCTTGTTCTTCCTCCTCCAAACATAGCGTTGATCCATGGGCCCAAACAGTTCTAATTTTGTTTCATCAGTCCACAGAACACTATCCCAAAACTTCTGTGGTTTGTCCACATGACTTTTGGCATACTGCAGTCGACTCTTCTTATTCTTTGGAGACAGCAAGGGGGTGCGCCTGGGAGTTCTGGCATGGAGGCCTTCATTACGCAGGGTGCGCCGTATTGTCTGAGCAGAAACTTCAGTACCTACATCTGACAAATCTTTTCTCAGTTCCTCAGCAGTCACACGGGGACTTTTCTCCACTCTACGCTTCAGGTAGCGCACAGCAGTCGAAGTCAGCATCTTCTTTCTGCCACGACCAGGTAGCGTTTCAACAGTGCCCTTTGCCTTGAATTTGCGAATGATGCTTCCTATGGTGTCTCTTGGTATGTTTAACATCTTTGCAATCTTCTTATAGCCATTGCCCTTCCTGTGAAGAGTAATCACCTCTTCTCTTGTCTTCCTGGACCATTCTCTTGACTTCACCATGTTTGTAACCACACCAGTAAATGTCTAGAAGGAGCTGAGTATCACAGTCATTTTAAAGCTGCCTAATTGGTGCTTATTAGGCTTTATTGCTGCTCCCTGACATCCACAGGTGCTTTCAATACCTGATTGAAAACACTTCAATGGACCTCTGTTCTTCAGAGTGGTAGTCTTTAAGGGGTTGAATAATTGTGTCAATGAAGAATTCACAAAAGAAACATTTACTACTGTATTACAAAACCAATTGATGTCATTTTAGTTGCATATGCTTCTTTAAGAAGTCCTTGTAGGATTTCATTCTGAATTCAATTACAAATGTACTCTAAATTCTCTAAAACCATTTACAGCATTGGGGGGTTGAATAATTTTGAACACAACTGTATGTATTATTCTAAAAATTAATATAATGGGTATCTGTGAAGATTTCTTTAAGATCACCGAAATTAAATTTTTTTAAAGCCTAATAAGCTGGCCTTCATAAAAAGATACCATTAAACAAATATAGAAAATTAGCTCAAAAGGGAAATAATAATCATAACTTGTTACAATCAATTATAAATATTTGGATAAGTTAATGGATGTAGCTGAATTAATATTGCAATCAATTAATCTGTTTGTCCAGCGAACAGTCAGTATTGCTTGTCTATCAAGTCCTCAGAAAGGATATTTCTCATTACCACAGAAATCACTCTTTCTTAGCATGTAACAATGAATAAATCATTAAACTGACATCAATTCATAAGCAGATCATAACCAACTCACAAGAATGTGCACAAATGTTTTATTTAACTAAATCACTAACACATACTTAATCTAAACAAATACACACAAATCAGGGATGGAGCTATGAAAAGAGTCATGAGGAGGCCTGCCAGCACGACTGAGCGAGGAGGGAACCAAGTTTTGGCTTGACCAATGAGAAAGGTGCAATTCTCAAGTGGGAAAGTTCCTTTGTATGAAAGCGAACATTTGCATGATGGGAGTAAGCTGGGAGTTTGTGTACATTTATACTGTGATAAATATAACAAACACACACTGCATTCTATGAGAAGGTGATGTCCACAAAAGTGGGAGTCATTAAACAAGGAATATTTTGATAGAAGACACCACCTAGATGGGCTGCTTTATCAAAGTAGTTCTATTGTAACGCATGCATAACACTACACAATATAAAAAGACAAGAAACATACGGTAATAACACACAAAAAGTCCTGGAGTAAATGCATTTTCATTCATTAGACAGATTTGTCAATGAATTACTAGTGTAAATGATTTCATTTCTATGGGACTGCATGTCTGTTTCTTGTAGCCTGTACTGTTCTGAGCAGGCACTATCTCACAAGTGTCTTTGAAATGTATGAGGGGAGCAAAAGGGTGATGGTTCTCAGTGGGGAAACCAGACATCACAGAATCTGCATGGGTGAGGGGTTGTGAAGATTCATTTTTACAATTGTGTGTTTGATCGATCCAGTCGTTACACACATATTTAAGCATTTAAAATATACTGGCTTTAAGTTGTTTCTACATCAATTTGGAGAGAAACAGTTTTTAATCATGATTATTTTTATTTTTCAATCGATTGACAACTAATGGATAGCTTTAAATTATACTGCAATTATAAACGGTTAAACATGGCAACATTGAATGTGTTTAATAAAAAGATGCCATTAATTTTTTTTTTTAAATATAACATCTTTATGCTGTTCCTACATTATATTGGAGATTCAATGTGAAACTATTGCAATATAAAAACATTAAATATTTTTAATGTTAGGTGCAATTAAATGTGATAATTACAGAGAAAATGTGTGATTAATTCATTTTTTTTAAATCGATTTAAAGCACTAAAATATAATTCATATAATGAATGTGCCTTTAATGTGTTTGAAAGACAAAAGCTTTCCAAAGACATGCAGTTGTAACACATTGTTACATGACTCACTGAGTGATAATTAAAATAATTGAGATGTGTTAGTCAGGAGTTGATTAGATTTGCAGTGTTGAGAAAATACTCCTGTGGTCAAATGCTATGTGGCTTCTCCATTTTACATTTATAGTCACCTGAGTAGAGGCTGGTCTGTGTGTGCAAACCCAAATCACATAACTTTTCAAACCTATACATGTGGTATGCTTTTCAGAAAGAAATATATAAAATATTAATTGGGGATAATCAATTGATCATACTGCTATTGTTTGAATAATATGTCATGATGTAATCAATAAAAAAATAACCAATCTGATGATGCGCATTTTAAAACATGAAATAGTCTAATTACAAGTACTTAATTTTAGGAATCTGATTATGTAATCCACACTACATGTAATCAATTACGAGACCCAGCACAGGTTCTATGGGAAAAAGGAAAAAAATGCATTTGGATCTGGAACAACATGAGAGTAAATTATGACATTATCTTCCGGATGGCAACAAACAGATAGTGAAAACCCATCTAGTGTGGGGGATTGTGATGTTTAGGATATTTCTGATGACACTGCATTTTGGTTCCTACTTTGTGTTAAGAGTGTGATTTGATTTGTTTGAGACTTTGAAATTGTCAATCATGATAAAAAAAATTAGTAGCCATTAGTTTTATGCATGTGTGTGTGTTTCATAATTATTGAGCTTGGGATAATGGCTAAAAATGCTAAAAGCATACTTTAGACAAGCAGAGGCAGAAAAACTGTGGCAGAATGAGAGCCGAGCTCTTGGCTCATTTTAACACAAAATGACAGTAAAAACAAAGGGACCACGAGATCCAATAGTGGCAGAATATTTGGAGAGCAGCACACTGTAGATAACGAAGGTCGGTAAGTTTATCTCAGTTTTGTTTTGCTTGAAACTTGGTTTGCCATAACTTTATAGAGAATAGGGGGCTTTTATGGCATAGAGAAGAGACATTACAGTGTCACAATCCTCATGTGTGGAAGACTGCTGCTCCTCATCCATCTCTCTCTCTCTCTCTCTCTCTCTTTCACCTTTCGTGTCAACACAATTTCCTCTCACACAATCCTCCTTCAGGCTTTCCTCTCTTCGAGAGAATGGACAATCTCTCCTCTTCCCTCTTAATGATTATCTCGTAGTAATTTTAAGCGTAATAGTTTTCTGTCAGAATAAAGATAATTTATGACTTTTAACCATAACAAGATACAGGTTTGGTCATGATTATTCATAAAACTACCAATTCCATTTTTCATTTGCATTTCAGATTGGCTCTGAGATTCAGGTATGTATCAGCGGTGTTTTTTTTGTTTGTTTTTTACAGCCAATTAGCTATTGATAGTCCATTTTTCCTGCATCTATTTAAATACATATATGCTCCATGTATGCTGGGTATATATTGATTTAAGAACAGCGCTTTCAACAGAATTCCTCCCAAATCTTTCAAATACACCACATATTCTGGTAATCCTTCTATTTATTGATTCATAAATCTGTATATCCTCTTGGTGGATATTATGTACAGATATCCAGGTGATTTATTAAACACTCATTATATCACAACATGCTCATGTTACAACCAAATTTCAACATTAATGCAAGTAACATTTCAAGTTAAGGGAAAGTGTCAAGGGAAACACTAATAATAAATTATTGGCTGATTGATATCAACCAAAAGTGTTTTTCATGCTATGGCTGGATTAAAGAATTAAAGTAACATTCTATACTATGTGGCCTATATATATATATATATATATATATATATATATATATATAGTGCCAACATACAATGCTTTCGATTTAATTCCAATTTTATAATGTAACACTTACTCTTACACTCATAAACCGGCAATATTCAAACATTACCGACCAGAACTGTACATGAATTAAGCGAAAAATATGTGGTGCTACAATCCAGCTAATCAGTTTATGCAGCAAAATTGTGTATCCCTTCATACTATTGTTTTTGAAGAATTCAAAACAGCTTAGCATTTAGGGTTAAAGGAGTAGTTAATTTTGAAAAAAAAAAAACTAATAATGAAAAATCATGATCTGCTCATTCTAACTCACCGAAGCTTTCAAACTTTAAAAATGAAGCAAAAGTCTCTTAATAGTAAGCCATGCAGAATTTCCATTGTTTGACAACTGCTCAACTGGATGTCAGTGTCTCAAAGACTCTTGCAGAATTCATTATTTATAGAATCTAAATCTAAATCCTGATAAACACAAACAGAATTATGAAACAAAATTTCATATCTGCTTCCTAACCTCTTGACACACATACAAATAAACTTGACACAAGCACACACTGTTCTCCTACCATGTCAGCCGTGTAATCTCAAACTCCTCCATCTAATTAAAGACCATTAAGGCTGCTGCAGTTTGTGTTTCAGCTGATATACACACACTCACTCACTCAGAACTAATGATAACGTCTGTGCGCGCATGTGTGTGTGTGTGTGTGAGTGTGAGAGAGCGAGAGCGAGAGAGAGAGAGAGAGAGAAAGAGAGAGAGAGGACATTACAAGTGTTGTTTAAAGGTAGCAGTAAGCTAAGGTCTAAATGGATAAAGGACACTGGGCTTTAAATTCAGCTGTGCTTACCAGGTGTGATGCCTTCCGCCTGCATGAGAGACACTAAACACATTTGAGAAATTTATAATGTGCGCGTGTGTGTATGTGTGTTTGCTAACGGTATAATTTTGATAGAGTGAATAAACTGGAAGCCTGTCTGTGCTTTTTATCTTTGGCCCACTGAAGAAATTCAACATCTCATCTTAAATGTCAGAACACGTTTAAATCATCTTCTGTGGCAGACAGACAAGGGCGAGAATCTAAAGAAATTAAAGAAAGAGAGGACAGATATTAAATTTACACTAGACGGAAGCTGAAAGCTCATGGCATATAACTGGAAAGGCTTAAGCGATCTGATAAGAAAAATGAGAAAAAGATGGTAAGAGAGGTATGCAACAACATGTCAGTAGTGGGTGAGTAATGAGTAAAACTATACTTTGATAAATGTCCATCAACGTAAAAATAGTTTGAACATTAATGCGGACTTCACATTATCCTTTAAACATGGCACGAGCCCTCCACAGGCAATTCACAGACATTTTAATGCACAGCACTGCCACACCTGAGCCAAGTTCCCACAAAATGTCATATTTCATTTATAAAATATATAAAAGGTATATACAAATATATAAAGGTTTCCTACAACGCTGTAGTTTTAACTTGTATTTAATTTATTTCATTGCTATTATATTTTATTGTATTTATTATTTTATAATTTATTATGTTACTTATAATACCTTTTATTTATGGGTGTCTTTCAAGACACTCAAGGTAACTTTACAGCAAAAGAACAAATTAATAAAATACAAAGCAATACAAAACACACACATACAAATCAAACAATAAATCACTAAAAGCTAGTCTAAACAAATATGTTTTAATCTGATTTTCAAACTGGAAAATGTAATCCAGCTGGTGAATATGCAATGGTAAGGAATTCCTAGCAAATAAACAATACCAATTTTAAAGCTTTTCCAAATTCATGAAACTGCCCTAATAATATATATATATATATATATATATAATTTTTTTTTGTACACGTTCATTTTATATTTAGTATAAAGGAATTCCAATTTTGGCGCTGCACTTCTAAAAGCCATAGAACCGAAATAACTTAAAAATTTGTGAAGAAATTTGTAACAATCAATAAGTCAGAAGAGGATGATCTTAAAGAACGTGAAGGAACGAATATTTGAAGAAGGTCTGACAGATAAAGGGAAGCCTCGCAGGTGAGCAACCAAATTTTGTAATGGACACAAAAACGAACAGAAAGCCAATGTAGTTGGAAGAGAATAGGTGTAATATGGGCAGAAGTATGTGAATGGGTAATAATCCTTGACCTTGGAGCTGAATTCTGAATTAACTGCAGTCTGTGAAGATGTTTTTCAGGAACACCAAAAAAAGAAAAGAAAAGAAAAGAGAGAGCGAGAGAGAGAGAGAGCGAGCGAGTGCGAGAGAGAGAATTGCAATAATAAATCCAGGTTGTTACCAAAGCATGAATAACGATTTCAGTGTTGAGAAAGTGATGAACAAAGTACTGAGTTGGCTCACGTGAGTTTTGCACAACAGAACTTCTGTTAAGGAACATGGTGAGCATTGATGCACCCTAGTTTTCACTGTGCATTGTGTTAGGGAGCGAACGTTTCAGAGCACTGGTAGGATTTTGCAATTGAAAAGGGCCATCTCCCTAATCGTAGCTGTGACTACTGAGCAAGAGAATGGATTGAGACGCACCCCTTTTTGTCATGGTTGCGATTTACAGTAAATGCAGAGGCAGCTTTCATGTTCACTAAAAACAAAAACAAAAAAATCAGAGTAAATAATTTGTTATTGTGAGATCAAGATCGAATTCTGACACTCAATGGCCCAAAATATTAAAGTGACAGGCTTTATATAATGTTCATGTCTCAAATAATGCCATAGCACATTGCACATATATTACACCACGACACGTTCTGTGGATCTACTTAGAAAAATGACAAAGTTGAGGAAGCTGCAAGAAAATTCCAAAAGCAATTTTCTTTGGACTAAGTACCTGGTTTTGTTGGCTTGTCTGCCAAGTTTTACAGGAAATTCTAGATAACAACAAGGCATGACCCATACAAGGGTTTAATGGTTTATGTAAGCTTGGAAGTGCCACACAACAGCTGCACTCAAACAATGACTGCAAAAAGAAAGGCAATTTTGAGCACCTGAAGAGCTGGAGGTCAGTGGTTTTACTCTGCTTTGATAATAAAATCCTTTCAGCATCTCTCCAATACACTGCAACAATCTATGAATACTTGCAAAGGGACAGAGTTTCAGTCAGTGGTAAACCTACAGAAATCAAGGATACAAACTGTCTAGACAACTACAGAGTTTGACTTTCTTCTATTATGTGGGAGGTTTGATTGATCTGTACAGCCAGGTCAAGGCTTTCTGATAACTGTCTGCTCAGCAACTGTTAACAGTCACAGACTGTTATAGACCGTAACAGCCTGTGCCTTCAAGAACGTTGGCTACGACGGACATTTGTTCTTGTTGAAGATCAATGAGATAATTATCTGCCTATATCTTACAGTGGATAAAAGAAAGTTGTAGGCACAATGTTCCTTTGGAATATGACAACTTATGAATTGTATTAATGCATCAAAAAAGCAGTGCATGCATTACTGTAAACACGCAGAATCAGAGAAATAAGTTACTGCATAAAACAGATACAGTCAATCTCCACTGTAGTCTCAATCATTACATTGGAAAAGTGTTTTGAATCATAGTTAGAATTGACCAAATCCATTTGATCTGTGGTTTAGGCTAAAGATGAAATGCCAACAGACATTTTACAGACATATTACAAAATCTGAAACATACCGTTGGAGGTAAAAGTATATAAACCCTTGTATTTTGCAAGGATTTTTGCTAAAAATTTTATCTGATCTTCAATTTGGACAAAACGATGAAGTAATGATACATTTTCATGTCTTCACTGAACACACCATGTGCAGGGTGGAAAAATAGCTTGAATGTCCAGGCTAATGAATTGTCCAAAAGCTAATTGGTGTCAGGAGTCAGCTGACCTGAGTCCAATCAATGAGACAAGACTGAAGATTTCAGTAAGTCACCCTACCTCATTCAAAAAAAAACAAAAAACATTGTATGTAAAACATGTCAAATAGGGATCCGCTGAAATTCACCAGAATTAAAATAATAACAATAATAATAATAATAAGTTGATAATTGTTTTAATGTTATGCCAAGAAAACCAGTTAATAGTAGATATTATAGCTCAGGCCTCCAGACTAACTTTTCCACTGGTTGCACTGGTGCTACCAATCTTCACAGTTGGTCGCACCAGCACATCATTTGGTCGCACATTTTTTTTTTTTTTTTTTTTTTTGCTACAGCAATTTTAATCAATACATGCTTGATGAATATTCGTCTTAATCTTAAATATATTAAATCACAGTGGCTGATGGCTGATATAAATCTGGTATATATAATTTATATTTATTTTAATTCATATTTAATAAATAAGAAATATGAAAAGTATAAATTAATCGAAATATTTTACACACACATATATATATATATATTTCACACAGATCGACTGTCACGCACAGAATACACGCGTTCACGCGGGTTACAAACACTTAGTGAGTGATTCAGGATAAGACAAAAACACGGTTTGGAAAATGTATTCATGATGTACTTGTTCATTATATTAATTTTGTTCATTTTGAAAACAAAACAGTTACGGACGGCAGCAGCTCCTGATACCTCGTTCTGTTACACACACGCGAATAACATGATCATGCACTCGCACAAATGCGACCACATAAAATTTTAACTCGCACATCCTCAAAAAAAGGTCGCATGTGCAACCATTTTGGTCGCAGTCTGGAACCCTGATAGCTGTATGCTCTTTTGTCTAACAAAAAATGTAACCCCATTAGGTATTACAAACTTATAATACCCAGCATGAAAATGGATATTCATTTTGAGATTTGCAAAAGATTACATTTAACAGTATTAGCAAATGAATGCAAGCTTGCAGTCAACTGTGAAGAGGTGGGATTTAAGCAGACTTAATGATTGGATAAGTCTGTTACCAGAGAAATCAGTCATTTTCAGTGGAAGATCGAGCTGACATTTTTATTAAACATTATGAGCAAGAAAAAATCATTAAAAAATGAAAGATCCATAAAATCATTCACAATAATATACAGGGAGTGCAGAATTATTAGGCAAATGAGTATTTTGACCACATCATCCTCGTTATGCATGTTGTCTTACTCCAAGCTGTATAGGCTGGAAAGCCTACTACCAATTAAGCATATTAGGTGATGTGCATCTCTGTAATGAGAAGGGGTGTGGTCTAATGACATCAACACCCTATATCAGGTGTGCATAATTATTAGGCAACTTCCTTTCCTTTGGCAAAATGGGTCAAAAGAAGGACTTGACAGGCTCAGAAAAGTCAAAAATAGTGAGTTATATTGCAGAGGGATGCAGAAGTCTTAAAATAGCCAAGCTTCTGAAGCGTGATCATCGAACAATCAAGCGTTTCATTCAAAATAGTCAACGGGGTCGCAAGAAGCGTGTGGAAAAACCAAGGCGCAAAATAACTGCCCGTGAACTGAGAAAAGTCAAGCGTGCAGCTGCCAAGATGCCACTTGCCACCAGTTTGGCCATATTTCAGAGCTGCAACATCACTGGAGTGCCCAAAAGCACAAGGTGTGCAATACTCAGAGACATGGCCAAGGTAAGAAAGGCAGAAAGTCGACCACCACTGAACAAGACACACAAGCTGAAACGTCAAGACTGGGCCAAGAAATATCTCAAGACTGATTTTTCTAAGGTTTTATGGACTGATGAAATGAGAGTGAGTCTTGATGGGCCAGATGGATGGGCCCGTGGCTAGATTGGCAAAGGGCAGAGAGCTCCAGTCCGACTCAGACGCCAGCAAGGTGGAGGTGGAGTACTGGTTTGGGCTGGTATCATCAAAGATGAGCTTGTGGGGCCTTTTCGGGTTGAGGATGGAGTCAAGCTCAACTCCCAGTCCTACTGCCAGTTTCTGGAAGACACCTTCTTCAAGCAGTGGTACAGGAAGAAGTCTACATCCTTCAAGAAAAACATGATTTTCATGCAGGACAATGCTCCATCACACGCGTCCAAGTACTCCACAGCGTGGCTGGCAAGAAAGGGTATAAAAGAAGAAAATCTAATGATATGGCCTCCTTGTTCACCTGATCTGAACCCCATTGAGAACCTGTGGTCCATCATCAAATGTGCAATTTACAAGGAGGGAAAACAGTACACCTCTCTGAACAGTGTCTGGGAGGCTGTGGTTGCTGCTGCACGCAATGTTGATGGTGAACAGATCAAAACACTGACAGAATCCATGGATGGCAGGCTTTTGAGTGTCCTTGCAAAGAAAGGTGGCTATATTGGTCACTGATTTGTTTTTGTTTGGTTTTTGAATGTCAGAAATGTGTATTTGTGAATGTTGAGACGTTATATTGGTTTCACTGGTAAAAAGAAATAATTGAAATGGGTATAAATTTGTTTTTTGTTAAGGTGCCTAATAATTATGCACAGTAATAGTCACCTGCACACACAGATATCCCCCTAAAATAGCTAAAACTAAAAACTAAAAACTAAAACTTCCAAAAATATTCAGCTTTGATATTAATGAGTTTTTTGTGTTCATTGAGAACATGGTTGTTGTTCAATAATAAAATGAATCCTCAAAAATACAACTTGCCTAATAATTCTGCACTCCCTGTATATTATGCATTTACAAGATATATAGGGTGAATTTTCATAGCATACCGACATATAAATTATTAGAGTTTTAACATAATTTAAGTAAGCATTATTGCAGGAAAGGCATTTCAAAGGTAAAGGTACACAATTAAATTTCCAGTGTCGGCCACTATACAGTATACGCTACACAATGACTGATATGGATAAATGTTAAAAAAAAACAAAAAAACTTTAGTTTCCACCACCAATATGGCTTCATTATATTGTAATTCCCTAATCTCAGAACAACTTAAAAGCATTAAATTGAAATGGCTTACAAAAGCATCTCTAAAAGCCTTGATGTCCAGTCTATGCTAGGACAACTGGTTTATAAATGAAGTTGAACAGTGTTCCTACTCCCCTTAGTAAGGGTGAGCGATATATATCGTGTGCGATAATATCGTTATTGATGTTTTAACGATATGCCAAATCATATTATCGAGTACTTCGCTCATTTATAGGAACCAATAAAAACGCTGCACGAGGTGTTCACGAATTCACTGCGTGATGCAGCGAGTATATACTAAGTACTATTGCGCGCGCGTATTCAGTTTGGTGTTTGACAGAAGCTAAAATGAGTGAAGAAACTGCGAAGAAGCTTGTCAGGGAAGAACGGCTTCAAATGCTAATCTATCTGAAAGCTCTGCGAGTTATAACCAACATTTGAAAAAGCAGCGCATGACAAACATCTTTCCATCTTGTCCAACAAAAGACAACATTTGATAACATGTTTTTACTCCAAACTTACTTCATAACGACAATTGAGCATCCTTCTGTGAGATGATGTGGCTTCTTACACAGAATAAGGCAGTCTTGTGTTTATTAGTCATGTCTAATCAGTCAAAGTGTGTCAATCTTCTGTTTATTCAGCTAGAGCGATATGACGCGTTATCTTCTTCTGCTGGCATATTTTGAGTTTCTGTGCAAGAGCGCGCTCTGGCGTTCAGATGGAGAAGCATTTACTACTGATCACAGAGCCGTACAGCTCTGACAAGCTGCATATTAAATAATCGCAGCCTTTGCCAAATCGCTTGCGATTTAAACGCAATAAATCGTCCAGCCCTAATATGAGGATTATGAAAAACTTCAGGAGCCATCTGAACACGGCGCGTCTGCAGCAGAGAGAGCAAAATCAAATAAACACGCAACAAACATGGGCGAATCATTTAGCAATAAAGTTCCTTACGACAGGAAAAGCGACAGATGGAAAGATATAACAAATGCTGTCACCAATTACATTGCCAAATAAAACATTTTTGAATGATGCAAAATATCGTCTGATTATAGTTATCGTAGAAAATATCGAGATATCATTTTTGTGAATATTGCACACCCCCACCCCCTAGGTGTGGGCGTCTTGAAAATATGACTGTAAGCACAGTGCCGAATGCTCGATCATGTTAGGAAGAATCCTCGAGTGTCAGTCAAAGAATTCTAGAAATCTCTAGTACATGCTCTCTTTTGAGGAGTCTACGAAATGCTAGTCTATGAAATTAAAACACTAAACAAGAACAGTTCATGGAGCGAGCCGCTGCGGTCCAAAAAGGAAAAGAAAAAATGCTGCATGTCTGAATTTCACAAAAGAGCATCTGGTTGTCCCACAGCACTATTGCCTAAAAATTCTGAAAGTAGAGTTGTTTATGTGACTCTATATATGTTTAAAAGGTTTATATAACTCTATATATCAACATTAAACACATAATGCTATATATCAACATCTAAACCTCACTGAACTCTGGAGGCCATCATGGAGGTGGATTTGCTGTGTCAGGACCATGACATCTTGCTATCATGAACAGAAAAATGAATTCCCATGTTTATCTGGACATTTTACTGGAGAACGTAAGGCCATCTGTCCACAATCGAAGCTCAACAGATGTTTGGCGATGCAAAGAGACAAAGACTAGCAGCACAGGAGTAAATCAACAACAGAATGGCTTCAACATAAGTAAACATGCCTTCTGTTGATGCCCAGTCAGAGCCCTGACCTCCACCTGATTGAGATGCTTTGGTATGACCTCAAGAGAACGATTTACACCAGACATCTCAAGAATATAACTGAAAAGAAAAAGTTTTATACAGAGGAATGGTGGAAAATCCTGCAATTACAAGAAACGGTTTGTGGAGGTTACTCCTGCCAAGGGAGGGTCAACCAGTTATTAAATACATAGGTTCACATATATTTTTTTTCCATAATGCACTGTGAAGCTTTACATTGGTATGTTAAAAAAAAAAACATGAAAAATCCTCATTTATAATGTTATTTATGCAGACTGTTTTTGTCTATAGATCACAAGTTAGATCACATTTCATGACCATTTATGCAAAAATCCACAAGCTTTTTCTTCAACTATAATTTGTTTTTAAAGTTTTAAACACTTTAAAAACTTCCATGAAGTCCATTATATGCTATTCTCAAATATACAATAATTTATACGAACCAGGTGTTTGATTGTCTCTGTTGCCTGTATCTTTAAATAAAAAACCCATCAAAAACAAAAAAAAAAAACCCAGCCACCAGATATTTCACAAACATACACATACACCTCACTCTGATTATCACTGATGGTTTCTAATGATAATTGCTGATAGAAATTACTTAGTTGTCATCCTGGGAAAAGTGTTTAAGCACTGTAGACATCTTTTACATGCTGTATTCAGAAAAATGATAGTTGATGTGTTAATAATAGCCATATAAAGCAGCATGATCTAAAAATATTGCCGTATATGAGCAAAAGCGGGAAAGAGAAGGGGGGACAAGCAAGAGACAGACAGAGATGAATGGGCCAAGTGGCCATTAAGGTCCCTGACACATAATTAGCTCTCTTATCACAACCGGTTGGCCTGTTTTTGACTGTGAGCGTGCATGTGTCTGGACGACATCTTTTCAGAGGAGTCCGTGTTCCTCCTGCCTTTCGCCCTGTCATGGCCTTCATCTTGATTATAATGATGGTTCTGTCATGTAGGATCTCATTAACAAATTGTGAGGCTCAATGTTCCCGGTGTTTGCCATCCCATTAAAGCACTTTCTTCTCATACAATGTGGCAAGAATCATTCTTATCACCCGCAGTCAAACAGTCTTTCTCCTCAAAACTCATTTCTTCTCCCGTAAAAAGGGAAATGTTACTCTCTTTTTTTTTTAAATCATAGGACCAGTCGGTTTCTTCATGAGCTTTTCATTCTATGCTAATCAAAAGATTGGAGATTTCACTGTTGCTATAGCTAACAAAATTACCATTTTCATTTTTGCATAATCAAAACTGCATGGTTTAAAAAGGTCGTATTAAAATCAAACCTGAAGATATCTAACCCTGTGGCAATACCCGAAAAAAAAGAGACTTTAGCACTTTTTAAATCTTGATGTTAAACCTCTAAGCTGGTCCTGGAGATGCTGAATAATTAATTTCCCCTGTGTCTACATTAACTTTAGTTTAGGTATAGATTTAGATTACCTTTAAAGTCATAAAATGCTTACTTAAATTAAATTTTTTTAAAACATTATTTAATTAAAAAAAATAATAATAATAACACTATTTAAATTTGTAGTCTTTAGTTAAAAAAAGTGTTTAGCAAATTTTCATATTGTACACTTTATTAAATTAATTAAATTAAATTGTTAAGTTTAAAAGAACTTATTAAAGTTTAATTCTTTATCATATAAATGTAATGTTCATTATTGTTGTAATAAAGAATACAGTGTTAAAAATGTGCGAGCTTAATATTGCTAGGTTTGCTCTTGTGTTATATTCCTTCTAAAGGGCACTGGTGTGAAAATGTCATGTTCATCTCTTGCCAATAACGAACAGTAAGATGCATGATTCTCTACCAGATGCTTACTTATCTACCTACATTTGGACTGAACTCCAATAAAATGTAAAGAAATGAAATATAAAAGCGTACAGTGTTCATATATTCAAACAACATTCAAACCCATTAGTCTAGGCAAGAAGATATCAGCTTCCTCAGAGATACTGTAGCCTCAACAGACCAGCCATTGATCTTTGCTTTTCCCGACAGCCTTACAACCAACTTTGCTTGCCCATACAGAAACTTATAAGCAGTACATCTATTTTATTTCTAATGAACTTGTATTAGGGCCCATAAATAAATCACACTAATGCATAAACATCACACAGTCCCAATTCACACCACGCATTTAACAACTGAAGCATGGGCTGTAGTCTGCCATTACTATTCAAAAATAGATGGAAAACTACTCCTTGGATTCCCTTCTTTTACATGGGAACATTGGTTCTATGTGCTATTCTGTCCATTTAGCTTTGTTTATTGTAATCCACCACTGGAGATCATAAGACCATCTTTTGGATAGGTCTATCCCTGATGTTTGGAATTTTCCTAAAGGTTTTCTTGCACACGGATATACTTCCACGTGCCATTTTAAAAACAAAAAGAAAACACGCGGTCTTCTGAAGGTGATCAACCCACCCTTTACATGAGATCTGAGCTGCTTTCTTAGCGCTGGTTGGGGGTGGGGTGTTTGCTATCTTCAGCATTGTTCTGATCAGTTTTACAGTTTGTTGGTGGTAAATCAGACAATGTCGTATTCATTTTTTTCCAATGTGTTCCATAAAGAGGACTATAATATACTGAGCATGCCCTGGATATAATAATCATATACCAGCCCTTCATATTCATAAAAAAGAAGTACTTTAGTGAGGCCTGGCCCAAGAGATGAAACCCTTTGCAAACCCATAAATGAATCAAAAAGCAAATACCTTCATGGTTTTATGAGAGACTCCAGGGCTCAATAATAAGGATGATCCACTGACCCGGGACCATTGTAAGGGAGTTTTGGACTAGCTGACAGAACTGTCACTTTCCTTTTAGGGCCAATGTTGCAAATCATTCGAACATAGATGAGGTTTTTGTCAAATTTTCAAAAATACCATTGTTTTCCAAAAAAATTGTGTTTATGACTTTATGGAGTTATATATCACCAGTATAATTTCCAACTTTTTCCACATTTTCTTTTTGCTAAGGAAAAAAATTGTAGAGAAATCTTGACATTTAAATAAATAATAAAATAGGAACTACTGGGCCAGTATAAAAAAGCCTTGATGTTGAGCACTGACATCCTTGTTAAAGGTGAAGTTTAGTTTCTACGACACTAGCAGCACCTAGCAGAAATAAAAATACAGCATATTTTGCAAAAGCTCCTTTCACACATTGCGTCTCCCTCATTCAAAATATCACAAATACAGCTCTTACGAGCATTTGTGAAAGTATGTCAACAGGTAGACTATTTTCAATAAAAGGTCCAACATATTTGGAATACTTTTAGTTGTGTTGCTATGTGCCATGAGTAAGCAATTGAGTAGGCTAACAATCTCTGTGGAGAGCAAACACGAGTGTCTCGGTTATAATAAAAACATGCAAAGTATCTACACGGGTCACATTTTTTGACAAGACGGGCCACAACTTTTCGAGGCTGTCCATATTGGACAAGTCAAAGTAAACAATTTAAACTATAACATTTGACTTTCCGACATATAGCATACATTGTAGCAGGTTGCATCGCAATTTGAGTTGCTCATGACCTGTTTAATCTTTGAAGTTCTGAATTCTGTTACGGAAGCTGAATTAGTCTGTAACTGAAGCTGCGTTAGTGGCTAAACACCCTCTAAACACCTATGGTTTGAGCTGGAAAGAGATTGACAGATCTGAGCAGACCGCTCTCAATGTTTAGATGGTGCCTGAGGGGCTCAATGTATACACTTCTGGGGGAGATAAACCCATGAATGGTATACAAATAGAAATGAACAAATACCTGGGTTAAGAGAATCACCTTCAAGCTCATTCAATAAGGTGAAATCCAAAATACAGAATAAATATCATGAGGAAAAACATAGTTTGCTTCATAGCTTATCTTTTACATGCACATTATTTCATATATTACAGAAACTCTGATCCAGTGCAGCAAGACCTTTGTCCAAATATCCATATTGCAGCTTATTCTGGTAAAGATCCACACACTTAGACAAGAATAACCATCTGACTGACATGCAAAGCAATCGATCATATTTCATTATGTTCCTATGGCCTGTTGAGGACTGGCGTTATCAGAGGTATATGTTGAATGAACGACTGAATAAATAACCTTGGAAACAATGGCAAATCTAGTGGTTACTCCATCCTTCAATCAGGTACATTTGTCTTTCCAGACAGACAAATAAAATAAAAAAAAATCTGCCCCAACTCTCAGAAATTGCATTAAAACCAGCCAATCAGATTAGATCTTACTAGATCAAGAAAGTGTTTTCCAGACTGTGTGCAATATGCATCAGTTAGTGGGCAGTCTGTGAGTGTGCCGTCAAGTCTACTGAGATCCCGGTAAAAGGTCTTGTACCCATCAAACAGTAGAACACAAGATCTTATTTAGATAGACCTGGCCTATATAGAACAAGATATTCATTCAAACAGTCTTTTCTGATTATGTTTAGGAAATGTTTATAACATTCAAGGCAATCCCATCAAGGCCTGAGGCCTGCTGTAGACAGTCTATCATTGCTTTTTGGAGTTTAACTTCTGCAATGTTTTCCAGCAGTTTGCTTCGAGAGGTTCTGTAACAATTCAGCTCTGTACAGCGAGTCTGATTCATCAACAGTAAACAGGTCAGAATAATATTCAACAGTGAGTATGCGTATAGCAGATGGAGATGACAATGCCTTCATTATTCTTCAGGCACAGCATCTGCTTCTCCTGACTAGTCTCGCATTCTAAATTAAAGAAAAATGTTGTTGGCCTATCAATGTCTCTAACGTGGGTGAAGCATGCCCTAACTACGACCCGCATCACTATATCTTTCAGTACAAGCTTAGCTGATGCTTCCAATCAACAAGAGCAGTCTGAAAAACCAGCCTGCTCAACAACAGCTTTTTGCCCTTGACTAGAAAATGATAACTCCCATGACTCTTTATATTCGTTCTGATGCTTCCTGTTTAATGAGATGAATACTGGAGACAAAACACCAATATCTGAGCCTTCTCACTGTCATAGCTTATTTTGCTCTGTTGGAATTTTGCATTAAAATGCCAAAAGGAGGTTTTATTGCACCGCATAATGCATAATCAACGGCGATCTTCTTATGATCCAAGAGAGGATCAGGAGTTATAGCAGTGCTACACACTTTATTTCTTCTGCTATATGGGGTATAAAATCTGTCCAGCCTCGCAGCTCCGCCCTCTGAGAATTTCACCCAGGTGGACTGCTTAACTGATTGGTTTTATCCCTTGAAAATCTAGCAATGCAATAATGTTGGACAAAACAGATGTCGTCTTTTTTTCCTATCAGCAGCAGCAGTACAATTCCAGTCAGCTCTTATTAGCGTAATGTCCTCTGATCGAAAGGTTCTTCAAACGTGGGCCAGCTTAGTAAATATCTAGACAGTAAAATAAAGTGAACATGGCAGTGCCACCCACAATACTAGTAAACGCCTTGGTTCAAATCATTCTTGGACACGATTTTCACACTCAAAGCAGTGCAAAACCACAACACTACACCTGTACTAATATAACAGCCCTGATGGAGAATGTAGCCCCCATCTCACCACAATCCCCAGTAAACCTCATTACTCTGATCACTGTGGGTTTCTTGCAGAAAAACTACTCCAACTTGCAGGAAAAGTATTCCATTTTAAATTAATGAGCTCTGAAACCAGAGCTCATTTGCTTCTGTCTCTGAGCCCATTTACGATTGCAGATCTTCTAAGTAAAACCGCCATGAGGAAGAGAATTGGTGGTATAAGAACAAAAGGAAAGAAACAGAGGGGGATAAAATTATAAATAAATGACTTATAATGCAAAAAGATACATACCATCTTCAATAGCATGTCGCACTATGGTTTACCCATTGTAACATTTGCCTGTTACAATATGTAATGAAATATTATTAATTTAGCATGATTCAGCTTTGATACCAATCTTTCATTTGAAAGCCTTGTTTCTAGCATCTGTAAAACCGCATTCTTCCATCTTAAACATATATCTAAACTACAGCATATGCTCTCAATGACGAATGCAAACAGTTAGTTCATGCGTTCATGACCTCCAGGCTAGATTACAGTAATGCTCTACTGGGTGGTTGCCCTGTACGCCTAATAAACAAACTCAAGCTGGTCCAAAGCGCGGCTGCTAGAGTCCTTACTAGAACCAGGAAGCATGACCACATTAACCCAGTTATGTCAACCCTGCACTAGCACCCCATTTAAACATCATATCATTTTAAAATCTTGCTAATTACTCACAAATCACTTAATGGTTCAACTCCCCAGTACTTGAGCGAGCTCTAAACACATTATAGTCCTTCATGTCTATTGCCATCTCAAAATTCTGGCCTGTTGAGAATACCTAGAATATCAAAATCAATCGCAGGTAGTAGATCCTTTTCCTTTTTTAGCACCTAAACTTTGGAACAGTCTTCCTAGCATTGTTCGGGAAGCAGACACACTCAATTAAAACTAGACTAAAAACACATCTCTTTAACCTGGCATACACATAACACATTATCTACTTCTATAATTCAATTCACATATTCAATTCAATTCAAATTCATTTGTATTGCGGTTTTCACAATACATATTGTTTCAAAGCAGCTTTTCAGGGAGTACAATGCACTCCCTGTAAAGCTGCTTTGAAACATTATGTATTGTGAAAACCGCTGTTCAAAAAAATGTGAATTCAAATCATGTAAATTGCTAGGCTGCATAAATTAGGTCAGCCGGAACAGGGCACACCCGATGTACTCGCTACATCATAAGAAGAATGGCGTCTACGCTAATATTAGTCTCACTCTGTTTATCCTGAGGTTTACCATAGTCTGCCAGATCCAGGACATATCCAGATGATATGAAGGACCTGCACCCAGACATGACGACAACACAGCCCTGAAGTGTCAACTGAACTATTTGAGGACCTCTGATCTAAACCCTTTGGGTTTAACTAAGAAAAGCAACAGACTCATTCACAGTGAACAGCTCACTTACACATCAGTCTAACATTTTTCATTCCCACATCAGCCACCTTTTACATCTTGTCATCAACCCCTGCTTCTCCTAACACATTCCTATCCTATATCATTCTAACCAGACTACACTTCATCCAATAAATTGAGATGTTGAACTGCATTTATACTCACTTTATACTCAAGTGTTTTTTGTTTTTTTTCTCCGTTTCCAACACATTGTCACAATGTGGGCATCCCCTCTCATGTTTCGAACTCACTGTCACTGTCATTGTAACCGCAGGCTCTCATTCCCAGTGGTCCTCTATCCTTGTTTGCTGCTTGCTTGGACATCTTCATGGTGAGAAGATGCGTCTATTTTTTCTTCTTTTGAGAAATAGAGAAAGGGGGAGAGAAACATAAAACACCAAAGAGAGAACATGTTTAAGTTCTAAATATTTAGAATTTTTGTCGCTTGTTTGTTTTTACTCGCTGAGATATGACTCAAAATGATTTTCTGTGGTAATCGACAGCATGCCACAGATGCTGTTGATAGAGCTTAACCCGGAGCCATTCTTCAGAGGTTTGCATGGCACATTTCAGCACAGATTGTTTTGTGAACCTGACACATTGTAGACTTAGCACAGAGACTGCTATTTAAGGATTGGGCAGTGCACTGCAAACTATATTTGACTCCACAGGAAACCAACAGGCTGTGCAAGAGGGAAAACTCCAATAAACCTGAGAAAACCATATACGCAACCTGGAGGCTAGAAACATTACTAAATCTACTTTTACAAAAGCACACAAACGCAGACGCGAGTGCTTGGTCAATGAATGGTTTGGGTGAAGATACTTAAAGTTGGCATGAAACTGTGAATGTTTTTTTTTTCTTTTGTGACATATATACGACTGTGAAGATACTTAAAGTTGCCATGAAACTGACAGATTTGTTTCCCTTTTTTCTTTTGTGACATAGACGAGTGAAACTGGAAAAATTAGGGGCTTAATTTTGTCAATCAGAAATTGCTAAGATCACACTGTAAACCTGAATAAGTTAGTAAAACTCAAAAGATTTTAGGTAATCAGTTACATCAGACATTTTAAGTTAAGAAATTTAAAGTTTAATTTAGCAGAACTGGCAGATTAAATTTTTTGTACTGTTTAAGTTTACTCTTAACTTTAAATTTTTGAGAAAGTTCATTCATACATTAATCTTAAAATTAAATCTCAGATTATATTTTTAGTAATGGGAATTTAGCTAGCTATAATTTGCTAATTCAGCAAATGCTAATTGGTGACACCACGCTTTGATAACATTAGCATAGCATAGCAATTGCTGAAAGAATATGGAAATATAAAATATTTATGATACCTGTTCTCAAACTACACCCATGTTCCACACGTAACCATGATAGTAACCCGCCACACTAGAACAGAAGATCTACTAAATTGGGATAGCAAAGCATTAATCCCATACTTAACATTAATTTTGCAAAAAAAATTTTTAGCATTCTCTCTTTTGAGTGTCATGGCAAAGCATGCTGGGAAATAGAAATCCCAGCCCAGTTTCATGTAAAGTTCATTTTGTCTAAATTAAAAGATTAAAAGTTAATATGACTAAAAAAAAAAGAAACTATTCAGATACTTAAAATGTGTCTGTTTCGTGAACTCAAAAGAAAAAGAAAGTCCATAAAAACTCCATAAAAACATAGTAAGCAAATTTGATTTCATGGTGACTTTAAAATTTGCTCTTGTATTGGATTTGAATCGAAGTCTAATGCATTTCTGAATGCAATGAAACAAACAAAGTCAAGCTTGCATAGCTATAAATATTGATGTTCAAGTATGTGTGTGGATTATATTTTAGACTGAATGTTAAAACCTCTAACATAATGACATTTTGGTGGTTTAAATGTTGTATTTTTTTTTTTCAGAAATAACAGGCTACTTTTAAATGGCCACCAACTGAACAAAAAAAAAACACGCGCACAGTTGGAGCATCTACCAGCGAGGGTTAACTACTGAAGCTAATCAACCATGACTCATGGTGTGAGTGCAACAAAGCACTGTTACTCATTTGACATTTGATGAGTGCATTTGCATATGCAGTGCCCTCTAAAAGTTTTGAAATGATCTAGGCAAAATGAAGTTTTGGACAATAGCAGCATGAATCCTTATTATTTGATGATTTTTTTTTCCCCCTGGTAACAATGAATTCAGAACATAGTTTAGTGATGTTTTATGTCTGGTCTGTTGGGTACTATTCTTAATTGGCTATCAATCTGTGGAGCTATAAAGTCGTGTTGACCCAATAATCTTAAAATAATAACAATATGAAGGTGAATAAAATAAATGGGAAAAGTTTGAACCAGTAATCAGACAAGCTGGAAAAAGGTGCATGTCTTATTGTGATATGTACATATTTCCATTTTTAGGTAATCAAAAAGAAAATAATTACTGCTTTATATTTTATTCAGTGTATTACATTTACATGTAACACTTTTGTAAGTATTACAATAATAATGTGCTTTCAAACTTTTAAAAAAGGAAAAAAAATCCATTAGCAAAAAAAAAGGGGGGGGGGGGATTAATTGTGCCTGTTTCTGAACTACAAAGAAACAACAACAACAACAGCAATAATGTGTTATTTGACCACAGTAAGGGGCCGTTCACACAGAACATGTTATTCCAATCCACTGCACTTTTTTTTTACCACTTTTCCATTGTTTATCAATTATGTAAACACGCACTACATGAAATCATTAACTGTTGCGCTCACGTCTCGCATCATTCGGAGGGTCTCCTGCATGACATGGCATTCTAAAAACATCATGCTCAAGTTAAAATAAGTTCAACTTTTAAACGCAACTCTAGACCTTGCACTCCTCTAAATGACCTCTGTCATTTTTTAATGGCCCTAAGTTCAGAACCAAACTGCCATTCTATGCTAATAGTAAAAGATGAAAAACGTGTCATTATCACGATATGTTCTGACGGCATACTCAAATACCTCTCACCAAATTAACCAAATTGTCACGCAAAGTCGATTATGAAAAATTGTAGGCCAAGAGGGGAACAAAAGAGTCGAAAATCCTAGTACCCAGCAGGTAGAAAGCTCTTACACACCCACTCTCAGCGTGAGCTCCATCAGTAAAGAGAGAGAGTCGCTCCGTGGACACTCAGCAGGGTAGAACGATAACAAAGTTCATTTTTAATGACCGTTTTATCTCCTAATCAATTAACGTCTTTAATTAATGTGTTTACAACAGTGAGGAAAATCTAAGAGGAGGCGATGTCCCAGCAGCTGGATGGAAAAAGAATGCCAATCTGTCTGTGCTTGTGCTTGTACAGTATGTATGTGTGACATTTTTGACAGCAGGTGTTTGTGACTGTGTGTCTCTTTGAAAGAGAGAGAGAGAGAGAGAGAGAGAGAAAAGCAAAATTAAAAAAAAAAAAAAAAAAGAAATCACTCCCAAATTCTCTCCTGCTGTTCCTCTTTTCATCATTTGATTCGTTATGAAGAGAAAATGTTTTTAATGGAGCCGAGAGTGACAGTAAGACTCTTTTAGAACATAACATACAAACCCATTAAAACTTCCTCTAAGCAAAAAATCATTCTCTCTCTCTCTCTCTCTTTCCTGCACTCTGAAGTTCCATTTTATTCAGTTCAGTTCTATTGAATTACAGAGAGCTGTTCTAGTGTGAATACCATAATCACTTTTTCTGTGAGCCACACTGTATCTATTAAGTCAAGTACATCCTCATCTCTAAAAAGCCAGAGAAACAGGTGAGCCTGTCCACATCCTCTTGAGCATTTCAAATTCGCTAACTACGGCTAGGTTGAGTGCCGAGGAGGTTAAATGTCGTTTTGGAGGGTATGGATGCAGTCATCCTACGTTTGTGAGCAAAGATCTTTGTGCTTTCAGAGGATCGAAACTCTGCATTTCCACCTGCAGCCGGCACAGCTGCTCCAAAACCTGACACAGAAATAAATAAGCCACTGTCTCCGTCACACTGCACAAGATTTAGGACAAACCATTGGAAGTTTTTATAATACCTTGCAATGTGCTATGCAATATTGTTTGTTCATATTAAAAGTGGCCCTTTATATAGAACAGTCTATTTCTAGTGTGCATGAATTTTAAAGCACAAACCACTCTTTTAAAAGTTCAAAATTTACTATTATGTTTTAAGTGTTGAAATGATGCTGGTACTCGTACCCATTTACAATATTACCATCATTAATTAATGCCAAAGCTTCTCTCTCTCTCTCCAGCCCAGGAGAGATAAATGAACATTGAACATCATTAAATTCCTTTTTTTTCCCCTCTTCAGAATTAGGCCATATGTAAATGACCACTCTCTGAGAGTGCGTGAGAGAGAACGAGAGCAGGAAAGGAAGAAAGGAAAGGTCAGATCTTAAGAGTTTAACTAAAATAAATATCTGTATTCAAGATTCAGGAATACAGACATGTGCTGTAAACATATCAGCTGTAAACACATATCAAATGCACGTGTGTGCACGTGAGTGGGAGAGACAGAGAGCTACACGTCCTTATCGATCATGTATTGGTTGACCGCAGCGCTGTGTGGGAAAGACACTCCAGTGGCCACAGGACTTCAGATAGAGATTTGAGACAGGAGTGTACAAATAAAGAAGAGAGACGAGACGAGATGAGATGAGGAGGAAGAGAAGGACACAAGACGAGACAAGGAGAAAGACAAGATAACACAGAGAAAAGACAAAGATCAAAAAGAGATGAGATCCATTAAGAAGAGACAATAAGAGGTAAGGAAATATGAGATGAGAAGAGAGAAGAAACAAGAAGAAACAGGAGAGACAAAGAGAAATAACAGTGCAGTTTTTTTAATGTGTTTTTCTGTTTGTTAAATGGAAAGTTGTGTCCAGATTGTAGCCACTAAAAATCAAGCAGAAGCAATACAACTGCACCTTACTCTCCCTCTAATTTATTCTAATAATACCATAATATACTGCTGTTTCCTGTCTGCTATATATTACTTTTCTACCTCCCCGCATTGTTAATGTGATATTGTCAAACAGGTTTATTGCAGTTCAGGTACATTTGCTTCAAATTGTACACAGTACAGTGAAAGCAAACAGCAGTAAAAGCTACAGAGTTCCAACTTGCATAAGCCCATCATCAGATGAAATATGACAAGACCAGCCTCTTTTCACATCAAATGGATGTTAGATGTTAAAACGAAAACAGTAGAATATTTAACTGATATAGAGCTCACCTGCGCAGCTTAATAATAAAAAAAAAAAAAAAAAAAAAAAAAAAAAAAACGTGCACACTTTCATTGTATTATCTCTCTGGCTTTCAAAATTTCTCTCTCCTTTTAACTCTCCTCCACTTCTTCTTTTCTCTTTCTTTTCATTTGCCTATTGGGGCTCAGTGAAACAGAGCCAAGGAAGTCTGGCCTCAGCGGCTAACAAGAAAGGAACATTTCCCATCTCTCTTCTCGCTCACTTTTTCACCCATATGAATATTTTCAGAATTCATCAACTATTTATCTCAACAATCTCTCGCTCTTTCTCAGTGTATATGTTTGCCAAAACCTGGAGCAAAACCCCCAACCATGAAAAATAAAAGCAGCTAAAAAACCTGAAAATCTTCTTTGTTTGGCTTCTTCATGTCTGATGCTGAATGTGGACAGGTTTTTCCCATCTCGTTATCTTTTCCATGCCTCTATTGTAAGATTCCGTCTAGTTAAGTTTTTGCTCCCTTATTGTGAGCTAAAGTACCTACTGCAAAGCAATTACTGCAGAGATCTGGGGCAGCGCTCACTGGGTAACAGTAAAAAGTGTGGCCCACAGCACTGACATAAACATCTCAGCATGTTGGAGGAAGCATCCCTTCCACTAAATAGAGCTGACGCAAGCTAAAGACAGAAAAACACATCAGGCAAACAGCTAGGACCATGTAATAATGAGACATCTTTTCTGTGCATTACAGACATGTGGCATAAATCGTATTCCAGACCAGTAATTTTGTCTTGTCATAAAAAAATCTTGCATGAACTTTGTCTTGTTTCACTAAATGGGTGTTGTGCTTTAAAAAAGGGAACAAACTCAACAGAACAAGACAAAATATTCAAGAAACTTGAACGGAGATTCTCTAAAAAAAGTCTTAGGCAGTTTTGATTCTCAGGATATCTATCTTGTAAGATATGTTTAGCAATTTGTAATTCAAAAAATGCTATGCTATGATCATAAGGCAGTGACCGGAATAGCATGTCTACTGTGAGTCAAATGTTTGAATGGACTGTTATGACATAATATATTTGTCAAAATGTGCAACATGTAACAGAGCATGCATGAACTACTATACCACAACACAACCAGCCTCATTCGCTAAAAACTGCATTCTATTTGGGTATTTATGTGCACAAAAAAATGCTCATGCAAAACTCTGACAGGTTCCTATACGCACATTAGTTTTCTTACCTTTATTGCATGTTGATGAATTTGGGTTTTTGCTTTAGAATTTGCATAAAACACGCCTAAAACATCTCAACATACACCCTCACCTCTTTACTTCTTACACAGTCAAAAACACACTAAAACCAGTTAAACACAATAATTAACATCAGCATCACAGTGCTGTGTTGCTCACATGTATCATCATCATCGGCCAATACTAAGCCGTTCTGACGAAGAAACTGGAAGCCTATACAATATAAATAGCGTAGGAGACTGACAGGGGAAAGACAAAATTGTTGAATAAAGTTTCTTTTTTTTCTTTGCGCATAAAACGTATTCTCGTCTCTTAATAACATTAAGGTTGAAACACTGTAGTCATGTTGACTATTTTAACAATGTCTTTGCTACTTTCTGGACCTTGAATGTGGTAATTATGTTGCTTTCTGTGGGGGATAAGAAAACGTCTCGAAGGTCTTTTGAATGTGGAACGACATGAGAATGAGTAATTAATGATAGAAATTTCATTTTTGGGTGAACTAACCCAGTATTGTTTTATACACAAATACTTGCCTATGCATGGTTAGTGAATAAGGACAATGAGTTCACCTTCCATTTCCTCTGTAACAAATGAACCGAAAGCAATATCAGCCACGTCCTTATTCACACATTATTTAATTGTCTACCAAGGGTTAAGAGGGTCATTTCTGTTGTGCAACACCTTCTGAACTCCATAACTTTTGAACAACATTCTTGTGTAATTTAGGAATGCTCAATTAAACATGCAATGTAATGAAGACATGTGACAACATTATAGGATACTAAAGTTTTGAAATGCATATTGTTGCATATACAAGAGTTGCATACGTATAAAAATAATGATTAAGAATATGATTTTTTGCAGTGTACTGTGCATCTTAATGAGAATTTAAGAAATTTAAAGGAAAAATAAGAAAATATTTTTTTGGGGGGAAATCAGATATTAGATCTGATATATTCAAACAATATTCAAACTTATATTCTATAAGTTCAGCATGAAACAGAAGATGCAATCATCATTTCTCATTGAATCATTGTGGTTTACTAATTGAAGTGACTTCTCGTGATTGACAGGCTGCAGGGAGGGATTACTGTCCCGCCTCCCACTGGTGCACACATCATCACAGTTGTCATTCTGAGGGTGAGGGGAAGTTAATGTTTTTGATTAAAGATTACAAGAGCATATATTTTATAAATATAGTAATGATGTACAAGGATAAATAATTTAGATTAAACCCTGCAATATTCCATTAAAAACAAGAACTGTCCATTTTGATTTCATGGTGACTTTAACCACGATAGCTGGAGATGTTCTATGTAGCATAAATAGCTCCGTGGTCTCGCTTCGCACAGGATTAGGGATGTGGTTATTCCCAGTTAGGATTCCAGCTGTCAAGAGGAAAGACATGAGGAGAATCTCACTCAAAGCAAATCAACCAAAAGACTGATCAGGGAACGTTCCACTGGAGCCACTCTGGTACGTGACTAATTCAGCTTATCCACAGAATAACCCGTATAAACTCCCCAGATTGTTCCATATGCAGTTTGCCGGTCTTAAATACACATGACAAAAAAAGAAAGAGAGACAGGGCTGGAAAGACTTCCTTTATAGATTTCTGTTTGTGTGTGTAAATTGTTTGTTTAGAGTTAAGGATTAAAAGAGCTCTTGACACAAAAATCATTTAATTCTTGGTTTGCATCGTTCGCCCGCAAATGGCACACGCTTGCACGTGTATTTCTGAGAGAAAGGCAGTCTGTCATTTGCTGCAATTCAGAAGCGATGAGCAGCATCAGAAAGACACTACAAATGCATTAGTGCTCCTCAAATATAAATGAAAGAAAAAGAAAAAAAGAGAGAGAGCAAAGTCTGCCATACATTTCTAAATACATTTAACCCCCCAAAAACATTTATTAGATGCCACAATGTGTGTGTGTGACCTGAATTTTAAGTCAGAGAGTATCATGTGTTGTACCCCATGGGGAGGATGGGTACACACACACACATACACACAGCCTATTGTGAGTCTGTATTCCTAGTAACGCTGTAGCTATGCAATATTCATTGCACATATTAAATATGTATAGTATCTTTTGCTACCTAAACTAGAAGACTGGGAGTTCATTCATACAAACACACTTGTTCAAGGATATCCATTGGTGGTAATCACTGCCACCACAATATTGTTGTCTGTCTGCATATGAAGCCGTTCTGCCACTGCTGTCTGTGACCTCTGAGTTGGCCCTGGTTCTGAAATTGAATGTTACTATAGAGCTGTGCGATGTGGTTAGTTAGACTCAGATATGGAAAACAGGTATTTATACATTTGTGTATACTACTGCATACATTTATTAAACAGCTGTAGAAAACATATATGCACATAGTAAGTAGCAGTAAAATGTTATCAGTTCATTTTCGATGATATGAGCATGTATGACATGCTTCACAAATTATTTGTTGCTGCAAATTACAAATACTATCAATGTCTCTCAAGTTAGTAAGAAATGGCAGAGAATAAGTAATATTTTATATATTAAATATCCATATACCGTCTAATTTACGACAATATTAGAGGTTTTTTTTTAATGTAAAAAAGAAAAAAGTGTACAAGCAATAGGGATAACTGCACCCTGGAGAGGATTGTGAAACAAAACCAATTCAAAAATGTGGGGGAGATTCATAAAGAGTGGACTGCAGCTGGAGTCAGTGCCTCAAGAACCACTACGCACAGACGTATGCAAGACATGGGTTTCAGCTGTTAGCATTCCATGTGTCAAGCCACTCTTGAACAACAGACAGCGTCAGAAGCGTCTCGCCTGGACTAAAAACAAAAAGGACTGGACTTTTTGTCTGAGTGGTCCCAGAGTCTGGAGTAAGAGAGGAGAGGCACACAATCCACATTGCTTGAGGTCCAGTATAAAGTTTCCACAGTCAGTGATGGTTTGGGGTGCCCATGTCCATGCTGGTGTTTGTCCACTGTGTTTTCTGAGGTACAAGGTCAACGCAGCCGTATACCAGGAAGTTTTAGAGCAATTCAAGCTTCCTGCTGCTGACCAACTTTATGGAGATGCAGATTTCATTTTCCGACAGGACTTGGCACATGCACACAGTGCCAAAGCAACCAGTACCTGGTTTAAGGACCATGGCATCCCTGTTCTTAATTGGCCAGCAAATTTGCCTGAACTTAACCTCATAGAAAATCTATGGGGTATTGTGAAGAGGAAGATGCAATATCCCAGACCCCAACAATGCAGAAGAGCTGAAGGCCACCATCAGAGCAACTTGGGCTCTCATAACACCTGAGCAGTGCCACAGACTGATCGACTCCATGTCATGCTGCATTGCTGCAGTAATTCAGACAAAAGGAGCCCAACTCAGTATTGAGTGCTGTACATGCTCATACTTTTCAGTTGGACAAGATTTCTAAAAATCCTTTCTTTGTATTGGTCTTAAGTAATATTCTAATTTTCTGAGATACTGAATTGGGATTTTCCTTGGTTGCCAGTTATAATCATCAAAATTAAAAGAAATAAACATTTGAAATATATCAATCTGTGAGTAATGAATGAATATAATACACTTTTTGAATGGAATTGGTGAAATGATATGATATGTAATATGACCAGCACCTGTATATAATAACATTTTATAAATGTCTTTACTATTACTTTAATCAAGTTAATACATCCTTGCCAAATAAAACAACTAAAACATTTGAACAGTTGTGTATGTACCCACCTATATTATGAAATATTTAATTGTGGATGCTTATTTCCCCTATTTTTAAATTTAATTACCTTTGCAGTCATCTAACATAATTGATAATTTTATACCGCTAAAAGAAATCTTTGGTACACCTCAGTATTAATACTTATTTTTCATACAATACATTAAAATGCCCGAATTGACTTGAAGTATTTAAAATAACTGATTTTAGTTAGTAGTGTTTTACTTTAAAAAAAAAAAAGTTTTTAGACAAAATAGCCATAACATGAAAATAATTATCAGTTTTTTTGTATTGCCCAGAAATTTAATATCAGTGCATCCCTAAAATAAACATTCTTTAAAGCGCAATCTAGGCATATTGCTATTTAACATTCAAGGTTACCACACATTCAAAAAGAGGACTGACAAGTTTACCTGTTCATTTAGACACTATCTGATATCTGCCTGCTGCTGTACGTATAAGATAATTTGACTCACACCTGTTAGTAAATAAAGTTGTCAATAGGTGTGAACATAGCTTGAGTATTACTTTAACATATAAGGAATAGAATAGAATAGAACATTTACATATCGCCACCAACCTTACCCACAGTAGGATAATGAAAGATCTCATTCAGCTTTATCTGATTGACCTCTGAAAGATATGCAATGCATATTCTTTCACATTGAAGTAATGTGTGTGTGTGTGTGTGTGTGTGTGTGTGTGTGTATGCATGCCCCCCCCCCCCCCCACGCGTGTGCAATGGGATGATCTGAGGCTCTCAGGATGAAATTTTTAATGATTTGAGTCATTCACGCTTCAGTACGTCTGCTATGGCGGCAAGTGTGTTGTGTGTCGTGTGTGTGTGTGTGTATGTGTGTGTGTGTGATTCATGCATAAATACTTTAGCAGACTGAATCTGCATTATCAACTGAATGTAAGGAAGCCAATTATGTGTATATGACTGTGTATATGAAAAAGAGAGAATGAGAGCCGATGTCTAAGAGAATACGTGTGAGTCACAGCATTTCTAAATGTGTCCACATGCTGTATGTACTGAAGGAAGTTTTTAGCCCTGCTAGAATGCCTTATGGTGTCTCGTGGGAGTGAGCATGAATTAACTCATGCATACATTTAGATCGAACCAAAGAAGACTTTTTTAAAATTTTTACAAGACTAGGAAAAAATTCTTGTGTTTTGTTTATCAAAATACTCGATTAAATTTTTAATTGCATTATCAGAGTAGCGACTTGTTGCTGCAAGCATGAATAAATGATTATAGATTGTGTGAACACAAGCCTTCTGTGTACCAATCAACGTCACTGCGCTACTTACAACGCATGGATTTCAGCACCTCAGACGGGGCGGAACAGGCACGTGGGCAGCAGGTGACGTGAGGGAAAAAAACACATCTGACACAGATTTGAGTTCATCAGCAAAAAAGATGCTGGTGCCCCAGTTTTGTGAGGAAACCTCTTAAGTCTATCTCTCTCTCTCTCTCTCTCTCTCCCTAGACACTAGCTAAGCAGGCATGGGCCACACAGCAACCCTCGACCGACACCGATTTCTGCTCCACACCCTCAGCATGAGATAACCTCAAAAAGCCTCTCCCTTCTTTCACCTCCATGATCACGGACAGCCTCTTCCTCCCACCCTTCAGCCAGGAGCGTGCCATCAATTATGGGCACAAAAGTAAACAATATTAGCTGCTGCCAGTTAGCAGCTGATGTTTTTCCAAGAGCTGAAAAAATTGTTTGTTTGAGAAATTCAGTTTTCCCTCTCTTTGAAAGACATTCACAAATTTCAAATTCACAATATGTTTCCCAAGGTCAGCTTGTTGCCGTTCTGATCCTGTGAGCACACCTCAGCTGCCGCCTAGCAAGCACTCATTGAAAGAATATCACTTGCATTCCACCATGTGTCAAACTTAACCAATCGACCAGACCAAAAAATTGGCTCACAGGGGAGGTGAATGAGGAGCCCCGGGCTAGTGGCCATTTTGAATTCAAGATGTCGATGTGTAAAAAAAGTGTATATGACCTCAGGCATATTGATTCCGTTAATGTTATCTTTCTAGCTAGCTAGGGAAAGTTGGAAAGGCAGATATGAGATTGTGTTCGCATCTTGATGTCAGTGACTTCAGCCGCTTTTAAAGTAAATCTGTACATTGGCAGAAATATGCTGCAAATTAAAGCTATGTGATGCGTTTATAGTCTCATTGGTGGGTATCTGTGGAAGACGGATGTGCAAGGCACTATATAAGATGATGATATTTTTGAGTTTTATAAAAAGTAAAAAAAAAAAATGCAGTTTGTCATAGTGTTTTAAAGAATGCTCCGGGTTCAAAACAACAACATTTGTGATGCTGATGATTATCAGGCAAATTTTGACTTCGTAAAACTGGGTTGTTTTCTGTGTGATAATGTATTATTTTGATGTCCCCAAAAATTAGACTATTAAAAAAATAGCTTTGTCTCGCGGTTTGTAAAGCGAGCAAAAATCATGTCTGTATGCTCTTATAGTACAATGGAAGTCTATGGGGAAAAGCATTTTGGAAAGCTTAAAAGCAGAAAAGTGCAGCACATATTTTTGTTAAAGCTCTTATATGAATTCATCCGTACAAAAAAAGTGTGCTATTTGTGCTGTAATGTTGCCCAAATCATTTTAGTAGTGTCATCATCATTCTAGGCGGGTGAACTTCGGTTATGCATTACTGATATAATTCCTGTGGGTGGATTTGTCTGTAAACAAGTCCCTTTCCTTGTGTATTAGGCAAAAGTTACAGAGTTTACTGACTTTACATGGTGATAACTTGAAAAATTGGATATAACTTTATAAAGCACAGACACATGGTGATTTGGCCATACTAGTCATGTTAGCAAGTGAAGTACAATGTGCCCTATAAACTTGACCGTGATACTGTCAATTTTGCCCATTTTTACACACTGTCAAAATTATTTTGTGCAGTAATCAACAGCATCTTTTGCACCGAACCACAGAACTAATAATACATAACTTGGCAAATGCAAAAATCTGAAAATTGTTTAACTGCTGTACAAAAACTATTTGCCAAAACTTTGATTGTCTTTTATGTAAATTGCTGACATTTCAATCCCTGTGGATAAATGAAGCCACCCACTGCCTTCAATTATGACAAACATACTTGAATAAACTACTATACTTGTTCGCAATTACCTGTCACACGCATTTAAAGAAAAGACCTCACTTTATCATAACGAAATTCATCAAAACCACGTTTACAGTCAAGAAAACATAAGATATTCTAACAGACTACTCTCACTTGCAGTGTGGGCAGTAGTGCTTTCAGCTAACATCTGTTCTCATCTACAAGACAAGACATTTAACTATTTTTACAGCAAAAATGCTTCACAATTTGCCAGGTAAGTTTCACAAGTGCAGACCAGATGAAGAAACGCATTACCATTTTAATGAAAAGATTGTAGAACTTGAGTTCTCATTTTTGTTGAACTGTCTCCAGTCATTTCACCATCCTCATGTAATTCACAGTCACTATGATTTTCTCTGTCAATCTGCAAAAGTGACAGAAAGCACTATAAAACATACAATCAATGCCAAACATCACTGGGTTTTGTTTGCGTAACCAATCACGACACACGAAACTCAAATGTTCAAATGTAGAAGCTGAAATCTCACAAATGACATTTGATAGATACAGTGGAAAGTTAAATAATGTTGGAGATGTTGTTGACGTTCGCTGTATATGGACGAAAAACACTGAGACATTTTTTCAATGTCTTCTTTAGCATTCGACAGAAGAACGTCATACGAGTTTGGAATGACATAAATGTGAGTAAATCAAGACCATTTTAATTTTATTTACATATGGGGTATGAGCTGCAGTCACAAATACATCTGCATACTAAACACCCACACTAAACACTCATATCATAAACATTTTAATTATATTATATACACTTACATATATACACACACACACGTGTGTAACCTTTGGCAGAATATATATTAAAGGACCCGACTACGCCACCTAGGTTACCACCCAGGAAAAATAATACCCACAAAAAGGGAATTTAATCAAAAGGGATTACAATAAACTGAAGTACCCCGCCTGTTCGGATTGGATAAAAGACAGGTGACTTCAAACAAATACAAAATTTATTATTTCTCATAAATCATTAATGCTAAAAACATTCTTTAAAACAGTTTACCTTTTGCATACCCAAAAGTTGACAAGAGCTAATACATGAAGCATTAAACAGAAGGGACAAGCCACAAAACCAAATCAGTGCATACAAATTCATAAAGTAAGTAACAACCACAAAAAAAAGGAAAAGAATACCACTAAAAAGACACTCTACCCTTCTGTTAAACTTCAATAACTGCTCTTCAGGCATCCACAGACATACTGGCAAGGATACTTAACACAAAAAGAAAATACACAAATAAAACTCAAATAACTCCCAATCGGTAAAAAAAACAAAATAAACAAATGATCGTACATACAGCTTCACTAGACAGAGACGTGGGTGTCAATTAATAAGCGGGCAACTATGTACTTTATGCCGGTGCTTGAATCACATAAGCGAAATGGTTTTGAAGCCAATTGATGAATCGGCGGCTAAGCCCCGCGACGTCCACACAAGCAGCCATATAACAAAACCGGAAACAATAAATAAAATAACAGCAATAAACAAAGAAAAAGCATAAACGAAAATAAGCAAAAGAAACAGCAGCTAGAACCCTTAGGCCGCACCTACTTGGGGAGATTCTTAGGCTACAGTGAGCTTTATGCTACGCGCGCTTGTCACACATCCCAGGGGAATACCACAGGAAATAACCACAAAGTGTTCTACACACCCAACACGAATACAGCAGAGAGTAAATGAAAGCACCATACTTAAACCAGCTTTTTATACCACGACTGATGCGCCTCAGCGATTGCGCTGCACAGGTGTGCCCAATGTCAAGGTGCCTCGCTACACGAGTGGGCGTGCCTTCTCATGCGACATGCGCAACTCCCTTCGAATGGAAACTGACAGCAAACTAAAAGAAATATTAAAAATACTCCACCTGTCATATTATATATATATATATATATATGCTCCTAACACACACACACACACACACACACACACTCATAATAGAAATCCACAGCAGGGGTTCAAGACTACAAGCTGTCAATCAGAGTTAGCTGCCAAACAGACATGGCAGCTGTGCAGTTAAAAATGACAGATCTGGACCAAACAGAGAAAAAATATCAACATCTTACAGCTAAAAGCTTTTGAAAACAACCTCAATTTAAACTTGATGGTTTTGTGATAAACAGGCAAAGATATCACTCGGCTGTTGATGTCATGCTACTATGATTCTTTCACAGATGTTGTTCTGTACTCTAAACCAAGTGAAAATGTTAAAGGAAAAGTTCATAGAAAAGGGAAAAAAAATCTGTCAATTTACTAACCCTCTTGTCATATCAAAGCTGGAATACATTTACATTTACATTTAGTCATTTAGCAGACGCTTTTATCCAAAGCGACTTACAAGTGAGAATACTTGTATACTTTCTTGAATACTTTCTTGATGGAAAACAAAACAAGATTTTAAACAGAATGACAGCCTCAGTCAGCATTCATTTTCACTGAAGAAATAAAGTTAAACCAGTGGAAGGACATAAGTGAAGTACATAAGTACAGAAATTATTTATTTATTTATGTTTTATTTTTTAACAACCCCTTGTTCAGTTTTTCACCACTGTAGACTCTATGGCTGTTTAGTGAGCAGGTGTTAAGCATTTACATGGTTATGTGTTCAGCTATTTTTGGTGTGTATGTGTTGCATTTATGTTTATTTTTGTGAATGTTTCACAAGTGTGCATTGCATTTGTGTGTACCTGTTTTCCATCAGCAAAAGCAGTAGAATGTCTCACGCCTCAGCATCTGTGTGGCTCAGTCAACAGCTGAACTTCAAAAACTTTGACAAATTTGTCCCAACACAGCAATATCAATTAATCTGAAAAACACAAAGGAAAAAAAAAAGTTGTGAAAGTGCATGCGTGTGCCTGGTCCTGGTAAACCCTGTGCAATGTAGACAAATTAACCACACAAAAATGGCAATATCCGAAATACATGTCCTTGTGGGAACACCCTTGTTTTTGTTTGTTTTTTTGGTCCCCATGAAGAAATCAGCTTATATATCACACTAAAATGATTATTTGTAGTGCAAATTAATGGTTTGGATTGAAATGACTTGTTTTGGCCGCTTTGAGTGGCAGTGACCGGGGGTAGTCGTGGCCTAGTGGTGAGGGAGTCGGGCTTGTAATCAGAGGGTTGCCGGTTCAATTCCCACACTGGCAGGAATTGAAGTTGGGGATTGTGAATGAACAGCACTCTCTCCACCTTTGATACCATGACTAAAGTGCTCTTGAGCAAGGCACCTAACCCCTAATTGCTCCCCTTGCAAGTCGCTTTGGATAAAAGCGTCTGCTAAATGATGAAAAATGAAAAAATGACCGGAAGAACCACCTAAATGTATAAAATGTGGATTGCCAGGTAAAGACATTTTGTTGACTGTACTTCATAAATTTTTGTTTACTTTTAATGACGTGATTTAAAAATAGCTACACTATTAACTCGCTATTATGAAATATTGTTAAATTTAAAGTTATTTAGCGACTCTACTTTCCAGTACTCGACTACACACACACAGGTTTGTTTTGCTATCAAAGTGAGGACATTCCATAGGCATAAGGGTTTTTACAACTGTACATTCTCTCCCCCTACGCTACCCCTAACCCTAAACCTACCCATCACAGAAAACATTCTGTAAAACATTTTTACATTTTTAATAAAATGAACTAATGAAATGTCCTCATATTTCCTGTTTACATCATAATACCAGTGTAATACCAGTGTCATTATACAAATGTGTGTCCTCATGAATCACAAACACACACACACACACACACACACACACATAACCCTAATCCACAAAACCTTTTTGCATTTTTACATTTTCAAAAAACATTACTCAGTTTGACTGAATAAGTATACATACATATCTTTTGATTGTGGGGGAAACTCGATCACCCGGAGGAAACCCATGCAAACAAGCTACTGAGTTTAAGCTATTGAACATTGATTCAAGAGAGACATGTAATGTATAACTTATTTTTTTAAACGATAAAAAGATTTCTTTTCTGATCATTTGATTTTATAAATATGGAACTCAACACCATGAAGAAGCCCTGCGAGCCGAAACGTGTTATCACCCTGTGAAAAATATATATATATATATATATATATATATATAAAAAAATAATCATTTTCAATTTTGAGTGCAAATCACAGCTGTGTTCTTGAAATAAACATGGAACTTAGCCATTAAAAAAAAAAATTCTGACTTGCATAGAGACAAAACAATAGCCATGTTTTCACTGTAATTTTTTTTCATCAGTTTTATTCATAATAACTATATTTATTTATTAATTTATACCGAACTGCATGACATCAGGGATTTTTTTCCAAACCTTTTTCTAGTTAGCATAAGAGAAATGTGTTTGCCTTTAATTTAGCGGCGTTGTCTGGCAATTGACCCTTCGCAAACAGTTTGATTGAAAGGCGGTCTGACCACTCATAACTCCGAATCCGCCGTTTTGTCTCAAAAAGCAGTCAGGGGAGTTAGTAGATTAACATTGGTGAACTTGAACTTCAAAAATTGTGTGTACTCACGTCTTTCCATGGTTGAAACAACATTCCTTCTGATGTCCATCCATGTTTATTTGATGCTATAAATGAACTAGTATGACGAGATGGTTTACTTCAGACGATTCTGTGATTGAGTGAACAGAAAAAACTTCTGAATAATTCAGTGAGCTGCTGTTTGTCTGATTCATTGCAATGAACGAAGAGTCACCAGAGTTGTTTTTTTTCCGAATCCGGCATCGCTATTCGCTAGTTCTGACTCTAAACTATCGTCTCTTCGCAAAGACCTGCCCCTTTTAGTTACTGTTGCTTTGTCTGACCAGCCATGCACTCTCATGCCACCCATCAAAAATACATCCAGGAGCAAAGAGGACACTGACAACGCGTCAACAGATATAGGAAACCATTTCATATTTAATATATCGTAATGTTTTTAAGCAGTTTAAACAATAAATAGCATATAGCGTCTCTTTAATGTGTCGTGACAGATCGCTGTAGCTCCTTCAATCGGCTTGTGAACCAACCATCTCTTTATACTAGTTCATTTATAGCATCAAATAAACATGAATGGACATCAGAAGGAATGCTGTTTCAACCATGGAAAGACATGAGTACACACAATGTTACAAGTTCAAATTCACCAACATTAATCTACTAACTCCCGTGACTGCTTTGTCGGACAAAATGGTGGATTCGGGGTTAGTCGTGGCCTAAATGGTGAGAGGAGTGGGCTTGTAATCAGAAGGTTGCGGGGTTCGATTCCACGCACGGCAGGAAAAAAGGGAAGGGGGAATTGTGAATAAACAACACTCTCTCCACCTTCAATACCACGAAAACTAAGTGCCAAGGAGCCAACCCCCAACCCCCCCCCTCCCCCGGGGCTGTGTGCAAATAATAGACCCACTGCTGGGTGTGTGTTGTGTGTGTGTGTGTGTGTGTTGTGTGTTGTTGTGTGTGCTGTGTGTGTGTGCACTTGGGATGGGTTGGAGCAAGGCACCATTTCACGAGTGAGGGTCACCATACTTGACAAACTTGACAAACACTTTCACTTTCACACTTTTTCTATGATTGTTTACATTACCTGTCAATCAAATTGTTTGCGAAGGGTCATTGTCCAGTCTCGTTTCTACGTAGTGGACTCACATATGATTCTCCCGTTGATCCCCACGCCACACTGCTCCTAAAATCTCCAGCTACTTACCTCCAGTGTCTGCTCCAATGTGTGTCTCCCATTCTCCACTCCTGGATCTCCTCCTGTGTCCCGTTCCTGTGTTTGTTGTATGTGCATCTACTTCCCGGCGTCTCTGAGGTGTGTGCTTCGTTCCCTGTCTTCTTCATCGACCTGCATAACTATCTGTAAGAGAAAGAGACTCAGTTATTATTATTCCTCTCACCGATATCTTCTCATTGTGCTGCAAATTCACCTGTCAATCCCTTGTGCTGCAAATAAAAAGATTTCTGTTTATTCCACCATATGTGTGAGTCTCCATCCGTAACGTGCAGTATTTGATTCAAATAGAAATATTCAGAATTTAGAATGCATTTGATAAAGCTTAAATATAACTGGCTATTCTTGAAAACCGTTTTCTGCTTGGCTTTACTGTAGATTTGTTGGTGCTTTTGATGGGTAGGCCAACATTTTTTGAGTATGTTCCCCAACATTGGGTAATAGTGTGTATATGTCATTTTTGAAAACAATGGTTTGTCCTTGTGTCTTGTAACACAGAGCCTTGTCTTCTAAAATGATGTCTTACAAGCTTTCAGCTGTTACACAAACTTTTTCATTTTTCTTCTCTCTTACACACACATAAACCATCTCTTTCTCTGTTTTTTTTTTTTGTTTTTTTTTCCTCAGAGGAATACATTCTCTTTTCTTTTTTTTATTCCATGGCAGTTTTGGTATTACACCATTAAAGTAATGATTATTGAAAGACAGAGAAAGAAGGGGTTCAACAGCATTCTGTTCTTCTCCGTCCTTCTAGATGTGTTTAGCTTTGTGAGCTTAACAAATTCTCGACCCTCAGCACAGGCACACTCTCTCATGAAGAGAGAATGTCATGCTGCACTCAGCCCCTCACTGAGATCCTATTCAATAAAGTCTCTCAATGCACGTTTCATAAGCAGGGATTTTATACAGACAGTTATATAAGACTCGCACACATTCACTCTCTCTCTCTCTCTCTCTCTCTCTTGCTCCATTATAACAATAGGCATTGAGACTGTTTCCCGTAGCAACGTGGCACAGGCGTGAGAATAGTCTGAACTCTTTAGAGACTGGCATACTCTCCCTCACACACACTCGCACATTAACCACCAAATATTTGCATGCTATCTGAGTTGGCTTCATATACACACTCTTTCACACAATAACTCACTTTGTCTGTCTCTTTCTCTTTACTGTCTGCCTCTGGTTTTCTCTCACTGTGGCCATGTTCACACTGCAGCTTAAAACTGTTTTCAGTTCTCTTTAGATTGCTTAATCTGCTTCTGTTCAAATAGAGTTTGGTTTTACTAATGGAAGTAGCAGTTGTAGTAGCTTTCTACAACTGATTTTAGTCCTGAAAGTTTTAGCCAGTGGCAACATATTTACTTTAAATCCCTGATGCTTATACAGAGGCGAAATCTGGTATTATGGATTATTTATATATCTTTAATGCTGTTATTTTTAAACGCTATAAATGCATTTTTTGACATTTTTGCTAAACATTTGGCTAATCAATAGTCTTCGGGCAACAGCCGTATACATGCATGGGTGACCTCTGACCCGGTGTGATGTAGTTCATTTTCTCTTATATCAAAATCCTCTGGCATTTTTCTTTAATATTTCTCATTTTAGACTTGTAATTCATGACTGTCATTTTGTTTTGCGCTATCCTATATGCACTTCCTCGTTCGATAATTCTCACATCAGCTTATGCCTACATCATACATAGGGTCAGAGGTCACCCTTCTGCCAGAACTTGACTCTGTCATGAACACATGTACAGCCAGTGGCGGATGCCAGTGATTATAGCTGATAAAAGTTTAAACATGGACATTTTTCTTACAAAAACCCATCGCTTCGCTTCAGAAAGTATTTGTTAACCCACTGAAGTCGTATGGATTGCTTTTATGATGAATGCACTTTTTGGAGTTTCAAAAACTTGTGCACTATTAAATGTTATTACAGAGCTGGGAGTTATCTGGCTTGAGGGTGTGGGATAATTTTAGTTTTGGGGTGAACTATTCCTTTAAATCTGAAGAATGGATCTTTTAGTCTATATTTTTGGTAATTCATGTGTGAACAAAACCTCAGTACAACATTATTTGTAACATGCTTCCATCCAGTAAATCGAAATAAGCTTTGTTGCATTTGATAGGAAACAAAGTCTTAGCTTTCAAATTCTGCAAATTTTATTATGAAATTCAAACATTAAATATCTTTTTGGTACTCTTTAATGCAACAACGCTGAGCTGCATCAGTACCAGCAGCACGTGAACTGATAATCTCTTCCGCTTTACTACTAGCTACCACACAAAATAAACATGAACAAACATCAGAAGGTTTGTTGAAAGATATAGTACAACTTACTGAAATGTATCATGGCTCATGTAATAGCTCAATCAAAGTTTCAACCATGGAAATATGTCAATAAATGAATATTATGAACAAACAAAAAACTTCCATTACTACAGCTGGTATATTGAGATTTATTTCAGTGTCCTCCCCTTATTCTGTCTCTCTCTCTCTATATATATATATATATTAGCTGTAGGGAACTTTAAGCACACAAGACACAAGTGTTTCACAGGCAGATAACGTTCCTGATTAAAAAAGCATGGGCCGCTCCCCTGACTCTTTTCTGCTGTTTACAGGCCTAGGGCAGTCTCAGAGACAGGTGTGATTTCTCATGACACCTATCTCAGTGATATCTGTCAGGTAGTTATGACATATGTGTGGTGATCCAAACAAATATCGCTTACAGCACCTTTAATTATCATTGAAGCTCAACTAGTTTGAAATTTCACCATGAGCAAAACACAATGTCGATTGTATAAACATGGATGAGAAGGGAATTAGAGGATTGCAGTAGCAAAACATCTTTGTTACACTTTAAGTACATAAATTGTAGGTAGAAAAAAAAAAAAATCAAAAGGTTGCAATTTCAATTGTCAGGGCTTCTGGAATATAATAATAATTTAATGGGGTTTAACATATTAGGTTAATTTGACTTATTTAAATAAGAGCTGTACATGGGCAATAGTCTTTCATGATTCAAATATTCAGTTATTTGGGGGTGCTATTACACATCTTCAGAAAGAGTACAGAATCTTTGAATCAAAACAAGCAATAAAGGAGCAAAAACAAGTGATTAAAGCATTGCTTGCGCTAATTGTAGTCTTTGAAAAAAAACGCTATTTTTTCAGCATTTTGTTCAAAATGTTTCTTTTTTATGAAACTTACCCACATTCAAGTGCTGATAAAAAATGAATGCGTGAAGCTAGAACAAAATGTTTTTGTTTAGTTTTTGTTTGTTTCTTTGTTTAAAAGTAAAGGCTGTATTCTTTCGATATATTGTTCAGATATTTATACAACAAAACATTTTGGGGGCCATGACATTTTTTGTAATGAAAATGATCCAAAACACTGACAGTGGCTGGCAACTTTTTTTTTTTTTTTTTTTTTTTTTTTAATGCTGGCTGGAAAAGAGTTCATCAAAGATATAGTTCACCCCAAAAATGAAAATTCTGCCATAATTTTCTTCTGCAGAACTCAAAAGAAGATATTTTGAAAAACAATAATTTTTGTGACCATTGACTTTCATGTCAAATTATCTTCAATTATGGTCAGGATTTGGAATATAATGAAAGAGTAAATGATGACAGATTTTTCTGGCAGTGTCTTGGGTAAATGATGTCTGGAGAAGATATTTGGATTTGCATTTAATGTGTTAAGACCCTAAGATATTCTGTCTGTTTTCATCTGTCTGTCTATTCTCTCTCTCCATGTGTGTAGATGTGTTTTTGCTACAGGTGGGTGTGGCCTTCATTTGAACCTCCTGATTGGTCCAGCCGAAAAACTTGACACGTATTTAAGGAACGCCCCAAACAATCATTCTTTGCCATGTGCCACTGGTTTATTAAACAATGTATAACAATGTAAACAACATGAGTATTTTATATTGGAAAGAAGAATACACTAAACTTGGTTAAGGTATGAAAATGACATTATTTGGCAAGAAAGGCAAACTCCAGCATAAAATTAAATATGGGTTTTATTATAATATATATATATATATATATACAGTGGGTATGGAAAGTATTCAGACCCCCTTAAATTTTTCACTTTTTGTTATGATACAGCCATTTGCTAAAATCATTTAAGTTAATTTTTTTCCTCATTAATTTACACACAGCACCCCATATTAACAGAAAATACAGAATTCTTGATATTTTTGCAGATTTATTAAACAAGAAAAACCGAAATATCACATGGTCCTAAGTATTCAGACCCTTTGCTGTGACACTCATATATTTAACTCAGGTGCTGTCCATTTCTTCTGATCATCCTTGAGATGGTTCTACACCTTCATTTGAGTCCAGTTGTGTTTGATTATACTGATTGGACTTGATTAGGAAAGCCACACACCTGTCTATATAAGACCTTACAGTTCACAGTGCATGTCAGAGCAAATGAAAATCATGAGGTCGAAGAAACTGCCTGAAGATCTCAGAGACAGAACTGTGGCAAGGTACAGATCTGGCCAAGGTTACAAAAAAGTTTCTGCTGCACTTAAGGTTCCTAAGAGCACAGTGGCCTCCATAATCCTTAAATGGAAAATGTTTGGGAAGACCAGAACCCTTCCTAGAGCTGGCCGTCCGGCCAAACTGAGATATCGAGAAGAGCCTTGATGAGAGAGGTAAAGAAGAACCCAAAGATCACTGTGGCTGAGCTCAAGAGATGCAGTCAGGAGATGGGAGAAAATTGTAGAAAGTCAAACATCACTGCAGCCCTCCAACAATCGGGGCTTAATGGGAGTGGCCCGACAGAAGCCTCTCAGTGAAAGACACATGAAAGCCCGCATGGAGTTTGCTAAAAAAAACCCCTGAAGGACTCCTAGATGGTGAGAAATAAGGTTCTCTGGTCTGATGAGACCAAGATAGAACTTTTTTGCCTTAATTCTAAGCAGTATGTGTGGAAAAAAACAGGCACTGCTCATCACCTGTCCAATACAGTCCCAACTGTGACGCATGGTGGTGGTAGCATCATGCTTGGGGGGTGTTTTTCAGCTGCATGGACAGGACGACTGGTTGCAATCGAGGGAAAGATGAATGCGGCCAAGTACAGGGACATCCTGGACGAAAAACTTCTCCAGATTGCTCAGGACCTCAGACTGGGCCGAAGGTTTACCTTCCATCAAGACAATGATCCTAACCACACAGCTAAAATAAAAATGCTTCTACTAAATACTGAGCAAAGGGTCTGAATACTTAGGACGATGTGATATTTCAGTTTTTCTTTTTTAATAAATTTGCAAAAATGTCAGGAATTCTGTGTTTTTCTGTCAATATGGGGTGCTGTGTGTACATTAATGAGGAAAAAATGAACTTAAATGATTTTAGCAAATGGCTGCAATACAACAGAGTGAAAAATTTAAAGGGGTCTGAATACTTTCCGTGCCCACTGTGTATATATATATATATATATATATATATATATGCAAAAAAAAGCTCAAAGCATACATTGACTCCAATGCAATGTAATCAGTTCAATGACTACAATGTAATCATTTTGTTGGTTCCTCCTTGTTTTTCATTATAGCAGCCATTCTCAAACTTTGTGCATGTATCATGCTTAATTTATTTCCAATCCTACCTAAGTTCCTCTCAATGTTGGGCTTCATTGGAAGACCTGCATGACTTATCACAATTCAAGTTTATAATTTTCCAAAGGTTTGAAGACTTCAAAATGCTGGTATGTTTGGGATCGTTATCATTTTGTAATATACACATTTGATCTCCAAGCAGATCCTCCATTGGCATTGTGTTGAGCAGGATTCCCAAATATTCATCCATTTTCAAAGTACTCGCAACTTTGTAGATCCTTTCAACACCTGCTGCAGATATGCGTCCCCAATATCATCATGTTTCCCCTGTTTTGTGTTTTAGCTATATTGTGTATGTCTTCAGCTAACCGGCTAACACACATTATTACCATCTTATTGAAATACTTCTGCTTATCAGCTGTGGCTCACCATTACCAATTGTGTCCATTATTGTAGATTGTCTGTCGTTCTTACTACTTTGAGTAATGATGAAGGATGGAGCAAGATTTGTTTTACAAACTTTGTTACATGCTCGCCTATAGCATATCCACTGTTACTGATACTGTTAATAATGCAGTTCCCACATGTGCTCTGCAATAATTTTCAAATTTAATCTCAAATTGAATGCCAAACTAAGTAGCGTATCACTGAGAAACCCATGCTCAAGTTGTCCTTGCAATGGAGGTTTGGGTTGAATAACTAGTTCTTCCAATATTTAATCATCGGACTTGCGCGTAGATTGATATGGTAAAATCAAAAATCGCAAAAATCTCCGGAACTGTAAGCGCGGGACTGTAGGCTCATGTAAAGGAGGGATTTAGAGAGACTGATTCATCCAACAAGTCGTTTGAGAATCATTGAAAAATGAGATGATGTGCATTGTATTTAATGAAAAAAATGTAAGTGTTTTTTGACCTTTGATGCATGTAAACCTGTTGTGGGAGACCTCCTAAACGGAATTAGGAACCTTTCAAATAGCATAATAGGGGCACTTTAAAACACTCCAATCGCCTCCTGCTGACAACATACCTGGAAAGGTTGTTAAATTTGGACTTTTTGGACTGCAGAACACAGCTCCAATTGTCTGCACTCTCCAGTCCTTATTTTATTTTGAAAATTCAAGGTGTTATTTGTTGTTGATAAAACTATTAAATGGTTTCTTTACTGGTACACAACCTATAAGTCCATTTCTCATAGCCGTTAGCTTACAATTCAAGATGAAATTGGAGGTTGGTTGAATGTCACATTGAGGTCTTTAGAAGCCATTTAAATGATTTTCATCCTCCTGTCAAAATGCTCACTAGTCTTCCTTGACCAGCCACTGCACTTCACATTCTGCATAGTAATGGTCTCACTGTGCTTTAAAATAATTCTGTGGACATTGTGACCATTCATATCAAGCACAATAGGCCTATCAGATTTATCCATTTTAACAATTCCATGTAGCCATTTTCACTATAACCCACAAAATAACTAACAATATAGCTGTTGCTTGCCACATACAGAGATTTATCGAATTATAGACTGGGAATAATGAGTGCAAGCTTGGTATGACCGCTTGTTATTAAGTTATTGAAAAATTTTTGTTGTTATTGAATTTGTGACAATTTGACACTACAAATGACAGAATCTTGATCAAGAAATTTTGTAAGAATATTTCTACCAATTATAAAAAAAGAGCCAAATATAGTGTTAAATATGGGTCCAGTGTCACCCACCTAACATTTTTATTCTAATTCACCATTAAAATTGGACCTCACCATGCTGAACAATGTCCAATAATGTTGTTTTTGTAAAATATATATATATATATATATATATATATATATATTATATATACATATAAAAACAAAGAATACCAATTATTACTTGTGTTTTTGTTTTGGTAGAATACCAATTATTATTACATCTCTGTTGTGAATATGTTTGTTAGTTTGTTTTGAGTTGAACAGCCAAAAAACAATTCTTAGGTCAGTTTTTTTTTTTTTTTTTTTTTAGTGGCAGTCTGGAGTTCTGTAGAGTATATTCTGTATACACATGGAACAATCATTTAAGATATTCATGTATGCATTTAAATGTAGTTGCCACTCCCAAAACTATGCAGTTTGCGTCTGGTGTGAAAGTAGTTTGTGTCTTTTTGCTGCTCCTTCTGTGAGACCAAACTCTGTGTGTGTAAGAGAGAGAGTGTGTCAGATTCTATCTGCATCAGTCTAGGCATGTTAACATAAAAAAGCACATCTCTAACTCAAATGAAAGAGGGGAACCCTCCATCCCTCCTTCAGACAGACGAGTGGGGAGCAGATAAAGGCAAAGGACACATGAAAGAGTTCAGCTGACAGAAGGGATCAGAGAGGACGAGAAACGGTGGAAGGAGAAGAATGGGGCGGGGGTGCGGGGGCCATTAAAAGGAAGGACAGACGGATTGAGGTATTTTGTGGAAGAGTTTCTGTGCAGGTGAGAGAGAGCGAGAGAGAGATACAAGACTAGAGAAAAGAAAAATCCCTCTAGTGAAAGAAATCATCACCAAAGTGGAGAGAATTCCCAAGGCAGAGAGCAGAAAGAGAGGAGTTGTGTTGTGAAATAAAGATGAGTAATTTAAAGAAGGAGAAAAGAGGATGAGATGGATTCATTTAAGGCATAAAAGGAGCCTCTCAGGTAAACAGGCTCCATTTCTGTGGTAAAAATGAGACACACACCCATATAACTACAAACGCTCTCATCATTTGAGGATTAAAAAGTGATGAACATTAGCTCTTATTGAATGATTCTTACAAACACACACAATTATAGACACTAATCCCTCAAAGGCACGCACACACGAGTAGCTAGCCAAAACCTGCATATAACTGCCAGCGCTCCTGCATTAAGTCTGTAACCACAGTAACCCGAGCAGATGTTTGGCCACACCTGTGCTGTGTTTGCTGTTTACTGTTTATGTGTTTGTGTTGTTCCACTCTATTGCACGTGAAACTGATCCCTGTCCAAATGGAATGCAAAATACACACATTTACACATGACAGGGCATGCTGCAAAGACACACTCATAGACACGAGTTGGCTCACAGATCACTGGAGCATGTCCAGCGTGGCCCTCATTATGACACGTGTTTCAGAGTTGCTGGAGCGCGGCCACTTGAGTGGGACACGGTAACTTTTCTGCATTTCCTCTCGCTCTCTCTCTGTCCAAAAATCTGACTGTAAAAGGCTGTAACAGCTGTTAGCGGAGAGCAGCCACGTGGTGAGTGTGTGGTTTCGTATGAGAGACAAATAATAATACAGTGGCTGCATCCCATTTGGTACTACTTATGCTATGCTTTAAAAGTCAGGGGTGCCACTTTCCTTCCGTCTGATATTAAAATGCGTAAAGGACATTATTGATATTATAGAACTGCATCAGAACTGTCCTTTTATTGTTTGGAATAATTGTTCTATTTTAATTTGTTTGAGTGTTTTATTGTTTTTCAAAGAGCAAAACATATTTCATTCGATCAATATCCTTTTTGAAAACACCCTTGGTAAATGTGAGCAAAACAGGCCATGGAAAAATGTATCTGGTGTTCATCCTCTTGGTCAGTCATTTAAAATATTCACAAAAATGTATTCGACAATTACACCCCATCATTTAATACTTTGTGCAAACTTTTTTTTCACAAAAAAATCTGTTTTGCTGATGTTTTCCAAGGGGGCCAATAGTATATATTCAATACAAATACTAATAATATAACATTAGATACTCACTATCTGGGTTAATTAAATGTTTTTTATAGTAACAATGTCTAAGTACACATAAAGCTGGCTGGATATCTCAATGACAAGACAGCCTGAAAAATTAATGGCTCATGAATATTAATTTAACATGAAAGAATTCCAGAAAGAATACATAACAATGTCGCTGCAACATATTTAATATTCATGAGACCAGTCTTCTTCATATATAGTGGTGACGTCAGCACCCCAGCCGCTGGTAAAATTATACATTTCGCTGGTGATGTTAAAGTGTGTACATCTGAGTGTATAATAAAATCATAAAATTTCATCTTGGCTTCAAAGAACCTGGTCACAAGTGTTTGTTTAATTATGTGAAAATCCAAGTAAATTTACCTTTTGTCACATGTATGTCCGGTTTAGTTCAGTTCTGTCTCGTCATTAGTTCAGTTAATCACCATGTCTAATTAGTTAAGTCTTGTCAGCTGTCCTCGTTTAGTCTTCGTCATCTGTGTATATAAGTTCCTGCCTGTTGTATTTGTCTGTCGATGTCTGTGCTTATGCACACTGTTACGAACGCTCTACCTGTGATCCTATGTTTGTTAATAAATCGACCTTTGGACTTTCCCTGTTTCCGTCTTCTGCGAGACCCACTGCGTTACACCTTTTAGGTGCTTTTTAAGAACTGCTCTGGCCTCTGGAAAAGGTGAAAGTAAACTGTCATCCACTGGCATGACTAGAAAATCACAAGTTGGTGCCGTTGACAAAATAGCTGCTGAGTGGACTGAGCTTTGATATTAGCCAACAAAGCAGGCACATGTGCATACTTTGAAGAATTACCTCATCTGTTTTTTTTGTTTTTTTTTCTCTCAGTGTTCTATGGTATGGAATACAAAAATTCTTATCTGACATGTATTTAGGATTGATATCCATGTGAATTGGAGTGCAAGTGAGCATCTCAAACTGTGTTTCTTACAGTGTAGACATGGTGTGAGAATAAAAAGAATTTCCTTTACACTTTTTCACAAAGCAAAGCTTGATAAAGACCCTTACTTTGTATGCAAAGATCAGCTCCTCACAAAGGTATAGTAACCAGTTTAATTACCCTAATGACTTGAACGATCTCACGGGTGAGCGAGGTCAGAAAGACCTGTTTAACGGTGCAGATATAGTGCTGATCAGGCACTGTTATAAAAACGCTAATCAGAGTGGCTCTTTAAGAACTGAAATAAAATGTGATATTACAGATCTTATGAAAACTTTGTGTTGGTTAATAATTCGTAGCCTTGTGCTTGGGTAGGTTTCCACGACATTGCTGTAATGTCAAAGCAATGTATAAAAAGGTGCATTAAATTGATCCAAAGTAACAGTAAAGACATTTATAACGTTAAAAAAAAAAAAATCTTTTTTTTTTCTTTTTTAAAAAGAACGTTCTTTTAATCAATTATCACAATTTCCATAAAAATATTGAGCAGCATAGCTGTTTTCAACATTGATAATAAGATGATTTCTGATGGATCATGGGGCACCGACAACTAGAGTAATGTTTTAAAAATGTTACATTTTTTAAAATTGCAATATTTCACAATATTACTGTTTTCATTGTATTTGGTTAAATTAGTGCAGCCTTGATGAGAATAAGAGACTGCTATCAAAAACATTTCAAAAATGTATTAGCTTTTAAAATTTAAATGGTAGTGTATAGGCCTACTATTTGTATATATTATTCATAGCTTCAGTGCATATACAGAAACTGACTTTCAGATACTCTGTCAAGTAAAGGTGTGACAACCAGTCCCAGAATTCCCTACTCCACAGTGCTGTAGTTAAATCGGGCCAGTGAAAAAACGCATTTCAGATTAATTCACTCGTTAGAACAGTACTTCAGAAAGGAGTGTCAGCTCATCAAACGAAAAGGAGAAGAGGGAATCACTTTCAGTTCATTTTCCTTCTCTTTTCCCCCTCCACCTCTTCTTTCCTGTTTTTCTTTTCTGCCAGGGAGGTCATAATGGCAGTGTTTCCTCTAGAGTCAAGTCATCACAGCAGGTCTAACTCTCTTTCATTCACACATTACCTCCATTCGTCTATCCATCCATCTTCCTCCTTCACTCGCAATACTTTCACTCATTCATCTCTTTTCAGTCTCCCAATCTTGGTTTCTCTCTCTCCCTCTAATTCACTCAATAGAGAGAAAGAGAGAGACTTTGCTGATGTTTCAAGAACACTCTTCATCTTATTCTCTCCAATTCTTTTTGGCTCTTCCCTTTTTTATGCTCTCTGTCCTTTCATTTGCCCTTATCCTCTTGTTTTTTTTCTTCTTAACATGCTTTAACCCCAATTCTCTCTCTCCCATTCTGTAGTTGTTCTTTATGCTAAGCTGAGCATATTTAAGTAGAGTGAGTTAATAGTCTGTGACTCTGGGGTTTAGATTTGGTAATATAAGCTCTAAGGATGACTGAGAAAAGGGGATGAGTCTTTTAAAGAGACAGACTTTCAAAAATTCTCCAAGCAGAAACAGGTCTGTGCGCCATTCTGAAATGAAAATTCCTTTATTTTCTAGCAGAAACTGAATTGAACTGAGATAGCAAATTACAATGCAGAATTGTAATTTCAATTTAAGGAAGTAGAATTGACCATATATGGTATTACCATTTAAATATTACTTGGCCATAAAATATTTTTAAAAAATAATAATAATTATACACTACCATTCAACAAAATCCATATTCTCTAAAGGAAAATAATACTTTAATAATACAGTAAATACAATAACAGAAAACTCCTATTTCAAATTATATCAGTGCGGCTGTAATTCGGCCATAGGTAATCACAGCATGCTGATATACTGCCAAATTGCATGGCTACGAGTGTGATATTGCAGTTAAACAACAGTTTGACAGCACAAGTGTGTAAATAAATATGAAAAAAACAACGGATTGTCTTTAACCCTCTTTTGTGAGATTATATATAACTTCCTTCCGCCACTGATTTAAGTTGACGGTTTAATAATTGGGTTAATTAATTAACCCAAGACTCCTTAACTAATTCTAAAACAGCACTTAACAAAGGAACGTTGAGTCACTTCATTGAAACTCATTGTAATATGTAGAGTATTATGAGAGAGAGAGAGAGAGAGAGAGAGAGAGAGAGAGAGAGAGAGAGAAAAATCGCCTGGGCGAGTGTATAACCTGCATCTAGCTGATATTCTTTAGGTCAATCTTATATTCATAATCACAAAATCAGCATGAATGTCTGAGGAAAGCGATATCTTTGTCTTTGTCCTTTTAACATCAGGCTCACTCCCATGACAGTGCTAGTCGATATATTCATCAACTGCATCTCATAAGAACGCTCAAAGTAAAAACAATGTCCTTGTTTCCTTGTTTAGTTTTTACAGGATTTAAATTTCAATTTAATAAAGTCATGAAACTTAATATACCCCTAAAGCTAAATCTATTAGCTCTGGAGCAAGTAATAGATTAATAAGACCAAAGATTCCCCCTTTGATATAACCAAAACGAATGATATCTCAAGTTTAAACACTTTTAATTTTGCCAGTGGCAACCTCCTGAAGGACTGGCCAAGACAAAGCTGTTCTCTGCAGGTACACGAGCACTGAACGGTCACTGATGGCCTGGAGCTCACGTCTCTGAAAGCATCTAAACAAATTTTCAAATAGGTGCCATGTTTACATATAAATTAGTTATCTGAGGACTAAACAACTATATTCCCGCCTAAAAACTCTTAAAACTATACATTCTGTTACAAAATAACAGTAGTATGTATAAAAATATGGTGGGTTTGCTCGTCTGGCATGACACTCGATGTGAGAATGTTGACAGTGGAGTGATTCAAAGGGTGAAACGGTTCCCGTGGCGATACTCGTAGATCAATTGCATGGCTGGAAAGATCTCTCAGGCAATCAGATTCGAGAAGCAGAAAGAACAGTTGTATAAACTTATATATAGCAAGTTTTATGGATCAATAATATCTAAAAGGTGGACATTTTGTGTTGCAAAATTAAAAACAGTTTGGAGAATTATGTTATCAATAAGTAAATAATTATTAAAAATGAATGATACTGTTTTATTGCTTGTGTTCGACCAGTGGATCTCAAACTCGGGTGTGTGAGGTGACAGAGGGGGTAAGCGAAGGAAATGCTGAGTTTTGCCATTCATTTAATTCTGCCTCACCTTAAAATAACATTAAAACTGTGCATGCATTTCTAACAGGCCAAATGCCACATTAGTGTAAAAAAAAATATTAATAAATATATAACCCGGAGGAAATGGCAGTGCTATATCAAATTGCCTCATCTTTCTTGGTTAAAACTGATTGCATCCACACAAGCAGCCAGCATATAATAGGTTGCATGCCCAGGTGAAAAAAAAGAGTACACTTCCATCTATAATGTACTTAAAGTGCTCTATTTTTGTGCAGTAATTTTATACTTAATATACTAAAATTCATCTTTAGTACTTCTTAAGATAATCTTAAGAACATCTATGTGTACTCGACTGTGCTATTTTGAGACACCATGAATATGACCTAAAACATACTATCTCTGTATTAAAAAATGTATTTAGTTACCACTTGAAGTACACTTGAACTACAAAGATGGGTTCATGTTAATACAGAGGGGAAAAAAGTAAATTCAGACAAGAACTAGACGAACATTTGATAACCTCCCCCACCTATAAACACCTCAGGAGGGTTAACAAGAGTATCTATAATCTTAATAATATTTGAAATGTATATAATAATATAAGAAAAATATAATGAAGAAATATACATATACTGTACCTAGATGCATGTAGACACACAGCCATATTGTACTGTACATAAATGTAAACATGCTCACACACTGTACAAACTTAATCAGAATCTAGTGATGTCAGAGAATCAAAGAAATTTAGAATGGGGTTCCAAGTTCCGTAGAATTTATCAGTTGCGCTCCGGGCTATGTTCTTCAGTTTTTCTAGAGAAAGTGAAAGGAATAGTAACACTTTGTTTTAAGGTGATGTAGTTACATGTAATTATGCATAATTAAAAGTAACTAAACCAAACTCTATAGTAAGTACATGTAGTTAATATTACTCAGTACTTATTTGAGTAAGTACAATGTAAAACTGCATTACTGTAAATTTAAGTCTAACCAAAATTGCACTTCAAAATCAATAAAGGGTGGAAATATTGTCTCTTAATGGAAAAGATGTGACTACAGTCTAAGTGGAGAGGGATGTTAAATGCCTTAGGGGTTACACAACACAAAAAAACTGAACTGCAATGACACTAATGAATTTCCTCTGTTTTAGTTTAGTGAATGTTGGATTTCTTGCATTTCCTGCTCAGTAAATACAAGTAAGTTTAGTAATATAAAAGTTTTTTTTTTGTTTGTTTTTGTTTTTTGTGGGGGCACTACCCATAAGGGTTGGGGGATCGAATATAAAGTTTGTACAATATAAAAGTCATTATGTCTATGGAATCATGGAAACCCTGTGTGTGTGTGTGTGTGTGTGTGTGTGAGTGAATGAATGTACTGATGAAGTTAGAGATAATATTGTCGATGTGGGCAATGACAGTCGATACATCATTTTATCACATCTTTAACCTTTGTGTGTGTGTGTCTGTGTACAAACATGTTAATCTACCCTTGAATTATCTCTTGCAATACAATAGGGAACACAAAAGATTTAGAAAACATAGAAGAGAGCACAGAGAAAGAGATGCATTCAGGAGGAGCAGAATGCTGATGATGAATTCTGATGGAAGTCTTCGGCTGTAAGACTGCGCATTTCCATTTCCATTTATTTCGTTGCAGACAGCTTCTTACCACAGCATCTTAAAAGGAACCGCATATATTGTGAAGCCATATATTCCAGCAGGTCACAAAGGGCAGGAAACTGAGTACCAAGAAACCATACAATGGCTCTAGGAAACCTGTACCAATTTTACTTCTATCAGTAGAATAAGGGCAGGGTTTGGTTGTTTTTCAACACTCACAAATTCACTGCCTCATATATATATATATATATATATATATATATATATATATATATATATATATATATGTTCATGTGTGTGTGTGTGTGTGTATTTCACATCCGTCTCAAAAATCCCGGTTCCAGCGAAAAGGTCAGGATACACAGCGGGCAGTCGGCATCACCTGGCAACAGGAAATAACGATCATCATACTGCTGCCGACACAGGAGGTCATGAACACAACAGCACCGTGCTGTAGAAAAGATTTGAGTTGAAAGTTTATACCATCAAGACTGAAAAGGATCTGTAATTGATTTTGCTGAATCAATGTTGATTTAGTTGCTGCATCAGTTTGGCCGCAAACTAGATTGGGCTGCAAAGTAGCGCTTGTTTGTGTAGCCATGACAAATCAGATGAGGACGGATTTGTGACTGTTATTGTTACTTCTACATAAATGACAATGAGTCTTAAAGGAATAGTGCACCAACAAATGAAAACACTCATTTACTCATTTATTGTTCCATCATCCTGAAGGATTTTCCTTATTTTGTGAAACACGAAAGAGGACATTTCACATTTTATTCTGAATATTTTCCCTGGCTTGCTTGACTGGGTGATTATAAAGCATCTTTATAAAAAAAATCTTTATTTTATCTTATTTGTTTTTTTCTGTTTTTAGCTTTTTTAGTACATTTTCAGTGAAAACTTGTATCAGTCTGTCTCACACAAAGCTGTCAAATGGCTTCAGAAGCCTTAGAATATAGGGCACAACTGTTTTTATGGTGCAGTTTTATACTTTCTGGGACTTAACAATCTGCAGTTATCTTCTTTTGTGTTCCATGGAAGAAAATAAGTCAACATGTGGATGAGAAAATGATGACAGAATTGTAATTTTTGGCTGCATTCTTACAAATCTTCAGTAATCAACATCCAGGATGGCAACGTTTCTTCCTCACCTTTATGTTGTTCCAAATCTGTATGACTTTCTTGTCTACTTTTGTGTTCCGAAGAAGAAAGTAAGTCATACAGGTTTGGAATAACAGGAGAGTGAGTAAATGATGACAGAATTTTCATTTTTGGATGAACTATCCCTTTAACATTTAGATCAGATAAGAACTGTAACATTTCATGTGTCTTATACAGAAGGAGGTTGGTTAAATGAGGAGGTTATCCGTTAAGGGTTTTTTTGTTGTTGCTTTTTTCATGTGAGAAGCTTCGTTGCTGTGGATGGGTCTCATGTGTTTTTCTCCCTGCAGTAAAGGGTGGAATTTCATGCTGTGTCTCCCGGACTTTTATCACACCTCAACCTACACAACATACGGCCCCTATTCATGAGAGGGTGTATTCTGTGAATTGCTATATCAGTGACATGGTTAGAAGTGTTCAATTTCACTCATATTAACTCTTGAAACGTGTAAATTTGGGGATGGCTCAAAAAAAAAAAGCCTTAGCGTCTTTGACAAAGTGTAAATATGACAGCTGAAATATTTAGCTTGTGTTTCTCACCCTGCGAGAAAGACAGAATTCCTCTGTCATCCCACAGCGCTCTGACATTAGACAAAATTACACAACAGCCTGCCGCTTACCAGCCGCAATCACACAAACCAAACAACATTTGATAACCCAAATGGGTGCGTATGTGCGAGAGAAAAAGAATCGAGGGGCTTCACAGTAAGAACAGACTGTTAGGACAGATCGTACAGACGGCTTTGAGACCATCTGCTCAGACAGAAATCATAACACATCACACAGACCTGTTTGCATTTTTATGTTTGGATGCATGTCCTGTGTATGAATGGAAGAACACGTGCCTGAAAACAAAAGGGTAGAGGAAATGTGTACATGTGTATGTAGAGAGAGAAAAGAAAGAAAACAGAAATGGAGAGCTACAGAGCATATGCGAAAAATATGACATATTGATATATTTCTATTTAGCTGTAATTTATTTTAATTTCAGAACAGTTTTACTACTTTAGAATAGTAATTTCAGTGTGTGACACGAAAACAACTGCTTCGCAGGTACATCTGCTGGCAGCACAAGGCAAACCGAGAGCAAGATAAGAGAGATAAAAACAAAGAGACACAGAGAGATGGAGTAAGAGGGCGGGGGGAGTATTTTAGTCCAAATGGGTCTCTCAATCAGTGCTATTATAACCAGAGAAATCAGATAATTAATACGCTAGAGCCAGGCACCCCGCATCATGTGATTGTCCCCTCTCTGTCTCTCTCTACACACATTTACACGCACACACACAGTTATGCTGCACGCGCCATTTTGCAAATTAGCCCATTATCTTGACTTGTTGATTCCTTCAATATTTGTTGAAGTGGTTACTATGATAAACAAACAAACCCACGCAGTAATTAAAGCTATTATCAATGTGTGTGTGTGTGTTTATAAGCAGGTTTGGGTTTGTCAGTGCAGAATCATCAACCTTTTGAAAGGCTTTTCATTCCTAACAGCACAAACAGAACCTTGAGGCTGTCCAAAGCGAATGCAAAGACTCTTGCCAAAACAAACAGAAAAGCGACGCAAAGGAGTCCAACGCTACAGCAGGAGATTGTTCCGGTATATATCCACCTCAGCCCCTGGAAATATGTTTTTATAAATCATTTACCATGGTAAACATAGCTGCTGCCAAAATGCCATTTTACAACAGTTATTGTTAGAATAAACTATCTTATCTCTTATACTGTTATACTAGGAAATTCCAAATACATTTGAAATGATTTTAAAGACTAACAACAATTGCCGTAACCATGACATTTTGGCATAAATTCTGGTTACTTTGGTAAGAATTTGTTGACAGAATAGTAAGCCCAATTTAAAACAAAAAAGAAGAAGAAGAAGAAGAAGAAGAAGAAGAAGAAATAATCTTCTTATTTTAAGATTTAAAGTCACAAAAATTATTGGAGTGAATACTAGAGTAGTTAGTATGGTACTTCACCGCTGGCAAAAGGGGCTTTTAATAAAACTTGGCTGCTTATACAGTAGAAAGGTGAGAGCTTTTTTAAAAAAAAAAAAAAAAAAACATTTTTATCGGTGCTACATGACTAAAGCAAACAGACAAAAAAGACTGTTATCTTCCTGTTTGCCAAATAAGTCCTCAACACCGTTAAAGCACAGGCCATGTTGCTGTCCAGGGCCAATCCCACCAGTCTGCTATAGATAAGCTTGACCAGAGCCAAATACCACCTTGCTTTAGTAGACAATACTCTTAGATAACTTTCAGTCATATTGGTGTCGACTTGTACAGTTCCCGTGTGCAAAAATTCAAAGAGTAAAAGTTTAGACGGAGTGAGCTCCTTTAGGTTTCCAGTGAAGGATCCAGCGTGTTGTAGGCAGTGGCTAAAGGCTGCAAAGATTTCTAAATGTTGAGAGAACGCTACAATCTAAAAAACCTACGTGATTGTTGTCAACATTTAAAAGCTAGATGTCCATGAACACAGTGTTTTAGGTCAAATGGAGGGGAGAAACTGAAAGAAACCGCCGTTCTGTCAGTTCCATCCAAACCCCCAATTTAACCCCCCCCCCCCATTATGTACAGATAAGAAAGTTGGGTGAAACTTTATTTTACAGAGTCATTGTTACATACAGTTGTGTTCAAAATTATTCAACCCCCACTGAAATTGATTGTTTTGGCCGGTTTGACATTGATTTTGATCATTCAGTCATCCTGCTTACAATTAAATCAAAGAGGCACGTGTTGGTCAGACAAATATAACATAACATTTATAATGAAATAACCACAAATGTCTTTTCTCTGCTCACATCATTATCAGTTTTATTCAACCCCCAAGTGACATTCAATCTTAATACTTAGTACAACATCCTTTTACAGTTATAACAGCTTTTAAACGTGAAGCATAGCTTGACACAAGTGTCTTGCAGCGAGCTACGGGTATCTTCGCCCATTCATCATGGGCAAAAGCCTCAAGTTCAGTCACATTCTTAGGCTTGCGCACTGCAACTGCTTTCTTTAAGTCCCACCAGAGGTTCTCAATCGGATTTAAGTCTGGTGACTGCGATGGCCATTTCAAAATGTTCCAGCCTTTAATCTGCAACCATGCTCTAGTGGACTTGGAGGTATGCTTGGGATCATTGTCCTGTTGAAAGGTCCAATGTCTCCCAAGCCTCAGGTTTGTGACGGACTGCATCACATTGTCCTCCAATATCTCCTGGTACTGAAGAGAATTCATGGTACCTTGCACACGCTGAAGCTTCCCAGTACCTGCAGAAGCAAAACAGCCCCAAAGCATGATTGACCCCCCGCCATGCTTCACAGTAGGCAAGGTGTTCTTTTCTTCATAGGCCTTGTTCTTCCTCCTCCAAACATAGCGTTGATCCATGGGCCCAAACAGTTCTAATTTTGTTTCATCAGTCCACAGAACACTATCCCAAAACTTCTGTGGTTTGTCCACATGACTTTTGGCATACTGCAGTCGACTCTTCTTATTCTTTGGAGACAGCAAGGGTGTGCGCCTGGGAGTTCTGGCATGGAGGCCTTCATTACGCAGGGTGCGCCGTATTGTCTGAGCAGAAACTTCAGTACCTACATCTGACAAATCTTTTCTCAGTTCCTCAGCAGTCACACGGGGACTTTTCTCCACTCTACGCTTCAGGTAGCGCACAGCAGTCGAAGTCAGCATCTTCTTTTTGCCACGACCAGGTAGCGTTTCAACAGTGCCCTTTGCCTTGAATTTGCGAATGATGCTTCCTATGGTGTCTCTTGGTATGTTTAACATCTTTGCAATCTTCTTATAGCCATTGCCCTTCCTGTGAAGAGTAATCACCTCTTCTCTTGTCTTCCTGGACCATTCTCTTGACTTCACCATGTTTGTAACCACACCAGTAAATGTCTAGAAGGAGCTGAGTATCACAGTCATTTTAAAGCTGCCTAATTGGTGCTTATTAGGCTTTATTGCTGCTCCCTGACATCCACAGGTGCTTTCAATACCTGATTGAAAACACTTCAATGGACCTCTGTTCTTCAGAGTGGTAGTCTTTAAGGGGTTGAATAATTGTGTCAATGAAGAATTCACAAAAGAAACATTTACTACTGTATTACAAAACCAATTGATGTCATTTTAGTTGCATATGCTTCTTTAAGAAGTCCTTGTAGGATTTCATTCTGAATTCAATTACAAATGTACTCTAAATTCTCTAAAACCATTTACAGCATTGGGGGGTTGAATAATTTTGAACACAACTGTATTTTACATGTATTTATTGTAAAAGTAACTAGAAATTATGCATAATTACATGCAATTAACCCTTAACCAAACCCTCATCCTAACCCTACAGTAAGTGCATGTAGTTAATTATTATTACTAAGTACTTAAACGTACAATTACACTGTATTACTGAAATAAAGTGTAACTGAAAGTTGTAGCCGTAGTGTTACATTTTTACCATAAAGGGTTGAAATTCCGCGAAATTACACTTTAAAAACTTAACATTTAGTAATAAGTTCCAGAAGCTTTAAATATCTTTATTATGAAGGTGGATCGTATGAATATTGATTTGTCCGATATTGTCTATATGCTCGGCTCCACAGAACCGGAAGTTGTGGTGGCTACGTTCGCACGAAATCTTATTATTTATAATAATCTAAAATTATTGTCTGTCCACATTGTTTATCGCAACTGTTCAGATCTGATTTGTGAGTCCATGCTGCCATCTCTGTTTTCCGGATTATTTGCATTGTTTTTTTATGGCAGTAACATTGCATTGGTAGGCATACGCAAAAAACAACAACAACAGCAACATGGAGGGATTTGCAATACAGACGCTGTCTTATTTACAACATGACAATTTCACGAGTTCACACTTACCAATAATCAGATAGGGAAATTAGTGCATATTATTTTGGCGTGCTGTCCGAGGAGAGCTCCGCTCCGGTATTGGGCCCCGCCCGAGAGTAGTCCCCCCCCCCCTGGTGGTATTAGGTTTAAACCAGGTGAGTGTGAGGAGACGTGGTGGTGGAGGATGGATGAACAAAAAGCAAAAAGAAGGTGAGTCGTCGACTATATATATATATTATGGCATTTGCTTGCATGCTTGGGCAGGCATGTTGATTGCTGAATGGCTGGCAGCTGGGCTGGCTGGAATGATTAGAGATTTAGCATTAGATTTAGAACGTGTTCCTTTGTTAATAAACATAATATCATGTGTAGCCGTCGCGTGGGACTAATGCGTTTTAAAAGGCAGCGGTAGAAATGTTGGAGGCTGTATGACTTTACTCTATGCTGTCGCCTCAGCCAATTTCAAAATGAGTCTCCATTTTATTGTAATTTTCTGCTTGTCTGGCACTTTGCAACAACATACAACCTTGTTTCTGCAGCGACTTTCAGCGTGTGATGTTTACGCTTTAAGTGGAGTTAGAGACTCAAATAAATCACACTGAATCCAATCAGAGCAATCAGAAACAGATTTCCAAAAATGCGAAATGCATTTCATGGTTTTTTTTTTTTGGTCCGTTCATACTTGCTAAACGTACTTCAGTCGGATATGCACATAAATCGGATTTGAACTGACAGTGGGAATGTAGCCTAAATGTGAAAGCGATAGAGTCCATTACCCTATAATTCATGTATTTTACAGGCCTATAGTGATAAAAAGTTCAAACCGAATGAAATCAGATTGCATGCACACTGTGTGGAAAAGCTAAAAGGTTAGTGACATTCAATACTAATCTATATGTGAAACTGCAGTAAACTAAACACCTGCTGTTTTTGTGCATATGAATGATGCACTGCTGTTCCATCGTGTATTTTTAGAGTTGTTCAGGATGTTTGTTGAAGCTGTTTAATGTTCAGGGTTCAAACAAACCACCTACTCACACCTACAGTATGAAAAATCATCGCTAAAGAGGAGAATTTTTGAAGGGGAAAAGAACACACACCGCATGATTTTGTCCCTTGGATGATGAAAGTAGACAGTTGTTATTCTCTCTGAAGAGTTAAACACCCGGCAGGCAAAGTATGAGAACTTCAAATCGTGTTAAAACATATAGAGCGTTTTTAAGGGATGAGGCAAAAATGCAGCAACAGGAGAAAATGTAGCAGCTGAGATGGCAACCATGTGAATTAAATACAAAGATATGAAAATATCAAAACAATATCCCACTGTTTCCTGCATGCTTTGTGAGATGAGATGATACAAGAAACAAATATATGGCACAAGAGAACAGTGATAGTGGAGTATAAGTCATCATGTTTGGCTCAGACTGTGAGTGACTCATTGTGGATGGAAATGCCCAGCATTAATTTAATTAATCTGAATCATTAATCAATTAAAACCCTTCTCTGAATTAGAAAAGAGCTGAAAAACCCCCAGATGGTTTTCTGATTGGTGACCATACATTATTCATATTCATTTGATCTCTGCCTTTAACTTAAAATAGTATTAACGTAAATCTAATGTGATGCTACTTATACCATTTGTTTCTATGCTGTATAATTCATTTATTTCTTTCCAGTTATTTATCAAAGCAGACTCTGTTTGGACACCACAGGGGACAACTTCATATTATTCTCACGCATACTGGTACATACATGCGCACACAATTGTTCTCATGATCCCCAGGTAGCAGAGCTGTCAAATTAGTATTCATTTACGAAAATAGTGATTATACATCATTAAACTTCATTCATTGTTAATTGCAGCATTAAATGAGGGAGCTGATTGAAATACATTCAAATTACACAAAAACTAAATAGTTGCAAAGTCTCTAAAAGTCATAAACACCTAAAGTTGTCCATCTAAATTGACTAAACCTGCGTAGATAACAAATCATATGTATTGTAGGAACGTGTGATCAAGACACTACACAAGAAAATCTATAGCCTATATATTGTGTAAGGACGAATACAGAAGTCATTCATATGGAGTACTGAGAAAAGCCATCATCTACAGAACCTTGAAATTTCTGAAAAGTTGCAAAGACTACTTCAAAGTAAAGTTGGCTGAATATAACAGACATCAGGCTCATCGGTGTACGGACCTGGTGTGAGTCACAGGTCAATGGCAAATACCCTATACGTTTACAGGTACATTCAGAGAAACAGTGTGGGCCGTTACCGGCATGCCGTTCCCATGGCGATGCCTGGGGGCTGCTGGTGAAAAGAATACGGTGGACTGAGAGCACAAATCAATGACCGTGCCATTAAGAGGATCTTCTGGGTCGTCTGAGTAAATAAGTACGTAAGTGCACATGTGAGTAAATATCAATCGTCCAATAGGAATTAAAGAGATAGTACACCCACAAATGAAAATTGTTCCAGACCTGTTGATTTTATTTGTATAAAATGATAATGTTGATAACAAAATTTTTATTTTATACTGTTTATTTGGACTGTGGAACCCAAATATACGCTTTCTTCCATACAATGCATGTGAATGGGAAACAGGAAACAGAGGCTGTGAAGAAAATTCTATAAAAATTGAAAGTTTTTATTCTCTAGAAATCCTACTTTTGACAGCCGTGGTCACCATTTACTTTAATTGTATTAAAAAGAGCAGCTTTGGCATCATTAGCATCTCTGTTCCATGTTCCAAATTAAGAAAGTTAAATCTTTTTCATTTTTCAGTAAAATATTCCTTTACAGGGTTGAGGAAGTCAATTTTTACAGCAGAAAAGGTTTTAACTAAACCGAACTAAAACCTAATGTTTCAGAAACAATTATATTTATAAAAAGCTATTCTGAAACTATAACTTGTAAATTAAAATGCACTCGCCTATCTCAAAATCGAATGAACACACTCGTGCAGAAGGCTGAATGTGTGTGCGAGTGTGCGCAGTTGGTTAGTGACAACTGTTTGCTTTTTTACGAAAGACTGTCTGTATCTCAGTTTGAGTGTTTTTGGTAACCATGGAAACAAATGCCACAGTAACAGCGGGAAATCAAAGCCCGGGTGATGAGCTGCTGAGAGGAAGTGAGAGAGAATGCAAGTGTGTGTGTGCGTATGTGCGATATAAACAGGCTCTCAAAACATGGATTTGTTTTATCTTCTGTTTGGTCTATAAATGAAATTTGGAAAATCATAAAGTCGCTTTCCACGCCACATCAGATCTCCTGCGAGCAAGCCTTTTATTTTTTTGCCTCTTTCAGCAGACATAGTCTCAAGTCTACTTTTCAAAGGCCTTGGAAGTTGCTGTGCACAGATCTCTTGTACATCACACATCACTGAAGCTTTTCAGTGTGATCCCACTTGTTGGGCAGAAACATCTTCAGCATGGCTGTAGTCTCCCTATAGGAGAGGGAATAGTAACACTGATCTTGCTGTTTATTTATTGATGAGACTACTTTCTGGATCCTCAAGCCGTGTTGTTTCTTCACTTTACAATGAATCCAAGAACCTGTTTAAAAGAGTATTCAGGGTGAAAGTCTCAATTAAAATAGGAACTATTGTTGAGATGTACTATACTTCCTTTACGGAAGATTATTTATAATTAATTATCAAAGTTATTGCTTTTTTAATAGAATGCATATATATGCCCGTTTGGAGCAATTTTAATGGCATGGGGTGGAGGGTGACGTGATTGCCCAAAATTTTATGTGATTTTTCTAAGAAACAGAAAATGATACAAAGTTCATTTTAATGGCACAAATCAGCACAAACAAAGAACAAACTAAAATGCATAATTTAGGCGATTATGTCATTTCATATGAAAGCACCCCTGTAGAACCAGGCCTGGCCCAAACTTACTGTCCAAATCAGCCACATCAATTAACATGACTGCAGTCTACTGTTGCTAACCTGCTGGACATACTTGATAGTAAAAATATTTATTAAAAGTGAATTATTACACCGCGAAAAGAAAACATTTGTGAACTTCTATATTAATTGTATGCTACGTGATGAAGTCATGGGTCATGACTACTAAAATGAGCTCAAATTTTAAATGTTCAAGCTAATTATTTTCTGAATAAAAAGTTTTACTACTTATAACAGTTACTTTAATGTTTTTGCTGCAATTACATTCCACATATGCTTGTTTGTAACAAAACAATTTTCAAAACAGCGCACAAATAATGTTTTTGACAATTACTGGCACGTGTAGCTGAAAATACCCAAACCTTGCAAACATCTGCTTCACATTACAAGCTAATCATGTTGCTAAAGCTGAGTCTAAATATACAACAAAAGTGTAGTTTTTCTCTTTGCACAAGAAGATTTGGTGAGGTGTTTCTTTCTGAACATGTACAACAACTTACAGCAAATTAACCTCTTTATTTCTCATTTTTTCTTTTTTTTTTCTTTTTACAGATGATAGAATGCTGAATTGAGCCATAGCACATTTACAGATATAAAGTTATAAAAATAAATGTGGAAGCAATGATGAGGGAGTAAGTGAGTGACCACATGTCGTCTGAACTGAATTGAGACATGTAATAAAAGGACATGTTTGATCACTGGTTGTCTATAGACGTCAGTTTCTCACCCAGCAGATGGAGAGAGAGAGAGCAGATTTGAGTGGAAGAGTTAAATAATTAGGATTTGCTATGATCGACAGATGGCTGAAGTTTGGCTCTGTGGAAGTTTATTGAAGAAAGTTTCTACTGTGTGTGTGAGTGTGTGTATGTGTGTGTTCAGTGCATGGCGTATTTTAACTCAAAGCCACTCTCTCTGAAGACGGCTCTCAAACTCTGGAGGATTTTAGAGCCAGAATCACCATTAGCGTGAAGTTTAGCTCAGGTCTAACCTTAATCTGACAAACAGATCTCTGCTGGTGCCGTCTTCTACAGCAGCAATCAAACACACACTCATGGATAAACCAGCTTAAAATGATATACTGCAGAGAGATACATCTGAACCTACAGTACTAAGGTTTTTAAGTGGGTGTGAGTGTGACTTTTGGTAAGGCGATGTGATGTGTCATTTGACCAACATTCATATACGCTGATGCAATTGTTCAACGTTCAGAGAAATCCGTCATTATAATTTCATCATTTCTCTCTTCTCTCTAATGATGGAAGGAAAGTAAACTATAGGTGTGAGAATGGATTAAGCTTTATAAACCTTGGCTTTGTAACATTAGAAGCACTTTGTGTCACCTGGAGATGAGTTTCAAAAATAACAGTTAATCAACATGTGTCATCCTTCTCATAACTGAGAGTTTCTTCGGCTAAGCCCTGTCAACTTTTTGAACATGAACTTTTAATAATGACAAATGTATTTGAAACCAAAAAGCATGTTGAATTGCACTAATTGAAAAAATAAACCAACGCATTAATAGTATTAATTAATTTAATGCATTGTATTTTCAACATGCTATTTGGTTTCAAATACATGTGTTCAGAAGATGAACGAAAGTCTGGTACATGATGATGAAATTTTCATTTTTGGGTGAACTAACCCTTTAACTGTTTTTGAAATAAGGGTAATGCAAAGAATACTTTCTAAATATTAATAAATAATATTATTGCATAATTAGATTGGAAAATGACACAGAATGAAAACATGTTGATGTAAATGATATTTACTTTTATTTTCTTCACAAATTGCATGTGTCATTTCATTTCAAGCATGCTTATCACTGACACTGTTGTTACCTAGGTAACTAAGCACAACTTTTGAAAAACTTTATAAAGGACCTGGTTTATTAAGGAACAAAACTAAGATGCATCCAGTCATGTTTTGTAGTTTTGTTATGGTTTTTTGTTTGTATAAAATTCTTTTTATATATGTATTAGGCCGGTTAAAAACAATGAAACATAAACATACAAGGCATATATATATTCTGCTACTGACGGTGAGAAAGGTTCGACTAAAGTGCAACCTGAATAGGAAAGCAGGGTCTCTGATTGGATGGAAATTTTGTATTGAGTGGTCCAGAAGACTGCTGAGCACTAACTCTTTCTCTCTCCCCCCATGTGTCCAATCCCTGGTGCCAGCTTCGCTAACCCTACCAGCTGGAGGATGCAGGACTGAAACGGAGGGAACATTTAGGCACAAAAAGAAACAAAACGCCATGAAGGGAGGACAGAAGAGGAGAAGTGGGCAGGGGGCAGTAATGAAAGGTCAGTGAATGGAGTTGTGGTGAGTTAATTAAACTTTAATTGAGAGTGCAATGTGTAATCAAAGTGGAAAAGCAAAGTGAAGAGCTCTTCAGATCTAAAGTACAGAAAAATGCTCCTTTGAGGCTGAATAGTGAATACCAGTTGCATTTTTTTAAGGAGACATGCCAAAGCATGCACATGTCAAAGCCTGTAACAGGCTTGTCTCGCTTTGAACCTTTATCCTTTAAATTTATTGTCTTACAAGTCATTTGCCTGGGGCAAAGTATGTGTTTTGTTGTCTGTGTGTGTGCGTGTATTTGCAGGTGCAAATATATGTGTTTGTCTGTGTGATCATGTGAATGTTTCAGATGTGTGTGTGTTCGGTGAGGGTCAAAATCATTTGGCCCCTGTCATTTCTGTTTAAGTATTTCTGCCATCTCTTAATCCCTGGTGGTGTGTGTGTGTGTGTGTGTGTGTGTGTGTTTGTGTGTGGATGCATGTGTTGAATAGCATAGATGATTTGTTTACTGACAGACACAAACCTGTTTGTATGCCCGTCAGAGTGTGTTTGTCAGGTAAAGCGAATCTACTGATCTAATCATCTTCAAACCAGCCATACCGACACACACACGTGTGCGAGTCACTTGTAAACATTAGTGAATATGCCTTTATTCGGATAGTCCAATCACTAAAGAGCACTGAACCTGTTCTTTCTTAAACACCCTCACAACAACAAGCATGTATTTATTTCTTGCACTAGTGCAAAAAGTACGTGTCAAATATGATTGAGTTTTTCTGCTTCCAGCAATGTCAGTTCTAAGCAGTTTCAATGTTTTTTTGTTGTTGTTGTTTGTTTTAAACGTAGAGCAGAATGTTAGACAAAGATGTGAGCATTGGTTTTTCTCAAATGTGGAAAATGTTTGGTTTAGATGATTTTTGCATTTACATTTATGCATTTGGTGGGTGCTTTTATCCAAAATGACTTACATTGCATTCAAGGACAAGTTCATGCATTGACACCTTGACATTGCTAGTGCCCTGCTCTACTGTTTGAGCCACCTGAATACTTCTTAAACTAACTCAAATAAATATGTTGTGTATCATTATCAGCATATGCCCTGCAATGTCAATGACTCAGCTGAATGCAAAGATAAAACCAGGACTGATATAAAATGTGCAGCCAATGCTAGAATATAGTCTAAAACGTTTTTGACCAATAAATGACCTAATTTGTTAAAATGTTATTTTTTACTTGATGATGTTTAATCTGTAACCTTTAATATGAATAGTGAATATGGCTGTCTTCTTTCGGATTAGATTTGTACCAAAATATACTGAACGTAACTTTTCAAGAAACTGATGAAAGTATAAATTGAAACGGAATAAAATGTCTTTGAAACTTAAAAAAAAATTATCGTAGGAAAAAATGTTTTTAATACACTGCATGTTTGGTAACTGTTAAACTTTTTTTTTAAGTTTAAAAAATCAATATAAGTACTTGCTTTTTCAGGTGGAGTTAGAGCTCATTTAGAGCCCACAATATTATACAGCAGTGTTGTCTTGATTTAGCCCAACCATTACTGGTTATTGACACACAGTTACAGTCTCTAATAAATATTTGTCTAGTTTTGGTTTTGTGTTCATGTTCATGTCTTTATTTCATTGTCATGTTTCATGTTTGTTCAAGTTTGTTCTTGTGAAGATTTTTTTCTGTGTTGGATTTATGTTCTGATGGATTAAATAAACTGCATTTGGGTTCACACTACAACTTACCTCCAGTGGACTCCATTACAGTATGGTTAGTTATAATACATCACCTTTCTCTTTTTCCAGGGAGTGGAGCAACTTTTCCATAAACAAAATTCTGATGCTGACCTAGAGGATGGAGTGGTAATACCAGAGATCCACTGTCCCCATCACACAAGAATCTTTTTGTTCAGATACATCACCTTTGTAAGACTGGGATCTTGATCTTCAGACATCTGATATTATATGTCTTTGGAAAAATTCTCAAATATTTAACTCACCTTTATGCCATCCCAGATTCATATTACTTTCTTTCTACAGAAAACCGCAAAGTAAGTCCTAAAGACACTTAAATAAAAAAAAAACACACACAACGACGGTGACGGTAATCCATGCGACCCCAGTGGATGAATGAATGTCTTCTGAAGTAAAATGATAGAGAAGAAAAGTACTAATTTAAACTGTTTTAACTAAGTAACAATCGCTTCAGATCCACTGTCATTTGTGCGTGGGTTACAATCCAATTGTATTATATGGACTTACAGAGATGTATTATTTTCTTAAAATCTTTGTTTATGTGAAGAAAGTCCAACGTGATCTCATAAGAATACATGTGTAATTTTTATGTAAAGTGTGGTTCTACCACACGTACATTTACTTACATTTTCATACACACAACAACGTACAATATTGACGCATTTATAGCACTAAAACGTAAATCGTTTACGCATCCATGTGTGAATGTGTATAAATTCCCATTTTAATATAAAAATCGTGGAATTAATCTGTTGTATTCAATTGTCATATCAACCTGTTTTAGTAAAATCCATTGAATGCGGTTTACTCATCTACTTCATTTGAAATAGCATTTCTGTTCGTGACTTGTGCTGCAAACCCGTTTCGGAGGATTAATAATGTTAAACGGGACTTTCTGTAATTGTTTAACCATTAAACTCTCAGACGAACAGAGGTAAGTCTGCTGTATTTAAACCTCTTGTCATTGATTGAGTTGATTCACTGAAAGCTCTCCACTTGTGCTGATATGGTTAATTATCTGCACCTGATCCTCCCGAACTTTGTTAATTAAACATCATTTCGTGAGGCACAAAAGGCATTTTCTCCTATGCAGCGACTGACAATACAACCCTGAGATACACCAAAGCACAACATAAATTCACATCACATCTATTTTATTTGTTCGCTGTACTCCAAATATTTAGAATCCATATGTTTGTAACAGATCCAAATTCAGCCTATTATCCAGCGATCTTCATCTTCATTCTCAGCAGTGACCCTCATAGTCAAAGCCTGCGCTCATTATGAATCAAATTTGAAATTTGGTCCCTCGAGAAGCGTTACGTCATGGTTTACGGCACTGATATCCAACGCTCATTGATTCTCACTTTCTTCGTCATGGATTGCGACATGCCGTGTTTCAATGAATTGACATTTGAAATGAGTGCAGAGAAGAGAGAGAGAAGCCGGATTCATATTTCCGTGGATTATTAACTTAAATTCTGCTCTGTACTCCATTAAAAAAAAAAATGTATTACCGCCAGAGAGGACTACGACTATAACTCATCATCACTTGAACTAATTTTGGTACCACTTTTGAGATTTTCTCAATAAATAAATATTTGAGATTATACTTGTTTGTGTGTTGTTCTTTTATTTATAACAGAAATTAGTTTTAAGAAATGGTTATGGGTAGGTTTAGGGGAAGTGTGTGATTAGTGGCTCAAAATATTGTTTTAATGTTATATTTTTACTAAATTTGTCATTTTCCTACACATGTCTGTCCATTATGTTTTATTCTTTTAAGATTCTGCATAAAATGCGTATGTTTAGGTTCGGTTTAGGGATCTTACATTTATCTACAAAACGATAAAAGGGAAATTATGCATATCTTTAAGACATGAAAGATGCGAATATTTAACATTATGGCACTAAAATATTTATTGCACTAAAACATAAAAATACTTAGGTTTAGGGCTATAAATATGTCAATATTTTACGTTTCAGCACCCTTCTAAATGTACAAAAATGTGTTGCTTTGAAAGTATTACGTATTAACAATGAGACCAGGCTGGAAAGTCATATACATCTGCAATGGCATGAAGGTGAGTAAATAATGAGAGAATTTAAATGTTTTTGGGTGGACTATCCCTGAAAAGACTAATATTACACTCCATTACCAGATAATGTACCCACACAGCCACTGTTTTGTTACTTTGTACTGTAACAGGAACTGTTCAAAGGATCATTGTTTCATTTAAAATATGTATGAATTCTACACATCTATTCTATGTACTTGTGCAATTTTTAAAGTAATATAAATTGTGAAAATACTGAATATTGCATCAATACTATGCAGTTAGTATTTTGTGGATTCTGGTCTTTCCTGTCACAACATAATAGCATCCAAGACTTTTACTTTGATACTTGTGTATATGCTGTAGTGACAATTAAGAATGTACATTTATTTGAATTGATTCATGTTTTCATTTACATTTATTCAACTGTTTTTTTAAAGTCACAATTGAAACTTGATGATTTTTAAAAATAAGTATTTCCAATTTTAAATGTTAGATGATAATGTTAACTATATAAAATTATCAGAATGATAAATGGTAACAAGAACATTTTTTGTATGGAATATGTACTGAAATTCCCTTTAGGTCTATACCGTCTGACAGCAAGGCACGATTGTAATTTTCATACTGTTTGAATTCTTCAGATTTAAGTGATCATTAATTTTGATGGTGGAAGTGCATATGGTAACAATGGGTATTGTGATGGTCAGCGTTTCCAACCTTAATTACCTGGCTGAGGTTAGACTTTCCAGACAGCAGGATACATCAAACATTTATATGATATTCTCTTTAAAACTTTGGACATTATGCAATATGTTCACTATTATATATAGCACTTTAATGTAGCCTACAATTAAACCTCAACACTTTCATTTTCTCTCACATTTGATCTCTCGCCCTCCTTAAAAGCTTATGTCGACAAAGTAGAAGCAACAGAAAAATACAGATAAAATTAATAAAAATAATACAATAAAAACAAAACTCCTATCTTTATATCAGTAAAATGAAAGAGGATCCCACTTACAGACGATCAAATTCAAACATGTCAACACAACACTGACATGACGTCTTCACTTCCACGTCAAGAAGCTGTCAATCAAAAACTCAGTAGCCATTGAGAACATACCACTGCTAGCCCCGCCCCCGCAAGAGATTTGTACCAGAATGGCGAATGAAAACTCTGGGATCGTAAACGAAATCTTCAGAAGCGTAAATAAAAACTCTGTAAATACATTTGTAAGTAGAGATCAGCGAAAGATAAAGGAGAACACAGCAAAACATGCAGTGTATTAGAAACAAAGTCAAACATTTTGCCTGCGATTTATTTTTTTCAGTTTCAAAGACATTTGAAACAATTTATATTTTTATTAGTTTCTTAAAACGTTATGTTCATTTTTATAGGCACAAAATAAATTCCATAGTCTGCTATAAAAGTGTGTACCATACTTTCAAAAGTATGAACAGATAAACTTAATTAAACATTTAAAAGGAGTGAATTATTTGCTCACAAACTCAGGTTTGCTTAAAACTTATTTGTGAAGCTTCATTGGAAACTCAATGACAAATCTTTGTTCGGAAAAAAGTCAAATGAATGAGGTGAGATTAAGGGAGGTAAAATGCAAGCATTGTATCTCTTTGATTCAGACTCTTAAAGTCACCATGAAATCAAAACTTGATCATTCGGTTTTTTATGGAATATTGCATTTATCTGTCCATTGCATTGATTTATCAATGCACAACATTTTTTTTAAGTTCAAGTGCCCTCATAATCTTTAATGCTACAACATGTAAAATTTTTGCAGTAAAATATCCAAAAATCACGTGATATATTTGTTCAGTTGAGCATTTATTTCCCAAATGTTTCCAAATATTTGTGAATCGTGAAAAAAAGCAATTTTAACCAAGTATCCAAGACGTGTAAGGGAGTCGCCTGTAAATGACCCTCGGTTTCCGGTTTTATATTGTAGAAACCATGGAAACATCAAAGACGCTTTAATATATATTACACAGACAAGTGAACATCTGTTTTGATACATTTATACACAGAAAATTAATTATTGTTATACAGTTCAACACGTTTAGTTCTTTAGTTATTTTGTCAAGTAACACAGCATATTTTTAGTAAAGGTAATACAGAATTTTCTCCATCCTACAATACATGTTCAAATTGATAGCATGCCATTTATCAACACAAGCCATCCAGCATTTATAATATGATATTCTAATATCGATCCAACTTACTGCAGTGTGCAACAAGTGTCTCACAGCAGCCGGCATGCGAACGCACAGAGTAATGTTATAACCTCATTTTCAACACACTCAAATGTATCTAATATGACAAAACACAGCGCTGTTACCTCAAACTCATGACCAGAAAGCGGAAGCGGCGCCGGCGACAATGGCATACTAAAAGATCCACTGCTCGTGAGGCGTGTTGCTTTCGTCTCTCATTATCAATCGCTCCAGGAGCCTCGTTCAGCTCCCACAACACTCGGTCCTGCTCTGCTTCATACCACAGTAATGTTAATAATCGCATCCACGAACATGTCCCAAGATTCCAAGCTCAAACTTGACGTCATCAAGCTACGCCTTTGTTTTTAATAGGCACCCTCTAGTGGATGAAAAACTACATAGTGCACCTTTAATCAAAAACATTTACTTTCCCTCCCCCAGGACAATAATTCCTCCCTTCTAGCAACCTTTTACTCACATAACATTTCAACAATTACCGAACAACAATCCAAAGATCCAATAAATTCTAAATGGTATAAATCACGTCCTGCCCTATATAATACATAAAATTATCCTGTCAATTCTGGCAACCTATACAATGGATGGTTCCCCTTCAATCTAGGGTCCACACAATGGACAGGAAAAAGTCCTATTTGCATTTTTTGCCACATATCTTTGGAGGATTCATGTGGATCCGATCTAATACTGGTCCTTCTCACAACAGAGCCTAAACCGCTGGCACATGGACAGCACTTATGCGAAATACTTAACTGAATAGGGAAAGAAGACGCATTAAATAATACACACATTTATTGAAAAAATTGGTTAAGAGATGGTCACTGTGTCCCGTGCCCCCACAGAATGTTGTTTGGGGCTTGAGTGGATGTTATGTAACCCTGGAGATAGACCAGATTTCTCTCCTGAGCTCAATTCACTTATTCTCTTGGTCGAAGTAAGAGGCCCTTAGTCTGTAAGAGAGGGAGCATGGTGGGGAGCTGTCCGTGGTGCTGAACAGAAGGACATGGTAATAGAAAGCACTTTATGGTCCTGAACTGAAAACTGCTGAATTCAATAGGCAGTTGTCCATGGTTCTGAAACTGGGACACTGGCAGCACAGTGGGAGGTGCACAAACAAGGTTGCAAATTACAAGGGTGTTCCATTATCACCCTCTAAGTCGCCCTCTAGAGGTCATTTCTATTATACAGCTATAGGCATGCTATGGATAAATAAGCAATGGTGGTTTGTGGGTTGTTGTGGAGCGGAACTTTCTGACAGTAAATGTGAGATGGCAGGCCGCTCAATGCCACAGCTGACCTCAATTATAAAGTTTGTTTACAAAATTAAAGTTATGTCAATAGCAACAAAAGAATGAAGTGTTGATGCAAGCGGTGAGCTCTGTGCCATACATAAACACCTCAGTCCAAATAGGTTTTTAATTTCCAATTTGAGTATCAGTCAATGTCTGATGTCCAAGATAGTGACTATAAAAGGGAGAGTTCACCCAAAAAAATGAAACTTTTCATAATTTACTCACCCTAATCTTGTTCCAAACCTATACGACCCTTTTCTTTCTTTCTGTGGAACAAACTGTTTTTGTTCCAAATCAACACTGCACCTTACTTATATTGTACGGACAAAAACAATTTTCAAATAAGAAAGAGGGTCATATGTGGATTGCATTGGCTGACAAAACTTAATTGAAACTCAAATAGGAAATTAAAGACGTATTTGGACTGGGGTGTTTAGCTTTGTATGGCACGGTGCTCAGCTTGCATCAAACCTTCATTTTTTTCGTTGCTATTGTCATGCCTGGGCAGATGTATAAAGAATGGGTGCCATGTCGGGACAGCATCCTCATCCCCACTAGACTATCTTTTGTTTTCTTGTTTTTAGATGTACCTCACATTATTCACTGCAGTCTGTCAGGCAGGTGGTGCACCTGCGTAACCTATTATGCATGCAATTACAGCGCCCCATGGATTCATAACAATGTTGTGAAAATGTTTGATTTGGTTTTTTGGGATGCTTTCTCATCTTTAAAAGCACTGTTCCATTGCACAGTCCAGTCCTTTCTTTGGAAGTGTACCATTGAGAATATGGCGTGGTTTATTTCCTGCTCTTACCTTCCAAAAGCATTCTCATTAAAGCTGAAAATCAAAAATTAAGATCTCAAGCATCCTTATAGTTTAAAGAACAGACAGACAGACAGATCAGTTCTTTCAGAAGGTTCACGCAAATTAACATAAATGAATCCACTGATTCGCCTCTGTACAATGTACATTTCAACAAATGGTGTTTTTTTTACTATTTAGTAAATGGATATATAGACAAGATGTATATGTTGTATTGAAAAGTCTGATTTGTTCTAATGAATTTGTTAAGACAGGAAATATCTAAAATGTATATGAAATATATGGTTCACATAAATAAACATTTAAAAAATGGTTCACAAAAAATAGTGCTATGTTGGATGGATGGATGGATGGATGGATGGATGGATGGAAGAAAAGTTGTCAGTGCCCTTGAGCAACAGACTACGTGGCTTCAGGGTGACTGTCCTCTTGATAAAAGTGTCTTCTAAATGACAGGCACGTATGCACAGCTGTCTTTGGTGTGTATCTGCCAAAACAAATTAAATTCAGGTGTGCGATAAAGCTTTGATCCTCAGGAGTGATTGATTTTGCTTTGAATACGGAGATTCTGAACACTGAAAGACAAATTTCTCTTGATTCATTGAGTCTCTGCTTTCCGTATGGTTTCTTCTGAGAAGTTTGAGCCTTTTGTTTTGGATCAGGGTGGTTATGTTGAGACTTTTTCAAAGCTCTTGCTATGAATATAACATCAATATGGACAAAGATCTAACAATCTTCCAATAAATTATGCAGAGCTTTTTTTTTGGCAAGTCCTAAGTTCCAGCAGCATAGCCAATGGCTGGCGTTCAACTGAAGAAAGATAGTATTTTTGTGTCTGTTTGTCTGTGTGTGTTTTTGTCAATGTATGTGTATGAAAGACAATATGGGGGTGTGTTTATGTGATCTGGAGGTGTTGTGTCTCTGAGCCGTCGTTAGGGGCATGCAGAGAAATAATACACGTTTTGCAGGAGAAGGTGAAAGCTTCAAGGCAAATGAAAGCACAGTTGAAGGGTAAAATCAGTCTTGGCAGAGTTTAAATGCAATTGTGCTGACTGCTGTCAGAGACTGTAGCAGAACGAACTTCAACAAAATCCAGAACCCCTTTAGTTTTATAGACATTTTATTCATGACCTCAGAGTGTAATTTACTGATAGAGGTTCGCGATCACAGCAGCCCTGAGGGCACCCTATTGCCGTCTGTACTGTCACTGCATGCAAAGGGCCCCACTAAAGTTTTTTTCTTATAGTTTTTGATCTCTCCTCTCCAATTTACCCTCCCATCTCTCTGTCTTTCTCTCTCACTTTCTAACTCTCCATTGCTCTTTTTCTCTCTCTCTCTCTCTCTCTCTCTCTCTCTCTCTCTCACTTAACTGGCTGGTGTGTTTTCAGGTCTCTGCCCCGAGGCAGCTGTTCAGATCAGATTATGGTAGAATAGTAGTGATAATCTGCTCAGATCTTTGGGGACAGGACACATCAGTACCAACTGAACCCATTAATAAGCTCTTCAGCTGATGGATGCATTATGATGCATAACATAATGACTAAATGACATGCACAAGGACATATGCTGAAATTGTATCCTAACTATCAGGATGGTAGTGCCCAGTAGGTACATCAGGTCCTCTCTCTTATGCGCTGCCAATTTGATGCCTTTTGTGCTGCTTAACCACTAAACGTGTTTCAGTCTGCACGCATTACAAAAATGCTCTCATTTCCAACTTGAAAGTGCACTCTGAGGGTTAGACATAAAGAAAGAGTTTGTCACAGAGAATTAGCCTTCAAAACAAACTAACACAGTTCTTGTACAACCTGACTTGCTGGTTTATTTATGCTGATGATTGACAGCTGTCATTTCGGATCAGTAATAGAGACCGAGCAGGGGCTTTTGAAGACAGTGTTTGCAGTGCTGGTCCTCCTTATAAGCAAACAATGCAAGGTATAAATGAGATTCAAAATATAAACGAGATTTTAGCGGAGTCATGTGGAAATTCCTTTTTCTGATATTTAAAGGTAAGATTTGTTCCAGAAACATTTTTTTCTGTTATGCTGCTTGAAAGTCTCTTCACATCCTGATAGCAGTCTCTAAGTGAAGTGGTCTAAATGTATTTATATGTTTATATATAGTCTGTGGAAGGCGTAGGACCATAAAATGCACGTCCAATCATTACATTCAGTCCGATGATGACATGATGACAGTAGCCTCCTTTTACAGTTCCTCCTGAACCGAAACAATGTGCTTGTACTGCGTTCTCGCCAAAATACCGTAATCTGGAAGAGATGGAAACCTGTGACGTAATACTCGGAGCAGTTCGTGACTCGAATTTATGCGTTTCAAAGACAACACTATCAACAAAATGAATCTGCAGCAGTCAGGTGGTACAGATCAGTGCTCTTCAAGATGTTCATGTGCATTAAAATTGTAATGGTATGTACTTTGAGACATGTAGTTTAATGCCGTCTCATGTGATTCTTTCGTTTGCTCCTTGCTGTACTCTTTCATGTGTTTTAGAAGAGGCATAAAGCGTTATGAAGGGAGGGTGATTTCAAAGCTAGCTTGCTATTGCTAGCCTCACTGAAAATGATATATACTACTTTTAATGATGTATATTAAACCATTTTGGACTAAGACATCATGCAGTGTAGCAGATAATGACGTGTCTTGACATATACAGCTTCCAAATGAACAAACCAATAAATTCATGAAAACAAATGAAAACACAATACTCCAGTCCAGATCTCCGGGTTCAATATTAGTCTGTGTTTCATTAGAAATGCCCCATGATGAAATGTAGTTTTTCGTTGGTGTCAACACCGTTGGTGTCTGACGTACGTCTCCGTTCCCTCCTTCAGGGAACGAGGGTTACCTATGTAACCGAGACATTTTCCTTTACATACCTCTATAATTTTTCATAAAGTGCAATTTGGTGCACCTTGCATACAGAATAGTTTAATTAATATTTATTAAAATTCAACTCACTGTATGCTCTTTGTTGACTGTGAAACACAATTAATGTGTCGATAATCAATTGTGTCAATATTTTTTTTCGATTAATTGGATGAAATATCTAAAAATTAATAAAAAATAAATTAAAAAAACATTTTTTAAAAAAATTACAAATTAACTTTAATCCATTATTTTAAACAATATTATTTTAAATCCTGCTCAATGCTGTCCTTCAAAAAATGTGTAATATAAAGCCTATGAAAACAAATATAGTGAATGTATCAATGTAGGCTATGTTCCACATTATAAGCAAAAAAGGGTTAAAATACAAACATCATATTCTAAACCTAAAAACATCTGATTGCTTAGTATTTTAAAGCAGAAATTAAATGAAATTTAAAATGATGAAAAATGAATGAAAAGCACAAAATGTTAACTTTTGAAGTTTTTTAAACTATGAAAAACACATTCACTCATCTGAACATAGTATTTATATTACATTAATGGGCAATTCCAAAAATATTTACTTTACTGTTCTCATAAATATGATTACTTGTGTTACATGTATATTTTTATGTATGTAACAAAAATATTTTAGCAAAATGTGCTCCTATTCTACTGCTTTCTGTCTGTTTGATGTGCATGCACCCACTGGTACTTGTTCATTGAAGTCTGTGAAGTTTAACAAGATGCTTGTTGTCAGAATATGCAAAATAGAAATACTCACGGGACTTTCTAACATTTACAGATAAGGATATACCCATAAAACAAGATATGCACTGAGGAAAACATGTGTCAAAGGCATTAAACAGCACACGGATCTGTCAAAGCATGAGATGGCATGACGTGGTAAATGGTAAATGCTTTTGTTTGCGCTTATTATTATAAAGCATTGTCATGCTTTGGACTATTTGGATCATGTACTTTCCTGGAGAAGCTCACACTGTGCTGGTAACCCCTATTTGGAATTTGTCCTCTGTACTTAACCCATCCAAGTTAGTGCAGACACATTAGGAGTTGTGAGTAGTGAGCACACACACATATGGCAAACCATGGACACACACACCCGGGCCATTGGGCAACCATTTTTGTTGCAGCACCCAGGGAGTGATTGGGGGTTAGGCGCCTTGCTCAAAGGCACTTCAGTAATTTCCTAATAATCAAACCCGCGACCTTCAGGTTACCAGTCTGACTCCCTAATCATTAGGCCACGACTGCTTCAATTTGTCCATCTAAATGGGTTATTCTCTACTGTAAAGCGACGTGCCTGGCTGATGGTTTTCTAAAGGGTTTAAAACACAACAATCAATAATCAATTTCCTTGTCGATTATTTTCATAATTTATAATAATCGTTTTTTCTCCATTAGTTGTTGCAGCCCTACTGTAAAGGCTGGTTCACACTCCATTTACAAACATCAACAGAATTAATACCAAGTAAAAATACTGATGCTACAAACTAACTTTCCCATCCTACATCCCTGACTGTTTGTCTGAGCTGATTGAATAATCAAATGCACTCATCTAATGCTCCTTTCTTTGTAGCGTACCAAGGTCTGATTAATTCCAGTGAATCAGTTAAAAAAAAAAAAAAAAAGATTTACCGATGTACAAGTTGTGTATATAAACCTATATTATAGGTAATTATATTACCTGCTCAAATTTGATGCTTGAGATGATAAAGATTTACATTAAGGTTAAATTATATCATTAAAAGTTATCATAGTTGAATATTTATAATTGTATTTTATATTTTAATATTTCTAAAAATATTTCATTGTTAAAATTGTGCTGTAAAATGATGGTAAAATTCTGGCAGCAATGATGCAAGTAGTATACTGTCAATTTACAGCTCTCTACCTTTAATTTGCAGCTCTCTTTTATACAGTATATTACCACAATACAATGAAGTTAACTAACTTAATTTGGGAAAACGATTTCTTCAAACCATTCAAGTTTAAAAACTAATATTTATATGGTGTTAGTAATGTAAATTTATTCAATTTTTAAATAAAGCAACATGAAGCATAACATCAATGTTTCTCTGCTCATTCTTGGCTTAAACTAGGATCAGAGGAATCTTTTAGGATTCACAAATCGGTCTCACGTGGCCAAATCATGGCCAAAATTGTACAATGTGAACCTGCCTTTAGATGAAATCAACCAAAGATGAAAGAACACAACCTCTTAAGATCTCAGAAGAGGATGATTAAACAACTCCACAAACACCATTACCAGCTTCACTTATTACAAACCAGTTTGACTTTATTCCTGTCATATGTCTACAGATGTTCTTACAGAGATTTAACAGAGATTTAAATGTTGTTTTATCATTTGAAGTCACCATTATGGTGATTAGAGTTTGCTTTAGTTGGGCTCTTGACCATTTTTTTTAAATTAGTTTTTCTTTTGTTGCTATAACTGTTTGTATTTAAGACACATTTGCTATGGCACAGAAAAGCAAAAGAGAAAATCGTGATCAGGTGGCATTAGCTAATTATTGATGACAACATATTCATCACGTATTGGCGTGATTCATTAATCTCTTCCAATGTCTAATACCTTATTGAAAGTGTTATTATACACTTTAATTTTACATTACTACCACTGTGATATTACAGCAAAAGTTCAAGCAGTGTTTGAGCAATCGGTTAAGAAGGATTTTCAAACACATCGTTCAAAGAAAGTATCATACAGACATCAATAATCAGCATATGAATCTCAACAATGGTGACAATCAACAAAATAACAGATAAACAGATCAACTCTAAATTACACAACATGCTACCAAAAAGTCACAACAAAAACAACAACAAGTGCAGTAGTTTGAAATGTTTTATGCACGACATGTTTTAAAATCCTACATAACCAGAGCTTGACTAACTATTTTTCTTCACCAGCCATTGAGGCTAGTGGTTTTAATTACAAGCCACTTTGAATTTTCACTGGCCACAATTTTGACATCAATAAATATTAAAAAATATTTCATATTATATCATAATTTGGCAGCAGTTAAATTAGGCTGCTGCACACACAGCAGCCTAATATAGCAGCCGACTCATGGTTCCATTGTACTGTTACACGTGTGTATTCTTTCTCAAATATTTACGTTCATATAAAACATGACTGTGTGTTTATTTGAATACTCACAAAGACAGGCATTTTGACATTATCTTGTGCGTATTTGACCATTTAGGCCAAATTAGCAGCGAAAAACAACTCAATTTAGTACTGAGACGTGGCTTTATGTGTGTGTAATTTGGGTGTGAGCACAAAATCTACAAGAATGAGTAAAATTATGCGCAATCTTACACCGAAATTCAAGCCCTGATGATGATTATGTTGTCATTCTCAATAACTATCCAACATCCCCTGATCACGATTTTTTTACTTTCTTTGGCATAATAAATGTCCTCGTCTCTTCTTTTCTTTCTCTTTCCATCTTTAGTTTTCAGTTTTTTTCTTTCCTTTAGTGATTCTGCTTGTTAACAGGAGGTGTTCATCAGTTTCAGAATTCACTCTCTTCTTTTCATTTACTCTGTCAAGTGGTCTATTTTAGTAAACTAATATACGGAATAGTGAATGAGAGTGTAGGGTGTGATTTGGAACCCAGCCTCTGAGTGTTGTTTTTTCCACTCCTAGGTGTACGATCACGGAATATCCTGCCTGTCAATCATTATTGTGATGTTGTTGCTCTCAACCAACCCACTGGCATGCCGGCAGCATAAAAGAGGCCTGACTTCAGTTTGGGTGTGGGTCTGAGCGAAGTCAGTGTCCGATCTCACTGGATTTCTTGTCGGCAGTCGGGTCCGTAGTTTGGTTATCAGTCTGTATTGAGCCATTTATCCTGTTCTGATTTCTTTGTCAGTACTTTAGTCACTCTAAAGTCAAGCTTTGTCAAAGACAGCTTTGTGTAGATGCTCCCAAAGTTAAATTCTTGGAACATTCAGCTTTGTCTCTGCTATCCACCACTTGACTTGACAATGTTGAGACGTATTGTCAACTATGGTGACCCATACTCGAAATTTGTGCTCTGCATTTATCCCATCCAAGTACACACACACACACACACACACACACAGTTTTATAATTCAGTTGATTTGTTTTTGTACAGCAATTATGAATATTAATATGTAATATTTTGATTGTTAGTTTTTAGGTTGAGAGTGACCGCCACCCCTTGTATTTTTGGTCTTTATTTAGCGTAGTTTAAGGCGTCATATCCGGCAAATATTTTGGTTTCATTTTTACATTTTCTTTTTGGTAGTTAGTTTAGAGGGTTTGGGTCATTATTTATGGGAATAACTTGGTTTTGTTCTTTTCTTTGATTTGATGATTTAGATTTTTTTTCCCTTTTGTGCTTTTTTTCTATTATTTTGCTTACATTGCCCTTTGTAAATTATTTTCACAGCGTTTTTGTTTTGTAAACTATACATGAGTTTCAATATTTCAACTGTTTCATTGATTGATTATGCTTTTTGCTCTCTGTAACAGTTGTCTCCCTTATATGTTACTTAATCATATCCGCCATAGCATCAAGCACTTAACAATCTTGCAGTGCAGAATTCCAGATAGCTATGTAATAAAATTAGATGAATTTACTTGAGAAGCAAAATTGTGAAAATGCACTAAAATGTTAAGAAAGACTTTTATTTAAAATAAATGATGTTCTTTTGAACTTTTATCAAATAAGCCTAAAACATGCATTTAAATTTAAAATTTAAATTAGCAGCACAGCCATTTTCAACATTGATAAGAAATTTTTCTTGAGTACCAAATCAGCATTTTAGAATGATATCTGAAGGATCATGTGACGCTGATCAGCTGAGTAATAATGCTGAAAGAGGGTATTTTAAACGTTTTTACTGTATTTTTGATCAAATCAATGCAGCTATGGTGAGCATAAGAGACTTCTTTCAGATTTTCTAACCTACCCAGAACTTACAATTGACAAGATATAATCCCTGAAAACATGTATCATCTTTTTTCTTCCCAAGTACATGAATCCTGTTTTAAGGATGTTTTTCTGGAAAACAAGGCAATATTTTGTTGACAGTTCATCAGCCTAAACCTATATATACATCAACTGTATGACAACATTTAGTGTACATGTCAGAGTATAAAAGCAGTATAAGCACTGAAACATTACTATTCATGACAACTACATAGAGAATGTACTGCACGCACCACATACACAATTCTAGACTGTAAGACAGCATTTGCTGGTCACAGTGTATTAGCGATTCAAGCTTTCAGACATTACAGTATGTGACAACTAAAGACAGAGCTGCACACACACATACACATTACATTTCACTGAGCTTCATAATATATCCTGACACTTCCCAACAGCAAACCTCTTATCGTCTAAAGGTCATTGCGAATCTTCCTACAGTTGTTTAGATTTGGAGTGTTGCAGCGATATCTTCCGACCTGCTTTTTTATTCTTGCCAAAGGGTCCGTCAGAATCATCACAGGCGCATTCTTCCCGGGTTTTTTCTTCTTTTTTTTTTTTCCACTGCGTTGTCATGGTGATATGATTATTGCCTACCAACAGGAGAGGAACAGAATGTAGTGTTCTCTCTCTGTACAGTTTGAGCTGTGGGAGAGTCTCTTATTATATCTCGCTGTCGAAATGATCTGGTGGCTCAAAGTGGAATGCATTTAATTATTTCCATGATTTACTGGATTATATCTAGGATGTTTCAATCTGTATTTCTCTCAGTCTCCATTCAGATGGAAAAGATCCAGAATAAGGCTAAAGCTCATGCGTTCAGTCTTTTGGGTGGAGTGTGCCGCATACAGGAAGAGTGACACATGTACAACTCAATGACCCTGCCTGCTGTCTCCCTTCTCGCTCTGTCTCAAATTCAGTCACCTTTCCCCAACCCCTCATTTGTTATCCTGCTTTTCATTTTTTATTGCCCCTTTTTACCTCTGCTCCTCCCGTCTTTGGCCCCAGTTGCCCCCGGCAACAGCAGCAGTGGGGTGAATTAGGGGGCTCGACCCCTCCCTTCACACTCGGGTGTGCGTCGCACAGTTATACTGTGAACGCCCCACACACACAGAGTTCAGGTATATAGAGGCTCATTCATCAAGGTGTCAGTGGTGTTTCTGTGGTAAATTAGCCATGTCTCCTCTCTACTCTGGATTCCCTCTTATAAACCAGCCTTCAGGGAAACCATCCCTCTCTGCCTCAACCTCTCTTGTTCCTTCTCTCCCTCGGACTGTGGGGGATGAGTGTGTGTGTGTGTGTGTGTGGGGGGGGGGGGGTCGCTGAGAGAAGGAGGTACAGAGATTATTGGGTTTGTACAAAGTTTCCCTCACTTGATCAGACACATTGATGCTCAGTTGTGGCTTTTTGCTCTCGGAGTCCTTAAGCCAGACCTCAATACCAAAAGCCACAACCTGCTCCAAAATTCAGAGCTGTTTACATCCTTACCCCTCTAATTAAATTCACTTGAGTATGGCCAAAGGGAAAAGAATAGCATCACATCAGTGGAGTTTATTTGTAAACCTGTTTTCTTAAAAAAACAACGAGTCTTCAAACTTTAGACCAGATATTAGACAAAACTGTAATTGTTAAACTATGACTTATAACATGTCCCAAATCATTGGTGCTACAGACATTCTAAGCACTCAAATATGTGATTTTTGCCTGGTGAATGATAAAAATAAAAAAAAAATCCCAAACAACGCACTGGCAACCATCCACAACATTCCAGAATCATGATGGCGATTTTTTTTTTTTAACTTAAAATAGTTAAAACCGAAATAAAGAGTTTTATAAAATTATTGGGCACTCAAATGCATGACCTGTTTTTCAGTGCTCAAGACAACTCATCTGTCTCAGAAGAAAAACCCTGAGTTTGCAGGTATGAATTGATTCTACAAGAAACTCTTAAGACATTTGTAAGTTAATGAGACCTGTGAGAGTGTGTTTAAGCAGCTTTAATTCCCTGTGGCAAAATCCATCAGCCGAGGGAGAAAGCCAACAGCAGCAAACACAGCCAAACTCTCTAATACTTTTGAAAGGGTCATGAACAACAATGAAATGTCCTTCAGTCGCGTCAAGGTTTTCAGATGGCACATTATGGTAAAGATTTGAATCAAATACTATAATGGGTGTCAGAAGTGCATCAACTTTAGTAATTTTCAACATCCAATCAAAATATTGCACATATACAGGTGCTGGTCATATAATTAGAATATCATCAAAAAGTTGATTTATTTCAATAATTCCATTCAAAAAGTGAAACTTGCATATTAGTAACTTATATATTATATAAGTATATATTTCAAATATTTATTTCTTTTAATTTTGATGATTATAACTGACAACTAAGGAAAATCCCAAATTCAGTATCTCAGAAAATTTGAATATTGTGAAAAGGTTCATTATTGAAGACACTTGGTGTCACACTCTAATCAGCTAATTAACTCATAACACCCGCAAAGGCCTTTAATTGGTCTCTCAGTCTAGTTCTGTTGGCTACACAATCATGGGGAAGACTGCTGACTTGACAGTTGTCCAAAAGACGACCATTGACACCTTGCACAAGGAGGGTGTCACACAAAAGGTCATTGCAAAAGAGGCTGGCTGTTCACATAGCACATTAATAGAGAGGCGAAGGGAAGGAAAAGATGTGGTGGAAAAAAGTGTACAAGCAATAGGGATAACCGCACCCTGGAGAGGATTGTGAAACAAAACCCATTCAAAAATGTGGGGGAGGTTCACAAAGAGTGGACTGCAGCTGGAGTCAGTGCTTCAAGAACCACTACGCACAGACGTATGCAAGACATGGGTTTCAGCTGTTAGCATTCCATGTGTCAAGCCACTCTTGAACAACAGACAGTGTCAGAAGCCTGGGCTAAAGACAAAAAAGACTGGACTTTTTGTCTGAGTGGTGCAAAGTTATGTTCTCTGATGAAAGTAAATTTTGCATTTCCTTTGGAAATCAGGGTCCCAGAGTCTGGAGGAAGAGAGGAGAGGCACACAATCCACGTTACTTGAGGTCCAGTATAAAGTTTCCAAAGTCAGTGATGGTTTGGGGTGCCATGTCATCTGCTGGTGTTGGTCCACTGTGTTTTCTGAGGTACAAGGTCAACACAGTCGTATACCAGGAAGTTTTAGAGCAATTCAGGCTTCCTGCTGCTGACCAACTTTATGGAGATGCAGATTTCATTTTCCAACAGGACTTGGCACATGCACACAGTGCCAAAGCAACCAGTACCTGGTTTAAGGACCATGGTATCCCTGTACTTATTTGGCCAGCAAATCCACCTGAGCTTAACCTCATAGAAAATCTATGGGGTATTGTGAAGAGGAAGATGCAATATGCCAGACCCAACAATGCAGAAGAGCTGAAGGCCACCATCAGAGCAACTTGGGCTCTCATAACACCTGAGCAGTGCCACAGACTGATCGACTCCATGTCATGCCGCATTGCTGCAGTAATTCAGGCAAAAGGAGCCCCAACTCAGTATTGAGTGCTGTACATGCTCATACTTTTCATGTTCATACTTTTCAGTTGGCCAAGATTCCTAAAAATCCTTTCTTTGTATTGGTCTTAAGTAATATTCTAATTTTCTGAGATACTGAATTTGGGATTTACAATCATCAAAGTTATAATCATCTTTATAATAATAATAATAAAACTTTTTGATGATATTCTAATTATATGACCAGCACCTGTAATGTAGAGTGGGGTAAGATGCACCATTTAAGTTGTTGGAATTATTTGGAAGTAAAAAAATACAAAATTGAACTTATGGGTATGCATTTTATGTCAAAATTGTAATCATTTAAAAGTCAAAGTGTTCAGCTAAACACTTGTAGAAACACTTGTAGAAATGCCTCATTAGGCACCAAAATGTAGTTTCTATATGGTGAACAAAAGACCAGACCACAAAAGGTTCAGACACATTTTAATTCTGCAAACAATGCTATATTTTAAAGCAATAAGGAGAAATGGTAACATATTATGAGGAATTTTTTTTTCAAGTTCAGTGGCTATGGCCAAGCTGTGATCTATGCAAAACGCTATTGGCTATTTTGAAAAAGGGGAGAAGCTTCTAGATGTCTCCTGCCCTGTCTTCCAGTTTCATTTGAAATTACGTCAACACAGTGAATAATGCTCTGCATTCCAAGGCACTTCAGTAGGCCTTTAACTTGATTTTCAATTAAGAAAGAAAGAAAGAAAGAAAGACAGAAAGAAAGAAAGAAAGAAAGAAAGAAATAAAGAAAGAAAAAGAAGCAAAGAAGCTTCTGATGAATTCAAAGCATGAAAGATTCAGAAAATCAGTTTCAAGAAACTGGTTTCATTTAAAGGTGATTTTCATAAAGCTCTACAAAGCTCAGGACAAGATCTATTTAAAGGGTTAGTTCACCCAAAAATGACATTTCTGTTATTAAGTACTCACCCCCCAGATAGCAAGAACATTTGAGCCAAATGTGGCTGATAGCTGGCACATCTATAGCCTAGATACGGCATACGGCCAAATGTTCACCATATATGTTTTGCCATGGCTTTAGAGTTTTTATTAACATTAAGTATTATTAAGTATTATTGGTCTAAAAATAGCCTATAACTATAGAGTAGTCTTCATTTCAAATGACAAGGAATTACAATTCTCAATTTTAACTAGCTTAATTAGCTTGCATATCGACAATTAATTTGTAGGCCTACTTTTAAAGCATGACCATATTCAACATCCCTTAATCCTACCTGATAGCTAAACTTAAATGCTACAGCAATACCTTAACTATTAGACTAATAAGCAGTGAATTAGCAGTTTGAGCCAAGTTGCCCCATAATAAAGTGCTGCCAATTTTTGTAATGTTTATTTATAATCATTTGTAATATGATTATAATATGAACATAAATCATTTGTAATATAAATCCTTTGTGCATGTTTTAAACATGACGTTAGATACTATGTTATACTAATCTATTTATTTTTTTATCTTACTTTTTCTTACAGATGGTGATTGAGAAGGATTGGTGAGACAATACTATCAGCACACTCCTTTTGTGTTTAATATTATATATTTAATTAAAAAAAATGACTCAATCAATTTTTGTGTTTAAGAGTGTTTGATTTACTGTTTGATGGATATTTTAAATTTAAAAATCAGGTGTGGTAAATGTGGTTAAATTGTGGCTTTTGGTGATTTTTGGGGCATGTGTCATACAAGAATAACATATAAGGTTCACATATGGCCACGTCTGTTTTTTTTAATTATTTGGCTCACTACTGGTTGAGTTATGGCCCTCTTTTGGTTTAGTTCTAGCTAAAAAGATGTGGGCCAGACCTGGGCCAGCAAACACAAACTAATCTAGGCCACACCTCAGGTGTTTTTTAGGGCCACATCTATGCCAAAGGAAATTTGCTTACTGGGCCTCGTGTCATGAGGGTGTGTATTTAATGACAGAATTTTCATTTTTGGGTTAACTAACCCTTTAAAGAATCTTACAAAGTTTGTATTTCAAAGTTAATTTAGTGAGAAAATATTAATGAGAAAATCCCTCCTCAAGTAAAAAGTAACATCAGGAAGTGTTGATGATGTGTTACTGATTTTACCAGTAAAAAAGGGCCTACATAAGTTATATGTAGTCAGTGATAGAGTGCAAGTATATGTCTCTAATTCTGTAACATAATTCTGTATTTTCAGGTTGAGAATCATGAATATTTTTATTCTGGTGTCACCATTGCGCTGTAAATGCTGGAGAAAGTCCATGCCTATTCAAGTCTGGAATACACCGGAACTAACATCAGCATGATAAAAACTGCTTAAAATGACAGAAACCATCTTTAGAAAAAAATATTTGACATGTAATTTGATTGTCTCACCTCCCATTACATTACACGGCGAGGGCGAGGTTTATAACCTATACTCCATCCAGCCACTTAGGACTCGCTTGATTGTTACACACATACAGTGTCTGAGGGATGCACTGTAATTTAGGCTACTGAAAAAGACATTTAATTACCGCATCTCCGATGGCACATCTGTTCAGTGTGGACGTTAAACATGTCAGCTGTGTGGACACTAGCTCTGGATTGAAAATGTTCATTTCCTGATTTTAATTGGTAATGATATGGTTTCTTAAAGCATTTTTGATTTTTTGATCTTGATTTTCACAACAGGTTGATTTTAAGACAAACCATGTGCAAATTCATAAGTCAACAGTATTGCTTTATTTTCTCTTTAAAACTGCAGTAAACCAAAGACATTCTTGAACCCGCCGTTTTGAAATCGCTGGTGTTTCTGACGGCACAAACTACCTTGAAGCCAATCACATCAACGCTCCGGCGGGCTTTAGCATATCATTAACTGACCGCGCAAGGGAGTCTCTAAAGGTGTGCGATGGTATATGATGCATATTATGATGTTATGATTAACTATTTGCCTTTCTCCACTGGTGTTCTGAGTTGTTCAAAGCGTTTCTAAGGATACTGATTGTTAGAAGGGAACTGTCTGACTCGTGAGGCTTTGTGCTTACTTTTAATATGAAGCAAAGTCTCTACTTAAATTGTGCAGATTATGAAATGAAAACAATAAATACAAATTTTGCACTCTTTAATACAGTGTGAGAGATCACTTCAAGTGGCAGCGTGGATCAAGCATACATGAACCAATCAGCTCATCTCTTCTTTACTACTAGTTACAACATGAAATAATATGGTGACTGGGAGGGGCCATGTTTGGTTCACCTTGTTTTGTTGTGGCCAAGAGATATTAATTCGTGGAACGTCATCTTAACTTGTGCAAAAGTGATAAGTCATGCCCACGAGACCATTTTGTCATGGTAATGGAATCCTTATGTGGTGGCCATGTAAATCGTGGCCTCAAGATCCAATGTTGAGGGAATGACATATTTTTCTTGTACCCAAAACTTCTTTATGTTGAGGGAATGGCATCTATTTCTCATGGGCACAAGTTAAATGCATAAACAATCTGCGCAACCACAGCAACTTGGAATTATCAGAAATGGATAGGTCTCTAACAATATTTATTTTTAATCAAGAAAAAGCGCAGAATTAAGAAATGATTATATTAACATATCACCTTGTATTGTGTAGGATGGTGCATAGCAGTATTGGAATGAAGTTTATCAATAAACGTTAAAAGAATATTCATATATATTATGATCCATCTCATACAACAGTCAAACAGTATATTTAATATTTTACATTATTATTATTTTTTTATTCATTGTTATGTTGTTATGTAGTTGCTTTATTTTCCCCTCGTACCCCTGTATATTAGGCTATGTTGCTTAAAGTAATTAGTTTTTAAATACTGTAAATGCCCAATCATGCCAATAAAGTTTCAACTTTATGTATTTCTATAGACTATAGCCAACAATAGCCTATGTGACAATAAACGAGCGCCTGTTTTTATTTGTTGCCCCTTGTGCCTGTAACAACATTTGAATGAAGTTCAAATAATTTGTTATTAATAATAGACTATATGTTAAAAGAATATTTAAGTGGGTTCAATTCTTAATACAGGCAGGTAAATTTAGGTGGGGGTGTGAATGAACAGTGCCAAGGTACCTAAACCCCCATTCGCTCACGGGTGCTACTCACTGCTCCGGGTGTGTGTCCACGGTTTGCAATGTGTGTGTTCGCTACTCACTGTGTGTGCACAAACACGAATGGGTTAAATGCAGAGAACAAATTATGAGTATACTCATCTTCTTTTATGTTAGGAGAAATAATGTTATTTTGAAGATAATTGGTAAACAAACAGTTTTGGTTACTATTATTTTCCATTGCAAGAAAAAAATGTAGCATGTTCTACTTGGCCTTGGCCATATATACAGTGGGTACAGAAAGTATTCAGACCCCCTTAAATTTTTCACTCTTTTTTATATTGCAACCATTTACTAAAATCATTTAAGTTAATTTTTTCCCTCATTTTTTTCCCTCAGCAACCCATATTGACAAAAACAATTCTTGACATTTTTGCAGATTTATTAAAAAAGAAAAACTGAAATATATCACATGGTCTTAAGTATTCATACACTTTGCTCAGTATTTAGTAGAAGCACCCTTTTGATCTAATACAGCCATGAGTCTTTTGGGGAAAGATGCAACAAGTTTTTCATTCCTGGATTTGTGGATCCTCTACCATTCCTCCTTGCAGATCCTCACCAGTTCTGTCAGGTTGGATAGTAAACGTTGGTGGACAGCCATTTTAGGTCTCTCCAGAGATGCTCAATTGGGTTTAAGTCAGGGCTCTGGTTGGGCCATTCAAGAACAGTCACAGAGTTGTTGTGAAGCCACTCCTTCGTTATTTTAGCTGTGTGCTTAGGGTGATTGTGTTGTTGGAAGGTAAACCTTCGGCCCATTCTGAGGTCCTGAGCACTCTGGAGAAGGTTTGCGTCCAGGATATCCCTGTACTTGGCCACATTCATCTTTCCCTCGATTGTAACCAGTCGTCCTGTCCCTGCAGCTGAAAAACACCCTCACAGCATGATGCTGCCATCACCATACTTCACTGTTGGGACTCCACACATACCGCTTAGAATTAAGGCAAAAATGTTCTATCTTGGTCTTATCAGACTAGAGAATCTTATTTCTCACCATCTAGGAGTCCTTCAGGTGTTTTTTAGCAAACTCCATGCGGGCTTTCATGTGTCTTGCACTGTAGAGAGGCTTTCGTTGAGCCACTCTGCCATAAAGCCCAGACTGGTGGAGGGCTGCAGTGATGGTTAACGTTCTACAACTTTCTCCCATCTCCTGACTGCATCTCTGGAGCTCAGCCACAGTGATCTTTGGGTTCTTCTTTACCTCTCTCACCAAGGCTCTTCTCCCCCGATAGCTAAGTTTGGCTTAAAACTAGTCAAGTCAAGTCAAGTCATCTTAATTTATATAGCGCTTTTTACAATGCAGATTGTGGCAAAGCAGCTTTACATTAATAAGAAAATGGTGTCATTGTGCAGCTTATTCTATATATTATTGATTCATTCCGTTCCAAATATCAGTAGTTATTAGTCTAGTTAATTTATGTATATCAGCACTGCAGAAAACAGTGACGTAATCGTCCGGCTCAGCTCAGTTCGCATACAACGGCGCCAATGCAGGCATATCAAAAACACTGCTGAATATCAAGCAAGTGTCCCCAACGTAAGCAAGCCAAAGGCAACAGTGGCAAGGAACCAAAAAAACCTCGGGAGAAACCAGGCTTAGTCGGGGGGCCAGTTCTCCTCTGGCCAACAGTGAACACTTGTCCGATACTCAGGCAGAGTTACAGGTCTTTAAAACGATTTGGAATCGCAACAGTCAAAATATTTAATCTAGTTCCATCTAGTTTAAGATCTTATGATCACACCGGTATGGGATGGTTTGTTTGGATATGTGCCACTGGCTGATGAGTCGATAAGGTCTTAACAAAGCTCTAGGAAGGGTTCTGGTCGTCCAAAATGTCTTCCATTTAAGGATTATGGAGCCCACAATGCTCTTAGGAACCTTAAGGGCAGCAGAACTTTTTTTGTAACCTTGGCCAGATCTGTGCCTTGCCACAATTCTGTCTCTGAGCTCTTCAGGCAGTTCCTTTGACCTCATGATTGTCATTTGCTCTGACATGCACTGTGAGCTGTAAGGTCTTATATAGACAGGTGTGTGGCTTTCCTAATCAAGTCCAATCAGTATAATCAAACACAGCTGGACTGAAATGAAGGTGTAGAACCATCTCAAGGATGATCAGAAGAAATGGACAGCACCTGAGTTAAATATATGAGTGTCACAGCAAAGGGTCTGAATACTTAGGACCATGTGATATTTCTTTAATAAATCTGAAAAATGTGTCAAAATGGGGTGCTGTGTATACATTAATGAGGGAAAAATTAACTTAAATGATTTTAGCAAATGGTTGCAATATAACAAAGAGTGAAAAATTTAAGGGGGTCTGAATACTATAATACAGAGACATCCTTGATGAAAACCTGTTCCAGAGCACTCTGGGCCTCAGACTGGGGTGAAGGATCAACTTCCAACAGGACAACGAACGAAAGAAGATCCCACAGCCAAGATAACAAAGAAGTGGCTGTGGGACAACTCTGTGAATGTCTTTGACTGGCCCATCCAACCTGATGGAGCTTAACAGGTCCCAGAAACAGGTGTGCCAAACTTGTAGTATCATACTCAAAAAGACTTGAGGCTGTAATTAAGTAGCGAGGTGGGGCCTCCATGGATCAGACTTGTTTGTTCAGCACATCCAACAGATGTTCGATTGGATTGAGTTCTGGGGAATTTGGAGGCCAAGTCAACACCTCAAAAGTTGCTGTTGTGCTCCTCAAACCATTCCTGAGCCATTTTTACTTTGTGGCAGGGAACATTATCCAACTGTAAGAGGCCACAGCCACCAGGAAATATCGTTTCCATGAAAGGGTGTCCATGGTCTTCAACAATGCTTAGGTAGGTGGTATGTGTCAAAGTGTGTGAAAGCCACATGGATGGCAGGACACAAGGATTCCCACAATAACATTGCCCAAAGCATTGCACTGCCTACGCCAGCTTGCCTTCTTCCCATCCTAGTGCATCCTGGTGCCATGTGTTCCCCAGGTAAGTAACGCACACACACTCGGCCATCTTTCAGCGGTGGACAGGGGTCAGCATGGGCAACCTGACTGGTCTGCGGCTACGCAGACCAATTCACAACAAACTGCAATGTACTGTGTATTCTAACACCTTTCTATCAGAACCAGCATTAACTTCTTGAGCAATTTGAGCTACAGTATCTGGTCTGTTGGATCGCTCCCCACGTGCATCAATGAGCCTTGGCCATCCCTGCCACCGGTTCACCACTGTCCCTTCCTTGGACCACTTTTGATAGATACTGGCCGCTGCAGTTTGGGAACACTCCATTGGAGTTGCTCTGACCCAGTCGTCTAGCCATCACAATTTGGCCCTTGTCAAACTCGCTTAATTCCTTACGCTTGCCTATTTTTCCTGGTTGTAACATATCAACTTGGAGTACAAAATGTTCACTTACTGCCTAATATATCCCACCCACTAAGAGATACCAAGATGAAGAGATCAGTGTTAATCACTTCACCTGTCAGTGGTCATTATATTATGCCTGATCTGTGTATATAATATGCAGTATAATTTGAAGTCAGAATGCGATTGTATGCAAGTTTTTGTCTTGTAAACATAATAGAATAATAGACTAATTTGCTCAATAAAATTGCAGTGCATTGGCACAACTTTCCCAAATTTGTGGTGAACAATTTTAAGGGGCCATTCACCCAAAAATTAAAATTCTGTCATTTACTCACCCTCATGTTGTTTCCCAACTTGTTTGACCTACTTTCTACTGTGTAACAAAAGAGGATATTTTGACAATTGTCACAGTGTTTTCTTTCTATTTTATTTATTTTTTTGTCCTTAGAATGGAAGATAATATTAAACAAAGCTGTTTGTTTACCAGTTATCTTCAGAATATCTTATTTTATGTTCCTCAGGAGAAGAATGATGACAATTTTCAATTTTGTGAGGACTATACCTTGAACTAATGGCAGATCTTACCCTAATGTCTACTAAAAAGGATTTGGAGATAGGGAGACGGCAAGGTTTTTTTTGCTGTCTGTAACGATGAACAAGCTGCAGTTCTCCTCCCTCACTCCGGATAGAGTTTGGATGGATGAAAAAGGTGACTTTTACCAGAGTCGTCAGAAGAACATGCCACAGGTGGGTGCATGGAAATAACTCAACAGTTGCTGATTGCAATTTCTTCACATTCTTCTCAGTTTGAGCTTCGGAGGCATTCAATTGTTTATGCAGCCAGCCGTGATGGAGATCCCCTGCTGGGCTAAAAACTACAAATTTACTGTCACTCAAGTTTCAATTCAACATCATTTATTTCAGTCCTCACAGACACTTTTTCAGTATAATTTACAAAATATAAATAAATAACAAAGGTGTAAGCATTAAGTTCTTAATGCAGACACAACCAACAAAAACACCAAGTAGAAATCCAGGATAGATAGATAGCTAGATAGATAGATAGATAGATAGATCTCTTATCTTCTTTTGTTGTTTTATGATCTCAGAAATGGCCATCTGTTCTTGTGTTTCAGTGTCACATCCAGCTGCACTCACTTCTACTTAATATTTGAACATTTGGACCATGTGGACAGACAGCACATTATATTTATGAGGAGCATTTATAGTGGCAACCTACAAGAAGATTGTCTTTTAATGTCTTCGCAATGGGTTCGAATGGCAAAGATTTTGTTTGTATTCAGTGCATGTGACAGCAAGAAAATGGAAAAACTAAGCATCAGTGAGTAAGGCTATTCACCCCCGCTGAAAGAACATGCAGATTTCATTCTGTGTGTGAGAGAGAAAGAGTATGTGTGTGTGTGTGTGTGTGTGTGTGTGTGTGAGTTTTGTGTAAGTCTGTTTATGCATGTGGGTGTATGCGGGTGTATAAGCTGTATATTACTGTGTGTTTGTGGTTTTCCTTAATGTCCATGCTTCTGCATGTCATTGTGTGTGCATGCACTATTTTCCCCAGTAAGCAGGATATACAGCCCTCCCAGAGGACAGACCTTAGAGGGAGCAAGCAAGTAAGAACCAGGCTTAGTGGAGATCCAGGGGAGAGAGGGGGATTTCTGACAACTCAAGCCCAGTGGGGAGTGAGGGAGCTGGGCTAAAAGAGCAGAAAGAGGGAGGGTGGGAGTCTGGATCTCAGCTTTACTGATGTACAGACCAGCAGTGAAGAGATGGATGTGAGATAGGAAAGAAAGAGAAATAAAAGGAGGATGAGACACGAGAGAGTGAGGAACAGACGTTATTACTTTTTTGATGCTGTTCTTTTTTCTTTTTTAAGCTTTCTTTCACACATAGCTGTCTCCTCTAACACCATATTCAACATATGCAGAGAGTGAGAGAATAATATGGAGGGTAGATGTTTTAAGCAGCATTTATGAAAAGCTGATTCACTGTAAATGCAGGGCAAAATTAAAGACCTGAGCAAAATGAAAGGACTAAAAGCAAGCACACACACATTCAATTAGCTGTCAGTGTAAGGTCATATCATAGTCTTTAATCTATTGATTGAAAAGCTAATCATAATTTTTACAGTCTAACCAAACAGCAACATGAAAGAAATGTTTTGCATCTTTAAAATAAAAAACAACATGGTTTATTTAATGTATTGTTTTTCCAAATGAGGACAACCCCAGATTTTGTAGCTACGTAAACGTAACTCCTGTGTTATTTTTTAAAAGGTTTCGATTTAGATTTTATTTTAATATTTTCTGTTTTCATTTTAATTTTAGTAATTTTGTTGTGTTTTTGGAATTTTTATTAAGTTATTGATTTTTAAAAATGTATCCATAAGTATATTAATATATTAACATACATATATATATATATTATAACTACAATATACATATATTATACATATTATATATACATATCTATGTATGTGTGTGTGTGAGTGTGTTCTCATAAAACATGGAAAACCAATGTGTGTGTGTGTGTGTGTGTGTATGTGTGTGTGTGTGTGTGTGAGAGAGAGAGAGAGAGAGAGAGAGAGCGAGAGAGAGCGAGAGAGAGAGAGGAGGTGAGTGAGCAAATATCCACCTTGTTCACACACACACACACACACACACACACAATAACAATAGGCTTGGATATAGAGAGGGGTGGGTGATTGGCTAATATAAAAGGCCAGTTGTTAGTTTGCATTTATTATTGATTTAACGTAAAGAAATGTAGAAACAACAAGCAAGTATTAAATGTCAATGATACTGGGAAAAAATGCTCTTTAGATTGAATGCTGAATATTTTGTTGCAGGGCTTTTTTTTACTTCTTTCTCTGAAGGTCTAGTACGTGTGCAAGTCCAACATGTTAAGACTAGAAGCAAAACTAAACAACTTAATAGTGTGTTTAGTGTCATTATAATAATTGGGGTTTGCAATTAAAACTGGTCATAAAGGTCTGCCTGGAAAGCAAACATTCAGACTTCACTGCCTCAATGGAAATTAAACATTAAGCATTTTAACACTACAGTTTTCTTACAACACTACACTACATTTATGACATCATTTTACTTTTATATTTGTATATAAAGGTGCTGGTAATGTAATTAGAATATAATCAAAAAGTTAATTCATTTCATCAATTCCATTCAATAAGTGAAACTTGTGTATTATATTCATTCATTACACACAGACTGATATATTTCAAATGTTTATTTCTTTTAATTTTGATGATTAAAACTTTGATGATTATAAATCCCAAATTCAGTATCTCAGAAAATTAGAATATTACTTCAGACCAATAAAAAGAAAGGATTTTTAGAAATCTTGTCCTACTGAAAAGTATGAACATGAAAAGTATGAGCATGTACAGCACTCAATACTGAGTTGGGGCTCCTTTTGCCTGAATTACTGCAGCAATGCGGCATGACATGGAGTCGATCAGTCTGTGGCACTGCTCAGGTGTTATGAGAGCCCAAGTTGCTCTGATGGTGGCCTTCAGCTCTTCTGCATTGTTGGTCTGGCATATTGCATCTTCCTCTTCACAATACCCCATAGATTTTCTATGAGGTTAAGTTCAGGCAAATTTGCTGGCCAATTAAGAACAGGGATGCCATGGTCCTTAAACCAGGTACTGGTTGCTTTGGCACTGTGTACATGTGCCAAGTCCTGTCGGAAAATAAAATCTGCATCTTCATAAAGTTGGTCAGCAGCAGGAAGCTTGAAGTGCTCTAAAACATCCTGGTATACGGCTGTGTTGACCTTGTACCTCAAAAAACACAGTGGACCAACACCAGCAGATGACATGGCACCCCAAACTGACTGTGGAAACTTTATACTGGACCTCAAGCAACGTGGATTGTGTGCCTCTCCTGTCTTCCTCCAGACTCTGGGACCCTGATTTCCAAAGGAAATGCAAAATTTACTTTCATCAGAGAACATAACTTTGGACCATTCAGCAGCAGTCCAGTCCTTTTTGTCTTTAGACAGCTGAAACCCATGTGTTGCATACGTCTGTGCGTAGTGGTTCTTGAAGCACTGACTCCAGCTGCAGTCCACTCTTTGTGAATTTCCCCCACATCTTTGAATGGGTTTTGTTTCACAATCCTCGCCAGGGTGCGGTTATCCCTATTGCTTGTACACTTTTTTTTTTAATCTTGCAAGGTGTCAACGGTCGTCTTTTGGACAACTGTCAAGTCTGCAGTCTTCCCCATGATTGCATAGCCTACAGAACTAGACTGAGAGACCATTTAAGGTGTTGCAGGTGTTTTAAGTTAATTAGCTGATTAGAGTGTGACACCAGGTGTTTTTAATTTTTTTAACCTTTTCACAATATTCAAATTTTCTGAGATAGTTAATTTGGGATTTTCTTTAGTTGTCAGTTATACTCATCAAAATGAAAAGAAATAAACATTTGAAATATGTCAGTCTGTATGTAATGAATGGATATAATATACAAGTTTCACTTTTTGAATGGAATTAGTGAAATAAATCATCTTTTTGATGATATTCTAATTATTTGACCAGCACCTGTATGTGAGTGTTATTTTACATTATACATTTAAGAGTGAAAAAAGGAAAGTCTAATTTTCCTCTTCCATTTTAATCCCATCAGTGACAAATTAGATCCATTCCTTATGCTGAACATATTGTGAACAAATGGAGTCAGTGCAATTCTCAGACATATTTGATGATGTTTGCTGAACTCAGAATGAACTTGATTTGATGTTTAGGACTGAGAATACTGACTCACTGCTACAAACACAGCTCATTTTTATTACTTTTTAGCAGCACTAATGAGCAAAAGAGACATTGTCAATTTAACAAGCAGAAAGAATAAAGAAACTTTTTATTTTTCTTTAACTGTTTTGTTAAATGTATCATTGTTCCCTGAGCTGAAATATTGCTGAGGATGTAGTAATTTAAATAACTTCTTATTTGTACATGATATGGACAACATGTTCAAATAAAACTGTACTGGAGCATCTTTGGGAAGTTAGGGTATTTGAAGTATAGACAAAAAAGAATTTTTTTTTACACATATCCATTCAGACTGGACATGTGCCATGCTCTGCTAATTGACGACTGCTAGGTTTTGTACAGCGAATGTCCTGATGTATTATGCAGGGCTGTGATTTCATCAAAATCAATTGAAAGGTATAAAAATGATTGACGGGCTGGAGTCTCTTTAAGGTAAATCAGTTCGCAGAGCAGCCATCTTGGCAACAGCCCCCAGGCAGCTATTTTTTATCTAGGCAATAGGCATGTAGGTACAGATCTAATAGAATTGAGGAAAACAGAAATCTCTGCAACTGTTTGTCCAGATTACTTTTCAATAACATGTCAAGTCAACAATGATAAATCAAACATTTTGCTTCGTTAGTTCAAATTACACTAAAAACAGGCATGCATATTCTGGAAAAAATGGCAGCACTGCATTTCTCCCATTCATGCTGCCACGAGTTGTCTGTCTTTTCTTCTTACTACTGTTTTGTGAATACCACAGGGCCCTGGCATTCACATGTGAGTTCAGCTCTTTGCTTTGCTATGACCCTTGCTGCAGTTTACTGTTAAATCACATTTACCATTACCAGATAACAGACATAATCTCACTAACAGGCACCCAATGAGATTTCGTCCATCGACTTAGTACCGAATTCACCAAACTGCCACCAACCAAACACGTAGAAAAAAATCAAAATCCATATATTATATTCAGACTCACCAACAAATTCTCCTTCAGTCAAATCCTCCTAAAATGAGAGCTTGACTGAGAAATCACCGTGGCACACTATGATACCTTTGACTAGAGATTATCTGACAAACAAAAAATGTATTGCGGTTTCTACAAAAAAATATCAAGCAGCCCAACTGTTTTCAACGTTGATAATAAGAAATGTTTCTTGGGCACCAAATCAGTATGTAGAGTAGAGCAGGTATGACGACAAAACCTGAAAGACCAATTCGTAGCAGGATCAAATTATATTCAAATTCAAGTTAATTTAATTCCATCTACATGGTAATTATAATATTCGTTTATTGGTATTTTAATATTTATTGGTGTTAATAGTGTGTGTATTAGTCGTTGCACAAAATTCAGTCGTTGGAAAGTAAAACAACCTTTTTTTTTCGTGGCTCTTGTCGTGTGCGTAAGTTTGGTAAGATCAGTCTTTGGTTCAGGGTTAGACTCTGGGGTTTGATAATGAATTGTTTGGGCGGTTGTATGATTACAACTCCAGCTGGTCTCGGTGTTCTCCTACAGAGAAACACTTTGTAAATCTTTAGTACTGAGTTTTAAAAGATCTGGCCGCAGCAGGGAGCCTTCTAAGGGTTAACAAAGGAAAGTCAGAGTGAGAGAGAGAGAGTCTTTCGGTTTGATCTCTTGCCCCATAGAGACGTGTGGAATTGTGGGATAGCAACAGCCTCTTTCCCACATTTGTATCTCCATGGTAACGCCCCACAGGGAGGTGGAAGGGTGGAGGTGAGCTAATCTCTAAGTCGATACAGAAGAATGTTCAACTCTAACTAAACTCTGAGAGTGGGGAGAGTTAATCTATTCTTTCTTCCAACTCAATGGGTTGTGTGTGTATTGCATGTGTGTATTTTGTGTGTGTTGTGTTACAACTAAGAGACAGAAGACGACTCCATGTAACCAGCAAAATACTTAATCTAACCAGAAGCTTTATACAGAAATATATATATATATATATATATATATACAGTACTGTGCAAAAGTTTTAGGCAGGTGTGAAAAAATGCTGTAAAGTAAGAATGCTTTCAAAAATAAACTTGGTAATAGATTATATTTATCAATTAACAAAATGCAAAGTGAGTGAACAGAAGAAAAATCTAAATCAAATCCATATTTGGTGTGACCACCCTTTACCTTCAAAACAGCATCAATTCTTCAAGGTACACTTGCACAAAGTCAGGGATTTTGTAGGCATATAGTTAGGTGTATGATTAAACAATTATACCAAACAGGTGCTAATGATCATCAATTCAATATGTAGGTTGAAACACAATCATTAACTGAAACAGAAACAGCTGTGTAGGAGGAATAAAACTGGGTGAGGAACAGCCAAACTCAGCTAACAAGGTGAGGTTGCTGAAGACAGTTTACTGTCAAAAGTCATACACCATGGCAAGACTGAGCACAGCAACAAGACACAAGGTAGTTATACTGCATCAGTAAGGTCTCTCCCAGGCAGAAATTTCAAGGCAGACAGGGGTTTCCAGATGTGCTGTCCAAGCTCTTTTGAAGAAGCACAAAGAAACAGGCAACGTTGAGGACCGTAGACGCAGTGGTCGGCCAAGGAAACTTACTGCAGCAGATGAAAGACACATCATGCTTACTTCCCTTCGCAATCGGAAGATGTCGAGCAGTGCCATTAGCTCACAATTGGCAGAAAACAGTGGGACCCTGGTACACCCATCTACTGTCCGGAGAAGTCTGGTCAGAAGTGGCCTTCATGGAAGACTTGCGGCCAAAAAGCCATACCTCTGACGTGGAAACAAGGCCAAGCGACTCAACTATGCACGAAAACACAGGAACTGGGGTGCAGAACAATGGCAGCAGGTGCTCTGGACTGATGAGTCAAAATTTGAAATATTTGGCTGTAGCAGAAGGCAGTTTGTTCGCCAAAGGGCTGGAGAGCGGTACACGAATGAGTGTCTGCAGGCAACAGTGAAGCATGGTGGAGGTTCCTTGCAAGTTTGGGGCTGCATTTCTGCAAATGGAGTTGGGGATTTGGTCAGAATTAATGGTATCCTCAATGCTGAGAAGTACAGGCAGATACTTATCCATCATGCAATACCATCAGGGAGGCATCTGATTGGCCCCAAATTTATTCTGCAGCATGACAACGACCCCAAACATACAGCGAAAGTCATTAAGAACTATCTTTAGTGTAAAGAAGAACAAGGAGTCCTGGAAGTGATGGTATGGCCCCCACAGAGCCCTGATCTCAACATCATCGAGTCTGTCTGGGATTACATGAAGAGAGAGAAGCAACTGAGGCTGCCTAAATCCACAGAGGAACTGTGGTTAGTTCTCCAAGATGTTTGGGCCAACCTACCTGCCGAGTTCCTTCAAAAACTGTGTGCAAGTGTACCTAGAAGAATTGATGCTGTTTTGAAGGCAAAGGGTGGTCACACCAAATATTGATTTGATGTAGATTTTTCTTCTGTTCACTCACTTTGCATTTTGTTAATTGATAAATATAAACTATTAACATGTCTATTTTTGAAAGCATTCTTACTTTACAGCATTTTTTCACACCTGCCTAAAACTTTTGCACAGTACTGTATATATATATATATAAGTATTCAGACCCCCTTAAATTTTTCACTCTTTGTTATATTGCAGCCATTTGCTAAAATCACTTCAGTTAATTTTTTTTTTTCCTCGTTAATGTACACACAGCACCCCATATTGACAGAAAAAATTCTTGACTGAAGTACATTTTATATTCCAGAGACAGATCTTACCTTTTAGTCCACTATAAACATTTTGTTCCTTATTCCAAACTAAATAAATCAAGACCTGGTCCGAGATGTAATAGTGATATCCGATTCATGAAATCTTTATTTTGAGCTGATAGTTTTTGATGAACCTGTTGAATTCATGAACAGATTGCACTGTTCAATTCATTCTCAAATTGGACTTATAAGACTACAGTGTGCAGAGGACTTGACTGAAGCCAAGTTAATTTTGTCGAATTTTAGCATTGTTTATTGTAAATGAAAAATCATATTAAGTTATAAACTTATGTAAGGTGCTTAAGAATGAAAAGGTTGCTGTAAAAAGACAAGCTGATAAAAGAATTGTTCACTAATAATGGAAATCCTGTCATCATTTACTCACCCTCACAAATGATGAAAGAAATTCTCTCAAGTATCCCTTTAATAGTCTAGACATGTTTTGTTAATAAAATTAAACATTTGCTTATTTGCAGGTGATACATTTAATGTCTTCATCCACTAATGTATTTTTTCTCATTTCTTTTTTTTCTGAGAGCTGGCTGTTTGATAATTTTATCGAGGACATATACTTTTACTGGCGTAAAATTTCATTAGAATCTATATTTTAACTCTGGTATTTTCTCCCAATAATCACCTTTCACATACAGTTGGTCTGATTTAATTACCAATATGGATGTTTTCCTCAGTTCTACTCAGTAATAGGCTCGACAGTTACCTCTCTAGGCTATACTGAGATTAAAGGACTGTCACAACGTCTTTGAGTTCTAGGAGCAACAGTATCAAAGTTGTGGCTACAGAGAGAGAGAGAGAGGGATGAGGTGTGGAAGCCACAAGAAAAGAGTGGTAGCGCTTTTACACCGCGAAGAGAGATAGGTAGGGGATTTCTTTTATATTTTATTATTTGCTTTCCATGATTGATTGCTTTTATGCAGGCCAGTTTAGACAGGAAAGTGAAGAATGAAATTAAGATATGATGCCGGCCAGATTTGAACCTGCATCCCATTGATCATCACAGGTCTCATTCTCTCCTACTAATCTCCATTTTTCAGTGTATTCCATGTCATATGTAGACATTATGACAGTTCATAAGAATGGGAAGAAGGAGGCAGGAACCGGTGAACATTCAATGTAACTTTAATATCAAAATAAACAAACAACAAAACGACAGTACAATGGCGGCAGTTCCTACATACACGCAAAACATAATAAAACACAACATAAAATCAAGGCCGGGTCCTCACTCGTCTTCGCACCTCTTTTATGCTTCCGGAGCTCCTCCGTGAGAGATACGAGACCGGTGCAGTGCGCAGCTGACGCTCATTATCAATCACATCTCTGGCCTCACGCCGTTCCCTCAAGGCTCTCGCCCGCCCTACTCGTCACATAGTATTAAAGTCATATTATGCTTTTTCAGATATTACCTTTCATGCAGTGTAATGTAGCTGTTTGTGAATATAAAAGACCAGGAAAGTTTTAAAGATCAAAGTGCACAATATATAAAGTCATGTCTCGCAAAAGAAAGAATCCTTTCTGAACTGCAGAAATGAGTAGTCAGTAATTCTAGTCTCACTTCTGTAAATGTAAGAATGTAACAAATTTGCATAATGCCAGCCAATGGTCTGGTAGCCTATTGGCTACTCACAAACAGCGACCTACATTGAGTTGAATAACTAGTTCTTCCAATGTTTCAATGTTTCCAATGACTCATGCTTAAATTGATATGGTAAATTCAATGCTATCATTACTGTCCTTACATTGTGTATAATAGCTAAAGACGGAGGAAGCCTCCAGAGCTGCATTTCAGATAATGTAATGGGTATTTCATTAATAACACATGCTGTAAGCAGTAGACCAATCACAACAGACTGGGCCATTTGACCAATCAGAGCAAAGTAGCCTCATGGAAAGGAGAGATTTAGAAAGACAGATATTCGAACGAGTTAATTTAGACTGCCTGAAAAAAGAGGTGAGGTTCAATGTGTATTATAAAAAAATAAAATTGTTTGTTGACCTTTGATGCATGTAAACATGTTGTAGGAGACTTCCAAAGCAAAATCAGAAACCTTTAAAATAGCATGATAGAGACACTTTAACATGACAAAAAGAATCCATGATTGAAAGAAAATTTGTCATTGACATCTATACCTGAGGTCTGAAAAGAATGTAAACACTTCTACTCTGGTTCTAAGAAAACCCCCACATTCACATTCAGAAGGTATATGAATGCAAGCACGGAATACAGGAAAGCATGGGCAGTGTGAATGAACAAAATCGCGCAAAATTTCTGAAACAACTTTGTGTGAAAGAGCCTGTATCATCTTTTGGAATAGTGTTCATTGTATCTTCCTCTGGGTGTGAAATTCATAAGTACATGTTTACAGCATTCAAACTCCGATCAAAATAATCTAAAGATTTTTTTTGTGAAAGATGAGACACTGCTCAACTAGAATGAGTGAGGAAAACCAAGGTCAACATCTCAGATGTTCTGCCATTTATTGAGAATGAAGCTATCATGAAGCCATTTGGGAAAAGATTGTGTCAAGATCTGAAAATGCTGCTCTGAATCATGTTCTCTGAGAACAGACAGGCGTACAAACTTTGACCCTCCCTAATAAACCTGTAAAGGTTTCTTTTTGTGTTGCTCATAGGGGAGATCTCAAATGTTGTGTATGTCAGCTCTGAAACTCTACAGCGCTTTGAATGTGTGGATATAGACGACAAACAGCCTGTATCGCTTCCCACATACACAACCAATCAGAAATGAGTGACATTTAAATTCCCTGAGCATAAGGCAACTGAAAATACTGAGAGAGGAAAAGACCACAGTAGGAGCAGGCAAGTAACCCGACGTGACTCTGAGAGCTGGGACTGTGTGTGTGTGTGTGTGTGTGTGGGGACTTGTGTCAGCAGAGGGGCTAGCTGATGGAACGTCAGAGGCTGCAGATGAAGGGATGAGAAATGACGATGAGCCGAGCTTGGCTGTGTGACACTGGTCGAAAGCGTGTGAGGGAGATGTGAGCTCTGTAGATCAGATTAATCTTTACTCAGATGAGACGAAAGAGAAAAACATCAAGGCTAGGTATTTTTTTTTCCTGATAAGTTTGTTGCTGCTGTCCATTGGGCACAAAGATTGAGGGGCTACAAATTCAGTTCAGACTTTGTGCAGCACCTTTTGTGCAAACAGTGCAGTATGATGTGCTAGTAAATTTGCAATAAATAAATACACAAGTAAATCCTTTGTGTCATATTTCTGTCAACAGAAGGTTTGTAATAAAAATAAAATATAATATTTGATTAATCTCTTTCAAAACAGAATTAAATCAAAATCATTTAATTACCTTTATCATAAATTATTTTTTGTCTTTACCAGAATGGTTTTTGGATGACTGTTGATGTAGTGGGGCAAAACAGATATACTGCAAAAGATGTGGTGTCAAGCCTTTGAGAGGCTGTTTATTTTGAATAAGTCAACATTAATGTGAAAAATGGGGGAAATAGTGTGTCCAAAGGGTTTGCTTTGCAGAAAATGAAAGGTTGTGTATTGTCAACATAGGCTGGTTGGTGTGGGTCCCGCAACATCAGGGAACAGAGTTCAGAATTTTAAAGGAGACACATCTTTTCTGAGTGTTCGGAATCAGAACACACCGCCAGAAGAACACCTTTACGGTGCCCCTCCTCTCCCATCTGCTGTAGTCAGGAGCCTGACTACAAGGAGGTGACCAAAAAGATGGGGCGGCACTAACATAAGGGTAGGCGGTAGCTCAGTTATGCTGGTTAAGAAGCGTGGTGAGGAGACCAGCACATCAACATCCATGATGACAAGCATCCAAATACAAGATATGTTGATCTGTTTATCAGGGTATGGAAAAGTAGGTAAATTCAATATGTTCAGACATTGTTTAAGGTATCGTGGGGTGTGTTTAAACAGGACATGTTCTTGCACTCTTTTTGTATGACCATTCAGAATTGGAAATGCGATTAAAATGCCTTTAAGAAGCAGTACAAACAATAATTGAATGAATTGAAATTACAAGCTTTAAGTTTTACTGGCCTTACGTGGATGGATGGATGGATGGATGGATTTTAATTGTATTTAAATATTTGTGTGTATATGTTAAGTAAATTCCTCTTCTATATATTTCCATTTAAATTCCAATTAACTTCCTGTGCTATATGTTTTTCTCTTATTTCAGCATTTTTAGCCATGAGCACTGCTGTATCAAGTTAAAAAGTTAAACTTTTACAAATCTTAACTTCCTAAAAACGTTTTTTGAATTTAATATTTTTTCATGTCATTACATTGTTTAGAGCATAAGAAACAAATTTAAAAAAATTGGTAACACTTTACAATAAGGTTTATTAGTTAAACATTAGATAATGTATTAACTAACATGAACTAACTATGAGCAATACATTTATTACTGTATTTACTAATCTTCGTTATTGATAGTTAATGAAAATACAGTTGTTCATTGTTTGTTCATGTTAGTTCACAGTGCATTAACTAATGTTAACAAGATTTTAATAATGTATTAGCAAATGTTGAAATTAACATTAACAAAGATTGATAAATGCAGTAGAAGTGCAGTTCAATATTAATTCATGTTAATGCAGTTAACTAATTTTAACGAAAGAACCTTCTTATGAAGTGTCATCAAAAAATACAGCTTTTCAAAAAAGATTTTTTTCTCATGTTATGCTATGTCCTCGTAAGTGGACACCAGGACTCTTACTTTAAAAAATAAAATGACATGAAATAACATGTCTAGGCAAAAACAATAGAATTTTTTCCAATAATGTTTTAGGTTTCAGGATCGATTTTTTTAACAAAACTTTGTTTAAAGATGATTCTCAACTATGTTAAGAAAGATTTAATGGAATTAATTGATCTACCATTTTACATTAGGCAAAATGACCAAACATGGGTTCTCCTATTTAATGCAATGTATCTATACACTGTATCGAATTTGTATATTCATGTGAGCCACATGTAATGAAAAAAGAAGTGTAATAATGGGAGAAATAGTTGGCATGCCTGATAAACATGAATTAAGTCCTGGTGTCCTCTACTGTGAAGATGTATGAAACCAATGCCCTGTTTTCTAACAGAAAGTCATATTTTGATTAGAAACCCCATAACATTTTATTGAGATGTTTATTTATAACAAACAATTTGAGAATTAGTCAGATTTAAATGCTAATTACAAAATATCACATTTCCATGAGAGTGCTAAATTTGATTGTGACGAGCAGGGCGGGCGAGAGCCGTGGGGGAACGGCGCGAGGCCAGTGACGCGAGTTTTAACGAGCTTCAGGTGCTCGGCGCACCGGTCTCGAGTCCCCCACGGAGGAGCTCCGGAAGCATAAAGGAGGAGCGACGACAGTGAAGGACGAGAGAGGACCAGGCCTGGATTTTATGTTGTGTTTTATTTTGTTTGTGTGGGCGGCAGTCGCCGTGAGGAACTGCCGCCCTGCTACTTTTTGTTTCATTGTTGGTTTATTTGTTAATTAAAGCCAGTTCCCGCCTCCTTCTTCCCTTTCTACGAACTTTGTTACACTGATCATTCAGTCATTTTTAAAGACCAAGGAGAAGTTGATGTCCTTGAGAAAACCCCGAACATTTGGTATCTCTGAAAAACTCTGAATGTGCTCTTTACAGGACATCAAGACCTAAAACTGAGCCATGTATGCAGTGAGAGAAATTCACTAAAATATAATGTCCTTGTACGTGGACAGAGGGAAACAGGAGGTTAAGAGACCTACTTTTTGCATTGGTTTTACTGCACTATGTCTGTTTTGGAGCACAAGAACTCACCCTCTGTGAACAACCCCTCAGAGAACCTGATATCTTCTGAGGCCTGTTCCATAGTCGGGGACAGTACATCCTCTTAAATGTTAGTTTTGACTGTTAGAACAGGTTTAGAAGACCACAGAGACCTGTTTGTAATAAACTTCCCTAGCTTATTAGATATGGGTTGAGCTGCAAACACATTAAGGGATCTGAACACCAGTAAACCAAAATCAATTTGAGATTTACTAATCAAGGGTGTGTAATGCAATAAAGCTAACATTTAGGGCCCTTTCTTGAGAATGCCAGATATGGCACTGCAAATGTCCAGCATGCCGACTGGCTGAAACAAATAGTATGAGATGTAATGTATTTTAGACTGAAATGCTGCGGGGAGGAAGAGTTAAATAAATGCTTGATGGGATTTACTGGAAATTTCACGCTTTGCAACGTCCACTGCTTCTGCTACTGCTTCCTGTTCATCCCTTTTGTTCACATGGAGATTTTATGCACGAAATAATGTTAATGAGAGAAGGAGGGAGCAAGGTTTCAGAACTTCCTCCCTCTTTCACTCCGTCCCTTTCGTTCCCTCTCTTCTAATTGCAATGCATACACATTAAGCAATCCATATTTTCAGACCTACTCGCTCTCTCTCTCACTCTCTTTTTATCTCTTTTTCACCTAATTGCATGCACACATTAACATATATTTCCATTCGGGCTAAAAGCACTGGCTTTGTCTGCTGCCGAATATCAAGAGAATGTTCCTGCATGTTTATGAGTGATGGAGACGTGGGACATCTATGAACAGAAAATGACATTTTGTTCACATTGGAAACAGAATGTAAATGGGGAGCTGATGTTACAAACTGTGCCTGTGTGTGTATGTGTGTGTGTGTGCGTATGTGTGTGTTTTTGTGTGTGTGTGTGTGTGTGTGTGTATGTGTGTGCGTGTGTGTGTGTGTGTGTGCAAAAGAGTTTTGGCATTATTTATTGACATGGAACGAAGGCAGCCTTAAGAAATCCAGCATATTCTCTGCCATCTCACGATCAGGGATTAGCCAAGTCTGCATGGGCAAGCATACACACACACACACTCTATCTTTGTCACACACTCAGAAAAATGCAATCACTTAAACTCCAAGTAAGGCAAAGACCTCATATGCATGCAAACACACGTTAAAATAATTAACTCAAGTAATTAGTCATTCCCATTTAAGGTATGACATTACATTAGAGCGAGAGAGAGAGAGCCATCGACTGTGGAAGCAGAAATCAACTCGCAGACACTCGGTCACCATGGGAACCACTGATGCGCCCGACAGGGGGTCACACATGATCAGGTCAGCCCAGAGCCCTCTTATCGACTTGTGCTGTTTACAGATTTCACTTTGTTTCTCCGTCTCACATCCGTGCGACGGGGGGCCACAATGTTTTTATAGGAAAGAAATGACATTGTCCTCTAAAAGCTGACAAGCCTTTGATTTTTCTGACTCCCATTCTTTGTGGTCTTTCCTGATGAAATGTCCTGTGGTGTGATGTGGCGCTCTGATCTAGGACCAGCTGTTCAGCCTAAACATTATCAGAGAAAGCACATGGCCGCTCTTAGACCGGTGGACATAGGTAGCCAGTGAATGAATTGCTGCATGTGAGAGGAAAGAGAAATTCGCTGTTTCCATTATTAAAGCTGAGGTATTGAACAGGCAAACGGACTAGAAAAGACCACACTCACACTACAAGAAGTTTTAAAGTTTTGGTGTAAGAAAGAAAGAAAGAGATAAAAAGAAAGAAAACCATAAGATGGGGCCCCACCCATGTCTGTAGTAGTAATCACTATGTTAAACGGTCAAAATGTATTTTTATAAATATATATATCATCTGTGGAAGGCTTAGGGTAATAAAATGTTCATCCAACTATTATATTCAGTCCAAATGAAATATTACAATGTCCTACCTCTCAACGTTTTCACATACCCTCGAGTACCTTGTTCGCACAGACATCATACGTCATCAGAACGTTTCATGCTATGCAGAGTTTATGTAGACAGACGCCAATCACGAGCACCACAACCAAAACAGCAGCCACATTTTAAAGTTCCCAACGAATCAAAACAATGAGCTTATGTGCTTATCAGTGTCCCCTTTGCTCACTGTGTGAGAACATGATGTGTGGCGTGAGAGCGCATGGCTTGTCGGATGTAGCAACATTTACCATTTTACCATAACTAAAGGGGGCGGGTCTTAACGAAAGGGTCAATGAAGAGAATTCAACCCGTGACGTTCTATCCAGAGCTGTTCACGTCCTCAGAATCTGAATTATGCGTTTCCACGTCAACAGTTTCAACACCGAAATGAATCTGTAACAGTACAAGCTCTCTAAATTCTTTACATTCATTATTATTGTAATCTTATATGCTTTGAGACATGAGATAGTTTAATGTGGTCTCTTGTACCGCTTTGCAGAGAGCAGCTGTGTGTGTGTGTGTGTGTGTGTACCTTCATGCATTTTGGCGGAGGTGTGGCTTTGGAGACGCTCTGAAGGGAGGGGGGATGTTATACAAGCCTCTTCAAAATTGTCCAATTGCACCTTTAACTTTTTAAATAAATCTTTAAAACTCTTCTTAAAAAAACACTTTTACAGTAAAAATTAAAGTGGTACGATATAATTTCGTAATATTGATACTTGATCTGGTCGACAATGTGCATTATACAGTTCGGCAGATCACAGTGTGATGTGAAGTATGGAAAATGTTGACAAAAGATTAATTTGTCAGCACAAAGCCACTGAAGAGATGTTTTCATTTAATGAGATATTTATTATTAATCCACATAAATGTCAGTCTTGAAAATGCCCTTTTTCCCTCTGCAGATCGTGTATTTAACTGCAGCAGCGCCAGCACAAGCGCTCAGTGTGTGCTCAGGGACTCTGCGTCTGACAGCCACAGCACGTTTTTCTTCCAAAGGGCTACAGAGAACAAGCTCTGAACTTTAATAAGAGATGGTCTAAATGCATTCATAATTTTATATAAGATGGAAGACGGTGGAATAGTGAAATGTATTATTACAGTATGATCTTGCATTGGTTCATAATTCATCATTTGGTTTATGCTTAAGCTTATATATAGTTACAAAGACTTTGCAGTATATATCGTTAATGTTAAAGATTTATATATAGTCTTAAAGACTTTGCTACATACTTTGCTACATAACATATTAGTGATGTTCGATTTGAGCCGGTTCTCAGGAAGTAACCGGTCGAGACGGTTCACTAATTGAACTGAATCGAACCTTTGATGCAAGATGCACAGCTGAAGTAGCACCTCCGACTCAAAAAGAACCAAATGAGCATTACCGAGGAGTCTGATGAGTGAGCTGACGATACAATGCAAGCCTGAGGCACGTACTGGAAATATGCATATTATGACTACTGTTATTAAATAACATTTTATTAGCAAAATAAATGTTATTATGGTTTATTGTACATGCAGATTATATTTTAAGTTGTTAAGTGAAATCAATGAATCTATATTATTCTTTCTATATACTTTATGAATGTAGAAAGCATTCACATTTGTGCATCAAATGTGTGCTGTAGTCGCAAATCTTATCCAAGATGTAGGCTACTCGATATTGGTCAGTCATATTCAACATAAACGATCTGCGAATGAAACTGTGACCACAAACTCCATAAACTTAAGTGAATGAAAGGGAATATGCATTCACACAAAGTTGACTGCATATTTGAGTTGAGCTGTTAGAAAAGAAATACATGGTGACAGGTTCCCTGATGTCAGGAACCTATGGAACAGTCTTTTTGAACCAGAACCGGAAATGACTTTGCATCACTTCATATTTGTCACATTTCGAGTATAATAATAATAACAGCTTCTTCTTATTATTATTATTACATAGCAATTATTATCTATTATATATTTTTATTGTGACATATACCTGTTTTATTGTCACGGTTTGTAGTAAACACAAAGAAAAGAATCAAAAATATTTAATATAACGCTCAGGTAACAGGAACAAACATTAAACATCTACAAAGCATTGATGAGACCAGAGAAGCTTAACAGAAACAGAGAGAACTTCAGTACTGAAGATAATGAGGTGCACACATCTGAATTGAATGACAAATCAAGTTAACAACTATGACAACAAACAACTCAGGAAAATGCTGACTTAAAACAGTACAAATGGTGTGTGACTGTGACATATATACATGCATTTATACATGTATATACAACTATTATATTTGCTATTGTTTAATTGTTATATACTTTTGTAAACAAACAATAATTTTGGCCCTGTTTGTTACCTAACGCAGGTTTTCAAACCGGGGTCCAGTGATCCCAAAAGGGCTGCTGTTGTTGTGTATTTTTATGTTTCAAAATGAGATATTTAAACATCTTATTATATATCTTATTATACATATTTGAGGGTCCAATAAGTCTGTGAGTATTTATTCAGCATTGATAGCTAGGTACTGGAGTCTGCTATCTTTCTAAAGCCAAAAAACAAAATGTTGGTATCGATTCAATCCTATTCCAGTGTAAATACATGTGTAGCCGGACTTTTGGCTTGCGGCAAAAAGTTTTTTCTGAACAGGAACTGACCAATTAGACAGCAAGAGACTGGAGATTTGACTGACATACAATCCAATCAATCAGGTTTTTTTGTGTGTGTTTGTTTGTTTGTTTGTTTTATTATCATGTTGTTTAGGCAAGTTTATCTGAACTGTTTTATCCCATTTTCCATTTTTGTGTGCAAGTATGCAACAGGCAGTCAGTGAACAGACTGAGGAGGATCTGTGGGCGTGCCATCTGAGGCAAGTGAAAACCCAACTTTCGTGCAATGTTGTTCTTTTGCAGTGTAAATATGATTTAGGATAAGCAAATCTTTCCAGAATTTCACTTACCTTGTCTCAAGAGGTTGCCTTGCTTCTCTCCTTCTTTTTCTTTCTTGCGTTCTGTCTATAGGGCCGCTGATTTATTGATGATCCATGCAGGAACAGACAAGCCTGCAAAGAATGTCGAACAATGATTCCAAAGAAATGGTGGACTGAAGTTATTGCAATGACATCACAGCAATGATTCCTAACAGATGTTTCACAGAAAGTGAATCAAAGAAAATGATTCATTACAAAAGTCAATCTATCCAGTCTTAGCAGTGTCAGTCACAGGAGGTAAGCTGCATCCATGGCAACAAACTCCGAAATCTGTGTTTGGTCTTTTCGTTCTACTCGGAGAGATGCAGTGTCCCTGTGGCACACCCGTGTCTCATTTGTACAGCTGGATAAACAAATTACTCCAAGCCAATTAGCACAAGCTGTTAACACTAGTGTTTCAAGGTCCTTTCACATTAAGTGTGCACCACACTTAAAATATATTTTAATAAATGTTATAAATGCAACATCAATGACTGATATATAGTATGTATATATATATATATATATATATATATATATATATATATATATACACACACACACATATGCATACACCTTTTTACAGACAAAATAACTGAATAATGATTATTTGGGAAACATTTTGGGTGGGGTGCAGAAATCTGAACAACTCTCCCTAGTTCTGAAAGAATGAATGCAGCCAGTCTGGGGTTTACAAATAATGCTCCTGTAGTATATGGGGCAAAGACGTAAATGTTTATGAATTGAGGGAGGGAGAGGGGGGGATTTTTTTTTGAGAATTCTATTTATTGGACGATTTTTGATCAGTTTTAAACCATCTGTATATAACGGCTTTAGCATGAAAAGGCCATTATAGCAAACCAATGTTAACTCTGTATAGGCACTGAGTTGTGTTATGTCTATTGCTCTGGGTAAAATAATTAAGTACTTGCTAAAACAAAATGAAATCTGTACAGAATACAGCAGGGCACGACAATAAGGACTGGCCGGGCCCAGCATGAACGATGCTCGGGACAATTGACGGAACTGTGTGACTCACTTCTACTCATTGTGTGAAAAGTTTTGTCTGCACAAATTGACAGCAGCCTAATATTCCTGCTGCACTGATGTCTGTTTTAATGTAATCAAACAACAAAAGACAAAAAAATCATTCACTACTCTCATCTAAATAACTTTTGTAACTTTATAAAGGATTGTGTATTTAATTTATACAATGAAGAATATATTTTACATTTGCTTACTTTATTTCTGTATCTGAAAACCTGTTCGACCTACATGAAAAGCACTGTTTATTTCATATGCATCTTTTCTATTTATGTTGGCTTGTTGAATGTAAAATGGATCCAATTCATGTTTAATAGAAAGTATTTGATGATGCAGCATCAAAGGGTTCGTTCGCTCAAAAATGAAAATTCTGTAATTGATTGCTCACCCTCATATTTTAACAAATGGCGTGGAACAACATGATGGTGAATAATTGACAGGATTTTCGTTTCTGGGTGAACTAACCCTTTAAACTAGCTATAGTGTGCGATATAGTATACATGCGATTTAAAACATGATCAAAACACTAATAGATTTTAATGACAAAAGTTGACAAGTATCTGCCTCTCTGCCTTTGTTAAAATCTGTATCGGCCAAAAAAAAAAAAAAAAAAAAAAAAATCAGTGCATCCCTCATGGCATCAGTGATGTCAAATCTGGTTTGTCTTGTTATAAATTTAAAACAGCAGCATAATTTTCGGGAACATCTGAATTATCATTGAAGAACATCAATTATCATTTGATTTTCAAAGCTGAAATGTCTAATAAACGGTATAGCTCAAAGCCAAATAAACAGCAGTTGGTAAAGAGAGACAGTTCTGAACAGTACGGGGCCGAGAGACTTCATTACAAGAGGAATGTTTTGTGGTAAACAGTCTCTGTTAAACTTCGGAGCACATTTAATTTTGACAGTCTCAAATTCTCTTGAAAATAAATACTTTGTGTTCATACTCACAAATCTTACCTGTTCCTGTCCCCAGTGAAACTGAAGAGTGAATATTGCAGTGTTCTTTCTTGCTCTTTCTGAGCTGCATATGTTTTATATTGTGTGTTTGGTTGAGTGAGATAAGGCACAAAACACATTAACACCTGCATTCAAGACACACACACACACACACACACACACTGCAACGCGCGCACACATACACGGAGATGGATGATGGGGGAGATTGGATTTCTGGGCCAGTGAGCAGGAAGCAGAATGCAAGTGTGTGACTGCAGTTCTGTCACAGCAGGTCATTTGGGTACTAATGACTGTGTGTGTGTGTGTGTGAGTGTGAGTTTGTGTGCCTTGCATAAACCTTATAGGTGTGATTGAGACACACACACACACACACACACGTACCAGCTGCAATTTCAATTTGAAACCCCCCATTTTTATATAAAGCAGTGAAGAGGCAGCAATAGAGAAAGTGGCAGGGATACATACAGAGACTTTTGTTTAGTGCTGTTGAACCAAAGCTCTCACCTGATAGCACAGGTTTCTTGTCTTGTCATCTGCCTGCGCGCTTAAATAAGATGTCATCAGTGCGGTACGATAACTGATGTCACCAGAACCAATGGTGTGCTCAGAGTGAAACCTGAAGCAGATATAACGGCCAGCAGCTCATCTCTGTTCGTTCAGGTGTTTCTTCGTGCCTTTAAGACAACCAGTTTCTGTACTCACGTTGTCGGAGTGTGTGACAGTAAGTGTGAAGGCGCGTTACACGTTAAACAACTGAACAGAGAGAATGCACTGTTGCGCCAAGCGGAGAGAAAGTGCAACAGCGCACCCATGTGGCGAGATCTGCGGTACTACAGCCAGAAATGTTCCAGAGTTACTGTTAAATGATACTTTTGATTTTTCTATTTAGTGTTTGTTTTGTTTTTTTCGTGTGTAATTTTCCGGGGTTAGTTTTCATTCTATAATTGTTGTTTTTGCTTGTATTTTAGGACTCCCAATTGTATTATTTAAAAAATGTTTAGTGATGTAAAATTCATCCTCTGTCTGTTGTCGTTGTTCTTGTTTATACAGACAGGTTAAGTTTTATAAATTAGCTGACTGCCCTTGTTTTAGTGTCATAATGTATTTTGCGTTTTACTTTTCAGGTTTTTTTTTTGTTTTGTTACACTGACAAGCCTTTATTACTGTCGCTTTTCAAAAGACTGTAGTTAACCTCTTTTATAAATGTATAAATCGTCCTTTTTCAGTTTAACCCAGTTGGAAAAAATTGCTTAAAGCAGTTTAGGAGTGTTTGGGGTACTTTTCAATTGGTCCCTTGATCACTGTGAATCAGTTTCAGTGTAGAAAAGAAAGCCTTTATTGCTTGTTCTTTCTTGCCATTTCTGGTTAGGACACGATTTTAGCCCCATTATGCAAAATCAAAGTGATATTGCTTTTCTTCACTATAAACACAAGTAGTAAGATGTAAACACAACCAAACTATTTTGTTTTTTAATAATACTGGACTTGTACATATAAAGATCAGCAAAGGTTCAAACAAGAGTTTGTAAAATAGCTTAAATGCAACATTAAAATGGCACATGAAATGTATAAAAGAGCTTAAGAAGACTGGATGTGCAAAGCTACAGATCACATGGATTAAGGTGCAAATCACAGAGACCTTAAACATACAACAACAGTCTCAGGCAAAAAGATTTTCATTTATAAAACACACAAACAAGATCAGAATGGGCTTTAGAGCCCCTATTTAGCATGCTAAATAATTGCCAGTTTTGATATGAACAAGGAACATTTTGGAAAAAAAGAAGAAGATAAAAACAAGCTCTAGCAAAACATTGTGTAGCTGCCAACAAGTATGCAGCCCGTGGGACAAGATTGAACACGGTATGGAAGTGTTTTATACGTCCCAAAAAAGTTGTGTTTTGCTAAAATTTACATGTTTATTTTAAGAAACTGGTGTTGAGTCACAGATAAAACAGATAAAAAACAGAATGGCAAAATGCTGTCGAGAGCATCTGATTATTGTAGTGCTTCGTAATGGGGAACTGCAGGCACAGGAGTCAGGTACGAGATTTCTTCTCTTTCCTGTCAGACGACACTTCAGCTTTACGCTTGTGAGCCTGTGACAAGATAGACAGATAGATAAATAGATAGGCAGACAAACAGAAAGACAGACAGACAGATGATAGATAGATAGATAGATAGATAGATAGATAGATAGATAGATAGATAGATAGATAGATAGATAGATAGATAGATAGATAGATAGATAGATAGATAGATAGATAGATAGATAGACAGGTAGATAGATAGATAGATGATAGACAGATAGATAGACAGACAGATAGATAGATAGACAAACAGATGATAGACAGATAGATAGACAGACAGACACAGACAGATAGATAGACAGACAGACAGGTAGATAGATAGATAGATAGATAGATAGATAGACAGATAGATAGACAGACAGACAGATAGATAGATAGATAGATAGACAAACAGATGATAGATAGATAGATAGACAGACACAGACAGATAGATAGACAGACAGACAGACAGACAGACAGACAGATAGATAGATAGATAGATAGATAGATAGATAGATAGATAGATAGATAGATAGATAGATAGATAGATAGACAAACAGATGATAGATAGATAGATAGATAGATAGATAGATAGATAGATAGATAGATAGACAAACAGATGATAGATATAGATAGACAGACAGACACAGACAGACAGATAGATAGATAGATAGATAGATAGATAGATAGATAGATAGATAGATAGATAGATAGATAGACAGACAGACAGGTAGATAGATAGATAGATAGATAGATAGATAGATAGATAGATAGATAGATAGATAGATAGATAGATAGATAGATAGATAGATAGATAGATAGATAGACAGACAGATAGATAGATAGACAGACAAATAGATAGATAGACAAACAGATGATAGACAGATAGATAGACAGACAGACACAGACAGATAGATAGACAGACAGACAGACAGATAGATAGATAGATAGATAGATAGATAGATAGATAGATAGATAGATAGATAGATAGATAGATAGATAGATAGATAGACAGATAGATAGACAAACAGATGATAGATATAGCTAGACAGACAGACACAGACAGATAGATAGATAGATAGATAGATAGATAGATAGATAGATAGATAGACAGAGAGATAGACAAACGGATGATAGATATAGATAGACAGACAGACACAGACAGACAGACAGACAGACAGATAGATAGATAGATAGATAGATAGATAGATAGATAGATAGATAGATAGATAGATAGATAGATAGATAGATAGACAAACAGATGATAGATATAGATAGACAGACAGATAGATAGACAGAAAGATAGACAGACAGGTAGATAGATAGATGATAGACAGATAGATAGACAGACAGACACAGACAGATAGATAGACAGACAGACACAGACAGATAGATAGACAGATAGATAGACAGACAGACACAGACAGATAGATAGATAGATAGATAGATAGATAGATAGATAGATAGATAGATAGATAGACAAACAGATGATAGATATAGATAGACAGACAGACACAGACAGACAGATAGATAGATAGATAGACAGACAGACAGACAGACAGATAGATAGATAGATAGATAGATAGATAGATAGATAGATAGATAGATAGATAGATAGACAGATAGATGGACAGACAGGTAGATAGATAGATAGATAGATAGATAGATAGATAGATAGATAGATAGATAGATAGATAGATCAATCTGGTTTTGTAGACAGATTTAACACATTGTAAATTTAACTGACATTATAGCCATTTAGCATGTGATGGAAGGGTACTGGAGCAAAGAGAACATGAGCAGAAAAAAAAAAGAAGAAAAAAAAAAGTTCCTCGCTCCAGGCAAAATCTTGCAACTCACCGTGCACATGCTCTGATAGATAGACAGATACAAAGATAGATAGACAGGTTTGAAATTGTCAGTAGGATATACTACACTTTACTGTGGACAGTAAATCTTAGGGGAATTTTGATCATTTGCATGTTGTTCTTGTTCAGTTGTTCAAGCGTGATTCTGAACTAGAGGGAAAGTCTTTGGGGACATGAAGCAGGGAGCACAACAACAGATGGAGCGAAAAGAAAGAAGACAGGACGTATTACTGATTGTCCTTTGGGTGTTCTTCTCTTTTTCTCAGCTCGTTCTTTCTCCTCTATCTCCATGTTCTCTTTCTCAATGAGAGAAATGAGCGTGTTACAGCGACGCTGCAGCTCCTAGCAAACCAGACAAACACAAGGAAGGAAACTCTTTCATCATCAGAGCACAAGAGTAATACATCACATCTCATATACTTTTACAATTCCTTTCAGGCATCACACAAGCGTCTGCACCCACATGTTTTCACAAACACGCACGCCAATATGACCCGAAAAACGATCCCTGGATGTAATATGATTAAAAGAATGTTGGTTTGCATTTGTGTGTGAGACACGCATGCCTAAGCTTTTATTGTTCTTACATAATCACTAAGCATCTTGAGCAATACTGTAAAAGAAAACTTCTTGCATTTTTAAGAATTTATTTAACTGTTTTTTTCCATTTGAGGACCTCTACAAATGGAGGCTTTGTCAGATTCACTTCACTGCTGTCCATCTCATTAAACCCACATACAACCATGAACTATATCTATATGAGACCTCCCATTCACATCTAATATGAGCTAATTGTACCATAAAATTAATAATGAATTAAGGTACCATTTAGGCCAGTGGTTCTGAACCAGGGGGCTGGGGCCTTAAGATGACATAAAATTATTTAAAATAAGTCAAAACAAGCATTAAAATAATTTAAAATGACTAAATTTAAGATTAAGATATTTCTAAGTATTTTGTTATTTTTATAATGAGTATACATCCTTCTAATTATGCCAAGCACTAAAATATTTGGTAGAACTTTATTTTTCGGTCCTGTTCCCCATGTACATACTATGTACTTATTACAGTAATTGCAATAACTGTACTAACCCTGAACCTACCCCAAAACCTAACCTTAACCCATATAGTTACCATATATTACCTAGTACTTTCTTAGGTAAGCATCCTATGCTTGCATGTAAGTGCAAGTACAGTAAAATAAAGTGCAACCAAATATTTTATTGGGTAGAAATTGTGGGGTGGAGGGCTTCAAATATTGTTGTGGACAATGGGGGGACTTTGAAGTCAAAAACATGGTTTGATCAGGTTTTGCAATTGACATCTAATGACCTTTTTTAAAACGTCTATATCATTCTTTACTGTAGTCTGCTATAATGTCTACAAATTTTGTTCTTTTGGAGGTTTTCCTCATCAAATATTGATATTAAATCAACTGTGATTCATTTGATTGACTGACTGATTGAATGACTGATTGATTGATTGATTGATTGATTGAATGATTGATTGATTGATTGATTGATTGATTGATTGATTGATTGATTGATTGATTGATTGACAGCCCTACAAGGTTTCATTATTTCATTCAGTTTTTTCCCCATGCATTTTCCAGTAATGCATGATAATTGGATGAGGATTTTTAAAATCGTAACAAAAATAATAGTAGATGGTAATTAATAGAAACACAAATGTTGCTCAGAGCAGTTTCTTGTTAAAAATTTGTTACCAAAACCCCCTGATATTTTCCGGTTGCCCATGACTTTGGGAGCCCTGGGTCTAACACAAACATGTTCTCACCATGGCAGTCCTAGACTTGATGAACCAGTCGAATCTGAACTGTGGAGCGTTCCGTACACACTGTCGAAGTTCTTCATAAACATATTCTTTATCAAAGCCCATCTTATGCAACATGCAAATCAGAAACCTGTCTTCTTCCTGTAGACATACACACAAAGAAAAGTTTCCACATTTTAAGTTCTTAGTAAACACACTACACACATACACTAATCCTCTCTCACATGCACACACCTCTGTGTAGTTCTTTCCTTTGTTTGTGCCGTACTGGATGCGGAGCTGGTGGAACGGAGCCTTATACCGTGCTATCTACAAGTACACAAAACACACACCATCAAACAAGAAATATTTACTAATAATTATTGCATCAAAAATGACATTTCCTCTGAAAGTTTCTTGCTTTGCATGATAAGGCTGTGACTAATATTGCCTAATATTGAGGTTGCAAATCATAAAAAGGAAGAAAAACTAAAGCTACCACACAATCATAATTCAGCAGCCATATAAAACATAAAAACTTGCTTGTCAACAACATAATTGAATTTCATCTTGAGCTTTTGAAAGATTGACCTTGGCGTCCAGGGCTTTTTTGATGCTGATACGTCTCTGGATGCGAGCTTCTCCTCGCTCTATCTGTGCCATGATCTTCTCAATATCCTGCAGCTCATTACAGCGTTCCCAAAACACAGCTATAATAATGACAAACAACGTGTGAGATGTTTGTCTGTGTAGATGTGTGAGATGTGTGTCTCCTGTCTGTGCAGGAGTGAAATATATGTGTGTAGTTCAGACAAGTGTGAGGTAGTTGCTTGTGTATTTTATACATGTGTATGTGTGTGTGGGTTGTTGTGCATTGTGTACACTAGGGATAAGTTATAATGTCAACCAAGTCCTCAAAAGTAGACTAGTCGATTAGTGAAGTAGCTTAATTTATCACCATTTTTCCCAAACTCATTTTTAGATTTTCTTTTTTATTATAAGTAATAAATTTAGTAATTAGATGAACAATGATGACAGCAACAATATATATTATTGCTGTCAACATTTCTCTTCTTACTATGTTTAACATTTTAAAGGGATAGTTCACCCTAAAATGAAGATTAAGTTATAAATTACTCACCCTCGTGTTGTTCTAATTCTGTATGCCCTTTTTTCTTTATTGGACCACAAAAGGAGAATTAAAAAAAGAAATTATGCTCATGCTCGTCCATATAATGGCAGTGAACAGTGACCACCATCAAGCTTTTGTTCAGCTTGATTTCTCACAGCTTTGTGTGCTTTCTTCTGGGCGAGACAATATACGACAATATACGGCATGTGTCGCTTGGGTTCATTCTGTGATACTTTGGCAAACTTGTACTGATACTTTCTTAAAAAGCTTGATGCTGGTTGCTATTCACTGCCATTATATAGACAAGCGGGACATACACATTTTTGTGGTCCATTAAAGAAAGAAGGGCACATGGCATTAGAACAACACCAGGGTTTTAGGGTGAACCATCCCTTTAATATACATTTTATTTATATATAAAAAGCAATATATATATATATATATATGTTGTATATGTTATATTATATTATATTATATTATCAGGTCACATGAACCCAAAACCAGCCTAATTATGCATAGCTTCCTTAATCCATTTAGGTCAAGTAGCCCACCGACTAGTAAATTTTGACAATGTTTTTGTAATACATGCTTGCACATTCCTAGAGTGTAATTTCGATAGTTATTAGGCTTGTTTGTAGTTGCGTTGGTGTGTATTGTACCCGAGTACTCCATGACTTCTTCAGGGGTTTTGCCCTCCACCTCTCTGGCGATGTTGTCAATGTCATCTCGACCGTACTTCTCATTAGCCTTAATAAACTGATTGAAATCACGCTTGTTCCAGTTTGTGAAACCCTGGGAAAAACAAACCAACATATTCTGCTGTAGCACTGCTCTGTACTTAACACATACAAGAGTTTTACAAGAGTTTTTGTGAATGTGAGTGAGTGATAGAGAAGAGAATGTGAGTGTTTGTCTACTTGTGTGAGTAGTTTCTCTTTTTCCTCCGTCTCTTCAGGTGAGAGGGGTTCTGCCTCGTCTATCTTTGCTTGTTCCTCCTTCTGGACCTGTGCTGAATTTGGGAAATCTGGATTACGTGGAACCTACAATGAACATACATACACAATCACACAACACTGTGTATCAGATGCAACAGCAAAAACTTTTACAGATTTTACACAAATCTTGAAAACAAATGTGATGTACATGTGCTCACCTTGTATCCAATGGTTTTCCTGTAGTAAAGAATCTCCATCTCCAGCAGCTCAAAGAGACGTGGTGGAAAGAATTGAAAGTCCTGGATGTTGGGCTGCTTTGGAGGCCGAGGAGCCTGGATCACACCCACACACACTTTTCATGATCTCTCCACAGACACTTGTGTGTATATTGTCATGCAAACATTCGTGTGATACTTGATGTGTACTGTATAATGACAAAAGATTGTTATTCTTCTGGCAGATGCAGCTTTATCTAGCGGACACTTCACTTTAATCAAAACACTCATTTGATTTTCAATTTAATTTAATGATATTCATTAAAATTGAGGTTTATTGGCTCCCTGCTATTTTGCTGACAGTGTTATCACTTTATAAACTATCAACTTCCATCACATTTGCTAGAAATCATTGCTTTTTTACAGGACAAGGCAATATAAAGCCTTTGCAAATGCCAAAAAATAAAATTTTCCAACAGTTGTTGGTTTTAGATAGTTATGTTTCCCAACATTATATATGCAAATAACAATGACCTTTATTGGGACAGTGTGAACCAGAATCAATGTTATTTTAGTATTATTTATATATTATTGTTATTTATACTATTTTATATACTATTATAATACTTATTTACTTACCTATTATTATAATACTTATAGATAGTAAGAAGCTGCATAAAAAGTGCATTTACTTCTTCTTTAGTAGCCACTTGTATCCTTATTGATGTTTTTTTATGACTTACAGTGCACTATTCAAACAAATTGTCCCTCAGGAGCAATCTAGTGTTAAGTGTTTCTCTCAAGGGCACAGCAGTGACAAGACAGGGGAAGGAAGAACGTCTAGTTCATGAGGTCATTTCCTGAGTCAGCGTTTGAACCTGCAACCTTTATTTTTCAACTCCCTCCAGTACATGATGATACAACACCCTTCAGCTGACTTCCTACAATCCAGTGCAACTGTCAGTGGTGAAAACTGATCTGAGTGCATTATTTATTCTGTAGTAAGGTTGTGTAGACTGTACCTACATGCAGTCATGAGTAGCACTGACAAGAAAATCATTTCAGAGTGTCTAAACTGTGTATGTGTGTGTTACCTTTGGGGCTCTTGGTTCGCTGACTCGCAGTGCTTCTCTGAAGTAAGCATCTACAGCATAATTGGCCTTCCTTTCTCTCTTAGGAGGCTCGATCCATTCGATCAAACTAAGCTGCACAACACAGAGAGAATTGTTTAAAACTTAAACACATACAAACACACTTTCAGCTACACACCTTCACATAAACTTTAACAGTCTTTGACATACAAAGGTGCAAAGCTTAAAAACCTGCCTCAAAAATTCTCAATGATAGACTCTCTTTACTTCAATGCACATTAGAGCTGCATTATACATGAGTATGAATTGATTTCCACCAGGTAAACTTCTACACAGACACTAACTTTCTGTTTTTCTCTGTAATCCTCTCCCTCAAACTTGTAAAGGCTGTTCTCGGTGCCGCCCGTGTCCATTGTGAAGTTCCTCAGCGAACTCTCGCCAAGATTCTGCATGCGTTCGTTCATCTCAGCCGTCTGAGAGGAAAACAGCCGTCAAACAGAGTTAAACAGGGTTAAATGGTACCAAATGGAATGTAAAAGTGAAAAAAAAAAAATCTCATAATATGAATGATATCTGATGTGTTTTATTTATCTGAGTTTAAATATGAGTGCTTTCAGAGTCTTCCAGTGAATTTAAACAACTTTTCAAATTCCAATCTAGTCCAAGGTGTCTGTGTCCACTCACCTTCTTGGCACCTCTTTCCAGAATGGTGTCGATGTCTTCATCCGTTAGTTCGCTGTCTTTAGAGGCAAACACGTGTGTTGCTCCATGTCGGATCATTTGCAGCATTTCGTCCTTCCCCAGTTTATTCTGCTGGTCGATCAGCCGTCCTGTAAGAGTACAGTAACAGAAATGAATAGGTCATAAGACTGACACAAACACTACTTAACCTCTTGTTTTACATTTCTCATCATTCAGTTTTAGATTGTATAACATACCCACTAGGCGCTCCAAATTGTTACAACAAAAACAATTACATTTTTTTCAGCATTTATTACTGGGATTTACTGTATAGAAAACATACAGTGCAATTGGTAAGATTTTTTAATGTTTTATGTCTGCACTTGTTTGATCAAAAATAATTAAAAACATTAATATTGTGAAATATTTTACAATTTAAAATGTAATAAAATATATTTTTAAAATGTAATCTATTCATGTAAAGAAAAGGTGAGTTTTCAACAGCCATTACTCCAGTCTTCAGTGTCACATGATCCTTCAGAAATAATTATATGACGCTGATTTGGTGCTGAATAAGCATTTCTCATTATTATCCATGTTGAAATCAGCTGTTCTGCTTACTGCTTTTTGTGGAAAATCTCATATATGTTGTCAAGATTCTTTGATGAATAGAAAGTTCAAAAGAACCACACTAAGGCCCCGATCACACTGAATACGTTTTTCAGGGCTGAAAAACTGATTTTCAGGATTGAAAATCAAATCCTTTTTTGTTGATTTTACAATAAAAAGAGCAGTGTGCTGCGGTTATTTATGTTGCAAGGCAACCACTGAATCAGCTGTCCTGTCAGTGTAGCGCGAGCGCTCTTTGGTTTGCTGTTAAACTGTCATTTTAACATAAACTTTGAAAAAAGTATGTTACAAGCAAAGGGCTCTATTTTTGCAGTGTCCTAAGAACTTTAAACATTCGTCAGCACGACGGAAAGCGATCATTCGATTGGCCAATGGAAAAAAACGCGAATGACATCGGGAGCTTGATTGATTTTTTTTTTCAACTTCAGGCTCTCCAGGTGAGCGTGCCTGCAAATACGCGAGGCGCAGCAGGCGGTTAAAACGTGAGGTGCCCTGGGAGCATAAACATCGCGCAGGAAATCTATTGGAAATAGCAATGTTTTATAACTATAAATATCTTTACTGCCACTTTTGATAATTCATCACATCTTTTGCTGAATGAAAGTATTAATTTGAATAAAAATGAATAGATGTATTGTCTCAGTCAAAGATCATTGTGACATTGTGGTTTCAGCTTCACAAACCAAACACATGTATACAAAAACTGCTCCACTAGAAAAACAATAGTATCTACAATTGGATTTTGATTACGTTAAGTAATGCAAATCACTTTTAATTACAAATTTGTAAGACAAGGTTTGCTTTTGTTTAATTGACTGTTAAATTCATTTTCACTCTGCCAGTACTGCCATTCAGCGACAGAGAATTACTGTAATTATTTTTGGAACATGGACACCTTACAATTCATACAGTTTAATATTTATTTACAAAAGAAATTGTTTTACCCCTAGTGTGTTCATACCTTGCTGAATGACTATGGAATCCAGGCGTAGTTTCATCTCTGCTCTCTCCACAATTCTCTCCTCCACAGTGTTGTCTGTGATCAACCTGAACACTTTTACTGGTTTCTTCTGTCCAATACGGTGAGCACGGTCCTAAAACACAGTACACGACACAACAAAAACTATTAAAACTTAAAAACAATCTCTACCAATACAGCTGTGGCTAATATATCTAGGTTAAAACAATCGTATTATGACCGAGGAGAAAAGGCTGGTAGGCTGCTGGCATGGAGAATTACGTCTCAACAAAATGAAAAAGTGTTTAATGAAATAGAAGCTATAGAGGGACAAGATCTTTATTAATCAACACCTCCTGTGAATGCCCATCTCTATAAAACATTTATGGACGAGATTCAGTTACTTCCGCAATCTGAGGAAGAATCTAAAACATTGGATCAACCAATTGAAGAGGCAGACTTGAGTGCAGCCATTAATTGTATGAGTAGTGGGAAAGCTCAAGACCCTGATCGCCTACCTATAGCCATCTATAAGATTTTTCATAACAAATTAATAACCCCAATAATTGATATGATGAATAAATCAATCAGTAATGAAGAACTTCCTTTTTCCTTGCGTTCAGCCCTTTTAACTTTAATTCTTAAGCCAGGGAAGGATCCTACAAAATGTCCCTGTATAGGTCTATAAGTCTTTTTAATTCAGACACCAAGATAATTGCCAAAGTTTTAGCCAGCAGACTTGATAAGTTTTTACCATTATCGATTGATCCTGATCAAAATGGCTTTGTAAAGGGTAGACAAGCCTTTTATAATATACGTAGTGTGTTAAATATCATACATGTTCAAAAAGGAGTCTCGGATACAGCCTTACTTTCCCTATAGGCCGAAAAGCCCTTTGATAGGGTAGAGTGGGCCTATTTTTCCCGCTTTGGAATTGATCCTTACTTTAGAAAATGGATTCAAATTTGACATATATTGACTAATAATCAAATCTGTAAACCATTTCTGCTGTATCGAGGTACACGTCAGGGTTGCCCTATTTTGACTATTGAACCTTTCGGCTACTAAACCTACTGGCTATTGAAACTTGAAATAATTATATAACAAGGATTACAATTGGCAGTCTTTAAAATAAATATATGCTAACAATATTATATTGTTTTTATCTAAATTAATTGGAGGTATCAGTATATTATAAATGAATGTTCTCACAAATTTCTTTTACTTATTTCAATCAATTCCTCTACCTCCGCCACATAATTTTTTCAGTAATATGAGGAAGATTTTCACAAATTTCACTTCACTAATTTTTCAAATGAAAACTCTATAACCCTTGGTTATGGATTGTGGTGAATAGAACTGGACCTTTACCACTGAATTTGATTTGAAAAAAGCCACTTCTAATCCCTTTGGTACTGTGGTATGGTATGAAGTTTTAGAACATCTTGGAGAGATACCACTGTGTGGTATCACAGTTTACCCCTATTTGGGGAAACACTTCTTTTTTCACCAGGAACACATGATGCTGGCTTTAAAATTTGGGCATTAAAACATTTGAATAAGGTGTTAGATTTATTCAGCAATAATACTATGCTCAGTTTTCAGGATTTAAGATGATTTACCCAAAACTCTTTTCTTTTTTTAATATCTTCAAATTAGGAATTTTATTAATAAGGCACAGAATCCCTCTCTTGCCTTACCAGATCTGTTCCCTTTAGAAAAAATGACTGTAAACCACCTTAATTGTGGTAAACAAATTTCCGTGTTTTATCTCCACTAACTGCAGGAAAAATACAGAGAACAAGCGTTTGGCATGGTGCCAAGACATAAATGAGAATGAATGAGGAGGATGAATGGCAGAGAATCTGCCTAAAGGCCCAGACCCAGACAATTAATACGAGGTTTAAACTTCTACAATACACGTGGATTATGAGGGTATACATAACTCCAGAATTACTACATAAATTTAATCCATTCCCGATCAATATACAAAATGCAACCTAGAAATAGAAACATTATATCATTACTAATGGAAGTATCTTTTAGACTCTTTAAGTCTTTTAGACTGTAGACTTTTTTACTCACTGGTTTTAAAACCAAATTTTTCTAAATGTCCTAAACTTTGTATACTAAATATTTCCCTGTACACTTGCACTATATCCATGTTGTGGTGAGGAAATGTTGATTTTATGTTTATTACAAGCAAAACTCACAGTAGCACGTCATTGGAAAAACTGAAAAGTATGGAGTCCTTTTATGGGATTTTTGAAGGAAAACGATCCTAACAGTCTGTTTTCTGTGTAACTTGGCTTAATATGCATCACATGTTATGATATTAATGTACCACTGCATTGAATTTGTATTTATTTGTTTGTTTTTTTGTGTGTGTGCTTTGTTTTGTTTCTGGTTGTAATGTTTCAAAATCTATAAAGACAAAACAATTAAAAACAAGCAGTCATAAAGAATATTGGCATCTCTCTGAGGCTCACAATCATAAAGTTTAGTGTGCTCAGTTTCGTAGTTTTGTGTGTGTGTGTTGTGTTTCTCACCATGGCCTGCAGGTCCACCTGTGGGTTCCAGTCTGAGTCGTAGAGAATCACCACGTCAGCTGTAGCCAAATTAATCCCCAGCCCACCTGCCCGTGTGCTCAGCATGAAGATGAATTTACTGCTGTTCGGGGCATTAAAAGCATCTATGGCTTGCTAATGCATAACAACAAGAAGGAAGGACAGGACAGGAAAAGACAAGGACAGCAATTTAGAGAGTGACAGAAATAATTCATTTAAACCACTTTCATTTTAATAATTAAGGTCTATTTTGCATTAGTAGTAGTTTAGAGTGGTCATTGGCCGATATACATAGGCGACATGTCCCATATTTAATATAGTCATGTAGTTTCCCCATGTGAGTCATCAGCTCTGCAACAATTTGGAGTGGTTAATGCCTGGGTATACTTCATTTTCCACATTCTGCACAGTTGAGCGTGCGACTCTTTCAAAGTATACTCATTTGCCCGTGAGACATATTCGGCACATGAGCACTATCTAGTGAACTTTTTTCAATCGCTCAAGTCACTTGCACATACGCTGTTGTACACGCACCATCAAAAATTTTGGCTGGAGTGTGTGAACATCTGCAGACCCTCCTGATAACGAAAATTACGTGGCACGGACAGTGCATGGAGCGTCGCGGAACACAGACGGCCAAAGTATACTCTTGGGATTGAGTCAGGCCTCCACAGACAATGCGCGTCCTGAGCGAAATCCAAATCCACATGAATGGTCAGTTCCGAGAGAAAAATGTAGTCCACAGACTACTAAACGTTGGCAGCCTCTTTATATTATGAGAAATATTATGAGACAGGAGAGACTCTCGGACATTGCAGTAGGCTACTGAACATGTTCATGTGTATTTGGATAAAACAGTTAATCGCTGTTGTAGCCATTTTAGTAAAAGAGGCTCCGTCAGCTTCAAATGTTTTGGCGTTTTGAGACCATGAATCGAAATTTCAACTTTTTTTTTTTTGATTGTCAATTATTGACAAACAGTCTCCAGAGAATCTTGCTGCACTGGTTTGATTCTAATCGGGCCAAATTTCGAGTGGGCAACAATCGAATCCAAGGCATGAATTTTGTTGAGCTTGAGCTTACAGCTAACGGTTTAGGAGTTACGATCGATTTCATATTTTTCACTGTAAAAAATATGCGCCCCCTTCAGGCCGATCAAGGCGCGCCTTGGTGACATTGTAGATAGTGTGACTAATACCAGCCTTCAAAGTTTCAAGTCTCTACGACTTACGTTTGGTTTGCACAATCACTTTTAGGGGAGAATACTGATCCTTACACAGCTTACTCCTCATTTCAACACTTGTTTAACACAACAACATACTTCTCGATTCATGAAAATACTCTTTTTTTATTACCATGGGCTACAAAAGCAATATTAAGAAAATAAATTAGATTCATCTCTCAACGTCACTAAGAGAATATACACCATTAATGCAGCGTCAGATGGCAGACGCTTGGTCAGTTTTTACTTTTAGTTTCTGTAGTGAATAATTGACTGACGTTTGAGACTTCTTCACCGGCATAACTCTCACACAAAGTTTGAACATTGCATGTGATATCCACTGGCTCGCCTTCATGATTTAAAATGGAAACATTTTAAATATTGCTGCGTGGCATTTTTCTTTATCAAAAATTGTGATTCGTATTTTGTGCACATTTTTTCTTGTGATAATAAAATTAAGTAAATTATTCAATAAACAGTCAATTCACTCCTCCAGTGAACTGCCTCCTTATCATGGTGGAGGGGTTTGAGTGCCCGAATGATCCTAGGAGCTATGTTGTCGGGGCCTATATGCTCCTGGTAGGGTCTCCCAAGGCAAACAGGTCCTAGGTGATGGGCCAGACAAAGAGCAGTTCAAAACCTCTTATGGATCTACAAATACCAAGGACCGTTACGTCGCCCAGTATGGCGCAACCGGGGCCCCAGCCAGGGCCAGGCCTGGGGTTGGGGCTCACATGCGAGCACCTGGTGGCTGGGTCTTTCCCCACGGGGCCCAGCCGGGCTCAGCCTGAATGAGCAATGTGGAGCCGACCTCCCGTGGGCCCACCACCTGCAGGATGAACTGGTGCAATGTGGAGTGGGCGGGAGTCGAAGGCGGGGGCCTCGGCGACCCAATCCCCGGACACGGATTCTGACGGTAGGGACATGGAATATCATCTCAACTCGAGAGTGAAATGTCGTCTATGCCGATATACATACACATAATGCAATTTCCATATACAAATGACATATAGACAAAATAAATGTGTATTCTACCCAATGATGTTGTTAAGATTTGAAATTGCTAAAATGAGACACTACTAACATTTCTTAAGTCTAATATTTGCAAGAATATTCTTAGCTTTATGAGTGTGTCTTACATTCCCATGTAGCCGCAGTTTGCAATCACACCAGAACTGATCAGCGGTTTCCATGACTACCAGGTTGGTTAATCAGTGTCTCCATATAAACTGCTGAGATTCCACATGAAGTAACTGTATGAAACTGTGTCTCATAATTTTATAAAGCCTGTTTATTTCCTTTCTTCCTCTTGGTGAATCATTCCTTTCTACCAATTAGCATTTAGGTATGGGAATCGTGACTGCGGCTCTGGTTCCTCCAACAAATTCTACTTCCTTAAAGGGTACATAACACACACAATTTCCACCAATGTCACGTTTATCTTGAGTACCTATACAGTAGTAGTGCATCCTTCATCTCCGAATGCTGTACTGACTCTTTCCTAAAAAAGCTGAGCTCGTAGAGGCATGCCGTGGGCAGAGCTAAAGACTCACAAGCACACGCAGCTTTTTTAGCGATTGTCTGCAAGCTGCGACATTATTATAATTAAAAATTTACATTATATGCACTTGTGCACCGATTGCAAACAAAACACAGACAATTGACCTCAATCATAACCCAGAATAAGCCATCTAGTCCGACAAAGCAAGCGAGTTAGCAGATTAACGTTGGTGAACTTGAACATCAAAAAATGATGTCCATTCATGTTTATTTGATGCCATAAATGAACTGGTATGAAGAGATAGTTGGTTCAAGAGGCACTTGAAGGAAATACAGCAATCTGTCACTATACGGTATTTACTGTTTTTTAAAAAATTACTATATTTGAAATTTGAAACTTTGTTTCATATCAAAAGTAACCTGCTCTGTCTTGTCTGTTGATGCGTTGTTAGTGTCCATTGCTCTGTGATGTATTTTTCACTCCGTGAGAGCATGATGTGTTGCGTGAGAGTGCATGGCTTGTCGGGCATAGCAACAGTAACTAAAGGGAGTGGGTCTTTGCGAACGGCCAATTGATGCATTTAATTCTGGGAACATACAAATATACGTGCACAGCTCCGTTGCTGCCCTGGAAAAACAAAATGCATCCACTGTTCCCTGATCCCTGTTCCCCACACTGGGTTCTTTGGGAAGCTGATAAAGGTTATCTTTCCCTCGCAACCAAAAACACACTTCTTTGGTGACACTACTGAAAAATCTCTCAGCTTCTGTAACTCAAAAGAAGCACATTGATGGGCGTGCTCTTAGTCTCGTTCTGGGTGATGTGTGCACACGCTTATCAGGGAGAAGTGCCCATACAAGGAATTCCGCCCTTTATGATGTGATACAGGGCCATACTCGAAAAAAAACTTTCCAAAACTTATCTGAATCCGGAAGGAGTTTATTAGGCACAGATGTGTCATACATCCAACTCGTGTTTTGAAACTTTGGCCTTGTTTAGCATGAAAATGCAACTCTTTAACAGTGTAAATAAGTCAGAATGCATGAAATAGCATTAGACCCCCCCCCCCCCCAATTCCCATGTGGGTTGATATTAAATAAATTTACAAAAATTCTTATAAAACTGTTTACACAGACTATTTAAAGACTTTTCACAGGCAGAATATAGGCTACCCAATAAGTAGTCTTAACTATATATTAAAGATAGGGTAGGCAAATTTGGAGTGGCTAGCAATAGCAAGCTAGGTTTAAATGCATAAGATCCCAACTTAAAGGGCAGTGACTGACTGCTACAGATTCATTTCAGCAGATTCATTTTGCCGTCATAGAACGTCAAGAGTTGCCATCTCTTAATTATGATTCGACATGGCATGAATGCAGCATAAGCTCGTTTTGGTTCAGGAGGAACTGTAAAAGGTTGCTGCTGATCATTTGTGGCTCTTTTTTGTCTATTGCTCTGCATAGCCTAATGGAATGCACTGATGATCCTGTGATTTGGACCAAATGCAATGATTGGATGAACATTGTTTGGCCCTGAGACTTCCTGGGACAATAAATCACTGAATCTTGAATCGAGAAATGATTCAGGATCGATTCTGAGATTTTCTGAACGCATCGGGATTCTCTCTCGAATCGATTCTGAGCTTTGCTTTCAACAGTAGATGGCACTGTGTGCATTAAAAACAGCTTCCTCAGCATTCTGACGTGCAAGTACATAGCCGAACGGACTATTTGAACATGCGGTAAAAAACTAGCCTACAGAGTCACCTGCTATTAAAAACTAAGCTCAGAATGGATTCAAGAGAGAATCACGATGCGATTTAACACTTAGACCACTTCTATTATTGATTTGATGATTTACAGTTTATTTTAGCATGAGCATAAAGGCAAAAGCCAACCCTAGACATTTTTTTTATGGAACCTATACAATATTAATAATTAGACTATACAACAATAATTATTATTATTTTAATGATTATTTAAATATTATTTTTATTTATATAATTAAATTGTAAAGGTTAGACAAGCAATAAATAAATATATTTATAGTAATAATATTATTGTACTTTAGAATAAAAAACATTTAATTAACAACTATAATAAGTGTTATGTTAAAAACATTGATAAAACATAACATTGCAAATAACTAGCACTTTTATTGTTCTTAAATTTTCATCAACATTATGGTTTGATTAAAAACATTTCCTTATTGTCTGTGTGGTGGCTATTTCATTTTATTTATCCATGACACATGCATTCTTTATATGTAGCCAAAGTAAGGTTGTCCAATGACTTGTTTGCATTTTATATATATATTAACTAACATGAAGTAACAGAGAGCAATAACCTTTGTTAATGTTAGTTAATAAAATATTTATGTTCATGTTAGTTCCCAGAGCGACTAAGATGCACAACTTAAAAATGTCTTAGAAAATGTTGACATCAACATTAAATATGATTAATAAATATAGAAATATTGTTTATTCAATGTTAGTTCATGTTAACTAATGCTAACAAAATCGTCTCGGTTACATAGGTAACCCTCGTTCCCTGAAAGAGGGAACGGAGACGTACGTCGGATGACCGACGAATAGGAATCTCGCTAGAGAGGCCAATCCACTTCGAGTGTAACTAAAACGAGCCAATGCATATTGGCATGCAATCATATGCATCAGCTGCTCACTCCTCGCAGCGCGGGTATATAATGAGCAGCAGGTGCGTTGCATCTTTAGCTTTTCACTGAGGAGCCGAACCAGATAGGCGGCAGCATCAGCGGGGTACAGCAACTGTGGCGACGGGACGTACGTCTCCGTTCCCTCCTTCAGGGAACGAGGGTTACCTATGTAACCGAGACGTTCCCATTCAGTCGGTCACTTCGACGTACGTCGGATGACCGACGAATAGGAATCCCTACCAAAGCGCCACAGGAGCTGCCCTCTTCCAGCGCTCTGTTGTAAGCCACCTGAACCCCCTTGCCTGAGGACGGTGGGCCAGGGCTAACACAGAGAGTGTCAATCACTGCTGTTCCCAAACCCATTCAGTGAGACTATTGGATAACACTGGGAAGCGTACCCTTCGTGTAAAAGGGACGCTGCGGAAGCCACATCCTTCCCCGAAGGAGTTATGTGGAAGAATAATGGACTAACCGTGGGGTTGTCATATGGAAGAACTGGGGTGACTCCACTCAACGAGAGGTGGGTTCTCCCAGAGGGAAAGACACGGGCTTCGATTAGGAGCAACCGTGGAACCAGACATATGGGATCCCCGTAGGGTCACTCATATGGAACCCAGCCTAATCCGGTTCTCAAGGATGCAGCGGAGTATAGGCCTGGCGCCAGACGCTCCGCCACGTCGGCTGCCGAAGGGAGATCGGAGGACTCAACAGGGTCTGCCTTGTAGGGACTCTCTGGAGAAATAAGCACATGTGAATGCAGCAAGCCGACACTAAGCCGGGGCCTCTCCGTGCCTCTGACCTGAGGCGAGCACACGGGAGGAGACCGACTCAACACGAAGGCTATAAAACCTAGCGAACGTGTTAGGTGTCGCCCAGCCCGCAGCTCTACAGATGTCTGCTAGCGAGGCGCCACGAGCCAGCGCCCAGGAGGATGCAACACCTCTCGTGGAGTGTGCATGCAACCTGAGCGGGCAGGGCACGCCCTGAGCTTGGTAAGCCAGGGCGATGGCATCCACTATCCAATGGGCCATCCTCTGCTTGGAGACAGCCTTTCCCTTCTGCTGGTATCCATAACAGACAAAGAGCTGGTCTGAGGTCCTGAAGCTTTGAGTTCTGTCTACGTACAGTCGCAAAGCGCAAACTGGACAGAGCAAAGCCAGGGCTGGGTCTGCCTCCTCCGAGGGCAGCGCTTGCAGGCTCACCACCTGGTCCCTGAAGGGAGTGGTAGGAACCTTGGGCACATAGCCAGGCCGGGGTCTCATTACCACGTGGCTGTCACCCGGCCCGAACTCTAGGCACGATTCGTCGACCGAAAAAGACTGCAGGTCCCCTACCCTCTTGATGGAGGCCAGTGCAGCCAGCAGCAAAGTCTTCATAGACAGAATCTTTAAGTCTGCTGACTGCAAAGGCTCAAAGGGAGCATTCTGGAGTGCTCTCAGCACCAGAGCCAAGTCCCAAGAGGGTATGGAGGGGGGACGAGGAAGGATTTAACCATCTCGCCCCCCTAAGGAACCTGACGACCAGGTCCTGCTTACCAACGGATTTGCCATCTATGTGGTCGTGGTATGCAGAAATAGCAGCAGCGTGGACTTTGAGGGGGAGGGGGACAGCCTACGCTCCAACCCTTGCTGCAAGAAGGAAAGCACGACTCCTATCGAGCATCTTCGGGGGTCTTCTCGGCGAGAAGAACACCACTCGACGAACAGGTTCCACTTCAGGGCGTAAGCACGTCTTGTAGACGGTGCACGTGCCGAAGCGATGGTGTTAAGTACCTCGGAGGGTAAGTCACCTAGAACCTCCGCGTCCCGTCCAGGGACCAGACATGGAGTTTCCAGAGGTCTGGACGCGGGTGCCAGAGGGTGCCCCGTCTCTGAGAAAGAAGGTCCTTCCTCAGAGGAATGGGCCAGGGAGGGGCTGTCGCGAGGAGTGAAAGTTCCGGGAACCAGGTCCGGTTGGGCCAATAGGGCGCAACTAACATGACCTGCTCCTCGTCCTCCCTGACTTTGCACAGTGTCTGTGCAAGTAGGCTCACTGGGGGAAACGCAAATTTGCGGAGGCCCCGGGCCAGCTGTGTGCCAGTGCGTCTGTCCCGAGTGTTCCCTCGGACAGGGAGTAAAACAATCGGCAGTGAGAGGTTTCTGGAGAGACAAACAGGTCCACCTGAGCCTCTCCGAACTCTCTCCCGATCAGCTGGACCACCTGGGGGTGGAGTCGCCACTCTCCCGGCAGCGCAGCTCGTGAGAGCTCGTCGGCCGCACGGTTGAGCACGCCGGGGATGTGAATGGCACGAAGCGACCTCAGATGCTTCTGACTCCAGAGGAGGAGATTGGGGGCGAGTTGTGACATGCGACGGGAGCGTAGACCACCTTGACGGTTGATATACGCAACGGTCGCAGTGTTGTCCGTACGGACCAGTAACAACTCGAGGCAATTGATGTGCCACTGCAGTTGGGGGCCCGTCCACACCCCTGACACTGCATGCCCGTTGTACGTGGCGCCCCAGCCGGTGGTCGAGGCATCCGTGAAAACAGCATGCCGGGACACCTGCTCTAGGGGCACTCCGGCCCGAAGAAACAAGGGGTCCGACCACGGGCTGAAGGTATGGCGGCACTCTGGAGTGATTGCCACCCGGAAAGTGCCGCGTTGCCACGCCCATCTCGGGACTCGGCCGTGGAGCCAGTGCTGAAGCGGTCTCATATGAGCAGACCGAGCGGAGTTACTGCGCTGCGGCCGCCATATGCCCCAGGAGCCTCTGAAAGAATTTCAGTGGGACCGCTGTCCTGCCGTTGAACGTATTCAGGCAGTTCAACACCGACTGAGCACGTTCCTCTGTGAGGCGTGCCGTCTGTTCGACCGAGTCCAACTCCATACCGAGAAAAGAGATCCTCTGCCCGGGGGCGAGTTTGCTCTTCTCCCAGTTGACCCGAAGACCCAGCTGGCTGAGGTGTCTGAGCACCAAATCCCTGTGTTCGCACAACTGATCCTGCGACTGAGCCAAAATGAGCCAGTCGTCTAGATAGTTGAGGATGCGAACACCCTGTTCTCTCATGGGAACAAGGGCTCCCTCCACGACCTTCGTGAAGACGCGGGGAGACAGGGCCAGCCCAAAGGGTAAGACTCTGTACTGATATGCTCGACCTTCGAACGCAAATCGCAGGAATGGCCTGTGTCGCGGAAGGATCGAGACATGAAAGTACGGGTCCTTCAGGTCGATCGCTGCAAACCAATCTCGGGGACGGATGCACTCGAAAATGCGTTTCTGCGTGAGCATTTTGAACGGTAGCTTGTGAGGGCTCCAATTCAAAACTCGCAGGTCCAAGATCGGTCGTAACCCACCGCTTTTCTTGGGTACAATGAAGTAGGGGCTGTAGAACCCCGACTTCATATCGGCTGGAGGGACCGGCTCTATCGCGTCCTTCGCCAGTAGGACCGCGATCTCCGCATGCAAGACAGGAGCATCGGCAGCTTTCACTGAAGTGAAGTGGATGCCCCTGAACCTCGGGGGACGCCGGGCGAACTGAATCGCATAGCCGAGCCTGATGGTCCGGATGAGCCAGCGAGACGGACTGGGGTTGGGGGCGCCCCTGGCGACGAGCAGCCTGAGGCGATGCGGGCGGTGGAGGTGCAGCAGCTGACCGCCTCAGCAGGATGTGGCCCTCAGACTGCTTCTGTACAGCCCGAGAACTGTTTGGCAAAGTTCTCGACCGCGTCGCCAAGAGGCCGGTCTGGGACATGGGGGCATCAAGGAACCTGACTTTGTCGGTATCCCTCATGTCGACCAGACACAGCCAGAGATGACGTTCCTGGACCACCAGCGTGGACATCGCACGACCCACTGACCGCGCAGAGACCTTCGTCGCTCGAAGCGCGAGGTCCGTAGCGGTACGAAGTTCTTGGAGAACCTGTGGATCATGACTACCCTCGTGCAGGCCCCTCAGTGCCTTGGCCTGATGGACCTGCAACAACGCCATAGCGTGTAAGGCGGCAGCGGCTTCCGCACAGGCCCAGTAAGCACTGCCGGTAGGTCCGACCAGCGCTCACAGGCCCGGGAAGGGAGAGACGCTCCCCCCTCTCTTCAGGAAGGGGTATGCGTGAACATCCCTTTTCCGCACCGCCATCAAGGGTAATGAGGGAGGAGGTCCCACTGGCACGGTTTCGGGCAGTAAAAGGTGCCCTCCACGCGCCAGTGTTCTCTACATGCACTTCCGGGAAGAAGGGAACCGGGGTGGGGGGCTGAGAACCATCCCTTGCCACTCCGAGGAACCAATCATCCAACCTCGAGGACTCGGGACACGGTGGAGCACTCCACACGTTGGAGCATTCCACACGAGCCCGACCCTGTTGGCGGCCCGGGAAAGCATAGCCATCATTTCCGGGTCTGATTCGGGCACAGCTGTCACTCCCGAAGGAGGCAGCCGCGCCGAATCATCATCCACGAAAGCGTCAGGCTCACCCTCCGATGCAGCGATCGACATCCGGTCATCCTGGGGAGCCCTGAAGGAAACGGATGGTACACACCTCTGGGGCGGTCCATCACGCTCCCCCAGCAGCTCTACTGGCTGCAGAGTGCGGGAGGAGTGAGGGTTCCCAGGGGGTTGGTTCCCCGAGGGAAGCGCGCTCACTGTAATCCTCAAATCACCAGTGCCACCGCCCGAAACAGCCCTCCATTTTCAGGAGAACTGGAACGAAGCAGCGGCACTGGGACTCCGCCCCCTTGCAGGAGGCGGAGTCTAGATCGCAACTCCGCGATGGTCATCTTCCCGCAATGGGTGCATGACTCATCCACAAACGCTGCCTCAGCGCGCCTTAAGCCCAAGCACGCGATACAGCGCTCGTGACCATCCCGAGGCGCCAGGTAACGACCGCATCCAGAAACACGCAAGTAGTACACATCTTCGAAAAGACGCGAAACCACTCGCGCGAGCTCTTTTAGGAATTAACTCTTTCGAGTGCCGAAGCACGCAGGGGATAACCGCGGCAACACAGACAGGGAAAAAGTGCAGCCTGTCGTGTGCACTCACTCTTGAAACAGCTGTGATAACAGCTTTTAAGCGCTCTATAATAGCGCACCGTTACCAGCCATAAGAACGGCTTTTACAGCTGAGAACAGCTTCATTTGCTCACATAAAACAGAACAAACAGAGAAGACAAACAAGAGAACGGCCCCGCTGCTGTGCTGTCCGCCTGCACTCTCACGAAGAGCAATCCACCAAAAGATTCTTCGTCTTTCGTCACACTCGCTCGTAGACACCATACAGGTTCGGCTCCGAAGCGAAAAGCTAAAGATGCAACGCACCTGCTGCTCATTATATACCCGCGCTGCGAGGAGTGAGCAGCTGATGCATATGATTGCATGCCAATATGCATTGGCTCGTTTTAGTTACACTCGAAGTAGATTGGCCTCTCTAGCGAGATTCCTATTCGTCGGTCATCCGACGTACGTCGAAGTGACCGACTGAATGGGAACTAACTTTTTTTTATAAAGAAAGTTGGCCATAGAAGTGTAAAAAGAACCTGCTCTGCGATGTGCATGTGCCTCAATATAAATATGTATGTATTTCAGTGTTTGTGTGTGGTTATGTGTAAGAGTGTACCTCTCTGGCCTCATGAGGTGTATTGCCATCCAATCTGCAGTACTCGAACCCTCTCCACATGCAATAATCTTCTAGAATATCCAACACACGTGTCATCTGGCTGAATATTAACACTCTGGATCCTGCACACACACATATCGAGCAATACATACACAAAAACATAAAAACATTCATTTGAATTCCAATTCAGAACATAAATATCTGCTTTATCAAAATTGAAAGCTAATAAGCGCACAAATTCCGTTACCTTGCTCTTGCACTTTAGGCAGAAGTTTATCCAGCGCAACCATCTTGCCACTGTTGATGACCAGGTGCGTGTCTGTAGTGTATGGGGGACCAGGCTCCGCTCCGTCAAACAGGTACGGATGGTTGCAGCATTTCCGTAGCTGCATCAAAATATTCAAAAGCCGCATCTTATCCATCTTTCCAGCTGAGTTCAGGATATCAATATCTTTCATCAGGATACGTGTATACCTGGTGGTAAATCAAGGAAACAAACACTGTGTCAGTATGTAATTTTCATATATTCCAGCATCATAACAGCTCATTGTTTTTCAAGGTTTTCAAATCTAAAGCTTTTCTAGCAGTTTATATTGCCAAGTACAACTCTATAATAGCAATGGAGCAGGATGGTCGACTAGGTGTCCAATAGCTGAGGAAGTTGGTTAGAGAGGTTGACTAGTGAGTCTATCAAGATGGGTTTTTTTTATTGTTTTAAATATATTTTCGCAATGTCATATATGTAACAGATTTAGTGGTTTGACTCCTCTTTGACAAGTAACATCACTTTAACATAAACATAACTTTTTTTTTATTTATACAGGTCTTTCTAAAGACAGACTGCTGCAGTTCTTTAGACAACCCACCGATGAGAGTTAGGTACAAATAAAAACCTGGGAGATGAGCAATAGTGTTTGTACATACAGTATATTTTCATTTCACCAGTACCCAGCACACATGACACTAGTAATAATCATCCAAAGTGTTTATCAAACCATATGGCAAGAATTAAAGCATCCACGTGAAAATTAAGCGAGAAGTAAGATGATTTGAGGAGAGAAATAAGAGATTCCTAGTCTAGTTTTTTAATTCATGTAATATTGATCATTAAGTTGGGCGCCTAGAACGTAAGACTGCAGCAGCTTCTATTGTCTTGTTCACATGGTGAGAACAGTATAAAACAACAACACAGCACTTGGTAAAAGTAAAAGGGCTTTTACCACAAACGTTCTGATGATGTCAATGTTAGCATTGTCAAAAAATATTGATATTTCGATATGTATCTATAATGAAATATCTTAAACGGTTCCAATACTCCTTTTCTGCAATATCAATACACAGATACCAGCTGGGCGTTCTCACTCTCTCGGCGAACTGGCACACACCCGCCTCCTTTCACTCACTCGTTTCATTGACTCCAGTTGAATAGTGCTAGTATTGCGCATAATTTTATTTATTCAAGAAGGTATCGCGCTCACACCAAAAATGCGTCCATCACTGACCAATATATGTGGCAATCACATAAAGGTATTTGCCTCAAAGAACTCGCAAGTACCAAATTGACTTCTTTTTCTTGGCTTACTGTGTATAAGCAGTAAAATACATTAAAAATTAAGTCAAAATTCCTGTCTTGACGAGTACTCAGGTAAATACAGTCAGTTTTAGAATGTAAATAGTTGAGAGAAAACACAAGTTGTGTAACAGTATATCCAGGGAAAGTGACAACAGCCTAATAAACCTGCTGCTGTCTGTCATGTTAATCAAAGAACAAAAGACAAAGAGAATATCACTCGCTTCTCTTGAGGTAAAATAACTTTTGCTACTTTTTGTGTTTCCATGACTGCTCAAAGCACGTGAATATTAGGCACGCGATTGGTTGTCGGTTGCTAAGCATCTATTCGTAACATTCTAACACCGCAACGTTTCACACAGTTCAAGTTTGACACAGCAATGCAGAGTTAACAACGCAAGAGTGGTGCTAATCCAGCTCAATAGCAGGGTTCCATTACCCCCGGGTAAAAAGTGGTGCTACGTCTAAATTACAAGTGTGAAACGCTACTTTACCTGGGGTTAAGCGCAGTGCGAAAAGCCCTAATGCGTCTTGGGTAAATTTACACTTGACTTTTAATGTGGTCAAGTGCTATATGGCTGTTATTCAATGATGAATTTATCTCTCATCTCTTCAATTCCTGTTTTTATTTTTTGAGAACGTGGTGTATGAGCTTACCATTCTCTCTGCATTTTACTGAGCCCCAGATAAATCTTCACCTCTTTCTTGGGAGGAAGACTCTTCTCCACCTCCGCTTTAATGCGACGCAGCAGGAATGGACGCAGAACCTGAAAACCATTTGCCAAACATTCAAAGGCTTGAGTGTCTCATCAACAAAACTACTTCAATGCTGGACAATACTAAAAATATACTCAAAAGAGAGAGGGTTAGACTCACGGCATGAAGTCTTTCAACCAGCTTCTGGTCACCCAGACAGTTATTTGTGTCAAACCACGAATCAAAATCCTAAAATTATAGAAACACACAGAAATATGTTGTCATGGTGGTGACATTCAAAGTGACGTTTGCTATTTTTTTAATACTAAGCTAATAAAGCAGTACAATTCTGGATAAATGTATATTATATTATATTATTTTGTGTCAAACAGAGATAACATTATCATGCTACAAAACATTATCATAACATAAACAATCTCCCATGATTCTCAACAACATAATAACATGTAATTTACTAGAGGTCCTGACAAAATGTTAATTTCTACAGTCTATTTAAAATGCTTAATTAATTTGATTATTTAAAAAACACAGTTTGAATGAATGATTTAATGAATGATTCACTAATAAATACTTCACTTGTTTTATTATTTGATAAATCAGCATTTTTGAACAAATCTCTTGAATGAATGATTCAATAACAAAAACATGTTTTAACAGTAACCTGGTAGAGTAGTTATGTAATCGATACAAAATTTGTATATGACTGCCTTTAGAGCAAGATATTGACGAATACATCACCACACCACAGGCCCCGCCCACTGGCGCTCATTTGCCAGTTTCAGTGAAATCACAGCCTTTTTGAAGTTTAATCATTAAGCTATATCAAAATTCTTGTCTTTCCGTCCCCACATTTAAGACCACTTAATAATGCTTAATACATTGCAGGCTAGATATTATAGGCTAGTTTAGGGTACACTAACACCCAACATAGCAGAGAGTCTATAGCAGGAATCTAAATTCCTGGTCAAATTTGGCTCTAGAAAATACTGTATCTCCATCTAGTTTGTCATTTTCTAAGATGTTGCAGCATGCTGTAAATAAAAAAAACTTCTATCATTATTTTTTTTAATGTTTTGGGAACACCATTAGCTTGCACAAAGTGGACTTGTTAGGCGATAGCTAGCCATGCTGTGTATGTAATTCTGACTGACCTGGCGAACCTTGCTGCGTCTATAGCCAGGGTTTTTCTCTTCTTTTTTTTTATCAGCTCCCACTCTGCTCCTCCTCTGTGTTTATGCTTTATTTTTTTGCACAACTGCCGGATAGCCAAACAGGCAGTGTGTCACTGACATTGGGTTATGTGGTGGTGTCATTTTCACACCGCGACTGTCTGATTCGTAGATTTTGAGAGGTCCGTAAATTCATTCCAAGCTACATATCAGCCTATCACATGTCAAACTGACTGCATGGCCGGCCAGAACGACCGTCAGGCCACCGGGAAATGTCCAGTTGGCCCCTTCCTGTGGCACTGTTTCCTTACGCTTTTGGCACATGAACATTATATCAAACATTTCTTATTGTTTTATTAAAGAAAACTTTATCACGATAATTATCATTATCGTTTAATGACCCAGTCCTATTTGTAATTGACTTTGTAATGATAATGTTATTAAACCATTATTCATAAGATTAGGATTTTCCTAATCTTACTCCTGATTTGGTTATAAACTTTGGTTTATAATGTAAGGTGTAGACTTCTCTAAACACATCTACACACACACTTCCAACACAACTGTGACAGATACAGCTGTGTGGGAGGAGATAAAACAGGATGCGATATTTAAAAAAGTATGACTCACACTGGCAGAGTTGAACACATCAGGCAGCAGAAAGTTCAAAAGCGACCAGAGCTCATGTAGATTATTCTGTAGTGGGGTACCAGTCAACAACAGACGATTGGTCGTCTTAAACTCACGCACAATCTCTGACAACTGAGAGACGGAGTTAAAAGAGAAAGAGACAGCAAGAAGGAGAAAAAGAGGAAAAATTCTCTGAAGTCTATTCCTCTGTATCAGATCGTTAAATCATCTCAGAAGTTTTATGAGACACATTTCTCTGCTTTATAGTTACTCTTCATCAGTTGTTCATCTGTGTTCAAATACCTTTGATTTCTCGTTTTTGATGCGATGGGCTTCGTCAATAACCAGATATCGCCAGTTAAACTTCTTAAAGACTGATTTCTCCCGAATCACCATCTCGTACGATGTCACACAAACATCCCATTCACCAGGCATCATCACATCACGTATGAACGCTGCCTAAAACACACACAAACATACTAATTAAAACTGATTCATTATTACACAAACATTTTGAAGGACCTGCTAGCAGGATGAAATTCATTGGCTACAAAGGGAATAGAAAGAGAAAGAGAAAAACTGAAGGACACACACAAGTCCCATTCACCAGGGATCATTAAGTCACGTATGAACGCCGCCTAAAACACACACACATACTAATTAAGACTGACTGATTATTACGCAAGCATTTTGAGGGTCATGCTGGTAAGATGAAAGTGGGTAGAAAGGGACCAGAAGGCAGGAAAGTGAGAGAAAAACAGAAGGACATGAACAGCCTTACTCTATCATCTTTATTCCCAATGAGACAGACGGCCTTCAGGGTGGGCACCCAGCGCTTGAATTCATTCATCCAATTATGCAGGGTAGATTTGGGCACTAGGACCATGTGGGGGCCGGGAATGTTCCTGTAGTGCTTCAGGTAGCCTAGCAACGCGATAGTCTGCAGGGTTTTACCTAAACCCTGGACCAATCAGAACACACAAATCCAATGAGTCACAGTAGCATCAACAAAACACCAACAAGACAGACGCAGAAAAAACAGTTTCACTGAAGCATCTGAAAAGACGCTGCAGTCGTGTTTTCCTTGTCATGAGACTGTGTGGTTCCACAATGACGTATATTCAGATTATTTCTGCAAATGTAGGGATTTAACTACTAAATCATACAGTTGCTTAGTAGACCTGCCACTATGAACATGCTGTACTTCTACATTTGCTGTGTTGACCTTTATATTAAAATATTGGGGGTTTTACCATCTCATCAGCCAGGATGCCATTAATGCCATTCTCATACAGTGAAATCATCCAGTTCAGGCCTCTGATCTGATAATCTCTCAAAGTTCCATTCTTAACATCTGTCAATGAATGAGAAAATTAATAATCAATTATCACTACATTTGATCACAGGTGAATGAACAGTATAATTAATCATCTGAACAAACTGGGGGTACTGGAAGAGGTACTTAAATGTTAAACATCACACTTAAAAGTATCTGTTTTCTATTTCTAGCAAACGGACCAAAGAAAACAAGACAGAAAAATATGATGCATGGCCTCTGTGGGATTTTTTTGTGCTTGAAAACAATCATTAGTTTTGCAGCTCCATTGGGGCTGTTAGTAGTGCAGACACTTTGCACCTCACCTTAAAGCAGTGGTTCTCAACCTTGTTTACTTCAAAACCCCCCATTGTTTACAACAATATTTGAAGGCCCTAAGACTTTTCCAATTTCTCACGATTTACTTGATGAATTAAAAAAAAAATTTAGGATAAAATATTTTAGAGTTTGGCATAACTAGAAATGACCATAGATTTATAGGATTTTATTAATTCACATTCATTTACTTTTTAGAGTCTAGAAATGGTGCTACAATGGTGCTTTACAATGACAATATCTCATTTAAACAGGTTTTCTAAGAATGTGTCCCAGTAAATCCAGTTGTTGAGGGCATTAATTAAAATAAGATATAACTTGATTTTAAGAACTCTTGAGGCCCAATGGAAGGCCCCCTGATTGAGAAACATTGTTTTAGAGGAAATTAATCACCCTCAAGTGGTTCCAAACCTGTATGCTGTTATATTTTCTGTGGAATACAAAGTAAGTTATCAAGACCCAAAAAGAACAAAAAGGCACAATGACAGTCCCATAAATTTAGTCCATATGACTAAATAGCACTACATTTAAGTTTTCTGAAGTCATGGTAGTTTTGTGTGAGGAATAGGCAGAAGTTAAACCATTATTCAGTTTTTTATGTTTGGAACGCAATCAAAACATGCATTGAAGTTCATTATGAATATTGTGTTCCATGGAAAACATAACAGCATGAGTTGACATGAAAGTAAGTAATTTTTTTTTAAATAGTCAATTTATTAATGTACTGATATTAATTAATATTTGTATTTAAAAAAAATGTGAGACTAATATAAAGAAACAGACTGACTGTTCATAAAAACATTGATTCATACATGAGGGTGACTCCTCAAAACGAACAAGAACATTAGCTGCCTTCCTGCTCTCAGATAGGAGTTCCTCATCCTCCTCCTGCTCTGTTCGACGATGGCGGTTACTGAAACACATAACCATGGGCCAGAAATAAATCAAAACAAATCACCATGACGACACGTCTGACCTGCAGATTTTGGACTAATCGTTAACCTCATGCATCTGAATGTGTGAGCATGCATATACTTTGCGTTTGTGTGTGTGTGCGCGCGAGCACGTTTTTGTGATTTACGAGGACACAAAGTTGTATAATGACATGGGTATTACACTTGTATTACAGCGTAAATAAATCATACAACTTTAAAAACATACTAAACAATGTTTTATTAAAATGTAAAAATGCCAATGTTTTCTGTGATGGGTAGGTTTAAGAGTAGGGGTAGTGTAGGGGGAGAGAATGTACACTTTGTACAGTATAAAAACCATCACGTCTATGGAATATCCTCACCAAGATAGCAAAACAAACCTGTGTATGTGTGTGTGTGTGTACTTGTTTTCCTTACATTGTGGGGACCAAATGTCCCCACAACGTAAGTAAAACCAGTAAATCTTGACATTGTGGGGACCTTTTGTTGGTCCCCACAAGGAAACAACCTTATAAATCATACAGAATTATCTTTTTTGAAAATCTAAACTAGCAGAACATTTTCTGTGAGGGTTAAGTTTAGGGGTGGGGGGGGGGCAGAATGTACAGTTTGTACAGTATAAAAACCATTACGCCTATGGAAAGTCCCCACAAAACACATAAACACAACATGTATGTGTGTGTGTGTGTGTGTGTGTGTGTGTGTGTGTGAGTCTGACTTACTCTCCAACAGACAGCAGGTTCTGCTTCTCATCTTGTTTTATTCGGGGTCTCCCCATCTTCACCTTCAAAGGAGAGGTGGGGGATTTCTGACTGGCAGGCTGAATGAAATGAGCGAACAGTTCAGTCTGCTTCAGCAGAAACTCAAATCTGTTCGCACGGTCCGTTTTCTTTATTCAAGAGAGAAACAAAGGTTTGTGAGTAAAGTAAGATCTGCGAATTACTACTTCAAACACAGTGAAAACTATTTTAACTTCACAAAGTTTGGTCAAATAAAAACAAAATACTACCTGTTGGTCAGGAGTCGAAAAAACAACTCTTTTGCACATTTAATATATCTAACATTTTAAAATTAACTCGTCGATTTTACATAATTTTTGTTCCATCAATTAACAAACATATCAAATTCTAAGCTGTCTGAAACCTGAAAACTCTGAATTCTCAAGAAACATATGATGTACAGAAGGCATCAAGCATGTCTGAATTCAGTGTTTATGTAACATCTGGTCTACTAAATGTCTCCACTTGGTTAGTCTTAATGGTTGGAACTGCAAACCATATTCTCACCTGTGGTCACCACTAACAGCTCAATGTATTTAAAAACCTGCTGGCTGGCAGCACACTATACATCAAAAGTGCACATTAAAAGTGGGCACTCAACTCTTTTTTCCTCATATTCAGGGTCAACATGGCTCTCCTTCACAGCTGCTTTAGGAGGAGGGTCCAGATGAAATGGTGGGTCCTCCTAGAAATATATATCAAACATACATAATATATAATTGCACGTCCTCGTTCTGGACACATACATTTTGCACATTGTGCCTCTTACTGTAGTGAAATGTATTTACAAGGACAAAAGAGTATTTATAAGTCACAAAGTGAGATTTGGTGGGAAAATTAACAACCCAAGTTAACCCCTAAGCATAAAGTTTAATGCGACTTGCCTAGCCAGGTGCCGTTACGTGTGCCTTTTAATGCATTTGACATATTTGACATTTTACAGTTTATCCTTATCTGTAAATATTAGGAATTCATAGAAATATTTTCAATTTGTGCAAAAGTTCATCTTAAAATTAAGCGAGTCTCCATTAAACTTCACAGACTTCACTGAATAGGCGTCAGCGCATATAAAAGCATTGCACTTTTGCTGAAATATTTGTCGCTGGATTGTTACATTGAGCATAAAAATGTACTTGTATATAAACATATAAATATTTTACAAAAAGTGTCTGTCTTTTTATTCAATTTACACACTAGAAGCATATGACAAAAAAATTCTTTGACACTGTTGTTTGCCTTGATCTAAAATGCAGTGAGAAAATGCACAACTTTACTACTATTATAATATTACATTCTCCAATTTTATTTTAGTACCAATAACTGCAGTAGTAATTGGCAGAAGAATATTTTCCCATTTTAACATTTTTAGGGGACGTGTAACAAATCTTACATCACTATAGCATCACAATGTATAGCAATACAAATATATAAATTAGACTTTTTTATGTAATCGCAGCAGCTTGACCGATAATGTGAAGTGTGACCAAAGTCATGTAGTACATAATGTTTAAATCTCTGATTAAAAACGACTCTTCTTGACAACTAAAAGTTAGACACAGCTCTGAACTGCTTATAGTTACAAAAAATCAATACACTCACAGACACACACTTATCTGAGCTCAAATAAAGCCGCCATGACATTAGAGTCAATTCAGCTCAGTATCAGTGAGCATGTGAGCGTTTATGTTCGCGGGCAGCTTCTGACTGCAGGTAGTTGTTGATGTGAATCAGACAGATTTGCACGCGTTCCGTCTGCGGCTGCATGAAGAGTGGCGCAACTGCAGACGGAACGCGTGCAAATCTGTCAAAAGCCACATAAAAAAGCCACATAGCAAAGAGTAATAAACATCCAAAGCAATGCAGATGTGAACTAAACTCCGCCTTCCCGCCATGTTCCGTTCCCCCAAACGCAGATGAACTGTAAACTTCTGCATCCTGTTTTTCATGTCCGTCTGCAAACATATTATGTACTTCTGTCTTTCTCTTTACCTCTTCCGCCTCCGCGTGCGCCTCCCGAGAAGTAGACGGTAGCTCTTCGTCAGACATGTTGGTCAGTGTACGAAGCTTTTCATGAGTTATTGGTGACCAGGCAGTAAGTTATAAAGCATAATTTTGGCATATGCGTCATGACAGGACCTTACAGTCACGGCGCGCGCACACGCCCCTTTTAGAGCTTCAGACGAAATATCGCGAGATTAGAGTGATCCCATGTCCCTTTCAGAGTTGTTCATTAGATCTCGCGATATCAAAGGCTCAAAATTGGAGAATTGGGTAACTGTCAAACACTAACCAGCTGCACGAAATTGTTGAATATTGTACTGTGCTCCGAGACGCAAAGCAGGTAGTAAGATCAGTTGTGTTATACTACGTTTTTGTTTGCTTTTTTTTTTTTTTTTTTTAAATAATGTCTCAGTTTAAACTTAATGCCTGATATTGAAAGGTGACCAGATTTCTGAAATGCAAACGGAACATTTTCTAGTTCAATGGTCAAAATATACATCTCAGTCTCAAACCTAACCCTTACTGGTTTAAAAATACATTAAGTAAAAATATTAAAAAGTAACTATTGCAAAAACCAATATGTTTGCATTTTCCAACTGTACTGAATATTTTAATTTTTTTTGACAAGCAGTGAATATACTGTATACAGTAATAACTTTTCTTTAATTTTCAAATGTTAATTTATGTTTGTGCTTCTGGAGGCTATGTTTTGCAGGTTGTTTTGGACATGTTGTAAAATGGGGATATTTGGGGGCAGCTCGAGGACACCAAAAATGGCGGCACCTGGTCTCCCCATGATATTGTGATACGATATTTTGTAACATGTTATTGTATTAGAGTAACATTGTGCACTTTCAGAAACTAAGTACAAAAGTTATCCCTGGGGCAGAACCCTTTCAGAAGGCACACTTTTGTAGTTTACTTACCAATAAAGGGTGCAAATTAATGTCTTAAGGAAACGTATTAATACCTCAAATAAACAAATTAGTTCATAAATGGTACATATTAGTCCCCTTTGATATGGTACTGCCCCAGTGACAGCTTTTGTTTTTTTCTGAGAGTGTGTTTCGTTGTAGTATGGTCACTCTGAGTCTAATTAGATTGAGATATTCATCTCCATACTTTATCTGTACAGACAATTTATTCATTTTACTATACAAGGATAAAAGATGGCAGTAATAATAAAGTTTCTTATGCCAATAGACTGTTTTGATATAGATATTGGTCACTAGGAGGCAGACAAATACCACAGTATTTCCTCTTGCAGTACAACCTGCTACTGAGAAATAGTGGTTTCAACCTGGGTCATAAAATTGTTGACCAGATTATGGTGACATAAATAACAAAGAAGTGTTAAAATGAACAAAAGTTTGAAGTAATTCATTTTTCATTTTCTGTCTCCCTCTTTCTCTCTTTCATTCTCAGAGGCTCTACCAACAGATGGCCTAGTAAATCAGTTAAAATTCCCCTCACAACATTTTCCAAACTGACCTTGGGTTTTCACACACACACACACACACACACACACACACAAGGTCATGTGCTGGTTTGTTACAAGATACTGGAGGGAGGAACATCTTTTCTTCCTCCACCCAAAATACACACACAGAGACGGTTTGCTTGTACATACATGTCCTCTCACAGATCACATACAAATACAAAAACACACTCTCTCCTCCCACCCTCTGTTTGTTCCTCCTCCTCTCTCTCTCTCTCTCTCTCTCTCTCTCTCTCTCTCTCGTTCTTTCTCTCTCACTCTGTCCCTGGTCGATGCTGTGAGTTCCTCCTCTCTGTGTTTGGGGGGGGGGGGGGGGTGAACACAGGATTCTCACTGCTTTCCTCTCAGTCTGCAATCAGCAACGAACACACACGCACACAGACGCAGCAGCTATGAGCGCAGGCGATGTGGTGTGCACAGGATGGCTCATAAAATCCCCTCCGGAGAAGAAGCTAAAGAGATTTGTGAGTAAAAGTCCTGTGTGCCTGAGCGTGAGTGTGATGTATTCAGCATTAGAAGCAGGTACTGCAGTACAATGATCCACTGTCAGTTCATGTTCTCTGTGTTTTTATGACAGGATCTCTTGCTGGGTTTCTCTTTGCTGCATGGTTTAATTTTAAGACGTACTATGTTCTAAACATCTACGTGCATCATGCCTTTTAACAGTATTGCTTATACTTGTGCTCTTCCTACTGCTTTCCATCACTGTCAGTGTTTTTATACTATTTAACTGTGCTGTGCCGAAGGCTCTGCTTGGCTGCATGTTAATTTCTGTTGCCTGTGGACTTTTGATCATTGTGATGTGATGCTTTACACATGCTAATTCTCAGCTGTGTTTGTGCAGCATTTGTGTGCATTCTTGCACGTGGCTATGCTGCTTTGCATTGGCTCTTCTTGCCTGTGTTACCTGTGCAACCTCTTAAATAGGCGCTTCCATATGTTACTCTGTCATGGAATGCAGCTCAAATGATTTATTCCTTTTATATAATTCGTCATTGTAGTTTATTTTAATATATAAGTAATATGTAAGCATTATGTTTCGTCATGTAACTGCAGTCTCTTTGTTATTTGTCTATTGCAGAAATGCAAAGTGCATACTTTGTTGTCCTGTGTTGTTCCCCCATTTAACCTTCCTTCCTCATTTCTTTTAGCATGTATTCTGCAATCTGTTTACTGTGTTTAGTTGTGTTTCCCTGTGCTCAGCACTTATTTGACCCTGTGCTTTCTTCTGTCAGACTAGAAGCTATAGGCAAACGTCTCGGCAAATGCTATTTTTTAGCCTTTAAATGTGTTGCTGTGAATATGTTTTCCTTCTTCCAGAATCTAATATGTAAGTGCTGTAAAACAGGAACCGTTGAAGTAAAACTGGAACAGTTTAAAACTGAAACAACCTAACTGTTCTCTTTTTACCATGTAAAACGCTGTTGTGTAATGCGTTGACCTCAGTTTTGTTGTAAATAGAGAGTGGTATGTCATGGTAATCGCTATTAACAGTATTAAAGGCCGTTCACACCAAGAACTATAACTATAAAGATAACTATAATGACACCTTCAAAAATGACTAGCTTAGCATCCACACCAACAGACAATAACGTTTTATTATAAGCGTTCTTCCAATGCTCTAGTTCATTAAACCCTTAAGCTCTTTATTGTGGCGTTCATTCTGATTGGAAACAAAATCCTTCTGAATGTGATTCCAGTGATATTAATGCTAATTGTAACAACTATAACTATAAAGTTAACAATGATCCAAGTTCAATGAGAACAGGGAAATCCACACCACAGCTGCAAGGATAAAAACACAGTGGAATGATATCACTTTGGAATCACTTTCAGAACTTGTTTTTTCAGCTGATGAATGATAAAAACACTGACAACCAATGAGAATTCACACTAGCATTTAAATAAGCAGACTGTGCGACTGCTGTGAATACTTTTAATAAACAGAACACATTATCATCCCTTGGTGTGGACGCTAATATGGTCAGTGTTATAGTATGTGAACTAGCCTTAACTGTGACGTACACTTCATTATTCTCATAGAATTAGATTATTAAAACTTTATAGTTATAGTATCCTACTTGGCGTGAACGGACCTTAAATTGTAAATTTAAGCATTCAGTCACTGAGGCAGATCACAAGTATACAAATAACATACACACAAACATTTAGCTTAAAGGTTTTTGGTTACAATGTATATTGTTTATTTTAGGTACTGTTACTGGACATCGTTTCCTTCAAGTTGTTCCTCTTTTTTCACCTATTTTATACACCAATAGTTTTTTAGCTTACTTAAATATCCCCGTGGTGACATATGAGTCATGACATTTTAAAAATACAAATATTCCATGTCTTCGTGTACACTAATTATTTCAGAACAGTAGTTTTAGATGAAAATTGTGTAGTGTAGTGCTGTCACCTACCCATGTTATGTCAACTATCCATTTACTAATCCTTTATTACTAGTTTAGCTAAATATAATTGTCAGTTCATATTTCGCTTGTTAATACATGTATGTCACAATTGTAAAACATGCATTCCAAAAGCTGGTGCACAACAATATTGAAAAGTTGATTTATATGCAGAAGAAAACTGTTTAGTCTAATTACAACCTGATTAGAAACAGAGAGACTCAAGATCTTCTGCATGAAAGTGAAGGTCTCAGTTGTTTGGTTGAGAAGAGGAAGGGCAGGGAGGACCTCCAGTCATAAGACGAGTGTTCAAAGTGTCAGCCTGACACCACAAACATGCTCGCTCTCTTTCGCTCTGTTTCTGTGAAATTTGGGTGTATTGCAAAACATGGGAAGTGTAGGATGCCAGGCAGTTGAAAGTGACCCTGCATTCAGAAATGAGCTGTGCTATGAGAGACCTCTCAAGCAAAAGTGGCTTGACTGCTATTAGGTGTAACCGGGTGGCTGACAAATAGTGAGTGCACATGTGTAAACAAGTGTGCCTGTAGCCTGTTTAGAGTTTATATGTATTTCGTAGTAACTAGTTCAAGGCACTGCATGAAGAGCAAACAAACACTCTCTCTCTCTCTCTCTCTCTCTCTCTCTCTCGCTCTCACTCTCTCTCTCTCTCTCTCTCTCTCTCTCTCTCTCTCTCTCTCTCTCTCTCTCTCTCTGGTTTTGTGGCTTCATCAGAGAGTAAAATGTGAGACATTGGGAAGAAGTGTTTGTTGTGTGCTACCCGTGTGATCTTTCTTTCTCTTTCTTTCTTTCTTTCTTTCTTTCTTTATTTCTTTCTTTCTCCCACCCTCTCTCTTTGATTCTTCTATTGTTGATATTTACGTTCTGTGAACTGGAGTAGTACACGCGCCCACACACAGAGACACACACACACACACACACACACACAGGTTTGTTTTGCTATCTTAGTGAGGACATTCCATATGCGTAGTGGTTTTGATATAGAAACTGTACATAAACTGTACATTCTATCCCCTATACTAACCCTACTCCTAAACATTCTGCATTTTTACATTTTTAATAAAACATTGTTTAGTATATTTTTAAAGCTATTTTAAACATGAGGACTCATGAAATGACCTCATATTTCATGTTTATGTCGTAATACCAGTGTCATACCTATGTCATTATACACATTTGTGTCCTCTTAAATCACAATAATATATTATAATATATATATATTATTTTATTAAACAAATATATAATATTTTCAATTTCAAATATTCCACATAGTCTCTCAATTAATAAGACAGACTGCAAGGTAATTAGTAAAAAATGTTTAAAATAGTATATCATATCACACTGCAAGACACTGCCACTTCACATACACACTTGATACACACAAAAAAATAATAATTAACTTTATATAGCTACGAAATAACACTTTACCTTCATATCGTTAAACTATACAATAATATACAATTGAGACAGTTTCTTGAGATACCTTCATGCATAAACGCTTGCCACTGTCTATAAGGCAGCAAGACAATAAGTCTGCTGCCTAAGTTTTCAGATGCGGTCAGTTACTGGCTCAGAACCATGTACTATGCTACTCTTACTATTTCTGTCATTGAAAGATAATGGCCTTTTCTCAATATGCTTCCTTAAGCAATCTTGTGTCTTTGGATTCTCGTACTGCATCATCATCAACCGTAAAAGTTTCCAGTACTACTGTCTCAGTTGACGAAAACAGACTGCAAGAACAATCCTCCATAGCTTAGACTATCCAATTTAACAATGCTCTGTCCGACCTTCGCGGCCTTCGAAGTATCCATATGTTTTCTTAATAGACCTTATTCACAGCAGCACCATGACACGTATGAAAGTGAGACTGTGAGGGATAGACTTACTGTGTTTTTAGTGGCTCCAAAATCACTTATACAATTCCACAGCTCAAGTTGTCTGGAGGTTTTTTTTTTTTTTTTTGTCTACTGAAAGTTCTTTGAAAGATAATTTTGCAGTTTTTCATCACCAGAACAATCCAAAAACACATTTAATAACAGTACAACCCTCTGAAGATATGTCTATCACAGCCCTCACAGCCTCACTTTCAATACCATTAAAAGAGATGGCGCTACTGTGAATCAGGTTTTCATCTAGGGGAAGCGTCGATTTGAGAAAAACGAATTGTTCGAAATCCCTGAAGACACTGTGGGCGGACGATGTATGGAAGGTCTTTAAGCTTTAAACCTCTCGTTCTCACTTAAGAGATTCCTGCTGCAAGCTTGTAAATACGCGACGGCTCTGAAAGTAATGATTTGTCTATTTGTTTTGCTTAATTTTAATAAGGTGATAAAGACCTGAAGAAAGCCAGCAGTATTTTTTATTGGCATATTTAAAAGAATCTTAACATTGGTAACATTAAACATACAGCTCATTTTCAGAAATACACATGGTAAAATAAAATATGAAAATAATGTTAATAATCATATGAAAGAAATGTTTTAATAGGGTATGGGATTTGTTTGTGATGTTAAGTTGTGCATTGGCCGCTTAATGCTGGGATGGTGAGATGAGCAACAAGATTGCAACACATCTCAGTTCTCACAAGGATGCTTTCTGGGTCCTTCCGTCCTCCTGAGTTTGTTCTGTCAAGGTAGCCTGGCAAGAGAGGTCTCCACAAGAATGCAAGTCGATTATGCAAGTGCGATAATTCACATGAAGAATACAAGGGTTGTGCCAAATAGACTTCATCAAGACTATTATCACTTTTGTGCAAAGCATTATGGGAAAAGATCAGTGGATATTTACTCTTTGCTGTTGACCATAGGGAGGAAACAAAACGCATTGTTAAACATTAGTTTAGACTGACATTTACACAGCAACTCCATCTAAGAGGAAATACGCAGACCAAACCTCACAAACATGCTCCAAACACATGTAAACAAACTCATACAGACTCAGTTTACCTCTTCACAATGTACATAAACATGCACAAAAACATTTACACATGTAAACATGAATATGTTGGAGACAAACATTTTCCAGTTTCAGACTTCCCTTTTGTGAAGGGTTCTGGGAAAACATAGCTCTAGTTCCTCTCTGACTAAAACATGCATGAATAAGGGGAAGAAAATATAACCATTCCAAAAGAAAGAATAGAGAGAAGGTCTTTGTTTGAGACAGAGGTAAATCAAGGCCATGCCCTGACCATGCTGCTCTGAGCATGCCCAGAACTACGTGTGGTCTCGATGACAAATTCTGTAGAAAAACTGTTCAGACACGGGAAATGTAATGTATGTGGTTTAGTGAGATTCACACACAAACACACACACACACACACACACACACACACACATTAGTGATTCTATATGGAAGAAAAAAGATAAGTATCTGTTTGATGCTCTTAACTAGCGATAGTCTCAACCCACTTCACCCTTTGTCAGCTTTATTTATTGCATGTCTGAATATTTAAAATTATAAAGACCGCGAGATTTGTGCCTTGTAAGCGCATGCATTTCAGTAAAAACTGTTCTACATTTTGTCTTCTGTGCATGTTTTGCGTGCAACATTAATGAGGTGTGATTATTTTTTTAAAGGAGGCGTATGTGGCTGGCCTCCTCCCCTCCGCTTACTGTAAAGTTTTTGATACAAAAACCATTTACGGTATATGAAAAGGTTCAGATATCAGGTCAGCCTATGTTGTTCCTTTCTGTGTTTGTGTACAGTGGAATAGATTTAAATATAGTAAAATGGACGTGAGAAAGTATGTTCATATTGACATCTGAACATATAGCCATAATAACAATATTAATAATGACTTATTTTCTTTTTGTTTAAAAAAAAAAAAAAAAAAACTGTCATTGAACTTGAGAAAAAAAAAGCAGTTATGACATTTTCTTAACTCCTTTTGTGCTCCAAAGCTGTGTTTTGAGTGAGTGTGTCTAGATTATTTTCAGATTAAAGCAAATGATCTGTGAAAAGTACAGCTCCCATCAGACCGACCAAATGATTTCGGCCACAGCATTTTACACATTTAACATCCTACAATCTTTTTTTTTTAATTACATTATTTTTTTCTCTCAAAAATCTGAGGTGGCACATGCCCCTTGAATTATAAGCATGCCACTCCTGGTCATACTGTAAGTGTACTATAAGTCACTTTGGAATATAATTTTGTCTGTAAAACCAAAGTAAATGGAGAAGTCTTTTCTGGTCTCTTCTTGCTTAATCTGGTTCTCAGGACTAATATCAGCACTTTGTCTTGATCTCAGAGAAGAGGAAGAGAGTTTGTCTTGTGATGCTAGAATCACAATAGAAGTTCTGCAGCTATGTGGCATTCTTACCCATAATGAATTTGTTTGAAACAACACATGTATTTCTGTAAAAAGACCTCAAGGGAGGAAGTCAGGATTTTCCTGGTGATACAAGTAGGAGATTGTGGCCTTTTATTAAATATGGCTAGAAATAAAACCCAACACTCCAAAAACTGGTCTTGTTTCACGAGCGATCTTAAGGACACTTCGCTGCTGGCATGTTTATTACATTATTTATACTTAGACCTGTGAGAGACGTCTTTACCATCAGGTGTTATGCAACAGCTGACTTCTGTGGTGAAATCTTGGTTACAGAAAGAAAACAACAACTAACTAAAGATGTTTCAGAGAAATGAATGATGCAAAGTAGAATGCACCAAGTTGCTGATGGATCCAGAATGTTCAGGTTGAGGCCATGCAAAAATGCTGAACTTTCTCTTTTTTTCACTGAAGTAATCTCTTCTCATGAATGAGACTAGCTAGTGGCAATGACAGCTGGTGTGTTTTCTGTTGGATTTTAGGTGGGTTTTTGATGCCGTATCTGATTGCCTTTTGAACTGGAGTTCTCATCCCATTGTCGCAAATCATAATTCATAAATTGTGTAATAGTACAGACTGAGTATGTCACATCTTTCAAACCTCAAAGTATATAACAAAAATATATAGCATAACGTATGTATGTGTCTTTTAAAAAAAAGTACACTAGTTGGTAAAAAGTGTCTTACATTGGCATTAAAGTGGAAATTAATCTATAAATGCACATAAAAACACATTTTGGGTTTTCATGTTTTATGGGAACATTCTATAGACATAATGATTTTTTACAAACTGTATATTCTATCACAGAAAACTTTCTGCATTTTTACATTTTCAAAAAAAACAATTCTGTATGATTTATAATCTGTTTTCCTCATGGGGACCAAGGTGCAGTATAAATGCAGTGTGTAGTGTAGATGTATAAAAAAATAGTTGTTAAAACGTTTTTGTGCTTATCTTGCCTAGCGCAAAAAGTGAACCACTGGTGTCCCCTCAAAAAATGGCATGGTACATCTTTTTGGGTTATTTGGGTATTATCTTCCCTGATAAGAAAAAGAGAGCAAGAAGGAGAAACTACTGTATGAGTAAATTCGCAACAGCATTAGAACTGCTATTTCCTGTCTTGCGCTTTGCTGTGAAAAGTACTCCTGCTGTAGCTTCTATAACAGTTTCTGTGACATCATTGAAAATAGGCAAATTCCCTGAAAGATTTATAGATTTCACCCAAGGCAGGTACTGTTTGCACTTAGCGCAGGGAAAATAACCTACTTAAAATAACACATAATGTATAATAATCAGAAATAATGACCTAATAACATCAAAGTATATGCATTTACCTCATAAGCTTATAAACCTAATTACCTCATGATAACATAATAGCCTAATATTTTAATAGAATAACAACTTAATACATCTAATAACCACATTTTTGCACTGATTGCAGTCGCTGGTGAAGCCAGGAGATTTATACTGATTGACTTGGTGTTGATTATTTACTTTTCGTAACCATATGTGCAACCTGTCTCTGCTCTGAGAAATTAATCTGTGTGTGTTTCTTGGGAAGAGTGTTTGCAAGTCATCGCTAACTGCAAGCCACACCCTACCCAGTTTAGACAGAAGTTTATCTTTAAGTTTGTGCTTACCATGGTATATGGTTATGCTCAGTAAGGGACGACAGTGGTACAAAATTTTATATTATCAGGTAAATGGGGGGGGGGGGGTTATGAATGAAACTTACCTGCAACAAAGGTATTCATTCTAGATAGATTTCCAAGACCATTATTGCAATAACTGTAATAATTTTACAAGCATTTTGCAAATTTTACAAAGTTTATTTTCAATCTATTGTTATGAAATGCACTTAGTTTAGCACTGAGCTTTGTTTTCATTTTTAGTTAAAAAAAAAATCAAAATGTTTTCTTTACTGTGTAGGTTATTGCACAATTAAAATGGCTTCTCAGTTGGTTTGAATACAGATACTGCATGGTGTGAAAAATAGGACATTGTGGCAAGTATAATTTGCACAATAATACTTAAATATTTTGTTGAATCTACTTACTGAATCAAATTTATATTTGGAAATCACTTTTCTTAGGGTTTTACATGCCAGCATGGAGCCAGAGCACATTTGCTAGAACAGTGCTTAGTTAGTAAAAAGTCATTTTACTATTCGTTGACATTATCCAAAAGCCACGTGGCCTTAGTGACATCAGAGGAGGAGGATATTTGTTTCAGAGGAAGACGTTAAGTTAGTATATTTTGACCAGTGTTATTTTAGTATTATTTATATACTATTTGTATTTATTATTATTTAGATTTTAATTTAAATATTATTTTATTATTTGTACTGTAATTATATACTATATTTGGACTTTTTAATGTTGCTCAATATATAAATTGATGCAAATAATGATTTTTATGGGAAGAGTGAATGCTTGTAGTTTGAAAACAAGACAAGATCTAAAGATCAAAGGAGTCTTTTAAACTTGATTGCTAATCTATGTGAGTGTGTCCTTCAGAACAGTGTTAATCTAATTCTCTTCCCCTTTTTTTTACTCTCTGTCCCTATCTCTCTCAGTCATGGCGAAAGCGATGGTTTGTTTTGCGGAGGGGTCGGATGAGTGGGAATCCTGACGTTTTGGAATATTATCGTAGCAAGAGCTCCCGTAAACCAATCAGAACCATTGACCTGCAGGAGTGTGAGGTCACCATTGAGGCAGAGGTACGGCCCACTAAACGTCAGTACCAAAATCAGCACCTATTTGTGGTCAAGACCGCCACACGCATTTTTTACCTGCTGGCCAAAACAGCAGAAGAGATGAACATCTGGGTACAGAACATTGGACAGATTTGTACGTTTGGAGGACTGAACAGACATGCAGGTGAGGAGTTTTATCATAAATGTAGAATTTTATTTTTAGGTCTTCACTGGAAAGAATTTCCAGTCAAGTTAACAGTAACTTCCCGGCAACAATTATCCAGTAGTTGCTGTATTTCAGTCAACAGTAAAATTACTAACGTAACACTAACAGTAGTGTTTAGCATACTGTAAAACTGAATACAGCATTTTATTTAAAAATTTTACCACGTCAAAGTACAGTATTACCATTGATGTTTAATAATACTGTATAGTATTATACAGTTATGAAATGTTATTTTAATTTCTTTTATAGTGCTACTGTATAACCTGTAGATGTGGTATTTCAACTGTTGATGAGAAATAGGAAAAAGAACAATTGACCCTTCGCAAACAACCCATGCTCTCTCACACCACACATCATGTTCTCCGCAGTGAAAAATACATTGTGGAGCAAAGAGGACACTGACAACCGTTTCATATTTAAAATATTGTAATTTTTTAAAGCAGTTTAAACACTAAATACCATATGGCTCTTTAATGTGTTGTGACAGATCCTTCAATCGGCTCGTGAACCAACCATCTCGTCATAGTTCATTTATAGCATCAAATAAACATGAATGGACATCAGAAGGAATGTTGTTTCAACCGCGGGAAGACATGAGTACGCACAATTTTTCAAGTTAATCGACGTTAATCTACTATAAGCTACTCCCTGACGGCTTTGTCAGATAAGATGGCATATTCGGCGTTATGATTGGTTAGATCGCCTGTCAATCAAACTGTTTGCGAAGGGTCAATTGAAGCTTTTTAGCTCAGTATGACATGATCCAATTGCTTTTTTGAACAAAAGTTTATTGTATATTTTTAAACAATACATTAATAATGAACAATTTATGAATGATAATTAAAATCAGGGAACAATTCATGTATCAAAAATGATCCTGAACAGGTAAAATACAAACTTACAAAAGTAGAACAGTAGAACATAAAAAGAAAGACACTTGAGGATGAAGGCCAAACGGGTGAGGAGGGATGGTGTCAAGTAGAAAAAGAGCGATAACACTTCTGATAATCCTGCACAAATCAATCATTTACGCAAAACATACAACTAATCATCAAAAACCTAACTCACATTATCAACAACCTTTAAATGATGGGCAAAAGCTTGTGCATAGGGACCCACAGCAACTGAAAAATTTTACTATCAGGTAAACTGACGCAAAGACTGACGTTAGGATGAAAGCAAGGTCCTGGCAGATCGTCAGGTCAGGTCCAAACAGGCGTGTAAAAACAATTCTGATTTACTTGAAAATGAGCACAAATGAATCGATAAGAGGAATTGAAATTTTAATTCAGGATGTAATGATCAATATTCAAATTCCCAACCCTATATGATATATAAAATAATGAACACACCAGCACTTCCACTAAAATGGTTAAATAACAAATGATTAGTTGTTAGTTGATTAGTTTATTACTACATATACTATCAAGGCTTATAAAATCACATTTATTAATCAAGTAGTAAATGATCAAAATGAAGGAAATCCGCTTCTATCTTATAGGCAGGTTTACAGTCATTATAGAAGCCGTGGGCAGTTCTTCTGAACTAACTTTAACGCTATGTTCCTGACATTTTAGATTGCTTAAAAAAAATAAAGATTCTTCACTAACCAGATATTGATGGCGAACAATTTGCAGACAGACAGTGACACGAGGCGAAGCCGCTCTCAAAGTTGCTCAGAGAACTGAAAGTGTTCTCCATAAAATGGCAGTTTGTGGTTGTTTTTCTCAGTCATTTCATATTACTGTATTTTAATATACAGTAGCATATCCCAAACTACATTGATATCTTGAGTATCATACTGTAAACAGTTTACACACTAGTAAAATGTTGAGAATAAATGGTTGAATATCTAAATCGGGGGCAGCTTTTCTAAACTAACATTAGGGCTATTAGCTAGAGTTCGTTTCAATTTCTGTAGGCATAAAAATAGTAACATTTACCAAACTCACCAAATGTCCAGGTCGGCAGAGAAGACAGACATGATGCACTGACATGACAGAAAAACGTCTCCAGGTTACCTAACATAACCTTGGTTCCCTGAGAAGAGGTAACGAGACACTGCGTCACCGAAGGTGGCGCTATGGGGTTATCCCTTCCTGCCTCGAATCTACTGAAGCCTTATGAAATCTCGCAGGTGAGAATTCGTCTGCCAATGGCCATCGCCTCAGAATGTTGACCTGAAGCAGAGTGCTGCTGACAAAGACTCTGAGCTAAGTAACCCTTTCCAGACGGTCTTTCGAACCTGCATCACCAGTCACTGCATACTCAGTCTGTACCATACAATCCCGCTGTGTTGATCGCGAAGGTCCAGATCGGCTGCAAGCCAAGCCGTTGACCTCAGCTAAAAGTACTTCATGCAATGGAGACCTACAAGCTCAGCAGCATATCGGCTAAAAGAGCAAGTTGCACAAGTGTGGTCTCACCTGCATCTCACCTGGATTAACCATACATCCACTGCCAGCATTCATGTCGCACTTGTCTCCACACTGCATCAACAGAAGCCGTTCAGCACCCCAGGCGCATGGATAGGCGACAGCACTATCGCCTAGCAACGTTAAAACCGGGACAAGAGATATCCATAACGTGAGGCTGAGCACAGCACTGTTGGTGTGCTGGTGACCAAATAGCGCATGAGTCAGTAGGCAGACACTTCGCACAATGTTGCAATCGGTGGCAAGCCTGACTGTGTTGTGCAGTTAATGGTGGAAGTCGTGCCAACAACTAGTACTGATGTACACTGCAGCGGCAACACTGGTGCTCTCATGAACATAATACAAGTGTGGTAAAACACTGTGCAGACAAATCACAAAGGCAACAGTACTAGTGCCAATCACCCAGTCAGTCCTTATACTACTTAGTCGATCACTGCCAGCTGAACATAGATTCAGTTAGTCTGATTCCCGCATGAACAATACATGCGTTGCAAGGAACATCCAGGTTATAGATTTTACCACATAGCAACATGCATAGGATGCGAAGCAGAAGATGAGATGGATTAATACACACTGATTGGACTAGGATGAGTCAATCATTCAGAAAGCGCACTCCACTCATGTAAAGGGGAGATAGTCATGCTCAACATTAATAGTTCGTTCACTGGAAGGGCCTGCAGCACCTGCCTCACTTCGACTGGGTACCGGACCTAGCTGAAACTCCAGACATCAAGCTGGCAGAGGGCCAAGATGGCGTCATGAACACTCTCCAACTACACACAGTCGAGCGACGCTAGACTAATGAAATGCAGAGCGTGGAATAATAAGGAACAAACGTATTGGTGCATACACTTTAAACCAGCTCATACGATTGCCACAGTCATAACGCTTTACAAATATTCGAACACAGAAGACGTGTCGTGAATGCATCAGTTCGCATATGCCGTAGTAAATTGTTTGAGCAGTGGCGCTGCATACCGGTCTATACGACCTAGTTGAGACACGGCCATTTTTTTTTTTTTTGAGAGAGTGGCGTGACCACGAAGCTTAGCGTCCACTATCGGTGAGAGAGCCTCTGCATTCAGAGTGTCAGTGTCATGCGAGGTTAGCGGCTCGGAAAACAAAGCGAGAGGGGAAATGACCTGCTCTGAAGGAAGTAGAAAGTGACTAAAGCACTCAGCCCAGTTTTGGCGGGAGTGCCGGGCATCTGCTCTTTTGTGCACGACTGACCACTGCACTAAGACAGACAGGGGCTGTTTGTAACATGTGAGGTGAGCACAGGGAATTTTCTTTTCTTTTCCCCAACCGACTGCTGGGCTGCATAGTGTAAGTGCCGGGCATTATGTCTCAAATTTTGTCCTCTGTACACGATCGACCACTGCACTGATACAGGGGCTATAAATTTCATGTGAGTGCTGGGAATTTTATCTTCCATTCACGACAGGCCGCTGCACTGAGACAGAGGCTGTTTATCACGAGAGTGCAGGGAATTTTGCCCTCCGTACACAACAGACCACCGTACTGTGACAGGGGGCTGTTTATTGTGTGAGTGCTTTCTGTACACAGTAGGCCGTGTCTCTGATGTGAGGGGCTGCTTATCATGTGAAAGATGCACGTATTGATGATGAAGGGCCATGCAAGACCTGTGCTGACATGAGAACCCTAGCTGGAGTCTCCGCGCTCGGCTCGCAGCCTGCATGACGAGAGCATGACGAGCCGGGCTTATGAGGATAAACTGTTTTTCTCTCTTACTGCTGCTCAGCATCGTGTGCGGGGGGGTTTTGGAATACCGACATCCCTATGACACTGGAAGTCCATAATAGGTACCGACTGTGGCTCCATGCTGCTCTGAAGCAGGGCAGGTAACGTAGTATTGTTCCTGAAGGGTTAGGTGTTAGGAATGCGGATGCTAGTCAGCATGAGCTCATTACTGGGGTTGCTGTTATTGAGGGTAGACGGACTCACACAGCACTGCTCCTGAAAGGGCTTCCAGGCAGAGGCACTGCAGTCCAGAGTCACTTTTCTAAGGAAAAAATACTCACCGGAACGCTACAGGTTGGAGCAACAAATCAACAATCCTAGGCACCATCCTAGGCAGTGAGCATACCTCAACGGTAAGCTGAAATGGCTTCTTGTAGCTGAAGGAAAGATTCTGAGGTGATGGCGTTCAGCGCCGCGCTATAATATGGGGGATCCCGCCTTTATTTTGTGTGCTTGAACGCCATTAGTGGGCGAATACTCGCCCAAGAGATTTCATAAGGCTTCAGTAGATTCAAGGAAGGAAGGGATAACCCAATAGTGTGTACACAGAATGGAACTGTTGGGAATACAATATAAAACTGTGAAAACAACAAAATCTACAGTAACATACTGTACACAGCTTATACAGCAAGAAACTGTTGAGAATAATACTGTGTAAACAGCAGAAATCATTTACAGTGTTGGAGAGCTTAGTATGACATGATCCAATTGCCTTTTTGATGAATCGTAGCTTATGATAAAGTGTCAGAAACTGTAGACTTGATACTAACTTGTCTGTATATTTTAATACGTTACATAAATATCTTATTTGATTTCCATTTACATTATCATCACACTAACAAAATCACCTGAAGATTTCCCTGAAGAATGAGCAGTTCTTGACTTCTCTTGTCTGAGCACAACTGACTCCAGACACACTGACAAATCACTCTAATAAGCTGATTTGGTGCCTTAAGAAACATTTCTTATTATGATCCATGTTGAAAATAGTACTGTTTAGTATTTTTGTGGAAACCATGGTACAGGGTTTTTTTTTTCAGGATTTTTGATGAATATAATTTTCCAAATAAAATAATTTTGGTTTTTGTAGTGAAAAAAAATTCATTAATTTGTAATAAAATATTTTAGTAAAAAGGAAGAAAACAAGTCTTTACTGTAAATGTTTTGATCATTTGAATAAAAGTGTAAATTTCTTCAAATCTTACTGACCTCAGACTTGAACAATATATAATAAGAAGAATAAATAATTAGCAAGTGACAGGTGATGCAACAAGATTCTGTGTATGTGCGTGGGTTTATGAGAAAGGAAAGTACTGCGTATGAGCTAAAACAGGAAAAACCTGTGTGCGTAAAAAAACCTCCTTAAAACAATCCTTTCACCACATCAGATTCCTCCATTATTAACCTAAAGATTCACATTTCCCTAACTGCAGTTTTAAAATGAATAAACCTAGACTGGGAAATAATTAGCCACAGGATGTTTCTCCAGAGAGTGATGCAGAGACTGAGAGATGCAGACAGAATCCGTGAGAGAATGACGCTATAATATAGGCGAGGTCTTATTTTAATATTCTGTTCCATTCCTCCATCTCTCTTCCTCTCTTTCGAATAGTCTGCAGAGCAACAGCTGCGTCACAGAGGAACGTTCAGACAAACACACACGTCTGTCATAATGTAGACAGCTCACAAGTATGTAGCATCCCATATCTTTAATAGTGTCACGATCTGTGACCACAGCACATATGACTGCTATCGTAGCAAGAAAATAGTTTTTTATTAAAGCTGGCACAATAATTCGTGTAAGACACAGGGAGAATGTTAGCAGTTAGCATGGCTAATGTGATATACCAAACACAGAGAATGAGAAAAACCACAAGTTACTCATTACTTAGAAAGATATCAAAAAGATGAGTGATACAGCAGCAGGTTTTCAGACACACACGCACATGGTTACTGTTTAATACACAACACACTGGATGGTTGGACACGCCTGACACCTCTAAACTGGTAAAGGCCGATTGTGAAAGATAAAGCGAGTATATACAGACCAACATTCTCGTCCATGCCCTTTTCTCCACAAACATGCACAGATAAAAAAAAAAGCCTTAGCTAACTTGTTTCTTTCTTCATGTTGCTTGTGTCTCAGATGGAGGCCAGAGGTGACTATCAGACATATTGTTGAAACAGCGAGTGTAGTTTTGGAGACGCAAAGTCTCAGTTGCTTCTAAGCTGCTAACCTCATTACAAACCCCAGCAGGACTCCAGCTGTGAACTGCACTCAGTGTTTTATTTACAGACAGACTCTTTTGCAGTGAGGCAGACAGACAGACAGATAGACAGCAGGTTGAGAGAAGAACAAATCAGAGATTGTAGTCACACCTGGAGGGCTGCAGTTTCAGATCCTGCTTTGCTATGTGTCAAGACACTCAGAACACACGCTGGGGTCCTGTTAAACCAAGGCTTCTGTGAACATTTGTAAAGTCAAATGTTGATCTCTGCCAAAGGCACTAGTTACAGCACATGGCTATGTCTGTCCTCTCACTCTGATCTGTAACTATGCTTACTTTTATATGTACTCTATCTGTTACGATAACAACTTCACAATGTCCTTCACCCTGACCTGTCACCATGAGAACTACTCACTGTATCCCCAATATCCCTTTGACCCAACACCATGACTGCTCAAGGTATCTCTATTCTCTGACTTCATCACTATGACAACCGCTTACTGTATTTCTACTGTTCTTCTGACCCATCACCATGACAACCACTCATTGTGTCTCCCCTGTCTCTCTTACCTATAACCATGACTCTCATTTTGAATTCCTCACTATGACAAATTCTTACTGTGTCTCCACTGTCCCTCTAAACCAGGGGTGTCCAAACTGGGTCCTGGAGGGCCACTGTCCTGCAGAGCTTAGCTTCAACCATAATTAAACATCTGAACCAGCTAATCAAGGTCTAACTAGGCATACTAGAAACTTATAGGCAGGTGTTTTGGAGCTGGTTGGAGCAAAACTCATAGTGGCCCTCCAGGACCAAGTCTGGACACTCTTGCTCTAAACCATCAGCATGACAACCGCTCACAGTATCTCTACTCTCATTCTAAACCAGGGGTCTTCAACGTTTTTCAGGGCAAGGACCCCTTAGATGAGCGAGACACAGAGCAGGGACCCCCCACACAAAATCTGTCAAACAGAGCCTCTGATATTAATAGAAATCAATCATATTACGATAGTATTATTATGTTGAGACAATATAGATTAGAACTATGTTGTTGTACATTGTCTGTAGGCTATATTTTCATTGTTAAAAATATTTATGCAACATACCAAACTGTTGCAATTAAAATCACAGTTTATTAAGTTCAGAGTTGTCTTGAACCCAATTGTTTTAATACAATACAGTTTCATACATTTAAATGCTATTGTCAGGTAGACAATTATACGTTTCTCTGAACTTCAACTTAAAGCCCGGAACACACCAAGTCGACGGTTGGCCGTCGGGCAGTTTTTGTTCGTGTGTTCCGCACCGTCGGCTGAAGTTAGTCCTCGTCGGGTGTTTTTCGGCCGATTCGACATGTTGAATCGGCGTCGGGGCGTCGGTGAGAGAGAGAACTCTGATTGGCGGTTTAGATAGCAAACGAGTCAGTTCACGAGAATATAAGCAAAAGTTATGAAAGCAAGCAAATAAGTCATGACGGCACCGACAGAAGCTTGTTCTAATTTCACGTCATCTTACCCGAGCACTCGAACGCACAAATATTTTCATAATAACATGAGTGGAGTGGAATAAAGAACGTGATCAGCATGACTGATATTCAAAACGGTAAGCAAGCGCCGCTTTGTTTATGGTTTGTATACTTGCAGTCTTAGTTTTGTTTTCCCCTTTTGAATGACGAATATAGACAAATATATCTGCTTAAATAGACAGTTAGCGCCTTTATACACAGGCGCAGAACGCGCGCGCTAGTTGAGGGTCAGCTGAAGTTCTTTCGGTGTTCAAGCACATATTTTCCCCCGACGCAGCCGACATGAGCGACAACATGGCTTTCGTTGCTGCTAGTTCTTTGACGTCGGGTTGGTGTATCCCGGCCTTGAAGTTTAAACAGAACTTCACATTTTAATTTTACTGTCAGGTAAACAATTTTACATTTACATGAACTTCAGCTTTACGTTTAAATAAAACTTCACATTTTAATTTTACTCTCAGGTGGACGATTATACATTTACCTGAACTTTAAGCTGAAGATATTAAAGTGCTCATAGTCTGTGTTGATGGTATCATGAGATCACGTGACTGCACGTGGATGGAAGGATTTTATTAAAGCCGTTAATGTAATTTGTAAAATCAAATATATTTTATTTAAATTTGACTCTGTGATGTTTTAATTTTTAAATTTTTTTGTGATCAAACATTAATTGACGGACCCCCTGCAATACTGCCGCGGACCCCCTACGGGTCGCGGACCCCCGGTTGAAGACCCATGTTCCAAACCATAACTATGACAGCTGCTCATTGTGTCTCTACTGTCCCTCTGACCCATCACTATGACCACCACTCATTGTATCTGTACTGTCCATCTGACCAATAACCATGACAACTGCTCATTGTATAGAATGCAACAGTGCCTGCCCACTTTTTCAGCAGTGTTGATACCATAGACTGAAAAAAAAAATATGATCGTATTGTCTGTGACATCTGTCTCAACCATTCCATTAACCTTGATTAACCATTAAAAGGGGGTAGTCGTGGCTTAATGGTGAGGGAGTCGGGCTTGTAAACTAAAGGTTGCCGTTTCGATTCCCATGCCGGCAGGAATTAAAGGTGGAGATTGTGAATGAACAGCACTTTCTCCACCTTCGATACCATAACTAAGGTGCCCTTGACCAAGGCACCTAACCCTTAATTGCTCCCCGGGCGCTGGAGCCATAGCTACCCACTGCTCTGGTTGTATGTTCACTGTGTGTGTGTGTGTGTGTGTGTATGTGTGTGTGTGTGCATTTGTTCACTACTCACTGCTGTGTGTGTGCACTTGGATGGATTAAATGCAGAGCACCAATTTCGAGTATGGGTCACCATACTTGACAATACGTCACGACTTAACTTAACCGCACATCAAGCCATATTATTTGATAATTGTGCAAAATAATCCTGATAAAAGCACAAACAGATGATGCCAAGTTCAGATGCTGGTATTAGCTGAGGCGACGTGATGGCTTACAGGCAGCAGTGGCAATCCACCTGTCACTCAAGTGGCCACGCATTTGACTGTCTATCTTGGCTGCACTTATTTCACTCAGCTGCCACCTACTCTCATTTAAATTTCAGGCAAGGAGAGGCGCATCTCAAATGAGCCGAAATGATTCAAATGAGCCTAAATTCTATCATTTGAGTTCGTAAACCTGCTGTCCGCAACATTTTTGGTTAAAAATGATCGAAAATCAATTGTGAAGTACATAACCAATCAGTGTTCAAAACTATCTCCTTACCTCACCTTAGCTCGATTCACAAGGGTTAGAGTTAGGGTTAGCTTGTAATAATGTTTTATAATCTGACTGTTACTGGTAGTATTTCACGGGAAATAGGAGTTTGCGGACATTTGTTTTACATCACGTCCGTAAACAGAAAGGAGTCCTGGCTAGTAGGCTATATCGCATGTGTGGATTCTGCTGGTGGCACATCATTTGTAGTCTCTTCTTACAGCAACTGGAATGGATTTAAACTTGAGATGGTGGTTTATAATCCATAAAGTTCAAAATGACAATCATTGACAACTGTGGTAAAAAGTAAAAGACTTCGGACTGCAGAGAGCCTACAGTAAAAAAGGAAAAGTGACCAGGCCCGTGCGAAAACAAGAATAAATGTCGGCAGTGCTTCTGAAAGGTGGCATGACCTTAAACGGACATAAAGAAGGCTATTTATGAGCTGGACAGGTAAGACATTTCAATGGTCCATTGGGTAGTAAGATAACAGTAGCACACATTTTCGCTTAATCCAAACAGTTATGGATAGCGATAATACACACTATGTCACGCAATGTTGATGTTTTTAACATTAACGATTCGAGAACAAACTATAACAATAATAATTTGCCCTGTTCAATGCACCATTCAGGTGAAATTCAGTTGGTTAGAACAAAAGTGGATGACATGTTACTTACTTCTTCAGATGACATTTTCCAATGAAACTTCTTACTTTGGGCATTCATACAAGACATAGCATGATAGGACCTGTAATTACGATTTACTGTGAAGATCTACACTGGTCTATTGACTGACACCCCCCACACATAGCTGAACCTCAAAACATTAGATTCATCCGTGCTGAGAAGCCGTGCCGATGCACAACCCACTTAAAGATGATAACTCTACAAATCACTACAATTGCAGGCTTCCAACAGAGATGGCGTCAAAGAGGCAAAACATACGGACTGCAGCTTTAAGTTCAGTTCATAGTATTTGTTATTTAATTCCATGTGTTTATTATCATTTTTTTATATTTATTTGGAAATATGTCAACAATCACATAACCCTTAGAGAGATCACACTGTCAGAGAGTATGGGAATATTCACGGCTAATTTCTACACTGAAAAGCATGATATCAAAGTTTTAAAATCAAACATTTTACAGCATTAATCTGTGTCGTCTGCAAGTTGTTTCCCATCGTGCTTTTGATCAGCGTAGTTGATGGATTGCGCAATCCGGCATGGCATGACATTAGAGCAAGTCGGACTACACTCAGACAAATTTCTTAGCAGGATGCGTCTCGCTGTAATAACTGTAAATCCGTTCTGGGCAGTTTTTGCTAATCTCAAGCCTCTTTTGGTGCAGTTTGCTTGTTTCAGATCTCTGATTGGTGGAATTTTCTGAACAGCATCCTAGGTAATGTAGTAACCACGGTTTATGCCACTGTTAAACACAACTATTTTAAAACTAAGCTGAAATAATGTGGGCTTATGGCTTCAACAAAAGCAATTAACATCGATTAATAACATCGTAGCTCAAAGTAGGGCTGTCTAAAAAGGTTTCCAAGTTATTAAAAATCATTAAGTTTCCCTATGGAGAAAATGAATGGAGTTTATACTTCCGGAACCTGACTGTTGCAACTCTATTTCTATTCTCTCTCTCTGACCCCATCACCATGACTACTACGTATTGTATCTCTACTGTCCCTTTGACCCCATCACCATGACAACTGCTCTGTTCTCCTGAATCCCTTTACTATAGCAACCTTGGACTGCAGGTGTAAAGCAGCTTTACATAATAATTAAAGGCTTCTCAATGCAGCTGTATAACAAAAAGTGTTCAAAAATGTTACACTTACTGTACAAACATGCAAAAATATTATGGGCTTATACATTTGAGATAATCTGATAGACGTTTACAGTAAACATAAGATAACAAAAATGAATACAACCACACGCATAATGTCTCTCTTCTGAGTCATTGTCAGTTATTCAAGTGTTAGATACCCAATAGTAGGCTCTGCCAAAGAAGCAATGTTTATGTGAGCCAAACAATCCCCGTCAGATTAGCATGCTAGCTGCAACGTGATCATAAGCCGGTTATCTACAACTGTTTACCCACAACATTACTCACAATGCCTTTCAAGCACCAGCAGGTTGAGTGTGATATCAGACTTCCAAACACTGAGTCATCACTGGACACCTCTTTTTGGGCAATTAAAATGATTTGTATTGCTTGAAATTGCCTTTTTAATTATCCAGCTCAACAATAATTTCCAAAATGAGAGAAAATGTGTCACTCAGATTCATACAGTCAGTCTCATTCTCACTACACACATTGATATGACCATGGAAACGGTGCAAAGCTTTCCACAATGACCTTCATCTGCATTATTTCAACTCAGTTCCACCTTCTAAAATAATTTTTTTCTGACTGTTAAGAAGAGAAATGATTACACCCACAAAAAAAAATCGACTGTGAACATGTCATGTGTTTTCAGTGCTTGTAAGAGGCGTGAGCCTCACATGTTCATCTGTGGGACTGAGAGCTTTAGAAATGTCTGCCCACTACTAAGGCACTGTTGAGTCTAAACAGGAAGAGAAAGAGGTGTGTGTGGGGGAGGGGGTGTGACGCGTGGGGGGTTGGAAAGGGGGTGATTTGGTCTGCCACCTTCTGGTAATTAAAAGCAAAGGTACTTCAAAAATTAAATGTGTGAAATATGGTTATTTTACTTATTTGTTTGACATGCAAAAAAATAAATGTATTGATGCAAATCTATTTATTGTTTATTTATCTCTCTCCCTTTTTGACAGCATCAATGGACAGTCTAAATCGCACTCCTTCTTCCCAGCAGCCATCTCCAGCACTCTCTCCTCATGTTTCTCTTGTGACCAATCAGGACACAGTTACCACCGACAGTCACGCTGTCCTAGACAGGCCTAGCGAATCAGAGATCAGCCCTCCACTCGACTACCTCTTCCTTTCTCAGTGTGAAACCGGTACAAAGAGCATCGTCAGGCAAGGACCACCTCACTTCTTATGATCACACATTGCAAAAATAATAATTACATGTTAATCTCAACAGAGAATTGAGATTCATTCCATGTAGCGCCATACTACAGATCGGCTTTTCTCTTATCAGATTTAATAAAGGTGACTGAGAGAATCAATGAGAAAAGAAAATCTCTCATGCTTTTCGCTTCAGTGAGATCTTTTGATCTTGGTCACAGCAGCGTAACACACTGTGATTAGATTCAAATAAAATCTTCAGGGACCTTTATGCAAAGTAGAGACTTAATGGTTTTATAAAAACGCATTATGATTCTTGTAATGCTGTTTTGTTTTGAATACTGAGGCGTCAGGGGTTCAGCTGATTAATGAAATAATCATAATCAAATAATATAGGCAGGGTTGCCTAGAGAATCACGCAAAACGCCGCTATTTCAGATCTAGAATTCAGGCCTAGAATTGATACAGAGTTTTTACGAGTCCCCTCAAAAGCTGTGGAAGAGCTTGACTTAGACTGGTCGACCCCAGAAGAGCCCGCTCACAGCTGACTTGACGAGTGGTTCCTGCAGCCAGGGCGCCGCCAGCAGTCCCCTCGTCAGAGACCAGCCTTTCTCCACTCTATGCATCACTTCCTGCCTAGAAAAACCAGCTTGTCCACTGCCAAGAGGGCCCAGCTGACTCAACAGTGACCCAGGCAGCCGCAAGTGGAGCCTGAAGTCAAGCCACGCCTCTGCCCAGCAAAACACTACCCATTCTATATATCGAGCTCGACTTTTGGGATAATAGAATGAGGTTATTCGCTCCAATTCTCTCCCATTTCAAGGGCTTGGTACAAACTTCGGTCTCAGACAACAGCTCTCATGTCATGACTGAGCCGAGGTTCAGTCTCTACTCCAAGGCACCATGGAGAGAGTTCCCATGGAGTGCAGAGAGTCAGACATTTACAGCTGCTACTTCCTCGTCCACAAAAAAGATAGCAGCCTCAGGCCCATTCTCGATCTGAGACATCTGAATCTTGCCCTCATGGAACAGTACGGTTCAGTATGTTAACTTTGAAACAAATCCTCACACAGATTCACGACGAGGATTGGTTTATATCAGTTGATCTAAAAGACACTACTTTCACATCCAGATAGCACCCATCACAGACCATTCTTGAAATTTGCATTCGAGGGGGTGGTATTCCTTCCAATCGGACTCTCTCTAGCCCCACATGCCTTTACGAAGTGTGTAGACGTGGCTCCTTTCCCTCTGAGACAGACAGGAATCCGCATGCTCAATTACCTTGATGATTGGCTACTTTTAACCCAGTTGAGACAGGAGTTATGCACACACAGATCCCTGCAACTTGGGTTTCAAGGTCAATTTTGGCAAGAGCTCACTGGGGAGCGGTTTTCGACTTCGGTTTTCGTTCGGCTTTCTGAAGAGCATCCCTTGAAAATCAAGAGCATGGCCGCCTCACTCAGGGAAGGATCCCCTCAAGATGTTTCAGAAGCTATTAGGCCTCATGGCAGCAGCATCCTCAGTAGTTCCACTGGGCCTGCTCCCCATGCATCCTCTCCAGCTCTGATTAAAAGTCTGTGTTTCATGCCTCATGCATGGCGCGTAGGCTGACTCACTCTCAGGTGACTCACGGCTCTGTCAAGGTCTTGGTTTCTTGGACATTTCATAATTTCTACCTGAATGTGATGATGCTGTGCTTTGTGACAGATGCCTCCAAGACAGGCTGGGTCGCTCTGTGTTGATGGCAGAATAGCCTTCGACTCATGGGCGTCTCCTATGATGAAATGGCACATCAACCAATATAGAGCTTGCCATTAACTTTTTTCTTCACCAGCCACTGTGGTTAGTGGTGTTCCAAAGTTAGTTGGTCTTTGGGCCCTCGATCGAGCGCCCCCTAGCTGGCGGCCCACAGAGCAGCTCAAGCAGACTCAATGCGAGAGAATCATATCGAAGGGGAACGTTATGGTTACTCACGTAACCCTGGTTCCCTGAGATACCAGGAACAAGCATTGCGTAGCTTGCCATGCTTCTATGCTGCCCAGCGAGTCATCCCATAAGCGTTAGCTAAAGCAGATGCAATGCTCATTCCCGTTACCAGGGTTACGTGAGTCACCATAACATTTCTCAAAGCTACATTACCATTCAAAAGTTTGGAGTTTTTAAACGTTTTGGAAAGATATCTCCTATGTTCATGGAGGCTGCATTTATTTGATCACCCATTACTTCTTCAGTGTCACATGATCTTTCTGAAATCATTGTAATGTGCTGGTTTAGTGCTCAAAAACATTTCTTATTATTATCAATATTAAAAACAGTTGTGCCGCTTAATATTTTTGTGGAAACCTTGCTACATTTTTTCAGGATTCCATGATGAATAGAAAGTTTAAAATAACAGCATTTGTTTTCAATCAAAATCTTTTGTAATTATAATTATAAATGTTTTACCATCCCTTTTGGTCACTTTAATGCATCCTTACTTAATTACAGTGAGATAATATTTTAGATTAGAGAACATATTCACTATTAACTTGGAGTTTTCCCTCAATAAACTCCTAAGAACTGCTTATTGATAGTAAATAAGGTTGTAGTAGTGGTTATGTTTAGGTATAGGGTAGGGTTAAGAGATGTAGAATATGTTTATGCAGAATAAGACATTAATATGTGCTTTATAAGTACTAATATGCATTGAAATAAGTAACTACTTAAAGGGTAAATTCGCCCAAAAATAAAAATTTCTGTCTGTAAGTACTTGCCCTCGTGTCGTTCCAAACCTGTAAGACGTTCGCTCATCTTCGGAACACAAATTAAAATATTTTTGATGAAATCTGAAGACTTCTGATTCACAAATAGGCAGCAACGTAATTGCACCTTTTGAGATCTAGAAAGGTGTTAAAGACATTGTTAAAATAGTCCATGTGACTGCAGTGGTTCAACCTTAATGTTATGAAGCATCAAGAATACTTTTTATTTGCAAAAACAAAACAAAAATAACAACTCTATTCAACAATATCTTCTCTTCCCTGCCAGTCTCCTACACTGTTGACGTAGTAAACGCAGTGCAGCATTTCTGTGTTCTACGTCAGGACACTGAGTCAGTATTGGCCGACACTGTACACATGGGTTGCATGACGCATGAGCGCAATGCTGACGTAGGAGCCAGCGAAAAATGAGTCAGTGTTCTAACATAGAACACAGACTTTGAATAAGTGTTTCCTAATCTAAAGTGTTACCTAAAGTATTTCAAAAGACCCTAACTGTAGTGTGTATATGTTCCTGGAAATTTGTTTTCAAAGTTTTTAGTTAACATTAACATGAATTGGAAATTGCAAATTAGAAATGATTGTGTGTCTCTGATCTTAAACACAACATTTATTTTCTTTTATAATAACACTCATAACTGAATAATGTACAATAAGACCAGGGAAGTCTAATTAAAAAAAGTAAATAGAGTCAAATTTTATTTCATGTTGACCTTAAGACAGCTTTTCTAATGTGAAACACTTTTTTTTATTTACTTATTTAATATGTGACACTTCACTTGTATGTTTCGATTTTTTGTCTTGTCTTCCTAAGGCTTTACATGTGAAAGCAAATTTTGAATTTGTTATACAAATGATTTCTAAATGAGCACTCATTCAGCAGAAAAGGCCTGTGTAAAAACAATTGTTTCATTATGACACAGCCCACCACACATTTTCCATATCCTTTCTCTAAATATTTTTTTTTTCCATAGAATAGAATAGTTCCCATAGTTTCATCAACATGTTTTACTTTGAATATCATTACTTAGTTGACTATAGTGTTGTTTTAGTATGTATATGCTTATTTCTTTTGCGTTTGTGTGTTTGTCCCTCTCTACAGGTGTGACAGCATCTCTAACTCTGAACGCTCCTTTGAGCAGAGCTCGTCTGAGTACACAGAGGATGTGTTTAGCCCCACCCCACGCATTGACTCCTCCCCTTTTCTTTTGGCTGGGGTGTCCGAGCCCCCGTTGAGCGCCCCCTGTGGTCCACTCTCTCTCTCCTCCTCTCTTTCGTCCTGCTTCTCATCTCCCATCTCTCTGCGCCGTCCACCGGACATTTTCAGATTCGACCGACCCTTCTGTGTAACATCAGACCCACAGACGCCTCCTCCCCTCCCACCCAAACCCACACACCTGTCCGATCACCCGAATAATGACGACACCGGCCATAGTCAGACACAACCTGCTCTCCTCCCTCGCAGGACGTCGCTTTCAGGAATAGACCACTTTAGGAAAGGTGAACATACACACAAATACACACTACAAATATTATACACATAAAATGTAGTATATATCATATTTTATTATTATGCTGTCTTTTTTCAGGAGAGTTTGACAATGCTGGAAGAAACTGGAACAAACGTCTAAGCCTCAACCTGGTAAAGAAATATTCAAATTTAAAATAGTCAAATGAGCCTGGTGAAAGTTAAACATACACAGTAAATAAGAATCAATTTGAATATGCATTGCCAGAAACCAGATGTATCATAGTTTGTCTCTCTCTGTATCTCGGCTATTTCTAGCCGATATTTCTGAATACCACAGTTACTGAAAACCACTGTGAGGATTCTTATGTGCCCATGGCCTCCCCACCAATCAGCTGCTCTAATGTCACTTCAGACGGCTACATACCCATGAGTCCCTCCACCCTGCCTGTCTCCCTACTGACCAACGGCAAAACAGAGCTGCCCTCGCCTTCGAATCCCGACCTTGAGCCTCCTCCAGTTGACCGCAACCTTAAACCAAAAAGACCAAAAAAGGGTAAATGTTTTCGGGTTAAAAATGTAGTAAAAGTTTACCAGTATAATACGCAATTAAAGCACACGGTACTAAAATAACATTAAAACTTTTGTGATTGTAGCATTAGTAAACCGTGTCGTGGCTTGTAGCCTTTAGACTAAATGATTTAAATAGGAAATAAGATTTAGTTGTGTTAGCTGTAACTGCTGCCATGAAGCAATTTCATTAACTGGAATATCATGGTTTTAGTTAGCTACATCAGAAAAAGAACAGAGAAATGGAAAAGATGATCTCATGTGAGGAGGGTTACAGAAGAGTGACGCATGTTGAATATGAATATGAGGAAGATGAGATGCAGCAGAGGCTCATGATCTGTGCATCACACAGAAACCATTTCTATTTCAAGCTCAAGTTGTTTTACTGTAGTATACTGGCAGTCTTGCCTTGAGATTGTAGAGTAGATAAAATATCGAATTCTCAATTTTTCAGAAATTAAATGGTTACCCTGATTATCATTTTCATATAAATTTGCTAAATTATATAAATTCAGAAGACTCTGCCTTCCATACAAAGCCACCGCAGAATTAAGGTGTGGTTAAGGTGCGAAAAAAAAAAAAGATTCATCGTCAATTAACCAATGTATGAAGCACCTTTCACACGGCGTTCTGTTGCTCAACGTGGCGAATATGCATGACTAACTTGAACCCAATACAGAAATCTTTTGCGAAATTCCAGATTGTGTGGATTCCTTTTAAAATGACTGTATTTTGCCCTTGAAAAAAATCACAGAACAATAGTAAATGTGACTACACCTTTAATCATGGATTGTATATAGTAGTGTGCACTGAGCAGCGCACTAGTATTTTTCTATTTCATTCTGAATAGCCGAGTCTTTGAGACGTATTTTAAATTCTTTTTAAAGTGAGAATTTAGGTTTCCCGAGACAAAAGCACAAGAGAGGAAGTGCATGATACTATCAGATTCACAGATCAGCAACTGCAGACGGCATTGTGTCTTGAGTGGGTTTCTACAGGTCATGCACCTTCACACAAAGGAAATACCTCATTAAACTCAGTGAAAGTGTGTGTTTGTGTGTGTTGTGTGGATGACGGAAAAAAGATTTAGAGTGTTTGAGTGTTTTGCATTGTGTTTGGTTTCACAGTTCGACCGCCACCTTTAGACCTACGGGGCCTGTCCACAATTTCTGAATGTCCATTCCACGTTCCTCTCACACGCACGATGACAGAACCCAGGTGAGATTTGCACAACACTGACTTACGACACATTTAGAGATCAAAATGACCTAAAATGGATCCCCTGCAAATCTGTTCTTCTTCTCAAACACTTCTGTCTTTGTCATTCTCTTTAGTATTTCTACCTGTCTTAAATCTTCAACAAACAAATTGTGTTGCTCTTGACGTTGCTTTATTTCCCCTCGGTGTTTTCTCATTTACGTGTTTGCGATGTTCATCATGAGTGACACACTGATGTTTGTTATTTGTTAATCCTAAAATATTGTTTTGTATTTATACGGCTGTATTTGAACGTTGATGTGTTTTAATATCTGTTTGTTTGTTTTATCTCTAGCACATCACTTCAGTTTCCTTTGGACCGGCGGCGCGGATGGGGCTTAAACGGCTCTGAACAGGAAGGGAGCATCACGCCAACGGTAACGTCACTTCCTGTTTAACCCGTTCTCTCTCTGTAATAATTTATTGCTCTGTTCTCCTTAAAATTAGAAGGCAAAACGAAATAATGATAAAAAAAAAAAAACAAGAAAAAGTAAATCTCTGTAAATTATGACAGAAATAGCAGGAAATTCAGCAAACAAAAAATGTAGCATATAGTGAAAACGACTCAGCAAACAAATAAGCAATGCAAACCATTCAATTATGAAAATAATCATAATTTAACAGTGAGCATAAACATAGAATATATATAGAAAATTGGTTTGGGATGAGTGAGATCTAATTTAATACTATTATTTAGCAGGGGTATTTTAAAATAAATACATTTATGTTACAAAAGAATTCTATTCTATTTTGACTAAATTCAGCTATTTCTATTCTATTCTGTTTCAGCTAAATGTACTTTCTATTCCTCTGCAAAACGATCTAAAATAAATGTTGTTCTTTTGAACTTTCACCAAAGAAATCTTAGAACAAATATTGTATTTTCCACAAAAAATATTAAGCAGCCGAACTGTAAAAATAATAACAATTAATAAACATTTCTTAAGCACCAAATATTAGACTGCTTTCCGAAGGATCATGACACTGATGACTGGAGGAATAATGCTGAAAATTTCAGCTTTGCCATTACAGAAATAACTTACATTTTAAAATGTATCAAAATAGAAAAAAGTTATTTTAAATTGTAGTAATTGTTATAATTCTTCTACTTCTTTTTGATCAAATAAATGCAGCCTTGGTGATAATAGTTTTGAACTCAAATATGTAAATGTATGTATTTATATGCATACAATATTATTGTTATGTAATAAAAAAAACATATAATGTGTGTTGTATATTTTTCCTTTGTTTAGGACTCTCGGCAGATGCTGTTCCCGGCTTGTGATTCTACCCCCTGGATGAGGCCTTCTCAGCTGGATTACTTGTCACTTGACTTCAACTCTGCCTCCCCCTCACCCGTCCAGAAGGTCAGTGGTTGGCATGAAGTGGGGAAAAAAACCCATATCAAACTGTTTCAGAAGAACACACAAGCATCTAAAGCATTCTAATACAAACGCTCATTTAGTGAGTGTGCACAGGGTTTTAGTGGGCGCTCCTATCTGTTGAGGTAATCTTTTCTGTGGCTCTTTTAAACCGAATCTTCATGCAGCAATAACAGTGATTCAGTATTTCCTGTCCCTGTGACAGTTGCTTTGCCACCACTCAGCTCTAATACAGTTCTGCCATGCTGGTTAGTGTCTTGACTGTTCATATTGCATTATTGATGTTTTCAGAAACCGCTGCTGGCAGACGAGTACAGGGTGGACTACGTGCAGGTAGACGAGAAGAAGACGCAGGCTTTACAAAGCACCAAGATGGAGTGGAAGGACGTCCGTCAGTCAAAAGCCTAAAGCCTTCTGAGGAAGGGAGAGGATAATCCATTTAAATTATTACATGGTTCAAAACTTGACTTGTTTTCATCTCCTACAATTTCAGGTACATGTTGAGTCTTTTACACTGCTGTGAAGGAGCCAGTACAGAGCTGGATTGGAAACCTTCAGAAATAAAATGGCAGAATATTTAGGAAATTATTCCAGAATAAAAGATCTCCAGCACAATGGCTCAAGAATAGAGCTGTATATTTTGTAGTCCTTAAACCAGGAAGTGAATTAGCACTTTAGATTGGGTTTCCTCTGGAATTTCCTATGGGGGTTGACTTTACTTTGTTCTACAACATAAAATTTCACACCTCATGTCTCGAATGTGGATGTTTTTTTTTTTTTTAATGTCTCTAACAAGTTGCTGAAAAGGACTAAAGGCCCATTCACAACAAGGATGATGACTATAAAGATATCACTCTAAAACTTGTTCTCAATATTAAAGAATGGCAGCTATAATGCTAACGGCACAGAGAAACAATATCTTTGGAATCATTCTGGCCCTGTTTACACCTAGTATTAAGTATTTTTTTGGCTATGAACGATAAAAACTGCCAGTCAATCAGAAGCTTGAACGATATCGTCCACTGGTGTGGATTCTAATATAGTTATCGTTCTTGGTGTGAACAGGCCTTAAATCTACCAAAAAGAAATGAAATTATTGGCATTGCCAAGGTTGATGTCCTTATGTAGCGACTTGTTAGCTACAACAACTTTCAAAAGTTTGGGGTCGTTAAGATTTTTTAATGTGTTTGAAAGAAGTCTCTAATCCACAATAAATGCTGAATTTAATTGATCAAAATGCAGTAAAAACAGTTATTAATAAAATTTTAAAACATAATTTGGCAAAGCTGAATTTTCAGCATCATTACACTAGTCTTCAGTGATCCTCTTCAGAAATCATTCTAATATTATACTGATTTGCTACTCAAGAAACATTTATTATATATTCTTATTATGAAAACAGTTATTTTTGTGGAAACACCGACACACATTTCTACAGGATTCTTTGATGAATAGACAGTTCAAAAGAACTGCATTTATTTCAAATAGAAATCTTTTGTAACATTTTAATGTTTTTACTGTTACTTTTGAGCATTACTTTTGTAATGTATCCTTGCTGGTTAAAATTTCTTTAAAAAAAAAAAAAAAAAAAATCAAACTAACCCCAAACTTGAATGTGTTTTTTCAAGATATGACTCTGTGTAATTTATGTTGCAAAACAGAGAAAGTTCTTCAAGCAACGTTTACCACAGACCTTTCATTTACAAATTGATATCATGATCATGATAACAGATCTATTGAAAAAAGTTTCTAAATCTGAGTGGATAATGAAATCCTAACAGCTTGAAAAGATTTGTAACCAAAGCCGGAACATGAACATAATATGAATTTGTTTACCCGAATGCAAATTAACACACTCTGAGACTTTTATAAAGGAAATTATTTATACAAATTATTATTAATCATTTCCTTAACTTGAAGTAGAGTGACTTTTTGTGGCACTGCCTGGGACATTTACTTTGGAATAATTCCCCAAATATAACGGCACACTGTTAGTTTTACACCACTGATGTATGAGGCTCAGTTGTCACATTGTGAATTCTGAAATAATGTTTTCAAAGGTGTCATGAAGTCTTTAAGTGGATGTTCTGAATATGTTACATATTTATGATGCGTACAATCACTGAAGAGTGTCAGAGAAAAAGATTACACCAATAAAAGTCTCTTGCACTGATTTAATAACGCCCATGAGACCATGTTTAACATGGACTTGCTTCACTAAAGTGAGTCAGACCACTGTAAACTACTGAAACCACACACTGTGATTGGACGCTGAAATAAATCAATGAAGGAAGTGAGTGTTTTGTAGAAGGGAAATCTGCCTTTTCTTTTGTAAGACTGAATGTTGGGTGAATGCTGAATGTTGAATATGTTAGACAACTGTCGAATTGTTGACCTAACAGGGTTATGAAGGTCTGTCAACATTTATCGGAATGTATATTTTCCATCGACCTTGGCAGGTTCACGATTGTGAGGCATTACGAATGTATTTCTGTTTTTCTTGGGTTGTAGAATTTTAGTGCCATGTCATGCTGTGCTTTTGACACTGTTCTTTTATGGTGGTCAGATATTACCTTTGCTGTACTGACAAGAGCACAAAAAATCTCATGGGAAACTAACACTGTGACATCATCAGTTTCCCGCCAAATCTGGTATTCTTTAGTGTATGCTTTATATCTCATGAAGAAATTTAATACATGAGTGAGTGAGAGAGAGTTAGAGACAAAGTGTATTTTGTGTGTGTGTGTGTGTGTGTGTGTGTGTAAAATTTAGAGACCTTACTAACCTGTGTGAATCAATGGATGTTTATCTGTCAGGAGGTAAATTATTGTGATGCGTATTGAACAATAAAATCACTTTAAAACAATTCAGCTTAATAAACTGGGTAAAAAACATCAAAGACTCTTCTTTAATCTGTTCCTTTTAAATATAAACTACGCATAAAGGGGTCAATAAGATTCTTTTTATGTGTTTTAAAAGATCAGTGTCACGTGATCCTTCAGAAATCATTCTAATATTCTGATTTGGTGCTCAAGAAACATTTCTTCTTTAAAGTGAAAGTTTGAAACTTGAATTTCTTTACTGTCATTTTGATATGTGTTTAATACATTATGAATATAACCTTGCTCAAAAATGTTTTTAGATTCTTAAAATAAATTCTTATGACCCCAAACCTTTGAACGGTAGTGGATATGTTATATTTTTGAATCAGTTTAATATGAATGGTATTCTAAATACATGTGGCTTTAGATTTGTATTTAAAATAACGTAGATAATTGGATACTTCCCTTGGGTATTCAACTTTCTTTTATTCTGAACTTCATTTATTTACCCATTTATGCTGTAGTTATGTTTAAATACCATCATTATAAAAAATGTTTTACCAGCATCACTGCGTTCAGTAAACAGATGAAATCAAATAATACCAGATGAAGCACGTATTCAGTTCAACTCTGTTTTCTCCATAATGAAGTTTATTATGAAATAATGATATAATGTTCTTATTTCAATCATATCACCGAATCAAAAATATTAAACTGATATTTTCCTTTGTAACATAATAATAGTTTCATGTGGCACTTAGTACACATGTGTGACATATTTCTTCCATACTGTCCTCTTACATTTTTTATGCCCTAATTGGGTCTTTAACACTCCACCAGAAGCTCTAAAATATAGAGAGAGGATCAAGATGGAAAAAAAGAAAATCACACTATAATAGAATAAATAATGTTTTATAGCAATACTTTAAATATTGTGATTGGACTAAATACTATCCTTTGAAAGTTATCAGACAAAACCCGAATATACCATAAATTAAAATTCTGCACAAGTCCCTTTAAGTTGGGAAAAAATAAATATATATATATACTGTATATATAGAGAGAGAACCAAAAACAACCAAATAAATAATAATTTAAAAAAAAAAACTGAAAAGCTATGTCATGCTAATCCTAGCAGCGATAACCAAATTTAACTGACTTAATTTTCGCCTGAGAAGTCACATGGCGGGGTACCAGCTCATGGGGTTGGCATTCGCACATGCCAATGCACCTGTTATAGGAAAATTTGGCAACCAGACTATTTTGGCACATTAGAGATGAATTGGCATGTCATTACGAGGTTGATCAGCAGGATTAAAGTCGTCCTGGTCCGAGTATCATTCCCCATAAAATGAAGACGGGCTCAGAGGTGGAATTATTACTTTTTAACAACGGATCAGGTTTTTCGGTCATCTGTCGGATTGCACTGATGATAGGAGAGAGGAAACAATGATAAAGCCAAAACCGAGACCTCAGGATAAACAAGGCTCTGACGTAAACACGCTACAGAGGTCCACTGTTCAGAGCAAAGCAGTTCCTCCTTCAGGTTTCTCTGGTCTGTAGTTTTCTCAGGGTACCCAAAAGCTCCACCAAACAAAACGACTTTAAGCTTGATCGATTGTAGGTTTCTCTGAATGTCAAAGTTGTTCCGATATCCATTTTTCCAGCTGACCGTGATCGGTTTAAGCAACTTGCGTGACAAATTTGCAGTGATCGTGATCCACTGTTTTTTGAGACCCGTATGAATAGAATTACACAAATCAAAATACCTGCAATGAACTGAATCTCATGCAAAACAAACTAAAGAGTGCAGCAGGTTCCATCCAAGGAGAAATTGTCCAGGAAAAGAAATCTTCAGCTTTGACCAGACGCGAAACTGTTGGAAAAACACGTGATAATGCGGAGTATGAGATCGCAAGAGAAAAAGAGAGATTGGGTGAGAGAGAATGCCCCGAATAGTCACAGTGCACGGAGGAACACCAGGGCGGCACTAGAGAGCAAGAGTCATTACGGTGGTTTAGTGCTTTAAAAGGTGAAAATTCACTTTCCGTCGATTTGTGTAGAGAAGAAACCATAGGTGATTTTCTTATTTCATAATTTAAAACCTCTCTAAAAAGAGAGTGCTGAGGGATAAAATGTGTATGTTTTGCATGTGTGTGTGTGTTTGTGTCATTTTCTTTTCTGTGAAATACAACATGTCGTGTGTAGAATTCAGTGCAGCCAGCCTGGCGAGGTGTCCCCGTAACCCCAGTAAAAGAAATACGCCTGGTAAACCCCAGTAAAGCAAGGTCTGTCCTCTCTCCTGTAGTTTGTGTGTGGTGTCAGTCCTCCTCAAGTCCCAAAGATGTATCTTAAGTAGAATAGTGCTTTTCCAAGTATACAGAGGCCAGTGTATCCAACCCCTGGTGGATGTGTGTACTATTTTTTAAAGGGAGCTAACCGACTGAAGTTCTGCCAGAAGGGTGATGTGCTGCGTTTGGGCTCATATTCGTATCCATCTGCCTGCCCGTAGCCGTCAGGGAGGAGGTACTGTCCGGGGTTCATGGGGTCCAAAGGTGGTGGGTACGCCGGGGGGACCGACCGGCCCACACCTGAAAAGATGGGCACATAGGAAAACACAAGACTGATGCATAAACTCAAGGTAAATCTGTGGTTATTGTGACTTATCATCACATTTATTTGAATTTTGTGCAGATTTATGTTGTATGTAACTGGCACCATTTACATAATTTCAGTGTGCATTTGATTTTCTTCTATTTTCTCATAGGGACTTTTTCCCCATCATAACGGCAATACAATACAACGCTATGCAAATAAAGTATGTATAATCTTACATATCTTTCTAATTTGACATGCAATAATTCAGGAAGGAAACAAGATAGGAGGAAAATACTTTTTTAGTGAAGCTCTCCAACATGTGAGCCGCATCTGGATCAGATTTTGTGGTGATAGCATAAAGTAATCAAAAGTTACAGCGTTTGGAACCAAGGTAGCCTTTTTGTTTAGGCTTGATGCCCCCTAATGGGCATTTTTAAAATCATTCCTCCATGAGGAATATCTCGTGATCAGCGCAATGGTTTATGTTGATTTTGGATTTATTTTAATCGCGAGGATCTGCTGTAAATAATGCTCTGCCATTTTCTACAATCGGAGCATGTTTCATGAAGTTAATTGAAGTTAAACGTGACATAAATGCTGCATCTGTATATTACTTACATATGGGTCTTGCGGTGCTTCACGTACAAAAACTTGCTCAAGTTTAGTCGAAGCTCAAATTTAGTCAATTTAGTTTGTTGTAATCTACTCTGTGAGACCTTTCAAAAGTCTCATGACAAATGACTATCTGAGCTGTATGATGTTTTTGACACATTGTAGTATATAGTACAAAAAAGTATTTCACAAATTATGAAAACATTTTTTTCTATTTATCAGCAAATAACTCAGCATTACTTTGGAGTTAATCGAATCGATTGGTTTTTAACCAAGTATGTTACATCACTCCGTGAGCAATATCTCGTGATCAAAGCAATGGATTTATGTTGATCGCGAAAATCTGCTGTAAAATAATTCTGTGCCTTTTTCTACGATCTACATGCATGTTTCATGAAGTTATGAGCAAAAACGCCACATGATATCTACATATTTATTTTCAGTTAACGCCTATGTGCTGTTTTTGTGGCAACTCACATTATACAATTTGGACAGACTCATTAGAGGGTGAAAACAACACAACAGGAGCATTTTGGATGCTTGATCTGAACCTGTAACGTCTCTGATTTTGTATGCAAAAAGAATTATCGTGCTACCTATTTGGTTTCAATTTCTATTGGCTCTTAAACAGAGACACAAAAACGGGAGAGTTGGCGCTTCCATAAGTTTGAAAGGGTTAAATTTAAGAATTTGACATAAAAGATGAAGTATACATGTAATACATCTACATTCCATGAGGAACATAATCACTGTTGGGTGTTATGCATTACTACGAAATTAATTACTATAATTTACTTTTCCCTCTTATTGATTCTGAAATTTAATTATAGTTACTACGGATGTAATTGCATTAAATACTTTATAGACTATATAACAATTCTATATAAAATAATAGTGGATGTTTTTAATGTATCCTTCTCCCTTTAATACTCTGGTCAGTTCAATATGTACACTTTTATATCATTTATGCAAAAGATTAGAAAAGCAGTTTCACGTCTATGCTTGTATTGTTCAACTGGTCGAGGCTAATATGGCATTTAGAAAGTAATTATTAATAAGTAATGTAATGCTTGTGAGTAATTAGTACAGTAATCTAAACATACTGTTGAAGATGTAATTAGTAGCTAGTAATTAATTACTATTTCAGAGTAACTTACCCGACATTGAACATGATAAGGGTCACACAGGCTTAAATATTTCATACCTTTCTGTTTGGTGACTCTCCTAACGGTCAAGGCGGCTTGCCTCTTCTGATACTCAGAGATTTCAAAACCTAAAGCAACAAAATGACAGACAACATTAAATGTAAAACTTTAACAGCTTTGTGTGAAGATCAGAATATGGGTTAAATCACTGTGAGAGTGGTGAACTTGTATGGTCATAGTATCGAAGAGACCAAGCTGAATTAAAAACAAAACTAACAGAATGTAATTTTGAGAGAACATGTGGTTGAATAATGATAAACTGCAATGCAAAAGTTCTCACCAATCTTCTCATCTTCCTGGACCATCTTTCTTTCCTCTTGAAATGCCCGAAGCCAACGGATTTTCTCCTCCAGCTTTTTGGGCAAGAACAGATGGATCTCGTCTGTGTCTCTGTTGGCCAGTTTGAATGCATTCTTCACGCTAACGTTAAAATCATCATCTCGGCCGTCGATTGCGTCGATGACCTCATACCGATCCATTTCAATCCGACCCTTATAGTACAGAATATCACGGCGAATGAGATCCTGAGGAAAGCGAAGAGTCATTATTAGTATGTCTTTATTCATTACTGATGATACAGACAAATCACAGACAGAACGAAAGTTAATATTTTATTAATATGAATTTACATGTAAATTACATACAATGTGGGATAGGATGTGTGTGTCACCTTTTTATTAGAGATTATAGTGATTTGTATTACAAGTCGTCTCCCAACATGTTCTGCGTGTTCATTAAAACATTTTTGAAAAAAGTAGCAGGATATAGATAGGAAAACTGCTAATTGGTTGACTGGTCTTGGTAAACTCATATCAGTCTTGTGATGGTCTTTATTTTTGTGTTGCTGAACTGTCTGTGTATGTCAGATGGTGCTTAAGAGAGCTGTTTTTGCACCTTTTTCGAGAGACTAAAATGGGCCATGTGCTTTCAGCTTGAGGGTGTTTGGAGGACAGTGAAACATAAACGGCTTCTACCTTCAGCCAGAATCCGAATCACAAACCCTCAGTTGTGGTACACCACAATATTTTAATCAGTTATCAGTTAATCAAGTGAAAGTTACAGAGTGCAATTTGCTGAAAACATCATCAGCTGCCTGCTACCTTGCCTCATAGATCCCTACTCCTCAAAAAGTCATGCCTGACCCCTCGCATCTATCCATATATCTATTTATCCAGAGATATCACTTTCTTTTCCACCTGTTCTCTTATTTCCAGACTCATGTGTCCCAGTTAATGCAGACACCTACTTAATCATCAACTGAACTTAGAGTGTTATTCTTGCCTTCATCCCCTCTTCCTCTTACCTTCTTGCAGAGCACCATCTGATGATCGAACAGGAAGAAGATTCTGGTTTGGCTGCGCCCGTATGGTTGATATATCCAGGACATCTCCCCGGTGTAAACAAGCTCTGAGCTCCTGTCCAGAATGTCCTCACCCTGCACACACACAATGACAAATTAATCATTACATCTGACACCACAGAGATGTCTTCATGTCTCAGTATGCAGCTCCCCAATCAGCCTGTGGTGCTGGTTGCACATCAATAACAAGCATCAAACCTGTGCCACAGATGCCAGATTTCATTAGAAACTGGACAGCAAATTCTTTTTTGTCAAATAAAAAATAAAAATAAATATACTACTTGTCGAAGTTTGGAATATTTAACATTAAATGTTTTAGAAAGTCTCTGCTCACCAAGGCTGCATTTATTTGAACAAAAATCAAGCAAAATTAATGCACCCACCCCGCCTCAAGCCTACGTAGTTCATCTTACATTTCAGTAAGTTGATTGATGATGAACATGAACAACTCAAGCGTGATATAGCCAATAAAATGCGGTTAGAATGCCCCTAAAAGTCAAGATATCAGGGCAAAAATGCCCCCGTATGACCTTTTGTCTCATATTTATACCATCATTTAGTTAAGCAGCATCACACGAGTAACGAGTGCAATATCACAAGAGTTTCGCAGTTTCTGACCCAAATAGCACGAGTGCAAATGTGATATTGATTTTATACAACAGTGAAATAAATAAGTTATTACTGTGTTATATTCTCTGAGCAACACTAAGTTTCCGTGTTTTAACAAATCGAATGAAGGAAAGAATGACTCAGTGGGCCCTATTTTAACGATCTAAGCACATAGTCTTAAGCACACAGTCTGAATCCACATTTGCTAGTTTAAAGACGGAAAAATGGTCTGCGCGACAGGCGCACGGTCCAAAAGTGTTGTACATAGTCTCTTAATGAGTCAATCAGAGTCTCATCTCCCATTCCCTTTAAAAGACAGTCCATGGCGGATTGCTATTTACATGGTGGAATATAGACACCCACAGCCTGACGAGTTGCCACGATTGGTCAATTAATTAGCCAATTTCATTCGTCATTACTGCAAAAAGGTAATTCTGATACATGCGATGGCTATCCATTATGACATGTAGACATTTTTTCTTTATTTACATAATAATCTTTTACATTGTAATCCTTTTATTTTTAATATTTGGCATGTTTGTGTGCTCCTGCTTGTACCTGCCTATAGGCTCATATTAATAACGCGGCCTTTAAATAACAAAAAATAAATAAATAGTGCGCCATTGACTTTAGACCAGGTTTTTTGTTGGTCAGTGGCGCAGTCAATATCAGTTGCCTCAAAATAGCAACACGCCAGTAATGCGCCTGAACACACCTCCTTTTCAGAGCACCATGCCCCTGGGCAAACAGATGGGCACGAGTGCTTTTGCCATGTAAACAACATGGTGCTGGATATGCAAATGATACCTGCGTCAGGCTGAAACTAGCAAAAAACACTGTGCCTGGCATCAGATTGGGCAAAATGACGTACTCATATAGACATTTACTGCTACCTACTGGCAATTTTAGTGTCTTATTTAGAGTATAATTTCATTAAATATTATTTCATATTTCCATATTAATATAAAAAAAACATTAAAGGTATAGTTCACACAAATTCTCACTCATTTACTCGCCCTCATGGCCATTGAAGCCTAAAAGTTTGTTTAATAATGTTGATTATATGTTGAATGAAATATTTTTTTTTTCTACAGCAACTTTTTGTAATGTCTATTTGATACTTTTCTCATTTAACACAATAATGACTTTAAATTATCTTTAACCAAATTTTCAGGTTTAACTCTTCCAGTGCTCTCTTTTATATCATATATCCTGCTAATTAACTTCTGTCTGAAAAGCTTTAGCCACACACCTCCCAGTCCAGTACAGAGGCCTGCCATTGGGCGATTTTGTCAATGTTCTCAAGCCTTCGTTTGCGTTCGTTGATTTGCTGAGTGACATTTCTCATTACCGCTAGCGCAGCAGCCACGTACCGATAATCACTGGGAGAGAAAGGGAAAAGAGTGAGCAAAAGAGAAGAGAAAAAACGAGGGCTGTCAAAATTATAAGTGGAAAGCAGATCAAAATTCGTCATATATTTTGTGGGCCATTATCTGCATGATGCATCTGCAGTTAGCATATCCATGTTTCTGTGTGTACCTGTGTTCTTGTACTGTGTATTTCAGTAACTCTGCCAGCTGTAGAGGGTATTTGCAGATTTTCTGGACTGGTGTGAGCAGGTAGCCGTCAATGGCGATGTCGATCATTTGCTGGACCAATCGGCACGCTTCAAAGAAGTGCTGGTATCGTGCGTCTCGCATAAGACGTGTGAGCTCCATGCAGGCGTCAACATGGTTGTTACAGTATTCCGAGTAAATCCAGAATCCATCTTGCTGTGAATAATGATATAAAAACATTTTTAAAAATCAGTTTTCCACCTGACTCATTGTGTACATATCAATGATTTTCTGTGTTTGAATACAGACGTGTTCCAAAAAGCAGGGTCCGATCTCACTGAGATGAGGTTCTTCTGTGTTAAACTGTTTCTCCAGGTCTCTGACAAAGCTTAACTGGAATCTGTAAATATCTTCGATATTTCCAAATATCACTTTCAGTTGGTCATCATTAAACATGTCTCTCCTCTTTTTACACTGACGGAGATACCCCTGAAACACAAACACATACACAGATTTACACTGCTGTTTAAAAGTCTCTTATTCACACTAAGGCTGAATTTATTTAATCAAAAATACAGCAAAACAGTGATACTTCCAAATATCGTTACGTTACATTTCTTTTTAAGTCTCGTTAGATTCTCAGAGGAGAAAATTATCTGAGCCATGCTATCCACGTAGTTGCATACTTTTACTGTTAACATTTGTCTCAATTGTGTTTCCGCATATTTCTCCTCAGGAATTTTGGGAGACACATTTAAGACAGCCAAAGATGATAGTTAAAAGAGAACTCAATGAAATCTCCTGAGCTGTGCAAGAGCTGTTGTGTGTTTGTTACCTCACAGATGTCCTTCAGGTGTTTGATGTAATGTCGTTCTGTGCTCATGATCTCATTGATGACATTGGCCCTCATCTGGTCTCGGTTCTGGGCGGGCTGGCCCAGACACAGGCAGTCGGTGCTGGGATTCGGACTGGCCTCTGCATGGCCATTCTGCACCTCACTGGAGCTTTCGGCAGCCTCGACCGCTGTGTTTTCCTCCTGATTTACCCATAACTAGAACACACACATTAAGACAAACATGACTTGATCTTCAAGTCCTGTTATCATCAATTAAAGTAATCACGATAATTGAGCTCACATTCGATTAGCATTCGGCTCAGAGCATCCAAAGTTAACAGACTGCATGATTATTTCATAAGGTCATTGAAGTGTCAAGATGTTGCTTTAAAAGCTCCAGGTGTTAAAAGTTACATTGACGTGAAATAAAGAGTCAGAGTGCGCCCTCTGGTGGCATCAGTCCCAACTACATATTACCACATCAGACTTGCAACACTTGCACAAGTAAGCACTTACAAAATCTGTTTTCAAAAGGACATAAATGAATCTGCAATTGGACCTGTTACACCGCTGCCAAGATATACACACACACAAGCCAGGAGATGGAAAGAGAAGGAGGGCAATACAGATGCGCACAGTTAGGAGCATGGTGTGTGTGTGTGTGTGTGTGTGTGTGTGTGTGTGAGAGAATCTGATGTAATTTTATTTGCCCTGATTATGTAACTTATCATTTGCTTTCCCAGGTGAGCCCACTGATGTGAACTCACATGCCTGCACACACACAAACTCTCTCTCACAATGAAAACCCATGAATATGTACACATTTTTCACTACTTCTAAAAGTTTTACAACATGCTCTTTAGATTTTAAAGGTACATATAAGGCGTTTAAATGAAAAATGAAAATTCTGATATCATTTACTAATCTTATGTCATTCCAAACCTGTAAGAGTTATTGGAACAAAAAAGAAAATATTTTGAAGAGTACTGGTAACCAAATGGTTTCCATTGACTTACAGTCATCTGTCAAAAACTTCCCAAAATATCTTCTTTGGTCTTTTGCAGAAGAAAAAGGTCATACATCCCACCATCCCTTTAAGAATTATGTAAAATAACGTACACTCACAAGATGAAGTCATATCAAAGCGACATTAAATAATTGCAGACTGTATCTTTAAGACATTATTTTTGTCCCTTAATTAAGGCAATAGATCTAAAAAATAAATAAATAAATTTAAAAAAAACCTCACACTGATGTTATTCCAAACCTGAATGATTTTACTTCTTTTGTGGATCACTAAAGGAGATGTTTTGAAGGAAGCACTGCTCCTTTTTTCTTTGCATTTACAATCAATGCGGGCTAGAATGTTCAAGCTTCGAAAAGGATGTCACAAATGCAACATAAAAGTATCCTAACATTAGCACATATGTCTTTAATCCAAGTTTTCTGAAGTCTCAGCACTGTACAATAGCTTGTGTGACAAACAGACTGACATTTAGATTGTTACTCACTGAGAATCTTCCTCTCCAGTGAGCTGTTAACCACTGTGACCAAATCATTGAGTCAGCAAGAACCAGACCAGTCCAATTTGTGAATGAATCATACAGACCTGTTTTGAATGTGAATTAATCATATGGGTCAATTCAACGAATTCAAACGATTTGGACATTTTTAGAGAATGTTATACAGAAAACAGCATGCAGTTTGGAACAATGTGAGAATGAGCAAATAATGACAGAATTTTCATTTTGGGTGAACTGTCCCTTTAAGCCGAATTCCTCATAGAATCTGGTTGGTCCCGAGTGTAGTTGATTTCAGGTTTTGTTATCCTTGTAGGGACATTTGGATCGCAGAGATAGCAAAATCTGACCCACACACACACACACACCGATGACCTGATCTAGAGTCCCAAACACTAGGAAAAAAAGACAAAATTAAAAATAGATTTTCATAAATACATAAGCCTGTCACAGATTCAATTCACCCTGAAACCATGTCCTGCATAACTCCCTCGCCCTCTCTCTTTCTCTCACACACACTCTGTTTCTACACACAGTCATGGATATGATGTCTAATCTCTTGAAGTATGTTTCTCGGATTAAGATCTCATTAAAATGTCAAATTATACTCTTATACCTAGAAATCTCTGCCTCAGCGCAACTTTCCAGTGCATTAGCCTTGCTAGCTGTCCGTCCTCATCCTCATCAAACGAAAGGCTTAGTTTAGTGATCCTGCTGCCCGGGTACACAATGTGTGTATATGTGTGTTGCTACGGCTGTGTGTTCAAAAAAAGAGAGGAATCAGAGGAACACTGATGACGCAGATGTTGCAAACACACCTGCGCGCGCACACACACACACACACACACACATAAACTTCCATCTTCTCTTTCCTTCCCCTCAGTGTCCAATCTATTTTAGCCTCTCTCTCTCTCTCTTTCTCTCTCACCCTCTCCTCCCAGAGCAATCTGTTTTTTGTTTTGTTTTTTTGTCTGTTCTTCTCTCCTGTCCTCTAATGAAAAGTGACGTCTCATTTTATGCTTCATGACTCAACCTCACTGAACAGTGAAGAGAAACACAAGACACAGCAAAACCGAGGATACAGTGTAAAGGTGTCAGCATCTTACGCCGAAAATCCTTGCAGGGGACATTAATACAACATTTATCAATCTCTTTTACTTTTTCTCAGATGTACTATTCACGAGTTCACCTGCCCAGTCTTAATGGTTAATGGTAAACGAACTTGGCTTGCTGTACATGATGGAGACTTGAACTTGAGACTCTGTTCAAGTTCCAAGCTCACCCCCCCCCCCCCCCCCCCCCCATAACGGTTCTGCATACAGGGAGAATGAAGAAATAGTAGGAGGAGATGGGGAGGTGGAGGGATGACGGAATAATTGTCGCTGGGACGGCTGCTTATATAAGCTCCTAATAATGATTGACAGGACTGAATGTTTAGGCTCCTCCCGAGACCCAAACCTACATTCGGAACTTCATTTACAATATCTGAGGCAAGTTCACAATTAGCAACTGGCCAAACACTTAACGACTAAAGATTAAAACTTAATTCAACTGAATTCATTTGTTAGCTTCAGCAAATAGAAGTACAACAAGCTCAAATTGGATTCTGTGGTTTCAGTTTACTGCGCTGCAACTAAATATACAGCAAAATAAATTACACGATATACTGATTTTAGGTCCTTGTAGGTGAGGGAAACATTTGCACAAATTCTATGTTTTTAAACAACAATCACACACAAAATATATATACACTTTCACAGACAAAAAAAGAAATTGTTACTTTCAACAGCTTTAATTTCCACCAAATTTCTTAACAAGTGTAAATATTTGTATTAGACATAAACTGAAACATTAAAACATTGTTTAAACCCTTTTTGCAGTCTGGACTTGCACGGTCATCTGATGGCTTTCCTAAAGACAAAAGTAGAAAAAACATTTATTATTAAACTTAATCTAGTCTAATGTAAATTGTTTATTAACATTAGTAAGTGATGAAGAAAAAAATACTGTTTGCCCTTATCTTTTGTAAACCCATACAGTTAGCTAATTTTACACAAAAAGAACATTATTGTAATGTGTTACTCCTGTAATGTGTTATTTGTAAGCTGACTAGATAGCTAGACAACTAATGTGAACTGCTACTTTCCTAATATACAGTAGCCCAAAGAACATTTAGAACTGTAACGGAAATAAAAACTTGGCCTTTTTTCACTACACACGTATCAAATCTCTCAAATCCAGCTACATATGTAAACAATGACGGAGCCACAATGTTAGCTCAAATTATGCTCCATCATATAAACAGTGCACTTAAAGAAATACAAATAATTCAACGGAAAAAGTGTTATTTACTTACCAGAATCATATCATAGATTTGCTAGTTGGTATCCAGCCTTCTCACTTCACTCCTGCAATCCAGGCGTCACATGGTATTTAATAAATCTAAACACTTTTTATTCCGAAATTAGGTAAATTCCTGCGGAGCCTCGCTCATGACATGCAAGAAAAAAAAAGTAAATCGTGTGCATGATTTACTCTTTCGTTCCCTCAATTTACTCTTTTTACAATTCGCACGCACAGTTTACTATTATGTTTACTATTGCGTTTCATGCGCATGATTTATAAATTGAGGGAACGAAATAGTATTTTAGTCAGTTTTACAAAACTATTTTTTTCCTGCATGTCATGTGCGGGGCTCCGCAAGTTCCGGGCCTGAGGGAGCATCCAACAACCAAGTGACAATCTAATTTTATTTGTGATATTTTATCGCAATCTGACTGTGCATCAAGCGCCTGCAGCAGATGTTTTGAACGCGCTCGTCAACTAACCAGAAACGACCAAGGAACAAAGTCTTCATTTCCTTGAACCGACGAATAGCCCATACAATTCATAAACCGTTGTAAGCACCAAGACCTGTGGCCGTTAAGTGAACTGCATCCAGCAACTTATTGCTCGTGCTCGTGTAACGGAGGCCAGCTAGTAGTTGCTGTGCGAGTAAACCTCACTCCTCTGACCTCAAGAGACGCTCTAGCGACAGATGCTAGAGGTTGAAGCCTTTAGCCTCCTTGTAAGAGCGTCCGACTCCCATGCCAGAAGACCTGGGTTCAAAGCCCGCTTGGAGTGGGTCGAGTAGGACCCGGGTAGAGGGGTTACACTTGCACAAATCCACACGAAACATACAAGCAACTGTAGGTCAGGGGTGTCCAAACTCGGAGCTTTGCTCCAACTTGCCTCAACACACCTGCCTAGAACTTTCTAGCTTACAGTAGCCTATAGAATTAGCTGGTTCAGGTGTTTATAACTGACCCTTCGCAAAAAAGACCTGGTTACTGTTGCAATGTCCGGGAAGCCGTGCGCTCTCACACAAATGTGCTCTCAAAGAGGACACTGACAACGCGAAGACAGAGCAGGTTACTTTTGATATAATACTTTTGTTTAATATTTAAAATATTATAATTTTTTTAAACCAGTTTAAAAAATAAATACCATATAGTGGCTCTTTAATGTGTCGTGACAGATCGCTGTAGCTCCTTCAAGCGGCTCGTGAACCAACATCTGTTCGTACTAGTTCATTTATAGCATCAAATAAACGTGTTTAAACCGTGGAAAGACTTGCTTATGCACAATTTTTCAAGTTCAAGTTCACCAACATCAATCTACTAACTCCCCTGACGACTTTGTCGGAAAAAAAAATGGCGGATTCGGGATTATGATTGGTCAGATCGCCTGTCAATCAAACTGGGGTCAATTAGGGTTGGAGCTCAACTCAGCAGGACAGTGGCCCTCAGGAGCAGGATTAGACACCCCTGCTGTAGGTGATTCAACAAAGTTATTTTTCTTCAGTTCGAAGTAAAAAGTTGGAAATACATTTGTACTGAACATCTAAACACCGTACACGCTGCTGAGAGTGACGTTTAGATGAATTTGTAAATATGTGCTGTGCGCTTTCCTCTCAACAAAAATGGCATGCATCTGATCATAGCGATCTGAATATTTGCACCAGCTCCACAGTTCACCAGCAGATGATTAGGTAGCCAAAATTACATTGTTATTATAGTTTGATTATAAAGTACATTTGACATTATAGACAATAGATAATCTGGCTATGTGAGGCTGTATTTTAAATTAATCTCTTTTCTTTTCGTATAACACATTGCCATAACAGTACAAAACGGCTATTTCCGCACTTTCCTGAATATTGTATAAGTATTAAGTATTGGATAGTATCCAATATATTGTATATACGGTATAATGCGCACACAAACGTCATATCCTTTAGATTTTCCTGGAAAACCAGATCGAGTCCTCCACGTATAAAATCCAGCCTACAGGCTTTTATAGACAACCTAGGAAGTCAGGTAAGTCTCGTTTTTTAAGTTTTGTTACAAGCTGTTGACACATTGGCAATGCAAAAGCCCGTTTAAAGGGGAAGTGTGTTACTAGCAGCACCAAACACAATTTTATAAATTATATAAATTATTCAACAAAAAATGGGTAGTCCTGCCTGCAATTCACGTTATTAATTTGGCAATAAATTATTGGACTGAATTGTTAAACTGATCAAAAAATAATAATACGGTAATAATTGTAAATGCAAACAGTGCAAACAGAAATGCCACAGAAATTCCACACTGCAATTGGGATAAAAGGAAATATTTAAAAACAAAAAAATGCATTCCTCAGATTTAAGTTGTGATTGTCTTTATATATATGTAACTTTCAGCTTCGCAATCAGCTCCACTGTACACTGCTGATATTCGGATGCAAACACAGTTTGTGTTGTGCGTGTGGACTGTGAGTAAACAGTGAGCAATGATTTCTGATGACACGAGAGCTCCAGGTCTCAGCAGGAGAGAGATACCAAACCTGCAGGCCAGCGCCACCAACTGGTGTGACATAATTCTTTCAGACTCTACCCCATCTATCTCTCTCACACTCATTCTCTTCCTGTCTATTTCTCCTTGTCCTTTCTCAGTGTTGCATAAGAGATGGCCAAAGGGTCAGAATAAAGACCGTGCTGGACAGATTGATACAGTGTGTGTGTGTGTGTGTGTGTGTGTTAAATATGTATCTGTCTGTGTGGACACAGGTGATATTCTCTGTACAGCGAAGAGATTTTCTCACACCTGTCATGCCCGAGAGTGGCTTACACAACCTGCCATCTGCGTAAGTATGTTTTTTGGGGAGGAAGGGGGGTGACTGTTGGAAAAGAGAGGGAAGAGAGAAAGGGAGAACTGAGAAATGCACTTAGGAAGCTCTACATATATAGCCAAAGTTAAGACCAAGTTACATAAAAGTCCCATTAAAGAGCGGTACACCTTTACGAGCACGCTCCTCTCTCATAAGCACGTCTCTATCCTACACCTCCTTTTATCCTGTCACCCATGATCCTCACTAAAAGGATTTATGTTCATATTTCAGTACTAAGTTTGGGATTTCTCAAAAAGCAAACCAATGGATCCCACAAGCAAAAAAAAGAGCTTTTGGCCACAACTGCAGTGGACTTGCAAACTATGAAACCTGACCTGCATAAAAATGAAAATGATTACTGCTAAAACACATTTCTTTAATACAGCTGAAAGCAAATTTTAACAGATAATATTTTGAGGGTCCTTGTCAGGTGTGTTGCCTGGAGGCAACACTGTCACAACGGAAAGAAATGGGCTGATGTCACAATTCAAAAAATAAAAAAATACAATTGGCTCCTAAATTTATACATTTTCTGAAAATGCATTTAAATGATATTACACAAAATCTTTAAATATATTAAATCTATTATATAACTATAAATAAATGTGAATATATTTAACATAAATATACATAATTCTCCATTTACACAACTGTTCAAAATTTTGGGGTTAGTTGGACATTTTTATTTAATGATTTTAAAAGAAGTTTCATATGCTCACAAAGGCTGAATTTATTTGATCAAAAATATTTGCTTTTCCAAAGCATTAACAAAATGCTTCATAAAGTAATAACTTTTTTCCCACAATAACCCTTTCCACCAAAATAATGAAACATAAATAAAAATATTAATATAACAATAATAGTAATAATAAATAAATAAAAATGCAAAATAAGTAAAGAGACTTTAGGATAAAATACATTTATCTTAAAGAACATTTCTTATTATTATCAGTTGTTATCAAAGTTGTGTTGCATAATATATTTGTATAAACCATAAAAGATTTTTTTCAGAATTCTATGATGAGTAGACCATTATAACATTAATAACATAATTCCTTTTGAAGGGGGATAATCAGTATCCCTTGTCTCTCAACATATATTTATCCTCTTCTCTTCAATATATATTTATCCTTTTTGGAGTGATTACAATAAAAAGCAATGATCAATAATCAGTATTTTACTTATTAAAATTATTTGCATGATTTCATTGTATGTGTAACCCTAGAATGATGATGTGTGATGTGTGATACATGTGTCCAGCCATATATCTGCCTTATTTCAAAATGTTACTTTAACTTCTGCATTTTTCCACAGGATAAAAATGAATACTGTTTGTACTTCTCGCCAGAACCAAGAACATGTTATCAGCATGTTTTGGGAAACTTTCATGTTGATAGTTGGATCTAACCAACTATAAACTCTGCAGTGGTGTGTATTGTGTATGTGCGTTAATGTTCTGTCCAGGTTTCGTATTGAGGGCATGTGGACTGGTGTCATCTGGACTGGAGTCCTGAGGGCACCTAGACCTGACCTAGAGGGACACTCTGTAGCCTAACTCAAGGAGTCCGGCGTCAGCATCCTGATAGATTAAGATACGCTCCTGACTATCTTACCAATTTTGTCTAGTTTCCTTAACCAATCAGAATCTTCGTAATCTTAGTAGTGACGTAGTTAGTAGATCCTGTTAGAGTATAATTTCTATGGAAAAGTGTATGTATGCAGAGCGGCCTACGAACTCCTTGTGAGACCTGAAGCTGACTTCTGCTGATGAAACTGCAAACTGTTCTTCAGTAAACTTTCTTCTATTGATTGCACTTCTGACTCCTGGTCTTCATTCAACATAACTGGTCAAAGGGTGCTTAACTGTACAATCCCCTACACTTTATTGTCACTTTAGAAAAGTGTAATGCATCTTTGCTGAATTAAAGTATTTCTGTCACGAACACTATCGTCAAGATGATTGACATTTAGCATACAGTTTGATTCTGTTCTGGGTAAGAACTCCCTGTCCATCCATGGATAAGGAGCAGGGAGAGCAACAATAACAGAACCGACATGAAGTATGCATATATCATTAACACTCTTAATGACAATAATTTAATGTAACAACATGATTCAAGAAAAATGAATCTGATTCGAAGAGGTAAGATATATCAGAGGCCAAGTCCTGACTGGATGAGAGGAGGTTAATTAGCTCCAGAGCAACATGATAAAGCTGCTGATATTACAGAATCGACCTTATACGTAGAGATGCTGTGATCGGTGTACTATTCCTATAGGTAGACGTGGATCAGTTGAGAGTCAGCTCATACAAGCTTGACTAACGTGACGTGCCAGAATTAACACTACGCTCGATTCATTTCTTTACAAAAAAAATTTATATATTACCGAACGCAGACCTTTAAATGTATTGTTAGTGTATTTAACCTGTATAATATGTAATAAATAAAACATAATACTTTATTTTAAGGTGTCCTTGTTGCAGTAAACTACATGTACTTACTATATAATTAGGGTTAGGGTTTGATTTTATCATTCACATAAGGTAATTCATGAAAATGCAATGAAAGAAACTGCAATCATGTCCATTTTATTGCCATCATGTGCTTGCAATATGAAGACAGTGGATTTGTTACCCAGAGGGAATGTCGTACAGTAAAGGGTTAATCTTTAGTTATGTGCAAGGACAAATCTACACGTATAAGCATTTTTATTAAGCATGTCTGTGCTCGCACACCATGAATGTTTCATTTTTACTGTGCAGCATGTTCATAATGCCTTCTTTAGATTTATTCTTAACATTTCAATGCATTTTGCTCAAAATATTAGATCTGGGTTTCATAGTATCACTGACAAATTAACACTCAAAATACAACAGATTTTAACAGGTTGGAGGAGTTCATGCTTAAGACTGGCTCACTACAGAGAGAGAAAAGGTGTAGTTGGAGCAAACAAGCGAACAAACAAACAGACAAAGTCTCTGTTGCCATTGGTCGGCACCTGTCAGCGCAGTGTGAGACCCCTGACATCCTTTAAGCACTGGTTAGAGGTGGAGGAGAGATGCTGAAAGAATAGCTGAAGGGCTTGTTTAATTGGTGTTGCGATTGAGGTTCAATTGTTTAAACTTCTATTTGAAAGTTAAGTTTGAGTTTTCTTTCTCTCTAGCTCTTTTTATATATTTAAATGTGATTAAACAGATCTTTAACAGTCAGAGAGGCTCAAATTAAGACCAACATCTGTTCAAGTCACAGAAAAAAAAAAAAAAAAAAAAAACAAGATGTCACCAAATACTGTCAGAAAAGAGGGAAATATTGATAGTTGTCATCGTTAAATGTTATAATTGAGTCAGCATTACATTAACAAAATCTTATTCCTATTTCAGTATTTTCTGACAGACCCAGACTGCTATCGGCATGAAGTTAAGTTGCCATGGAAGCGAGGCGCAGCGACTGGCGGAAACAAAACGTTGGAACACAGCGACAGCATGTGAGCAGTAAGCGATGGGATGCATTCAACGGTCAAACGGTAAGCAGTGGTTTTGAAAAAACGCACCTTAGCCGTGGCGTTTGTGAGGCGTGATGCAGCGACAGGGTTGATATAAAAAAGCTGTTTGGTTTGAGGGGGTGGGACTCCACCTTAGAGAAACAACAACAGCAACACAAACAAGAGTTTGGGTTCAAGATGGAGGTTAAAGGGAAGAATGTGACCTCTTCTGACTGACGTGTGACAATATGTCTTTAATATTGAATTATTTATCTGAAAATGTGTCAACTAAATATCTGCAAATGTACTATATTGTTCATTTCTCGACAGGCCTGTATGTTGCATCTCTTTTAAACAGCTTTATCTGAATGCTATTCTGTTAGAAACAGTATTGGATATGAAAACAGCTGGGTTAAACAGATGTGGTTCTGCAGGTGTGTATTAGACAGGTATTTGTTAGACAGGTGGGCATCAGACAGCTATATATCAGACAGGAACGTGCTAAAAGTCGGAGATGGGCTCACCCTGACAAAGCTGGCAGGAAACCAGCCCTCCTCGTCATCGATTTGCCCCCACCACCAGTCCTTATTCGAGGCGTCCAACACCTTGATGACATCACCTGCCTTGAAGGCCAGCTCCCGGTCAGCCATGGTCACATGGTCCCATACTGCCTCGGCATTCACTACAGAGCCCCCGCTGACCAACTGCAGAAAGATAGAAGGAGAGGTGCAGGATAAGCTACAGGAAGACAACAGTTACATAACATAAGAAACATTCTGGATTAACATCAAACAGTCACATGCTGGCTTCCACTCCACAGCCAGCTCTCTGGAACCAAAACTGACAGGGGTGTTGAGATATAACGCTGCATCTCATTTGGGTTTGCCCTGTTTCTCTTACTGTTTTGGCTGAGTTTTGTAACAGAAGGTGCAGATGAGGTTGCTAGTACAGACATAACACCCCTATTCTCTGTATTTTCTCTGTATTAGCATATTTAAAAAAAATACAAATAAAATTGGGGTTAGTAAGAGTTTTTAATGATTTTTATAGAAGTCTCTTAAGATTTACAAGGATGCATTTATTTGATCAGTAAAAACAGTAATATTGCTGTATTCTAATATGCTGATTTGGTACTCACGAATCATTTGTTATAATCAATGTTGAAAACAGTACTGCTGCTTAAAACATTTGTGGAAACAATGACACATTTTTTCAGGATTCTTTGATGACAAAACAAAAAGAAAAAAGAAAAGCTTTTATTTGAAATAGAACTTTTGTAACATTATAAATGTCATTACTATTACTTTTGAACAATTTAATATATCATTGCAGAATAAAAGTATGTAAGTGTATATATATATCAATAACATGACAACTAGTTATCTACTGCAATTCCAATCAAACAGCACCTAAACATACAGTTACTGTTACTGTACATTTAAACAGAAATTTACATAGGATAATAGAGAAACTCTCTTTTAAGGCAAGCCAGTTCACCAGGCGATCTTGGGATTGCAGCCAGTTATTTTAGAAACTGAAAGTGAAGAAAGTGCAGCTCCTTGTCCTCTATCATAAATGCAATTGGCTGTATTAGCTGTGGGTGGGGCACCACCTCCCAAATTAAGTATTATGAATTTCCCCACTAATTTTTCTCCCACATTCTGTATTTTTGTATCATAACCAAACTGTGCATGAGCGTAAATGGCTCTCACGGTTCTTTTGTGCTCATATAGGATGGAAATGGCAATGCACAAGGTCACAGTGCTATACAGAAGCTGTGCTTGAGTAACCATGGCTTCCATGCTTGAGTAAAGACGAGATGCGTTATAGTATTGCTTCCTGCTGACTTTCACATATACAGGCCCATGACAGCGACTTGAGATGATGGCTGGGTAATTCTCTACACAGAAACATTCATACATAATCAGCTCCAAGATTTCACCCCCACAACTCCAGGCTCTTTTCCTCTCTGTCTCTCCGTCTCAGAGGCAGCCAGGCTGTAAAAAATTCTCTTTTTTGCGCATTTAAAAAGAAACAAATGTTATGTTGTCAGCAGAAAGAGTAAAATCTGTTTGATTTGTATAAAGCAACTGCATTTGATACACACCACGGCAGTTGTTATCTCAGTGTCACAATACACTGTGGGTAAATGCGAGAGTTTTCTGCTGATCTGATATCTAAACTCCATTTACTGAATGGTAAAGTTTGTAAGTTATGATTACAGAGCACTGAATTAATGAACACACACACACACATACACACACGCGCACCTACAGATATACACAGCCTTTAAGGGTTTGAATTATCGCTTCATCAGTATTCCTTTTATCTACTGTACAGAATCTTGTCTAAAGGCGGTATGTATCTGTGTGTGTGCAAATACGTTACTTGTGTCCTGTACATGTTTCTAATTGGCTATGTTGACTGTATCTGTATTACATGCTCGACAGCTTTGTGTACAGACCCGAAAAGGTGTCAACAAGATCCCACCTTTATGTATGAATCACTCAATTATTCATGCAGGAACAAAACAGGTACTATCTAGGTGAGTGAATCATTGAATCGTTCACTCAACAGATTCACTAATCTGATTCATTCAGCAACAACATTCCATTTACTGTGTTGCTAGGTGATGCTCTGCTATTGTTAATGAATTCCGCTGTCATTTGTTTAGAACTATTTTCATTGACTGAGTAAAAACAGGCAAAACTACTGGCAATATTGTGTCCAAAATATACTTATTATAATTTCACAAGTCGTAGGTCAGTTTGTTTTCTGTTCCTTGATTCAACTTATAAAAACAAGGCCTTTAAAACATTAATTTCCACAATCCACTATACTGAAATACATTTAAAAATCTTGACTGAATAGTTTAACATGTTTTAACCTAAAAAAACAACTATTTAACAACTCAGTTTCATATGTGTACACTGTCAGTCAAGTCATAAACACATTTTCTTCCAATGCTTTTATTATCATCTCACTCATCAGTTCTTGGCTCATTACATGTAGGAAAAAGATAGTTTAAAGTTTAGTCAGTTGTTCAGACTTTATAACCGATTCAAAACTAACGCCAGTTAAAATTAATTGTTTTGATATATTAAGTTAAAACTAAATATTATGTTGAGAAACATCTCTCAGTGCAGTCTCAATAATCTTGCAACATGTTTCTGTTTCTCTCTCTCTCTCTCTCTCTCTCTGTCTAAAGGGAACAGTAGGCAGTAGGATTATGCAAATCAGTCAGAAAAACTGCAGTGGAAAAGCAGTGTTCCTGTCCCAGCTAGCATCAGATCACACTAGAACAGAAAACGAGAACAGCCGATGAAGATCACAACCCTTAAACATCCCAATTCATCCACAGCTTATTCTCATGTGAGATATTATTATGTGGCACTGCGTGTATCAGAGCTGTAGGCTATCCACCATACACTGAAATATTACACCACACACACAATAAAATGATGTAACAGCCCCTGAGATTATCAGATTGGATGGTGATGAATTTAGAGGGTTGAAACAGAGTCTCTAAGAGCCAAACAGAGCCAATCTGTTCATAAACAGTGAGAATACAGCAATACAGTAACACTAGCATTTACAGGGCTGTGGCTTTATATGTGTGTGTGTATGTACTTGTTTAGGCTATACTTGTGGGGATCAAATGTCCTCACTTATACTGTGAAATACTTTGTCAACCCACAAGTGAGGACATGTGACTGGTCCTCACTAGATAAAAAGGCTTGTAAATCAGCCAAAAGATGTTTTAAGATGATTTAAATCTATTGTTTTGCACATGTTTCTGTGATGGGTAGGTTTAGGAGTAGGGGTTGGGTTAGGTGATGAAATATCATTGACCTGATAGAAAATCAATGGAAGTCTATGTTATGTCCTCACTAAGATAGCAATACAGACGTGTGTGTGTGTGTGTGTGTGTGTGTGTGTGTGTGTGTGTGTGTAATCTGTCGACTCTTCATTCCTCCTGCAGTTATTCCTGCATGAATGAACTGTACTCAGGAACATTCTTCCTTTTTCTCTCTCGCTGTCTTGCTCAGACGCTTTTTCTCTGTGTGAATTCCTTGGTACAAACATCTACAATACTGCATCCTTCAGCCAACGGTCAGACCTCACACTCATTAAATTGATTGTGGATGGGTAAATTGGGTGTCTGTTAAAAGTTTGATTCAGATCACAGAGCTTTCCGTAAAACTGAAAAATGACAAGAAATAAGTTTGACTTTCTGTTTTAGACCATTCTGTCTTCTCTTCTTTACATTAATGTCACATCCCTGGAGAATGCCTTTACAATCACAATTCATTTTCTTGAATTTGAATTGAGGTAGATTGTGGAAGTAGAACTGCAATTTAAATGTAAGAAATATGAATGCAAGAAAGTACAATTAAAATTCATTTAAATTCAAAGAAAATGATATGACTAATTTTAAAGCATAAAAGCAGTTTGTAGACTTGGTTTAAAGTTTTGCAAAGAGATTAGACAGACAGACAGACAGACAGACAGACAGACAGACAGACAGACAGACAGACAGACAGACAGACAGACAGACAGACAGACAGACAGACAGACAGACAGACAGACAGACAGACAGACAGACAGACAGACAGACAGACAGACAGACAGACAGACAGACAGACAGACAGACAGACAGACAACAGACAGACAGACAGACAGACAGACAGACAGACAGACAGACAGACAGACAGACAGACAGACAGACAGACAGACAGACAGACAGACAGACAGACAGACAGACAGACAGACAGACAGACAGACAGACAGACAGACAGACAGACAGACAGACAGACAGACAGACAGACAGACAGACAGACAGACAGACAGACAGACAGACAGACAGACAGACAGACAGACAGACAGACAGACAGACAGACAGACAGACAGACAGACAGACAGACAGACAGACAGACAACAGACAGACAGACAGACAGACTGATTGATTGATTGATTGATTGATTGATTGATTGATTGATTGATTGATTGATTGATTGATTTTGACATTAGTGAGTGCTGTTAGACCATTGAGCATAAAAATTGTTTAAAAAAGTAACTTTTAAAACTTTTGCTATCCTAACAACAAACATGCAATGAACATGAAATATTGGTGGGGGCAATTTTGTAATTATTGGAAAATATTATCAATTTCTATGGTGGTTACAGCCCTAATAGACAGAGAGAGAGAGAGAGAGAGAGAGAGAGAGAGAGAGATCATGTAATAAATTTACTTTTGTGAACCAAGGTGGAAGAAAACTCCATTTTCCAGATTACCTGTGTTGAATTTCCTCGAGTTGAAATTAAATAAATTCCTCTTCCTGTGAGGTGCAGCCATTTCTTCAATTCTAGCTATTCATCAGCCTTATTTTGAATCTAGATAGATTCGAGTTTCAAACAGCTTTTATTTTCAATTCTTCACCAGAAAATATCCCCTTCACTAGCTCACAGTAAGGTCTGCACAGAGTCAGCACACTCCGCTCAAAGAAAGCTGCAGTTTTTTGGACAAACAGAGGCCTAAAAACAATCAAACCACACCTCAACATCTGGCACTCGATGTCCCATAATCTATATCTTCACCCCTCCAACAAAACAGCTGCTGTAGGTCAACACTACAGTTTTCACTGACTGCCTTCACTCTATCCAGGTTCCCTTCAATTTAATAAATAGCTTTGCATGTCTAAACAGAAAATCAAGTGCCTTGTTCATTCAGCATCACCATTGTTGCACTACAGACAGAACAGCCCTATAATTCAGAGGACTCTAGCAGGGCATCCTTCTCCATTTAGAAGGGAAAAAAGAAACAGAACATCTAAGGGACCAGAGGATGCTGCCTCAACATAGACACACGCACACACACCTGACTGGGGAGGACGATTATGTAATCGGAGTACAGTGGGCTAGGAGTCTAGGAAAGAGAACTGGAGAAAGCACGTGGAGAGAGAGAGAGAGAGAGAGAGAGAGAGATTCCATTAAAATAGACTGCTACGCAACAAATTAAGCTCTCATAACTGCATACACACACAAACAAACTCATGTATCCATTAATTCTCATCATATCTCGCAGAGAGAGATAATAAAACAGACGAAATGTGCAGACAGCAAAGTAACATTATGAACCGAATGCTTTAAGGAACTACTCGATTCTTGGGCTGCTTAGCCGTATGATGCTGCTTAAGCCTGTTATTCCCTCCACGTTCAGATATGAATCATCCTGATAAAACATTTTGCACTTTTCTTGAGGTCTAAATTTAGATTATAAATGCTTTAAACCCATGCAGCATTGCCTGCCCACACGGTTCCTAAAACAAACACAAGCGGAGAAAACGCACAAAAGCCTTTCAGCCATGAAAGATGCAAAAGATACGTGTGTGATACAGCTCACATGAAGCTGCTGTGCATGCGCGCGTGTGTGTGCGTGTGTGCGTGTGTGTGTGTGTGTGTGGGTGGGTGGGTGGATTCCCAGCCCACACTCCCAGTGCAGATGTTTCTAAATCTGGCCATTCTCTTGGTTTTCCCGCTCTTTCCCGCACATACGTAGTCATATTTTTGGATGCACATGCCTCTCCATGTGAATGTCGTACACCAGCTCAGTGGAACCGTCCTGAAACTTCAATTCGCTGATTTGAAAGGTCAGAACGCACCCGTAAAATGTGCACCATGAGATCTGAACCTCCATACTATCTAAAGAAGCTCCATACACCAGTTGTTCTGCAATCACCTTTTACGTAAGAGTTTCGCAGCTGAATCTAGCGCATTTTAAGATGGCTACAGAGGACAGGATTAGAGGCTGCTGGCGTCTAGAGAGTAGATTGTAAATTGAGTCCGTAAGCTTCTGTTTTAACGAATACATCGACATGCGCATATACGCTCAAGATTCTGCACTAAAAGCAAGCATCTATCTCTAGGGCAAATAATGCAAATATTATGTCAATTGCAACATTAAGAAAGACTAAGTCACTCGCTTGCACTGGCAGTATATTTCCCAGACTTCCCTTCACCATTAGCAGGTACATCAGAACTGTTGGGAGAGAAGGACTGCATGCTAATGCAAAAGGGAAATATCCCGTCATAACCTGGCACTACAGAATGACAGTAAGCGTTCGACTTCCCACACCAGCGCTTACTGATGTCTCAATGCAGGATTGCGATGTGCGTGCGGCGCATACAACCTCTTCACATGTGACAATATGCATATTCCGTCTGGTGTTTCTGTTATTATTTACAAGGAATATGACGGAACTCATAATATGTTTGGTGTGTTAACAGCTTCATTTCACAAGGCAGTTACACGCAATATGTACTTTGCTTAAAGGAAAACAGAGCAGTTAGCTAATGAATCCGTTAACAAGGTCACCTTCTTTTCATTCATTAAAGGCTTTTTTAAAATTAAAACAGAGGTCACTATGTATAGAGATAACGTTTTGTGGCTTTAAGCGTCCAACGAACGAGTTTGATGCAGCATGTCATCAGTGAAGTTTTCAGGAGCAATATTGCTTCTCCGTAGAGACAGTGAGTCAATGGTTTCGGCACTTCAGTGGGATGCATCCGAACCATTATGCTCCAACGCACAACTAAACCCCAGGTCTGCAAATGTGTGCTTGCAGCGTGAACACGCGAAATACTAAGACCGACGGTTTGAGCAACATGAGTTCAAGGGAATGATTCAGCTGATTCATGTTTTAGCTGATGGCAGTGATTCCGTAATCATCTTTAATGAGAATACGCCTGTCTGTCCTCTAGAAGGGGTCAGGTTAAGGATAAGTATGTTGGAACACCTACGGTTTAAAAGAATGGAAATGGTGAAATCCCAATCGTACATGACCATCGCTGTTCTGGGCTGACAGAGGAAACTCATCTAGAAACAAAAGATTTACAGGACAAAAAATTCGTAGATAATAGACCCTTTTCACAGAGCGTGATGATGCGTTTTAACGTAAATCTTGCAACATTTTTTATATTTTCTTTTTTTTTATGCATGTACATTTATTACACTATACTTAGTATTATATTACCTTTGCATCAAATTACAAAAAACTAGTTAGCGCTGCTGTGAGGGTGTTTCTAACACAGTTGACAAATAAAGCTGACATCTTCTTCATCTTCCTCTCTTCTGACTGCCGTCTCTCTATTTTGTTTCCTCTTCTTGAAAGTTGTGCAATACTGTTGTTGAGTTTTGATTTTGCAATCGACAAAAAAATATATATTTAATGTATTCTCTCATTCACCACTATGGAATTTGACCCAACTATGACGACCTCTGCTGCTGAGAAACCGGGAAATGTGAAAAGGGTCTATTTGATCTGCAATCATGTTAAATCACAGCACTAGCATCACATGAATCAGCTCATTTCATTTTAAATAGAACGTTTTTTTTTTTATACACACAATTTTCAGCTACATTTACAAGGATCATGTCTGATCAGAAGTACTTATCAACTTTTACTGGACCAAAAAAGATCGCACAACATGGGACAGTGTGCAAGTCACATCTGTGACAATTACGAACAGAGTCAGTAACAAGATTTTAGTCTATGATTCATGTTTTTTCACATTTTGGTTTGGTTGTGTATGTTTAACATTTTTTATTAAAATGCATGGCACAATACTTATTTTGAACCAGCACATTTGATTATCACAAAAAATAAATCTGTTCTCAAAATCTAAATTGTTTTGGGACAAATTGTACTGCAAAAACACTGAGTAACAGGATTCATTACAAGACTCGCCTACTAGTCTAGTGTACCATATCTACCTGCACAGGAAGTGTGTGTGAAATGTGATTTCAAAAAAATAAAATAAATCAATAAAACATGCAAAGGAATGTCACTGGTTTAACTGCAACTTTTCTTGTGTTGATAGCCTGGCGTGGCTTCAGGAGGAATTGCCTGGATACAATGTTTTATCTCAGAATACATCCAAACACACAGAAATGATCTTCCCGCTTTCTCAACAGCTAATACGTGAGTAGTGTGATCATAGGTCAATAGATCTTTATTGGATATAAATACATATATATGAAACACCCAAACTTGAGCACCCAGGACAACATCGTCAGGCACCTGGGATCAGTGCGATCGGCGCACGGACACACCTCAGTATTTCCCCCAAGGAAACAAAATACGCTAGCATTCTTTCACGTGCTCTTTGACCACTCACGCATTTTGTCCGAGCTCCACAGAACCTACAGCTCAAAGGAAAGTCGGCCTCGATCCGCCGCAACCCCTCACGGCTTCTACGGTTTCTAACGTCTGACAGACGCCAGATTCCCGTAATCGCCGGCCTAGCGCACAAGTGCGTTTGACACGGATAAACTGCGCACCGCCGATTGTATCTGTAAAAATAAAATTAAGCGGACGCACGCGTTTGTGCGTGCGCGCGCCCCGGCACTTGACTACAGAAAGCCGGTCGCTCATGATCAATAAACGAGAAAACGCAAACTCGCGTCAGAATCAAGCACGACGAAGCGACGGAGGCAGACGAGCGTACGGATTTGGCGCACGCACATGCGTCGCACTTAAATTAAAGGTGAACAGCTTCTAACGGACACCGTGACACATTTAGGAGAGCGCAAAATACACCAACGTCATTGACATGCCCGAGGCGGCGCTGAGGTGCTGGGTATCCCCCTCTGTCGCGCGCGCTTGCTCCATCTCTCCCGTTTCCATAGCACTGGAACGGCGCGAGTCTCTCCGCGCGGGCGGACGGACAGCGGCGCGAGGGGGAGCGTCCATTAACTCGCAGCCTCCCCGATGAATTAAATGGGGAGGGAAAAAATACTTCAAGGTGCCGAGATGTCATTCTCGCGCTTTCGCGACCTCTACTCGGCTCATGTATATCCACCATCGCCAGAAAGCACCACCCCCCTCCTCCTCAAACCACCTTCTTTTTTCTACCCGTTAACAGAGACCGTCGGTAAGCCAAAAGAATGGCGCTCACGGGAGCATCACATTCAGCCTCACCTTCATCATCCTCAGGGTCAGTCCCGGTCCTGGATCCGTGTCCTTTCCGCAGGTTCGAGCCCCCGACGCCAGCTGCAACCCTGTATCCGCGCCCCCGTGAGCAACGCGCGGTGTATGGAAGAGAAACGCACGTCCGGTTAGGCACTGTTCTCACGGCGAGGTGGGAGTCTGCGTCTCTCTCTCTCTCTCTCTATGAAAAGAGCTGAAGTATGGGCGGTGCTTGTGCACACTGCACACATACACATGCATACACACATACTGAGGAGCCAACCATCAGTCAAGAGAAGGGGTGCTTCACTGAGCTATTGAGGAGGCTACAAACATTACATAATCCAAAAAAGGACAAAATAATAGTGATCTATTGGCTTTTGGGAACTCGCATCATCATCTCAGCGCACAAAAGAAAATGTCCAATAAGCAAAACCAACAGAAAGACAAAACATCGTGTTGTTTTACATCACTGAGGCAAACAGGCAGTACACAGAATATCACAGCCTGACAAAATACATGAGAGAGACATGCGCCGGAGGGGTCTCGATACAACCACATGCAAAACAATCCTCACTATTGTAAAAACTCATGGCTCTCTCTAATGAAATTTGCTGAACTGACCTCAACTTAAAATCATATTTGATTCCTAGTAGTAAACTGATTTGTTTTTAATATACACTGCAGTGGAATATAACAGAATAGGGCTATATTTATTTGGTGCAAAATCAGAATAAATTCAACGTGCAGGTGGTTTTTTGAATACGAATCTGAGTACTTCAGATGTTTAATTATGCAGCACGCAGACAAGTACAGTCCTGTACAGCTTTCTCTGATTTTCATCATTTGATTTTTTTTTTAAGGGACACCATTCATTTTTAAATAGTTTATTATTATTTAAACATCATACGCAGGCTTCATGTAATATGATACTGAAAACATTGATCTCATGGGTGAGAAGAGATGTGCTGTACTAGATTACCCTCTGCCATCAGGCATAATTATATACAGTGTGTTTGAAATCACAAAGACAACAGCCGTACACGGAAGAGCTGAGGAGCTAATGTGATGTTTGAATCACAGCTTCATTTCTACTGGAGGATCTTAATGACCGTGAAGATGCACAGGTCTGAAGAATTTTTAATGTTTGTTTTTTTTTTAATGATCTTATGCTCACCAAGCTTCATTTATTTGATCAAAAATAGAGTAATATTGTGAATTATTATTACAAATTAAAATAACTGTTTGTATTCATTCCTTTGATGGCAAAGCTGAATTTTCAGCAGCCAGTCTATTATTGTCACATGATCCTTCAGAAATCATTTGGTGCTCAAGAAATACTTCTTATTGCATTTATCCATGTTGAAAACAGTTATCCAGCTTAAAATGGTTCTGGAAAACTATACTTTTTTTCAGGATTTTTTTCAATGAATAGAAAGTTCTAGAACAAGAACAGCATTTTTTTTTAAACAATGTAAAAGCATTAACTCATTTCTTTTATCAATTTAAAGCATCCTTGCTGAATAAAAGTATTTATTTCCATTTTTTTTTAAAAACATACTTTTCAATAGATTGTGATTTAGTTATTATGTTATTATGCAGTATTCCATTATTTAACATTAATTATCATTTAATTGTGTTAATAATAATGTATTATATAGTTTAAAATGTGTATATATATATATATATATATATATATATATATATATATATATATATATATATATATATATCTCAATATGAGGTCATTAAAACTGCATAAATACTAATTATAAGCCTTAATAAAATAAACCTGTATGGGTTCAATTCCCATTCAATGCACAATAAGATTAAACAGTCAACTTTCCATTTAAACTCCTTGTTGCAGAATTTCAAAGCACAGGCAAAACGTTTATGTACATCATATGAGATGATCTCCATTATCGTTTTGTAAATTGATGGGAGACAAATGAATCCTGCAATAAATTACTAATCTGTGCTGAAAAATAGAACGACAGTATACCAGTCCAGATGTGCTGTTCTGTTGTTACAATTTTCTAGCTGACTTTCACATATATATTTTTGTTACATTATGCAATGAAGCAGGAGAGATGATGTAACGAGTATTCGGGGGGGGGAGGGGGGGGGGGGATCACAACTTCCCTCTCTGTGTCCCAAGGTTTTCTGTGATGTAGCTCTTGCAGACGTAAGAGTGTATTCATAGCTTAAAACCAAGGCAGGACAGTGTGTGAGTTGGGATGTCACTAATGGACTCAATGGTTAGGGGCATATGTGTATAACAGAGAGGGAGTGGGTGTGTTCGTGTATAAAAGCTTTTGGAGACAATATGTCCTCTCCAAGCAGTTTTAACCTTTAGGCATCTTATATATACACACATAGCCACCACAAGCTTTACCTCATTCCCACAGCACTATTTAGAATAGTGTATTTTGTGGCATATGTGTTTTGAGTCATGAATAAATCAGATGAGAAGAGAGCACAAACATTCATAAATAAAACATGATGCTATATTTGCTTTTATAATGTGGAATATATAACTGAATTCTTGCTCTATCTATATGAAAGAAAGTTTCGAGGTCTTGAGCACCAGGCTAATAACATGGATGATTACAAGAAAGGGATTTTTATGATATATTTAAAAAAAAAAAAAAATACTATTAAACCTAAAACCTCAAAAACACTTAAATGAAATTACTATTAAAAAATTGACACAAAGGGGATTTTGGTAATGGCACTTTGATGTATATAATGGTTCCAAATGATCTCCATATTCACACACCGCTTATTTGCATGATTCTCCAAGTTTTCTAAAAAATACTATTAAAATTTCAGCTCAGGCCTAAAATCTGAAAAATACTATGAAATCACTATTAAAATTCACTTCTAAAACACAATCTAATGCAGTACACAAAAAAGAAGGCTGGTAAAATATAATGGAACTTTAAGGTATACAGTGGTACTAAATGATCTCCACTGGTTCTACTACTTCACCGAATACCATGGGTTTGCCCAAGATCATGGCTCCATGTACAGAAGTTTATTCTCAATAACGGCTTCTTTCTTTACCTTTCAAGATAAAGGAAAATGAGACAATCGCAATAATAACAAAAGTGCAAGCTTGTCTATACAAACTCTCCAATACCCATGTGTGCATGCCATCTGGGATGAATGCCAAGGCTGTTAAGGGAGCGAGAGAAAGAGACTGAAGGCTTATGTAATATACTCCCTCCTGAGAAAGAGTCATCACACAGATCCGTGCCAATGGAGGAATCATCAACATGCACACGCAAACCATGTGGAAATAGGTCATATTTAAATCTGGCCACTGTACACTTCTGGTGGTCGACCTTGTGGAATACACCTTTCTTTAAATTGCCTTACAATGTGAACCATGCCATCTGTTTAAATTCAGACAAAACATGTGATCATGTCAATATGACAGTCAGGCATTCCCCTCACAGTAGTCGAGAAAAATATTTCAAAGCGCTGAGCGGGCAATAAATAACCTGAATAATGCGGTTTTACCCTTTGTAATAAATTGCCGTTCCGTTGCATAGTAACCATGTGTGTGCATTCTGTAGTGATGCAATGGAATGCTGCATGCTCATTGGTTGAGGTCACGATAGAGGAAGTAAACAGAGTTACCATCTATTGTAGTCAGTGTGCTTCAAATGCTGTGTGAAGTTCAACTTTCAGTAACGTCAGAAAGCTGTGCAAACGATATGACTCACCAATATGACTAAGCTTTTATAAGATGTTAGGCAGTACATTAACTACATACACTACAATGCAGTCCTGCTGCATTTTTTTTGGGGGGGGGATGAGAGTGCCCCCTGATGGAGTGGCGGACTCGCCACTGGGGGAAAAATGGAACTCTGACATCTTGAGCAGAAAGTCAACTTTGGTTTGTAATCTCGCTTTAAGACGGTATTGTGATTACAATATTCTCTAAGCGTTGTTTTTTGTTGTTGTTGCTGTTTTTTTAATACTAAGTTCGTTTTGGTTCAAGGCAAATGCCAAATAAATGTAAATATTGATATTTGTAGTACTGAATTAATTTAGTGAGTTACGTGACACTAAATTTAGACTAAACTGTCAACACATGTAACCATACTATGGCCTACAAATTGATAAATATTAATTATATATTCATTTAAAAAAATGACCTGTAAGATGTTTTCAGGATAATAAAGTGCTCCTTCTGTTTGATAGTGTAAAATATATTTATACTAAAACTGTTATATTATGACATCCGTTCAAAATGTTTCTTTATTGGACAGTCTAAGGTTTGATACATTGTGGTTGGACACAATTCCACCATTAGAGGGAGCCAAAACCTGATGTGATGCTCAAGTGATCGCTGATTCACTCTTATATTTATAATATATATATATATACTGACATGTAAAAAAAAAAAGGGGGGGGGGGAAGCTGGGAGGCAGGGAAAGACAATTTGACACATTATTTGCTGTCAGTCACGAATTGCCTACATTTATTCTTTTCTCCCCAGCTCATAACGGTAAAATGTGCACGACAGCTTTAAACAGTTTCCATGACAACTAGAGCCTCCTTGACTTTAGAACGAAGACCACCTGTCAATCATATCAAGCATCCGCACAGCTAATCAGGCAAATGCCTTATAGCTCTAGAAATAATAAGGCATCGACCAATGCTGTTTCACCCAAGTACCACATCTGTGATGGATTGGCCCAGTTTCTGTTTCTCTAAGCAATTCCTTTCACACAAACAGAATTGCTGTGCACGTCAGCGCATGAGAAAGGACTGTGATTGGTCACGTACACCTACTGTTTGGTATAAGTCATAACTTTATATTCCTAATTTTTTAAAACAGACAGTACCATTTAGATAGGTCAAACAAAGTTAAAATTTTAATTCCGATTCCATTGTGAGACTGTATCTATTTTCTTGTAATTTTCCTGAAAATGTGCAATAATGCAAACCATTTTAAAAATACTTTAAGTATGTTCCAAGTGCTTGAAAATCTTTGATTCTTTACCAACACTGCATGCAAAAAAGCCAAACAGTGATCTGTAAGGCTGCACTACCCACAAAATAGCAAACTCGAGCACTGACAGTACTAAAAAAACATTCCAAAAACTTGCAATATTGATGTCTCAAGGGTTTATTTTCAGTCAATGTTGATTCCTGTGTGTAAAGAGATTGTATCAAGGGTACAATGGCGTTGATATGTTTTTAAACTGAAAATGCCAACATTGAGGCTGACAAATGTCAAGTTTTACTGAGATTTTCTAACATTCTTTGTCTGTATATACATCCTTCTGTATTAAAAAACAAAACACACAAAAAATGCTTATGGTTTAATTTACCCAATATGTTTTAAAAAAAGAAAGAAAAAAGTGTGTGTGTGGGGTGGTGGTATGGACACATTTTCCATAAAAAAAACAACAACAACAACACTATATTCAATGGGGATACACAAAGGTTGGTTCATTCTTAAAAGCTGAATTTAAGCACTGGCTAAGATGGCAAGTGCATAAAACTGACTTTGGCATTCTAATGAGGGTAGATGATTGTGACTAGTAAAACAGCAGAGAACAATCACATAACGTCATTAAAGGCTTTACTGACATTCTCAAATGACTCAAGATAGTACCCTTTGATTAACAACTACATAGATTGTATTTACTAAAGACTTTAGACCAGATCTGATTCTCATGTATGCAGAGAAAACTCAAAAATGCAAATATCCACAAAGTTAATACAGTACATTATGTACTCCCAACTAATCCCATACTGTTTAGCAGCAAAAAAGGGGAAAAACACATTCTACACACAGATCCTTGAGTCTATAGTTTAACATGGGGGTTGGTCAAAATACCACTGAATATGGCAGATGTGATTTAACAGTCATATGAATGTTGTCTGTGCTTTGCCAAAAACAAAAATAACCATAAAAAAAAAAGACACTAGCTAAACAAGATGTTTAAAATCGTCCAAGATGTAAACATTAAAACCGTGAAACATACAGCATATTTTCAAATAATAAAAAAAAGTGTATTCAAAATGATTTGTTCAATTCAAACTAAGTTTGATATTTGAACAGGATTCTAAGATGATACTGGTTACAGTGTGCTAATGTAGGTTTTCATTCTTATGCTAAAATAAGTCATTTATAGCACTGTTGTCTTTTTTTGCAGATATAATTAAAGCATATCCAAAACATCCAAACAAAGTGTATAAATTTTAATGGCAATACCTGGCTACATAAATGCAAAGCAATATGGCATCTATATATAGACAGCACCTGCTGAGTAATGCTGTAACACACAAGGTACAAATACTCTTAAACTCACGTAAACTAAAATAGCTCAAAAACTACACAGTACATCACAAAAGAAAACCATAGCTTATCCGGCAGTAACAGCAAATACAGTGTGTGTGGGTTTGTGAAAGAGAGTGATACAATTCAAGAGTGTCAGTAAACATCCAGCATCGTCTTTGGTGACGAGACTTGTCTATTTGTATAACTGTTTTATTTAGAGTAGGAGAGAGATTCTTTATAATTTGGGTGGTGCAGGGGTGAAATCACCCTCAAGTTCCCCCCTCCTGTTCTTCATGGTAATTTCTCGATGGTCTGCGGATTGCTCAGTGCGCAGATGGGGCACACCTTGAGTGACACCAACAGGCCGATTCTTCTTCCACTGTGTGCCTGTAGGGGGATAACTGCAGGGATAAAGCGCATCACCACCACCAAACAAAATCTCCCCCTCACCATCAGCTCTAGTGGCAACCGAGAGGTTACGATTATGGCAATTGTTCTTTAGGGGGAGATGTGAAGGTCTTACAATGGATTGGCCCATGTGTGGCAACTTCGGTTCTTGCTGAGAAGAGTTGGAGTCAAAACCCCGCCCATAGCTCCGCCTCCAACTATCAACAGTAACCCTACAGGGTTGTCGCGGTAATGCCATATCAGCACAATCAGTAGTCCTATGTTGTGAAAACGCAGCCCCCTTTGAGTCATAGTTGGTTACACTTGTGTAAAGTTCACTTGCCTTAAACTCCAGACAGTCTGTGTCAAGAGAGCGACTGCGGCGATTTAGTGCTAATGGGGCGGGGACTGGAGGACAAGGTCGACCCAAACTGAGGTGGCGAGGAAGGCTTGCGATGCCCCAAGCGTTACTGAGCAACAGGCTTTGTTCATAGGCATCAAAAGTACGCTGGTCACACTCGGCAAAGGCATCTTGCTGGAGGTAACAGCCATCATCCTCGAAGGGTTCGTAAGGAGACGCCAACTCTTCCTCTTCCTCAACAAGCTCGGTCTGTTGCTCACACTCACCCTCATTTTCCATGTCAACCACATCGAACGTGACAATGGCGGGCAGGGCACTCAGACTCGGGCCAAAAGGAGAACTTGACTCTGAGCCATCAAGACTCTCAGTTGAGTTGCGGTAAAGCCGTGTGTTCTTTGTGAAATCAACTAGTGCTTGGGAGAAACAGACCATCAGCTCTTCTTGGGATTGGCTACAGCCTCTAGTAGGTAATAATGGGCTTTGATCCTCAGATTGAGGCTGCGGTCTGGTTGTGTCGGTGACATGCACACTAAACCCAGAATTGGCACAGGGTGCAAACAATGGACTCTCCTGGATCTGACCCCTGCTGAGAGGGACTGGTTCTATTACAGCCTGGGATCTCGGCAGTGAGTGGGGATAGTGGTGATTGATAACTTCTCCCAAATTTGTCTTGCCGGTGTCAACTGCCGGAAGGCTTGAATCATCGTAGAAGCAGTCGACTTGGAATAGAAGCTGATCTTTGGATGGGCTTCTGAGATTCTGAAGCTCACAGCACAGAAGGGCATGCTGGATCTTGCTCAGGCGCTCCTCCTCCGTCTCCATGGTTCCGGTCTCTAGAGCAGTCGATGTCAGGGTATACAGAGGGTTTGTGGGACTCTTATCACCCTGCATGGCTGCACCAACAAATGAGTGGGCATCCTTAGTAGGAAGCGCAGGGCTGAGCAGGCGATCATCAGGTTCAAAAAGTTCATACAGGGCATCACCACTGTAGCTGTCCCGTGGAAGCCTTTCCTGATGCGGACGTTCTCTACTCTCCTCCTCCATTCCTGGCGTGGTGGAGTCATAGTATCCCTCATCGCTGTTGGGTACCGACTCCTGCCGATCACTCTGTGGGCTCAAGAGGTCAGCAGGAGTGAGGGCCGTTTCTGTGCAGCCCAGTGGGCTGCTGTTGGAGGTGGCACGGATGGAGCTCATTTGCTGATCGGGGGTGAGTGAAGGGCTATCCGAGCTCCTGTCTGAGGGGATATAACAGACTTCATTGCTTGTTTCAGATTCCCATAAGCTCTGCAAGTAATCTGCATCCATCTCATCGGGAGTTGCCATCTCTTCCCCTCCACCTTGATATGTGACAAAACACGAACTCCGTTTTCCTGCATTTCGGCTGCCTCTCTCGGCAGACACTGAGCTCTCAGCGACGCTGACGTCATCCTGGTCTGCAATGATGTCTCCACATCCTGTCAGAGAATCAAAGCTCTTCAATGATGAAACATCACCAAAGATTAAGTTTTCAGAAGAGCAAGATGCAGCAGGGTGCTCCCCAACGGGAACGTCCACATTCTGCTCTGCCAAACGATCCAGTTCTGACTCAGCACACAAGGGTTGTTGATATGTCGTCAGTCTTTCCTTTCTCCCATTTTGCGTCGCCTCCCCCTTCTCCTCTTCTTCTGCTTTCTTCCTCTTATCCCGCTCTACTCTGCTCTTCCGTTTCTCAGGCACTAGCGTTACATCTTTTGTACATTCAGTGGCAGCCAATGGCAGTTCACACTCACTGCCTGTGATTTGATTAGGCACATCTGGCACCAACTCTTCACCCGGACTGTCTCCATGGTTATCGCTACGGTCACTGACGCTTGACAGGGCACCAGGCACTGTTTCAGCATGGAAGCTTGCAGACATTTCAAGTGCCTCACGCTTTTCTAGCTCGACATTTTTGTTTTTCCTATGTCTCCGAATGCTGCTGAAAAGACTCCGAAGACCTCTGCGTTGTCGTGGTAGAGACTGAGATTTCCCATGGTCCTCCTGCAATTTCTGAGGCTCACTGGAGGTGCAGAACTCGAAGTCCCCTGAGGCTACTTCACCGCTACTTTTGCCCAAATCTTCCCAGCATGCTCTACTCGCCCCATCATATGTTTGGCTCTTTGTTACACCTGTTTTTGATGACCCCTTTCTTTGACTTCTGCTACGGCTACTGAAAAAGCTAGGCAGAACACAGATGCTCTTTCGGCCTCCAAAAAACTTGAAGGACTTCCGTATTTTCACAGAAGGGGGTGACTGAGGTTGAGGGGTGTCAGGGGAAATGGTGTCTGATTGTGGACCCCCTATTGCACCAACAACCTCGGTTCCTGCGGTGATCTCCATAGTGACACAGATAACTGTGGTTAATGGAGCATGTCTGTGGTAAATACTCCTTCCTGAGAGGCACGCTGGAAGGAATGGGGATTGTGTTGATCAGGCATGTTATACCTGTGGAATAAACAGAAATTAAAGACAAACTATTAGAAACAGTAAAAACTAAAAAATAACAGAAATAAATATTAATGTCAGAAAACAACAAAATTCATACAATTAACAAAAAACTATACAAGACATTTCAGATTAATACAGGATAGAAATTCCAAAAACACAAAGGTGATATTTTTAAATTAAATTAAATTTAAATTAAACCTTTTAATAAATAACCGTGTGTAAGTCTTGCATGACCTAAATGGCATCTAGTAAAAATAACTTGATCATACCTAGATTTGAAATTAGTAAAAAAATATTCTTCTTATACTAGGACTTCTTTTGTGTAACTTATATCCTTTGCATTTATCCCATTCCATCTGTCACACGTTATTAAAATAGGAGCTTATTACTGGTCTGAGATCAGAGCATGGAATTTGAAATATTCAAGTTGAGAGCCTCCTTTCCAGCAATGTCTGCTTTCTCATTACCAGATAAACCAATATGACCTGGAACCCAGCAAAAAAAAAAACATACTGAAATTTTTCTTGTGTAAAAGATCTACTTTAGCTAATAAATTTATAATTATGGGATGATCCGTCTTTACCGATTCCAGTGCCTTAAGGCAAGATTTTGAGTCTGTGAAGATTAAGAAACTTCATTCTTGTCCATTTCCTTCATTTTCCAAAGCCAGTAGTAAAGCACGGGCTTCAACTGTAAAGACAGAACTTTGTCCTGGGATTTTCATGCAACGACAAAAATTACAAAGAGACAATTATAGGCTTTGGATCCATCTGTAAAATACAGGTCTATGGAGAGGAAAATTGCATCTCAACTCCAAAAACTTCTGGCGATATTCAAGATTATACGTTGCTGCCTTTTTCAGTTGATTCATTCAAAGTTAAAATAACATCTGGCCTTTTCAGATACCAATGAGGAATGGTGCAAAAATGAGTTAAAATGTCCAAAGTAATATCCAGATTTTCCAATAAAGGTTTTATCCTTAAACCAGAAGGTCTAATTTACCAAGGTCTGGCTTCATATAAATAAAGATATTCCAGGAGAAAGACTGGTAAGGCTGGAATAGACCTAAAAACTTAAATTCCTTATCAGTTTTAATAGGTTAACCCAGAAATGCAAAGGATATAAGTTACACAAAAGAAGTCCTAGTATAAGAAGAATATTTTTTTTACTAATTTCAAATCTAGGTATGATCAAGTTATTTTTACTAGATGCCGTTTAGGTCATGCAAGACTTACACACGGTTATTTATTAAAAGGTTTAATTTAATTTAAAAATATCACCTGTGTGTTTTTAGAATTTCTATCTTGTATTAAATAAACGGTTTTGGATCACGATGTAGTGACCAGAGAAGGCAAAAATGCAATACAATTACAATTTGTCTTTGTTTTTTAGAAAATTTAAACCCATTTTCAATTGACTAGCCAATTTGGGGGTATAAATACGGTGGCCGAGAGAGCTCAACGCGCTGCAAATAAGAAAACACATGCAAATAGGTAAAAAACACCAACAAATTAAGAAAACGTGATCATCAGTTTGACAACACATGTGCTGCAAATCCTCACAACACAAGCAAACACAGAAACGCACTGCAGATAGCACAAACCACAACGGAAATGTTTCAAGGGGACCGCAAAAAGTGACGAACCCTACTAGGAGCTGCTTATTAACCCGTTCACTGATCCCTATACAGTGTACGGCATTTGAGTGCACATGTTCACAATTGAAACATTTCCGTTGTGGTTTGTGCTATTTGCAGCGCGTTTCTGTGTTTGCTTGTGTTGTGAGGATTTGCAGCACATGTGTTGTCAAACTGATGATCACGTTTTCTTAATTTGTAGGTGTTTTTTTATTTACAGCGCATTGAGCTCTCTCGGCCACCGTATATAAATGAGCATATACTCTATTACAAGTGTTTATGAATCCTGTTACAGCCATGTTCCGCTAGAGGGAACAGTTGCAATGTTTATGTGTAAAGTTGTTAAATTGTTACCGTGTTGTTGTTGGTGTATACTGCAATTAAATAACAACGAAAATCATGGTGTTGACCCCTATGAGGTCTATGAATTAGAATGCTCGCTCTGCTCCGTGGCAGTGGACACGCACCTTTAATGTGGCTCGCATCTGAAGAAAGAGAGAACGCGCACGGTGATGAAAGTGCTTGTATGAAGGGCGTTTGGCTTTAGATAAAACTGGTATTACCACGAGCGCTTGTGGTATGATCTGCACCGTTGTTCTGACACGCTGTTCACTTCGTGTTACTGTTCTGTCTCGCAGTCCGGATGTAAACATGCAGGTTTACGGGCCATGGTCCGCCATTTGAATTTCAGTGATTTAGTTTGTGTAAAACATCTAGTAGCCTATGATTTATTTTGCATTTTTTGCATGGTAAAATCTTTACGGTTTAAATTGTTTTCATTGAACTGTTTTGAATGTATTTTGATCGGGAAATACTTCATGTTATTTTTTATCTAATCCGAAAAAAAAAACATTATTTGTGTGTAAAGCCTGCCTTGCTCTAAGCGATAGTGTGATTAAGATGTTTTTGTTTTTTTTCTGGTTTCAGTTGGGGGTTGGATGCCCGTCAGCCACAAGCGATGGACAATGGCATCGTCCATCGGCCCAACCCTATGATGCATATTACTAAAGTAAATGAAACGTACACAGGTTTGGTCTTGATGGACTATATTAAGCTGCTGCTGCAGAGCATGTACGACTTGCTTCAGCTAATGCTTAGAACATCAAATTAATGGAAAAGATGCTCCTGCTGCAAGAGAGAGGGAGACCCCAGTAGCAGATCTAGGCAGGTGGTGCTGGGGAGGCAGAGGGCTACAATAAGAATTTGCATAGCTTGCAGAGTGCCATGATTGTAAAAGGATGTGGTAGCGGATAAGTGAAATTGGCTGTAAACGTTAGATTGAAACAACCAATTAGAATGTGAATAGAGTTTCATGGCTGAACTATGCATTTTGTTCCTGTTTGTCAAAGCTCAATAAAAAGGAAGACCTGACATAATTAACAGAAAAATTGATAGAATACACTACCATATTTGGTAAATAAAAAATAAAAAAAGTGTCTATTACAAAAATGTTAATCAGATTTCTTGGGCTCAAATAGATAATGCTCATAAGAAAACATGGCTACAATTATGACAAGTGGAAAATCACATTCTGAATAGGTACCCAATATATTCACATTTTATATTGTTTTTGATTAAATGAAACAAACCAATAATAAATGCCTCTCTCATTGTTTGATGTCTTTCTGTTTTAATAAAACTGTAAAACAGTAACATTTGTCTATTGGGTCTTACTGAGCCTTACTATGATCAATTATAAAGCATTATTGCGCAGTGTAATTTAGCTGAAATAAGTAAATTACATTTGGACATTTGATGGCAATAACTATGATTGAAATGTTATGTTTTTCGAAACCACTGAGGAAGACAAAAACACGAAAGCAGTCAATGGCAGTAAAGTGTTGAGTCTTGCAATGCAGCACACAAGGTGAAGTTCCGCTGGATAGTATCAAAACAAAAGCTGGTTGAAGACAACGGGCCTGAACACTCACTGTATGCACAACATAAACAAAGGAAAAACTCATACAGATAGCGTACACGCCGAAGAACTACACCCCATGAACCAATTACACCGAAAATATTATTAGTAACAAAAAAGAAACTTATATCAACAGATTTCCCCCAGTGTCCCCAGCTGGACACCATCACTGCAAATGAACGCGCAACTGGCGCGCGCTAGCCCAGACGCTAACCAGCTCGCGACCTCACCACTGATATTCACATAACTTTATTTACATAAACATACATAACATACCTACCGCGTGCCCACTCACACAGAGAAAGAACGAACATACACAGAGATGGAAACATGAGCGATACTCGCCTTATTTGATCATCTTTTCCGCCCGAGCGTGCAGTGATGTGCTCTCTCCTCGCGCAGCGCTGGAGGAGCTCGCGGTTGTGATTCACTTTGTTCAGTGAGCGCTGGAGCGGCTGTCGGCGTTTCCATGCGACGTGCATTTTGGGAAGTGTAGTACCACGGTGTCTGAAATGGGATTGTTGTTAACCAGTGGCGGTTCTACACGGAGGCCTAGGGAGGCCCGTGCCTCTGTAGAAATTTCCATGGCCACCCCTGTGCTGACCAAAAAATAAAAATAAAAAATGAATTATGACTTTATTATGATTTTACACGCGAGCGCCAAAAGCGGAACTAACGTGACGGAACGTCCTACACGGGTAAATTAGAGCGGGCGCCGGCCGCGTGAGTGACTCGTATCTCGTAAGTAACTGGTTGTTCCTGCACAATGTTGTGATGTTAACCACGTGACTTCATCTGTCTTGGCTGTTGCATTGCGATAACATACATTTGAGTAAAGTAATCAACAGGTTATTATTGCCCGTGTTAAGTGGGGAGGGATGGTTAGGCAACGAAATGTAATGCACGTTTTTTTCTTCCGATAGTTATCTTGAAACGAGGAAAGGACATAGCGTCCTTTTTTGTCAACAAAATCAATATTGTCAATATGGATCTAATGTTTCTTTTTTTAAAGTAAATTCTAGGCCTACATTTTTGAAATACATGCAGATATGCTCTACCAATCAAAAGTTTGGAAACGGTACTATTTTGGTTGTTTTTGAAAGAAGTCTCTTCTGCTCACCAAGGCTGCATTTATGTTATTATAAATACAAAAAAGCTCTAAAATTGTGAGATATTATTAAAATGTAAAATAACTGTTTTTTATGTGAATATTTAGTAAAGTGAAATTTATATCCTGTGATCAAAGCTGAATTTATCATCATTACTCCAGTCTCCAGTGTCACATGATCCCTTACAAATCATTGATAATAATCATCAACATTAATGAACCTTTTTTGCACCTGCACTCACTCTTGTACAAATGTTGTACAATGTTGTAATAAATGTTTATATGAATGTAAAGTAAAGAAGTTAATAATCTTTAAATATAATTTGTTACCATTTTTAATGTGCCCCTCTGGTTAAACACTGGCCCCCCCTTGACCCCCTAGTAAAAATTGTCTAGAACCGCCACTGTTGTTAACTAAAACTATTAAAAATGTTGCTTATTGAAATAATCCAAAAATAAATTAAATCTAAAACTAAAATAGAAATGTAAATAAATAATTTAAAAAAACCTATAAAATGGTAACAAAAAAAAAACCCTACTAAAAATTTAATGACCATATTAAAATGGAAAAAGGATAATACAAAAATAAAAGTTAATTCAAAATATTAATTAATACTAGTATATAAATAACATTGGATTTTAATCTTCAAAAGGGCAAGACCATAAAGAGACGTAAGAAAAAATTATTTATTGCAATTTTCCATTTTATTAGGACACAAATAATACAATATTTATGTTTTTTTTAAAACATGACTATCATTTTTGATTTTAATGTTTGCATCCCCCAGAATACTTTGCCCTATTGGAATATAAATGAATTGAAAAAAGAATGCTTCTCTGACGATGCGTATTACAATATTTTAGCCACATTTTTAAAACATATTCTCTCATAACTCAAAGTCAACAATTCTTTGTAATTCTGTATAATTTCTTTTTATGAATATCTTAGCCTAATGTACCATTAAGGCCCATAAACTATCAACAAGTGCAAAACACGCACAAAAACCTTTTGTACGCAATCTACTTGATGCCTTCTGCCCTACTAATCTAAAATCTACTGCCTGACACTGTCCCTTCCTTCTGCCATAGAAAGTTAACAGAAACTGCCTAAAAATTGATCCATGTATTGTTGACCTAAAACTGAATTCAGTATAGCTAACTAAATTATTAATGACTTAAATGACAAGTTATATTGAATGATTAATTAAAGTTAAGTATTAAAGTAATATTAAGTATTATTTTTACACCCCTAAAAGGGTAACATATCCCATGAGATACATTTAGTTTGTGAAAAATTGTAAAAATTAAATTCCTAACATTTCAACGTAAATGTGACAAGCCAACTCTTAACTTTGTAAATATGTAAGTCCCCTCTAAATATTGTAAATATGTGAAATACATCAACTTTTATCTGAAGGCGAGTAAATCTCCCACTACAGGTGGTCATGTTGTTTTTAAATGCTGCCCGTGAGATAAACAAAGATTGTATGAACAAAGTCACCAGATCTAAATATTCACAACAAACACCCTTTCAACATGAAACCAAGAAATGAGACCTACACTTCCACTGCCTCTCCCCACATCCGCTCAAATCTTCGTATCACCTAGGATACAAAAACCCTTTTAGGGTTAAAGCCCTGGTCTAGTCTCTATTTGTCAAGCTCTGTCCCAGCATTGTGTATCTCAGCTCCTCTATGCTAAATGTTAGTACTTTAAGTGCAATAACACCACTGTACGAAGTGGATAAAAACATTCTCTATGTGGAAACCGGCACCTTAAATGACCATATAAATGTAGATAGAGGAAAAACAACCACAGATAAACATTCTGATGTTCAGCACTTCAATTTTATGAATGAACGAACAAGCCAGATGTCATCCATATCATAATAATGTTGTAAAATACACATGCAGAAGCCCATATGTATATCCCATTAGCATAAACCGATACACATATTGATCCTCACGTGAAATCCTCAAACAACATAATTCAATACAAGTGTCATAAATCCTTATGAAGGCTCTGGAACTAATGTTCTGAACAGAATGACCTCCATTATACTCTACCTGGCAGCTGCACTCACTGGAGGTTATACGACATCTGCTCTAAACAAGGGATTCACAGCAAAGTACATTTTATATGTCATATTAAGATTAATAAGACAGTTACCAAGAATTTTACAACCTTCATCAAGCTGTAACTATTTAACAAAACCCTAATTACTCAGTAAAAATCATTTTTACAACAGCTTAATTTACTATGGAAAATGAAAACAGAGAACAAGGCTGTATGATAACGCATAGTTCTAGAGCATTAACTCTACCAGGCGACACTGGTGGTAATATTACATATTACAATTTTGAATGACTATCAAGCAAATTAAAGTATGAGGATGTTCAAGTTTAACACACACCATATATGTAAACTGAGGTTATTAGCAGTGTATCGGTCCGTTTGTGAGATTGCATACGAACGAGTCCATTTCCTTCCCTCTAGATGTCTATATGGTCTTCCTGTCCAGTCTATATGCGAACGATCGAGTCTGTCCTCTAGTAAGGCACAGTTGAATATGATCTGGTTTGTCAGTAAACCAATGCACTGCTCACAGACTTGTGTTTGAGATAGTTGATAAGTCTGGGTGGAATCTCCAGAGAGTCCAAAGAGTGAATCTTGTTCACCTGTATCAGGTGTCTACGAATGGCTAACCTACACTGAGAGGCCAGAGTCTTTGGACACCCTGTAAAAAAAGAAAAAGAAAAAAAGATTGACAAAAGTTATTTAACATAATAAAACAGTTATTTGAATGACAACATTCTAACAAGAGCTGTATTTCTTAATTTGCGTCAATCCATGAGAGCGGCACATTTTCATGTGAAGCACATGAAAGCTCTGCTTTCCAGACCCTGCAGGGACTAAAATATATCCACAAAGTGCATGAGAAAATAAAGCGTGGCACATGTTTGATGTTTAAAAAGATTTATTAAGATCAATAAGCCCTGAAAAAGAGCTGAAAGCGCAACTCGCTCTGCTGAGCTCAGACCTGAAGAAAGACACCTTTGCGATATCTGACGGAATGCGATCGCAAATTCAGTTCTCTTTCACAAATTATTGCGCTTGAATGGTCACAAATGTCAAAATGCATGTCCTGGGAAGTATCCACAAACAGAGTCTTAAGAAAACGTAAACAGTTAAAGAAATCAGGTGTGTTCCAATGTATTGGATCCTTGGGTTAGGTCTTAAAGAGATGGCAGCCTAATAAACCTGCTGCTGCTTAAGGTGTGAAATGTTAATTAAACAACAACAACAACAAAAGAAAATCCCCCTCTGCTTGACTGAACAACTTAAATATATTAATTAAGAATCCGTGAAGACTATGCAGTGCTTTTTGTTTTTTCACATTTAATTTCTGAATGCTTCTGTTAAATTGACCTTCTGTAGCCTTCCTGAAAATTTTAAAGCACAATGTTTATTTCATTTGTATCTTTCTTATATTGTATTTGTCATATTGATTGTAATTTGCATCTTTGCTTATTTTAAAAATAAAAGATAAATATAAAGATAAAATAATTTTAAATATATTTTAAGATACAAATAAAACAACTATATATAAAACTAAATATTTAGTCATATCATGAAATAATTTTGGTACCCCACCTCATATTTATATTTTATTTCAGATTTATTCATATAAATTTATTAATGTATATAAATATATATTGTTTTGTTTTTTTAACTGGTTATTATTATATTATATATAATTTTAATAAATCTTTTATAAATAAATTTATAAAATATAAATATAATAATATATGTAAAAATAATAATATATATATATATATATATATATATATATATATATATATATATATATATATATATATATATATATATATATTGGAGGCCATCTAGTAGTTGCTGTGCGAGTAAACCTCACTCCTCTGACCTCAAGAGATGCTCTGGTGACAGACGCTAGAGGTTGCAGCCTTTAGACTCCTTGTTAGAGTGTCCAACTCCCATGCCGGAAGACCCGGGTAGAGGGGTTACATACATAAATATATATATATAATATATATATATATATATACATATATACACTTTTTTTTCCTAAATGGTTAGTTCACCCAAAAATTCTGACGCTAATTACTTTAAATTGTTTTGTTTTTGAGTACAAAAAAGTATTCTTGTCACTTCATAACATTAAGGGTGAACCACTGCAGTCAACTATTTTACCAGTGAATGTGGTAATTTCGTTGCTTTCAATGGAGGACAAAAAAAACCTCTCCGATTTCATCAAAATATCTTAATTTGTGATCTGAAGATGAACGATGGGTGGAACAAAAAAAAAAAAAAAATTTTTTGGTGAACTAACCATTAATAGTTTTGGTCGCCAAAAATAACACTGCTAAAAACTATTTTCTCACCTCGCTCTTTCAGCAACAGCTCAACAGCTTCATTCTGTTTGGTGCTCTTCTCTATAATGAGGGTTGGCAGGTAGACATTTGCCCCAAAGTCGATGAGCAGTTGAATGTATTCAACTCCACAGCCGTGTCTCAAACACAATTCCAGGACCGTCTTCTGCTGCGTGGCCCTGCCGATCACCTTCTCTTCTGGGCTGTTATAGTTCGGATCTGCCCCATATAACAGCAACATTTTGAAACAGTCCAGGTGTCCATATATAGCTGACAAGTAAAGAGGGCCACTGCACACGGCAACCCCCGATGCCCACAATGTCACCTTTGACCTGGCGTTTACCTCTGCTCCGTGCTGAAGCAGCTGGCGGAGGATCTCCGGGTCACCCTCTCGGGCGGCGGTGAGCACAGGCGAGCTGTTGTTCAAGTGACTTCCGTTCGGATTAGCCCCAGCACGGAGCAGGGCGAGCACGCAGCTCAAGTAACGCCCGCACACAGCAGTGAAAAGAGGAGTCTGAGCTTTCACATCAAGGGGGTCCACCTCTGCCCCATGGGCCAGGAGCAACTGTAGGCACCTCAGGTGACCTGCAGGGAAAAAGTCAGCTTCGTCTTGGTGTCCAACAAACTCAGATGTGACATGGGAGGGTGCATGCAAGGGTGACACATGTACCTTTGGACGCAGCCATGCGTAACGGGGTACCTGGGATACCCCAACCACTCTGCTGATTAATGCACTTCCTGTAGCGTTCTTGTGACAGTAGCTCAGCCAACAGGAAATTGTCATCGTCAGCCACAGCTCGGTTCAGCTCCAAACTCTCAACAGCGGATTCATCCTCTTCCACAGGCCGCAGGTAGAGCATAGAGAACTGTAGATAAAAAGAAAGTTTATGCAGAGATGAGTGTTTTCTGCATGACAATTAAAAATAACACTGTAAAATGAAAAAAAAAAAAAGAAAAAAAAAAAAAGAAAAGAAGAAGTTGCCCACATGGACAATGCAGATCATTTTCATTTTAATTTGAATAATTTTGCGTGCTTTTATCATTTTTATTTGTTGAATATTCTGCTTTATTTTTTATTACAGCTTTAGTGATTAACATTTTTTGTGGAATGTTTTCATCTAATATTTATTTAGTTTTATTTCTGATTTATTTCAATTGGCAATTTATTATATATACTACATATAGAATAGTTTTAGTTACCAAGAACTACACTGGTGGCTGGATTTTCAGGCAGAATATGCAAGATGAATTGCATGAATTTCCGTGAAGTGTTGCACTTTCAGTTCAGTTATGCATAACAACAAACCCTTATATTGGGATATAATTGAATAAATTAAGATTATAAGACAATGATACTGTTTCATGTGACTGCGTTCAAAACATTAAAACGCTTTGTCATGATGAACTTTATTTTTAGCAAGCAAACACAACACCAGTTAGCAAGCTAGCAACTGAGACAAATCCCATAAATACAAGCAAAACTGGATTCTTAAAGGCTACTAAACTCAACTGAGAGTAATACTGTGCGCATACGGAAGAAAATTCATTCTCAAGCTCTTTGAGCTCGGTAGAATTAACTCCAGTATCTGTAAATAACGCAGAGTTTGACTCGCTCTCGCCGACTTGCTGTCAAACAAACACACATTCTAACGGTACAAACAACCACAAATATACAACATGATCATTTAGCAGATATATTAAGCGTGTTTTCGTCTCAAGGACACTCACCGAGCTAATAATAAGCCAAACACTGACGACGAGCAGCGGAAGATGTTCTCCGGGCGGCCACAGGGGGCGCTGTGCGCGCATTTGAATTCGGTCTTTCCTTTATGTGTATAATGAGTGGGTTAAATGTTATCCACAAACATACAGTGGTGTATAAAGTACTTGAAAGCCATACTTGAGTAAAAGTATAGATATCTTACCAGAAAATGGCTTTGGTAGAAGTAAAAGTCACTGTTTAGAATATTACTTGAGTAATAAGTTTTAAAGTATGTGATGTTTTTTGTACTTAAGTATGAAAAGTATTTTTTTTCATATTAAACAAAGTATTGAAAGTAAAAGTACAAGTAAATGCAAAATACAAAAGGGACAGAGAATATTATTAAAAATTGTTCTATGCACAGTTTTAGCAGTAAGATTGTTTTAACTCCATTTCTTATATTTTATTTGCTTTGAATTGAAAAAAATGGAAAAATGTTTATTGTATAGTATATATTTATGTTAAATATAAAAAACTAATATATTAATTATACATTTTTCTTTCATATTAATTCATAGTGCATTATAATTAATGTGAGAGGCAACTTTAAAATGTTAAAATGTAAATGTTGAAATTAACAATGAACAACACTTTCATTTACCTTTAATATTACAAATGGACTCAAATTGTAAAGTGTTACTATTTCATATAAATCCAAACAATCATGCTTAAAATGGCTATCTTTACACACAAAGGCATATTATATGTATACTTTCACTCGTTATTTGCTTCTGTTTTAGAACACTTGATGATTATCTAATCAAAATAAGTGTTAAAGTGCGGATAAAAAAAGAACTGAACTGGAATCATTTCTGACTTATGTTTCTGTCGGCTGCAGGATTAGGATAGAATTTAAATATGCATCTTCGCTGGATAACGAATGCATAAAATCGAACAATTGGATATAAATGAATGCAAATAGAGGGTAACAATCGTGATATTAAGCCGTTGGTGTTTTTTCACATTGTTTTAACCGCTAGAGGTAACGTTATGTTAGCATCTTCTCAGCCTCGACGGCAAACATACTGCTGTTCTCAACTAATGCAGCATCTAATCAACTAACTGATTACTTTAGTGATGTGAAAACATATACTGAATTGTACTACTGTACAGCATATTGCTTTGTTTTAAAACCGTTTTTGAAGTGTCCAGTTCTGTGCTGCGCACAGCCTCAGGTCACGTGTCAAAACAAACTGTATGAGGCTTCTGTGAGTCTTATTTGGCCTCTAGAGGTCGCTCTCGTGTCGCACTCTCCTCAGCCGCTCCAGCAACGGACGCAACCTGAAAAATTTAAATCAACCGCGGTTGTGCGAGCGCTTGTTTGCACATGTTTGCTTGCAGTCTGTGTTCTTCCGACTTTATTTGGTAAAAAGCAATGAAAATACTTTGGGGAAATGTATCGGAGTAAAAGTATACATTTTATTTAAAAAAATTTGACAGAAATATAAATACTCAAGTACAGATTTTCCCAAAAAATACTCAAGTACTGTAACAAAGTATTACTACTTCATTACATTACACGTCTGCAAACATAATAATGCAAATAATATGATCACATAATATAATGCACATTGTTACTAAAATCTATATTTATTTAAAGAAAACATCCATTTAAATGTGATGGTATACAAAAGAGGTACAAAACAGTGCAGTGATCAAAACAAGCGTGTATAAAATTATGTAATTACACAGCAAAACCATTTAGTTTAAAAAAATAATAATATATGTAATGTAACTACATGCTGTCATTTTCAGTGACATTACTCTCATTGCTTATTTCTAATTTCCCTTTTGACTATTGCTGAACATTTAATTAACAGGAAATATTTTTTTCCCGAATTCAATCAAAAAATAATAAGTGTAAACAAATGCTTCTCAATAAACGAAGAATTTTAAACATTGATTTTGCATCTCTGGAGCTCCATAGCAGCCAGTGTTCAATAGTTCAATCTTGAATTCTAAAACTAAATCTTTCCACATACATAAGCAATTCTCGTTTTACACATGCAGTAGACATCATTAAAAACAATATTGCTTTGCAGAACTACATATGCAATGTATTCAAAAGGCTTGGTCAAAAGAACATTAGTAATATTCTAGAAGGTCCATCGACTATTTCATGTGCATCAATTTATTTGTTTGGCACTAGAGCTAAGCTTAAACAATACGGCATCCTAATGCATTCAATCAGTAGCATTCAGCTGTGCTGCTTTGTATGCGAAATGTTCAGCGCTTACAATATTGCACCACAAAAATAATACTATGCCCTTGTTCAAAAAAAAGAGAGAAAAAGAATTTCGACCCATTCAGTGTGCTCCCTTTAGCTACCTGAATGTCACAACAGCTGCTTATGTGTCTGAATAAATCAGTATCAGGGTCTGGTTTTCATATGTACTATACATATTACATGGAAAATTAAAACATTTGTCAGACTTTAAAAAACAGTCTACCGTACAAAAGAACTCCAATGAAACAAGGACAAATTTGATCAGAATGGCATTTAAACAAAGCATAAATGATTCCGATTACCTATGATCAAAGCATACAGCTTCATTCTTCCTCATGGTCTGAAGGCCAACAAACACACTCAAGTCTACAAAAACTTAACATTTCAGGGATGTTCAAAAAAGATATAATAGAATAAAAAGCTAGAAAAACTTTGTGTACAATGATACACAATCACAGAGAATGTGTGGACGTTTGAATGTTCTTTTTTCATATCATTAACAGTACTCCATGTATCTTTTCAATACTCCAGACATTTGTCTTTTGGGGTTTCAGTCAAAATGTCCAATCTGTCACCATGGAGACTCAAAAGGATTCTTGCACCTCCTCTTTGGAATGTTCAGTTTCCACAGAAACAGGTTTGTCCTTAGAGGAGGTCAGATCGTGTTCGGTGGCTGCTGGCCCTGCCCCTTCTTTTTCATTGCACTTTTCAGCTCTTGGACCCGCCTCCTCTGCGTTGCCATTAATCAAAGGAGCACAGCTACAATTTGACTGGACAACAGGAGCAGTGGGAGTCTTCTCATTTGGACTGTCCTGTTGTGCAGGTGAGTTGATTGGTCCAGATGGATCAGGGAGAACTCCATCTGCAACAGCCAGCTGCTGTAAATGGAGGAAAGGGAGACAGTGTCATGTCAATCAAATACCTCTCAGTTTAAAAACTGCAACTCCCACAACCCCACTTACTCGCTGTAATTCAGTCATGGTTCTTTCTCCTTCGACCTGCTTTTTTGTGAGGGACAGCAGCTGGTCTAGAACAGACTGTTTTGGATGCATGCCTCTGTCATAATGGTTATACATCCCGCACCAGTATCTGGTGAACACAAATACACAATACAGCACTTCATTAAATCATTGTTGGATATTTGTTACCGTGCTTTTGGTGCTAAATTACTCAGTAAACACAAGACATTAAAGAAACTGAATTAATTTGGCCTCACTAGCTAAGTTACGAATTTAACTTATGCATAAAATTGGAATATCACATCAAACATTTGCGAATAAAGTACTGTTTCCATCCAGTGAGCCGAAGAGAACGGAATCGTCACTTCCTGATAAACTGGCGCTAAACATCACTAAAAAATGCTTTAAAAAAGTTACTGCAGGAGAAGCCTCTTTATAAAATAATTTAGTACATAATAAATTACTTGCGCACAGACAAAACGAGAGAGAGGTAAGAGAGGTAATTATACCGAACCACTAGACAGACTTTGGCAAAGGCATTTCAGAATGACCAAAACAACTTATCTGATGTTGTGCGACAAGATCAGTCCACTGGTTAGACCAGTTATACAGTCCCATTGCAAAGTCACGTCTTTTTTCATGCGCATAAAAGGGATTTATTCTGCAAATGTGTTTCCATCATAGTTAATGCGCATGTTTTCTTAATACCTAACGTTTACGTTTTAATCCAACTCAGTACATTTTTAGAATTTAAGCACATTTTGTTGTTTCCATCCAGTGTTTTTTTAAGCAACATCCCAAAATGGGCATAAAAATAGTTGGATGGAAAGAGAAACAAACAGTATTTGAACAGCATTACACCACTATTATCTTTTTGTTTGTAGTTAGCACAGTGGAGTGTAAAGTTGTTGTGCATTTACACCCAACTAACTGTATTTGTTGGACACAAGTGGCAAAGCTGGTTTGTTCATGTGTTTGAGAGCGTATCCATACTTGAAGTGCAAGGGTAAAGTGCTTGGTCTGAGAACTGTGCTCTCTACTGAACGCCGGTACAAGGGGTTTCGATACTGATGCTGGTTCTCCAGAAGATGTGGCCACAATGAAAACGTCTTTTCATGCAACCTAAAATAACAGAGAAAACAAAAATCAAAAATACAGCATGGTTGATTTCACTTCTGTTGTAATAAAGAATATTTTCTTTTCATTTTGAAGCACACATATTAAATGCTTACTGATCTTTATTTTACATGCTTGTATGTGTGTGTGTGTGTGTGTGTGTGTGTGAGTGAATTCTATCCTCACCTCATTTCTAGCCGCTCTTTCTGGCAGTTGGCGATGAAGTTTCCGTACTGACAGGCATAGACTTGATTGTGTATTTCTATAAGGTAACGTTCATTGAACTCAAACACACAGGGGAATTGTTCTGACAGCTGCCACACGCACTCCAGGAACTGGGTGAAAACCGGAGACACTTCCTTGGAGTCGGTGTCCAGATGGCCACACCTAGAACACAAACATAAACCTGATGTCACAAAAAACTGACCGAGGTATGGACAATAACGGCTACTGAAATCACTATTAATCAGCCCTTTTATAGTATAGAAAAGGTAATTAGCACTTTTTGGCACCATTTTAATATTCAACATTAATATTACTGCTATATAATATTTATATTTACTGCTATAAAATTTTGTGACACTGTTTTAAGGGTTAGTTACTAATTCATGCAACAGCAGTGAACGTTTTTACCTGTGATTGAATTTATGACCAAAAGAGATCCATTCCTTTTCTATCAAAACCTGGAAAAAAGAAAAAAGTCTAGATATTTTACCTTTTAATATAAACTACTGTTCAAAAGTTTGGGGTCAGAAAGATTTTGTAAAAGAAATTAATACTTTTATTCAGCAAGGATGCATTAATTTGATAAAAAAAAAAAAAAAAAAAATGAATGTAGACTGTAAAATAAATACTTTCTATTCATCAAACAATCCTGAAAAAATGCATCATGGTTTCCACAAAAATATTAAATCAGCACAACTGTTATCAACATTGATAATATTAGTAAGAAATGTTTCTTGAACAACAAATCAGCATATTAGAAATATTTCTAAAGGACACTGGAGAAATGACAACTGAAAATTCAGCTTTTCCATCATAGGAATAAATTACATATCAGAATTAAAATAGAAAACAATTCATTTTAAATTGTAATATACAAGTAACAATATTATTAACAATACTGCATTTCTGAATCTTAACAATCATACAATTTTGAACAGCACTTTATATTTAGTTAGACAGGAATAGTTGATGACTTAATTAGCAAAGCCATGACCTGCCTAACACTGTGACATGAATGTGAGTGAGCACTGAAAATTCACAGGAGTCCTGTGTTGAGGGTAGAGGTTAAAGGTTACTAGCTCATTACCATGAGGCCTTTAATGGTTCTGTAGTATGGGTCCAGCAGTATGCAAGCCAAAGAGCACACCTGAGCCGTCCTGTCCCAACCATCAGAACAATGTACCAACACACTTGCCCTCTCTTCACATACAGCCTATAAAACAAACAAAAAGACATTTGTGTGTTTTGCCGTGTCTCTTGAAGCAATTATAGATTGGAGGTCAGTACCTTGGCGAGGAACACGCCTGCATCCATCACAGATTTGATGTGCCTCAGCCAGCCGGAATTCTCCAAACCTGTCAGATAGTCACTCATGGAAGGGGATTTCATTGAGCACACTGGAAAGAACAAAGGTATCACTTTTTCTAATACTCGCTTGAAAGGTACAAACAACACTCGACTGAGCATAGAGTTACAAACACAAGCTTAATTAGCTTATAGAGAGTTATATACTGCATATATCAGTACAAATGAAAAAGCTTGTCCTCTCACCCTCAAGCAGTTTTTGCAGGCTGTTTCTCATGACGTGGATGTTTTCAATTCCTTGAAAGTGGAACCTGATATTGGAGTAGTTGTCCTCATTCTCATAGCCTTTACCAGCTGCACGGTTCGCCATTGCATTCAACTGACAAAGACAAAAAACACATTTAATTTTATGCACACGTAGGTCCAAATGATCATGGATTACAGTTATTTCTCTCTCAAAAAAAGGGAAAGTGACAAAATATTATTTCTCTAGATATATTAGGAAAACATCAGATGGGCAACAATAAATAGAACACTATATAAAATATTTGCAATACATGAATAACTGAACTCTAAAAAAACATTATGACTAGAATTGAATGGTTCAGATCCTTTAAATGTTAATTACATAAATAGAAGAGTAGTTGGGGTCAGAGGGTGAAAGATTACACATGTGACTCCAACATATATGCCAGAGCAGTTGGGGTTGAATGTTTAAAGATAAACATTTACAAGTCCCATCACGGAGTTGTCCTATAATGTACTGAATATAGAAAGGTTAAGGTTAAAGGTCACACCTTAGGCCGTGTGTCCACTACATATATAAAAGGGCAGTTGGGGTTCGCTTGGTTGATGACCTGAAGCATCTGCTCGTCTTCTACACAACGAGAGTTCAAACCCGACAATGGCTGACTGCAGCGACAGATCGCAGCCTGCAAGACAGTGACGCAAAATACAAAGGGCAGACAAGGTTGTTGTTAGCAGCACAACTTCTCACTTTTCCAGTATAAACCTACTGATTTGTCCTCAACATGGTACACAGCAAACTGTAAAAATGCGATTAATAGACTGACTGTCTGAAATTGGGAGTTACGAAGTCATTTTGCTGCCTACAATCTAGTTTAATCAACGTTTTAAAATTACTCATTCAATTTATTAATAAGATTTTATTCAATAACTTTACAGTATTGTATGTATAAGCTTTTCTTTCCATTTTTTTCAAGAGTTTGCTGTAGTGCATTATCTGTTAAGGCTTTCTTAGAATTTGGCCAATTATCTAAGATGGCAGCATACTTATGCCTTAAAATGCTGTCTAGGTAGGGACTGGAGTCCACAAGGTTGTGGAACAAAGGCAGTGTACATTTATGAAGTGCACGCTATGCACTTGCAGTGGCGGCGTTTCAGAAATAACCTAGTGTATGGCATGATTCCTACTGGCCATGCAACAACAACATTCCCAAGTAATCTTATCCAACCAAAATGTGGACAAAAATCCACCATACTAAAAGAATGGTTGTTCACAGGCCTAACAACAATACGACATGAATGCAAATTCTGAAAGAGCCCCAACCATACACCGTGTCCAAACTAGACACAACGCAACATGTGAGAAAATTTACTTTTTTCCATCTTAAGAGTTTTTTTTTTTTTTTTACTAACCAGCTCCAACAGGAATAGCCAAAACGACAATTCTGTTTCTATGTCTGTGGCGTCGCAGCTGGAACAACATACAAAGTATGACAATGATAATCTCACACATTAAATATGTATTATTTAATGTCAAAATAATTTAATGGGAGTTAAAATGATAATTTTTCGTGACCTTTATAAACAGCAACTAGAGATATAATTAACCTTAGATTTTGAGAATCACTAAAAGGAATGTTTAAACTGTCAACTCAAGGTGGGAAAAACAAGTATTCTATGATTTAAAAAATTGTTTTAATCACTCAGTATGTATTTTAATGATGTTAAAATTGTGTAACGTTAATGAATTTTATAATGTAGCAACATATTCATTTCGTTGCGAATGCAGAGAGTCCGCCCACATGCTCTTCTGATTAGCTGTGGTTTTTGATTGATTTTGTCACGTAGACAAATAAATTGCTTGCCGCTGGAAATCTTATCACATCGCGTCTGTTTAGGACACGGCGTTAGCCTGTTTAAATTTGCTTTTCAAAGGTGAAATTTCTGCCAAATGTCAAGTCAAACAACAGAACTAACAAGCAGCATCATCGGCTGTTTATTTCCCGTTTTGTTTGAACGCCAGGGTATGGCAACTGTCATACTCTGCCATACGTATACGCCGCCCCTGTGCACTTGTATACCTTTGTATCTTTGTGATAGTAAGACAGAACAGGCAATCGCCCTCGGCTCCTAAACTTGGCACTGCCTGTTACCGTAGCAACACTGGCACTTTTAGGGAGCCCAAGGATAGATGGATAAGTGCTACAGATCTGTGTGAAAAAGAGACAGAGGGAAATTTTTGTTTGAGTTTTGGAGAGACCCTTGAGAGAGAGAGAAAAAACACAATTTCTAAATTACTTACTTATAAAGATCAATCAAATTTAAAAAAAATTCTGATCAAACTTTGGGTGCATACACTATACTTCAAAAGTTTGGGGTCGGTAAGATTTGTTGATGTTTTTGAAAGAAGTCTCTTATGCTTACCAAGACTCCATTTATTTCATCAAATAAATAGTCAAAAGAGTAATAATGTGAAATATTATTACAATTTATTAAAATGATTGTTTTAAAATATAATTATTCCTGTCATGGCTAAACTGAATGTTCAGCATCAATACTCCAGTCTTCAGTGTCTTGATCCTTCATTCTAATATGCTGATTTGGTGCTCAAGAAACAATTATTTTTATTATATTAATAGTTGTGCAGCTTTTAACTGAAATAAATGAAAAAATAACAATGTTAAGTTTTTGCTATGCTTTTTGATCAATTTAAAGTGTCCTTCCAGAATAAAAGTATTCATTTCTTTTTTTAAATCTTACCGGCACCAAACTTTGAATGGTAGTATGTTTGGTTGAAACAGTTGCTGGGTTCTGCCTAAAACATATTTATCATACTGGTCAATAGAAAAAAGTGTTAGGCTGATTGTTGTGAAATGGTCCTAAACAGGAAACATGTTCACATTACTAGGTTTACTATGCTACCTCATAGTTCTTGTTGAGGTGGCTAATTTCCCAATATTCATTGGAGAGACCCATCCTGCTGAAGTCATTCGCCACACTGATCAATTCCCAACCCCGTCTCCTGTCCTCCTCATTTTGGTTTGGATTATAGAGAAAGGCATAAAGCTCCTCTTCTTGGACTGAAATGACATAAAAGCACAGTTAGAATCTGAGAGCAAATAGATGTGTGATTATGCAAGACATAATCCAATAAACAAAGGTGTATTTATTGGGCCAATGCCGGACTGTCATTACATTTATTAAGCATGTGCTGTTAGTCTTGTTAACTAAAATTATTGAAAGTGATAGTTCACCCAAATTATTAAAATATCTATATTTAAAGCTTTACAAACTAAAATAACTAGCATCCTGCAGATGGCCTATGGACATTGACTTAAGCCAAAGCCAAAAGAGTAATCTCTGACCTGACACATAACACATAGTTCAGAGGATATTGCAAAACAAAATAACGGTCATGAATTTGAAGTCTAAAATTTAAATTTTTAAAGAGAAATATTATAGGATTTCGATATAAGAGAAGAGAAGCCTGAGTTTGGATGTTGCTATTCACTACCATCATAAAGCTTGGAAGAACAAGGATACAACTCTGATTATGTTCATCTGAAAGAAGATAGTCATACTTTTTGGGTGAACTATCCCTTTAAGAATTGTTTTTGTTGACTGAAATAAAATAAAATAAAATAAAATAAAATATTAGATAAAAGCAAACTTGAAAAACTATAGCTGCAACATTTAGAACAAAATTTAGAAATGCTACAACTAACTAAAGTTTAAATTAAATTACTGAAACTAAAAAAAATGAAAGCTAGATAAAAAACATTTTTTTTAAACTAAAAGATACACATAAATACTAAACTTAAACTAAAACTGAAAATATAAAAATAAAGGCAATTCATAATAATAAATAGTATAATCGCATATAAATAATAATGAAATAACTCTATCATGTACATGGGTCAATAACATGACGGGTCATTTTTTTGCCCAAAGCCCTTAATATAATAATAATAATATAAAACAAAGATATGACATCCAAAGTATGTAAGATAGTACAACTAGATCTCTTTTATTTAATACAAAATATTTTAATTATATTTTGATACATATAAATTTTATTATGGTATTTTAAAGATTTTGAAGTTTCATTCAGTTTAACCGTCCAAAGGCCAAAATGGCCAGTTCATTTGTGATTGAAATATCTTAACATGTAATAAATGTAAATATTTTTTTATACTGGCATGATTTTATAATATTATATATCAACATAGTGAAAAATGTTACTAAACTACGAGTAGAAGTCGTTGCTTTGTTATGAGAAAGAATGTACGGAAAAATAAAATTTCATTGATGTCATTCGGAGTAACCTATTTAAAGGGACCATTTTGGATCAAGCCATTTTGTCAATATCATGTGACAGGATGTGACATCATTCAGACACTTGCAAAGGACCACATGGTCGTGAAGCAAAGTAACTAACTCTCTCAACTATTTGACAAAGTCATGCTTTCACTTGTTCATATGCATGTCCCAAAACATCAGGTCATTCGGTACAACCGCTATAAAACATGGAAAATGTTGTAGTATTTGTATAACTTGTATTAAATATAAAATGTTAGCTAGCTAGCTATATATCAGCCTGTTAGCATTGTTTGAAAATATTGTCATAAAATTTTGATTAAACCAAATTACTTTTTAGGTAAAAAATTTGGTCCATCTTGTAAAAAATAACAAAAACAGTGGTAACTGTTTATAAAAACCACATAATCTCTTGGTAAAACTTAAAAATGACTTCTCTTTTTTAACACTTTTAAAAACCTTATTCGTCAAAGACCCACATGTGTTTTCATGCCTCGCATACTTAAACACTTGTCAATTCAAAAAACACCAAAATAAATCTCACAAATCCTACAATCTATGCTCATACCAATGCAACAAATCACCAGTATGTGCGTGGAGTGTACCTGGTTGAGAAAGGCGCAGAAGTGACTGATATACATCCTGACAATCTCTCTCTAGTTGGAACAGCAGATGAAGCAGCTGGAAGGTTTTACAGCGAATCAGGAGTGGACAACCAGACGCGGTTAAAGGAAGTTTCTCTACTGACGCAATGTGATGATGCAGCACCTTCAAACACACAGGATTGAAATATAACCACTGTTATCAGACATATCTAAATGTGTATTTCTAAAAGACTCAACAACAGATGCCCTATGGTAGAAGAACATGGCTGCATCTGAAATTGCATACATTCCTACTGTATAGTAGGTGAGAAACAGTGTGTGACAAGAGTAGTATGTCCAAATTCACAGTTCTCATAAAAGAACTGTGATCATGATCTTCTGGTGAGATCCTGAAATGCGCATACGATGGACACTTTACTATACCATGAGGCCAGGGGAAAGGATTTTGTGAATGGCAGTGTGGCGACACAACTGTCGTTGGTAGGTCACATGTTAATGAAAGCATGGCGAATATACTACACAATCACACTATATAGAACATACTTTGTTAGTGGTTGTGAAATAATTACTTATTCCAAATATGTACCTACTCAAGGGAGAATGCAATTGCAGATGCAGCTCATGGCATATTCTGGTCCCACTGGCCTACATTACCCATGTTTCTTTGCGTGTGCTGTTGGTTTGTTCCACATAGATAAGGTGAGTAGCGGTCAAGTAAAGAGTGCCCAGAGTTGACGACTTTTCATTGTACCTGTTCAGTAGTTTCACATACTCCACCTGCAAATAAAATCCAGTAAGAAAAGCATTAGTGCAGAATTATCAACGAGTTAAGAAAACAATCATGCATGTTGGGTTTGCATGTGCCCTTTAGGGAGCAGAACCTATCATTCAAACTGTGTTTAACACAATGGAGAGGAAATCCTAAAGAATTTCTCAAGACTACAGTCAGCACATCCTGCTGCTCCATCTCTGCACTTTTGACGTTTTGGTTACTGAATAACAAGCAATGTAACACCATTATAACACAAGATGCCACTTCATCACTGAACAACAGTTTCTCATGAGTCAAAGTTTAATGTATTCTGCTCGTTTAAACTTGAACCCTATAAGAACTAATCTTTTCAGTAAATGATTAGAGAAATCCCTTTAGGTCTTTAGGATGGCAAAATAAAGCTGGCTTTATTTGGTCAGGTATGAGATCTCTATTGTCTCCATAAAGTGAACGGGTGAAATCTTGTGTTTCTATATGACATGAAGCTCAAGCTAAGCCACAGTGTGGTTCAATCCCCGGTTCCACCTGACCAAGAGTCGAGGTGTCTATGAGCAAGACACCGAACCCCAGCTGCTCCCGACGAGCTGGATGGCGCCTTGTATGGCTGACGTCGCCGTCGGTGTGTGAATGGGTGAATGTGAGGCAAAAATTGTAAAGCGCTTTGGCGGCCATAGGTCTGTGAGAGCGCTATATAAATGCAGTCCATTACCATTTACCATTTATATTGGTCAAGTTTGATCCAAGATTGAAACTAATAATTCTCTGTGAGAAGGTAGAGAAGATCAGAGGTGAGCAGAGGTGTTAGCTGCTAAAATAGAGCACAGTTCCTGCGGTACTGCTGATTCAACATGTGACATCCTTTGAATTGACCTCTCCATGCCTCTCAAACACACACTAAGACTCATCTTCCAATACTTTTTACAACGATCATATGACCACATAATGATCTGTAACAAAAAAAAAAAAAAACATTTTCTGCAGCACTACTTCTCAATCCTGGTTCTGGATTGTAACCCAGACAGCACATCTTGGATATGCAAATTTCTAATAAAATTATGTTCATCAAGAGTGATAAATAAGGTAGATGGGATACTTAATGACCAGAAACACTGTCATGTACATCCTGTGTCATACTTTATGCCAGGGGCTACGGACTTCACTAAATAAATAAATAAAGAATTTAAAATAAATAAAAGGAAATTAGATTAAAATAAGTAAATAAGTGTACCATACAATAATGGTACAATCCTATAATGTGCAGAAAATTATAATATAGCATAACAATGAAACTAAATATTTTCTAAATTATATTTTAGACATATTCATAAATATTACTTCACAGCATTCATTTGATCTTTAAACAATAAACAACACAGATGCCTTTTAAATTTTAGGCCAGGGTCTCTCGCACGAGTATGATCATATTTAGGGGTCCACAGCATCTAAAAGATTGAAAAGCCCTGCTTTAGGCAAAGCTTCACAGAATACTTTTCCCTCCCTTTGCCTACAGGTTCACTTGAGCAAACTTACAAGAGGATTTTGTGACAACTGAAAACGCATTCAAAGTCCATTCAGATTCATTAAGATTCGTTACATTTAGCAACCAGCTTTAAAACACATTGGATGAATTTAACAGCAGACTAAAACTTGGGATCATGCTAACCAACCCAACATGCTTCCTTCTGCATGTTTGAACACATATCGAGTTATTGGGTCTAACATATCACGAGATCTGCCAACTTTACACGAGTACACCTGTTGATTCAAACCTACCTTTGGCGTTATAATGTGCTCCATATTTTAACTGGGTTATCATCCGACTGTCCACGTTAAACTTTCGCTGTTTGTGTGTTTAACGGTTGACATGTTTGTTTCGGGAAATCGTATTATGTTGCTGCGTTCCTCCCTGACACTGAAAACTACAATCATGTCAGCTGACGGAAGCAGATATCGCGATAAGTCAGAGTGCAACGTGATTTTAGTTGCCTACTTGATGTACGGATCGTCAACTATTGCAACTTGCAAATTTAGCGATTAGATTAGATTTAGATTTTGCGATTAGATTTAGCTGTCTTTAAATAATATGGTTTGTATGGTGTCAGTTCCATGCCACATATATTTGCAAAACAATAAAGTATTGAAAAAGAAAATAAAGTTCTGAAAAAGAAAAAGAAAGTATTAAGCAAAAAAAATTTGCAACAAATAAAAATAAAGAAACAGAAGTTTTGCAAACAAAAATAATGAATCGCAAAATATAAATACAATATTGCAAAAATAAAGCTATAATAAACTGCAAAACTCATTGATTGCTGTAAAAAAAAAGCTTAAAGGTTTAATTTACACACCCTCATGACATTCCAAACCTGCATGGGGGTATTCCAGAAAGCAGGTTATGTGACATACCCAGGTATGTTTAAGCTGATAAACTCTACTTTTGGTTCCAAAATCGGAGGTAACTTTTAGGGTATGTAAGGGTATGTAGCCATTGCAACTTACTTATCTTACTCTCTGCTCCGGGGCAGATTATGTTTCAGGGTTAGTTTGCTTAAGAGGTGTTCAGATGCATGTTATTTAATTAATATAGTTTGATTAATGCAGTGGTTCCCAAACTGTGGGCCGTACCGGTATTGCATATTTTAAAATAATTAAAATATTCCAATTATTCTAAAATTAGATTTTTTTCAAAGTATGTAAGGTAATTGTTATGGATTTAAATATATTTGTAAAGAATGTTTACATCATAGTTCTCATAATTCACATGAAATTCTTACAAACGTGTTAATAAATGTATTTGTAGATAAATGTCGGTATATATATTTTAACGGCGGGGTCGTGGAGCTTTTGCAATGTTTTTGGGGGGCCTTACCTCTCTTAAGTTTGGGAAGCTCTGTATTAATGTAACGAAATTTGTTATATAGTTACAGTTATATTCACTATTATAGCACTATTATAATGTTTAAATGTTTATTCAATTCTAATATATGTATTTATTTTATTGTAATCTCACACATGGATCTGCCTTTTTCCTTTTTTTATAACAGTACGTTTTCTATAATTTCTATTGTAAAATACATGTGATATCTTATTAAATATTTAACATCAAACAAACAATATAATTACACAGCCACCAAATAATTGGCGATGTGCACTAATTAGATTATGTAAAATGCCTTTAAACAAAAGAAGAAGGAGGAAGTAGACTGGCGTCCTTTTTCTTAGCGTCTGTTTCCATGGTGAATCATCGATTTGTCACAAGGTTGAGAAGGTCTTGTGTGTTAACCGGGAACATACTCTAGGTTGGCTGAACTTACTCCCCGATGCATTTTTGGAGCCAGCATACCTCGAGTAAGCAAGGTTTGGGTTAATCAACCGAGAGTTCAGGGTATGTGTGACAGTAAGTTAACCTTGATTTCTGGAATACCCCCATGCAAAACCTTCGTTCATCTTTGATATTTTGATGAGATCGTTTAGATCCAAGAGGCTTTTTTATCTCCCATAGAAAGAAATGAAGTTACCAGATTCAAGGTCAAGAGAAGTAATAAAGACATAGTTAAAATAGTGAATGTGACAGCACTGGTTCAACCTTAATGTTATGAAGTGATGAGCATACTTTTTGAGTGCAAAAACAAACCAAAAACAATGACTTTATTCAACAAGTTACGCATTTGGTGTAGTGAACGCATTGCAGAGCTTTTGTGTTTATGTCTATTGATGCATTGATGCCGGCTCCTGCATCGGTAAAAAACAAACACAAAATACATGTGACATGAAACAAAACAAACAGAGTCCAGAACAGCTATACATGTAACGGTAAAAGGCTATGCGTTCAACTGTACACACACACACATGTAAAAACTACCATGTAGGGTAGTCGTGGCCTAGTGATGAGGGAGTCAGGCTTGTAATCTGAAGGTTTCTGGTTTGATTCCCATGCTGGTAGGAATTGAAAGTGAGGATTGTGAATAAACAGCACTCGCTCCACCTTCGATACCATGACTAAAGTGCCCTTGAGCAAGGCACCTAACCCCTAATTGCTCCCCTTATAAGTCGATTTGGATAAAAGCATCTGCTAAATGATGAAAAAAAAAAATTTAAAAACATTAAATATAAGTTGGCCTCAATGATTCATCTAAAAAAATTGCTTGCTCTAAACAGAAGACAATGTTACAAAATAAGAACAGTAACAGTATAACTAATTTAATATAAAGTAAATTTAACTATTTTTTGATATTTATTTTTCTTTGAAAGTGTGCTGCCTTTAAGGTCCATTTTACTCCTCAAAGGTCAGTATGAATTTCAGTAACTAATGCCAAGTTAACTGTAAGATTATCTGCCCAATGACAATCCTGATGGCCCCCCGTTCTGTCATTTCAATGCATCCTGGGATGAAGGCTTCATTTGCAGACTGGAGAAACACAAAATGAGATTCAACACTATTCTGGGAATATCAAATGTAATTTCAATAATTTAATAAAGTTAATATCATGATGAATGTAAACATGAGAATGGTCAACAAAGACTGATTACAACAAAGACTGTTAGACTTCAGTTCGAGGATATAGTGGATGGTAGGCCTCCTATTTTAGTGAAAAGATATCCAACAGAGTCTTCCTATAATAATCGGAACAGTTAAAATGTATTCTTTTGAATACGTACATGAATGGTTAGGTAGCTTCAGTATAACTGCAAACGATCTGCAGCCCTTTACACTGCCACATTCACTGGACAGGGAGAGAGAAAATCACAAATTCTTTTTAACATTTGCAACATCATCACATAGAGGGATTTTAAAAGTAGCAAAAATGTGATTTAAACAGATCAACTAGACATTTTACAACATATTTTAATAAATACTTTCCACTATAGAGCCTTTAGATTGACAGTAAAGTGGATGTCAATAAGTGCAATTGTCAGGAAAAATATAAGATCTCTGTAAAATATCAAAATTATGCATCAATTTTAAAACAATTAACAATCAGTATAATTAAGACTTTTGGACTCCAAATTATATGAAGATGTGTTTCATTCAAAGCAGTCATCAGAGACATACACATGTGATACAACCACAGCCACTTGAAATAAAACAAAAGGTAAAAGAATTGAATAATACTCTGTGTTGTCTTGACAGGAGGTAATAATAACGTTAAAAATTACTTTTACCAAAAAATATATGGTACACTCATATTCATACACAAACCTTGCACTTGCTTTACGTTTTTCAATAGTAAAATTGAGTAAAAACTATTGAGTAAAAAAATCTCTGCTCTAGACAAGCCATAACATATCTGGAAACCTCATTTACCCTTACCTACACCCAGACACACACAGCACAGGGGGGTTGCTCCTGCAGGGTGGCCCAACCAGTTTGTCTAATTGCTGGGGAGGACCCCCATCGCTTGACCCATTGTCTCTATAACGACCTCCTGACTCTTAGGCTCAGTTATCTGATAACAGGCACACTAATGAAGACCATTAACATACAGCTCACCCAGTTTAAGCCAAATTCCCCCTCAAATACTTTTATTCAAATCAAGGCTGAGCTTATTCAAGAACTACAGCTAAAAATTCTTGTTAGTGCCTCAGAGTATATACATCCTTGCTATATGTGATAAACAGTATGTGAAAATTATTCATAAATCAGTAGGCAAAAAGCTACCTAAAAAGATGACCTATTACGTCAGATGAGATTCTGAAGCATGCATCCAATGGACACTTTAGTATTCCTTGTGTTCAAGGGAGAGAAGTTTAAAGTGGTAGTGAAGTGATGTAGGTCACATGATTAAGACATCATTAGAGATGTATTGCGTTCATACATTCATGCTGTATAGAACATTCTTTTTGTGTGAAGTAAGTACTTATTAAAAAGAAGTACCTGCAGAGAGTATGTGATTCTGGACATGTGATTCTTTTCTGATGGGTAGGCCTGAGAAGTGTGCTTGAGAAGCTAATGCATTTTTAGGAATCTCAACCCAGAGCAGAGAGTCAGATAAAGGGAGCAAAGATGAATCAGACCCTTCAGGATAATGATAGAATCTGCAGACGGATCTTACACAAAGATTTGAATGCTGTCAAACACTTAACTCAATTCCATCTGACTATATCATTCATGTATCTCATTCCTGGACCCAGTGTGAGCTCTTCCAGGTTTGGACAAGTCAAAAGGGTTAATCTGGAGAGGACTAGATGTTTGTCTGATTTTGACCTGTAAGTACAAAAGTACCTGTACTGCGGTATAATGCTATCATAAATGTTATAAAAAAATCACCTAAAGATTTTTAGACACTACAAAATCATGTAGATTTTAGGTTACTTAGAATGAAAATGTAAATATTTGTTAATGAAATTATATAAATATTTGTTTTAGAATTGTGAAGTAAACTAAACATTTGGGGTGTGAATGATGATATTTTGAACAACCTGCAACTAGTTCCAATTTCATGTCTATTCTACTCTCAGTCCTTTCTCTTTCTCCAACTCTCTCACGGTTTCTCTCTCTCTCTAGTGTCCCTTCCAGTTCTGTAATCCTACCAGAGAATCAGCCAAATGGTATCGCATTACTATAGCTATTTGGTTTTTCAGAAAATACAATTACCATCTGGAGCTCACACATACGCACATGCACACACACACACACACACACACACGCGCGCACACAGACACAGAGACACACAGAAAAACATTCCTCTTGGCACATCTCAGTATCTGTATTATTCTGTACGTAATTCTTAAGCAGCTAGTTAAAGTTAATGACTCAGTCATATTCAATAAGCCCAGTCTATCACACCCTCAGTAGACTGGCTTTGTTGACCTGATGCTAATGTGTTAGTTCTCAGACAATGATAATTTACTGTCTTTTGTGTGAGGACTAATCTCTGTTAATAGCTTGACACAATCAGGTCTGTCCAGCTGCAACGGTGATTTATGTGAATGACGGTGTGTGTTGTTTTTGGGATACAGTCAAAGATGTATAATCAGAATGAAGGAAAAATCTGTTTTAACCAACGGGGTATAGGACATTTTTGGAAATGAATAATGAAGACAGATAATATGAAATGTAGATGTGCTGGCAGAATATTATTAATAAAAAATAGTAACATGAATTTATTTGAAAAGTCTGTAGGTTTACTGAACAGTCAAAGTAATCACATCATTTTCCTGTATAGAGTGAAATAAATGTCTTTTTAGAGGTTCAGAGTTTTCACACGAGTGGTGACACACAAGGTATGGACTCAAGTGGTGGACAGTAGGAAAAAAATAACTATTATAGCAAACAAGCAAAATGAGAAGAAAAAAAAGAAAAGAAAAAAGGAATGACCCAGATTACACTTACAACAAGAATAACTCATGCTGTATGCTGACTAATGGATTTGTTATATGCCATGAATTACTGGCCAAAGCCATAAATAAATTTATTTTGAAGGTTTCTTTTTTATTTACAAAATTCTGCATTTTCTTATTTTCTGCCTCATGTTAATAATTATGCAGAATGTTGGAATTCAATACTAATCCACTTGTTTGATTCAGCTAATTTGAAATATTTTGTACTGCAAACAATTATTTCTTCATTTCTTGATGTCTCTGAATCTGATCCTGAAGCAATACTTGAGCATCATTGCATGTATTAAAGAGTAGTAACTAATGTGTGTGTGTGAGTGTTTAGATGTGCATTGATAGTGAATTGACCTCCTTGTCTCAGATAAAGTAAACAGACAGACAAGCACAGTCTGTAACCTTTAACCCCACATACAAAAGGCTCCGTCCGTCTCCAGACATGAGTAGGCATGCTATTTGTATATTTAAGTTATGTATAACATGTATAATGTGAATATTTAGGTTTGTGTGAAAGGTTCATGCCCCCCCCCCCCCCCCATTTTAAGGGGTAAAATTTACACTGATTACAGTGTAGTGGATCTGTTGTTGTAAAGCCCATAACCAGAGTCTTCACTTATACTCGCACTTTAAAAAGAATTTTGATCTGATTAAAGTTTTGATTTGTGACCCAGAGAGATGATCGAGTCATTGAGAGACAGTTCATTACCAATTGCCATATCTTGTAAGCCTATACAGTAATTAACAGTGCAAACATACAAGTAAACAACCCTGCCAATCACTAAACCCCGCCTAAGTTTAAATGCAGATGACCGATAACGAGGGGCTGATGGGAGGAGGGGCTGCTGTGTGTGTGTGTGTGTGTGTGTGTGTGGGGGGTGGGGGTCCAGCAAACACATAAATGACGCCTGCAGAAAGTATCTCCAAATCAGATGAGACTGGCTTGCGGGATCTTCGTAGCAACTTCGCGTTTAAAACGACTTCTGCATCGCACAGGATTTAAACCAACGCAATCATGACTCCATCCGTTTCCAGCGCGCTCTTTCTGTTGACATCAATCGTTCTCCCGTTATCTTTTGCTCTATCGGGGGAATACTGTCACGGCTGGACGGATTCCTTCAACTCTTGGCACCGGGGATTCCAGTGTCCGGAGCGCTTTGACGGCGAGGACGCGCGCTACTGCTGCGGGACATGCATGCTCAGGTACTGCTGTACATACGCTGAGGCGCGCCTCGATCAGAGCACCTGCGACACGGGCTCGGACTCTGAAAACACGGATGACAGGAGAAAGATGAGAGAAAGTGGTGAGTGTTTATATAAACGTGCGTAATTTATAATGATTTTTAAGGAAATGAACTTTTGTATTGAATAATTTTACGGAAACAAATCAATTGGCCACAGCGGACCACATCAATGCATTAACATCGTATGAATATAAATTCAGAAATTACCTTGTTATTAAGGGCAATATTTACCCAAAGCAGTTGATTTTTGGGAATTTTTTTTTTTTACCTTGTTATTTTTTCCAACCATATTAAAAGACCTATATTCTTCAGAAATATGTTTTCTTCTTCTTCCTTTTTGTTTAAAAAATAAAAAAAAAGAATTTTAATTTTATTTAGCATATTTGCGTGGCTTTTTATGCCCTTCCCTGGCATGCATATTTTTTTTTATAATCCACATGTTTAATTCTGTTTCCTCTCTCTTCCTCTCCAGTTCCAACCTATCTCCCCTTTGTGATTGTTGTGAGCGCGTTCCTGTCGTTCGTTCTGGTCGGGGCGGTTGTGTCTATCTGTTGCTGCCGGTGTGTGAAACCCAAAGCGAGCGGTCGACCAACAGGGCCATCCGCTGCTCAGACCGGCCTGTTGGAGTCTGGAGGACCCTCTGTGGACAGTTCCACCCCATCCCGCACTTCCACTTCAGGCTCCTCCATGACAAACGCTCGCCCTCCGCCATCTGAACTCAGCGTTAACCTCTACGGCCCGATGGGAAACACATTTCCAACTTCTCAGTCACAGCAGTATGTCCCGCCAGTCCCCCAGGGGGCGCCACAGTTCTATCAGCCCTACATGAAGTACGCTCTCCCCCCTGAGCGCAGCATGTTGATGACCCCAGCCTTCCTAGACAGCCGTTCTGCATTTGGGCAGGCACACGGGCAGCCATTTCCTCAGGGCCCCATGCACACGGAGCCCATCTATCCCACTGTCACTATCTGATGATGTTTCCCATGACTGTGAAACTCAGTGGGGCTGTACATAAAGAATAGGGTTGTCTCAGGATTGTTTTTGCTGTCTTCCACAGACATTTTCTGTATACACACACACACACACACACACACAATCATGACTGACATTATGATGGTCATGGTTGGTTCCTTTTTAATGATATATTAATGCTTCTCATAGGAGTGTATTTGCATGAACACTTGATTGTTTGCTCCGCAATCATTGATTGTAATCTTATTTATAACAGATTAATGAATAAATTTATTTTCATAGGCAATTTGTTTGACTTCTCTTTTTTCCACAAAAATATGAATAGCTCATGACGTACGTGAAACTTTACTTTTAAAAAATGAAGAACATTTATCATCTATGGAACCTTTCCATTCCACAAAAGGTTCTTTATAGTGGAAAAAAAGGTTCTTTAGATTTGCACAATCAGACGAACTGGTTAAATGTACTGAAATGAACTGCAATCCTTTCCTTAAACTGAAGTTTCTAGAACTTCAGTTCTATAACCATCTGAACAGAAAGTGTCTCTTTGTCCTGCAAAGAGCTCTGGTTTTCTTTACAGTACTTTGTGATTGTAAAGCTCTCCAGCCGTTACAGCTGCTTGTGTGTGTGGCTGAGCGGGTTTTGTGCGTTTGTGTGTGGAAACGGCAGGAGGGGAGAGGACAATAGATGCAGATCTCCTCACGCCCCTGAGAGTGGGATTAGTGCAGGTAAAGAGGGGTGTGTGAGTGAGATTAGGTTCTGGATGGCCCAGCTGGAGTTCAAGCAGATGCGTATGAGTTCATTAACGAGCTGCAGATGAACCTACTGAGTTTCAGCTCAAATCCTGTTATGATGTAAAACATGGAATGTGAAACACCAGAAGCTAAAGACACATGAATAAATACAGCCATGCAGTCAAATAAATCCACTTAGGTACAACTGTAAATAAAAGCAATCTGCTTTTCCTCACTGACATAGTATTTTATCTTTAAATGCAAAAAGGAGAACAATAAAACACTCAAAGCTCCTAAAATCCCTGTTTTAGTTCCACGTTGACCCTGTTTGGTCAAAATCTTCTTCATGTAATTATTGAAGTATATGTAATACAATAGGTAAGCATTTTCATTCCACTCTAAGATTGAATAATTAACCGTTAAATAAAAACGAAACTCTTTTGCAGATCAAAAGCTTTTGATTTCATTGTAATATAATTTCCAACAAACAAAACACCTGGATTATGTATTTACAATGGAAATCTAGCTTTTTGAGAATTGTCCAACACAATATTTGAAGATATTTTCTGTGGTATGTATGAGCCTTTTTATTAAAGGAAACTGTAAGCATGATAAATAAAAGAAAATAAATGTTTCATTTTTAATTGTATAGGATCCAAGATTCTGTTTTTCAATAAAATAATAGTTAGTGAGGAGAAAAAGAAATATGATTTTGTTTTCTTTTAAAATTTCTCAAGTCATCCAGTGAGCTTCAGTGAGTTTGCTGATGCCCCCTGGTTGAGAAGCACTGTAGTACGCGTTAGTGCAATGCTATGAAGTGCTTTTTGGGTTTTGTTTTGTCTTGTTTATTGTATACATTTCTGAGGAAATCGCTAGCAGGCCACATATATTTCCTTAAATGTAAATATCGCCCCACTCAGGATCAAGAGTGGAGTGCAAAGAGAATGCAGAACCTTATACTGCTAAAGACATTAGTGCAAAAAGAATGATTCTTGCATTGTTAGGGGTCATGGGTGAAAGGTCAAATTCCAGATACATATCAAGCCAAACACAAAGTGACACAAAGAGAGAGATTTAGACTGAAATTAATTGTATTATTATATCAATTCGTCATGACAAGGCTTCCACAGTTTATTAGTTCAACACATTTTAATTATTAAAAAAAAAAATATTTTCAGAAAAGATGAGACAATCACAACGATTCCATACTGAAGAATCTAACAAACTCTTAATGCCCATTCGGTCAAATTCCAGAAAACAAAGCAACAGCTCATTGCTCAAGCTGAATGATGGTTCTACAAGAACCCGAGCTTTAGAACTTTCATTCAGCTTGCGTTCTGTAATTAACTTCTAAGAGGCTGTTCACACAGAATGTGTTCTCGGGTTCAATCTGCGTAATAGTGAAATGTTGTTCTTTTTAAACAGTATTTGTTTCAATGCATTTTTTTTTCAGCATCTCATGCCATTAGCACCACTTTTTAAAGAGGCTTAAAGGTAAAAACACATTCTGTTCCATTCCAATGCTCTACATCTACATCCTGTGTGAACGGCCCTCAAGACATTCTAGAACACTGACATGGTCTGAGACAGTCCATGGTTACATAATACAAGAAAAACTATTTGCACTGTGATCAAGAGAAACATTAAAAGACATAAGTGAAATAATAATAATAATATTAATTCAAATGATTAAAGATTCGTTTAAGCATTAAATGAATACCGTACAAACGGCTCTATTGACTAAAGCCACTTTAGTTCACTTTAGAGAATTTAGTTTGAACTAATGCATTAGAATTAAACCCCACACAGAATAGCACACTTCAATATTTCTAAACCAGCATCCATTTCCACTACAAACTAAATACAGGCACAGTACAAACACAATATCAAGGTTTCACTTATATAAAAATGAAAGGAAAAACTGAGACCTCAAGTACACTGAAGCAGGAAGACAGATGAAATACAGGATCACTATAACGGGTCAAGTTATCAGACTGCAGATGGTCCATTCCTTCAGGACAATGGTGTGTGTGTGTGTGTATAAATGCACAGTGTGGATGTGTGGCTTCATGGTGACTGCGAGTGTGTACGTGTTTGGAAATGTGCATGCATGAGAGCGTAAGTGAGTGCGTTTATGCGTAATTTGTTTTCTGATAAGGTGTGTATGTGTATATTAGTCAGGTCTTCTCAGGGGTTGTTTGGAGGCATGTGTGTCACTCATCTGGTTTTCTCTTAGGCTTTTTAGGGTTGCGTGAGCGACTTTTGGCTTTGCAGAGAGGACAGATTGGTGCATTCCGATGGATTTGCTGGTGGCAGGACAGACAAGCCTGGAAACAGACAACAAATGAAATCACTTTGACTCCAGACATACTGCATACAATCAATTCAAATTAGCAGTTTTTAATGTGTTTCCACAATAAGCAGGTACACTACCATTTCAAAAGTTTTTAAAAAGGAAAATATATTTTTATTCAGAAAGGATACTTTCAATTAATCAAAAGTGATGGTAAAGACATTTATAATGTTATGAAAGATTTGTACGTGGAATAAAATATCCATTCATCCAAGAATCCTGAAATAAAGTGCATCATGGTTTCAACAAAACTGTTTTCAATATTGATAATAATAATAAATGTTTCTTAATATGCGCAAAAATCACCATATTAGAATGATTTTTGAAGAATCATGTGACACTGAAGACTGAAGTAAAATTCAGCTTTGCCATCACAGGAATAAATTACATTTTAAAATATAGTAAATATAATATATTTGAATATATTGTAGAAAACTGTAATAATATATAAATAATATTTCACAATATTACCGTTTTTAACCACATTTTTGATCCAATAAATTCAGCATTTTAAACATTAAAATAAAAAAAAAAATCTTACTGACCCCAAATGCTTGAATGGTAATTCACATATGTATTTTATCATCTAGATTTGGAAATCCTATGTTTTCCAATACAGGATCAGGCAATCCATCCTACGTTTCTCAAAATCTTTTTATTTTTACTGTACATACTGAAAGGCTTAATATGTAGTGTACTTCTAAATTATTACTTTATGTCATGATCTGTGCATTTAGTTTCATTTTCATGGACTTTTGGTTTGCTTGTCTTCAGTGACCTGTTTCCTTTGTTCTAGTTTCCTGCCAGACATTAATTAACACGGACAATTATTCACTCATCACACCTGTTCGTTAATTTGTCATCATTGCTGTGTATTTAAGTTGTCCAATATAATTGTTCCTACATGCTGTTACGTTTCCATTTGTTTTATTTAATAAATCCTTGGAACCTTTTGAACTCTTTATCACTATCATCTGGACCTATATGTGACACTTTAGCAGTTAAACTACTCAAGAGCAAAATAAAACTATAAATGTGTGCATATTACATTGTATAAATGTCTTTTTTTGACCCGTTTTAAAGTTATAACTTCTGCTGGGGTCAGGATAATCCTGATCAAAGGTACCCTGATCTTACTAAAATGTTTTGAACAACCACAATTGGATTTTGTGATCTAATCCAATTTCAGAATCCTTTTTTTCCTTTGAACAACCCAAGATTTGGTTCAATCCGACATCTGAAATCCAATCAGATTCAATTCAGAATCCAAGCTCACAACTAAGGTAATTTTTCTTTTGCCAGCAATGCATTGACTGTGAAATAAGCCAAATATATTTTTCCACATGTAATTGCTGATGTTTGAGTGTGTGCACACAGATAGAGAGGCACTAATGTAAAAAAAGTACCTTCATCGGAGGCGGCTGCTGGCGGAATGTGGCTGTCTGCCTGGCGTCCTGTTTGCGTGCAGCTTGAAGCTGCTGGGCTGCAGCCGCCGCTGCTGCTAGGGATTCTGGGATAGGAGGTTCCTGGGGTTCTGTCTGCCACTCAGCCTTTTGCTTTTCAAAGTAACTGAAAGGAGAGGAAGAGCACACAGATCAACAGTAAGCATTTTAGCCTTCTTTTACACACCATACACACTATCTCACAACTTCTGACTCAGCTTTAAGAATTACTCTGCTGCAAACACACACTCCTACACTGCAATGACTCATTTTGAGGAGTTCCCCCAGTCAAACACACACACAAAGGAAGAGTGTTACTAACTCCAACGAGAGCTTCTCCTCTTCCTGGCTGAGGTCAGGGAGTCTCTGTAAGCCGAGGGTCATCCTCAGGGCGTCCACGTGTTCTTTCAGGGGCTTGTATTCATCATGGAGACGTCTGGTTGACTCCAGGAGTTTGTTCAAGTCACTCTCAGACTGTTTGATAGTGTTTTCCATCTGGGTAAAGAAATACAGCCATTCCATAAATCACAGTTGAGGGAAACTAATGGTTAGGCATTTGATCTGGTCACACAGGGGTTACTAGGTCAGATCCTGGATATGACAGAAAAATTGAGCTTTTAGAGTACTATATAGGCAATACACTACCATTCAAAAGTTAAAAGATTTCTTTCAAAATCTCTAATGCTCACCAAGGTTCCATATATTTGATCATACATTAATCTTGGATTATTGAAACTACAGTAAACTGTAAAATAATTGTTTTCAAAGCTGAATTTTCATCATCATTACTCGAAGCTTAAGTGTCATTCTAAAATTCTTTCATTCTAAAATTCTGAATTGGTACTTGAATAACATTTCTTCTAATCAAAGTTGAAGACAGTTGTATTGCTTGTATATACATATATATTAATATTATTATTATTTTTGTGGAAACTGTGATACACGTTATTTCAGGATTATTTGATAAATAAAGTTTAAAAAAAAAAAAGTACTGACCCAAACTTTTGAACAGTAGTGTATATTGTAACGTATTATTATTTTGCCTTTGTATAGGTGCACTAGAATCATAGTTCATCCAAAATCTAAATTCTGTCATTTATACATCCTCAGGTTGTTCCAAACCTGTATGAATTTCTTTCTTCTGCTTGACCCAAAAGAAGATATTTTGCAATCAAACAGATTATGGGCCCTATTGACTTCCAAAGTATGGAAAAAAAAACTTTAAAAGTCAGTGGTGCCAATCAACCTTTTGGTTTCTGACATTCTTCAAAATATATTCTTTTGTGTTCAGCAGAAGAAAGAAATCCATACAGGTTAGGAACAGCCAAAAAAAAAAAAAAAAAAAGAATTTTCATTTTTGGGTGAACTTTAAACCTTTAAGTCAAAGTGTAGATCATGCGTTAGATATACATTTACTTTTGAGTGCACTTTTTTTTTTCTTTTTTTTTCATTTAGCAGACGCTTATATCCAAAGCGACTTACAAGGGGAGCAATTAGGGGTTAGGTGTCTTGCTCAAGAGCACTTTTAGTCATGGTATCGAAGGTGGAGAGAGTGCAGTTTATTCACAATCCCCACTTTCAATTCCTGCCGTGGTGGGAATCGAACCTGCAACCTTCAGATTACAAGCCAGACTCCCTCACCACTAGGCCACGACTACCCTCAAACATTGTAAATAGTGCAATGAAAACCAACAAATCTATTACCATCTAATACGTGATGCGTAATATTCTTTTCCTATTTACCACATTAATATCAGCATGTATGAGACGCAGCTCCTCTACGTGAGCCATTTTCTCCTGCAGCAGAAGATCCATTTCCTGCTTGTACTCTCTCAGGTGCTTCTCCTCTGACTCCAGAGCTTCAAACTCGCTCCTCAGTCTGGACTTGATCTTCTCCATCTGAATTGTCTTATTCCTGTAAAACCACACAAACACACTAAACATGTAGCCGGTGCTTCACAGCGTATGACAATGCAATGCAAAGACTGATCTGGAGCATGTGACTTTAAACGAAAAAGACATCTACTATGTGGTTTCATTGACCCGGTTTGTGCACATCAATACTTAACCAGACAACGATGTGCATGTTTGAGGGCTTTATAAATGATTAAGAACCGTTTTGCAGGAAATAAACGGTTTGCTCTGCAGTTTCGTGTCTAACCACAACAGGATGCTTTTCAACACTCATCCACGCTCTAATAACACGACTGTGTGATTAGAGAGGAAAATGCAAAATTAGTGCGAGATGTTTTCAGATTTAGTGCGAAGCTACATGTTTATATGGTTTAAGCGGTTTGCTTTAGCATCATGGTCGACACAAAGAGCCTGTCAAAGCAGGAATTGCTTATATCACTTTTTATGTAGACTGATTCATGCACGCAAATTCATGCATTGCTTATTAAATGCAACGATTAAGGGGAATATGCCGTTTTTCGCGATCCAAGCGAAATTGGCCAGATGTTGAACACAGGCTAGCGAATCTGCTTTAGGATCAATCTCAGCTTTTCTTACCTTATTTCTTTGATGTTTTCAAGCTTGCACATTATCTCTTGCTCGTCCGCCATGGTGGACTATGAAATTGTAAGACTTTTGAGGGAATAAGAAAAGAGGCAACGATTGTAGCGGCTATCCCTCTCATAAGAAAGACAATAGAAATGCTAACCAGCTGTGGACAACAGCAACAAGGCGCTGACTACATTTCCCACAATCCTCGGCGGGGATTAAAGGGAAAGTGTTAAATAAAACCTGTGAACGCGTTTATGATATTCAGAGTAAATGTTGGGTTAGCTATTCAAGAACTAAGATACCAACAACATTTAGAGCCAGTAGATAGTAACAAAAGTGCATGGCAAAAATAACTTGTAAAATTTAAGCCACTTCATATATTTTTAAAAGTATGAAATATGAAATTGTCAACTGTAATGTGATTTAGTACTTTAGAAAAAAACAAACAAACATATCAACTAACACTGAAAACATCTATATGACCGAAATTACTGCGTGTACAACTTTTTTCTCACATTACTACTTTCACCAGCCTCAAGGATACATTTTTCCATATTCATGTACCACGGTATTTCATAGAATGATACAAAAACAGTGGTAATTAACGATTATTTTTGATACTGTAAGTGCATGATCTTATTGTGATGGTCAGAAATGTTTGTCTACTACACAAACTGTGCTTTAAGACCTGTTTGAACTTAATAGACCTTATTCATCGTTGGCAAACGATATGATGCATTTGATTTCGATTGCTTGTGGGCAGGGTTGGGTAGTAAATAGTCACAGTAATATTACTTTTTGCAGTAACTAGTGGTGTAACTACTAGCTAATAAGATTTCAGTAATAATAGTACAGTTACCATCCATAAAACAGCTTGTTACTTTTGATGCTTTCTGATTTGAAATCCATTCATTTTTAGATTCGTTTTAATTTTCACGACTCGAACAGGCACATGAAGTCACCAGTGCAGCAGGCAAGCTTGTAATATCGAAAAGCTTACATTCAGCAGATGGAAATATTGCCATTACATTGATTTTGTCAGGAGAAAAGATAATCTGAGCAGTTCTAGCATTACTTGCCCCCCTCTGATCCCAATCTATAAATTATGTGATTTCTTTTGATCCAATACATCATGAAATAGAATTGTATTTGGGTAACAGAGAAATTATTACTAAAAATTTGCTTCAAGCTACATCTGACAAATAATGAGATTAACACAACACTTTTACTTAAAAGTCACTTTCTATCACCATATAGATACACAATTACAATTTCTGTGGGCCGTGAAGGAAAAGTATATAATATAAATAGTAGGCTAGTGTAACTAATTACTGTTCCCAGAAAGTAAAAAGCAATAATATTACTTTTTTAATGAGTAATTAATACGAGCCCAACACTGCTTATAGGCAAATGTCCCTTAATTGTTTTTAAGAAACCAAACGATTCAGTTCACGACAGAACCGTCCCAACGATTCAGCTTGAATCGCGAGTTGAGCAATTCATAAAAGGAATCGACTCATTCATGAATAATGAATCATTCGCGAATCAGACATCACACTTCTAATTCAAAACAGACCACAGAAAATGCAAGGCAGGTGGCTCGAAAGCTCAGTTATTGTTAAGGAAATGTTTCACTACTGAAAAGCCACATTTTAAAAAAAATCGAATCACATACTAACAGTTTAAGCATTTCTGGCGACGCTGCTGTCTAGGATTGTTCATACTGCATTATAAAACATTTCAGAACGACAACGGCTAAATATTGTATCAGCCTTCTGAACAGTAAAGTTTGGAGTCTGACGGTCATATCGGACAGCGCATTCAGCGCTCAACGTGTCCGGTGTATTTTTAACCCTCGCTTGCTGCATTACCGGAGTCCCGTCCACCCACGTGCTTCAAAACGCTGAGACGGAGGCAGCAATAACACACACTTTCTGCGTCTCTGCCCGTCCGAGCGCAGCGACAGGGGGCGTCCGACGTGTAACCGAAGCGCAGGCGGTGGGTGCAGTCGGGGCCGCTGTAGGGAGGGAGGGAAGTGAGGAAGGGAGGGCGAGAGGAGAAGGAGGGATGGAGATGGATGATAGATGCTTATGCAGCGCGTCCCGTACGTTTGCCGTTATGCTCGGCCGCAGACAAACTTGCATCCTCCCATGACTTTCTTTCTTTTCCCTGCTGCTCTACCCATGAAGCAGGACGCAGGGCGAATGCGTGCCAGTGTTCCGGAGCGCGTCGTGATCGCTTATTTATCCGTCTGATAAATGGTTTTGGAGCTCGCCGCGCCCGCCGGTGCAGGCCCTGCGCTCCAGCGCTGCATCCCGCACATCCAGCGGGTTTTCCGGGTCAGAGTGAGCTGCAACAGCCCCAACGCCGGCTCCAGTATCATCGTAAACATCGAGGACGGCAAGGAAGAAGACTGCACTAAAGCTAAAGTGAGTGAGTGAGTGAGTGAGTGTGAGAGAGCTTGTGTGTCGCAGGAGAGCTGCGCGAGCACGACCGACATCGCCATTCAAGCTCCTTTTTCCATCCCATTTTCGGCTCTCTTTTTACTTTCAAGGTACAATTATGAACTTGACTTGTTGCTTACATGATTAAGTCAAAGATACCCATTGTAAATATTTCAGGCGCTGCGAAATGATCTTTATGTCATGGCCAGAACTGATGCTCACGACTCAGGTTTACTTGACAGACGGCGCGCAAACATAAACTCGTTGACTTTTGAAGCTGCAGCCTAAGAATGCGGCGCTATCATATGTACTTTTTAAACATACTTTTATAGAAATACTTTTTAATAAAAATACAATTATATGTATCACTTTGTCTTTAAACCGCATCCTCCTCACACAAACCTGTTGACATTTATTAGAGCTGAAGCAAAACATGATGTAGGCCTATTCGCTGATCCGATAGTGTGGGCGCTTCAAAAGTCGACAAGTAGATCTTTGACATTTATTATTATAGACTTTCATATAGTATAGCCAAACCTGTACACTCATGCACCCTTAAAATGGTGGATTTTTCTATTTATAGGCAGGTATTTTTCAATAATAAACTTATTTCCTGCTTTTTACCCAAGGTGAGCATGAGGCATTACACTTGGTCATGAGAAATTAGGTGTCCTTGATTTGGCCAAAGGCGGTCAAGGCAGTTGTACACACACACACACACACACACATACAAAGAAGACGTGTTTAGCATTGTGCATATATGTCAGAGTCACAGCACGTGTTTGCCCGTGTTTGTGTTTTGCATGCACCTAAAGCATTAAAAAGTAAAGGATGCAGCTTCAGGCAAGAAGAGGCCTTCTGTCTGTGCATCTTTGTATGAGTGCATGCTTTCACCTCCTGCTGATTATTTTGTCATAACTGCACCATAAGATGCTGCCACCCACTGTCTTTAGACTGAGTGCCTGAGCTCGGAGCTGCACTGTGGGCCTTAAATGAGCTTCATCTAGCCATGAGCTCCAGCATAGAGACTCCACTTGTTGCTATGAGACAAACCAGCATAAACCTGTGTGTGTGTTCGAGTGCATGGTGGCCTTGCTGATTGTACGCCTGTGTTGTGGAGGAGGTGAGGAGAAGAGAAGGGAAAAAGAGAACGAAAACAAGGCAGAAATGAAAGGGGAAGAGCGAGGGAAGAAAAGGAGAAGGAGGGAGACTTTTAAGAGGAGGATGCATTCAGCTGTTTAGCTTGTTTATGGTGCGTCTGGTGAATACGCTTGTGCTGTTTTGCTGCCGGCTGTATGAGCCACAGAGTGTTGTGTGATTTTTTTTTTTTTTTTTAGGACATGAGAGATGACCTGTGTTTACAAAAAGATGAAATTTGGTGGTCCACTCATGTGCAGCGCTCTAAAAGCTGCCCCCACATGATGGGCCACTTGTTTGTCCATGAGATGGCCATTCTGGCTCACTATGCTGCAGTTTCTCTCTGCAGTCAGTGAAGTGTTTGGCGTGACCGAGAGTCTTCCTATATTTGTTCGCTGGCTCTTTTGTTTTATTTGAAGTCTTGCCTTTGCAAAAGGCTGATTGTATCTAATCTCTGCTCTTTAGCTCTTTCTTACTGAGGAATGGGCTCACGCCTTTTCACGCAAGGAGGAATATTTCAGTTTACTCCTCCTTTCTTCCGTGTGTTTTCATGTGCACCGTGCACACAGACCTCTCCCACCCACTCAGCAGCAGTTTCCCGATCAGTTCTTAAAGCTGGCCGGGTAATTTAGAGAGAAAGCATAAAATTTATGTCAGACACATCCTAATGAACATGAGTGTGTGAATGAGCAGCTGACCTTTTTTCCCCTCCCTTTTTATTTAAAACTTGGTGTGAGTCTTTCTTTCTGGTTTATGTCAGATATTTCAAATAGTTTTCAGAGCAGCTCTTCAGTTACTTTGTATTTGTTTGAATGCTGCTTTTGGCCACTTATTTTTGCTTTCTTTGAGTTGTTTCACTGATCACAGAACAGTTTCTCAGTCTGCTGTGGTGGACTGCACTCACTGACTGCATGATCCAGCTGATCTGGATAATTTGATGCATACAAAACAATGTTTTAACAATACAGGTATTCAAAAACATTCATGTGATAAAGTAAATTTATTATTATTAATAATAATAAAATATTGAAATATATAATAAATATGAGTAATATCAATAATAACATTAATAAATAATAACAACAACAACAATAATAATAAATAATAGTAATTATATTTATACTACAATTCATTTGGTTCTCAAATCTGATTGGCTGATAACTGTGCAATATTTATGTTAAGAATTAGTAATATATTTTCATTGTATGAATACCTATTTAACATCGAGATGATGATGATGATGTTTTTATTATTATTATGTTAATTATTATAATATCATGTTGAAATCTCAGAATAGTATTAGAATTAGTTATTATTCGTATCTAATTAGAATTAGAATGACTTTAGTTGTTTCAGAACAGTGGCATGCGTGATGTTATAATAAAACAAAATAAACAAAACTTATCTCTGCTATGTAAAGGTAAGTTGTGTTCCTGTACTGTCCTGTCCAGCAATAAGACTATAGTATGCAACTCTCTGCTCAAGCTATAGATGTTATTAAAACCATAATCTTTCAGGTTCACTGCAGGCTATTTTACTGATTTTAGAACAGCTTCTCAGTCTGCTGAGGCGGACCGCTGTCGCTGACTGCGTGACGCAGCTGATCTCAGAACTGCATTTGAAGCTGCGATCCTCAGCTGGGGCCCGTGGCTTACGAGTGCAGACGATGCGGTTCAGTGCCCAGGGGAACATGCTGCTGGAGTCAGCGTCACGACTCCGAACAGCAGCTATGTCACGCTGGGGAGGAAATTCTTCAGTACGGCACATCTGCAGAGAGAGAGAGACAAGGAAGATTGTACATGCTGTCAGTTTTAAAGTGATATTATTCGTCTCGAATGCAAACAAACTCTCTCTCTGTCGCATGTGCGAGGAGAGCTCCAGTTCTGTGCGTAGGTGTTTATTAGTGAAGCATGCATGTTTGCTTCTTTATACGTGCATTTTGGCTCTGCATATGAAGGAGTGTAAGGTTTCTTGGAGCGGTGTAAATGTAATATGTGCGGTGTGTGTGTTCCAGGCATTCCCAGAGAACACTGCGTTGTGTTAGTCGTGACTGCTAAAAAGCAGTTAGCTGATGACAGGGCTGCGTTGCTAGGCAACCGGTGTCATGAGCGCAGAGGAGACTCTCGTAGCTGGATGGTGCTATCGGTTTTCTCTCTACACACATGCGCACGCACACACTCAACCTACACATACACATCCCTCTCACCCCACACAAAAACAAACAGAGATGCACATGCAGTTTCACATATTCTCACTCACTTTACAAACACACATATGTATTAGATGATGTACGTAAACCTTGATAGAACTAGATAGAATTATCAATATTGTTTAATTTTTTACAAGTTTAAGCTTTAGTTAAAGACGTTTTTGGAAATGGCAGAGAATAATAGCAGATGTGCTGGAATCTAATGGAGGAAAACGAAATGGACTAAGAAGAGGTTAAGAAAATGTGAAGGTTTTCTGAAACTAAGCAGAAGTTTATTACCACAGTATCATTTCCTCTCTGGGGAGTTCAACCATAGCCACACCCAAAGTTGCTTCTCTTTTTGTCACATTGAAATTGTTTATAATACTGATTTACGCACACACACATACATATTTTATATATATATATATATATACATATATATACACATATATATACATATATAATATTAGGATCGAGATATTTTCCATGATTCGCAGCAGCACATAATTTGGAACAGTCTGTGACACAAGGGCACATGCGTCATTGCGATTGTCTTCAGTGACTATGCTCACCTCTGTAAATCAACTGACTTAAAGATAAAATGAGTTGGCTGTATACAAACAAAAGAAGCTCAGACACTGAGCTGAGCTGAGTTAGATTTTACAAGAAAAAAAGAAAAGGTTTCTTTTAAAAGGTTTAAAAACCTCTTAAAAAGGTTTATGAAAAGCTCATTTGAACCTTTGCAGACTCAACAATCAATTAGTCATGCCAAACTTTGATACATAAAAATATGTAATAAAAACATGATTTATAAAAAAGATGTTACATACATGCATATGAAATATTTACCATTTTTGTATACATTACCGTTCAAACTTTTGGGGTTTTGAAGTGTTTTTCTTTAAATGTTCTCCACAGCTGCATTTATTTGGTAAACAATACAGGAAAACAGTAATATTTAAAATAAATAAATCTATATTTAAAAGAACTTTTATTACTTTAATTCATTTTAAAATTGCATTTTCACAATTTAATTATACAGCTGAATTTTCAGTTTTCAGTGTTAAGGCTATGTGTATACTAGAGCAGAGGTCCGCAAGAGAGTGACACGGGTCCATGCATGGAAAAGTCTAGTGAAAAACTATTTAAAAAAAAAAAAAAAAAAAAAAGAAGAGGAAAATCACAAGAACAAACATAGATAAATTTGATTAAAATAATAAAAATATATTAAAAATAATTACAAATATTGGTCAGTTATTAAACTATTAAATAGATTATATTAGCTTAAAATAAATATAAATAATATAGATGATCAAAATATATTAAGATTAAACAAATGAATACATTTAGGCTACATTAATAAAGTGAGTTCAAAGTATAAATGTAAAAAAAAAAATTTCAGTGTACATACTAGGTCTATATAATTCCGAATTCGGAATTCAGAAAGAGTTTTATTGCAAAGTATGTTTGCACACATAAAGAAAGATGGATCCCTTGTAAGTTTTAGGATAGGGGTCCTTTACACGAAGGATCATATTTGGGGTGTCATGGCATCCAAGTTATTGAAAACCACTATTGTAATCGTATACTGTGTGCGATGCGAATTTCGATATATGCCCAGCTCGCACATGCGCTTTAAAAAAAAAAAAAAAAAAAAAATTTTTTTTTTAATTAATTTATTTATTTTATTGATGATTGATTTCAATTTTTTGCACAAATTAGTTTTCATGATACCGGTGTATAAAAAGTTTTCACGTCTTCGTAGAACCGTAAATTCGGTATTTTCTGTGAGCTCCGACTTGTACCACGTGACCGTTGTATTACCGACCGCTACAGATTCATTTTTGGCTTTGATAGTGTTGCCATATAAACGCTTCATTCCGAGTCTGAAGACGTGAATATCTACGAGTAGAACGTCACTGGTTGTATGAACGAAGCATTTGTCCACAAGGTGGCAACACTGAGCCCGGCCGTTGTTTCACAGTCAGCAAAGAAACGAAGACAGAACAAGAACAACAACAGAAGGCTGAAGACGGCAGCAACAATAGACTCCCGCGTTGACGAGTGCGAGAGTAAGAGATGCCCCGCAATTCTAGTTTAAACGAGCACAAAGACATTTTTATCGCTCTTAACCTTTGGAAAGAAATCTCGCAGACACTACATAAGGATACCTCTCTATTGCACGTGTCGAGCACTGAGTTCGCACAGTGTTCTTTGAAAAGCTGTGCGTCTGATTGAAAAAAAAAAAAAAAAAACCCGACGTATACTTTGTGCTCGTGAGCCTTTAGAAGTCTCTAATATACTGATTTGGGGCTCAGAATCGTTTCTTTTTCTTTCTTTAGTTCTTTTTTTTTGATGAACAGTAAGTTTGAAGAAACCCTTTATTTAACAAAACTACTGAATGCACCTTGCTGATTGCAAGTAGCGGTTTGAAATTGACTGTTATCAAAAGCTTGCTATGTAGGAAGGTAAATTGTTTCTGTAATGTCCTGTCCATCTATATAATGCTGTAATTTCAAGCTTTAGCGATTGTTAAAACTATGAAAATGCAGTTTTTGGTGAGCCGAGTGGTCAAAAGTGCAGCACTATAGAACTTTTAGCAGCATATTGATTTGTCTCTAACAATCAGATGCGAAGTGAACGGTCCAGTCTGTACTTTTCAGGCAATTACATGTGAAAAAAGCAAGGTGTTGCAGCGTCCTTTGAGTCACAATCAATGTACAGTGTGATTGAACCCTTGATCTTTTTTTTTTTTTTTCCTGTCACTGAAAGACATGAGAGCTAATGGGTGAATCAGTAGTTAAGATTAAGATAATGACTGGTGGTAGGCCATCTTTGTGTCTTTTTACGATAATTTATCTAAAAAGGAAAGAGTTCTTAGCTTGGTTTGAATGTGTAGCTACATTTTTAAAAGTCGTCTTTAAGTTGCCCCACATGAAAAGTATTTGAATGTAAATTCTATTAATAATGAACAAAAATGGTTTAATACCAAGGCAAATGATCGATCCGTAATATTTTCTCTTTCTCTCAGGAGTACATTGTGTCACTGATCAGTCCTGTGCATAAGCACCGTGAGCGTTTGACTCTTTGGCTGCAGCGGCGACTGCATGCCCTACGTGCAGCTATTGAGTACGAGAGCTGCGCCGTGGTGCAGGTGAGAGACCATGCACTGGAGCTTCAGGGAGGTCATGCGCAGGTAACGGCTGCATGCGCTATGCTGCAGCGGCTGAAGATGGAGCACCGCGGTTGCCGCGACCCCCAGCCCTCGCCAGCTGCCGCTGGCCACGACTCTCCAGAAGAAGAGGAGGAGGAGGATGAAGAAGCTGGGGAAGAGGGGACCAGTTCGGAGAGTGAAGGAGAGACGCGGTCGCGGAGCGGGAGTTCTGGAGGAGGTGTTGACACAGCGGGCTCAGGAGAAGGAGTGACGGGAAGGAAGCAAGACCCGCTCACAGCAACCAAACCTCACCGGCAGCTGTGCCGCTCCTCTTGTTTGGACCGTCCCAGCTTCAGTCAGAGTAGCACCTTACAGGAGTTGCGTGCGGATGATACCCGCATCGACCCCTCCCAGAGAGCCCTTGCTCCGCCCACCTCCACAGCCCAAATGCCCTTACGTCAAACCAGCGATCGAGATTACCAAACCAAAATGGACTTTGCCCTAAAACTGGGCTACTCCGGAGAGCAGGTGGAGTCTGTGCTGAGTAAACTGGGATCCAGTGCGCTAATCAATGATGTATTGGCCGAGCTTGTGCGGCTAGGGAATAAAGGCGATCCAGAGAGCCAGGCAGCAGTGGGCACTGCCAGTTTAGCACCACGGGCAGTGGGAGCCAAAGAAGCCGTAAGCCCCGAGGCATCGCTGGAAGAAGACCCATCAGACACGTATGACAACCTCAGGCCAATTGTGATTGATGGATCCAATGTTGCCATGAGGTAAACTCTGATGAGGACCAAACTCATGTTTATGCATGCTTAAAAATATACAGCTTCGGTAATTGCTGACAGGACCTACATATGTGTGCTTTTTCATTCTTTTTGAAAGTAAATGGTTCAATTTTAGGGATGTACCAACACTAACATTCTGACGGATACCAAATTATTTTTGGCCGATAACCAGTAGATGTTATCTAATGGCTGGTATTAAAATTCATAAAATTCTAAACGATTAAAAATAAAAAGGTGGGTGATATATGACATTAAAGGTAATCTAAATATAAAAATAGAAGAACGTGCACAATTAAATATCCAAGATTGTCACATACCATTGAATAACTAAGTCTCTTAATTTTGAATAACCATTTTTTCCCCTGGTATATCACAGACCTGCATGAAGAAGGGGCACCATTTTTTTTCCTGTTATATTATACACCTGTAGTCAATTTTGATTTCATGCCAACACGAAAAAGAGAGTGTACCAAAAAATGAAAATTCTGTCATTTACTTGTGCTCATATTTTTCCAAACTTGTATGCATTTCTGTCTTCTGTGTAACATTAAAAAAGATATTTTTAAGAATGTTGGTAACCAAACTGTTTTGGTTATATTGTGTGTATATATATATATATATATATATATTACATGGAGAAATAAATGTTATCCTTATAATTAAAATATAAATCCATACAAAAAGATGGGTAGTCATGAAGTCAGTTGGAACCAAAACTGTTTGGCTACTAAAATTGTTCAAAATATGTTTTGTGTTCTGCAGAAGAAAGCAATGCATACAGGTTTGAAATGAGATATGGGTGAGTAAATGACATAATAGATTTTTGGATGGACTATACCTCTAAGGCTCTGGACTGATAACATGTTGATGAGATTAGTCACAACCTGGGGAACTGTGAACTAGAGAGCCACCAAATTCTCACTATTGTTGTTTACTTCTGAAAATGTATGTTGTTTCAGAAAGTCTTTTGGAGAAATTAACTTGATGTTCCTAGTTTGAAATGCTTTTAGTATTGAAAAATGTTCAATCAATGAGTGAAGTGAGTCTAAATCTGTATGCGTGTAATTTGATGTTGGTAATATTATTTTGTAGCCATGGAAACAAAGAGGTGTTCTCATGCCTGGGCATTCAACTGGCTGTTGATTGGTTCCTGGAGAAGGGCCACAAAGATATCACAGTTTTCGTCCCAGCATGGAGGAAAGAACAGTCAAGACCTGATGCACCAATCAAAGGTACCACAGCAGTGAAAGAAACCCGCAGAAAATAATGTTCCTATAACGAGTTAACGCTTCCCAGAAGTGCGAGTATGTGTGAATACACAGTGGGTCTAAATATGAGATCACCGGCTTAAATGCTTAAATTTCTTTTTTTTTCATATTTAATATAGTTTTTAAAATAAGTATAACAATTTGAGTGAAAAGTTTAATTCAAAGGAAATTTTAGAATATATTCAATTTTTTGTCCTCCTTTCTTTGCTGCGGTCTCCAGAAGTTTGTGTAAAACCTGATGATTGTTCAGAAGTGTGATTTGAGAAGGATCCACATAGCATCTTGTGCTTTAATTGAGACAAAACACAAGATTTTTATTTTTTTTTTGCAAATTTCATGATCGATATTGCAGATTTGCATATTTGTTCAGTGACCTAGAAATATTCTTAATTTCATGTCATAATTTTTTGTTTAAAATGTTATAATCCTATAACATCCTGTTCATTTTCAGGTGTAAATTAGGTTTTAAATTAGATTACGCTTTTGTCAATACCTGTATGTTTTTACATACAGTGAAGCTTTTCAGAGAGTTACCGTCAAGAGATGTTTTTATTTGCTTGTATGAACATCTCTGAGGAGCTGCCATGTGTCCAGTGAGATCGTCCATCTGTGCTGTGATGTTTATACAAGTTTGCGTATGTCTGTGCATGAGGTCACAGGAAGTGATGATGTGTGATGTCACCCTCATCCTCAGATCAGGAGATCCTGCGAAAATTAGAGAAGGAAAAGATCCTTGTCTTCACACCGTCTCGCCGAGTCCAGGGCCGGCGAGTGGTTTGCTACGATGATCGTTTTATCGTCAAGCTGGCCTGCGACTCAGACGGGATCATTGTGTCTAACGATAACTACAGAGACCTGCAGAATGAGAAACCGGAGTGGAAGAAATTTATTGAAGAACGACTCCTTATGTACAGCTTCGTCAATGACAAGTATGCTCGCACACAGTTACCGTGGTGACGGGGTTCTCTCTCTCACTCATTTGCGTCTTCTGCTTTCCACCCTCGCACCCGTATGGCGTTCCTCTTTCTCTCGCTCCTGTTTTTCTTCTTTCACTTTTTATTGCTCTGCCACTTGTTTCAACTCTCAAGTCGCTTGTTATATTTTGTAAATAAGCAAATAAATGAGGAAATTAATTAAAGCTTAAGTTTGATTTTCAGTGATTAGGAATGAGGTCCCATGATGACGCCTGTTGAGATCACATAGTTGCCTATTCCCTATTGTGTGATTAAAGTCAAACATTGCTAACCCAAAAAAGTCATAAGTTTATGTAGAAATTCCATGAATGGGCATTTTTATGCATCTTTTTCTGATGCAGTTGTTTAGTGTAAACCATATGTTGTGGTTCACGCCACTCTCGCGCAAAACTATCAACGATCCTTTAACATGCATCGTTTCCCTTTATTTTAATAGTTGCATAATGGAGTCAAGCAATGAGTTTAGGACAGACTGTAGGACCTTTGCATAATATTTATATTGTTTCATAAAATTTATCTTTAGATTGAAACAATTATTCATATCATCGTTTTGCTTATCTTTTTCTGTTGGCTTGTTTTGTAGGTTTATGCCTCCTGATGATCCTTTAGGCAGACATGGACCCAGTCTGGAAAATTTTCTCCGTAAACGACCAGTGGTTCCAGAGCACAAGAAGCAGCCGTGTCCTTATGGTCAGTACAGCAAAAGTATGGAGAAATTAATTTGTCTTTATTTCAAAACATCACAGCATATTAAAAATATATATTAGAGAATTATTTTCATGCAGGTAATTGTCATACTATGAAATTTCCAAATGGAATTAATAAAAAAACCCTCAATATACTGTGATTGAAAAAAACCCATCTATTAAAAAAAAAAAAAAAAAAAAAATACAGAAGTAATCATTTTGGCTCAACTGCCACTATTGATTTTTTTCACAGGTAAGAAGTGCACATACGGCCATAAATGCAAGTACTACCACCCAGAAAGAGCCAACCAACCACAACGGGCTGTCGCAGATGAGCTCAGAGCCTTCGCCAAACTCTCTGCAGTAAAAACAATGAGCGAAGGGGCACTTGCAAAATGTGGGACCTCTGGTTCTGCTGCCAAGGGAGACTGTAGCTCAGAGGCAAAGAGAGTGGCACCCAAGCGCCAGTCTGACCCAAGTATCCGGTCGGTTGCGTGTGAGCAGGAAGAGAGACTCTGTCCAACGCGAAAGGCTGAGGCCAGTTCAGTACCATCTTTAGTGTCGGCGCTTAGCGTTCCAACTATGCCACTGACAAAAAGTCACGCAGCTGGTGCTCTGAACACCCGCTCTGCGAGCAGCCCTGTTCCAGGGTCTCTGCACTTTACCCACAGCTCGCTTGAGCATGCGGGCAGTGTCCAATATCCCCCCATCTTAGTCACCAATAGCCAGGGTGCATCTGTGGCTTACGGTGAGCCGTTTCCCAAGTACGACTCTGTGGTAAGCGACCACGGCTACTATTCCATGCTCAGTGACTTTTCCACCATGAGCCTCCAAGACAGTTTCTGCAGTCTTGAGCAGCCAGAACCTCTAGGGGTCGGTGGAGGATATCCAGGCAGAGCTCCTAGTATGTGCCCGGAACCCGGCCGAAGCCATTCGTCGGACTCCTTCTCGTCCTACAGTGGAGAGATGTACCTCAACTCATTGGAGGGCAGCCTGGACGACAGCATGAAAGGGCCAACTGCGCAAACTCAGACGCAACCTTTGGCACAAACACGCCTTCAAGCCTTTGCTCACGGTTTCCACCATGAGGCCTTGACACGTGTGCAAAGCTACGGAACAGATGAACCCAAACCAGGACCTCGGAAGCAATCCTCCGCCCACCTTGCACCTCACTCCCAACACCCTGTTGTTGGCGCTCGATCCAGCTGCCCAGGAGACTACCCTCCTCTTTCCCAGAATGTGTTGCCTTCGGCCAGTCCCTCACAGCAGGGTCGATCCTTAGGCATGACTCGCATGGACAGCATCTCTGACTCACGGCTCTACGAGAGCAACCCACTGCGCCAGCGCCGACCCCCTCTTTGTCGAGAACAGCATGCCAGCTGGGACCCTTTGCCGTGCGGTAACGAACCCTACAGTTATGGAGGCTATGGTTTAACGGGAGGACTCATGCCTTGTTGCGAGAGGGTGATGGTCCGCAGCATGCCCGAGAAGATGGAGCAGATCTGGAGGTCCCCGTGGGATAGTGTGCCGCCTCCACCGCCCGCCGCTCGTGGGCCAGCAGGGGAATCCCAGGAGCGGCACCCTATTCCAGAACACCAGTATCAAACCTACCGAAACCTCTGTAACATCTTCCCGGCGTATGTGGTCCATTCAGTCATGGAGAAGAACCCTCACATGACCGATCCCCAGCAGCTGGCTGCCGTCATCGTCACTAAACTGCGCTCTTGCCACTAAGCACATCACAAAAGGCTGCTAACAGCAACACCACATATGTTGATATCCTGGTGGATGAGAAATTGGACACCTTGAGTGTTTTGTGTTTTTGTTTAGCTCTGAAGAAACAGCTGTTCCCCCGTATGTAATTATGATTGGCTAGGTTGGCTAGCATGATCGCATTGATTCTGCATCGGTTATGTCCTCTGTTAAGCCATATGGGAGCCTGGTACTTGTACCTGATGAGTTTAGTTTAGCATAGAAAAGTGAGATCCCTCAACAAAACAAACGTTTTCTGCAAAGTCTTACTCGGCTCCATTCAGCTCCTGAGATGGGCCAAAATGTTCTTGAGGTTTAGGGTGGCCTAAGAAATTTTTCATAAAGCAGACTCAAGTGTATCCACATTGAGAGAGCAACTCTGCCTGCCAGTTCGATGGCAGATCTTGAGAATGTGTTATTTTGTGGGTGATGATAACATTTATCCTTTGAAAAGGAGTTACATGAGAGAAATCTCTTTGGTAAAACTGATCAGAAATGATCCTGCACAATATGAATAGTATTGTGTATGTATATGTGTATTCACTTGCATTCGCGTGTAAATATGACGTGACGCTGTGGTGGTTTTTTTTGTGTGTGTGCGCGTGATGACTTGATGTGTGGTTTCAGAAAGAGGAATGAACGTTTGCGTACCTCAAAGCATGAACTATGACCTTTGAACTTTTATGGCCTTACATCGGAGTGACCTCCCCACACGTTAATGTGAATAGAAATTAATAGTTGTGGAGGTCACATTTGTTTTATAAAAGCGAGCACTGGAACAGAAAGGTTTAGATTCTGCCATGTTGCAGTTCAGACGTTATAATTGGTTGGGCTGTAACTGCAAACTTGCCCTGCAACGTCTGTTCGCGCTCATGCAGAGATGTGTATTTACGAAGCCATTTTAAAAGACTGAGCCAAAAAGATAGTGTACGTTTTTATGATCGGAAATCACTAGGTAAATCTAGCTGGAGAAGTTATCCATATGTATTTCCTTAATGTTGTTGTTGTTGTACTGTAGATTTAAAGAGAGATGTTTGAGCATTTGGTAAGCATGGGCTTCAGTAAATCTCTCCCAGACAGCATGTTAGCATTATGCTTGACAGAGAGTGCCGCTCACGTTTGACTTGGTAGTCAATAACTATGTTAAAGTATTCACAAACCGGGGAGGAGAATGCGTCTGTTCGGCAAAATGCTCTTGTGCAGCATCTATTTCCTGATTGATGCCGAGAGACCATCCTTTTTCATAAGCTCCGCCCTGTAAATTAACACATTTTCAGGAGAGCGTGAATGTTGTCAGTCCAGAGATACTCTGGGTGTTTCAAAAGACTTCAATTGCTCCATTTTTTTTTTTCCACGAGCACAGGTGTTGCCCCGTGGGGCCCCGTTGCTGCTCGTGGGAAGGTGTGACACACTGCCTACCTGTCTTTTCCTGTGCAACACACAAGGAACACCAGGCTGTTGTTGGGTTGTTTCTGACATTTGGCTGACCGTTTGCTTGCTGCCTCTCGACCGCCCCTGACCCTACTTTCGACTTGGACTCAAAACCCTTCCTCTCAGCGCTTTAATAAGAACACAGGCGGTTCAACTTCTTTTAGTTTTTCTAATTTTTAAATAAGGTTTTTATAAATTAATATTTTTAAAGGTTTTTATTTTTTTATTTACATGCATTTTATTTATTTACATGTATTTACATGTTTTTTGGCCAGAAACATATTTATGCAAGTACATAAATGTAGACAATAATGTTTGGTCAATGCATTGAAAGCGTGCATGACAGTTTTCTGGGCAATAGCAACACAAAATTGTATCGTCATTCCGAAGTCCTTCACTAGCGATCGTCCTGAGCTTTGACATCAAAGGCAGTACACGTTAAAATATTCCATCGCATGCTTTTAAGAGCCTCCAGAAAGTCTGGTATTGGCGAACAACTATTTTAAAACAGTTTTTTTATTTGATGCTCTCATATTGTGAGTTTACTATTGCCCTTTTTGTACTCCTTGCGGCATAGTTGCAGTTGTTGTGTTATGAATTGACACAATTTGAAATGCAATGACTTGAAATTGTGCTAGAAGTGTTAGAGTGGTCATATCTATTAGCTTATTATTTTAATTTTATTTGTGGGTGAAAGGCAGTAATTTCAATAGTAATCCACATTTGATATTTGGAATTACTTTGCACACACCGATCTCATAATGGGTTCAAGTTGGTCAGTTGACAATGGACCCTTTTTGCCCAAAAATGTTTGCCAGTGTGACCACGCCTTTAGCATCATTGATGTATTTACAGTGTTTCAGGCCTAAATATATATATATTTTTCCCCCCAAGATGTTTAAGGTTGGGTCTCTCCCCTTCCCCTTCCCCTCTGAACCTAGGAGCAAGAAAATCCTGAAGAATATTGCTTCTAGAGCAAACTAGAAACTGTTTTTTTTTTTTTTGTTAATGAAGACATTGCTGTCTGCTGCTTATGCTCCAAGGTTCAGACCCCATGCAGTTGAGCAGCAAGCTACCACACATCAAATGTCCAGAAATGACCTTTTGCTTGTTGATACAAATTGTATCTATTTCTTGATTGTAAAAAAATATATATTTCTGAGCTGTACAGTATCACTTATGAGTATATATATCTATATATATTTAAAAAAAAAAAAAAAAAAGCTTAGTTTTGTTTAAAAAAAAAAAAGGATGAAGAAATATAATGCCATAATGTCAGTGATACCGTGTGTCACTCGAGTAGCCCATAGAGATGGCTTATTTCCTGCCGGGCAGACCACTACAGACAGGGATCTTTCTTTCTCTCTTTCTCTTTCTTTCTCTCTCTGTCCTGTTCATACATCCTTCACTTTTCCATGCCTTGAAATGTGCTGTTTGATGATTATTTTGGAAAGTGATAGTTTACCTCAATGGAGCTGAACTTCATTTCTGTTTGACTGAAGGATTTTTAGGGCGTGGCTTTAGATATATCATCTAGTCTCTCTCTCTCTCTCTCTCTCTCTCTCTCTCTCTCTCTCTGTTAAAGGTATAGATTCAGGAGAGAGACATTCTGACACAATCAGTGTGCTCCTAATATATTTTTCCTCTTTGTAAATATTGAAAATTAATGTCAAAACCTCTTGTATTTGCACAGTATTAGTGCATTTCATATACATAGACTCTCTACCAGCTTATTCGAGCAGGATCTGTCTCTCATACACACTTAGACTCGATAGGTTGCCTTGACAACCACAGTCAGCTGGTCACATGCTATCATTAGTACTGAAATAACTAATGTAAAATGTTGACTATTGTGTGTGCACTAGTGTGAATTTATGGTAAATTCACCACTGTTTCACCTGTAACATAGTTTACCTTCTATAGTAAAGACACGGAGGTGCCATTCCTGGTTAAAGATGAAACTTTAATTGGATGGAATTTGCACAATATTTTTTAGTTGTTTTTGTTTTTTTTTTAATTTAGCAAATAGGTGAGTTTGAGTAACTGAAGTTGATGCCACATGCGCACACGTTCTCTCACGAGTGAAATGTGAGCTTTGTCTGAGTCGTACTGAAAGATGTCCACACAAACACATGAACATGCGCACCTCCTAATCTGCCTTACAGTTGAACTACTTTGGTTTGTGAGAGTCGAGCACATTCTGACTGTACAGCACTGAGCATTGCGCTTCTTGCTTGTCTTTTTTTATTCTCATAAGTGGAAGCGCTAATGGGAAAATTGGGTTTTTTTGCCTTCAGCTCTTAATCTCAATTAGTGTCCAAATGGACAACCTGATTTAACTGGATGAAGTTTGATTAGAATGTCCAAGAAGAGTCTACGGGACAAACGGACATGCCCAAAGGAGAAAAACGTCAAAAACAAGCAGACGGGCATTTCCAACTATCAGAAGAGGTGGTTTGCAGAGTTGCAGAATTCTGTACATTTACATGTATGTTTTCAATATTGAATACACCAGCTATAACTCGCTCACACGCTCACCAACAGATCGATTCTCAGGAACTAACAGATGTATTATTTCTGCTCCTTTATGAAAAACATTACCCTTGATGTTTGCTCTTATAAAATTGCGGCAATTTGTGAAGTAGTGTGGATGATCTTGAAAACGTGTTCTTAAATTCGAGTTTTGCTGTTCATTTAACACTGAACTACCCCCCTCCCCTCCTTGTATTTTGCGCCTTTGCAGGTTGACCGAGTGGTCTTAACACTTTTGAGTCTTGTGCTGTGATGACGACATACAATAGTATGTTTTACTCTACTGAATGAAACATGTTGCTTTTAAACTTGTTTTCAATATGACAAAACAAGAACCAAAAAAAAGAGAATGGGGGAAAAAAAAAAAAGTGAGATAGGGTGGAAAAACTTTATAATGCTTTGGGTCTCTGGACTCAAACAAAATGTAAGTCTCAATGACAAAAGGTGTTTGTTCCTCTCAATAAAGCCAGACTCTATTTGGTTAACTGTTATCATGCTTGTGTTCCTACTGGTTGTGTTTGACTGTAGATAGATTGTAAATGAAGCAATACTGAGGAAGAAAGATGGTAATATTGCAAAACGGCAGAGTAAGACACTATTACTGAGTTGGAGCAGAACCACCAAAAAAAAAAAAAAATAAAATAGATTTAGATTTTCATTGCTTTAGATAAAAAATATCAAACCAAGTGGCAAGAAAATTATGCTATTTTTGTCCTCAGAAAAAACCTTTTCTGAGCCACCTTTTCAGTTATTTTTTTAATCAGTTTGTCTAATGGTCACCTTTCATGGTTTTCTGAAGTCGGTTCCTTTCAAGTACACACAGGTGTCCGAGCAAAATAACCACTGTTTAGTTCATTATATTGACAATAAACGTGTTCCACAGTTTGACAACCAGAAAGTGTCCCCGTCTTTATTTTCAACAATATATTTACACTTTTTTTTGTATTCTCCGACAAACAACACTGATTCTTTTATGTATTCTTGATATATACCTTTAAAATAAATGCCACTTGTTTTGAAATTTTATATAATGCAAATACAACTGTTCAAAAGTATAAATCAGTATGATTTTTTACATGTTTTTGAAAGAAGTCATGCTCATCAAGGCTGCCTTCATTTAATAATTTAAAAAAAAAAGTAATGTTGTGAAATATTACAATTTAAAATACATTTTGAAATGTATTAAATTACTTTATTCCTGTGATGTAAAGCCTTATTCCAGTCTTCAGAAAACAATTGTGCTGCATAGTATTGTGTAAACTGTCCACAAGCTTTTCTTACTGTCACTTTCGATCAATTTAACTTCATTTTTCACTGGCTCAAGTGTCCAAACATGTTTTGGGGCCACCGTATACACAGTAATATGTGAGTTAAGACCACCAAATTTTGCTGCCACTGGTTTACTTTAGCCCATTTCATGACAGATTATCACAATGTAATGCAAATCAATACAAAAAAGCTAATGTTTAGGATGTGTTGTCAGTCATAACGGGAGCCAATACTATGAAGGCATAGGCAGCATTTCAGTGCAGGCGACCTGGGTGTAGGATTGGATCAAATCTTGAAAAAGGATTCTGATATCAGATGATCACAAAATCCAAATCTTGGTTTTGATCTGGATAAAATCATCATTTTGTGGTATTCAAAAAAGTTTTTTTTTTTTTTTTTTCCTCAAATCACTGATTGTAAATTACATTCACACAATTATAAGAGATGTACCAGTCAAAAGTTCTTTGCAAGCAAACAAAAAAAAAATTCGGAACACGATAATGCAAAAGCATGGTTCGAAAAACCAGCTCAAATGCAAGATGGATTGCCCGATCCTGGGTAGCAAAACATGTGATTTCTAAATTCAGATCATTCTGATCCAGATTACACTTTTTGAACTACTGGCATCTGGGCTAGTTTGGTAAGTGGATCTTGAGAAATAGAATAAAACAGATGTAACAGATGCACAATAAGAAAAATGAAGTTTATTTGGCAACTTTGTGTTCAAAAATAATGTAATTTACAACATTTCTCAAACAGCACCAACTTCTTCATTAGAACCTTGAGAGACATTGCTCATGGGAGTTTCACTTCCGGATGGTTTGAATGGACGCCAAGAGCTGAGCGGAGCAGATTAAACTGCAGTCTGGACTGCAACTGTAATGATTTTCAAGTAAGACAAACATGAATTACAAAACAAAAACAGCTTAATGCTTCCAATTGTGCAGTACATAACTGGATCACGTCAGAAACAAAAGTAGACTAAAGAGAGAGACTGGATGTGTGTGTGTCCAGAAGAGCCTCAGTCCAGCTTAGCCCTCAGGTGTTTATTTTTAACATGACAGGGTTCATTGTTCAGGGTTGGCAGTTCAGTATCTTCAGGCTATTGAGTATCTGAGCGTTAGAATAGTTTGAGTCCAGCTTTAAGTTTGCTCAAATCACTGTGAGTCCAAACCAGCCCATCTGATCCACTGGCACCTCTGCTCTGAGGGGGAACACTGTGGATAGAAATGCACTTTTATGAAAATCAAATTACAACATAATAGCCATAACAGGGTTCCATTTCAAATAAATGCGGCCACAGCATGTTCCAAACTTAAGTTAAAGATTCTACCTTTTAGTTGCAGTTCAATTTAGACCTAAACAATTTATTATGTCAGTACATTGAGTACACCCCTACACCTCACCTCCTGTTGCCATGGTGCTGAGAGAGTTGATCTAGCTCCACCTGCTGGTCGAATACAGTAATTGTAGAATAAGACTCCACCATCAAACAGGAAGGGTCTTCTGGTTGTCCTGGAACCTTTCCTAGTGGGTAGTGTTTCCAAGGGACTTTATCTGATTGGACACAGAAACATAAGATTTAAATCGAACCACATAATTCAAGACCACCTCAGGATTTATTACTAATTTACAAACTACATCTACTTGAGGTGCAAAATAAGGTGCACAATGTACACACACACACACACACCTGTGGAAGTCTCAGATTCTCAGAACCAGACATCATCAGCAGTGTCACTAATTATTCTCTCTAATAAGCAATATATAAATTGCATAAATTATCCTTGAACTGACTAAAGAATTTAAGGGGAACAGGTTACATTAAAAACATACATTTTAACATTAGACATTAAATTCTGATTTTGAATTCACTGTTATTTTACATAGTATTGTTCAGTAATCTATACAGTTTAATGCCATTAGATCAGAAACAATTAAAATATCCTTACTTTTTTACTTTTACTTTTAATTACTTTGTAATGTAATTACACCCAACACTGGTCATCGGCGTGTTCCATTAGGCTGCACGCAGTTGCAGACAGACTGTCATCTAGCGCCACTGTAGTGACGAATTGGTTGAAATGAATTCTAACAGGTACTCTCTTTAGAGCCGGATAACAATTCCTCCAAAACCATGTTATGATAAACGTGAAAGTTTTTGTTTTTGTTATGTGCGGTGAGACCCGAGGTAATTTAAAGCCGTCTCTTGCCTCGTGACTCTTTGCAGACTCTGCTGTGCGTGTTAGAGTGTTTTGGACAAGCCGTGGCTTTGGAGAACGCTCTGAAAAGATCTTCTGCTTTCAAAGCTAGCTTTATATTACTAACCACAATGAAATTGTAAACCCTAGCTTTAAGTTTCTTCATTTTGTTATCTGCCGTATATTTATATTTCTTTCAGTCGTGTTAGTACTATCATTTTTTTTTATATCAGTAAATTTCATTTAAATTTTTTAATAACATTTTTATTCTATTCCAGGTTTATTTCAATTAAAGAAGGTTTTAAATAGTTTGTTTTAGCTAACACTGAAGTCCAATGTAAGGAAAAGGGTATAATGACAGAGCTCCAGACTGACAAACAAACACTTAAAACCAATTCAAAAAATCTTGTCACTATAGGCAATGAGTGGTAAAATGTATGTCTACACAATATGTCAGTTTCAGGAATAAATTATTCTTTTAATTTCGGTTCTTTTAATGTACTCCGTCAACAGGATTTTTGCTATTTGATCTTGCTTATGAGTTTGACTCGGGCTCGTACAATTGACTTCCACACTGAACTGCACATTATCATTAAAAAAATGAAATAATTCACGAAAAAATGTGTTTGCAAGTGTTACCCGTGCACACGCTCCATGCTGATCCTCGTAATGCAGAGTTTCTCTCTTGCACAGCCTCTGCGCTTAGCTTTTCCTGGAGCTCCTCTGTGGGCGGGGCCTGCAATGATCCGGGCGTGTGGTTAGAGGAGTGCGTGTCTCTGTTCTGCGAGGCATTACTCTTGAGTCTCTCCTGGAGGTTCTGTAGGGTGTACACTGGCTGAGCAGTATCTGACGGTTCAGGGGAGGAGTTTCTATGGTAACCCTGTGTGTAAATGCTGCAGAGCTGAAGCAGGTTCTGCTGAGAGTCTTGCGGGAGGGGCTTATCCATGTCACTGAAAATCCTTAAAAAGGCAAGAAGAAAGATTAGACTAGTTACCTTCACCCAGTGTGTGTAAACGTGTGTGCAAACACACTCACTGTCGCAGAAGGAACGGTGTTGCTGGGCATGGTGCGTTCACACATGCAGATATCAGATTCCGCCATGGAAACTGCAATCTGTTCACAAAGATCCTTTCCTTCGATATTTTTAGTCGCTTGTGAGCCTTCATTTCACCTGCCACAGACATACACAGAAGAGTACAGATTCTCAAACACACTTTTAAGAAACCATGCGTATCAATCATTGAGAGTGTGCGTGCACAAATCTGCGTACAAACAAATGATTCACCAATACATTTGTTCTAAAATCGATTCTAAATATATGAAAAAAAACGTAGGGTGGATGTAATCTGATTACCAAATATTTCATGTTAAATGTACTCCATCGTATACCATGAAAGAGTCTGTGCATATAAATATGAAATAACCCATGCAAATATTAGTTAGATTTTCAAATGGTAAAACAATAGATAAACTGTTCAAAATAAGGCAAAGTTTTTGGACACTTTCTGGTTTTTGATTATTTCACAAAAAAGGAAGGATTTTGTTCAACTGTGTTATGTTTAAGATCAATATATAAAATGTTTGAAAAGTTTAACAAATAAAATTTTGCATACTTATTACAAAAATCGGAATGGTTATCGTTGACACAAAATAGATGCTCTTTTATTCGGAGTAAAACTGACTAAAATCAGAGAATATGACATAACAAAAGAGGTTTAAAATTAACACTGCATTCACATTTAGTGTGGGTTAAGTGTCCAAATACTTTTTAATGGTAACCGTACATACTATCACAGGCACCCACACAACATCCAAGATTCATACTTTTGCTGTTGCAGAGTAAAATTTGGGAGATCCAGGAGGCAATGTAGTACGTTCTGTGACTGGACGGCTCGTTAGAGAGCTCAGCGAATAGTTTGTCAAGGATCCGATTTATAAAGATGGATGAATTCAGGACCTTCAAGAACGGCAACCAGAACTGCAAAAACACTCGAGGAAGACAAGGGGCGAACATGTCGACAGAGTCTTCTACAGAGAGAGAGAGAGAGAGACAGAAGGGCAAATTTAATTTGTGTCAGCAAATTACTGCTTTATAAACAAAATGTTGTGCATTTGTACCCAAGGGGTCAACATCCAAAGCCTCTAGTTGTTCAGCAGTGGGAATAAGGAATCCATCCTGCATTAAAACATCAACAAAGATGTCTCTGCAACACAGACAGAACAGATGGCAATTAGACACATATTCTTTAACATATCAGAAATAAAGACTTGCTCACTTGAACACATGCACACACCTAGTCTCCGTGGCAAAGTGTTTGATTTGTGTCAGGATCCAGCTGAGATCAGCACTGGCATCCGGCCACACGCCATGCTGCCCACCCTGCTTTGCCAGCTCTTCGTATATCTGCCAAACACACCAAAACAATGGGCACACATTTTTAACATCTTAACTGGATTGAAATTACATTAGAATATGAAACTATACCCAACATCATTAATTATAACCTATTAAATGTTTTATTGTTAAAGTGTAGCTCATGTCTATCCCACAGACCCATGATGCATTTATACATAGACCATTTACATTTTGACTTCTGTTTTAAGAATTCATTGTATTCATACATTACAATAATTTGACATACTTTTAAGTATAGGGAAATATATTCGGAGGAGTTCCAACACTTGACAGAAACATAACTCAGACTGCCCTCTGCTGGTGTAATTTGGGATATTATACACTCCATTACATTTGTCTCAGACTTACCTGAAACTGTTCCTGTTCATAAGAGATGAGCAGTTCTCTGACTTTTTCTGAAAGTTAGAGAACAAGCAGAGAACCAATATTTTACTGTCTGCTATAGTTGATTAGGATAAAATATAATATTATATCAGTAAAAATAGTAATATTGTAATTAATTTATTATAATTTAACCTAAGACCCAGGATAAAATGTTTTTTTGAATTTAGTGTTTTTCATGTTTAGAGAATAAGAAACAAATGGGGATTTTTTTCTCTCTCATGTTATGCTATGTCCTCTATAGTGGACGGCAGTTGTTTAAAAAATAAAATGACATGAACTGACATGTATAGGCAAAAACCATGAGTTTTTTTTCCATTCACAAATCAATGTTTCAGGATTTTAAAACAAACTTTATTTAAATATGATTCACAACTATAACGCAATGAATTGATCAACCACTTTACTTTATGCAATATATGGGTAAAGTTACCATACATGGGGTTTCCCATTCAATGCAATGCATCTATACACTACATTTAATTTGCATATTAATGAGTTCTTGGAGCAAACAAGTATAGTAATGGGATTAATAGTTGGCACCATTTATAATAACAAATATTTCATAGGAAGGAATATTTCGTAAGTAATTTCTTTCCATATTCACTAAATTGCCTGCTAAAATGCCCGATAAACATGATTTAAGTCCTGGTGTCCTCTAATGTGGACATGTATGAAACCAATGATGATTAGAAACCCCACAACATTTCCCTGAGATGTTGATTTATCACAAACAATTTGAAAATTAGTCCGATTTGCACTGATAATTACAAAATATTGTTGTTGTCCTGGTGAAACCCCCAAACATTTGGTATCTCTGAACAGCCCTGAATGTGCTCTTTACAGGACATCCAGACTTAAAAATGAAATTCACTACAATATAATGTCCTCAACAGAGCACAGCGAGTCCCAGGAAGTTATAATACATTCCGTTAAAAACAGAATTTTCAGCAGATATTACTCCAGTCCTCATGATCCATCAGATATCATTCTAATATGATGATTAGGTGCAGCTTCATATACATAATACATATATAATTTTTTTTTTTACCTATGAGGCATTTTTTCCATTTCTTTGATGAATGGCATATTTATTTTAAACATTTCTTTTGTAACATTATAAATGTCTTTACTGTCACTTTCGATCCGTTTAATATGCCGTTGCTGAATAAAAGTATTTTACAACTTTGTTGAAACTGAACAAAGCTATAACTGCTTTGCATTTTAAGTAATTAGAAAAACCCTTTATACAGTAAAGAGGTATTTAATATTTCATGCATTTTTTCTTATATGTTGTTTAATTATATGTTTTCAGCCTTGTTCCAGTTTCTGAGCTGTAAGTATAGCATGAAAAAGTCTAATCAGTCTGTCCTTTTCCCTCCCTGTAGTTCCACATATCTCTCCTTTACCGACAAACACCTAACCAAGGGATTTTTGTGTGTTCAAAGGAAACTCACTGTGTTCCTCAATCTCTGTCTGTCTGATAAGTAGACCTCTCTCATGTCTTTTGACAATCTCCTCTTCATCCTCATCTTCTGACGAAGAGTTCCATTCCTCTGTCAGCTGACTGACCATCTGGCGAGACCAGTACTCTTGATGCAACCAGTCCAGCACAAATCCACAACCTGAAGAACACAAACAAACATAAACACTACAATAACACACAGCAAACAGAGAAGTGAAAACATGAGCATGAGTGTAAGGGAAAGACCGTCTCTCACCTTTTCGGCACCACTTTAGTGATGGAAGTCTGCGGTGCGTCAGATCATGCCTGAGGTTTACTACCCACTCTGGGATATTTATCTGTCAGAGAGACAAACCGTCGTCAAACTGCAGTTACAGCAGATTACCTAAGATGTTCATCCAAGTTGATGTGTGACTTACATTTCTGGCTAACCTTCGCAAGGGTCTGGCGACTCTTTTCTGTTGCCGCTCTGTGATGAGATTAACAAACCTGAAACACATCATACTAGTTCGGTCATTTGAACTCCAGTAATCGACTTATACGCTTCAAATGCACTTGGACAATAAACATACCTAACCAGCGCCATGCCATAGAGCAGCACAAGATCACTGGCCTCCAGCTGACCCATGCTGTCCAGCACCTGACATCGGACCAGGTCCGCGGTGCTCTCCACTGCCACCGGAGTGCTTTGCCCGAACCTGTGGCAACAGACAGCAAGTCAGAATCAATGCTCCACGCTGCCCTAAACATCTCATTTAACCTGAAAGCTTGAAAAACTGTTTGAGAAAAATAGGAAAAGAAGTAAATAATAAAAAAGTGAGATTAAACTACTTTCATGATGTATTTGAATAAAATAAAATGCTAAAATATTTTTTTAATAATTAATACATAATTGAGGGGCAGTGGAATCTAAAGTTTAGCATGTCAGCGCAGATTAAATTTAAGGGGATAGCTGTGAAAACAATGCCCAACTGAGGCCAGATGAATTAAAACTGAATAACTTGTATGACAAACTTGCAGTTAGATAGGAGTAATCAGTTTATGCAAGCAGCCACAGTACACGTCAAATTACAATTATATATCAGATTTTTAATAAAGCCAATGCAACCAATTTTAGGACCCTCAGAATTTATTGTATTTTGAGACTATTTTAAGATTAATTTAAACGCATTTAAGCACATCTGCAGAACAGCAAAATCACAATACAAGAGACTAAACATCAGTTGTCACGTGACCCACGTCAATCTCTAAAACTGTACGCAGAAAGACATCAGATCCCTCTCAACAGGCCCTTCCCTGAGCACCGTACCTGCCCTTCCACGCAGAGATCCTGTGCAGCGCGTGCTTCTGCAGCGCGGGCTCTTTGGAGTACAAATACTCCATCACATGCTCGTACTCTGCTTTGTTCATCCAGGCCACGACGTGACGCGTCTTCCCCATCGTTTTGTTTTTCATCGCCAGATCGTAGATTGTGTGCTTCCAATGGGTGTAGTATTTGGACGCGCGGAGGATAAATAAGCCTGTGCAGCTAGAGTGGTAAAAAATGAAAAATACGATTCATGTAAATCTAATAATATCCGAACACATTCCTGTCCTACGCCCCGCCAGCGGTGCGGCAGGTTATACGCTCCCCTTGAACAAGTGACGAACAATGGTTCCGTGTGTACAAACCAGTACTCAGCTGGAAATTATAATGCTAATTGCATTAGAAATGAATGCTACTGGTGTAGCCTATGGCAATAAAGAACAGTTTACACAAACTCTTGGTAGGTAAAAAAAAAATATATATATATATATATATATTCAGTATTAGCACAAAGCTGTTTAACACGATCAGCCATTTTCAGAGATAATTTTCAGTCAAAGCAGCCAAAGTAAACCTCCTGCTCTTCTGATAAAACCCAGTCCTATTTTGATATCACACACTGAAACGGAGAGATGAGGTCAACTCTTCATAAAAACATAACATTCAACACTACTGGTGTTTTGGACCTGCTGCCATGGTAATCATTCAATGCCATTAAATATATATCAAAGTACCGCAGTATTACATATAATACACTTACTTTCACACCACAATACATTTTGTACGGGACGGTATGTTTAGTTCTTATATTTAACTATTCATTTAGGCATTCAAATATTATCTTCTGGCAATATGACAAGAAACAAAATCATAAAACCGGTGTAGTTTTGTGCATTTGTTTGAACAGGATCCGTTTAATAAGATTACAAAAAAATCAATAGTAATTCTAAAGAAAGGCTAATTATGTTCTCAACTATTTTTCTAGGTGTCACAGGTCTATAAGAAAGTGTTTGTTGTTCATGAAGAGTCTCACTTCTTTAGAGAGAAAAAACTCAAATTTAAGGTAGTCCTATCTCCATACAGAGTCTCGCTGTTCCTCAAGTGAAACGCATTTCCCGTACCAAACAGAGGAAGCCAAGACGGGCTTGGAATTTCTGGGGAAAATTACGTCACTTGGAATTGTGTGGGATACCCCCACCTCGCATTCCCAGAGCGCGCGCGTTCGAGCCACGGCACACAAAGCGGCGGCGGCGGCGAATAACGGGGCCTGTGCGAATCCGGGCGGAGTTTCGTCAAACGCGCTTCATCGGCTGGGCTGGGTGTGGTTTTCAAAACTCAGTTCCGTTAGCAGGAAATCGACTGTAGGACCACCAGTACTTCTCTGAGCGACAAAGACGCAGTGAAAAGTGAAACTTTGTCTTCGGGAGCTGGAAGAGATTTGAGGAGAAGCTTTTCCAAACGGGCGGTGACGGTTGTTCACTCTTGCGCGTGGACATCAGCCGATGGGAAAAAGTTTGGCTTTTTGCTGACTTCATTTTATTAGTTCGGTTTGTGACACATCCGTGAAGAAAGAGACAAAAAATGCCGAAAACGGTGAGTACTCGTGCGAAATGGAAGCCATTGTTTTGAGTTGGCGCTGTAGACAACAGAAGTGGGAAGAGATTTCACTGTGTTTTTAAAAAGCTGCGCATTTTGTTGGTGAAACGCGAGACCGTAGCGACGCGTAGGCGCTCGAAAGGGGCGAGGATGATCTTTCTCTTGCTAGCATTTTTGGCCAGCTAACGGTAGTTCCCGCGGATAAACACTAGGCCATACGCGAAGCACTATTTATGGCAAGAATTAATTCTTTGGACAATGACGGTCGTTCATCCGATCCGAACGCACTGGAGAATAACTTGTTGCGTTGCACATCAAAAGGACGTTTTCTGTAATACTTTAGCTGTGCGTTGCATTTTAAAAGCATTTGTCTAGACCTGTGAAGTTCGCAATGATTTTTCCTAAACCGTTTTATACTAAACTTCTCTCTCGGCGTTTTTGTGTTGCACAGGGGCTGAACCGTTACTCGGTGACAACCTGACAACCCCCTCCCTCCCCAAATCCGATTGGCTTTTCATCAAATTTGCCTTGAATAGACTGTGTCCAGCGGTGATGAGGATTTTGATTCACCGTCCTAGCCATTCGAATCTTTTGAATTGCTTTGACAGGAAAAAAAAATTTCAGATTCGTTCACGGACCATTTAAGAAGCCTCATTAGGCCAGTAGGTGGCAACAAGAAAGTCTTTTGTGGTGCGAGTGAGTCTGAGAATCAAAGTTAAACCGATTCCTTAAAGTCGTATCATTCATTTCAGTGTCTGCAAATTTACTAAGAGGTTCAAGCTTCATTAAGTGTTTCCTCTACAAATGGGAACAAAACATGACTGTTATTTCTTTTTATCAATAAACAAGTTATTTTAATTGTGAATGGTTACGTTATTTTTATTCATTTAATGATTTGGCACATGTCTTTTTATGAACTACATGACGAACTGGACCTTGAGTCAGATCCGAAGTGAATGAGAACAGTTCATTCAAACCGATTCACGTGTTCACTTCATTCATTGTGAAGTCATCATGAAAACTAAACCGACCATTTTTGCAGTATTTATTATAAATGATGTATAGGTGCACATCTTTATTTTTTAATTCATGTGCCCTTGTAATATTTAATCTTCTCTCATAACTCTTTTGGGACAGCCAAAAGGAGTGACTTTAAAATGATTATTGATTGGATCATTGGACAGTTGTGCTTTGCCTTGGCTGTGATCTTCATGTGAGTGACAGGTTGAGACTAAAAATATGAGGCGTGTCAGAAGTGGCTGGTCCAGCATTTTTGGAGCTCTAGGGAGGACCAGACGAGCTCGTGGCACAATCTTAGAAAGTTTTCCATGCCAAGGCGTGGTGCTCTCTCTCAAATGGAGAAGAAAACAGGTCGTCTTTTTTTTTTTTTTTGGCTAGAGTCCCTGTTTTGTTTTGTTTTTTTGATTATACCTCCACAATTAATGAATCATTGTTTAGGTAAAGATCTTATTTAAGACCAACGGTACGATTGAGGCTCTCATCTTTTTGTAGCAGAAGTTTTTAGCGTAAGCAGTGTTTTTACCTCAGTGAAATACAGTTCAGTGTTTGAGTGTCAGTAGTTATACACTAGTTCTGCATGAGTCATATATTACAAATATTCAAAATAACCACTGACGAAAAAGTACCACGACATGTGCTATGGTCTCGGGCTTGTACCATACTATTCTCTAAAAAGTACCATGTGAACGCCCAAAATGGTAACGGTAATCTTTTGAAACAGGCTAATGAACTGTTTGTGCCAAGACTCTGGGGTTTTAAAAAACATTAGATAATGACTTATTGATTAAGGTTATTGTGAAGTGTTAAACATTATATATTGCTCAACATATCAGTAGTTGATATGCTTGAGAATGTATGAATTAAAGATTCATGAGACTTTAATGCCTGTGTTGCTTGTTTACATGCATTAGTTTTGTGTGCTGATATTGTGGTTAAGCTCAATTAAATTGAAAGAGGCTTTTTTCAAAATGGCTCAATCACACGCTTACACTATAGCTTACATTTCACTTCTAGTTAGTTTCCTTTTTATCTGTCATGTTAGGAGTGAAGGGAAACTCCACTGTGTGTGAATATAGACGTCAACCGGATATAATATCAGCGCTGTTTAGACTGAAAGAACAGATTATGACATTATAATGTAGAGTGTCAGTGTGATTGTGTGGCAGACTGCTGGCCACTTTATTTTCTGGAATAGGCTGATTTTTATGATAACGGAAGATAGTCCGGTATAAGTAAATGTGTTTCGTTTGTCATTGGGGACATCGGACTAATTCTTATAGGTTTGGATCTGCGTATGCAATGGTATTGGACTGCAAAATGAGATGGAACTTTTTTTGGCCGTTATTGTAGACTCCTGCAAGTCCAAGTGTCTCTTTCCGATAATGACTCAAGGTTTCTGTGCTTACACTGTGTTTACATCACTTCCTGTTTGAACGTTTCCTGTTCGGGGCCAGCTAGGCTTGACGCCGCTGCCGCTCAGTACCTTATTTGGAGTTTCACAGAACTACGGCGTGCGCGCACATACACCCTCACACACACAGCTTTTTGTAGTGAGCATGGGCCCCTTTTCCGCTGCAGATTTCTGTTGCCCAGAATGCAGCTGTGTATCACAGCTAATGTACTAAAATGGCCTCTTCTAGAATTGGCACACTCTCTCTTTTCCTTCACTCGCATTGCATTCACAAATATGTGTTTATCTCCAGTCATCAGTTCCCCTCGGTGTAAGGAGTTTTGTGACCTCTGTACGTTCAGGTCACAGAGAGTGTGCGGGATGAGAAGTGAGGGACTTATAAAGTTCAACTTGACACACTATAAGCCATGTGCAAAAATGTTAAAACAGTTTTGTGTAAATTTGTATCCAGCTCTGTTATTTGAATTAGACGTTTGTATACATTATGTATTACCATTTAAAAAGTTTGAGGTGTTTTTAATATTTTTGGATGAAGTCTCATGTTCAAGGATGCATTTATTTGATCAAAAATCAGTAATATTGTGAAATGTTATGAACTGTTTTCTTATATTTTAAAATGTAATTTTATATCTGTGATGGCAATGCTACATTTTCTGGAACGTACTTAAGTTCATGTTTAATTCTGTTGACAAAAGTACACAAATATGATTTGGTACACACTAAAAAGAAGTCTAACGTCCAGACCATAAGAGCTCTATCTGATTTCGAACCATATATATGATCCAGAACCTTTTGAAATTACAGGTAACAATTTCTACAATGTAACCTATAGACTTGAGCATTATTTTCTTAAATGTAGTGCTTAAATCTTATTCTTGACTTTGTTCTAAATGACCAAATCATGAAGTCAGAAGGGGGTTGAGGTCTCTGCAGTTAATCCATCCACTTGGCACATACCACACACACTAGATTAATGATCTTTAATAAGGTATAGCTCCAGGAGGGTTTGAGGGGAATGTTCTAGAATTTGTTGAACAGTTCACATCTCGATGGAGGAAAACGTCAGCGTTGAACGACATCTCGCTTCAAACCTAATGTGAGTCGAACTGTATGTGTGGATGTTTGTAAAGCAATAGGTTAAAATAGTAAAGGACATTTACAAGTGGTTTTGTACTGTCACATGAAAAGCTTTACAGCTTTGAGCAAGATGTTTTGTATAGGACTATAATGTAAATGCATAATACTAGTGTCAGTTTTTTTTTTTCCTGCATTTTTTTTTTAAGAACTTCCACTTCAGAGTAGATGAGCTGTATTCATCAACAGCAGAAGCATATGGTGTAGCGTTAAGGACCTTGATTATTTCATGAACGGAAGTGTCTTCTATTTAAATGTGTTTTTGTGAGATAGCCCATTGTTAAAATGGAGACACATATCCACCTAAATTCACATTGGATTTAGTTACCGAGGCCCTGAGGCTGTTTATGTTTCTATTTTTTCAGCATTGCAACATCTGCATTGGAAGTTCCTGCTGTTTGTGTAAATGCATAGCAGTGTGTCTGTAAGTAGGATTTCAAGAGGGAGATTTGACCCTGCAGTAACAAGATGCTGGTCAAGTAATTAATGTAAATTTAATTCATGTGTATTTCTCTTCTCTGCAATGTGGAAGTTCTGAAGTTCCTGTTTAATTGCGGTGTGAAGCGGTAGAAAAAAATTAATGAATTCTTGTTCTTTAATTTCTACTATTCGTATAAATGTTATGCTGTTATTTCATAGCTTGTAACAAACTCTTGCAAAGAACGTTCTTGAGATAAATGTATGCAGTTTACAAAGATTTCAACATTTTCATAATTTGTACTTTTTTTTTCTTTTTCAAACCATATAGGAGAGAAATCATCTAACTCATCAATCATCTAATCTAACTCTGATTAAGCAATAATAGTGCAGTGAAGCTACATGTTCTTGCGAGTTTTTTTCTGTTGCATGCTACAATGGAAAAAAAAAACCCACACAAGACGGTTAAGCTAATTTGTCACCTTGAATTTGTAAGGTTCTATATGATATTTGTCAAAATAGAGTTATTTACATGTTCTCATCCTTATTCAACTTATTTACATTGTGTGTGTGTGTGTCTGTTTAAGTTATATGCTTTTTGGGACTTACCCTAAAAGGTTCTATCTACAAAGGTGTATGGAATGCAAAAACTTTGAAGCTCAATATCTGAAAACTACTCAGAATGCAAGAACCTTATAATTCCAATGTGGCGAATTATCGACAGCGTTATCGATGTCTTCATTGATCTCTTTTCCATTTTAGCCATGGACAAACGTGTGGGCTAACATGCATTAAATACACAAAGTCAGATGAGGATTAACCATACTCAGATTCTGCTTTCCATTTTTAGGGGGGGAAGTATTGTAAAGTCATTATGTTAAAATCGCACAACCAAAGGGGGATGGAGGGAGTGAGAAAAACAGAGTTTGACTTTCACCACCATAGTTAGTTTGTGGTGTCAGTTAACGGTAATGGTAGAATAAACATACAAATGTACAACGTCTTTTAGCTTTTTATCTCCCCACATCTGCCTGAAGGAATGAGCAGCCATTTTGTCCCTGTTTGAGTATATTTTCAGGCCTACAGAGAGAGAGTGTGAGTGTGTGTGTGGGGTGGGGGTGGGGGTGGGGTGGGGATGGCAATGGGGGATAAAAACCCTATATTGGATTTGATAATGAAGACTTCTGCCAGTTAGTTCAAATATTTCCTCTAATTAGTGTTTTCAGTGGAATAGTTAGATTTCATGGCTTGTTCTGATTTCAAATGTGTGTGTATTTTATTATTTTTTTTATAGGATTCAGTGTGTGGGCTTGCTAATTGTGAAATAAGAGTCATTGTTTGCCAATTCTTGGCTCTGTCATAGCTCTCAGTTAGCATTTTTGCCACTTGCCAAGGCAACTTACACATTAACTGATCCCAGTCCTTGTGAGCAGCCTTGCTGTATATTGTATAAGCTGCTACCTTAAGGCAGCAGCATTAACTAAATCGAGTTCTCACATTTTGAAACCCTCTAACATCAATTAGTTGGCAACAACTTTTCATGTCACAGAAAATGTGCTGCAGTGTTCAGTAAAAGGCTAGCCGTGAAATTAACTAACCAAGTATAAGGTGAATCACATTGCAAACTTTTATGATTTCGTCTTTTAAACCTTTGAAACATTTAAATATGTGTTTGTGCTGCCAGAGAGAGCAGTTTTGAACCACACATTAGTTAGCCTATTTCTATGTAACAAATATTCAAATTATCAAAGGAGTAATGACATAAAAGTTTTAAGTTAGTTTATAAACACAGATGTCTACGATATCGATCAAAATACAGCAAACTAAATTGCCTTTGAAGCGACCATGGCACGTCAAATATCGGTTGTATCAATTACATCTTATTACTTGGTGGCGGCAAGTGTTTTTTTTGTCATTGAATCAGTCACTTAAAAGATTAGTTCAAAAACACTGATTTTTTCAGTTATGAAACAAGTTTTTATTAATGAGTAGTTGAATTCATTCAAAACCATTTTTTAAGTTACTCAAATGTTGTCCAGCAATTTATATTTTGTCTGAACCTCTAGTAAATTACATGTAATTTTGTTTGGTTGTATATTCAGAATCATGGGAGAATCGTGATTCTCATTCTACCCAGAATCGTGCAGCTCTACTTTGATGTAAAACAAAAATTTATTTCAAAATCAGGCAAAAAGACTAATTGATGGCTTTACTGAGGGGAAAAAATTTAGTCCCGAGAAACACTGCAAAAAACGATAGACAAATATAAAAAGATGTTGACTATGTATATGAAAACAGTATATTTTATGTTTTTGCAAAATATGCTGCATATGTATGGAAATATTTAAGCAGTTTAGGAGCATAGGGAACATGACTCTACATCATTCACAGTGCTTCATGGGATTGGACGATCACTGCAGAGCATTTTTGGTGCAATTTACTTGCCGCTATTCTCTGATTAGTGATTAGAATCGTGAGTAACGTACTGTATTTTTTCACTATGAATTCTGCTGTTAAACGCAATATTTCAAAAATATGTTGCAGTAATACTGGCCGATGGCTTTAACTAAAGCATAAACTATTGATGTAACAGCCTTGTAGCAGTAGTTTTAATTTTAAAAGTTTACAAGGATTCAAATTGAATCCACCTATGGAGAAAATGAATGGGATTTTTATTTCTGGAACCTGACTGTTGCACTCTATACTGTTTCAGGGCACTAGATTTAACAACATGCTAACTTAAAACTCTAATAAGAATATACATAGCACACAAATATTGGTAAAGTAGTTATACCAATTGTAACAATGTCTTCTATATTTTTCAGTATTCAGTACAAACATTTTTAATCTACCTTTCTCTGATGTCACCAACCATCTTGGATTATTTTTTGTCATAGAACTGCATTTTGTTACTGAGCTACTATGTTCACTTTATTGCATTTTTTTTCTTTTTTTTGTTGTTGCAAGTATATGTTTGGCCTATTCTTTATTGGTTCTTTGTATAAGTGTTTGAAGATTATTGTTCTGTGTATGTGAGGGCGTCAGTGTAAAGGCAGGGTGATTGTTCTAAGAATAGAACCTCTGGCGGGTCCACTGTGAAGACCACACCCATCACACACACACACACACACACACACACCCTGACCAGGCAGAACTATGTATTTTTAGTTCCTGTTTCATGAAGCCATGAACTATTTTTATTCTGTGAACCTTCCACCTCACGATTGAGAGAGTCCATTAACCGACCGATATACGGTTTCACACTTGCTCACACACACACACACACACACACACACGAACCTGCCGTTAATGACAGAGAGTGAGTGAGAGAGAGACGGAGATTAGCTATGTAGAGGTTTGTGTTTATGAAATGAACTCTCCCGTACCCAGAGAGGATTGGAAAAGGAAAGAGCAGGAAAGTCATACAGTCATTGGGAAAGCTCGGCTTGTTCTCTCTGTTCCAACTGGCTGATGTAAGCCTGTGAAACGGCAGAACTAGAATTCTCACACACACATACACATGTACATATGCTGAAATGAAATTAATCAACTCATACTAAAGCCCTTCCAAGAGTGCTTGATAGTTACCAACTGAGATGCATTCCGATAATGCGAACCCGGACACACGCATAACACACTTGGGTCTCAAACGTGGTTTCACAACCCGCTCTTGTTTCGCAATCGTGTTCTGAATACCTAATAGTATGTTGTAATATTATGAAGCACCAAAATTTCAGACTTTTAATAGAGATAAAGGCTTTTTAATCAGGAAATGTGAATATGAGGTTGTGTGTTGAACTACAACTTCAAAGAATGGTGTGCATAGTTAAGTATTATTTACAGGACGCACAAGAATCAATGTCGTTTGGCTTCATTGATGTGCAAATGTAGGTTGAGCTCTTAGAGTCTCAGCACATGAACACTGTTCTGCCTCACAGACAGCTTCTAGATAAAGCAGGATATTACGGCTGAGCTGTGGCTAAATTGAGCTGTTTATCTCTTGCACAGTCAAAGCCGGTTAAAAGTCTTTAGTAGAGCTTTGTGTGGACCACATCAATCAGACTAAAACACGTATTTAGTCCTATTTGTGCTATTAATGTTTTTTTCCCACAGGTATCCATATTTCATACATTTGCACAGAAAAGTAGTTAAGAGTGAAAAAAACAATAACAGTTGGCTGACTTTATTAGGAAAATTGTGAATTAGACAGAAGCTGCATTGTACGGAGAGGGATTCCTCTGACTGATGTTATTAATAGGAGGTGTGCTGGTTGTAATTGTACTGTGAGAAGTGAGGTGCATTGCTTAATATGTCTCCATGGTTACTGGATGTGTGGTCATCTGCATCCTGTGGGGTGGAGGTGGAGATGGAGATGGGGTGAGTGAGACGAAGAAAGGGGGGGGTATCTTTTCCATTTGTCACTCTTGCTGTTTCCTTCTATTGTTTTCATCTTACTCAGACATCCAGAGCACAATCAATCATACTAAAATAGCAAGCCACACTTTGGAGCATAGATTTACACACAAACACACACATTTAAATGCAAACAGACATATAATATCTCTTTTAGAGTTCTCTGTGATTAGGATTCAACCTTTTTCTTCACATTAAAGATGTTTAAGCAGTTGCCTATCAAAAAAGAAGGATGTAATTATTTTTATTTCTCATGCTTTTACATTAAATATGAATCAATTAAACAATTCTGTGTTTTGTTTGAACGTATTGAATTCATTTTTATTATTATACAGTACTGTTAAAGATCATTTGGGGGTTGTTAGACTTGACATGAAGTCTTATGCACAATAAATGTAGCATTTACTTGATCAAAAATACAGTGCAATCAGTAATATTGTAAATTATTACAATTTAAAATGTAATTTCTGCCCGTGATGGCACACAGTCATTACTCCAAGCTTAAATGTCACATGATCCTTCAGAAACCATTCTAATATGCTGATTTGGTGCTCAATAAACATTGCTCATAATCACACTTAAAAACGGTTGTGCTGCTTAATATTTTTTCAGGATTCTTTGAATATAAAGTTCAAAAGAACAGTATTTATGTTCTTAGCATTTTAAATGTCTTCACTTTTGATCATTTTAATGCATCCTCCTTGCTGAACTGCAAATATTCTGCATGCATTCATTCACTGATTAATATGTATATATATATATATATTTTTTTTTTCAGATCAGTGTTCGTGTGACTACGATGGATGCAGAGCTGGAGTTTGCCATCCAACCCAGCACTACAGGGAAACAGTTATTCGACCAGGTGTGTGTGTGTGTGTGTGTGAACTTGTTGCTACGTTTTCTTTTTAGAATTAAAGAACTAATTTTATTCTTGGTTGTCCCGTCCACACTGAGATCTCATTAGTTCAAAATCCTGCCCATAATTGTAATGTCTGTGAATATTTCACTTTCAGTTCTGAACAGACAAATTTTCTGGCAGTGGAAACTAGGTTAAGAAAGTGTCAGAGAAGCTGTGTGTGTTTAGTTTAAGAACTAGAAGTCCTTCTTGTGAGGGGAATTCTTCCTTCCTCCACCCTTCCTCTTTCTGACTCTGCTTTTTCCTCATGCTGTAATTCTGTACAATCCCCTCTTCTTCACTCTTACTCACCCTGTGCATCACATCCATGAAGTCGCTCTTTCTTAAACTTGATAATAGGGAGCTTTGTTCCTGAGCAACCTTTAATTTCTCTCACTCGCTCTCTCGCGCACACACACACACAGCAAGCATTCATGCTTCAGGCAGTTGTGTAGGTTGTTGAGTCCTATTATTAATTATTTTTTTTTCAGCAGGATTTAGTCTTCAGTTTGAGCAGAGTGTTTGGAATTAGAAGGATTCAGGTTGACATGATACCAAAGCTTTAGGAGGCAATACCAGTACCACTTAAATTTCACAATACTTATCCTCTTTTATGCCACAGCAAAAAACAAAATTTTAAACTTAGTTAAATGTTGTACATAGTTAAATATAAAATAAAAATATTAATATTCTCAAATGAATGGAATTCTCAAGTGTATTTCAATAATTTTTTTTTAGTTTCTCAATTACATTTTATTGTTCAGGCAAGCATTTAATCTAGACAAATTACTAGTCAGCAATAAAGGTCTATTAGACTGCATGTACTCTGCCTAGTGCACAAATTCATTATTCATACACACATCTAATAATTTGTCCCATCTGTTTACATTCTCTTAAGGCTGACTGTATGCTGTCATTCAAAAGTTTGGGGTCAGTAAGGTTTTTTATTTAAAGGAATTAATACTTTTATTGTGTGTATTTACGTTAATATGTCAGCAAAATAGCCATTGCATCCAAAAAGTGAATGAGTGTTTGAAAGCAACAGCCTATTCGTCAGTCATAGCACTGATACGAAATTGAGGTTTGCTGGCTGGCATTTTCTAAAATCCATAGTATCTGTGGTGCTTTAGTTTGTGGTTGTTTTAAATATAATTGAATGTGTGTCCTAGTAGCGTTTATGCAACTTTCTGTCAATTGTCCTAAAACCTTTCTTCTAACCATCCAGCAGTGCAGACAGCATGACATTTTATATTCAAAAGAGGCAGAAAGGCATCAGCTGCCTCCTTACTATTATTTTCTGCATCATCACACCTTTCTCTCTTTCTCTTTCTCTCTCTTATTCTTTTTTCTTTGTTTAACTTGCTTCATTTTCAGATGCAATACAATTTGACCAGTTCAGTAGTGAGCCAGCTTTTCACAACACCTCACATTTTCCATTGCTTTCTGTCTCACACACCCACTTGACCGTGAATAATGTGGGTCTTCTCTGCATATGTCATCACATTCCTAGCATCCCTTGAGCATGCCATTTCTGATTTAATGCTAAATAGACATGGCAGTGATTAAATTCATGAACATTTGGCTTCCATGGGGTGCTGGTGGTTCTTACTGAAGGTTAATATGTGTTGATGCGCTATGAAAACACCTCTGTTTAAAGTAGGCTTCTGATTTATTTGTTTTTGTTTTTATTTTAGAAAACTTGGCTAAGTAAAAAGGGCATTAAAATTCCCCTTTTTCCATGTCCATAAAGGGGAACTGGACACGTTCACACAGCAGCAGAATATGATTGCCAGTCTTGTATTTAAGTCCTTGATACAGTTACGTTCACACACAGTTCAGTTATTTACGGGATTGAAAACCGCATTCTATTATCGCACCTGTAAATTAAATTTTCAGGACTGACAGCCTCATTCTCGGAAGACCTGCACTGTGTGAACATTGTGAGAGAGCTGCTCTGCGCTGCACAAACATGCGGTTTCTTGTGTGGTTTCGCTTTTGGTAACTTACAGCAACGGAGATATGACCTGTGTATCATCCGAAAGTTTTAGTTCCAGTCACTTTTCTGTCGGATATAAAAGCTGCTTTTGGACATTGCAGATTTAATGGCTGAATGCACAGCTCGATTGGGCTCTTGACATATCAAAAGTGATAATATTTTTCAGTTTTAAGGACGCCGTTGTCTTTGATATTATTTTGGTCACCTGTTGCTGGTTACTAGTAAGAGAATGCGGGCTCTATTCCTGTTGCACGTTCATACAGACAGTATTTGAGATCCTACTACAGTTTCTGTTTGAAGAAATTCAAATTTCACATTCACATTTCAAGATTCGCACACCTGTAAGTAAATGTGGTTGTCGGTACCAAAAACTGTGTGAACATAGCCTTTTCATGTCTCTATTACAGAGCTAGATAAACCTGTCTTCACTTTCTTCACTATGAACTAAAATCTTTGAGTGAATGGGTGTGGGAAATGCTATTTTTTTAAATAATTTTTTTTAAATGTCTCTTTATTTAATCACTGTTTTTAAGATGCGTTTGTCTGTTTTATAGGTTGTTAAAACCATTGGATTAAGGGAGGTGTGGTTTTTTGGGCTGCAGTACCAGGACACCAAAGGCTTTTCCACCTGGCTTAAACTCAACAAGAAGGTACGTGTTTAAGCATATGGCTGCTTTTTAGTGTCCCATTAGCACCAGGGTTAATTTTTTTTTATACATCTATATATTTTTTGTCATGTATTTTTTTTTTTCCTCCATGTCGTTACATGTCACTCCATGTTTACATTAGTTCATAAAATGCTGTGTAATAGATTTACTGAAGCATTAGCTACTTTTTAAGAAGTTAATTTGTTATGAATTCTTAATCCTTTGGAAATCTTCAGTGTTTTAGAAACTGCTTGCGTGTAGACCATTAATATTCACAACTGAGTAATTTAATTCAAATTTAATTACATATGGGCTTGGTTTCACAGACGGGGCATAGACTAAGCCAGGATTAGACCATAGTTCAATTAGGGCATTTAAGTAGCTTTTATAAACTTAGCCTAGAAAAAACATTATTGGTGTGCATCTTAAGACAAAACAAACTGTTTTAATTGAATTCAGTTTACACTGACATATCTTAAAATATGCCAATGTAAGCTGATTTCAATTAAAATAGCTCACACATGCTATAACCTACTAGCTTAAACCGGGGGTTTTATGTAAAAGTTCAATTCTCAGCATCTTTTTTTTTTTTTTTTATCTTCATTATCATTGACAAAAAAGCAGTGTCAACGAACACTTTCATCAGTAATGTTGCTGACAAAATTTAACTGATTAGCACTTTCTAGTGAAACTTGCACTTGTCAGCCTTTTTCAGACTTCCAGTTTTCTTCATAACACGACTCAATAATTTTACCCCGTGTGTATGAAAATTGTCATTAATAAAAAATGACGTGGAAAGGCAATGAAATGTCAGTTAATGTGTTCTGCATAAGCAGATGATGGATGCTGACAGGCAGGTGGAATTAATGACAAACCAAAAGTCATTCTTGTTTATTCCTTGTTGTCTAGGTTACGGCTCAAGACGTCCGCAAGGAGAGTCCTTTGCTGTTTAAATTCAGAGCAAAGTTTTACCCCGAAGACGTTTCTGAGGAGCTGATTCAAGAGGCGACTCAAAGACTCTTCTTCCTTCAGGTGTGTGCATGCTTGTGTCTTTTAAATGTTTGCATAATTGGACTGTCTAGGGATGGATTAGAATTAATCTAAATTAATGCTGATCATTTGATATTGCACTATCTTTTGTTCCGTGAAGGAATTGTACCAGCAGCAGGTACAAGCTAACATTAAGGCATTCCTTCCTTTAAAACCTTCCCATTGTTGGTTGGTTTCAGGTGAAAGAGGGGATCCTGAACGATGATATCTACTGCCCCCCGGAGACCGCAGTGTTGCTGGCGTCTTATGCAGTCCAGGCCAAATACACGGACTACAACAAAGATGTTCACACTCCTGGATACCTATCCAGTGAGAAACTGCTCCCACAGAGGTGTGTATACGCAGATATTTTAGTAGCAGTGGGAAGTGATTCTTTACAGATGACTGACAAGTGTACTTTGATCTGTTTTATTATGAGGTGCATGCAGTGTTTCTCCAAAGCATCACGAAACATGAAATTATTGAAAGGAAATGATATAACTTAGAACTGTTATGACAGTGGGATGAACTACAATATATACAAATGGCAATAGTCATCATTATGCTAAAATGACTGAGTAAAGTTAATCAATGATGAAATGAGTTCAATTCGGCTGTAAAGCAGCTCTGCTGAAAACGGTAATGTCATCATCCAGTTCAGTTCTTGTTCAATGGTGTCTGCAGTCACGTAAAATGAAAATATTAAGAATATTCAAATTTAAGCCTTTTAATTTAATCTTCAAGCATTCTATGTAGAATTCTATGTTTTCAAATTTCAAACCCTGTTAGTCACAAAAATCATTCATTTATATACATGAATGGAATGTGTAGTGAAAAACGGATCTCATTTACTGAATAATAGTGCAATAGTGCTGTGGAATATTTTAACGTTTTATTTAGCAATATATTGAACTGCAACAAGAGTGACATATAATAAATTTGATAAATTATTTGTACTAAGGCTGCAATAACTAAAATCGATAATGAAGATGGCCGTTAATCTTTTTTTATAATTGTTTTATTTTTCATTATAATACAAATATAACAAGACTTCACAAAAAATTGCAACAACATAAACGCATATAGCTCAGAATAAATATAAAACAGCACTACACCGTAATATAACATTAGAAAAAAAATCCAATGTCCAGAGAGTTACACAATTACAATATTCATTGTAATGTAAAAGGGCAAAGACAAGGTTCCAAATAATCCAGATATGAGTCCAGACTATGGGTCCATAAAACTGGCCTGTTTTTTGATGTACGTGGGCAAGACGCTCCAGGGGAATCGACTCAGAAATAACCTTATGCCACCCTTTTAAGTGATGGAGATTTATCTCTGATTCATCAATGAGTAAAATATTATATCTGGCAGCAGAGGATAGAATATTTTACAATTTCTTATTAGCAGATGAAACACTGCTTTCATGAGGTATACCCAACAACAGTGAGACTCGGTCAACTAAAGTACTGCTAAATTATTAAAGATCTTTTCCATTTCCCCTAGCACCAAAAACAAATACCTTTGCAGTCTGTTACATGACCTCAGACAATGTGTTAAAGTACACTTCAAACACTTGGGCAATAGAGAGGGGTTAAAAAAAATGCCTGCGCTTATGGGAAATATGGATTCTGTGTTTAATTTTTAAATTGTACAAACAGATATTTTCTTAGCATAAGACCAAATGTTATCCCATGTCTCATCCCATCATCAATATCAGTAGCTAACTAGATACAACATTATTTTTATCTAGTTAGTATCATTACTAATTAATGAAACAATGAAACAATGATTTTTTTTATTGTTTTATTGTGAATGGAGAACTTTTTGTCACTGATGTCACTTTACTGTGATAAAGCTGTTTTTTTTCTGTCAGAAAATGAATTTAAATAATGTCAGCTGTTGTAGAGTCTTGTGTAGCCTTAAAGGGTTAGTTCACCCAAAAATGAAAATTGTCATTAAATTACTCGCCCTCATGTCGTTCCAAACCCGTATGACCTTCGTTCATCTTTGGAACGCAAATTAAGATACATAGAACCTGGAAGCTTTGCTCTGTCTTCAATGTAAACTGCATAGGAGAATGACAGGGTCGAGAATAAATTGTTAAATAAAGTCGTTGTTGTTGCACACAAAGTATTTTTGTCGCTTCATAACATTAAGCCTTTTTTAACACAGTGTTATTACTACTTTCTGGACCTTGAATGTGGTAATTTCCTTGCTTTCTATGGAAGATAAACAAAAAAACTTTCAGATTTCATCAAAAATATTTTAAATTGTGTTCTGAAGATGAACAGAGGTCTTGCGGATTTGGAACAACATGAAAGTGAAAATTTTATTTTTGGGTGAACTAACCCTTTAAAACAGCAGACCTTAGTCAATGTGGCGCCATAATGAGGCTGTGAAAGATAGAATACAATACAGTGTGTAAGATGCACTGTACTGCTGATGAAATGTCTTTCCGAAAAAAACAAAAAAAAAACTTTCAGTTAACAAACTAAAAAAAAAAAGTTTTAAAAGTTGTGAGTTGTGAAAGTTACACAATCTAGAATCTAATCTTTATACAGCCATTGTTAAAGACTGTACTTCTATCCCTCACAGCCTTGTTTTCATCTGCGATAAATTCAATATTGCATCTAACCTGGCGAAGGTCTATTGGCATCACTTAGAACTTGACAATGTTTTAGATAGTATCTGCCATGTTAAGAATGTGTTTGTGATTTCTAAATTTATAATCTTTTCTCTGCAGAGTTCTGGAACAGCACAAGCTGAATAAGGAGCAATGGGAGGAAAGAATTCAAGTCTGGCATGAGGAGCACAAGGGCATGTTGAGGTGCAGCCAATGGAATGTGCTCTTGTTTTTTTTTTTTTTTGTTTTGTTTTATCGCTGACTGCAGTGACCCTGTCAATCACACACACCAGACAGAGTGGTAATGTGTATCTGCATATGTTTCAGAGAGGACTCAATGATGGAGTACCTGAAGATAGCTCAGGATCTGGAGATGTACGGTGTGAATTACTTCAGTATAAAGAATAAGAAAGGTTCAGAGCTGTGGCTGGGTGTGGATGCCCTTGGACTCAACATCTACGAGCAGAATGACAAGTACTGATACATTTAACATTCAGAAATGGTTTTGTAACATGTCAAAAATATATTTGGTAAAAAATGCACTGCTATGTAAAAGTTCAGTAAGAATTATTTTTAAAATGAATGCTTTTATTCAGTAAAGGTGCATTCTATTTGAACAAAAGTGACAATAAGGACTTGCATTGTAAAAAAAAAAAAAAATGCTGGAGAAAATATATGTAAACGTTTGGGGTAGTTCTTTTTTTTTTTTTTTTTAAGAAATTCACATTTTTTCACAGGAGGATGCATTAAATTGATCAAAATTAAGAGTAATTTGAATTTCCTATTTATCAAAGAATCAAAAGTATCAGTTTCCACAAAAATATTAAGTAGAACAACCATTTTTATTTTAGTAATTAGTAATAATTACTAGTAATATTTATAATATTTAATAATAATAATATTTAGTAGTATTAGTAATAATAATAACAATAATAATTTATTATTATTCATATATATTATTTCTTGAGCACCAAAAAAGCATATTGGAATGATTTCTGAAGTATCATGTGACACTGAAGACTGGAGTAATGACGCTGAAAATTTAGCCTTTCTATCACAGGAATTAATGACATTTTAAAATATACTGAAATCATTATAATATTTGTATAAAATCAACAAAAAGTATTAAGTATTTAACAAAAATAAATAAATGCAACCTTGGTGACTACAGTTACATGCAGATTTCTTTTAAAAGCATTTAAAATATCGATAAATCTTTTTAGTATAAGGTATAACATTAGTTAACTGCTTTAACTAAAATTAGTACATGCTGAAGTATTGTTAATTCATTGTTCATATTAATGTTAATTTCAACATTTACTAATACGTTATCAAAAGTTGTATTTGTTAACATTAGTTAATGCACTGTGAACTAACATGAACAAGCAATGAGTGCCTGCACTTTTATTAACTTAACATTAACAAAGATTAATAAATACTGAATAAATATATTGCTTATTGTTAGTTCATATAAGTTAACAAATGAGATTTTATGGTAGTGTTACAAAAAATCTTTCAGTCAACAAACCTTTGAAGAGTTGTATTAATCATTTAATTGTAAACATAATTATTTTTAAAAAATAATACATTTTAATTTAGTTTCAATGCTTATTATCAAAATCACACAAATCAGAGTTTTAAAATCTGTTATATTGGATATTTCCCAAATTTTAGTAGCATGGGCATGTTTGGCAAAATTCATCATATAATGTTTAGTTTACAGTCATGAGCTTGACTTTTTTTATTTTGGTTACCAAAATGTGTACAGAAACAAAAACAGTTTCTGGCATCCTGTACCGTAATTATGGAAAGTAACATTTACTACTGCGCCAAAAAACAAAACAAAAAAACTGTCTTCCCCTCTTCTCTTTTCAGGATGACACCTAAAATTGGCTTCCCCTGGAGTGAGATCAGGAACATTTCTTTCAACGATAAGAAATTTGTCATCAAACCCATTGATAAAAAAGCCCCGGTATGTCAAACATGACTTTCCTGCTATCTGACTTATTACGGTTTCTGTTCAATTTCTCTGCAAACAGGGTGTAGATAAGAGGAACGCTCTTATTGCAAAGAAGTGAAGTTTTGAAACGTTTCATGACGTCATTTGAGATTTGAGGATGGTGAAATCAGTGTACACTAAAGACTTCCCATTGAAGCTGCACGTTTCTCTTTACTTCGCAAATAATTCTTTAGTATTTCCTGTAGCTCCTGATCCCTCACTCCCTCCCCTAGCTTTCTTTGACTCTGTTCTTACACTTAGGGAGCTGTTTATGTACGTAGCATTTTATGGCATCATAGGAAGTAGGTATATAATGTTTTCTCTCTTCCCCGCAGGACTTTGTGTTCTATGCCCAGCGTTTACGCATTAATAAGAGGATTCTGGCCCTGTGCATGGGGAACCATGAGCTTTATATGAGACGCCGTAAACCTGACACCATCGAGGTCCAGCAGATGAAGGCACAGGCCAAGGAGGAGAAAAACCACAAAAAGATGGAAAGGTGAGAGGAAAAAAAGAGACCGCAGGGCTCCAGACTGTGACTAAATGGTATCATTTTGCAACCTTTTTTTTTATGCCCGTGCAACTAAATTTTGTTAGAGGTTGCACTGGTGCAACCACCTCATCAATAATAGCTGCCTTTTCTGTTTCATACGAGAACCATCAAACTGCAAACGAAACAAAAGTGAAACGTTTATTAAATTTGAGAGCATTATCAAAAAACACGCCCAAATTCTTCACTAGTGCCTTCACACATGAAGACAAAGGTCGTCCAAAATTTAAGCAGGGGGAGCTCGCCGCTTCTGAAGGTTCAAAACTGTAATCTCAGCTTTGCCTTCGTTGGGGTGGAGAAAATTTAGAGACATCCAGTCCTTTACATCCGCTGTGAAAGCCAATGGAGTTTTATACCCATGTTATTTGATCCCAGGGGCAGATATATATGGGTATTGTCGGCGTAACAATGAATTTTTCTTAAAAATTCACCCCGGGGGAGCATATACAAGGAGAATAAAATTGGAGCAGGAATAGAACCTTGAGGGAATACACATGTGAGAGGAGCTACATCCGAAGTAAATTCACCAATGCTGACAGAGAAGCTTCTACTATTCAAATAGGATTCAAACCATTTAAGGGCATTTCCCCGAATGCTCACCCAGTGCTCCAAACGAGAGATCGGAAGAGAGTGGTCAATCGTGTTGAACGCTGCACTCAAATCTAACAGCACTAACACCGCAGACTTGCCAGAGTCAAGAATCGGTAGAATATCATTTAAAACTTTTACCAGTGCTGTCTCTGTGGAATGGTGTTTCCTAAAACCTGATTGGAACACTTTAAAAATTTGGTATTCATTTAGAAAGCTCTGTAGTTAGCGAAACAACACTATTTTCTCCAAGATTTTAAACAAAAAAGAAAGATTTGAGACCGACCTAAAATTTGACAGAACTTTGGCTTTTTAAGAAGTGGATGGACAATGGCATGTTTCATGTCATCTGCTACCGTAGCCGTTTCAAGGCAGCCGTTCATAATATTTTGAACAGTAGGTCCACACATACATGAATGCTTTTACATTATTAATTCAGGTTTAATGTGAATTTTTGAGAGTGAAATTCAAGCTCTTTTCCAGAACTTAAAAGGTCTAAATATTATCCAGTATTAATGTTATTTTTAATGTGATTTGTAAAACTAAAAGTTTAAAGATGAAGGAAAACTAACACTTCTAGGCAAACAAAACAAGACATGAAATTACCACTAGAGAAGTTGCCGGTAGAGAAGCGCTTATTGACTTCCTAATAAATGGAAAAGTAATTAAAAACAAAAACTTCAAATTTTGATTGAATTAAACAAAGCAAGTAAAGAACGCTCCTTTAATAATCACTGGAGCTGTTGGTCAGTTCAGTATGGTACATTTAATAAGAGTTGAATATTTACATTTTTCCATATAAAAATGTTTTTGCACATTAATAAGTTAATTTTATCTGCATCTCAATTGAAGCTCAGTGCTTTAATGTCATATTTCCAATGAATAAACATGTCATTATTAGTAACTGTGCTTATTAATGCAAAATAATAGCAATGTGGTTAAATTATGATTAAACCTCTTTTATGAAAAACAACAACCAAATCAGGTATCGTCTGTAGAACTTGGTGGCGCCCAATGTTAGCCTGGAGCCCTGGACAGAGTTGAATCTGATGTTGATCAAAATTGGGATTTATTTCAATGGTGATTTGGATTCTTTCCAGCGACTCAAATATTTTGATTCTGCCCACCAAAATAAGTTCAGATGTGTCCACTGTGGGTCCATGTGTCCATTCATTCTGTATGTTACATAATTACACCAATAGGTGGCAACCAGTCGATGTTTTTTGTCTGTAGTAAGTAACTGTATCATTGATTAAACAGATTAATTCACAAACTCTTCATGTTATCGTAGAAAGAATTAAGTCATGTCGTCTTCTACTAAAATGTTTACACGTTTATAAATTGGGATCATTCCACCTCATTTATTTTCTTGAACAATATTGACTTGATTGACTAAATGAACACATTGCTTATTTGTTCATTTCATTCATAAACTTTTTACCTAGTTTGTTCATGAACATTCATGAACGTTCAGTTTAGGTCTTGTTCAGACTCGAAACACTGAATCATAATTTTTACAAATTACGAACACCACAAATTAAGTGTGAAATATTAATCAGGCTCTCAAGGAGATAGCCTACACCTTGAGATAATTTAAAGTGCTTCCACTTATTTGTGTGTGCCTGTGTGTTAAGGTGATAAATTGATGGTTGTATTTTTAGAGTTCATTGTTCAATACTGGGCACTTCACAATGACAGGAAGGACACATTCTTCTTCTAATACATCTGTCTGTTTGTGTCTTTCACCCTCACACACACACACACACACACTAATGTTGCAGGGCCATGTTGGAAGATGAACGTAAGAAGAGAGAGCAGGCTGAAAAAGAGAAAGAGAAGATTGAAAAAGAAAAAGAAGAGCTGATGGAGAGACTCAAAGTGATAGAGGAACAGACGAGAAAAGCTCAGCAAGGTGAGACGGAGTGAAATTAGCCTTTTCTAATCTTTCATTTATTCATTAATGATCAATAACCACTCCTTATTTTGTGTGTGCAGAGCTGGAGGAGCAGACCCGCAGGGCACTGGAGTTGGATCAGGAGCGTAAACGAGCTCAGGAGGAGGCAGAGCGCCTGGAACGCGAGCGCCGTCTGGCAGAGGAGGCCAAAGCGGCTCTGCTGCAGCAATCCGAGAGTCAGATGAAAAACCAGGAGCATCTGGTCAGTTACCATGTCAACCAAGCTACACATTGCCAGCCACCACAGCAGAAACAATTCTAGTCACCATGACAGCCTCACAACACCACCTATACAACCCTTGCAATAGGTTATAGTTGTAACCATGGTAACTGTACTGTACAACAATTCTGTCAAGTTTCCATGAGAACCAAACATCATCCAACCACAAACTGCAAGACACCCACAATTAAATCTGTTTCCATGCAACTCTGATAAAAATATATAATATAAAATATATATATATATATATATATATATATATATATATATATATATAAAAATATATATATATATATATATATATAAATATAAAAAATATATACATTTATAAAAAAATATATAAATAAATAAAACATAAATGTGTGTGTACAGGCCACTGAACTGGCAGAGTTGACCTCCAAGATCTCCCTGCTGGAAGATGCCAAAAAGAAGAAAGAGGATGAAGCATCTGAGTGGCAAATGAAGGTAAATGTGGTTAATTGTCAGCAGGTTCAGAAGCTTACTGTAGAACAAACTAGCTAATGATACATCCATCAATCCATTTATACCATTATGGATAGAACTCACAAGTGTCATGGGCAAAAATAGAAACCACAAAACCTGAAAACATGACTTATTGTCATTGCCTGTTACAGTGTCTCGTGTCAAGACAAATTTATGTGGACAGGATGTGATTCATTATTTGAGCCTTTTATTGCCACATTCAGGACATTAAGCTAGATGTGTACTGTCGTGTTCAAAAGGTTACATACCCCTTGCAGAATCTGCAAAATGTTAATTATTTTAAGAAAAATAAGGGATTTTTCTGAAGAACGTTGGGCAGTTTAAGAACCATCATAAAACAACCAGTCATGGATCATCCAGGCAATGACAAACAGTATTAAGAATCAACGGTGTGTGAACTTTTGAAAGGGGTCAGTTTTATAAATTCAGCTATTTTTGTTTTTGTCTTGTAGACTATATGTAAACATCTTTTATGTAACAAATCTTATTCAAGACAGTACTAAATAAAAAAAAAATAACATGATCCATGATCCCTCTTATTTTTTCCAAACATTTTGCAGAATCTGCAAGGTGTATGTAAACTTTTGAGCACAATAGTAACTAAGAATATTTAGTTGACAATATTTTAGTTTGTCACGAATAATTATTCATATATTTAAATACATAAAATTAACTTTTATTTATTTAAACTATTATTTACATCTATATATGCTTTATGAGCTGCTGATCCAGCCCGCTTTCCAAAAGAGGGTGGAGCTTTAACTGCTTACGCAACAACATTGCTGGAGAATCTCACGCAGCCAAAATTGTCAGTAACGGTGTTCAGGCTTACATTGTTCAAACTGGACTAATGGAGAGACTCCGGATAAAGTTACAACTTTTAGAATCCAACCTGATGTTTCTGAATGATTAGTGGATTGATTTATGTAGTTGCTGTGGAGTTGATTCAACTCATTGACTGTCAATCTGTTATCTAAATCTAGTGTTGAATTGACCCTCGTTTGTGATGCAGTCCAGTGTAAAATGCCAGCATGGCAACAACTCTTCCTCTTCTCTAAAGTAGCCCAATTGTCCTCACCTCCTTTGTTGTGTGTTCTCGGGGGTAGGGTTTATGTAAATTTTAGGGTTTAGTGATGTGACTAACCTGGGAAGAAGCTCGTTGTAGTGCCTACCAACCATTTGTTGTAGTCCTTAAATAGTGAATTCTTTAAAAGAAAATCTCTTCGTTTGTATTGAACTTTGAGCGTCATAACTTTGCAGACGTTGTTTATGCTCTAACAGTAACATTACACACTAACTACAATTAAATTAAGGTTTTTGAGGAAAGCATTTTTTTCTCTCCATATAGTGGACATCAAAAGCTACCAGCAGGTTGAAGGTCCAAATTGCAGTTTCACTGCAGCTTCAAAGGGGTCTACATGATCCCAGACGAAGAATATGGGTCTTATCCAGTGAAACAATTGGTCATTTTCTTAAAAAAAAAAAAAAAAAAAAAAAAATTATTCTTTTTAACCATGAATGCTCATGCCGTACTAGCTCTGCGATGCAGCACACATTATGCAATCACGTTCGAAAGGTCACGCATGATGTTGGCATATGTAAAAAAAAAAAAAAAAAGGCAAAAAAACCTTGCATCTTATTTTCTCCTCCAACTTCAAAATCATTCGACATCGTTGTTTTACCAAGTCTTTGCTTGGTACTTCGATTAAATTTTTTTTGCTCTGTACACTTTTTCCAACGTGATTCCGTAATTTTTAAAAATTATTTTTTATTTTTTTTTTAGAAAATGACTGATCGTTGCTATGATTTTCTGAAGTGTCTGTTTGTAGGCTGCATGAACACATGTATTCTGTGCATGGCAGTCACTCCGTGTGATGTGAATGCGGACTTCAGTTCAGATTCACTGGAAACGCGATCAATTTTTTATATATATATATATATATATATATATAGTTGTTGCCACGGGTTAATTTTTTTTCTGCAGGCTGATTTCCACCCCCGCAGGTATAATTTCAGCATTCCAACACCCCCAAATCACTCCCCAGATGTACAAATTCAGTGGGGAATTTGGCCGCCCAACGGAGAAAATAGCGTTGGTCGGTACTTGGACTGGCCATTGGGTTACTTTTGTTGCACAGACCTGGCAACCCCAGTCTCATTCTTGTGATAAAAGAATATTCTTTAATGGCCAAAAAGCACAAATATTATCACACTGTTGGTTATTTTCCATAATAACATTTATTGTGTGGATTAATGTAGTGATGTGTCTTTTCCAGGCCACTCAGGTTCAGGAGGACCTAGAGAAGACTAAAGAGGAGCTGAAGAACAAAGTCGTGTCATCCCATGTCCAAGAGCCAATGCATGGCGAAAATGACAACGACGAGGATGAAGAGAGCACTGCAGAGGCCTCCGCCGAACTCACCTCCGCTGCAGCTTATAAAGACAGGAGTGAAGAGGAGCGCATGACAGAGGCTGAGAAGAACGAACGAGTGCAGAAACACCTGCTGGTGAGAGAACTACTTCACAAACACACCATTTAAAGAGATAAATCAAACAAAAATAGCACATCACTTTTATCATTTACTTATCCTCATCTCATGGATTGACACTTGTGTTTCTTTGAAACAAAAGGACTTCTCTTCCAGAATGTCTACGCATTACTTTTTCAGTATAGTAAAAAGTGGACAACATATAATGAATGCTTTGCTAGAGTAAATTTACTTTCAAAATAAAAATAAAAAATTTAAAGTCTCCTTTTTTCCACAGGCTCTTACTTCTGAGCTTGCTAATGCTCGTGATGACACCAAGAAGACCCAGAACGACATCATCCACGCAGAGAATGTACGAGCAGGACGCGACAAATACAAGACGCTTCGTCAGATCCGCTCTGGAAATACCAAACAGCGAATTGATGAATTCGAGTGCATGTAAATGTACCACAGTCAGCCAACAGGGGGAGCTACAGCCTGCCTTTTGTGTCATGCCTGCAGAGGAACGACAGTACCAACAGTTCACCACTCCAACAGAAAATAAAGCCAAATATAGAATAATGCTGCACAATTCATAAATCCCTTTAATTCAGGAGTGTTGTTTGAGTTACTGCATTATGATAAGGGAGTTTTTTTTGTTTGTTTTTTTTGTGCTTCGTGTTTTGACCTAGGTGTAGCTTTTTTATATTGGAAAACATTAACAGTTTGCTGATTGACTGAACTAAAGGGTTTTAATTTCAGTAAAACTAGGATTTCAATAGGAATTGAATTCCGGTGTTAGGATAGACTCCAAAAGCACTCCAGAGAGACATGCCAGTGTGCCAAGACTGTAATTCAAATCAGTATGGTTGATATATCAAACTGCACAGTGCCATTGTGATAGTGCAGTAGCCTAGCTATTGCTATAACATTGTATCGATGTGCCTTCCTAATAAAAACAACTACAGTATAGATTAAAACACATGCCTAAGATCATGGCTACCTGCTCCCCATCAACCACTCTGCCAATACCGGCAGCCCACAAGAGCAAAAAAGTGTGTGTGTGTGTGTGTGTGTGAGAGAGAGAGAGAGAGAGAGAGCGAGCGAGCGAGAACCCTGTTGATAATTCCTTTAGTTATAGTTTCTCATTGCTGCAGGTTTGTGGCTGCTCCCTGTTTGTGCCTTTTTACTGAACAGAAAAAGATAAAATATCAAACTGTATTTTTAGTTTAGGTTTTAATCCTATTCTTATTTTAAGCTTTTTTTTTCTTTTTTAAATAAAAGACTTTTGTTGTTTTTGAAGCATTTGAAGTTTTTCGCAGTATTATTTTGAAGAATCCTTTAATAGAGTGACTCTTAAAAAGCATCTTCTGGGACTAATTTTTTTTTCCCTTTATTACTGAACAGTATTTACCCAGAGTGTACACCGTTTAAAATAGCCCTGCACTTGTAGGCGGTGCCTTAGTTGTTTTTGTAGTCTATTCATTTTATTTTTATTCATGCGGCAATATGCTGCACTGAAGCAATATGACATGTCCCCAGCTGCTTTAGAAGAATTCTTCATTCTGATCTTACACTTAGATATTCTAAATTGTTTTGATATACAAGAACACAGATCTCCTGATAAATATGAAGTTTATTTTTGAATGTTGTCATATACAACTCCCTTGTAATCTGGGTGATTTCTTGGCGCCCTTAGGATACAGGTGTTTTTTTTTTTTGGTCAACCAATCACAGAAAAGATTGCTGCTTAAAATGTTTCTATTGCAACTGTCAATAAAAAATTAAAAACTGCATCAATGCATTGGCTAGTTGTGTTCTTGCTGCATTCCTCTGCATAATTCCTTTTAGATACCCGTTTTGTGATGGCCTGCACACATTATAGACAGAGAAATATCTCTCGATAAATAGTGATAATATATTCGGAAAGTACATCTTTCCTCCATGTGAACTTAATCGCCAACGCAGCATGTTTTTGCTGGTTTGCACAGTGACTGAAACAGGTTGTTTAGAACGGATCACTGTGCCACTACTTTCTAAATATATGACAATATATAATACTTATGGTACTAATTAAGACAAAATCTTTTACAAAGTACATTATGCAATGATAAAAGATTTCAGACCATAACCCTGTGTCTTTCTGAGATTAGGATGCATTTTTGGTGATTACAAGTGGTCACTGCTAAAAAGTGGAAACAGTGAATTTACCATTAATTTAAAGTGCGGATGCACAGTAGCTGGAAAACAATACATCAGTATGACAGCATAGTGACCTGAAAGACTGTCATTATATCATCCACAAATTTTTACATTCTGATTCCTGACATATTATTTGTTAATATATATTTGTTAACTTAATATGGAAAACATACATGTTAAATTACACAATATATAAAAAGTATACGCCTGGTTTCACAGACAGGACTTAGGTTAAGCCAGGATTAGACCTTACTTCAATTAATTGGTTTTGTTCTGCCATGAGATTTCAGTAACAGTCCTTTTTTTTTTTTCCTTTACGAGATTTCAATGACATTCAGTTTTATTCCTTTACGAAATTTTGGTGACAGGCAGTTTTGTTCCTTTATGAGATTTCAGTAACGGTTGGTTTTCTTCTTTCTCGAGATTTCGTTGCATCATAAAACACATTATTAAAAGTCAACACAAAAGCAACAGCAAAAATAAAGGCAAACAGAATAAAATATCCAGACAATTCAGCAACATAATTTTTTCATGCCGCAATACATGCTGGGAGTCATGGACGATTATTTTACCACAAGAAGGTTTTGATTGTCACCATTGTGCGAACTAGTGAATTCTTCAACTACAAGGATACATTCTCAATAGTGCTTATGGCACTGGTGGACAGCAACTACAGATATTTCTGTATGTTATTGTGGGCAGCAATGGGTGTATTTCAGATAATGGAGTGTTTGGGGGATGTTCATTGCAGGATGCCTTCGAGAAAAGAACATCCAAGATACCTGCACCTGCACCACTTCCTGAATCTGACCAGCTGGCCCCTTACTGCATTGTGGCAGATGAGGCATTCCCCTTAAAAGAGTACCTCATGAAGCCATATCAAAACCACAGGCTATCTGTAGAGCAGCGCTGGTTGAAAATGCATTTGGCATCCTGGCAAATCGTTTTCAAAACCTACTAACCACCATTAATATTCAAATTACTGCCAAAGTGGAGGACATTGTTTTGGCTTGCTGTGAAGTATACATAGCAAGAATCGACCAGGGGGGTATTCCAGAAAGCAGTGTTAACTCACCGTCAAATATACCCTAAACTCTCGGTTGATTAACCCAAACCTTGCTTACTCGAGGTATGTTGGTTCCAAAAACGCATTGGGGAGTAAGTTCAGCCAACCCGGAGTATGTTCCCGGTTAACACTCAAGGCATTTTCAACCGAGCGACAAATCGATAATTCACCATGGAAACAGATGATAAGAAAAAGCGGGCCAGTCTACTTCCTCCTTCTTTTATTTAACGCCAAGTTACATAACCTACTTAGTACACATCACCATCTATTTGGTGGTTGGGTAATAATTGTGTAATAAACTTTTAAGCAGCACAGTGTTGCTATCCGGGTTGCGTAGTAGCACGCACTGCTGCTTCCACAAATGGTGGAAATAAAGCAGTTAGATTGTCAGAATATATTGAGAGCATTGCTGTAGTGTGACTATACTATAATATTGTATACTGCTACCCCTCCATTGGACCCATTTTAATGTGGCAGCACAAAGCAGTGTGGCAGTAGTTGTTACATGGCCAAAGCCTGGCTCCTTACCGAATCTAAGCGGGCTCGAGGCAGGTGGTGTGTGAATATATTGTAATGCAATACAGGTGGTAGCTCATTTTAAGGCATATTTTGAGTCACTCAGGATGTGACCCATTTTAATGTGGCAGCAGAAAGCGGTGCGGCCAAGGTGTTCCGTGGCCAAAGCCTGGCTCCTCTCTGGGGCTAAGCAGGCTCGAGCCAGGCCATGACATGGATGGGAGACCTTTTTTGAAAAGACTTGATTGTTATTGGAAAATGTTTTATTGAGGCCATCGAGGTCACTCCCATACTTGTTTGACTCCTAAAGTAAGAGTGCAGAGATGGGGGCACTAGACTGTATGAAGAACCATCCTTTAAACTGAGGTCCTGACTAGTTGTGATCATATAATTGGTAATTTGACCTTATTAATTAAGACGGTAGCACAATCTGAAAAAGGGGGTTTTAGTGAAGTGGTTGTAGGACTGCCAAATGACCAAAGAAATGTTGTCAGCAAGATGGTGATAACATAAGTTTGCCATATTCATCAGACATTCAGCCAACAGTTCGTGGGTGTGATGTCTGAGGCTGAGACTGTGTCTGAGCAGTTACTGTGAACATAAAGCCTGCGGGCTGTCTGTGTGTGTTGACTCGGCATTTGAGTTCGCCTCCCTGTTGCTTCCATGCTGCTGATTGGATGGGCGGAGTCACATGACTACATGCGGTAGTATGTTTTTAAGGGCAAATGGGGAAAATTATGTCGGTCTCAACATGATATCGTAATATGATTGATTTCTATTAACATCAGAGGCTGTTTGAGACATTTTGTGTGGGGGGTCCCTGCTCCGTGTCTCGCTCATCTAAGGGGTCCTTGCCCTGAAAAACGTTGAAGACCCCTGGGTTAGAGGTTCTGAATTTCAGTTTCAATTAATCGTCCAGCCCTACTACATTGATTTGACATTTCACAAATATCATAAATAATTTCACATTGACTAGCAGTGACAGACCTCACCACTAAGACAGGTCAGATGATAAGTTCGGTGCTTATTATCTTGGTGCTATGAATTATCTTTGCAGCACCTAAGTAGACTTAATACTAAATTAGGTAATTTCACAATGATTATTACAGATTATTATTAGCTGGCTACGGCCATGAATGTACGGTTCAATAGCAATTCAATAGCTATTCGATAGCAACACGACATACACAATATGTGCTAATATCGGCTAAAAAAAATTGTTACCTTCCCACCTTGTTTTTTAATGTAAAAGGTCATTTAAAACTTGAATGTGCAAGGCTTTTTTTGTCAGCAGCCTCCAGTTACTACGGTTGATTGTACTGCTAGATGTAAACTGGTATTTGTTTTCAAAGTATTTTAATTTATTTACAGAATAACAAACCCACTAGTTTGTAGAGCAATTGTTTTACTGTTTGGTAAATGTCACAGATTAGTCTTTCCAAGAAAACTACACTTAAAATCAGAATATAGTAGCTCATATATTTAAACAAATCAGGTTAAATATTTTAAGAGGGTCACCAAGGGGTGTGTTTAGAATTAGGGGTTGGTTAGGACAATATATTAATTAAATTTATACAATTAAACAATTAAATCATCACTGAAAAATAATAAAATAAATACAGAATTGAATAGTAGGTGCTATAAAAGTATAAACTGCTAATATGTACATACATACAAAGAGAGAGAGAGAGAGAGAGAGAGAGAGAGAGCAGGGTCCGAGAAATGTGGTCCTGAAAACTGCAGTCTCCGGTTTTGCAGGAATGCCCTACTCCTCCCATAACCTAAACCAGTAGGTATGCCTTCACTCAACAGCAGAGGGCGATATTTTGCATGCGTAGTTCACTTCACAAGTGGGCATTAGCTGAATGGATATGGACAGGGCTGGGTAGGTTACTTTTAAATTGTATTTCACCACAGATTACAAAATACATGCTTTAAAAAGTAATTTATTACGTATTTCGTTACATTACTCAAGTTTAGTAACTTAATATAAATACTTTAGAATACTTTGGAATACTAATAAGTGTGGAACAAACACAAAAAAGGTAATTGCAAGTTTTTATCTCACAATTGTGAGATATAAAGTTGCAATTTTGAGTTATAAAGTCAGAATTATGAGATATAAACTCACAATATTGAGAAAAGTCAGAATTATGAGATATAAATTCACATACTAAATTCACAATTGCAAGAAAAAAAGTTAGTATTGCAAGTTTATATTTCCCACTTCTGACTTTATAACTTGCAATTGTGAGTTTAAATCTAGCAATTCTGAGAAAAAGAAGTCAGAATTGTGAAATGCAAACTCACAATTGAGAGGGGGAAAAAATGGGGGAAAAAGTTGCAGTGACCAGTGAATTGTAAAATTGCAACTATAACAAAACATGAAAACAGTCGTGGATCATCCAGGTCATGACAGGACAGTTAAGTTGACAGTTGGACAATTTTTTTTTTATAAATTCAGTCATTTTGTCTTGTTCAGGACAGTACTAAATAAAAATAACATTTTTATAATCTCTCTTAAAAGTATTAAAATGTTGATGAAACTTGACTCCACTCTTTCAGACTGTCAGAGTCAGAGAATCACTAATTGCTGTTTAAATGACATTAAAATTCAAAGTAATCACTTTGGTAATCTAAAATACTTTTTAGAATGTACTGTAATCTGATTACAACCCATTTAAAATGTAACTGTAATGACAGTTACTCAACAGTTACTCAAATTTTGTATTTAAATACGTAACTAAGTTACTTGTATTTCGTTACTCCCCAACCCTGGACATGGATATATATCAGTTTTCCTGTTTTGTTTGGACTTTGATGCAAGGTAAGTGGGCCTAACAATGTTCAAACACGCTGACCATGAAAATGAATAGGGTGAATCCAGGTTGAATGGGTCACTTTTTCCCAGTCATCTCAATAGCAGAAAGTGTCCCTACTCCCAATCAACCTGAATTCACCAAAAATGTGTATGTGTCTATATTACTGCCTTTATGGGCGTAAACCTCTATGTGACAGAATTAGACTCATGATCAACCACTCACTCTTGTCTTTGAGAGTCTGTCACTCTGATGGCAACAGTAATTAAATGCTAAGATTATGACTCTTTGGGTACAGTCATTTAATTACCCATTCAACCTGGATTCACCCTATTCCTTTTCATGGTCAGCATGTTTGAACATTGTTAGGCCATTTGATAATCATTTTACATTATTGAATGTGCTTCAGTGTAAATCAGTTCCATCACTCATTTACACTGAAGCACATTCAATAATGTAAAATGATTATCTTGATTATCCATTATTGGAAGTATGTGTATTTCTCAGACATTGTGGAACAGTCCTTACAAATGAATACAGCTTCAACAATTGTAATTTGATGTCATATTTTCAACCTCGCTTTATGTGAAATTAAATAAGGTGTGCAACACAATAAGAAGCTCAAGGACAAAATTTATGAAATAAAATGTCAATGAAAGAGTTACATAGTTCCCATAGCTCTCTTTATCTATATGCATTTTGTATCTCTGCAGTGTCTTGATCTCAAATGATTCATAAGGACTTATGAGAGCAACCATAGGAAATATGCAAAAATTGGCATTGAGGAAATTGAGGAACATCTCTCTTACCCCATCATGACCAACCCCAGGGAACCTGCTATTTCCAAAAGGGAGAGGTAAACACATTTGTCACAACACAGTATGTGAAAAAGTGACATAATGAAAAATGTAAGCAGCACTTTTCAACAAAAAAATATGGAAATAATTTGGGAAACTATTCAGTGGTGCTGTTCAGTGTCAATGTTGTTTTAGCTAATTCAATCATATGTTAAATGCATAAAAGACTTTTTCATCACATATCAGAATGACTTTTCGGTAACACTTTAAAATAAGGTTCCTTAGTTAACATTAGTAAACAACATTAGTTAACATGAACTAACAATGAACTGCTCTTATACAGCATTTATCAATCTTTGTTAATGTTAATTTAAACATTTACTAATACATGATTAAAATCTTGTTAACATTAGTTAAAGCACTGTGAACTAACATGAACAAACAATGAACAACTGTTTTTTATGAACTATCAATAACAAAGATTAATAAATTGTAACAAATGTATTGCTCATGGTTAGTTCATGTTAGTCAATGCATTAACTAATGTTTAACTGATCAACATTATTTTAAAATGTTACCTCTTTTTCTTCTCTGTTGAAGTACACATGCTTAATATATTTCTATTCTGATTTCATAACTTTCTCATATTATTGTATAATCTCACATATTTTTTAATAAATAAAGTGAACCTCAAACTCAGTAAATGTTACAAGTGAACCAAATCAGACCAAAGACTAGAAAGCAAATGGCATCTGAGCCATTGTAAAATTTGCAGTGTTCATTACAGTCATCATGTGATTTATTTTCCATCAAAGAGCCAAAGAACTAAAGAACCAGTGATTCCTATGTAAATATGATTGTTTTGACTACCTCTTTGCACTGTATTGTACATTTTCAAAGTTTCACTTCTCGCAAGTGTTGACGCTGAGGCCTGTTGATAGAGTGTTTAAATGGCTTTTGGGTTTGTAACGGTTACTTGCATGCAGTGAGTTTCAGATGTTTGGGTATCTCCAGCTCTCAGGGTTCTCAAGACCATCAAGGACACAGTAATGGACACTGTTGTCAGCTGAAGGTTATAATCCTTCCTGTTGGCCTTCAGAAAGCCTCTGGAGCTGACAAATACAAAATGTGACATGTTTACCTTCATCAGGAATGCAGAATCCCTGGCAATATTCAAGAAACAGCTGAAAACTCATCTCTTTTGTGAGCACTTATTTTTTTTGTTTTTGTTTTGTTTTTTGTCTGGGCTATTGCTTTAATGTATTGTTTTATTGAACTATACTAAACCATATTTTCCAGGAAACCTTGGTGCAAACATGCACTATTCACATTAATGAAAAGTCAACAATTTTGGCAACACACACACACACACTCACTCAAAGCATGTGGATCAATACAGACCATATATAACAAACAATTAATTAAATTTTCTAGTGTCCAAAACACTTTTTTTGTCATTTTGTTTCTTTTTCATTTCCTTGGCTCAGGTAAAGTACCACTTGGTTCTTAGTAAATAATATAATAATAATTACAGTATGTTTAACAGCAAGCGTAGATAATTCTACGTATATATATTGGAAAGTGTAGCACACACACTGCAGGACTTTTATACGGAGCCCCTCAAGGGATGTGGTGGTGGAAAAAAAATGGGAAGGGAGGAATTTTTTTTAAAGAAATCTTTTGCGTTCCCACGCAAAACTTTTGCGTTCACTCGCAAAGATGTTTGCGTTCCCACGCAAAACTTTGCGTTCGCATGCAAAGATATTATCGTTCCCTTGCAAAACCTGTTGTGAGCTCGGACAAAACCTTCCTGTTTAATGTCCCTCTGGCTGGCAGTAGTGTTTATTAAGTCAGCTCGAGCATTAATACACCCAAATGATGCGCGGCACATTTAGAGTTTGAACTTCATTCATTCATTTATTCATTTTCTACCACTTATCCGGGGCTGGGTCTCGGGGGCAGCAGTCTGAGCAGAGAGACAGGAGGCAGAGATACTTCCTCCAGCTCTTCCGGGGGGACACCGAGGCGTTCCCAGGCCAGCCGAGAGACATAGTCTCTCCAGCATGTCCTAGGTCTTCCCCGGGGCCTACTCCCGGTGGGACATGCCCGGAACACCTCCCTAGGGAGGCGTCCAGGAGGCATCCGAAACAGATGCCCGAGCCACCTCAGCTGACTCCTCTCGATGTGAAGGAGCAACGGATCTACTTTGAGCTCCTCCCGAGTGGCCGAGCTACTCACCCTATCTCTAAGGGAGCGCCCTGCCACCCTGCGGAGAAAGCTCATTTCGGCTGCCTGTATCCGGGATCTCATTCTTTCGGTCATGACCCAAAGCTCATGACCATAGATGAGAGTAGGAACGTAGATTGACCGGTAAATCGAGAGCTCAGCTCCTTCTTCACCATGACAGACCGGTACATCGACAGCATTACTGCAGAAGCTGCACCGATCCGTCTGTCAACCTCACGCTCCTTCCTTCCCTCACTCGTGAACAAAACCCCAAGATACTTGAACTCCTCCACTTGAGGCAGGAGCTCTCCACCAACCTGAAGAGGACAAGCCACCCTTTTCCGACTGAGAACCATGGTCTCAGACTTGGAGGTGCTGATCCTCATCCCAGCCGCCTCACACTCGGCTGCAAACCGTCCCAATGCACACTGGAGGTCCTGGCCCGATGGTGCCAACAGGACAACATTGTCCGCAAAAAGCAGGGATGAGATCCTGTGGTCCCCAAACCAGACTCCCTCCGGCCCCTGACTGCGCCTAGAAATCCTGTCCATAAAGATTATGAACAGGACCGGTAATAAAGGGCAGCCCTGCCGGAGTCCAACATGCACTGGGAACAGGTCTGACTTACTGCCGGCAATGCGAACCAAGCTCCTGCTCCGGTCATACAGGGACCGGACAGCCCTTAGCAAAGGGCCCTGCACTCCATACTGCCGGAGCACCCCCCACAGGGTGCCACGAGGGACACGGACAAATGCCTTGTCCAGATCCACAAAACACATGTGGACTGGTTGGGCAAACTCCCATTAACCCTCCAGCACCCTAGACAGGGTATAGAGCTGGTCCAGTGTTCCCAGACTGGGACGAAAACTGCATTGTTCCTCCTGAATCTGAGGTTTGACTATCGGCCTTATTCTCCTCTCCAGTACCCTGGCATAGACTTTCCCGGGGAGGCTGAGGAGTGTGATCCCTCTGTAGTTGGAACACACCCTCCGGTCCCCCTTCTTAAAGAGAGGGACCACCACCCCGGTCTGCCAGTCCAGAGGCACTCTCCCCAACCGCCACGCGATGCTGCAGAGGTGTGTCAGCCAAGACAGCCCCACAACATCCAGAGATTTGAGGTACACAGGGCGTATCTCATCCACCCCCGCTGCCTTGCCACCAAGGAGCTTTCCAACTACCTCAGTGACCTCAGCTTGGGTGATGAGTGAGCACACCTCTGAGCCCTCGGCCTCTGCTTCCTCAGTGGAAGACGTGTTGGTGGGATTGAGGAGATCCTCAAAGTATTCCTTCCACCGCCCAACGATGTCCCCAGTTGAAGTCAGCAGATTCCCACCCCCACTGTAAACAGTGTTGGCAGGGCACTGCTTCCCCCTCCTGAGGCGCCGGACGGTTTGCCAGAATTTCTTCGGGGCCAACCGATAATCCTTCTCCATGGTCTCACCGAACTCCTCCCAGACCCGAGTTTTTGCCTCCACAACTACCCGGGCTGCAGTCCGCTTGGCCTGCCGGTACCCGTCAGCTGCCTCAGGAGTCCCTCAAGGAGTTGGGTTCCAGTGCCCAAGCTGTGCGTGGAGGTGAGCCCGACTATCTCTAGTCGGTATCACTCGACCTCCCGCGCAAGCTCAGGCTCCTTCCCCACCAGCGAGATGACGTTCCATGTCCCTACAGCCAGATTCCGTGTCTGGGGATTGGGTTGCCGAGGCCTCTGCCTTCGGCTGCTGCCCAATCCACAATGCACCGGCCCCATATGGTTCCTCCCGCAGGTGGTGGGCCCACGGCAGGAGTTTGAACTTGTTTGACTCAAATATATAGAAATGCGGTCAGTGCTTAAGGAGCTCAGTAAAGTTGGAAAAGATATTCACATATTCGAGCTTCCCGGATCAATAACTCGTGAATTAAACGTTGTTAAAACACAAATGCAGCTATTTCCAATCAAAGTAACATAGACAACGAGCTACAACAACCCAATTTTAATAAAATATGCTTTACAAGGGATGCGAGAAAAGGGACCGTCTGAAAAGTGCAAAACCAAAAACCCTTTCTCTCATTTTATATTATGAAAAACGCTCAAAAACTTCACTGTAACACGTCACTGCTCTCCTGCTGGTTGTACTAGAACACTTAGTTTGATTAAAAAAATATACAAATATATATAGCTTTTATGATTATTATGAAACAAAATCAATAACTTCACTGTTAATAGTAAAAAATCTAATAACTTATAATGCCATCAAATTCAGTTAGCAATTATCATGCCAGTCCATGCTGGTTGTAAGTATGTAAACTACGTAACATAATTTGTCTAAAGAAGGCCTTTTTGTGCTACTTGCCAAACTAAGTGTTGTAGTGTAACCAGCAGGAGAGCAGTAATGTTTTAACTGAGTTTTGTTACACTACAGTGTGTAACATTGAAGTTATTAATGACTATTTTTGTAGAAGTGCTTTTCTGATTTTGCACTTTTCAGACGCTACCTTCGGACTTGTCTCACCGCCGCGTGCTAACATAGACCAATTTATATATTATGAAGCTTGTTTGAGGAAAATCAGGTTGTTGTAGCTCGTTGTCTACGTTGGAAATAGATGCATTTGTGTTTTAACAACGTTTAGTTTCCGAGTTATTGATCCGGGAAGCTCGAACTTTCCTGAACTCCTTAAGCACTGACCGCATTTCTATATATTTGAGTCAAACAAGTTCAAACTCTAAATGTGTCGCGGATCATTTGTGTGTATTAATGTTCGAGCTGACTTAATAAACACTGCCAGCCAGAGGGACATTAAACAGGAAGGTTTTGTCCGAGCTCACAACAGGTTTTGCAAGGGAGCGATAATATCTTTGCGTGCGAGCAAAGTTTTTGCGTGGGAACGCAAAAGATTTCTTTAAAAAAAATTCCTCCCATCCCATTTTTTTCCACCACCACGTCCCTTTAGGGGCTCCGTACTTTTAAAAGGCACGAAATAGATTTTTATTTTCCAGTTTGCTGCATTTGACGTCACAGCTGTGGATAATCATAGAAAAGTAGAGGACTGTGGACATAGCAAAGGACTGTGCTTTTCTTCATTTCCTTTTTTAGCCACTTAACATTTTCCTAATGTCATCTTCCTGCAGAGTCAAAGTGGATAAAACTGAGTGCCCATAAGCGAATGCGGCAGATTTGAAACCACGCTCTGCCTGGTGTCAGCAGCAAATGGATGGGAATGATTAGCTTTATCCACTTATGAAGACCTCCTTTATACTATTTAGTATTATACCAATACTTTAATTGTTTTTGTACATACTGTATATAAATTTAATACTAAGTAAGTTTATAAGAACAGAAACCTGTTTACACAACTTTATATTACTTTTAGTTGTCCCATTGTGGATATTTTACATCTTGAAAATTGCCTATAAATTTTTACCACCTAAAAGTATTTCATGCAATACACATACACATTTTGTGCTTGTCTGTTTGAGAATTAGTGGTGGGAATTTTTCTACTTTCAGTGTAATGTTGGTCTATCGACTGGGTTAAGGCCAGGGAAAGTTGCTGTGAAACATCAACGCGCCCGCCATATTGCTGAGGACAAGACTGTACTGTAAACAAATACAAGTAAACTGGCGAGTTACGTTTTTTTTTTTTTTTTTTTGATAAAAACGAAAATATCTTTACATATATCAACCGATTTCAGTGGTTCAGTGGTATGTGATGTACAAAAAGTTCCATCTCTGGTTACTTAAAACCTCAATAGTATTATTACTGGAAAACCTGTTATGGTAAAGTGATTAGCCCCTTACAATAAACTTGCTCATTTGCAACTAATCAAATTACAGAGCAAACCTGACATCAATTGTAGTGGTTTTGGTTACTTCAGAATAAAACCAGCTATTTCTTGAAGATTCCCCTAAATAGTGTATGGCACTGCCAAGAATTCACCATGGTTGGGAAAGTACTTTCAAAACACCTCCAGGAAAGTTGTAGAAAGGCACAAGTTAGGCGAAAGCTACAAAAACGTTGAAGGCTTTATATACCCCTTTTAGTACTGTTCAGAGCATCATTAAATGGTTAATTCACTAAAAAAAATGAAATTTCTGTCATTGAGTACTCCTCCTCATGTTGTCCCAAACCCATAAGACCTTCGTTAAACTTCGGAACACAAATTTCGATATTTTTGATGAAATCGGAGCCACACATAGGCAGCAATGTCATTGTACCTTTTGAGGTACAGAAAGGTATTAAAGACATTGTTAAAATAGTCCATGTGCCTACAGAGGTTCAACCTTAATGTTATGAAGCGACAAGAAATCTTTTTGAACATTTTTGTGAACATATGATACATGCGTGTGAAGCTGATGCATGAGCCAATAATGAGTCAGCATTCAGATGTACAACATGGAAGCCTGCACTGCGTTCAGAATGTTACTGATCCACATTTTGATTTCTGACTTGTAATGCAGTCATAATCACCAGTTTCTCCATTTTATTTCTCCATTCTGCCACCTGATGGAGTTTGAATTCCCTTGCTCCTGTTGCCTCTGGCTTGCTTAGCTGGGGACATTTAACCCTTTCGCACGTAAGTTTAAAAGATTCTGGCTGTGCGCCCAGAGGGAGTTTTTCGAGGCAACTGTTATTTAGAACGCCATGGTGACGCATCATTGCATCATTCACGTGACACACAGCAGCCACAATAGTGCTGTATGACTAATGATCTGCTTTTATTTAATTTTTCCTTTTTTATTCAAAATATTCACAATTTTGTTAACTATAGCATGAAATATCTGATATTCCAATTGTCAAATATGTGCAAGTGGATGTGTTTTGCTGTTTAAACAGTTTTAGAATGATCATGTAAGTTGAGCTATATGCGCAATGAGCGCTGCCACGTAGCATCTGTTGGATTTACAACACGTGAATTCAAGCACTTCTCCTGAAATACATGAAAGTAAGTGAGCCGGTGAACTGAGAGCAGAATAGAGTAAACTTTAAAGTTACTTACAATGTGCATCTGATAAGAATAAAACAGGTCATCTAAATATTATGGAAAGGATTGTTATTGCCACTTCTATAGACGTCAGTGTGTAAATTACAAACTCTAAATGTATGGTTTTGTTAGTACTTATGTGCATTTAAATGTCTGAAACATAAAAAAACCATTATGTGGTTGAAAACATTGCACATTTGTGATACATTGAAAGCGCTGAGCGTGCCAGCCAACACACAAGCACTTGGCAGTTGATCACGTAATGCACTGAACGTTCTAATCACACCGGTGTGATCGTACGCTCCAGGGACCAGCTAAGACTGATCACACCAGTGTAATAGTACACGTCAAAGGGTTAAATACTGAGGTTATCGCCAATACCGGTAAATTGTTGTAAGGACCACCCGTCAGCCCAAGGATGGAATCTGACAGCCTGGGCGAAGGTCTGATGCGTGTATGTCTTTTCAGCGCCCACGTGAAGTTCACATAATTTTTAGGATTTAGTTTAAGTTTTGCTTTAGCTGCTCGCTTAATCTGACTCCAATTGTAAACAACTACTAATTGGTAATATTTATGATGTAACATTAATAGCTGATCGTGCGATTAAATATGAATTAATTTAGATCTTTGATTATTTAAGTTCTCTTAGTTTCACCTATCCTTTCATCAGGGCGTTGCACAGCTTAAAAAGCTATACATGTGTAGTATGCCTTTACGACACAATCCCATCAGTTTAGAATCTTAGTCAGAGGATGTAGCATTTGCTAATGACGCAAATTGTGGAATCGCCACCTGCTTATTCGTACTAAAGTGCCGTTTGTTTAGCCACTTACTAACTACAACATGCTAAGTCATGTCAGACAGAAATCTAAAATCTCAATACATGTGCCACCTGCTCCATTTATTGGGATTTTAGTATGACCATATCCTGACGCAGAGTTGCGGAAGTGTCAAAAAGCTCTTGATCTACCAGTCATGTATTCAGTCTTCGTTACACCCAGCCACCACCAGAGGTCACCCACTCACTCTGTAGTTCCCCCCGTTGCACTACACTTCCCATAATCCCTCACCCAGTCACTAATCATTCGCCAGCTGTCCCTGATTATCACCACTCATTAGCTTCAACATGGCACTATAAATAGATTGCTCTCACACTCACACTTGCACTTTGCTGAGTATTGTTGATTCCACCGTCACAATTCCAAGCGTATATTCCCTGTTTTTGTTTATCCTGTTGCCTGACCTTGCCTGTTCTCTGTCTTGTTGTTTACCTGCCTGCCTACTGACCTTCTGCCTGGACTACTACCTCGAGACTGCCTGTTCCCTGCCACTGTTGTTTGCCTTTGTATTGACTCAAGCCTGTCTGACCACTTCTCCTTAATAAACTGCACTTGGATCTCACTCATTGTCTCCTCATCATTACACTACCGGTGATAATGATTTAAGAAGAATTTAAAATAAATCAAGATGTAATAATTGATTTATCAGGCAAAAATGTGTCAATGCCAATTATATAATTACACAATTATAAACCAATTCAGACATAATAAATACATAACATCAATTACTCAAAAGATTTCTTTATGAGTACTTAAAAGTTATGCATGCACACAGAGATGGTGGGTGAAAGTTTTAAAGACACTCATCATGTCAATGTGGGAGTTCTGGCTACAGAATGTCCCACCTTGCTGCTGTGCCTTTTCCCCTAAATATCCAAGCCAGAACAAAAGGATTGTAAATATTTATTCCTTGGTTTTCTTGAAGAGACAAGTTTTCAATCTTTTTTATAATACTAGTGACTGCTGTGAAACTGAGACCATTTAACCAATCGCACTGAGAGAATTAAAATGATACTAAACATGAAATTGGAAAAACAATAGATTCACAAGATTCATCATACATAGTACATATGCATTCTTAGAGAACTTCAGTCACTTGAATCGGTTGAATAGATGAGTGAGGACAGTTTGGGGAAGACTTTGTCCTATTCCTTTGAAATCTTCTCTCCAGATGAGTTTTATTTCTTTATTGCAGGATGCTTGATCTCAGCTTTTGTCTTAGCAGGGAAATCAAGCCTTACATTGTCAAACTCTAAATTAACACGATGTCGATATTTCATGCTTTAAATATCACAATTATCGTCAATACCGGTATATTGCGACACCCCGAACCCTGCATTGCAAGAGACATGTTTGTTCTCTCAGTCACACAGGAAGAGAAACACATTCAATGACATTCCAAAAACCGAATGTTAAAGTAAACAAAAAAGATCTACAAAATATGTGCATATATTGAGCTTGTTCCAGCCAAGCTGGTTTATTTTCTGTAGCATTTTATTATCTTTAAGACCAAGGCTTCTCTCTCTTCTTTTCTCTGTGTGTTTAACCTTGCCCTCCTCAGGGTTGGCCTTCTCCATTGAGCTTGCAGCTTTGTCCTTGAAACATCCCAAAACTAGATGCAGAGCCTCCTCATTCATAGAACCACTTGCACACACGCTTGCACAGCAGAAAATCATGGCTTCTCGTACATGTGTGCGGGTCTTGGCTCGCTCCAGCTTGGCTCTTGTGTGCCACCCAGGATCCATGAAACCCCATCCAAGATTTCTTCACACAGTTCCCAAACTGTGCAGTCAATCCCAACAAAACGGGTAAGGATCAAATGTACTTCGCTTGTTGCTGCACATAATGCTTTGTGTTCTGTACAAGGAATGTGAATTCTAATTAAATTGTATCTTGTTAAATTCTATCTGTGATCTGTGGGGTGGGGATACATATTGTGGTCATTTGTCAGATTGAAAATGAAAATGAAACACTTTGGATTTCTGATCTTCTCTCACGTCTTTGTAATCTTCAGCCACTCTCTTTAAAGGTCATGACTCGCTGCTCTTGTTCTTTATCCTTTCTACTTCAGATTATCACACTGATGATATTCTACTGGTTTTATTCAGTCATTCTCTGCTGAATGATAGAAAATGTGACCTCTTGTGAATCTCTTATAACTCTTACTAAACTTGATGTGAGATAAAGGAATTTCATATGTAGAAAATAAAAAAGGATATTTTAAAGAACAGTTTTTGTACATACATGGGGGGGGGGGGGCTATCTCTTTAAATGAACCTGAAAATAACATTTGTGTAATGAATAATGAATTTAAAGGGAATTATAATCAGCTCATTATTTCATTGGCTTTGGGAACATTTTGCCCGTAGCATTTATTTGAAGGATCATTCATTGCACTCATTATTTGTTTGGTTTTTATACATCAAATGACCTTAGATCGTTGTGACCCGTAGAACCATTTTATAGTTGCTTTCTTTAACATTGTGTGGTGAATGTCATTTCCACTTTAGTATATTTTGTTATCAATATCCAAAATAAGATGAAAATGCCCACTCTTATCAACCCACCGGGGTACCACAAGGATCAGAAGTGCTTTTCTTGTCCACCTACACCAGATTGCTTGGAAAGACCTCCAGGCAAATGGCGTTTCTTATAACTTCTGCGCTCAAGACACAAACTCATTCCGCCATCTGCCTCTGCATCTGCAATCTTAGAAAAGATCTCTGCATGCTTTGGCATATCAGACTGGATGACTACTAATTGTTTTTAGCTCAAGCTCAGACTGACTTCTTCCTCTCAGCAAAAACCTCATTTGAGCTCCAAGAGTATTTTTAAAATCACACTCAGTAATGTGTTGTCAACACTGTACTGGATGTCATCTTGTGCTTATTGGACTATAGCAGTCCCTCTATCGCCTTGTGGTAAGTATGCAGAATCACACAAAATACAAGTACCATAATTTATTTATTTCTTGAACTAACCTGTCCTCTAACAAAATAATTAGCATTCCGCTGACAATGTGATATCAACATGCCAACCTCCCTTGGGCTTTCATCATATGATATTAACTTGTACATATATGTAAAAAATGAGATATGAGCGACAGAAGTACGGTCAATAGGCTGTATCCATAGTTTTCACTCACATGACTGGTATGGAGACCTAGAGGGCAAAAAATCCATAGAACTACATTACAGACCTGTCAATAATCCATCTCTAAAAGAAAAAAACAGATGAAAAAAAAAATCTGGACAAAAGGCAAGTTTTGGGCACTTATGATCCATATACAGAAGCTTCTGCAGTATTTTAATCAGCGGGACATTCTAAAATGCCTAACTTGAAAAACACTTAAAGTGCCTTAATGTTCTAAAACAGCAATATTAAAAGATTAAATTCAGTATACACCTTATTCATGATGCATACTGTACAGACAAGCAGATTACCTCAGAATATGAATGCAATGCACTAAATGTTTTCTTCATAATTTTCACGTCTTTTTGTTTTGGACTCTGTTTGGAATCTGTTTGATTTGCTCAGTTTTCCGCCACTCCTTATTTGTCATGGTCACCTTAATTATCATTCATTGTTTTTATCATTCAAGTTTTAAAGTTTACTATTAAACGTTTATTGGATTGCACCTCCTGCCTTTTTTCTGCATACACAACTGTGACAGAAGATCAGACCCAAAAACAATGAACTTGGCAGAGGATCGTCTTTGGAGCCTGCGGCAAAATAGTTGGCCTTTGGAGAGGATTTTCTTGAACTTTCCCATCAGGTGGGCTGGACTGATGCCTCCCTCAGTGCGTGTTTTCGGATGGGACTGGATGGTGATACAATTCGTTATAACGAGCTGACTTGTTATTTGTCTTCAGTTGAGTTGATAAATCTTGTTCTCTTTCTAAATTTAAAATTTTTGAAGTAGAAGTTAAAGAAAAGGAGTGTCTTCCTCATCCAGCCCCCTCTGAAACACACCTGGCATCGCCAGCTCACCCCATGCCGGTGCCCTACACATATCGTTCCAATGGATCTGTCCATTCCTGCCCTCCTGTGTTTCCTCATCTCCAAAAATGGGTTTCCAACAGCACTGACCTGGGGCCCAAAGTTGCAGACCCAGCGTTTACATCCGTCAGGTCATCGCTGAAGTCCTCCTCCATTCCTCCATCTACTGCTTCTAAGGCCATCCCAGTCCTCAGCCCAGTGAAAACGCAGGCCGCATCGCACGCTCGCCCTTCCAGAGTCCCGTCCCGACATGGCCGCTGCCCTCACAGAGTGTTGTCCTGACATGGACAATCTGCTCCAGCCCCTGACCAGAGTCGATTAATGGCTCCAGCCCTTGAGTACTGTACAGAGTCCAGTCCAGTGTGTTCTCCAGAGTCCGCTCTACAGTCCTATCCAGAAAATTCTAAATAGTCCTCTCCAGTCCTCACTGTGGCTGAGCCTGTCATCCTGACCAAGGCCATTGAGGCTGGATCACCATGGACCCTTGAAGTACTTCCTCCACAGTGGAACCCTGAGTCTCCAGTGACCTTGGAGGCTCCAGTGCCCCCTGTACCTCCATACATCACTGAGCCATCTGTGCCTTCCTGGCCTCCTGAACTGCTCCTGTTCCTGGTAGCCCTGCTTCCACCCCGGAGTCTTCCCGTTCTGTCAATGACACTCCAAGCCAGCCTCCAGGGCACCCTCCCTCCCAGACCTATTTACTTTATTTGGCACGAGGATGCAGGAGGGGGAGGTTATGAAAATTAAATTTGACATTATTCAAATCACTTCACATTTATTTGTATAGTGCTTCAAATTGCTTCAAATATTACAATCAAGAATCTGTCAAGTTACTGTCAAGGAAAAAATCTGTGAAACTAGTAATGAAACTCATCAGGGCGAGTCTGCTCAGCTTCTTATTAAAGTCCCGGTCCTCTTACAGTTAGGCCTCCAGAACCCAGGAAATTCTTTCCTACTTATTTCTTCGGCTCAGGTTCTTGCAGGCTGCCCATAACTATTAGAGTTCAGTGTAAAAGGCATGGTCTTGATTATCAAGTGCTACAAGTCAGGCTGGCCTATTTCTGGTCACCTATCCTTCTACTTGAAGGATTGTGCTTATCCAAGTGTAGAAATTTCATCAGACCTACAATTTATTGGCAAAGAAATGTTACAAATACTGGTCCATCAGTGGACTTTCCAGCTATATATATATATATATATATATATATATATATATATATATATATTTTAATAAAACCTATTTCAGACTCACCTACACTAGATTTCACTGGCTTTTCCTCATAGAATACAGTGGTCATTCCAGTTTGTAGCACTAAATACTGATGTGTTTATGTACTGTTCAGGTATGAAAGAGAGCAACAACTACTGTTACATGTGTATGTCTTCCTGGACTCTGTTTTGTTTTCATTTTCACATGTGCTCTTTGTTTATGTTCCCGTCACCATCAGTGGTTCATCCCTGTCAGCTGTTTCTGTTAACTAGTCACCTCTGTCACCTGTTCCCCATTCATCACTCCTCGTTTGTGTATGTATTTATTCCTTGTGTTTCCCTCACTCCTGGTCTGTGATTGTTGTGGTGAAATGAAGAACTCTGCCTTACTTGATCTGCGTCCCAATTCAGAGGCTGCATCCTTCAAAGGTCAGAACGAGTGTTGTTAAATGGGACAGTCTATCCTATGGAGGATTGCTCTTGTTGCCTGGCAAATGTGACAACTGCTGTTGATGAGCGGCAGTAATGTTTATACTGGACTTTTTTGAAAGTTATATTAAACAGTCTGAAAACCAAAAAGGGTTCACAAACTGTCTAATTATGTTCACGCATGGTCCAAATTTCATGGGTGACGATCTACAGCCAATGAGAGCACAGGATACAGGGCAAGGGGGCAATGTTCAGGGGGAGGAGTCAGACCTGCAACAAAATATCCGCAAGCACGGCTTCTGCAAGCTGTAACACTCGGCGGGAAGAGGGAGACGAGATACAGAATAATACAAGCAGGTTTAATAATTGACACAGGGCAGCAGACAGACAGTTACATCAGTGCAACAATAACCGACCAGGGACAACGACCACAGGGGAAACTTAGGAAACTAGAATATGGGGTAAGTAAGGTGATGACAATAACTAATTATATGAAACCAGACATGAAACCAGACTGATGACAAGACTAGACAACATGGAACTAGACGACGTGAACATTACACCCCCCCCCCCCCCCCCCCCCCCCCCCCCCCCCGCGTCCTCCCGTCGTGGGTGCGGTGAAGAAGTGGTGAGGTGAAGAGGAGGGAAGGCTTCGGGAGGAGGAGAGGAGAGCGAGGAGTGGAGGAGGGCAGTGGGTGGGGGTGTTGCTGTGGTGGCCCATGGTGGGAGGAGCCAGAGAGGAGAGGAGGGATGGAGGCGGGGTCGGGGGGGGCGGGGCGAACGAGCGCCGCGAGGCGGGGCGTGGCGCCGACCCGCAGACCAGGTAGGGGGACCCGACGGACGGACGACGACGACGACGACCGCCCGTTCGACCGACGCCGAGACACGAGCCGCAGGCTCACGGGACTGATGACGGTGAGCTGGAGGCGGCGCTGGCTGGGGCGAAGGGGGGATGACTGGGGGATGAGGATGGGAGGTGAGGGAGGAGGGAGAGGAGGGGAGAGGGGAGGAGGGTGGAGGGAGCGGGAGCCCCCGATCCCGGGGGGGCGAAGCGGCAGCGGCGGCGACCGACCCCCGACACCGACCAGGAGAGAAGAGAGGAGCAGAGAGAGAGCGGAGCTGAGCATCCAGAGGAGCGGGTGGAGGGAGGCGCTGGGGCTGGGGCCTGGGGCTGACGGAGGTGAACGCGGTGGGGGACCTGGGGTGGAGTGGGCCTGGAGGAGCCGGGGGGGACTCGGCCTCAAGCTGGAGGGTGGCGGGGGATCCCAGGAGAAGTGGAGCGGAGCCGGAGGGAGCCCGGGCGAAAGGAGAGGAGCGAGCAGAGCCGAGGCAAGGGCTGGCAGGAGGGGACGGACGGAACCGAAGGGGGGGAGAGGGGACAGGGGGACGGGGAGGGGAGGGAGGCAGGGGGGGCAGACGGGACGGGAACGGACGGGACAGGGGGTGGTGAGGGGGTGGGGGTGTGGGGAAAGGATCACATGTGGGACCGCGGTAGGCGGCGGCCTGTTCTCACTCCGCTCGCTCACTCACTCGCTCCACTCTTCCCAGAGGTCGGAGCTCCCTCCCGATCTCGACCTCAGCTCTCCCACTCTGAGCGCACACGCTGACGCTCCCGGGGCTGCCACGGGGGCTGCCCCCGCCGGCACCCTCCCCAATAGCCCAGCGGGGAATCCCTCCCTCCGGCCTCATCAAGGAACTCTTCGTTTCTGGTGAGTCGGGCTTTTTTTTTCTTTTTTTTCTTTTCCTTTTTTCTGTAACGCAGGAGACGAAACACAACACGGAGAGGGAAGACACAGGTACGAATAACAAAGAAGAAAGAGAACAAGACAACAACGACCAAGACAGAACACAACACAGAAACCACCACGACCAAAAACATGACCAAGGACAGGAAATACAAATAATAAGGTTATAGACAGGAACATCAAACATGAATGATATGAAACAAACGTGAGTGAGATGAACTGATAACAAGGAACAAACAAGCAACCACTCTCCCCTTCATATTCTTATTTTTTTTTCTCCTTTTGTTCTTTTTTTTTGTTTTTGTTTTGCTGAAATCAGCACACAGACAACTTGAATCACAAGCTTCTCATCCGTTCTCACACGAGAACTCCTGTTTTACAGTCTTACATTATTTCCTGCATCAATTCTCAGTTTGGTTGTAAAATGTAGTTTGTAGACCAAGCAAAGTTATCAGCGATTCTTCTTGTTGAAATTTTGTGTAATGTGTGACCCGTCACCAATCTGTGTAATGTGCACACAACAGCAACTAAATGGTACCCCAGACAGTTGTGTACTGTGAGAAGAACAATGAGCCGCCAACTTTGAAAATCATGCCACTAGCTACTTTCCCACATTATACACCCTTTTTCCTCATACATATTATATATGACTTTTATATATGACAAAAATAGTAAAGTATTTTTGCAGGCCCCAGAAACTTGCAACAACGTCAAGTAATTAGCCCAGCCCATGTAAATTAGCATATCAGTGTACAAAACAAAACTCACGAGTGTGATCAGGAAAGTATAACCCAGAGCAAAAAAGTACATCTGTTAAGCTATGCATGTAACAATGTGCTGTTCATGGATGGACGACAATGAAATGTTCATTTGAGAGTCTCAGTGTATAGTGCATGAGTCATCGATGAAACGTCTGGAACAGGAATAGTCACATGAAACATTTGACGTGGCATTTGTCATATGCTTCATAGAACCACACAATTCAATTCAATTTAGTGCTTTTCAAAATGCATATTATCCCAAAGCAAGTTTACAAAGAATAGTGCCTTATAAATTACTGCAACAGTAGTTTGTCTTTTTAAAATAAACTCTTTACAGAGACTGAAATTGTGCCAGTCAGATTTTTGCAGAATTAGACTAGAAGACTTAGATAATGTGATTTGTTGCTCGGCATGTTCCAGAATGTAAACGCATTACTCTGCCTCGCCATTGTGTGCCTGACGTGATGTGTATTTAATGATTTAAATATTCAGCTACGCATAGTGGCTTGTATACTTGGACAGACAAATGAAGAATGTGGCTTGATTATGCAAAAACCCACTGTAGCTCAATTATGACTGTTCATGTAAATGCAATGACAAAGAAAAATTTTCTAGTCTCAGTTTTCTACTTAACAAGACCAAAAACACAAAACTTTGAACTGTTGTCTGCTTTTCTGGGCATTGCAATCCAAATGCATAGTTTAAACACTGTGAAAGACCAGAAGATCATGCTTACTGTCATGTTTACTTTGATGTTCTCTGACAAACGTCTCTTTAAAGTAGGGGGTTTTTTTGTGCCTGAGCTGATAGCTTTGTGAGCAGTGCTCCGACATGTAGCATGACTGCGCCTCCGGCAACCAGAGCTCAAGGTTTTTTGCTGATCCTGTTCCTCTCTCTCCACTCTTTATTTTTCTCTCTAATCTCTATCCTATCCAATAAAGCCATTTAAAGGACAAAAATATAATTATAATTAATTAATGCCTAACTGAGCCATTATAAGTTCCCTCTCTTGCACATGAATGACAAAGACACATACAGTGATTAAGACTGAACAACATCCTCATGTAATCAAGAGTTAGATTAGTACAAAACACTGCAGATTCATCCTCCTTAAATTCACAATAAAAAAATATGCCCTACTACACTAACCATTAACCCAACCCATCTTTTGCAATTCTATTCACACTTACTAAGAAGGCTCTTTATCAAGAGAATCAATTCAATGAAATGAATTTGTGTGCATCTGTGTGTTTGTTCTCAGTTCCTCTGGCTCTAAATTGCTGGTGCACTTTGTAAATCAGTCGGGGGTGAAGAGCAGCGTGTTTGTCACAGAGGGAGAGACTCTGCTAGACGTTGTCATCAAGAAGAATCTGGACATCAGTGGCTTTGGTAATGAAACCATTTTTTTTTTTTTGAGAATATCAAACCTTGCGCTTGTAAACCGTTAATTAAGGTTGTAAGGGGGAGGAAATGTTAATTTCTTATGTTAATGCTAGTTTTTGATTGGGCACATGAATTTAAAAAATATATGATGTACATGGATTATTTGTAATAAATCCTACAGTATTCCATAAACAATAAAATAGTCAAAATTGACCTGATGCAAATGTAAAAAATATGTAAAAGGCACTCTTGAGAAATTCTGTTTAAAGAACTAGGCTGCATTTATTTAGATGTTTTGAATAACATGTAATGTTAAAAATTTAATATGATGTAATAAAACCTTGGGTGGGTGTGTGTCTTAGGAGCGTGCGAGGGCACTCTGGCCTGTTCTACCTGTCACCTGATATTTGAGGAGAGTGTGTTTGACAAACTGGAGCCAATGGTGGACGAAGAGATTGACATGCTGGATTTGGCTTATGGACTCACCAAGACGTAAGACACCTGGATCTAAAGTGTCAGTGTGTCTGATTGAGTCAGTAATGCTTTAAGCGCTTCAAGCAAGTCAGAATAATAAAAGAGGATTCACCCAGTGCTAATCACATCAGTGCATCTTACATAATAAATAAAGGTTTTAATTATGGAAAGAAAATAGCAATAAGCACTACTATATTAACAAGGTTTTCTAAAATGTGGAAAGAATTTTGGCTGATTCATATAATCTAATTATTTTATGTTAAGGATTGACCTGCTTGAGCTAACTGAGCACCAGTATCCGTTTCTCAGAATCATCGTATTTGGAAGAAAATTATTGTACGAGTTTTTAGTTTAGATAAATTAACTAAATTAATAACTAATGATTTTTTACAATGGAATTTATCAGTATTGAGCTTACTTAAGCTGGACAGTCACACTATTTTCTTCAAGAGCTGCAGTACAGCCAGAATCTCTTTTATATCAAAGTGAGGCCTACTTTGACACAATCTGTAAAAAGCGCTATATAAATGTGACTTGACTAGACGAGTCAAATGTACAGAATGCAGCTATTTATGCAGACGAACAACTTTTTGATCTGCAAATTACCGCAATAGATAAATAGCTTGGCGTATCTTAGAGGGATACAACTGAGCTAAGCACCACAGCAGGAACGTTAACTTGTGCTCGTGAGAGTCATTCTCCACGATAATTGGCCGAGAAGACGTAAGGTGAGATGAGATGGGAGACATGCGTTCACGTTCTTCTTACAATCATGATGTAGAGCAGTGCTTCCCAAACTGTGGGCCGTAGCGGTATTGCAGGGGGGAGGGGGGCATAGCTAGTCCAAATCAATATATTAAAATTTAAAAATTCCAATTGTTCTAAAATTGGATTTTTTTGAAAGTAATAATTTGGTGGGGATAGGATTTCGGCACAACACCCGCCCAATTTATCAGCGGCCCACCAGGAATTCTCCCGAATCTTTCAGGAGATATTTACTATATAATATAATACAGCATGCATTTGCAGTTAGTCGGTACGTGTTTTCAAAAAAAAAATTTACATTGCAGGAAAAAAAATCCGAAAACGTGCTTGTACATACTTTTATTTTAGTGCAAGTTTGTTAATAATCAATAAACAAACCTGATGAACAAAGATGAAGTTTAATTGTGAGGATGGAGTGGGGCGGCACGAGTGTTTTGCCCAGAGCAGTGTTTCTCAAACTTTTTCAGCCCAAGGACCACTTTATCTTCCAATTTTTTTCTGAGGACCACCTAACAGAATCCCACTCTAACACGCCCCCCAAAAACAACAAAATAGGAAGGATAAACTAAATTTAAGTTTAATATGCAACTGTTTCAAGTGAAAAACTAATTATTCAAACACAAATGCAATGATATGATCCATTTTTTCGTTATTAAAACACACTGATCGGGGCTCCAGACTAACTTTTCCACTAGTTGCACTGGTGCTACCAATTTTCTCAGTTGGTCGCACCAGCACAAGATTTGGTCGCACATTTTTTGCTACAACAATTTTAATCAATGCATGCTTGATGAATAATCGTCTTAATCTTAAATATATTAAATTACAATGGCTGATAGCCGATATAAATAATATATTATTTTGATCGCGTTTCCAGTGAAGCTGAACTGAAGTCTGAATTCATTTCACACGGATCGACTGTCACGCACAGAATACACGCGTTCACGCGGGCTACAAACACTTCAGAAAATCTCACTGTTGTATTTGAATTAATCTGCAAGGTCTGTAAAATTAAATGTTAATTAGATATTCAGAGATTTGTTTTAATGATATAGATGTGTATTTGCTGAATGCTGAAGGTAAATGAGAAAATATTAGCTTTTAGTTTGCCTTTATATAACTAATAGGCTAATATAAAAGCAAACACTATACTTTCTCCCATTCAGTTTGCTTGCTTTCTTTGTTGTGGTTGGTCAGACAAAATAAACCAAAAATGTTCAGTTCATTCACATTTGAGTCTATTTTCCCTAGTCAGTTTTTGAGTCTCTGACAGACTAACTGCGCGTGACCACCGGCGCGGTGCATTTTTAACGCACCAGCGGTTACGCAACGTGAGCAATGATGCTGCGTTTGAATTTTCGAGACAGAGACGTGCTTATATACATTACCTCGACAACACTTTTTGACATTAGCGCTGGCCAAACGTTCTCTCGCGGCCTATTGAGGAACTCTGGCCTAAGCCATTGCTGTTGAAGTTACTTAGTGCCTTTCTACCTGTGCTCTCATCATCAGAAACTTTGTTTTTTTTTATGATTATTATTCAGCTTTTAACCTTTTCATTTTTATAAGGCTTAATTCCTAAATTTCCTGAATTCCTAATTGGCGTGTTTCCTCATCATTGAGCAATGCGCGTGTACGTTCGCTCTCTAGGGTTAATAAATAGAACTGCACGTGTCTTGCGGAAGAACATTGTAGCCGGAACTACTTCTCTCTGTTTGTCTATGACGAGTCACGCAGGTATCCGAGCCTGGTCTGAAACAGTCCGAATATAAACACTTATTATAGGCGCACCGTAGTTATTCAGGATAAGACAAAAACACGGTTTGGAAAATGGATTCATGATATACTCGTTCATTATATAAATTGTTCATTTTGAAAACAAAACAGTTACGGACGGCAGCAGCTGCTAGCACAACTACAAACTTCCAAAATGTAACTGTCTAAATGACTTCAAGGGGCCTCAGGTATTCACAACAAGGACAATTTTTTTGACTAATCTTTTGATTTTGATTGATAATAATAACTATAATCTTTTTCCCCCAGACAATCTGGGTACAGTTTGACGTTATTTTGCACATTATCAACATCTAAAATGAATTATATCTAAAATGTTACTTGCATCATTTCAGATCACTTTTATTCATCATTTATTTTTTATTTTTAACATCACAAATTTTTACTTACACAAAAGCTATACTGTAAAAATGAACTTTCTTTGTCCGTTCACTATGCTAATGATTTTTGCCGCTGTTCTGTCTTTGTCTCAGATCTCGTTTGGGGTGTCAGGTGACTGTGGAGCGTTGGATGGATGGAATGACTGTTCATGTTCCACGAGAGATCAATGATCAACGAGGAAAACAAGAGGCAGTGAGCACCAAGTGATACATATGCACTCTCTCATGAATTACCATGTTAACTTAACAATTAATATACAGTCAGATCTAGTTTATCTTGTAGATCTAGTTCTAATGGCATATGAATATGGTACTTTACACCTCCACAAAATAATAAAATGAATGTGACCAACCAGTATATGTCTGTATATGACCCAAATTAATCTTAACACATGAATGAATAGGATGAATAATTCTATCCTAAAGTTATGTAATGATTTTCAATCTTTTTTAATGTCCAGAGAGGAAAGAATTTTACTTAATGTAATAATTTTTTTTTTTTTAATGACTAGTATGGGTAAGATTCAGAGTGAAATTATCAGATATCTTACTGCAGCCAGTGTTGTTGTTTTTTTTTAAAGCGATTGTGAAGATTTTTATGAAAATTGGGGATGGGCAATGTCTATGACACAGGCACACAAGGCATGTTGAGCAGAGCAGACATTCAATGGCTTAAACTCACCAGCATGTATGGAAGCATAAGGGGCATCAGTGTATTGCAATTCCTCTGACAATCTGTTTTTCCTTGCATACCTTTTCCTCACAACTACACATTTCTGCAGTTAATTCAGCTGTAACTGCTTTGCATACAGACTCCATTCATACTGTGTTTTGTTAATTTCTATCTTATGTGTACTAAATATTTTGGTTTTGCATAACTTTATACTTTTTTAGAACTGTCTCTTTACCTGAGTTTGGCGTTTATTTATTTATTTTTTTAATTCATCTAGGTTGAGCAAAAAAACAAACAAAAGAATTGGCTCTCTTTCAATTCATGACTTAATTTGAATTGAATTGACCACACCCCACAGGAAGCTGAATTGGAATACCAGGAAGTGGAATTTAACTGAAAAAGTTAAAGAAATTCAACACAGTTAATCCTCCATGAGGCGTAAAAAATAATTTATTACGTACAAACTTTCCTTTACACTTTGTAAATTGTACTTAAAATGAATTTTTTTAAGTTCAATTTTCTATTTGCTTCCTAAATTCAAAATTAAAATTTGAATTGAAAGTTGACCTGCTCAGTTCAATTCGTAATGATAGAAAATAAGCATTCAACAAACCATTCTTATGCAGCCTTTACAAGCACCTGTGTTTCTTTCTGGAAAAACAAATGTTTTTTTTCTTATGTACCTGATAAAATGACATGTCTTAAAGGTGTAATTATTGTTTCACGTTCCTAAACAACCATTGTACACAGAATTGAATTACTAAAGGTAAACAAAACATGGTTCGATTGAATTCACAAATACAAATAGCACATTCTCATATATATTACAGCACATACTAACAGTGACACAAATTTCAACTTGTTTTTTTGTATGGAAGGAATTGTGCGCTCAAACTCATCAGCGGCTTTCAGTGTCCTTAAAATGTTGAGCACTGCTTATCAGAATCATGTTGAGAGTACTTTAATATATAACATAACGATCCCTGATACAGACATTAATGGTACTTTTCTGGTAGTTGTTTTTCCATTTATGTATCCAATCTACCCGCTCACCCACCCAGAAAAATTGCAGCGATATAGAACTAATGAACAAAAATGCACACAATGAATGAATAAATTGTTATGTGGAAAACTCTTCTTGTGGTCCTGCTTATTTCAATCTTTTTCCTTAGACATTTTGCATGAGCATAAATAGTTAAATTTACACACGTAATGCAATCATGGTTGAACATGAGAGTGGTACGGGATCGCTTAGGTCAAACAAGTTGTCGCTGAACTCTGGAGACTCGTGCCTCCTCTCTTGGGGTATTTGACAAACTGACACCCCCTTAAATCGAGTGTCAACCACAGTCTGTCAAATACTCTAAGAGAAGAGTCTATATCAGAGAGACAGGTAGATGTGTGGGAAGACCTGGAGAGATGAGAAAAAAAACTATATTAAAGCATGTTTATAACAGGAAGATCTTTCCCACTCACTCCTCCCTCATCCTCCGCCCGTTTGTCCGATGTACTCAAACAAATGGAATAATCAATGATTCTTGATTTCTTAGAAAGATTTTTCAGAATAAACACTAAAGAGAGTCCTTGAGTGGAAAACAGCATCCGTCCCTAAATATCAGGTCTAATTATAAGTAAAATTATTAAAAAAGGATGGAAAAAGAACCAAATGCTATGAAAGACCTAATGCAAACTTCATTCAAAAATTTTGGATTATTTAATAGAGATTTTTCTTCCCCCACCATGCATCTGTTTCTCTTTACATCTCTTCCATTTTTAGTTCTACTTTCTTGTTTTATGTTTCTAGTGTGGATGAGATGTTCAAACCTTTCTCGCTTCTGCAGTGGTTGGTTCTTGATGGCCCCTCGCGTTGATCCAGTGCCGCATACATGCTCTCCGGTGTGCTCTTCAGAGCATGTATGTATCATGCGCCGATGAGTGTTTGTGTGAAGCGGACAGAATGTGTGTGATCACTAATAAGCCACCAGCATGAGGAGGAAGTAAAAGGAGGAAGATAACACGCAGGCTATAGAGCAGGAAATATCTGGAGGTTGAGAGACAAAACTGTGTGTGTTAGTTGTGAAATGTTTAAAAAACAGTTCTGAGTTTGCAATACTAGCCACAAACTCTCCCGCCAAATTACTCCACAAACTGTAGCCCTGTGTGTGTTGCATTGTGTTGTATTATCAGTTTACTTCATTCTTCCTACCCTAAAACACAACACAAAGCAATACATAAAGTAAAATGTGGGTAAAACATCTAAAATCAATACAGAAAATCCTTCATATTCACACAGTACATTGGGCTGTATTTTTAAAGATTTTTCATACATTGTGCTCAATCTTTAGATTTGCTAACAGAATGGATATACAGCGGGGAGAACATGTATTTGACACACTGCCGATTTTGCAGGTTTGCCCACTCACAAAGCATGTAGAAGTCTGTAATTTTTATCATAGATGGGGTTAGGTAGGGTCTTCAACTGTGAGTGACAGAATCTAAAACAAATATCCAGAAAATCACATTGTATGATTTTTAAGTTATTAATTTGCATTGATGCATCAGAAAAGCAGAACTTAATATTTGGTACACAAACCTTTGTTTGCAATTACATAGATCATACGTTTCCTGTAGTTCTTGACCAAGTTTGCACACACTGCAGCAGGATTTTGGCCCACTCCTCCATACAGACCATCTCCAGATCCTTCAGGTTTCGGGGCTGTCGGTGGGCAATACGGACTTTCAGCTCCCTCCAAAGATTTTCTATTGGGTTCAGGTCTGGAGACTGGCTAGGCCACTCCAGGACCTTGAGATGCTTCTTACGGAACCACTCCTTAGTTGCCCTGGCTGTGTGTTTCGGGTGGTTGTCATGCTGGAAGACCCAGCCACGACCCATCTTCAATGCTCTTACTGAGGGAAGGAGGTTTTTGGCCAAGATCTCGTGATTCATGGCCCCATCCATCCTCCGCAATATGGTGCAGTCGTCCTGTCCCCTTTACAGAAAAGCCAAAGAATGATGTTTCCACATCCATGCTTCACGGTTGGGATGGTGTTCTTGGGGTTGTACTCATCCTTCTTTTTCCCCCAAACACGACGAGTGGAGTTTAGACCAAAAAGCTCTATTTTTGTCTCATCAGACCACATGACCTTCTCCCATTCCTCCTCTGGATCATCCAGATGGTCAGTGGCAAACTTCAGACGGGCCTGGACATGCACTGGCTTTTGCAGGGGGACCTTGTTTGTGCTGCAGGATTTTAATCCATGACAGCATAGTGTGTTACTAATGGTTTTCTTTGAGACTGTGGTCCCAGCTCTCTTCAGGTCATTGACCAGGTCCTGCCGTGTAGTTCATGTATGATCATTGATGCCCCACGAGGTGAGATCTTACATAGTGCCCCAGACCGAGGAGATTGACCGTCATCTTGAACTTCTTCCATTTTCTAATAATTGTGCCAACAGTTGTTGCCTTCTCACCAAGCTGCTTGCCTATTGTCCTGTCCCAGCCTTGTCTCAGCCTTGTGCAGGTCTACAATTTTAGCCCTCATGTCCTTACACAGCTCTCTGGTCTTGGCCATTGTGGAGAGGTTGGAGTCTGTTGGATTGAGTGTGTGGACAGGTGTCTTTTATACAGGTAATGAGTTTAAACAGGTGCATTTAATACAGGTAATGAGTGGAGAACAGGGGGACTTCTTATAGAAAAACTGACAGGTCTGTGAGAGCCGGGATTCTTACTGGTTGGTTGGTGATCAAATACTTATGTCATGCAATAAAATACAAATTAATTATTTAAAAATCATACAATGTGATTTTCTGGATTTTTGTTTTAGGTTCCATCACTCACAGTTGAAAAGTACCTATGAAAAAAATTACAAACTTCTTCATGCTTTGTAAGTGGGCAAACCAGCAAAATCGGCAGTGTATCAAATACTTGTTCTCCCCACTGTAGTGCTCAATTTGGACCCCAAGCTGGCAAAAATGTCTGTGCTTGAGATACGGTCAGAGTGTGTGTGCGTACAGTGTGAAGTCTTTCATTAAAATTAATGTGAGCATTGTATACTCATCTTATGACACCAACACATACTCGTTTAGTAAGGAAAGCTGAAGCACATACTCGTTTTTTTGGAGAGGAAAGTGCTAATGCATGTTATAGATCACTCTAGTCTAAAAATGTCTAAAGTGCAGAACACTGATGTGACATGCTGATGCTCTGATGGACTGCAGTGGGTAAAAAAAAGAAAACCTATATAAATTTGAGCTGTGATATAGCGGAGTCTTCAGGCCCTCATGTTGGCTGGGAGTGATGGATAACGGTTTGCTAGAGTAAATTGTGAATTTTGAAAATTGAGGAACTCACTCTTTGGCAGTTTGATTAAAAAGCTTTGGCTGCTACGCTTCAGCAGCCTTTTAAACAATTTGAGCATATGGGGGAAAAGTTGCAGTTTCATTCAAGTTCATTTCTGTAGTGCTGCCTGCAGCTGAGCTCTATTTAGAGTCTACTTGCAATGGCCACTCTTCACTGGCTGCTTTTGTGGTTGTCTGGTGTTTTTTGTGCTCAGCTCTCATGTGGTAATGTGTGAATTTCTGATGGGGGACGTTGGATCCTCTGAGGTCTAGTGGGTTTTCACACTCTTTCTCCTTGTGCCTTCACACTGCTGACGATCATTAATGTGTGATGGAGCTCGGTTTCAACTCTAGATCTTTTCATCAGTGATGAAGATCTAGTGATACCAAAAGATCTTTGTTTTATAAGCCATAAAATCCAGGAATGCGAGTTGTGTAAATACTTTCATTTAAGAAAAGTTACTAAATTAATTCACAAACAATTAAAAAAAAGCATCATAAGCCAACTGTGACCAGTTTTGGGACATGCAGACCTGATCAATTCACACTATTAGCCTACAAAATATTTTTTAAATTTCACCAGAAATAATATAAATGAACTAAATATACTGCTTTTTTTGTTCTGCGAATACATTCAAGTTGTTAAAGGGATGCTTCACCCAAGAAAATTCTGTCATCATTTACTCACCTTCAAGTAGTTCCAAACCTGTATGAATTTCTGTGTTCTGCTGAACACAAAGAAAGATATTTGGAAGAATGTCGGTAACCAAACAGAGCTTGCCTCCCAGTGACTGCCATAATATTTGGGGATCTTTTTAGATACAGGATTCCTACAGGTTTGGAACTACTTTAGGGTGAGTAAATGATGACAGAATTTTTTTGGGTGAACTATCCCTTTAACACTGATGATTTGATTTCCAGACAGCTGTTTATGTATGTGAAGAGAGAATGCAGATAATTTATGGCCTTATTAAGAATGATTGAATCATTAGAGAGATGGAGGAAGATTCAGGATAATTCTAACAGGTCGATTAGCCTGCTGACTGTGTGCTAGTTCAGTCTAATCGAGCTTGAGTGTTTGGCTGACCCGGGCACTTTATACCAGCCATGCCTTACTGTCACTTATGCTCAAGCTTAATGAACATTACTGTAATGTGCGTTTATGAAATATATGTCAGAGAACAGACACACTGGTCAAAGTTGGAACTTACCCATTGTGTTTTTGCTTGTTATCAAGCTAAACAAACCATTAATTGCTACAGACATATCTAAATACCTTATCAGTGTTGAGTCCTGGGATGGGGACACCGCCAACCTGCCAAATGTGGGTGAAAATCAACTGGGGCAGGTAATGCTATCAACTTGCTAGCCAATTTGGTGGGTTATGATTATGTTCTGCCACTTTGTATCTCATGGCTATTTTGAGGGGTGAGAACAGGAAGACTTTTTTGAACTGATGTCTATGGAGGAGATTCTTCAGTAAGCTTAATTTAGCACTCTGACACAACTGATCATATGATCAGAATCAGAAGCAGAAAGAGCTTTGTTGCCAGGTATGTTTACTCATACTAGGATTTTTTTTTTTGTGACATAAGCTCCACAGTGCAACAAAGTTACAGCGAAAAGACAAGACACAGATAATAAAAAGAATAAAAATACAAATATACAATATAGACAATTGTATGTACAGTTATAATATAGACAGAATGAACTAGAACTATGAACTAAGAGCCGGCACACTAATCCACTAATCCTCAACATACTTGCCATTCAACATTCATTCTGTTGTAAGTTATTTTGGGAGTTTACCACGAAATAAATGCTGTTTTAAAAGAGAAATCACAGAAGTTTGCAACAAGTAGGATTCACTTTATGGCTCATTCATCATTCTGTGATATCCATAAACAATAATTGAAAGTAATTCAGTTATTCAAAATCAGATTTTATATTTAAATCTGGTTTATATCTAATATTTTTGTTTTGGGAAGTAGAAGTTGGCCAGCTGAATGGCTGGTAAATTAAAAATTTAGTATTGAAATTGGCTAGTGAGTGGAAAAGTTGTTTGTAAACAACAACACCTTGTAAACAACTGCTGGTTAAAGTTTCTGAGTGGGATTGCAGACCCTTTTGAAAAATCCAGCATTGCCATCATAAGATTTGTTTTGGGATTGTTTTGGGAAGACATATTTTGGGATTACTGGTCCCCAGCATGGGATGCGTGAGTGCTGGACTAGCTAGACCAGCTCAGTTTTGCTTTGTAAACAGCATACGTATACACTCGCATGTAGTGTTGGACAGCACGATTCTAGCTATAACCAGCATAAACCAGTCTTGACCAACATGTACACTTTGAGTGTACTACCTCAGACAATTTTTGGACATTTTGTGAACTAAGAGTTTAGTATTTCACACAGCTGAGACAAAAGCTTGCATATCTCCATTGCCAGATTGATGCTGCTTGCTATGAACAAGAACATTGCCAAAAACAGATATGCTTGTCTTTTTTTTTTCATATTTCTGAAAATTTGGGGTTGTTTGTGATCATTATATTGTGAAGATTATCAGATTATGATGTGCTTGAGTGATAGTGTTAAACAACATTAATTATACAGTACATGTATGTGTGAAATGGTTTACGTTTAGAATGTTTGTTGTGGAACTGTTCTTTAACAGTGGTAGATCTACTAATCTAGTTGGTAAAGCCACTGTCTCGTGCTGATGAGGTGGTCCCACTAAGGTCCTGTTTTGTACATCCAACTCATTTGGCACAAAAGGGGGATCTACTAGTTATTTTGTTCCAGGTTACTGGCTACTGTGGACGTGCACATCTTGCAATGTAGTTGTACAGGGTCATCTGCAATTCATTTGATTTTTATCTTGTCATCTGCTGTATATGAAATTTTCACTTGATGAAAAAAAGAAAAAGAAAAGAAGCATGATGATGACTTGTAATTATGGTAATTCAGTTCTGGGAAGAAGAGTGTTATCGAGGGCATGCGTGCAATTGTGTGTCAGAAGGAGGATGACAATCATGTTAATGTGTAGTTACATTCATATTGTGAGCTTTAGAGCACAAAAACAATTGCTAAGAAAAATGGCAGATGGTGAAAAAACCTTGCAAACATGTGCGGCATGACTCAATCGTGATCTACATTTTTATGACTATGGAAACGGATCAAAATATGTATGGATTAGAACAGTACATGAAAGTCTTTTTTTCTGTTCCTCATTAAGCCCGTGTTCAGTGATCTCTGACTCACGATCATAGTTGCTTAGCAGCCTCCACCCTCCACACTGCAGCTGACAGCAACATTTCAGGCCTGACTCTCACAGAGTGTGTCTGAGAAAGAATGAGAGAGAGAGAAAAACTTCAGTTACACCTTCACAACTCTATAGAAAAAGAAGCTTCCTTCGAAGAAACACCTCTTTTCTGTTTTTTCTGCTTGTCTTGCAATTTGCTGCAGTGGCCAAAATAGCAGAACAAGGCATTAGAATAAGAAAGAAAGAAGTTATTTTAAAGCTTATATTTATTCAGATGCTTGGTATCATTGGATTTGGGTCTAGTCTGTGCTGGGTTTGGTTCTAGTTTGGATCAGATCTTCACTGCAGCTTTTCAGTGTGACAAGATGGAGATATAGATCAGCGAAGTGTTCTAACCACACCATGCAGTCATGATGACTCACATACACTCATATCACACTCTCTCACACACACAGACTTATCTGTGTTCTCTGCTACTATCAAAGCTCCAATTATAAAAATAAACATATTCAGTTAGATTACGTTATTTTTAATTTATTCATGATGTCTCTTTTGCTATCTGTTTTAAGCATTATTCTGTGTGTCCAGTCTGGTCATGTCAGTGCATGAATGTGAACAATTTATGTCCTTGAGTTACGTTGTGTGTGCATATGTTTGTGTATGAGTGTTTAAATGTGGCTGTGTGCAGGGTGGGCGAGCTTTCGATATCTCTGTAAATAATCAGATGTGTGTGCAATCATCATTTCAACACTCAACCGGCTAAAGTTGTGGCCCATATCTTAAAGTGGAAGTTCTGATATTCAGTTTGTCTTAAAGGAGAAGTTGGCCTTGTTTCTTCAGCATGCGCCGTAAGCAAGTGTTTTCATCAGTCTCTTCTGTATGCCTTTATTAGTACAAAGCTGAGCTTTATAATACAGCAAGGCAGGTAGAAAGAAGAATGAGTTTAAATCTAAATGTGAACTTTTTGCAGGTTGGGTGCTTTTGACTCTGCATGGGAGTAAAAGGAGTATTAACTTTAGCTTCTTCCATCTGTTTACCATCCCCCTTGCACTTACAAACATTTTACGCTTCACAAAGATGAAAACCCTGTAACACTTGGCCTGCAAAAAATTGCTTTCAAATCTCTCGTTATGCTACCTTATCACCAAATATTGGTTTAAGTTTTTTGTTTTCTTTCAGTTAGGACAGGTTTTGTATTTATTGTTGGAACGAATTCATCATATTCCTTATTTATCCGAGATTAAAGTGAAAAAAGCATTATTTGTGGATAATTTTGTCAATTTTACATAGAATATGAAAAATATTGTGCTGTTTATCACACTAGGATGTTTTGATGTTTAACCAGGACATTTGTTTTGAAATGGCTTTATTTTGTACAAAATGGCACATTTTGGTGTTCCCAAAAAATGACCGCATGACAGCTTTCACATTACCAATTTTTCATGCGAGCCATGCCCCATTTTAAACAGCTGGTGTGATCTCTTTTACACAGAGATGAACTTTATCCTCAAATCAGTAAGGTTCAGGTCAATGAGGCCTACGGTCAATCAGTTTAGAAAAAATACAAAACCTGTCCTAATTTAAAGAAAACAAGTTGACAAAAAGATTGAATCCAATATTTGGTGATAAAATAGAATAACAAGAGATTTATAGGCTATTTTTTTGTAGGTCACCACAAGTGTGACTGTGCCATTTTTTTACATAATAAAAGCATTTCTCAAAACAAATTTCCTGGTTAAACATTAAAGCACACCACTGTGATAAACAGTGCAATTTTATTTTATATGGACAAAATTATGCACAAATTTTTCTCTCAAAAACAAAGTGAAAAATCAAAGACACACAAGGTCAGATAAACAAGGCCTACGATCGATCAATTCCCAAAAGAAATATAAAACCTGTCCTAGTTGACAAAAAGACTGAATCCAATATTTGGTGATGTAGCATAATGAGAGATTTATAAGCAATTTTTTTTTTCGTAGGCCGGTCATTTTTGACTGGGAATATCACAAGTGTTACAATGTCGATAAAAACCCATAAAAAAAATCCAAAAAGTATCAAAAAAAAAAAGTTGACTCCATTGGAATAACATAGACTAAGATTTTTGTGTACGGGAAAAATCTTTACTCCACAACGTGAGGTAAGTGCTGTTTTCGAATACTACTTTTGGGCACTCTAATGCATTGACAATTGATGTCTTTATAAATTATGTCTTCAAAATCACAAAAGTCAAATATATTAAATCCAAGTAAATATATAAACAACTAGGCTAAATAAATATAGACAGTGAAAAGGGTATATTTTGGCTCTTTTCAATACATGCCGATAAAGAGCTGCCTCTTGCGAGGGAAGCAGTAAGAAGATGGATGCAACCTGATAAAAGCCTCTTGTGTGACTCAGACCTTTTCAGACAGCTCTATCACATCAGTGGGTAGAGTTTCATCTGCAGAACTGATGATACATGAATTAAAACTTTATAAATGCTGTTTGAAAAGAGTTTTTATTATTTTATAAAAGCTCTGTTTGACAAGTTTTCTCAAAATGTAATTACTGCTTTCAGAATTCAGTTCAAACACTGGATAATTTAGCTGCTGATTGCACGGATTTGTTCACCAACTAGCCCCTGAACCGTGAAACTGCATTTGTTATGTGGCCATTAGTTCTACACGGCAATCATGAGCTGTTTCAAAGCAGCATTTTAAAATAGTGAATTTCAGTAGAAAAGCTGCTCTTCAATTGAACAGCTTCTGTAATTACAATAACATCCAGTGGGGGGCCTTGGAACTTTAGTGAATGTGAAACACTGAACCTCCATGTCCATATTTAGAGAGTGAGACCGAAAGAATGTGTGTGATGGAATGGGACAGAGAGAGTGAGAGAGAAAAACAGGGAAATAAATGAGAAAGCCTTGCCAAGGAGGGAGGGTGAAAGGAAGAGGACAATAATGAAAATTAAAGAGAAAAGAAAAAGTTGTGGGGGGATATGAGATGGGTTGGGTGGGTAAAGTTCCTCACACCAAGTTCCAGACAACTTCTCATCTGGATGATAAATTCAAACCCCTTTATGATTAAAAATAATATCATAATCTCAAAGACAATTCAAGCTTCTATCCTTTTGGAATTGATACGTTTTCTGCCCTCTTTTGTGAAGGAGAAGATTTAGAACAGCCTTGCCAAGGATGATTGAAGGAGATGGATGAAAATGAGTCCACATCAGTGGGTCTCAAACCACATTAACCTTCAATCTGCCAGAAGTGGACCGCTGACCAGGCCTGCGGAGGAAAAGGTGAATTTACTTGTGTGTGTGTGTGTGTGTGTGTGTAAGTTCAGCAGCTGATTTCCATGAGGTGTCCTTTAATGGACCTCAAACTGAGGGTAAGTGAGCTGTATGTGAAGACTTGCTATGCATTTAGTGCTAGTGCATGTGTTTAGCTCATAATTAGTATTGATATTCACTGGTCTCTGGTCAGTTTAACTATGAAAGCCTCCATCTAAACGAAATCTGGTTCCTGGGAGTATTTCCTGCTATTTCAGTGCAAATATTCAGGATTCATAGCCATTGATTTTCTTAGCTATATTGGCTTTAAACAAATGTGAAGAAAGCATTTTTAGGACAGTAAAAGATTCACACAGAGACTTTGTGCCTTTCCCCCCTTTTCCTCTACTGCAGAGGCAATTCAAGTTAAAAACTTGTAAAGTTTGTACAAATGTGTTTTTTATTCAGTCCTGATTTCACGTGTACATGTTGTCCATACATCTATTTGGTGTGTTTTGGAATTTGATGTTTTTAAGAGCATCTTCTCATTTACAGTATATCTCCAAAATATTCCCTGCCACAATTAGTTTTTTAATGTTGTGCCCTACGTAATCATCTTATTTTATTCTTAGTGTAAATCTTTATTGATCCTATTAGAATCCTTCAAATTATGAATTTCCTTTAGAAATTTTGGAATATGTCAACCAGAATAATTGACTGATATTTTGCATTCTTTTTTTGCAATTTTGCATGTGATTTATTTAATAAAGAACCTTGCAGCAAACACATAAATAAATAAACAAACATCCAATGACAAGCCCTGCTACCCCTCCTTTATGAAATTATAGAAAGGTCAGTGAAGTATTCACACCAGATGTCGTATGAAGAAGGAAGATTATCTAAAAGGTGTGAATAGTTTCTTCTCTCGCTGAATAGATGATTGCTATAGTTCCCAAACTATTTTATATTTCCTTTAGTTTTCTCTTCATTTATTAGTACTTTTGTTACGGCTGATGTATTTGGGTTTGAGGACATTTTTGTTGTGATGTGTATATATAATTGTGTGCAATTATGCGTTCTTTTAATTTGTAGACAATGAAGTCCACAATTCCAAGAAGAAAAACCGCTGTTATTAAAGCTTTCAGCAAAACCAGACAAAGGTATGTGTAAACACACACATACTGTGCATATTTAAACATACTCTTTTTTTTTGAGTATTTGGGCATTTCAAATTTATAAGGAATGTCAGTGTAATAATCTTTCATTTGTCATTTTCACTTTCAACTCACACACATACAAACATGCTCTCGTTATGTTATGGGTGAAAGAGGAGAAGCCTCCTTTACCCTTTATTGACTCCAAACATAAAATCCAAATGCGTTTTTTCACCCGCTGTTCCTCACTGGACTACTTTATTTGACCCTACCATATTACCACACTATATTAACCTACCATATACCCAGAAGTCGGCTAAATCTGACAAAATCCTCAAAAACCTCCTTTTGGAAACATCCACATTTTTAAAATGGTATATAGGCTAAAAATAAAGTAATTTTTTTTTTTTATTGAAAAAATGCAGAAAGTTTTCTTTTGAAATTAGGGTTAGGTTATAGAAGCAATAGAAGTCTATGGAATGTCCTCATTTAGATAGCTGAGTAAATGTGTGTGTGTGTGTATTTGATGTAGTGGAGTTAAATCTTAATGGCATATTTTATGAAGATAAATTTGTGTGTATGTGTATGTCAGAGGTTGGTTGAATCAAATATAATTGCTTGGCAATTCAAAGCTGATTTCAGGGCTCTGTCAAAAAGAACTTATATTTCAGACATTGGTCTAAACCGGCTACACGTTGCTAGTGCCTAGCCTGTCTGGTCTATACGATTCAAGAACAAATGCTATTTAAAGCATCTTTGCTGTTTAAAGCAAAGATGTCTCTCTCATTTCCCCCTCTCCCTTTCCACTGAATAGTTGAGTAGTTGCTCAAAACTGAAAATTCAAAATTCAAAACTGAATCATTTACTCTCCCCAAGTCTTTCCAAACCTGTATGAGTTACTTTCTTCTGTGGAACATGAAAATAAATATTCTAAGAAATTTCTCAGTGCTTTTTTTGTCCATACAATGGAATTCAAAACCAACATTATTCAGAATATTTTCTTTTGTGCTCCACAGAAGAAGGAAAGGCAAACACAACACAATATTAGCGCATCCTTCATGATCCGTGAAACAAAAGTGCATGAGAAAAGAGCTAGCTGTTGAATGTATTACATTTATTTTGGCAAATATTTTTTTTCCTGTTTTAAGAATAAATCTAGAGAGCTTAATGCCCACAAGTCTTATTACCTTAACACAATTTTGTTTCTGAACCACACACCCTGACTGCTTATATCCGACCAATCCCTTGGTATTGGCTAGAAGAAACACTCTGCCTTATATAGGCAGGAATGCAACAGACACACACACATAACAAGAAAGCTGGCAAAGTGCGTCATTCAGATTTCGAGCAAGAAGAGAGAGAGAGAGAGAGAAACAAAGGCAAGATGCAGAGGGAAAATTAATAAATACAACAGGGGGGAGGGAGGGGGGTCATGTAATTATTTGTGTCTAGTGTCAGAAAGCTATTAGTTATTAATCTGAAAGTTATGGAAAAGCATATAAATTATAAATATGCAAGACAAGTCTACAGGTTTTTTTTTTTCCTTTTTATCTGTAGCTGAAGCATCATGTTGTGGATGTAAGCATATGAGACAACTTTGGCATAAAAACAGGCATCCAGTGCAAATTGTGTTTGAATGCAGCATTCATATCATTGTAATTTCATATAAAACTTATTGCCTTATTGACAGAATGAATAAGTAAATTTTTCACCCCAGATATGTATATTATACTTTATAAACCAGTCTTTCTTCTGACAGTACAATGAGTTTTCTTATTGGTTTTAAAGAGCTCAGTCATTTCAAGGTCATTTAATTGCTCAGTCATTGCAATTAAAAAATACAATGGAAGATACACTTGAACCTTGAAATTTAAACAGGAACACAAATGCGGGAACAGGTGTTTTTTTCAGTAATGTAATATCTTGTTGTCGTGGCAATGAATGGAATTATTTTTGTGTCAATTAAAATGAAAGTATTGTTTTTAAGAAAGTAATGAAAATATAATTTGAATCTGAATAAAATGATTTTGAAACTGAAAAAAAATTGCAGACAAAATGTTTGACTTCGTATTTAATCCACTGCATGTTTTTCTAGCCGTTTTCTCATTTTTCTGTCGCTGATCTGTACTTACAAATGCATTACCAGAGTTTCTATTTACGCTTCTGAAGTTTTCGCTGACGATCCCAGAGTTTTCATTCGCCATTCTGGCACAAATGTCTTGCAGGGGTTAGCAGTGGCGTGTTCTCACTGGGTATTGAGTATTTGATTGACAGTTTGTTGACCTGGAAGTGAAGACGTCAGTGTTGCGTTTACATGAGTGAATGTGAGCATCTGTAAGCGGCTTCCTCTTTCATTTCAGTGATATAAAGATAGGAATTTTGTTTTTGAATTTTATCTGTTTTTTTCTGCTGCTACTACTTTGTCAACATAAGCTTTTAGGAGTGCGAGAGATCAAACGTGAGAGAAAATGAAAGTCTTGAGGTTTAATTGTACATTAACACGCTATACATAATACTGAAAATATTGCATAGTGTCCAAAGTTTTCTGAGAATATTTGTTTATTCCTGATTATTGTTCTCTATTCTTGGGTCTGATTATGTTGTGCTGTAGCAATTTAAAGAGAATACAATCATTTACATGTATATGATATATTCAGCTGTCAAGAAAGTCTTACTCCAGCCATGAAGTTTGTCAGACCTGGCCATCACACTTATCATTGTTACCATATGCACTTACACCACCACAATTAATGATCACTTAATTCTGAAGAATTCAAACAGTATGAAAATTGAACTGAAAATACAGTTGTTGTTCGTTGTTTGTTCATGTTAGTTCACAGTGCATTAACTAATGTTAACAAGATTTTAATAAAGTATTGGTAAATGTTGAAATTAACATTAACAAAGATTAATAAATGCTGTATAAGCGCAGTTCATTATTAGTTCATGTTAACTAATATAGTTAACCAATGTTAACTAATGAACCTTATTCTAGTGTTACCTGAAAATTACAATTGTGGCTTGCTGTCAGACGGTATACATCTCAAAGGGCATTTCAGAACATATTCCACACAAATAATATTCCTGTTGCCATCTTTTATTAATCATTATGATAATTTTATTTAGTTAATTTATTTAGTTAACATTATCATAACATTTATAATTAGAAATACATTTTTAACAATCATCAACAGTTTCAATTGTGACTTTTATAATAATATAACTTTTTTTTTATAATAACCTGGAATCTGACAGCCTGAACACTTTATAATCTGCTCTCCCACCTTATGTCACTCTATGATTTAAGAGTGAGCTCCACATATGTTTTCAAAATAGACCATCTCTGAGTGGATCCTGAAAAAAAGCTTAATAGTTTCTGCAGGTGTCCAAAGAATCCAGTGGCATCCTCTGAAGCTTTTTCAGCATCTGCCAGAACGAGGTTTAATGTGTGTGCCCTGCATGGGACAAACAGGGCTCTTGGGTTCTTTTCCATCCGCCTGGCTTGTATTCATATTCGAACAACTGTCATATGACTGACCTCGACAATCCATGAAGTCAATCTGAAGGTCCTTCAGTCTGTTTAGGATTACCATAGACCGATTTTTGCCAGTTGTCTCTTCCACAACCATTAATCCCAGAAAATATATTTTTATTTCTGGCTCTGGCTGTACTTCCATAATGCGTAGAATGATAGACATCTGTTCCAGGTGGCTAATGTCTGGTGTGCAATCAAGGATGATAGTTTGCAACAATTTCTTTGGTTGGTTGACTACTTATCAGATTCAGTAGCTCATTTTGTATATCTTTCCCCAAGTAGTGTGTGTGTGTGCTTCCATCTTTGATTTTAACTAAGTGCTCTTGCATGACTGGATCAAACTTTGCCAGGAACTCCACTTCCTTTAGAAAATGACCATTATCAGAAACACTGAGTTTGTCTGTGGATCCCCTAAATACAAGATTCCTTTCGGCAAGAGACTGTAAAATTGCTAACAGTCTTGTGAGAACATTTCGCCACCTCTATCTTTCTTCTTCCAAAAGGGTTATCTGTATCTGGTCTATGGTTTGACCACAACTCTAATTCCCTTCTCTTCTGCATGGTGCCTATATGCTGAGAACTGTTCTCATGGCTGTGCAGGATGGTGTGGATATTCTTCCAGTCTTTTAATCCTCCTTTATTGAGCTTTATTACTTGGGTAGAGAAAAGTTTGCAGCTGTAGCAAAAGACTGCATCATTCACTTCTGAATATAACAACCATGATCTTCTGACTCTTTCACCATTAGGCATTTTTATATAAAACAGACTGTGTGAAAAGGCTTGTCCATCTTTATTTTTTGGAAAAACACAACTTATTCTGACTTGAAATGGTCCTCTTCGCACTGCCTCTGCTCTGTAACAATTGCAAAATTGTGTCAGCTCCTTGATCCACAAGGCTGAATCAACAGGTTGAGCTTCGGGTACTTTCCTTCCTATTTCCCTTTTTGTTGATGGTCCAGGTGTGGCATTTGTATGCTTAAAACGGCATACTTATTTTCGATGAATATTGCAACAATATGATTTGAAAAAAAAAAAAAAAATTAATTATAGAGCAGCATCAGCGTTTTATAACATATGCAGACAGTTGGGGTACTGTTTTGAAACATAATAAACAATGCCCTAGTATAGTGTTTTTGCTCTTTGACTGACAATTTTTTTTATTAGTGTTTTGTTAGTCAGCTCCTGACTAGGGCTGGGAATCGATTCCAAAAAGAATTGATTCCTTGATTCTGAGGCGTTAGGAATCTAGAGTGGATTCTAAAAGTTATAATCGAGTCCATCAAGGAGAATCGACTGCTCTTTAAGTTTGCCTTGAACAGACTTTAAAAAGCCCTAATTATCTAATAATGACTGGAAGTCCAATTCATTTCCGTGAACAAATTCTGTCAGGCGGTTCGTGAACCAGTTAAAAAAAAAAGGATTAAAAATGATCTACAGTGCTCACACTCTTTTGAACTCAGAATAATCATCAAACGATTTATCTCAAAATGACGCTGGTGCTGATCATCAGAACGAGGCTGTTGATTTTTTACGATCACTCCAAAGAGATACCTGCATCATGAGCTGCAGTTTCTTTGCGTGCCTATGCTGAGGGATAGGTTATTTCCATCAGATTGTTATGCAAAAGAAACCTCTGTGGCGTGATACAAGACTACACTGTGTAATTATCCTACTTATTACATGGCTAATTTCCAAAAATGGAAATAACTGAACACAAAATATTAATCTGACATATTTTTATTATCTCCAAATGTCTGGCAATGCCCACTTGAACAGTTTGTTATCAGTTGTATCGGATGTAAAATTAAGATATTTTTGAGCTTTCTGACCTCTGATATACTGCAATGTAAGTACCACTTTCAAGGCCCAAAAATGAAATAAAGACATCGTTAAAATAGTCAAATATTCCAGAAAGCTCATGGATTTCATCAAAAATATCTTGATTTGTGTTCTGAAGATGAACAAAGGTCTCACGGGTTTGGAACGACATGAGGGTGAGTAATTAATGACAGAATTTTTATTTTTTGGTGAACTAACCATTTAAGTAGCTAATACTATATCAATCAGAATATTTCAAATCATAAATACTGAGCAATAAATTAACATATTAGATTGATTTCTGAAGAGTCATATGACTCTGAAAACTGGAGTAATGCTGCTGAAAATTGAGCGTTACTAGCACAGCAATTCATTAGTTAAATAAAAATATGTCGTAAATAATACGAAAAATAATATGGAAATGTTTTGCTCTATAAAGGGGGGCCCAGCAGAAAAGGCTTGGGAACCTCTGCACTACAAGATAATCAGGATGATTTTGTGCCCAGTTATCCCCTTATGACAATCCTAGATGAAGTCCCGATTATCATGGTGGTTCTACAGATTATCTTATTACTCTAATGAGAGTTTGTTGACATGTAGTTGCAGAGTTACTTATAGTTTGTAGAATGTCTAAGTGGACCATCAAAATAAAGCATAACCTTCATCTTCAATTTTGAGGCCACACATTGAGGCCTCCCCCTGTTATTCTCATGCGGGTCAGAGAGATTGAAGTTTTTCCCTTGCTGAGTGAAGATGTGTGTGTTTGTGTGTGTGTGTGTGTGTGTGTGTGTGTGTGTGTGTTTGTACTTGTTTTGGCTATACTTGTGGGAACCAAATGTCCTCACTTATACTGTGAAATACTTTCTCAACCCACTAGTGAGGACATGTGACTGGTGCTCACAAGATAAAAAGGCTTATAAATCAGCCAAAATAGGTTTTCATTTAAATGTAATGTTTTGTTAATGTTATTTTAAATATTATGTTATCTGAACAACATTAAAAGATTTTTTTTACAGTGTGGTAATTAATGAAATTGAAAATGAATGTTACTCATCTCAATTGTGATTTTAACCCGCTCACTCTTCTACAGCGATGAGTATGGGGCATGTAATGTATCCCAAAATGCAGTGTTGTTGATGGAAGCCCATGCTCACCTTACCATCGGCTTGCAGTCAAGAGAGAGGCTTCTGCTGCTTTTCACAGATTCGCTTATCATCGCCAAGACTAAGTATGTTAATATCTCAGTGGGTGCGAGAATCTGTATTAAAATGTACAAAATATAAGACATCTGTCTCTCTAAAAGTACACGTGTGCATTGTGTGTGTTATGTTACAGGTCTCTGTATCTAAAGCTGAAGGCACGTGTTAGCCTCTCAGACATATGGCTGGCATCCTGTGTTCATTGCATCACAGACAAGAAGCTTACCTCCAAAAACTCATTTGTGATTGGCTGGCCGACCACCAACTATGCAATCAGTTTCAGGTAGTACATGGGCAAATTGAACCAGACTGATATGATCATTGTATGTAATTCAAACAAATAGCACTTAAGAACTGTTATGTTTATGGGATTTTTACATCTTGAGATGAAGCAGCAGTCCTTAAAAGAGAACTGTTGTGGAGTGGAAGAACATTGAATAGTGGATGTGTTAATGCTTTAGGCATTTCAAGTGTTCTGAGGAAAAGAATTAAATTGAGATCCACCCACACTGCTGCTACTGACTTGATCATAGACCACTGTGTGTTAAGGCGACAGAAAATATTATTTTCCTGCAGCTCTTAAATTCTCATGGAAAGTTCACATTATTTTGTTACACTCACACTCTTACACTCACACACTCTTTTCCAAGCTCAACTTGGCACTCTCTCCTTCACAGTGCTGATTCTACTCCTTATTAACCTGATTATTAAGTCCTTCAATTGACATTTATAAAAGTAGGTCAGAACCCATGAACTGGAAAACACATAATATGCTGCAAACTAGAGGATAAACACTGAGAATGCTATTGGTTATGCAATATCACAGAGAGTGAGGTAATGACCTTTTCATTGTTCCTCTAATGTATTGCATGATAAATACTATATATGGCAAAGTCACATATGGTGTAGTAATAAAAGGAAGTTGGTGACAGATTTTCCTTTTTTTTTTTTAAATAACATTCGAACGCCTGTCAGCATGTTAATTATAAAGCTACTGTAAAAATGTGAAAAATATCGGGCAGAAAATATATAAGAGAAAGGTTTTTAAGAAAGTCTCAGCTCAAATTGTGAAAGAATGGTTGGCTGTAACAGTGTATATGGGCAGGCAGACGAAGACACAAAAGAGTAAGTTTACTTATGATATAATCCAAACAGGAAGCAGGTTAACACACACTGAGTATAACAGTGACCTGGACAAGGAGTGCAGAAAAGTGAACAACTTAAGTCCAAACACAAATGTGGATAATAGAACACAGCTGACATGATAATGACGGTAACCAAGGAGATAGATGAGTGGTGGAAATCTGAACATGTGACAATTGAAAACTAACTGAAAGTCCATGAAACTGAAACTACCTGAAGATGACTGTTACATTACGCCCCCCTCCGGCAAGGAGTGACCTCTCGCTATAATGAAAAAGTGGCATAGAGAAGGATGGAGGGGGCTTGGGAGGAGGATGTGCCCATATGTCTGTGGCATAGGTGGAGTGACGACTGACAAAGGGGGAGCCAGTGGGACGAGGGAACCCAGTGGAGCCACAAGGTTGAGGGTCTGTGGTTGAGCCGAAGGTGGGTCAGCGCTGTCTTTAAACAGCGAAGAATTATTAGATACTGGGTGGGCTAGGGTGGGAGTCGATCCTTCCTCACTGGCATCCAGCAGCCAGTCCTCAGTTCCCATTCCCTCAGCCACTGATGTCACGGGCTCACACCCCTCGTCAGACTCGCCCGCGGGCTGCACTTCCTGGGCGATGGTGAACTCCATTTGGCCTCAGGCTCTGGCTCATACATCATGGCTAGTGGTCCCTCGATGTCTGCAGAGGGCTCTCACGCATTCTCCGTGGTCGAAGGTGGTAATTTTGTCTCTAGGTCTGGCTGTTTTCTGAATCGGGACCATATGCTCTCAAGACACTTCACAAATGCCTCCCTTGAATTCAGTCAGGTGGTGTTTGGGAGGTTTATGGGGTTGTGAAAGTTTTCCCTGATCCAGAACAGGGCAAACAGCGTTCCAATCCATTTCTTGGGGTCTGGTCATCTGTAACAGTATATTCAGGCAGGCAGACGTAGACACAGAAGAGTAAGGTTCCAACATAAAGTTTATTTATCATATAATCCTGACAATCCAAACAGGAAGCAGGTTAGCAACAACTGAGTATAACTCTGACCAGACAAGGAGTGCAGGAGAGGGAACAACTTAAGTTGCAAACATAAACAAGGGTAATAGAACAGAGCTGAAACAAATGAACTAATAATGACAGTAACCAATGAGATAGATGAGTGGCGGGAATCTGAACATGTGACAATTGAAAACAAACTGAAAGTCCATGAACCCGAAACAAATTGACGATAACTATCAAATTCATTGAAAGTCTTAGGGATGTGCTGGAGTAGACTTCACAGAGTGTTTGGCTCTTGCATTGTCCATACAACCATTCTTTCACAATTTGAGCCTGATGAAGCTTGACATTGTCATCCTGGAATATGGCCATGATGTATCTTTCTAAATAGTTGTTTAAGAAATGAAACGCTTAGGGTTAGGAGAACTGTTACCAAACATATAACATTCTAGATACATAATCAGTGATCACTGCAGTAATGATTCAGTCATAGACTCTTAAGCACTTGCCTATTTAAATCCAAACAGCGACTTAATTTATTTTATTTTTTTGCCGGGCAGTGTATTTACCTTCTCAGCTTGTGGAAAAGCTGCTTGTGATGAGCTTTGATTAATCATGTGACTTTCTCATCACCACTTTTTGGTAGTTGTCAGTGTATTACAAGGTACAAAAAAAGAGTACTTCAATAAGTTTGTATGTTAACATTACATCAATTAATGAAATTAGTTTTTTACAGTAAATTTAAGTAAATTATCTGTAAAATATAATGTTGCTACTGCCAATGTTCTGCCAATCACAGCTGCAGTTTTTTTACTGTAAATTTCACGGATTTGAAATTCAGTGAATGCATTTCTTAAAATGATCTTTTAATATAAATTAAATGCTCTCCAATGAAGATATTTGGAACAGTAATTTTGAAATTGTCTAAGCCTGGGGACTGAATTTCGAGGCACACAACGGATCCACAAATTCACACATGGGGTGAATTCCAAAGAGTTTTCCAAACGTTTTTGGGCGCTTGAAGTGCACACCGGGAAGGGGTCGCCATTTGTAAGAGCGTTCCAAACAAAAGTAAACACCAGAATCCTTTCACGAAGGGAACTTCAGTTTTCATGATCAACAGATCAGACGAGATCTGTTAGCGAGGGGTACAGACAATGGTCACTTTGAGGAAGTGAATTTAATAGTAGATATATAAAATTGAGAAATCATATAATTTGTTTGTATGGCAGTATGATTTAATAAATGAAAAAATGCACATTTTATGTTGCCCTTAATTTATTAAAAAAATTATTGAAATATAACCTTGAAACTTTGTTTTAAGATAATTACTAATCATTCAAAATTATTTGCATAGCACATTTCAAAATAAATATTGGTCTCAAAGCATTTCTTGTAAATTTTGTATATTATAGATGTACTTATATTTGACCTCTCTAACTCGAGAGCCCGAGTGAATCACGCTAGTTACAGCACTGTATGTGTTGTAATGAAATAGTACACGCTAGAACACATTTCTAAAAGAGAAAATGTAATGAAAGGTGATATTCTGAAATACTTTGCAGAAAAAAGTCTATGACTACTTGGAACTGGAGAGACTAGCTGCAGGGGAGAGAGAACGGTGCTTTCAAAAGCAAATTGCCAAACATCAAGCAGGATCATGCTTGCTTGCTTCTGCTTTTAGAGCTGTATAAGAGGAGTGCTGCTTTTTGCCTAATGGTACAGTACAGTACTTGAATAGTTTCTCCAGGTTTGATCTGGTCTGTGGCATTTTGTTGTGTACTGTTTGATTTTATCTTACACTCTAAAAAAATGCTGGGTTAAAAACTGGACAAACGCAGCAATTGGGTTGTTTTAACCCAGTGAATGGAGTAAATGTTTGCCCAACATGCTGGATAGTTTTGTTTAATTCAACTAGTTTTAGAAATGACTCTATTACTTGCTTAAAATGAACCTAAAGCATGTTGGAAGTTAACATTTATTAATACGTTTAATAAATGAACATGTATTAATAAGTTTAATGAATAATTAAACAATAAACATTTATTAAGTTTCTATCCTATTTTGGGTTCATTTTAAGCCAGCCAAATAGTAATTTTTAAACAATATTTGGGTTAAATAAAACTGCCAGGTTTGTCCATTTTCTACCCAATTTTGTTTGTTTTAAGGGTTGTCATTTTTTAGAGTGTGGTTTTAACAATTAGCTGTTCACCATATGTAATAGGCTGGGATGATGTTGATATTTGTTATGATTATTGTCTGCATTCATTTCTTAATCAAAAACAATCTATTATGAAGTACACTCCTTAATATCAGAACTCAATGCAGTTTATTATTCGTATTATTATTTAGATCTACATCTATCTGAAAATCTAATTAGCATTTAAATGTTGGGGCATGGAAAATTGAAACTAAATCTATAATTTTCTCTCTTTTTCTCTCTGCCCATCCTCCTAAACCAAAGCTCATCAGAAACAAAGGAGAGATGGTTACATGCTCTTCAGTGGTAAGGAAATTTAAAAAATCGAAGACTTACATCAATAACATCAATTTCTGAAAGTGCAAGTTTTTATTCCAAATCTGAGGCATTCCTGCAGTGATATTTTGTCTATTTTATTGAATGTTCCATGCCTTTGTATTTGTGATTTTCTTGCTTTCCCATTTGAAGTGATTTGCTTGTAATATTGTTTTATTCTTTAGGCACACCTGCAGAGCCAGGCAAAGAGTCTTGCCAAATGCTATTCTTCTCTATGTCCTACTAATCTGCCACCCTGAGGAGAACAGCTCAGCGGTACACAAAAACTTTTTGGTTTAATTTGGAGCCAAATCACACCCAGCCCTCAGGGAACTAAATTTGCGTCTCTGTTAATAAGCTAACTCAATTTGTACTGTGTCCTGAAGCTTGTTTTTGATAGTCAGTACTGTTGTCTGTTTTCATGCTATTGGCTGTTAAGACCGTTGCTGTGGCAGTGGACGTGAGCACTACCGCAGAAAATGTGGTTCAATATATCATGCAGCAATGCAAACTACTGGTAAGTGATCCTTAACAGCTTCCTGTTGTTAATATGGTGTAATACACCAGTATTTTTGCGCATTAGCTATTTACCCTCTTTAAAGCACAGTCGAGTGTTCCAAATGAGAGAGCCACATGCTTTTTCTTTGCACCCAATATGAGCTTGCATTTTGGTGGATATGACTACCTGCCCTTCTGAAGCAGAGTGCTTCTATAATGTTGTGTAAATTTTTTTGTTGCTTTCTGATGACCAGTAACTCAACATTGTGCCAAGTTTGTCCACTGGCATTTCCTGTTTGATAAGTCACTTCCTCTTTCCTGTCTCCATCCAAAACATGACCACTTCCTGTGTGTAGGGTGAAGTCTCAGACTACCAGCTGTGTGTGAACTATGAAAAAGAAGAGGAAACATACCCCCTTATTGGTGATGAGACACACATACACAAACACACACGTTTGCTTAGCTATCTAAATGGGTACACTGAATAGCCTTTTAGTGTATTCATGTAGTTATAAATACCTAACCCTCACAGAAAAACAAAACAAAAAAAAACTCTCGTCTCCCAAAACCTCATTTTGGGGACATTCTCATTTGAGGTTTTGGGAGACGAGAGTTTGTCAGGTTTAGCTCACTTATACAAAACAAATGAACATATATATTTTTTTAATGTTTTAATTAAATGTGAGCACATGGTAGATCAGGGGTGTCAAACTAATTTTCATTTTTTCCAGAATAGAAAACATACTCCCTTGTTCCCATTTTTAAAATTTGTTCTCATGCAGGCAGCATTTATGACACACTGTGGAGTCAAAATGCCTCTTTAATATCAGAGAAAACACATGGGGGCATATGGAATTCACAAATTTCACCAGAGGGCTTTAGATGACATTAAGAAATGATAATAAGGGAATATTTTTCAAACAACAAGATTGAGAAGAAAAAGAGAAAACTGATCTTGGGGGGAAAATTTAATATGTTGTATAAAGCCATGTAAACCAAACATTACCACCAAGTTTGACCTAAAAAAAACTGATTGGTTCAGTTTAATTACAAGACATGCTTCTCAGGCAAACTCATCATCAAATTAATATATCATCATAGTTGGGCAAATTACAGTTGCCATTCAGCACCGTTTCAGTATAGGAATCTTGTTCAGGAATGTTCCTGATCTGTTCAATTGTGAGGGCCTCTCCCATGTGCAAAGGGGTAATTTAAAAAAAAAGTTTTAACAGGGGTGTGTAGACTTTTTTATATCGACTGTTTCTATTTAGAGTTTGTTTAGACAGACTTTGCTTTTCTAGTTAATAACTACAGTTTTGTGAAACTCACTTTTTTGACATTCACTATTTACTTCTAATATTTTTCTGTGAACCTCTCTGATGTTCAAAAAATATTCACAAACTTCAAAGTGGGAGAAGTTTTGTAACTAGGTTACAAACTGTGTCTGTTACAAATCTAATTCAACTGCTTGTAAATGTAATTAATAATTAAAAGAAACCTATCATATCCAAGATGCAAGATATTCAAAGAGAATTTCTGTAAAATCTTATATTATGGTTTTTTTTTTTTATTAGACCTGAGACTGGTCATTCCTTACATAGGACAAGTTATTCATAGAACCTAGGATTTAGAAATGCATGTTTTATTATTCATTCTGGTGGGACTTTAAAAGCTCTGAGTTTTGATGAAACTCTTTTTTTTCTTCACTTATGTGTGGAATTTTGTGACAGATTTTGCACTAGTGTAAGAGAAATCTAGCTAATAAATATTTTTAAGGTCAAAAGAGGACTGTATTTTACTCTCACTTTTTTGTAATCAGAGATAGACATATCCAGAATGAAATATTTTAGCAATGAAGTAAACACAACAATATGCTTTTTGGCCCCTGCTTTGTTCGTTGAGAATGAAATTTCTTGCAAGATAAACACCCATTACCTATCTTAATTTTTGTCTCTTCTAGGCCATGAGCTACCATTCTTCATCCTGCATCATTCCCTGAGAAGTCAACAAGACCATATGCACATGCCCAGTGAGCCCCAGCAGGAAGCATTTAGTTCTGCCCAACAGACAGAGGTCTCTTCCAAGACCCCTAACTTTACACTAAAAACCAGATCACGCACTCCTAGTGGTGAGTGCACTTGACTGAGTATCAGTCTTGACTACATTTTTGAATAAGTATATGTACTCTTTACTCCAATACATTTTTCGATGAGTAATGCAATTACTCGTTACATTTTGCATGGCACCTAACTTTTTTCTGCAGCAGTTTATTTCTGCTAAAAAGATATCGCCATTGACAGGGTTTTGAAAGTACATTGTTCGTTTTGCCCATACTCACCCATTTTTGTCAACATGGAGACTTTACGTGAATGTGAGAGCATTAACAGGTAGTTCCTGAATCGCAGGTGTTTTATATTTGAGATGAGGACATAGCTGCAGCCAGTCATGAGGCCGAAACCAGCACGTCCAATGCAAGAGGGCTTTGACTATTTCATTTCACTTAATGCTATTTTATTTATCCATTATATTGTAGAGAACGTTTTGAAGGATACTGGTTTATTTATGCCCTTTTTAAGCATTTGCACTTAACTGAGATTTGAGTGTTTGTAGACATGTCAGAGCAGGGGTCACCGACACGGTGCCCGCGGGCACCAGGCCGCCCCCAAGGACCACATGAGTCGCCCGCAGGCCTGTTCTAAAAATAGCACTTGTGAGCTGCGTCTGAAATTAAATTTTATTCTGTTGCTATTCTTTTTTTAATCACAATTGCATTTATATATATTTAAAAATGACAATATCTTAAAAATATGTTCATTATACATGAGTTTAGATAAGTTTAAGTGAACTCTGACCTAAACCCGTTCAAAAGTATTTTGCGCGAGACAAAACCAGTGCTCGTGGAGAGTAAGCTAGCGGGCGCGTGTGAAACCCTCCCAACCCGGGCCTTCTCTCTACCCGCTCCGAGCGGGCCTAGAACCCGGGTCTTCGGGTGTGGGAGTCGGACGCTCTACCAAGGAGGCAAAAGGCTGCAACCTCTAGCGTCTGTCGCTAGAGCGTCTCTTGAGGTCAGAGGAGTGAGGTTTTACCTGCACAGCAACTACTAGCTGGCCTCTGCTACACGTGCGCAATGAAAATGGTAGCTGAATGCAGTTTCTTGCCCCAAAAACATGGCAGAAAAAAGGAAGAAAACTTATCACTTTCACAATAATTTATTTAAAAATATGTAAGTTGATTTTTCTAACATTACATAATTGATAACTTTTTGAAACAACTTAGTTCATGATTTGTTAAAAGGGTTTGTCAGTGCCAAGTGAAAATGGGACATTTTTCCTATGAAATGTAGGGATGTAAGTCATCATCTAAAAATGTAACAATTACTGAGATTAAAGTGCTGAATATTGATATCTGTTTCTTTACTTATTTTCATTGTTGCTAATTATTGTGAGAAATCATTTACTTGATTAGTCTCTTCACATAGATGAGTATTATTAATATTGTAAAACTAAAGGCAAACTGAGCAAATTTGTTATTTCAGAAGAGCGTATCAAACTGGTAGCCCTTCATGTTTTAGAGGCTGTCGTGCTGACCTTGATTTATAGCAATTTTAAGGTGTTTAGTTCTATTTTGATTTTAGAAAATAAATGTGATTGCTCTTCTAACATCAACTTTTTCATGCCAATTTTCACTGATATGTCTCTTAGTTGTTGAGGACTAGTGCATTTTTGAGCATTGTAAGAGTAGTGGCTTCTCTGAGGTTCTGTTCTTATGGGGTTCTCCACAGTATGTGGCTGTCCAGAGGTCAATAGTTAAACAATTTCTTACATTTAAATTGTAAAATTGATTTTTTTACTGCATTTTCTCCATTGAAAGAGAATGTGCAATTCTGTAGAATGAAAATTAAAAAAAGTAATCGGATTCGTAACTCGCGTTACTTGTAATGTGTTACCCCAGTGCTGCTTATTGATAGCTGAAGCCTAAATGTTTCATAAATTAGAAGGAGGAATCATTTGACACTGAAGACTGGAGTAATGATACTGAAAATTCAGCTTTGCCATGACAAGAGTACATAACATTTTAAATATAGGAAAATATAAAACAGTAGAAAGTAGTTATTTTAAGTTAATATTTAAGTGATAATATTTTCCTAATATTACTATATTTTATTTTTAAATAAATGTATCCTTTTTGAGCATAAGAAACATCTTTCAATAACAACAAACATTCTTACAGATCTCAATCTTTTGAACAGTAGTCAGTTGTAGGTGGATCCCATCGCATAGAAGAGTTAAAATTCCAGCGTTCAGAGTTTCGGGCAAAAAATATTTCGATAGACCTAGTGTTTTTTTTATTTTTAAAATATTTTGTTTTCCCATGCACATTACTCTATGTAGTGTGACAACATACCCACTCACAAAAAAGTCTGTTTGTGTAAATGAAATATTCACTGTTGGAAAATGTTTGACTTTTCCCAGTATTCTGCAAGTAATGATGGCTGCACCTAGAGCTACTATTAAAGTTCATACTGAACTCCACTACTCATGGCCATAGTCTGATATGCTTGAATATTTACTCTAACAGTCCGTGTCCTGTTTCTCATAAAATGCAGATCCCAGTGGCACAAAGCAGAAAGGATGTTCACGTCCTAGATTGTTTATAGTACAGCCTGAGCTAGAGTCAAAGAAGAGAACACAAGCACAGTGTTGTACAGCACAAGGTTTACTGGAACCTTGACAGACCTGTTTGGACAGTAGGCGAACTCGTCCACCTTCACAGTCCACCTTTAGAGAGGTGGTGGAATCCTTTTTTTCTAGAACACACTCAAAAGTTTCCATGATCACAGATGAAAAGAGTTTGTTAAGCCAGATGGTTGTTAATGTCTCACTACCTGTGCTTATAGCTGACTGCTTCTTTAGTCTTTATAAAAAGAACTTTAATTAATTTAACATCCACATGCACTCTACTGTGCTCTTGTGCGTTAGCTCTGAGAAAAATATCTTCAGGATTTTTCACATCCTAGAAAGCCATAGATGAGGAGCTGAGGTCAAGGAAGGGTATTTTGTTAATATACTCTGTATGCTTTGTCTCTGTATTTCTAAGCATGTTTACGCATATAAAAGCAGTGACATTTTCCCTTATGTAGCAAACTTGTTTCTAATTTTTTCATAAGTTTTATTAGACTTATGAAAAGTTATATTTGAAATAGATTTCCTATTATTATTATTATTATTATTATAACATATCGTATCCATAACCACTGTGCAAGTGTTACTCTTTGCAGTTCTAGGGTGATTATGTGTGTCCAGTTATTGTAATGAACCTTTCTGGATATGATTACAGCTCCTCATACTAGTCTTTGACTTTTAGCAATGCTACCTGTTCATTTAAAGACGTTTTATTGTTCGCTAACGCAGAGCTGCTTCATTTTCTGCATTAATTGTATTTCTACAGCTTCAAAATTACAGTACACAAATAGATTGTGAAGAGAAGGGGAAGAGATTAAAATGAGAACAGTTAACATTTCATTTAGTTGAAGATTTTTCAGCACTAAAATAATTCAATAAATACCACTTACACTGTAAAACAAATTTGAATTTGCACAGTTAAATTGTACAAATTCGTTCAACTATGTAAGCTTAACTTATTTGTATTAAGTCTTATTTACTAGTAAATTAAAAGTGTTTCTTTCTTATTTACTTATTATTACTATTCTTACTTATATTGACAGAATCTTATTTTTAGGAGAGATCAACCCCCTTAAATATTTGATGATTCATTATAATATGATGTTTATGATTTAAGTGATAGCAATTCGATTTTCATAGACCATAAGTCAACATGAAATGTAAATTAGTTAGTGATTTAGTGAGAAAGTAGGTCTACTTTTAGAATCAACTTAATGTCACTTCTCTTCTTTTGAAGCCACAAACAGTGATTTCTTATTGCTTTGCTGCATCAACAAGAGAATTATAGTAAAATAATTGAAGTTCCAAGTGCCCAATCAAAGGGAACACTAATCACCATAATGCTGGCTAAACCATTTTATGAAATCAACATCAGTTTATGAAGTCAACTTGTATGATGTTCTGTCTGTAAATGTTTGTATCCGCCAGGATACATGGCCACTTTGGAGGTATAAATTCATTGAAAAAAGAATGCTTGTTCGGCAGTGCATATTACAACATTTAATAACATTTAAAATATTTATTCTCTTTTAACTTTAACTAAATATTCTTTGTAAAATTCTGTTGAACAATGAGTATAATGCCTATTTATGAGTATATTAGCCTACGGCAAATTTCTAGAGCCAATAAAGAGCTTTAAAAGAGGAGCACTCAGTGTACTCACATGGGTTGCAGCCTATTATGATATCTTTGTCACGGGTCAGGGTGTGTCATCGGTCAAGTCTTCCTAATAAACTTTTCACGTCTGTTCACTGCATTTGAGTCCTCCGTTAATCTGACATCCCTGACAATCTTCCTTTGAGAGTGGCTTATTCATGCCCTTTTCATCTCTCATGAAACTACTTCCAATCCCTCGATGCTCACCAAAAATATCTCACAACAGTGACAACAGTGGATATGACTGGATAACTGGGCTAACTAGCGGACCAATTTCATTGCACAGCATCTCAAAATTTGGTTTGATCATTCTGAATTGCCTAAGCCAAAGTTTGTCAACAGAATGGGTTGGTTTAATTCCCTCCCAGAATTGGCTCATTGGATTGCATTTCCAAACACCAGGCATCCGAACGCAAGATAACATGACAGCGTTTATTGCATTTCATCTGCCGGCTCTGAGATGCAAGTCATTTATGATGTAGGAAAACAGAGCTACAGTGGCTTCCGTCAGCAACTTCCATTTTCATTACAGAAATTTCGCACCAATTTCCCAGGAGGTAACAACTTGGGATGGAAATGCAAATGTTTTAGAAATATTCCCAATTTGCACATAAGTTAAGTCCACAACTTTGGATAGAAACAGCAACATTAATGCTGTGAGGGGACTTTTACCAGAAAATTTTCGTTTTTTATTAAAGTCTGATTGGTCTTTTGTGTGTTGTTGACTGACAGGTGCTTTGCTGAAACACAAAAGAAAGAGGTCTCTGATTGATTGGGCTCTGAGGAGGGGGCACTTTAACCAATCTGATGGCCAGTCCGACCCACAAACTGCCTCTCACAAGCTATTTGGTCAGTCTCTTTCTTCCATTTGTCCTGATGGAAACCTGCCCAAGCCAATAATGGTAAGGATATCACTTTGGTCTGGACCTGTTTTGCTGTATTTATTCTGCTGGATTGAAAACTATAATAATATATAATTATTATACGTAATAATATATAATAATAATAATAAGACCGATGTTGTCAAACTGTACAGTGTTGTGGCCAATTATAAAGCTGGCATCACAATTTTCAATTTCAACTCTAGACACAATAATAAGGTCTACACATTTAAAAAAAAAAAAAAAAATGTTATTATTATTGTGTTTGCCTTACAATTTTGTGAGTGCCATTTTGAGTGCCATGCGTGATTTTCTAATGAAAGTTGTAGCAGAGGCCTTGTTTTCTGGCTGGACTCAGAAACGCATGGTATATATTGTAATGTCAATAAGGAATCCAGAAAATAGTTTAATCACAATCTCAATTTATTTATAAAGCACAATAAAACAACAGTAGGCAACCATTGAGCTGAACATTATCAGTTAAAAATCTAGAATACATATAACATTGAGTAAAACATAACATAAACACTGAAGCTTAGACTAGCCCCATTTTACTCAGAGATACATAAATTGTGAATTATGAAAATGAAAAAGTATTTTTAATTTACATTGAAAAAAGCGTGCGGAAAATACTATTTTGTGAGAATCATCATCAAACTGAATCCTGAACTAGATAAAACAATCATTTTTATTTCAAATATGTTTCAAGCCTTCAAAATATGTTTTAAGTCTTATTATGTTTTCCTTCCACTTTTTTTGCTTTAAGAGAAGTGCCATGGGATTTTCAATGACCACAAAGAGTCAGGCCCTTGGTTTAATGTCTCATCTGAAAGAAGGTTGATTAACAATTTTGTCTCTGTGTGTTTGTATGTGTGTGGACACAGGACCTGCTTTATTTGCTGTTCTGTGAGGGTCCAGAGACCCGTGGAATCTTTCGTCGTTCAGCAAATGCCAAAAACTGTAGGATCCTGAAGGAGCGAATGAATTCTGGGCAAAGTATTTCACTGCATGAACAATCAGTGTTCGTCGCTGCATCTCTAATTACAGTGAGAACACAGTCATTTCAATTCAACAGTGAGATACTCTGAATAAAAATTCACACAGATCATACCTCATCAACATTCACAACCTCATTCTACATTCTAAATCTAAATTCTCATAATCAAAGGCTTGAGCATAAGAATTTTACTCTGTTCAGCCTTTTCATTTTTTATTAAAGTGTATGTGTGTTTGTGTGTGTGTGCGTGTATGTGTATGTAGGAGTTCTTACGGAAGCTACCTGGTGGTGTTTTGTGCTGTGACTTGTATGATGACTGGATGGAAGTGCTGCAGAGTGAGGGTCAACAGGATAGACTTAACAAAGTCAGAAGGTGACAACACATATGCTTTCACATGAACACACTTGTTTGAAGAAAGTGTATGGACTAAGAATGTGCTCCCACCTGGTATTAAGATTTTTGATTGATCTATTACTAAAACAATTGTTTTAAATATTAGTAATGGTTTATTTATATAACACCTTTTTAGAACCCAAGGCTGATTTACAAAAGCAAAGACATTACAACATAGAGCATAGATACCCAGCATGGTTTCATATTTTATCCAAAGGTATTTGGACACCCTAACCCTAACCCTAACCCTAACATTTACAGGTACAAAATCAAGCTTTATTGTAAATTTTTACATTGAGATGCTGAAACATATAATATGGACTTTATGGAATTTAGAGAATGTCACGAGTTAAGTTTGTTTTCATCCACTCTTTCACTCCATGGCTGCCATCGAGTGGCGGATAGCATGGGCTGTCTCTTTGGTGGCATGGAGTGAAAGATCGGTAGTCCGACGCAGCTCTTTAATAGCGTTGGGTCTTGTTGAGGTCCCAAAGCAGGTCAGCCTGACATGCTTGAAGCACAGCTATAGTATGTAGGCAAGTGTCAACTTGACCTGCTGCATATATGCACCAGAAAGATGTAGTACGAACTAGCTTGGTGAGTAACGTCTGGGTTTTTAGAGATGACCCAGTATCAGGGGAGAGATAGGCAGCAAGCATCTCTTAACCCTGGGCATCATCCCATAGCCATTCTCTTTAAGTCCCATGTTTGACGAATAATAAAGACCAATGGGACTCAATATGCAGGAAGAGAACGGCTTCCTCTAGGATCTCGACACCTCTGTGTTGAGATCTGGGAAAAATGGCAAACCCAGACATGGAGGTCATTTGAATCTAGTTTACTTCTCTTCAGTGCTTCCTGCTTCTCAACCGGACACTCTGTATTTAATTTTGCCATGGTATGACTTACAACCTCCGTCAGCTCCTCATATAGCAGGGACGGGGGCTGGCAAGTCACCAAAGTAACTCTCCATATTTACTTACATAGTCACAAAATCAAAGATTAAATCCTATAACTAGTGGCCACAAGAAAACACATAGTAAATATCCTTCAAATGGTAAGATTCTCCATAAGAACATTTTGATATCAGTTTGCTATGGCAACACTCACATTACTGAATATGAGACTAAAAACTTCTTCTTTTATAGTAGCTATGCAGAAATGCCACTGTATTGTGAAACTGCTTACAAAATGCATCTTTTTGGTTCTTGCTCAAAAGTAGCTTTTTGAATAAACTTAAGACCCCCATAATCTTTCCTGCCTCATTATCCATGCAGCAACTGTTCTCAGAAACATTTGATCCTGTCTGAATCCAGTTGATGCAAACTCTATTTTGATAAAAAAAAAAATCCTCTTTGTGCTTTCACAGTTTCCTTCCCTGTTCTAGCCTGTATTCCTCTAGACAACGTTTGAAAAAGTATTTTTTATAACATTAGAAAATAATACAACTTGGAATGGACAATTCTCATCAAAATTTGAATAAATTATTTCGCAAAAATATAGATCACATTGTAAAGCTGTACATGGTGACAGTAGCATAAATTAGCATAAATATTAAAAATGCCTTACTTAACAGGCATTTATTTTTTAGTATTTATACTAAACAGTTACAGATATAAAAAGGACGCAAATCAAAGAATTAAAATTGATTTTATAAATTCAGTATTGAGATATCTTGGGATTGCTAATGATTAAACTGCTGTAAAATGACCTTGATTTCTTGATCTGGCTTTTCTCTGGGTACTGAACAAGCTATCCATGCTATCCTCTCAACTAATTTGTACAAACAATATCTTCCTAAACATCTGAATAGATATTCATCCTAGAAATCATGTTGTTGAAGTGCCACTCAAGCAGTTCACTGCAGGCAATGTATTGATTTTTTTTTTCTGCTGTGCTGAAATATATTAGAGATTGCTATTTTTTCTTGTTTAGGCACACCTGCTGTTTTATCTTTGTGTGTATGTGTGGTTCAGATAAACCCATGAAAATATAGAATACAATATAGAGGATATAACAAAGCATGTACAATATAAAATCATTATGTCCACGGAAGTTCCCCATGAAACATGGAAACCCGACGTGTGTGGAGGTGGGTGTGTTTGCGTGCACATATTTGTGAAGGCATGCATTTCCATATGTATTAGAGGGCAGTATTTGTTCTGTTTCTTCTTAACTGGTTGAATTTGTCTGTCATTGTTTATGCTGTATTATCTTTGTGTCTAGTTTGCTTGCACAGCTGCCGGAGGAAAATGTTACCTTGCTGTGTCACTTATTTGGAGTGCTACACAGGATACACACTCATTCAGAGGTGACTCAGATGACAGCAACGAACTTGGCCCTTTGCATTGCACCCAACATGCTCTGGAGATCTTCCCAAATCAGCCCTGAGAAAGAGGGACAGAGTGTGTTGAAGGTAAGCCAGTAAAAATCTGGTTGCATGTGTAGTATTCTGACAAATACAATTCAATTCACATGTATTTTCTACCTACGTATAGTTGGGTTCAAAAGCCTGAGATCTCTAGTGAACATGCTTTGTCACTACAAATTATATTATTAGCACAATTTGTGTGAAATTCAGAAATATTTCTTATTAATTTTAGGTCAAAATAAGATCTCATCACAGAGTGAACAAAGATATGACAAGAATTAGAAACAAGAACTAACTAGCTATACTAGAGACACAAACCTAAAACTAAACAAAAGACCTACCTCAGTATGACATTTAGCGAGTAATGAACAAACAAATGTTTAAAGCCTTTCTTAATATAGCTTGTGCCTTCTTGGCTAATTGGACAATAATTAGAAATCTATTCTTTTAAACAGCTTTGGAATTATAGCATGTAGTGCTGGATGACACCACTGTCATAACTCCCCACTCAATATAATCACTGAGTAACTTATTTACAAGCAAAATGCCTTTATTGTGAAATTATTCATTCATTAAGTTCACCCTTCTTGTTCAGGAATAGAAGCAGTTCCAGTACAGTAACAGGAAAGTTATTGGTTTTAATCTAGGACAGAATTGACCAAAGAAGTGGATTTTGTTCCCCAGGCAGTAGATCCTAATTTTACATGCCAGCTGGCTAAGCACTGTTGTCATATTGTTTAAACAACTGACCCTCATTGCTCTTGGGGAGACAGTTTAAAACCACTATCACCATAGGTTGTCATGCTGGAGAAAAAATCCTGAGCTATTACATTAGCACAATTGCTTGAATTTTAAATAAGCACAAGCTAATTCTGGTAAGGGTGCTAAAGGGAGCAAAAACCCGGGCTAACTACGATTTGTAAATCGCACAAAACTGTTATGGGCATAACTTGTTCCTCAGGAAATTGTTAATAATGGAGTGACTATTATTTGCCTAAAGCTGCAAATGATGAATGCAAATGATGCATCTGATGGCAGCTGACTTAGTCGTGAGTTGTTCTGCTTTTACTGCAGCAAAATCAGATTTCCTGATGTCACCAAAGGGATCTCTCTTATCAATAGGATGTTGACACAAACGCAAGTAGGAAAATCATTTGGAGTTTGAATCACCAGGGACCAACGTCACTATGTTCTTACAAAACTGGTGGCAAAATATTTGTTGCATCACATTTATAAATCTTAGGTCTCTTTAGAGTACTATGCAAAATAAGACATACTGTCACCATTATGCTCTGTTTAGTTTTGTTCATTCACTCTAGTTTGTTTTCATTTTTCACGTGTGTTTCTTTGTCATGGATTTCCTGCCACTTGTCAATCACCATGGAGACTAATCACCACAGCTGTTCATCTTTTGGTTAATCATGTCCATGTATATTATATATACTCCTGCCTGTGTTCTGTTCATTAACTGGTATTGTTTGTGCACAAACTGGCTTGTTATTTGGATTGTATTATTAAACCATGTGTTACCTTCATCTTTATCTTGATCTTTGTCTTGATCATCTTGATGTACCTGTTACACACACACACATGGCGTTGCTTGGAAAAGTAAGTATGAACCTTCTTGTAACTGTAAAAACCAGAATGAATCCACAGTTTGTCTTGCTATGAACTGGGTTTCAAATGGGTGCTGAAACAGAAGATTCATGTCAAAGGAAATTCCTTGTCAGGGTCAATAAAATTGAGCAGCATTAATAATTGAAAAGCATGTCCAGATTCTCATGACTAATTACTTCATATGTGTTACGAAGAGTCAGCAGAGTGAGATCCAAATGCAGGCTTTATTTAAACAAGAGTAGTCACTCAGGAAATGGTCAAAGAACACCAAACAGGTATGTAAGAGGAAGGGCAGAATTCAGGCAGAGATGTCAGGGCAGGCAGCAAGTTAACACAGTCCAGTAACACAAACCAATAAATCCAAGGGCAGGGAGAGAACAATCAGAAAACGGTAAAAAAGACAGGGTAAATAACAGGCAGGCAAAACAGGAATAAACGCTCAGAAATGATCATCAAAGTAAATCAAGACCTTGCACTGATGTGTTTGTGCAGTGTGCTTAAATAGTCCAGGTAATGTGCTACAGCTGGCTGGAGTGATAAGTGACAAGGTACGGGGCTTCTAGTGTGCATGTGTGTGTATGTGTGATAGTTCCTGTGTGGTGAATTGTGGGAAATGGAGTCCAAAGGTGAAATAACAGTTCAAGGTGGAGTGCCCTCTAGTGGCTATCACGGGCACTCCAGTTGATAATCGTGACAATATGACAGGACAATATGAGAGGGATTTGGGCCTGTTGACAAACTCTCATTCACTGCCATGCATTGTATTTAGTGCCTACTGAAATTACATCACTCAGAATGCGTAAAATAGCTGTGTACCTTAATTTAGCCGCCATGGAGCTACATTACAACAACATATATACAATGAAAAGACCTGAGGTGGTGGTGTCTGTGTGATTTACTTAGAGATTGAAAATGGAGTGGGAGACTTTTCTCATAGCTGAGCCTGAGATGATTGACATTATAACCACAAGATAAGGAGTAGAAGAAAAAGAAGAACAGAAGGAGTAAAATGAGTCATAAAATCTCTTTTTTTCCATTAATTTGAGGACCATGCAGGGCATTTGAAGGGCATGTGAATGAAATTTCATTTTGTGAAGAAAAGCATAAGCAGTGTGTTGCCTGGCTACCTAAAGATGTCGATTATTAGAGACTGGTGTCCATGGCAACTTATTTACTGGCATATGACAGGCAAACAAAAATACTAGACCAATAATCAGACCCCAAAAAGTTCCACGCATGAGCCACGGTGTATAAATACACATGCTCTGAATCCATACTCTCTGCATTATTCATATCATTTTGACTATCCATCAGGACGCTGGAGAAGTGTATGCCATTTCTGAATTCTAGGTTTTCATGCTTGAGCATTTTTAAAGCCTGTTTTAAGCCCAGTTAAGACGGCTCTGATGTTGTCTGTGGTTCAGGAGTGGCTTAACAACAGGAATACGATAAGTGTAGCCAAATTCCTTGACACGTCTGTGTGTGGTGGCTCTTGATGCCTTAACCCCAGCCTCAGTCCATTCCTTGTGAAGTTCACCCAAATTCTTGAATCGATTTTGCTTGACAGTCCTCATAAGGCTGCAATTCTCTTGGTTGGTTGTGCATCTTTTTCTTCCACAATTTTTCCCTCCACTCAACTTTCTGTTAATGCTTGTAAATACACTACCGGTTTTGAAAACTACCAGTTTTAGAATGCCTCCATTTTTCCGGTTTTTATTGAAATTTACGCAGTTTAATGTCTCAGTGTACTCTGAAATTAAAGCATAGAACAAATAAACAATTGGAGATAAAAAAGCAATCATGGAATCGTTTTGTTTAACAAAATTTAATCAAAATTTTTGACTCATCAAAGTAGCCACCTTTTGCAGATATCTTTTGGAAATCAAATATTGTTCGGAAAGTTCTTCCCAACACTGTTGCAGAAGTTCCCACAAATGTGTTGCACTTGTAGGTTGCTTTGCTTTCACCCTTCTGTCCAGTTCATCCCAAACCAGCTCGATGGGGTTTAAGAGACTGTGCTGGCCATTCCATGATTTGAAGCCTACCGTCTTGTTCTTTTCTTCTAAAGTAGTTCTGACATAACCTGGAGGTATGTTTTGGGTCATTATCTTGCCATGGGATGAACCCCTGACCAACTAGGCGTATACCAGAGGGTATTGCATGGCGCTGCAAAATGCTGTGGTAGCAGTTTTGGTTCAGGGTGCCACTCACTCTGTGCAAGTCGCAAGCAAAAGAGCCTCAGACCATCACGCTTCCTCCTCCATGTTTGACAGTTGGTGTCACACACCGAGGAACCATCCTTTCGCCTACTCGACGGCGTACAAAAACCCTGCGTGATGAACCGAAGATTTCAAATTTCGATTCATAAGTCCATAACACCTTCTTCCAGTCTTCAGTAGTCCACTGGCGGTGCTTCATGGCCCAGGCAAGCCTCTTTTTCTTATTTTTCTATCTTAGCAATGGCTTTCTTACTGCCACTCGACCTGTCAAACCTGCAGCTCTAAGTCTTCTCTTCACAGTTGAAACTGAGACTTGCTTACTTTGACCAGTGTTAAGTTGTGCTTGAAGCTGTTGTCCTGTGAGCCGCCTATCACGCAAGCTGTTGACTCTCGGAAACTTGTCTTCTGATTCTGTTGTGGCTTTGGGTCTGCCAGACCTCTTCCTGTCAGAGTTTCCTCCAGTTTCCAAATGCCTTTTGATGGTATAGGAAACTGTATTCACTGACACCTCGGCTTTCTTTGCAATTTCTCTAAAGGAAAGACCTACCCTTTTAAGGGTTATAATGGTCTGTCTGTCTTCCTTTGTTAATTTCCTTTTTCTCGCCAATATGAGAGCAATATACTACTTCCTGAGGTACAATACTGTCCAAATAATGCTTAAGAGGCTGTAGTAACACAGTCTGTTCCAACACTGCTTTTATACAGACAGAGGGTTTGTAAGTAATCAACAAAAGTTGGGACACCTGTAGGAATTGTTAGCATCAACTTTCAAGGCTTAATTTACTTCCATTGCTGCAGAACAGCTGTAATTTGTTAACCCATTTCTTGTTCCCTGAAAAAGGCCTTTTTGTATAACTCTGAAATGTGCATTATTTTTCAGTTTTTTTTTAACCTCTGGTAGTTTACCGTTTACCTTTGTACCATTTCAGGTTATTCACTGGACTTGAACTGCTTAAATTTCAATAAAAACTGGAAAAATTGTGGTGTTCTAAAACTTTTGACCGATGGCGATGAATGTTTGAATACCCTCCTTGTGAAGGATGTCAATGATTGTCTTTTGGACAACTATGAGATCAGCAGTCTTCCCCAGGATTGTGTAGTCTAGTGAACCAAAATGAACCATTTTGAAGGCTCAGGACACCTTTTCAGGTGTTTTGAGTTGATTAGCTGATTGGCATGTTACCATATTCTAATTTGTTGATGTAGTGAATTGGTGGGTTTTTGTTAAATGTGAACCAAAATCATCACAATTAGAGGAACCAAAAACTTAAACTACTTCAGTCTGTGTGCATTGAATTTATTTAATACACAAATTTCACAATTTGAGTTGAATTACTGAAATAAATGAACTTTTCCATGACATTCTAATTTGAGATTATTTAAAAAATGGTTAGCTTCAATTATTTATTTATTTATTTATTTATTTTAATTGATTTGAATGAATGATTCATTGATTTGCTCATAACGACTTAAATTGTTTCAGTTATGGATGAATCAGTGATTTTGAAGAAATCTCCTGAATGAATTATTCAATTACAAAGGTATTTTTAAATGACAGCTGTCGCCACCTTTTATCCCAGTACTTCTGTGGTAATTGTAAGACATGACATGAATGATTGTAAGACAAAAATAATGTTACTGTATGGTTGATAAGACTGTTTCATACCTATACAGGACAACTGCTCTCTCTGGCTCAGCAGCAGTGCCAACGTGTATTCAAATGTTTGCTGTGATCATACTTGTCAAAGGTTTAAGGGCACATCAGACAGACTCATTTGAAAATAAACACTGCAATTAATATTCTATGAAAACTGGTCAGTTTGCTTAAGGAAGAGAACAGCATTAGTCCATTTTCTAGTTATAGATAGTTATCCATTTTCCATCAGCCACAAAAACCTATGGTGTAAATTAAACCAGTGAAAATTCTACAATGCATTCCATTCCATCTGCATGCATTTTAATTGTCCATTTCTTTGTCCTGGTTTGTATTTGAAATGAGTTAGAGTAAAATATTCATTGGCTTTTTTCTACGAGAGAAGTGAGAATTTCTATGGCTATGCCAGATACGCACACACACTGGCGTCACATACGGTCTGTGCTATGAAAACTCAAAACTAATGTCTAAACACTCTAGAACTTGGACAGAAACAAGGTGGTAGTCATCTAGCATACCAAATGTGTCCACCACAGATATACTTACATGCTTCAATGAATGTACAACACACAAAGTTCATAAGCTGGTTTGTACAGTGCTTCAGTCTCTGATATATGTGCTGCCATAGTCAACGTTTATGTTTGCAGGCCAGCTGTGTCTGTTTTCCATATTGATGATGTTTTGTGTTTTTCATCTGTCATTCAGGTCGCCATGCTCATCCAGTACCTGATAGAAAACACGCCTGCCATATTTGGAGATGATCTGGACAATCTGTTCACCAGGCAGATGAATTCAGAGCAGGAAACCCATGACTACACAGGTAATCGTGTTGTTCTGACCTTTTGATGTCATTAATATGAAATGCATATTGAGGTACTTAACATACAATAATTAGCCTTTTTGACAGTACAAATTTACAGTACTCCCACACACATTTCAGTTATCTGCAGGTGTTGTAGTTAGTAGTAAATGAGTTGGAGTTGAATTGAATTGAATGAATATGAACTAAAGAAAAAAAATCTAAATCTCTTTCACATAACTCTTAAGAGACGGTAGAATTGCCAGTGATTACAATTTTGAGTATTCTTAGTTTTTGCATGACTATAGGCTTTGTTCCTCTGAATTTCAACCTCTCTCAATATCCTCTTAAACTCTCTTAGATTGGACTGAAATGACTGAAATAAACTATTTAGAACACCATCACAGAGCTTACTATACAGTATATATTGCACTATGGGGTAACTTTATTTTACGTGCCTTTTTCTATGTATTTGAGTGCAAAAACCTGCTCTGCATCATGAGTATTGTTATTGTCAACAGGGGATTAAAAACTAAGAAAAAAAATTCAATCGGTTCACTCTGAGCAGAATCATTATTTTAACTGCCATAGATATAATACCCCCAGACCAGAGCCATTTAATTTTGTTGGAGCTTTGAACAAAATAAAAGTAAATTAGAAAATATAGAATTAATTTTCTCATTTTATTTGTCTTGTAGGCTACTATTATTTTAGTGAGTAGAATGAGTAAATTAGGACTAAATCATTTTTAAATACTACAGGTGCTGGTCATATAATTATCATCATATATATAAATTATCTGTCACGCTCGGGAGGACAGGAGACGAGGATACGGGTAACAGACAGGTTTAATGAACAGAAAGCAACGTGACACGGCATACATAGTACAAACAATAACCGACAAAGACTAAGACAAGGGGAGGAACTTAAATACACTGATGACGAGGGTAATGCAGGTGATGACAATAATTAATAATGTGAACACAGGTGAAGACAATGACAGATTACCACAGAACTAAACATGACAGGACTAGACATGTGTTACATTATCATCAAAAAATTGATTTATTTCACTAATTCCATTCAAAAAGTGAAACCTGTATATTATATTCATTCATTACACACAGACTGATATATTTCAAATGTTTATTTCTTTTAATTCTGATGATTATAACTGACAACTAAGGAAAATACCAAATTCAGTAAGCCAGACAATTAGAATATTGCGTAAGACCAATACAAAGAAAGGATTTTCTGAAATCTTGGCCAACTGAAAAGTATGAGCATGTACAGCACTCAATACTTATTTGGGGCTCCTTTTGCCTGGATTACTACAGCAATGTGGTGTAGGAACCTTTTTCCTCGTCGAAGTAGAGACCAGGAGACCTTGGGATATCTTTTCAGCAGAAGTTACTCTTTATTGAGAAAACGTGCTGTGCGGCGCTTTAGTCATCGAAAGTCTCTCTAAGCTAGTGTACATTGCAGTTTAAATACATTCAACAGGGAGGGCTGCATACAGTGTAGGTGGAGACATTATAGGTGGAGACAAATGCCCATTCCCTGCATTTCCCCAGCCTTGAGCTAATCAGTATAACAGTGTCATTCAAAAACAGGGGGTGCTAATCAAATCAGTCTGACAGTGTTGCCCATACCTCTACATTACCATAGAGATAAAAGCATAGCTGTGCCTTAAGTTTGTCAGGCCCAATAGACAGGAAGATACCTACAGACCAAATGTTAATGTCTCAGACACCTGGGCTGCCTCACTTAATCTCCTTAGACTGTACTTCAAAATCTAAAACACAATGTTTTAGTTTTTGCATGACTACAGGCTTTGTTCCTCTGAATTTCAACCTCTCTCAATATCCTCTTAAGCTCTCTTAGATTAGCCTAAAATGACTGATATAAACTATTTAGAACACCATCACAGAGCTTATTATACAGTATATATTGCACTATGAGGTAACTTTATTTTACGTGCCTTTTTTCTATGTATTTGAGAGCAAAAACCTGCTCTGCATCATGAGTATTGTTATTGTCAACAGGGGAAAAAAATTCAATCGGTTCACTCTGAGCAGAATCATTATTTTAATTGCCATAGATATAATACCCCCAGTCCAGAGCCATTTAATTTTGTTGGAGCTTTGAATAAAATAAAAGTAAATTAGAAAATATAGAATTAATTTTCTCATTTTATTTGTCTTGTAGGCAACGATTATTTTAGTGAGTAGAATGAGTAAATTAGGACTAAATCATTTTTAAATACTACTTCAAAATCTAAAACACAATGTACCTAACTTTTTATAAATTTGTAACCCCACAGCGGCATGGCATGGAGTGGATCAGTCTGTGATAAGAGTTGTTATGAGAGCCCAGGTTGCTCTGATAGTGGACTTCAGCTCTTCTGCATTGTTGGGTCTGGCATATTGCATCTTCCTCTTCACAATACCCCATAGATTTTCTATGGGGTTCAGGTCAGGAGAGTTTGCTGGCCAATTAAGAACAGCGATACCACAGTCCTTAAACCAGGTACTGGTTGCTTTGGCACTGTATGCAGGTGCCAAGTCCTGTTGGAAAATGAAATCTGTATCTCTATGAAGTTGGTCAGTAGCAGGAAGCATGAAGTGCACTGTGGAAACTTTACACTGGACCTCAAGCAATGTGGATTGTATGCCTCTCCTCTCTTCCTCCAGACTCTGGGACTCTGATGCAAAATTTACTTTCATCAGAGAACATAACTTTGGACCACTCAGCAGCAGTCCAGTCCTTTTTGTCTTTAGTCCAGGCGAGATGCTTCTGACACTGTCTGTTGTTCAAGAGTGGGTTGATGCAAGGAATGCGACAGCTGAAACTCATGTCTTGCATACGTCTTTGCATAGTGGTTCTGGAAGCACTGACTCCAGCTGCAGTCCATTCTTTGTGAATCTCCCCCACATTTTTGAATGGGTTTTGTTTCACAATCCTCGCCAGGGTGCGGTTATCCCTATTGCTTGTACACCATTTCTACCACATCTTTTCCTTACCTTCGCCTCTCTATTAATGTGCTTGGACACAGAGCTCTGTGAACAGCCAGCCTCTTTTGCAATGACCTTTTGTGTCTTGCCCTCCTTGTGCAAGGTGTCAATGGTCGTCTTTTGGACAACGGTCAAGTCAGCAGTCTTCCCCATGATTGTGTAGCCTACAGAATCTTCAATATTGTCTTCAATATGGAACCTTTTCACAATATCCCAAATTTGGGATTTTCCTTAGTTGTCAGTTATAATTATCAAAATGAAAAGAAATAAACATTTGAAATATATCAGTCTATGCGCGAAAGGCGGCACCGTAAGTGGTGTCAGTGCACACAAAATGCCAGATAAAAATATTTTATCTTTTTTGTGCGGCAGCTGCATTGGCTTTAACCAATAATTTTGAACAGGGTATTAATGATGATAGTCTCCTTGCTCTTCCCAGTAAAGGAATGTTTTATACCCACTTTGTTCTTCTTCTTTTTCCCCTTCTGTTGTGCATGAGCACATAAACAAGAAGATTTTGCATTTCCTGCAAAGCCCTGTGCCTGGGATGCCATTAAATTATTTGAAGAAAAATATTGTTGATAGGCTAAATAATTAATGACAATAATTAATAACTGAGTAATGAATGACACGAACACAAATTCAGTTAAGATTTAATATTTTTTGTGGTTGATTATTGTATGGCGCAATTGAAGTTGATTTAATTGGAATTTAAAACATTTATTTGTATACATTTTATTTTAATCATGGCAGCAATAATTCACCAAATGATTTTCAAATGATGGAGAAGTTCATTATTTCGAGGGATACAGATGTGTACCAAAGTTGAGCCTGTTTTTGACAGTTTAAAGTCCCCTAAGTCCCCATGTAGTCTATCATTTTATTCCATAAAACTCATGTTTGAGTATCAAAATGAAACATGAAATTTTTCCTGTGAAACATAAATTCTTCATTCCTTAAAATAGCTTAAATGTAACTCTACACCCTCACTTCAATTATTATATGCATTAGGACTGGGAGATATGACCAAAATCTTATATCATGATATGAGTAATTTTATATCACAATAACAATATATATCACTATATAGTTATCTTTGCTTTAAATAAGGTTTTCATGATATCCCAAATTCTAATGAAATTCCATAATTCTTATTGTAATGAATCCGCTCCCACTTACCACCAGATGTCACCCTCTCACTCTATGGATCCTGCCACTCAGACTACATTTCCCATAAGCCCCACACCCAGTCACTGATCACCCTAGCCAGCTGTAGCACATTACCTTGATCTCTCACCACTATAAGAGCACTACTCACACACAGCCACACTGCGAAGTATTGTACATCTTAGTATTGAAACTCTGAGCGTTATTTCCTTGTTTTGTTTGCCTGTTTCCTGATCCTGCCTGTTTCTTTGTTTTTGATGTTTATCTACCTGCCAATTGACCATTTGCCTGGATTACCACTACTAGCCTGCCTGTTCTTTGCCATTCTGTTTGTTGTTGAGTTGACCTTTGCGTGTCTGACCACGTTTGTAAATAAAGCCGCACTTGGATCCTATTCGCTGACTCCCTCTTCATTACACTTATAACCATTTCAATATCATTTAAAAAAAAAATAAAACTAGCCTAAAAAAACTCTCACAAGTAAACAGTGATAAAGAAAGAGCAAAGAAAAACTACAATAGAACAAATACAAACAACAACTTTAAGCACTAGAAATACAATATAAAATATATGAAGTAATCAAATGTATAGAAAACAATGCATAGTCTTTACTATATAAATATACATTTATTCTTATTAAAGTTACAAAAGCAAGCAGGGAGAGATTTTCTGTCTTTTTTTAATTAAAATTAATAATGACAGCAGGTAAATTTGGATGCTGTCCCTTTAAAGACTGACTGCACCAATTTATATATTTAATTTATACTCAAGCCTTGTCTTTCTCACCTGTACCTTCACTTAAGACATAAATGGCTCTGTTTACTTGCCAATACATTGACACAGGTGTGTGTATTTAACCATTCAAGCCCAATTAGGCGTCAAAAAGCACTCAGTTCAGTCTTTCACCCTCTCTATGAGCAGCAGCTTTATGTCGCGGGTCTCTCAGACAGCGCTGAGAGAGTGCGTGCATATGCTGAAATGGGTTGTCTTTAATGGTTTAAAACCCACTTGTTTTTAAACTGTATTGCTTAAAAACTTATGCAAATAAGCGGTGCAGCACAGAAACCTTATGTGACGTAACCGCGAAAGAGACGACCGTCCAAAAGCTCTATCAGTTAACAAATTTCTATCGGCTAATCATATCTACCAGTTTATTGCCCACGCCCACTTATTGAGCTTAATTACTCTTTAACATTAAACACTTGCAATTGCAAGTTTTTAATTCCATGTTTTTGTGCACGCACTTTGGCAGTGTGCCAGTCAGCACAAGCGCTGCACCGAGTTCCTTTTCAGGATATATTGTGCAATGCGCTTATAACTCTTTTTAACATCAAACACGTCCTGCTCATTACATTCTCATTCATGCATTTCATCTCTCTGAAGTGTTAATACCCAGCCAACATTGCAGGGTGGGGCCCATGTGGGCCCTACGTGGGCTTTAAACATGGGCCCTATATGGGTTTGTCCACGGGTTCCACTATGGCCCCACCATGATTAGCCCATATGGATCTCATATAGGATCTGAATGGGGCTTACATGGGGCCCAGCTGGGCAACACACATAAGACCCATACTGCCCCCACCTTATGAAGCCCACATGTGATCTACTAGGGCCCAGTATGGGGCTTACGTGGGGCCCAGCTGGGCAACATATAAGACCCATACTGCCCCCACCTTAGGAAGCCCACATGTGATCTAGCAGGGCACAGTATGGGTTTTTCATTGGGTCCTGGGCTGGCCCCTCATAATGTATGTGTATGTATTTATTCCACTGTACAGGTCCAGTATGTCAAAATACTTTATTATGTAATACTTCATTTTCAAACAATTTCATGAAAAACAATTTTTTGAAAAAAATAAAATCATCAACAACATTGACATTTTAACAAAACAGGCCAATAACATTATAAAACTGGCAATGCAGGGGACTACAAATGAACATTTCAAAGTAATGAAAATAGTAAAAATCAATAGTAATCAAAAGTTAAAGTTGATGATCAGAAACCTCCGTGGTCTTCTAAAGGAAGCACAATGTACAAGAAATTCTTAAACAGCATGTGAAACAATGAAAGTAGTAAAAAACAAAAACACAACAGTAATCAAGTTTAACAGTTTGCACCCTGACACAATGTAAAAAATGCAAAAAAAAAAAAAAAAGTAATAAGTACATAGTATTATAAATGTAATCATTAACATAGTATTTTAAAGGGTTAGTTCACTCAATAATGAAAATTCTGACATTAATTCCTCACCCTCATGTCGTTCGACACCCGTAAAACCTTTGTTCATCTTAAGAACACAAGTTAAGATATTTTAATGCAAACTGAGAGCCTTTTGTTGTTCCAAAAAGATCCAACGCAACTTACACATTCAAGGCCCAAAACGGTAGCAAAGACATCATTAAAGTAATCCATGTGATTCCAATGGTTTCACCTCAGTTTTATAAAGTGACGCAAGTGCAGAAAAAATATATATATACGAAAAATATAAATTGTGAAGAAAATTGTACGAAAAAAAAATTCACGTGAGCATCACAATTCATGCATGTGTTCATGAAAGAGCTGCCATTGTAGCGTGAACATGCTTTGGATAATATTTGTAAATAAAGTGGTAAATGATGTTTTTTTTGCACAAACAAAGCACTTAAATTAAGGTTAAACTACTGGAGTCACATGGATTACTTTAGTGACGTCTTTCCTACCTTTCTGGGCTTGAATGTGTAAATTGTGTTGGATCTATCTTGGGAAAGAAAGCTCTCGGATTTCATTAAAAATATCTTTAATTGTGTTCTGAAGATGAACAAAGATTTTACGGGTGTGGAATGACATGAGAGAGCAGTTAATGACAGAATTTACAGTTTTAGGTGAACTAACCCTTTAAAAATACTTGGGCACAAAACTTCTCACTGTCCTGGAGATCTCTCCTGTTGTCCTCTAAGGGCTCTGTTTCCACCCCTGTCTCTGGCACCAGTAAACCATTTGGTGAGAGCCTTTTCTGCTTGTTTTTGATTGACCTCTTTGGTCAATGAATTCCTCTTCAGTCCACCTGCATAAAAGTAAAATGTTTTACACACACAAGCTGCATATTTGGGGTGGGCAATATGGCAAAAAAGAATTCTGGCCGGTATGAACAAGACACAGATGAAGTGCACAGTGATTACATTTGTTTTAATTCATTACAAAGCGATGAGATGTGTACCTGCTATTGTTCAGGGGCCGGTTGCACCAGCTTGACGTACACCCGGTCGTAAGACTAAGCTTAAGGTAAAATGCGTTTTAAGTCCGGCGTAGAATTAATACCTGTTGCACCATCTGGGCGTAGCGCACGTCTGAGACTAAATCTTACTCCTAGTCAAAGGTAGGTGTAAAGTGAGAAGTCTTGACTTGTTTCCATGATGAAAATAAAGACAAATAAAAAGGTTGAGATGGAGCGCCTGGTATACAGGCTCCACGATCAGCTGTCGTCGTGTTTTTCAGAGCTGTCCTCGGTACTAAAGGCGGGATTATCTGCTAAATTTGAAAGTGTTATTAAAATATATCTTGCTCTATAAATGTGTGTAGGCTACCCTGTGTGTGTAAACAGGTCTAGCCTAGAACTCGCTCCATAAATTTGTACTTCGTGTAAACGGCTTATCTTTTACCACATAAATTTTTTTATTTTATTTGTTACTGAATTGTTTTGCTTGCATACCAAAATATGCATATACTTACTGAATTGCTCAAAAACTGAAAAAAAGATGGACGTAACTAAGTTCAGTGTAGAGCTTACACCCAACTTTTTTACGTCCAGCTGGTGCAACCGGCCCCTGGGCATTATTGGTATTTTGGTTACACAATAAGTAGTATTTAATTTGATTTAAGTTTAATTCATAGTAAACTATTGTAGTCTCTCTGGCTGGAATGCTTTCCCACAGGAAGAAAAGACTAAGAACATTTCACACATATTGTTCTATATATATATTTTCCTAGAATCAATACAATTTGTGTCCCATTCAATGAGAGACACACTATATGACAAACCAAGGAGAACTCTACCATTTAAATGCTGTCATTTTGCGTAATTTACAATGCGAAATAATGCATAATATTATTATGTAATTACATGTAATGGTAGCCTATGTAAATGAATTTTAATTGATAAAAATATTCTTACAAATCTAGAATAATCTATAACTATTCGTTGTTTGTCACATGTAGTAGAGGGTAATAGCAGGATTTTTCACCTGGCAACCACCACAAGTATATTTCAAACCTGTGGGAAGCACTGGTGTTTGCTAGGATACTCGTCAAGTCAGGCATGTTATAACATTTGTGTGGATTTGTCTGTTCAAAGACAATACTTGAAAGTATGTGTCCTGCGACGTGGCTCTCCATGCACACAAGAAATCACTTACCATATATGACCTCAAAAAGGCGCAGATCTCGAAATCTCTTCTTGCCATGACGGCCAAACAGACTGTACTGGATTGCCACTTCATTTGAAATCAGGAATCTCATCATCCTTCTTGTGGCATCATCCAGTGAAGAACCACCAACATCTGCAACCATTGCAATCTAAGTACAAACACAGACAGCATGATTTATAGATGACATGCGTAAGTCAGTTCACCTGCAAAATGATCAAAATAAAAACCAACAAGCAACATGAACAGTGATTATGAACCTACAACACTAGACATAAATCTTGGGTCATGCAGCTTTTCATTCATAGCTTCCACATCTTCTGTTGTTGTTAGGGGGAAGACAGCTCCTTCAGGAACATCTGGTAATGACTCATGGTTAGGCTGCTTAAGCAAAGCATTCAACATGTTGCTATGCACTCGCTGAGTCTCTTTCACTTCCTCCAGGAGAGTTAAAAGCTTGACGAACATGGCATAATCGATGGTGGCGATTCTCTGACCGGCAGGTCCTGTAGCAGTGAATCCCTGTACGGCAGGTCCGGTGTTGGCTAGTCCTGTAGCTAGGGGCGGGCGATATGGCAAAAATATATCATGATTTTGTTCAGGAATATTCACAATTTTATCACAATTATTTTTCATGTTGGGTTTGCTATTTTGCAAGTGATTGAGCAGCATGTACCCATATTAAAAAGTAGCCTTACAAGGTAACAAAATACAAAGAATAAAGAATGAGACATTTAGGAGACATTAAGTGGACTATTAATAATTAAATGTCATTTTATCTTTGTTATAAAAAAAGAAAAGAAAAGAACACAGATAAAAATTATAAATGCACAACATAATATACAAAGTAAAGAAACAGTGATTTTATTTTTTCGGCTACATAAGGTGTTTTGCACCTGCAGGGCTCAACAATAAGGACTTATTGTTTTACACGATTGTAACTCCACTGCTGCACTATTATGTAACATCACATATTACAATATTTTTAAAAGCAGATTGTTAAGACATTAACCATTTGCTATCAAAAATATTGTTATCACACACCTCCTACCTCTAACAGTGAATCCCTGTGCGGCAGATCCGCTGTTTGCTGATCCTCTAGCGGTGAATCCCTGTGCGGCAGGTCCAATGTTGGCTGATCCTCTAGCAGTGAATCCCTGTGCGGCAGGTCCAATGTTGGCTGATCCTCTAGCAGTGAATCCCTGTGCGGCAGGTCCAATGTTGGCTGATCCTCTAGCAGTGAATCCCTGTGCGGCAGATCCGCTGTTTGCTGATCCTCTAGTGGTGAATCCCTGTGCGGCAGATCCGCTGTTGGCTGGTCCTGTAGCAGAGAATCTCTGGCTGTCAGGTCTGTTGGTGACAACACTGGTGGTAATGTTGTCGAGTTGGCGGGGGGGGGTAGGTGGTTGTTCATCCTCATTAACAGTGTCTGATTCTTCACTTGTGTCAGAAAAAAACTTCCTGTTTGGTCTAAAACGATATTTGAAACAGAAAAATCTGTAAAACTTTAAGCAGTTCACAGTAAAGGTACATTTTTGGAGAAAATCAAAATCATCAAATATTTACCAGCACAAAACATGCAAGGTACTTTCTCCCAACTCTTAGATACCGCAAAATAAATATAAATTAACAGAAGGTATGACGACGTTTAAATAAATCCTTATTTAAAATTATTAAATAAAAAAGTCATTAATTTTTTCTTCATCAAGTTATTAAAGGGTCAGTTCACCCAAAAATTCTGTCATTAATTCCTCATCCTCATGTCGTTCTACACCCATAAGACCTTCGTTCATCTTCAGAACACAAATTAAGATATTTCTGTAGGGCTCTGTAGAAAACATTAACATTTAAACATTTAGCCAGGCCAAGCAAATGTCTGCTCCTAACCCCAAGTGGCATCACTTATGGGGGAAACAAGTTTTTACTTACAATCTTCTACGCTTCTTAGGCACTTCAGCATCAGTTTGTAAATCTGAGGTGTCCTCGGCCCTGCTAAGTTTAGCTCTTGCTGCAGCATATGTTTCTGTTAAAAAAATAAAAACAAACAACATTTCGGGGGGGGGGGGTTTGGATTACAATTGGACTTTTTCAACCACAAATGATCCTTTCAAGTTACCTGCATTTCCTATAATGCGTATGTTGTACTTTGCCCAGTCTGCTCCAGGAGTTATTTGTTTTTTTACAGCCTTGCTGATACAGACAGTTCTACCAGTAGGCCATAAACATTCATCTCTTTTTGGTCCAGCAATCCAACTTGTAGGAATGACATCAATGACAGTCCTTTCATCGGGTGTAAATTCATCAGTGAACTCCACAATCCTAAAATGGGGCATTCTGAACCATTAAAATATTGAGTTAGTAATCATGCAGCTGTGGCAAAGCCACATACACATCATTCATTGGCAGAAGAACAAGTTTTTTGGAAAGTTCTGCCACCGGAACAACAAATAACTGGCCAGTAAGTCCTGAGACAACAGTAATTCCCAAGCTTGAAGAATTGATAGGATAGTCATATAAACAAGTCCCTGCATTACAAAACTCACATACTGCAAAAATCTCTGCTCTGGGAGAGACCAAAACATTCCGAACGAGGGAAACTCTGTTATCAAATTCAAAGCAGTTGTTTCCAAAGAGCAGCTGATGGTCATTCCTTTGTATTGGCATTGCTTAAACTGTGTGCATGAGCAAAGTCCTGGTGGAGTTGGTCCAGAGAAATGTGGCTGTTTAAAGTGTTCCTCACGTGTTGGACCTCCTTTTGTGTGACTGTGAAATGTTTGTCTCTCAACCACACGCCTCACAATTTGCTCAACAGGATTTTGAGGTCTCCTAACCATTTTTTTCAAATGTCCTAAATAATTTTCGAAGGGAAAGCATGATACAGAGTCGAGAGCACCATATTTACGGGCATCTTGTGCCAAATGTATGAGACCATGTGTGTTATATACAAGAAATTCATTCCCATAGATTTTGGCAAAATTAGTAACAAAACACTTCATTAACTTTTCAACATAATCACAATAATTGCTGCACAGATCCGGACTCAAAAGAATTCTCATGGCAACTGACAAGACTAAAAAGTTCCTATATAAACGTTTAGGAATTGTATTAAACAACACAACAGGGCCCGTGTACAACAAAAACTGCCTAAATTCTGTAGCCTTCCATTGGCTATATTCGTGAAGTGACCGTGGCTTTCTTGAGAAATTCCTAGGCAAATGTTGCCTAAGTAATTTCAAGTTTTCAGATACAACTGAAAGAACACTTGATGAAATTCTACATGTTAAGGGTCCCTTGACCCACAGTGAAACCAGTTTACGGACAATTCCCAAGCACACTAAATGCATATAATCAAGAACAAAAGACGTAACTAATCCAACTCCTAACTCCCGGAGAGGTGAAGCACCATGATGGTGCTCCTCATCTATCATTTCATTGAACTGGGCATCTGTTCTGAGGGCTGCTTCCATGTCTGGGTACACTATTTTTCCATTTAAATAAACACCAGACTGCACACAACGTTCACAAGAGTTGTAACCTGAGTGACCTTTTATACATTTGAGAAAAGCTCGTGCTGGAGCATCACATATAAATGCATCAGGCAGGGGAACACAGTAATGCTTCTCATTGAAGTACAAGCCTTCCTTTGTGAGTTTTTTAAATTCCTCAACAACATCTTTCATGAACTCATGAACTGAAGGAGGTTTAGATGGGCCAGCATAGAGGCTTATCATAAATACATTTGATCTAGGTAGTTCCTTAATTTTACCAAGTATGGGCCACAACTGTGTACTGGAACTTCTGAAAAGCGGTATTCCATCAACATTTATCCTGAGAGTTAATGTGTCTGGTAGTTCATCTTGTGTATTGGTCAGCTCCCCACATATTGCGTTACAAATGCCAAAATGATAATAACTCCCACTTCCCATTTTTTTGACTTCACAGTCTTTTAAAGTAGACATAAGTGTTCTCGGATCTTTAGGTAAATTAAGACCTTCCTTTATAAGTATCTGAAGTAATTCTGACAAAGCAGACTGAGAGATATTCCGACTAGCTGCCCATTCAGCCAATTTTGTGTTCATGTCAAGCTGAGGCTCCATTTCCTCTTCGTCAGTATCATTTGTTTCATCACTATCCAATGCCAAATCCAGCTGATCCAATTCATCATTTTCAAAATCCATTCTTTGCTCAACAGCTTCATCAAGAACTTCCAATGCATTCACAGCCAAGCTCATTAAATGTTCTTGCACTTTTGTTTTGATTCGTCGACGTGTAGTACGTGAACTTGCACGGCAGTATTCCATTTTCTAAAAACAAAATTACGAATCATTTATACGTGTATACATATGGTATGACCAATAATCATAATTGCTATAGAGAACAAATTTAGAAATTGTTTGAGGTCAGATAAACTATCCTTACTTAAAGTGTTAGTTCACCCAAAAATGAAAATTCGGTGTATAATTACACTCCCTCATGTAGTTCCACACCTGGAAGACCTTCGTTCATCTTCAGAACACAAATTAAGTTATTTTTGATGAAATCCAAGAGGTTTTTCATCTCCCATAGAAAGCAATGTAATTACTGTCATTCAAGGTCCAGAAAAGTAGTAAAAAGTAGAGCTGGTCCGAATACCATTTTTTGAGCTTCGAAGGTTCAAGCACTAGTGATACAAAACACAGGTCTGTTGAACATGCTTATAATACATACATGCTTACATTTTTTTTACTTACATGCTTACATTTTTCTGTAAAACTAATCACTCACAAATCAGAAATTAGCAGCACAGCAATTACTGACACAGTAACGGGTAAGCTATTAATAAAAGAATAAAAAATAAATAAAAGAACTGTAATAAATAAAGAACACGCTGCCCCATTAAAAGTTCCGGTAACACTTTATTTTACAGTGTCATTGTTACATATGTTTCATGTATTTACTGTAGTAATAACTATAAATGATGTATAATTACATGCAATTAACCCTAAACCAAACCCTCATCCTAACCCTAACCCTATAGTAAGTACATGTAGTTAATTGTCATTACTCAGTACTTAAATGTATAATTACACTGTAATACTGACACCTTAAAATAAAGTCTAACCAAAGTTCCCTTTAAGTTTTAACAAGCTCCTATATTTCGCAGTAGTTTCTATTATTTTCCAAGGTATAAGTATAACAAGTATATTCAAGCGCAAATGAGAACCGTTTCACGAGGGAGGGGTGCCAGGTGTACAAAAAACAAAAGGAATATTCAAATCCCGAATACCAACCCACCAAAAGTATATTCAAATATTTGGGTCCAGCCCTAATAAAAACACTGTTAAAACAGTCAGCATGACTACTGTGGTTCAATGTTACGAAATGACAAGAATACTTTTTGTGCCAAAAAAAAAAAGAATCATGTGATTTGCACAACACATACGTGTGATGCTGACCCAGGAGCTGGCCAATAATGAGTCGACATTCTGAAGCGCTGGACGTAAACAATGTATGAGAATGACACAGAAGACAAGACATTATTGAATAAAGCCGTTATTTTTGTTTTGTTTTTGCATACAAAAATATTCTTGTAGCTCATAAAATAAGTTTGAACCACTGCAGTCACGTCGACTGTTTTAACCATGTCTTTAGTACCTTTCAGGACCTTGAAAGACGGTTATTACATGGCTTTCTATGTGCGATAAAAAACTTGTTGGATTTCATGAAAAATATCTTAATTTCTGTTCCAAAGATGAACAAAGGTTTTACGGGTTTGGAACAACATGACAGAGAGTTAACTAATGACACAATTTTCATTTTTGGTGAACTAATCCATTAAGTACATACACATCTGATAGGGGACATCAGATTGAAATCTACAGAAATTTTTATAAATGAAGCCCCTGGTGACTGTCTATCCCGTAGCCTTGCCACACCCCTCAGTTTGGGAAGCACTGATTTTAACAATAAGCAGTGTTGAGCTACATAACAATGGTTAGTTTTCTGTCAATTAAGGTATTAAAACAGTCACTTGTCTGTCTGATAAAACATATATTAAAGTGTGTACAACAGTGTGTAATGTCAATCACCTTGTAGCTGGATGATTACTTTCTTGGCTCCTATTACTGATGACTTTTCTTCCCTATAGGGAATAAGAATAGAAACATCAACGGGAAAAATACCTCTGGGAAAAGGCAATGGTGCACTTTAGACACACACACAGACGGGGTCAAAGTTAATATTTTTAAATGACTGATTTATGTCTGGTATGGTCACTAAGGGTGCATTTATTTGATCAATACAGCAAAAAATTGAGTAAAAACATAAAAAATAATAGCAATAATTGTAATATTGTGTTTGTGAATACTTTTACAATGTTAATTTTTTTATACTTAAATATGTTATAAAATATCCTTACTCCAGTCTTCAGTGTCACATGACACTTCAGAAATCATTCTAACAAGCTGATTTGCTGCTCAGTAATTCTGATTATCATCAATGATGAAAACAGTTCTGCTGCTTCATATTTTTGTGGCAGCTGAAACAGCCGCTTTGCATCACAGGAACTGATTACATTTTAAAACATATTCAAACATAAAACGGTTATAAAAATATTTTACATTTACTCTTTTTTAAAAAAATTAGATCAAATAAATGCCGATTTGGTGAGCATTAAAAGCTTCAAAAGTCATTAAATTAGACCTCTGAATCCCTGATAACTGAATCTGTATACACGGAAAGGACTTTTCAATGTACAACAGAGCACAACGAGCGTTCACTTAATAAAAGTCAGCTGAGAGTAATCAAAAACATCTCTTGGCCATTGCGTTCATAAAGTTGTGTGATTGGTTCGAAAACTATAGGCAACAAAAAAAGCATTATAAAAATGTATCTACTGACACAAGAACAGGTCGAAATAAACCTATTACCGGCCTTATAAAGACATTTTCATTGCAGACTTTTAGTACATTTGTTAATGCCGGTGGGACTGTTTCCTTGCTGAATAATTAAAGGCAACTATTTTTGTACGTAACGTTAGCCCTTGCCTTCAAAAACATCATTTTTTCAGCGTTTAGAGACCCAACTTATGTCGGATACCTTAACAATTCAGAAATATGCCATTAAAAATTAGTGTCAATTCAGGTGACAATGGCGAATATACAGCCACAAAAAGCATCAGTAAAGCATAAAATCTATAAACATGGGAATGTGAGTTGATTAATGACATGCAAAACAAAAGTACACTTAACTGTCAACAAAAATTACCTACATTTTAAGCCTCTTCAATATAATAGGCCTACTTCCAAAAAAAGAGGAAATTACTTTAACGTCTACATTACTTTCAAGGTCATTTCAGTTGCCAAAACAAAGTTCCCTATGCTTAAAACATAAAATACAGACATGTTTAGAAAACATTTAATTTACCTGCTTATTGCTCATGCATCCAGTAATTAGCTCGAAGTTTCCAGAAAGGATTCTAAATGACTCCAGCTGCGCCTCCGCTCTGATTTGAAAGAAAATGTATTCTTGCGCCTGGGCGGGAATTCTTGTAGTTTGAATATTTAAAATCTTTATATAATAATGTCTTTCCGCTTATTTTCGGGAAAGATTATATGCCATGATATTATGTGAAAAAAAAAAAAAACGTAATTAAAAACATTCGAAGCAGGACTACTTTGTTAAGCGTAATGTGTCGTCAGGTGGTGACTAGGTCATATTCACCTTGTAGTTCCCATATGAGACCCACTTATTTTCTGACATTTGTTATTTTCCCTTATTCCCAACTATGCAAATTGGAAATAAAATACATTTTTTATAAATTCATAGGCAGGTGAACATTGTAATATTGATCAAACAACAAAATGAAATGTCACAATAGAAAATAATGCCTTTAAAAAGTTTAAAAAGTTATATTGATCAGATCCTATCTGTGATATTATTTGTCCTTTGTATAAAAGTGACTATCATCCAAATCTAATAATTATTTCAAAATTTTAAATGGTAAAAGATGTATTTTAAGCAAGAAATTATTTTGCCCACATAGGTCCCATGAAGGTCCCATATTATCATCCCACATGGGCATACCTATGTGGGAGCCACATGGTGAAACCCACATGGGACCCACAAAAATAGCCCATGTTCAACCCATGCCCACATGGAACCCATGCTGCCTAGATAGGACCCACATGGGGCCCACATATCAATGTTGGCTGGGTAGTGGAGCATATTTATGTATGATATAGCAAAGTCTCAAATGATAGACATTTTACTTTGTGGTAATGATGTACTGTATGTCGTCATATCGCACAGCCCTAATGCAGATCTATGAATCGTGACTCCACTCACTCGCAGGTGCTCAGGGATCCACTCAGTCAACTTACTGAGGTAAACGCTGCGCAATGGTATCGCTTTTAACAACATCGGACACATAACGATAATTAATATGATTAATCTTTTGCTTTACTACATTATCAAACAGCTAATAATGTGTTACTAATGTTACACAAACCATGTTCCTGTTTGCGAGTCAGACAGCTGTCTTCTAAAAATCAGTTACCTTAGAACCTTTAAACACCTTTGAATGTCAGTGGAGAAAGGCATTTCATCATAACAAAAAGGCATGAGCAGATAGTCATTCCACCTGACATCCCACAAATTCAACCACCTGAATTCAACCTGGACACAAGCCTTCCTAAATGGAAAGAGGTAGAAAACATGGTCCGGTGAGCAAGAGCCCCATCTTCTCCAGGGCCTAACGGGGCCCCATACAAGCTCTATAAGAATGCACCAGACATCCAATGCTTTCTGTGGAGGCTTAGGCCCCGATCAGACTGTTTATGTGCCCCGGGTGCCTCACGTTTTAATCACCTGCTGTACCTCGCATTTTTGTAGGAGCACTTGGAGCACCTAAAGTTGAAAAAAAAGCAACTCTGAGCAGAAAAGCCCCCAGCGTCATATGTATCTTTCCATTGTCCAGTCAAATGAATGGAGAGACAGGCTTTCCGTCATGCTGACGAATGTTTAGAGTTCTTTGGACACTGGAGCCCTTTGCTTGTAACATACTTTTTTTCTTTTTAAGTTTTGCTAATATGACAGTTTAACCACAAGCCAAAGAGCACTCACGTTACACTGACAGAACAGCTGATGCAGGGGTTGCCTAGCAAAATAAATAACCACAGCACACTACTCTTTTTTTTCTAAAATCATCAAAAAAGGCAGTGTGGTGCGCCTCGTGTTTTCAGACCTGAAAAAACGTGTTCTGTGTAGTCGGGATGTTATGAGGGTAGTTTTGCAGAAGCAAAGAATACCTAAGGCTTGGCAATGGGCTGGCGGTATGCTAATACCAAAAGAAAAGGGTGCATCAGACATCAGCCAATTCCGGCCTGTCTACCTTCTCAATGTTGAGGGGAAAATCTTCTTTAGTATAGTAGCACGGAGGCTGTGTGCCTACCTGTAAAGAAACAAGTACATCGATACATCTGTACAGAAAGCAGGAACTCCAGGATTCCCTGGCTGCTTTGAGCATACAAGTATGATCTGGTACCAGATCCAAGCAGCCAAGAAGGGCAAGATAGACATGTGGTTTTCCTTGACCAGGGCAATTCCCCATAATCTTCTCTGGAAATCTTTCAACTTCTTTCACGTACAAGAACACATCACTGGTCAAAACCTACATCCAAGACATACATCTGTCCTTTACAACAGCCGATTTCACCACAACATGGCAGTGGTTGGAAGTAGGCATTATGGCAGGCTGCACAGTTTTACCTCTGGTTTTCACAATGGCCATGGAAGTCATTATCAGGGCTTCAATATGGGTGGTGGGCGGGGAACGAATCAGGAGCATGTCTATCTATCAGAGCATGCATGGATGTCATGACAACTCTAACTTTTACTGAAGCATATACCAAGTGGCTACTTGGAAAGCTGCAGGAGAACATCAAGTGGCCCCGGATGAAAATTAAGCCAAGTAAATCTTGAAGCATCTTTTTTGTAAAGAGGGTGCTTAGAGAGACAAGGTTTTGCCTGTCAAAAGCCTAGGCAGATATAACTCAATCCTTAAGGACAATGAGCAGGTGCAGCAACTGCAGCAAGAGATTGTTAATAGCCTGGACATTATTAACAAGACTGGACTGCAGGGGAAATTGAAGCTATGGAAATTGAAGCTCTTCCCCCGGCCAATATGGCCACCACTATGTATGAAGTCCCATTAACATCAGTGAAGAAGATGGGGCGAACCATCACTTTATACATAAAAAACTGGCTTGGTGTCCCATCACCCTCTATGGCAAAGGGGTCTTGGAACTACCTCTCACTAGTCTAAACAAGGACTGCAAGTGTTCTAAAGTAAGACTGCAGCTAACTCTGAAGGATTCCAGAAACAAGACCATCAGTACTGCTGCACCGCCGCTAGTAACTGGGCGGAATTGGACACCATCTGATATAGTGCAGCAAGCAACATCAGCTGAAAGACATTGTGGGACAAGTTCAGCAGGGAAGAGGAGGAATTGGCTTGAAAGCAGACAATCAAACCTGATGAAAGGCTACAACATCAAACCAGAGAATACTGGTGGTCAAGGAGGTGCGTCGACAGGAGGAGGTTGTGCAAAGAATGAAGGCTGTTTCTCTTGCTAAACAGGGGCAATGGATGCGGTGGGAAGGTGTAGAGCGGAGAATTATCAGCTGGAGGGAACAGTGGGAAATGAAAGCAAACAAGATTAGCTTTATCATCAGAGCAACGTATGACATGCTTCCATCACCAATGAATTGCCAGCAACTCTCACACACATCATGACTGGCTGCAAGGCCAGCCTCACACAAGGGAGATACACTTGGAGACACAATCAATTCCTCAAGATCCTGGCATCGGCTTTGGAGAGCCAGTGGAGCGCAATCAACCTCCCAGCCTCCTAGAGCAAACAATCCCCTGAAGACACCAACATTTGTCAGAGAAGGGCAGAAAACACCCAAAAATCCTTCCAAATACTTAGGAAAACTATGAATGGCCTGTGACTGATAAATGCTGGCAGAAATCGGCCAACAGCTAATCTTTCCAACTGAAATTGCTCTCACCAACCTCAGGCCAGCCTTGGCACTCTGGTATCCCTCACTTAAAATGGTCTACATCATAGAGTTCAAAGTCCAATGGGATAACCTAGCTCAGGGGGTCTATGAGCGAAAGAAGCTGCGCTATGCAAAGCTTGCGCCAGAAGTGAAGCAATGTGGCTGGGACACAAGTTTATCCAATTGAAGTGGGTATAGAGGATTTGTGGCATCATCTATCATCAGACTGTTGAATGAACTTGGAATCCATGGTCTGGCTTTGAGAAAGACCAACATAGAAGTCTCAGGGGTGGCAGAAAAAAGTAGCCAGTGGATTTGGTTCGATTCAAGAATGCCCACCTGTCAACCTTTCAGCCAGCTGCAGACTTCTGTAAAAGAGTGAATTTCGGGAGCATGGAGCACAAGCTGAGGACTGATCACCCTTGTGGAGAGTGTATACTGTTGAAAGGCCGAAACACCCAATGATGTTGAAAAGTTACTTTACTCATGATGTGTCCTGTGCCCAATTTACCCGAAATAGTACCCTGACCAAGATTTACCTCACATACAACTCTGGGAATCTCCACCAGTTGATTGTCTTCCATTCCCAGCAATAAGGTACATCTCAAAAAAGTGCTTGCCAACTATTAGCATAAGAGACAGCTTTTAACATCTTGTCCATCCTTTTCCTTTGTCATACACTCACTATATTACTAAATCTACTCTATCTTTTATAACAGAAAAATATACTGGGATAAATTAGCCTCTTGACACTCTCCTGCTTCAGAAAGTAAATGTTTAATGATATGCTAAAACCCCACTGGCACGTTGATGTGATTGGTTACAAGGTAGTTTGTGATGTCACAAACACCAGCAATTTCAAAACTGCAGGTTTAAAAAGAAAATACTCAACAATGGTGTTGACTTATGAATTTGCACAAGGTTTATATTAAAGCATAATAAAACACTACATTGACATATAAACAACATTAAAAAGTCGTTTTTCACCACAGGGGGACTTTGAAATTAAAAATCTGTCATCATTTACCCTCATGTCATTCCAAACATGTTTTTTCCCGTACAATGGGGCGGCAGTGGTTCAGTGGTTCATGTAGGTTGTCTACAAACCAAATGGTTGGTGGTTCAATCCCTGGTTCCACTTGACCAAGTGTTGAGGTGTCCATGAGCAAGACACCCAACCCCAGCTGCTCCCGACAAGTTGGATGGCTGCCTTGCATGGCAAGTGAATGGGTGAGTGTGGGGCAAATTATAAAGTGCTTTGGTGGCCATAGGTCTGTGAAAGCGCTGTATAAATGCAGTCCACTTACCATTTACAATTGAAAGTCGAAAACAACTTTTGACCACTGACTTGCATTGCTTGAACCAAAAAATAAATAACTAAATAAAAATATCTTCTTTTGTGTTGGGTGAATGATTACTTTGAGCAGCCACTTCAGGTTCCTGGGTTGTATTGAAGTGACACTGTACAATCTCAGGGAAGTATGACTGATCACAGTAGTTCTGCATCCTCCAGATCCAACCTACAAACTGCATTCAGCATATTTGCAGTGCTCTATTCACTGATTTACACAACTCCTTTAGTAAATTTTCTGCTAATACAAGGCAAACAGCTTATGAAAATACGACTCTATATTCTGAAAATAGTATGTCCAATACATGCAGGATGCAATAATGAGCATTTTAAACAGTAGTATGTTACAGTATGTAAACTGATAGGTCAGTTTTTGTGTGAAAGTGTTCTAGTATTTGCAGGCGTATTTTGTCAGCATGCAAATTACTAGGATTGTGGCTGTATATTAGTACTTTTAAAGTATATATTAATGCCTTATTCATGTCCATATTCTACAACCTTTAATCCTACCCAATTCCTATCCAATACATAAAACAATTTACTGGGTAGGAACAATTTCCTTAGTAACTATTAATTAGCCATAATTAAGAGTTTATTGAGGCAAAAGTAGTAGTTAATAGTTAGTTGATCGTGAGAATTGGACTGATTGGACCTAAACTAATGAATGGAATTTTTCCTCAGGGATACCACAATCCACTGTCTGATGTGATACTGTAGTAGACAGTTGCATGGCTATAATTTTCTCTCTAATGTTGTCAATCTTGCAAGTAAAGAAGTTCATAAAGTCATTACTGCTGTGCTGTTTGGAAACATCAAAAGTTGAGGCTGTATTTCTCGTTAATTTAGCCACTGTATTAAATAAGTACTTAGGGTTGTGTTTGTTTTCTTCTAAAAGATTTGAAAAATAAGCAGATCTAGCAGTTTTTATGGCCTTTGTGTACTCCATCATTTTCTCTCTCCATGAAATCCAAAAAACTTCTAGTTTTGAATTCTTCCAGCTGCGCTCAATTTGTCTGGCTGCTCTCTTAAGGGCCCGAGTGTGCTCATTATACCATGGTGTTGGACTAATATGCTTAATCTTTTTTAAGCGCAAAGGAGCGACAGAGTTTAGAGTGTTGGAAAAGAGAGCGTCAATAGTTTCTGTTGCAACATCGAGTTCTTCTAAGCTGTCTGGTTTGCTAAGTTGATGAAACTGATCAGGAAGATTATTTATAAAGCAATTTTTAGTGGTAGAAGTGATGGTTCTAACATATTTGTGGCAGACAGGCGGTTTTCCAGCCTTGGTTAAATGTAGCACGCATGAGACTAGATAATGATCTCAGACGTCATCGCTCTGCTGCAGAATTTCAACGGCATCAATATCTATTACATGTGACAATATTAGATCTAGAGTATGATTACGACAATGAGTTGGTCCTGACACGTGTTGTCTAACTCCAATAGAGCTTAGAATATCTGTTAATGCCAATCCCAAAGCGTCTTTTTCATTATCTACATGTATATTAAAATCACCAACAATAAGGGCTTTATCCACAGCCAGTACTAAGTCCGATAGAAATTCAGCAAATTCTTTGATAAAATCTTTATGGTGCCTTTATGGTATACAGTAGCCAACACAAATTTCAAATGAGATTTTTCACTTACATTATATAACGTTACATAGAGCACCATCACTTCAAAAGAGATATATTTGAAAGACTTTTGAGTAATACTGAAGATATTACTAAAGATTACAGCAACACCTCCCCCTTTACCTTTCTGACGAGGTTCGTGTCGATAATAGTAACCTTGAGGGCTAGACTCATTTAAAGTAATGTAATCGTCTGGTTTTAGCCAGGTTTCTGTCAAACACAGCACATCTAGATTATTTTCTTTGATAATATCATTTACAATAAGTACTTTTGAAGAAAGGGATCGAATATTCAGCAACCCAAGCTTTATCATTTGTTTATCTTTATGATCTCGGTTTACTACTTGTTGAACATAAATTAAATTATCACCCGTAAATGGGTTTGGAAGTTTTCTGTATTTATTAGTTCGGGGTACAGACACAGTCTCTATCTGATGATATCTAGGTGAAAGAGTCTCTATGTGTTGGGATTTATCTGAATTCTGTGACGTGAGACAGCTAGCAGATGGTCGGTTTAGCCAGTCTGTCTGCTTCCTGACCTGGGCCCCAGTTAGTCAAGGTTGAGCTCTAAGACTATGTGCCATATTACTAGAGAGAAGAGCAGTACCACCCCAGGAGGGATGAATGCCGTCTCTTTTCAACAGGTCAGGTCTGCCCCAAAAACTTTTCCAATTGTCTATGAAACCTATATTATTCTGTGGACAACACTTAGACAGCCAGCCATTGAGTGATGATAGTCTGCTAATAATCTCATCACTCCTACGAGCAGGAAGGGGTCCAGAAAAAATTACAGTGTCTGACATCATATGTGCGAGTTCACACACATACACCATAATTTTGGTGATCTCCGACTGGCAAAGTTGAACATCATTAGCGCCGACGTGAATAACAATCTTAGAGTATTTACAATTAGCATTAGCCAGCACTTTTAAATTTGCTTTGATGTCAGGCGCTCTGGCTCCCGGCAAACATGTGACTATGGTGGCTGGTGTCTCTATTTTCACGTTCCGTGTAATAGAATCGCCAATAACTAGGGCACTTTCAACAGGATTCTCAGTGGGTGCGTCACTGAGTGGGGAGAACCTGTTTGATGTTCTAATCGGAACGGAAGAGTGGTGTTTTTTTCCCACGACTAGGCCGCCTCACGGTCACAAAGTTGCCCTGCTACATGGGCTCTACAGCCGGAACCGAACAATGTACGTAGTTCACTAAGCTAGTCGCATCCAAAACAGTATCTGAAGCCCTTGCATTCTTACTATCCTCAATTAAAGTCTGCATGCGTGTCTCTAATTCTAAGATTTTCTCTGTCAGCCTGACTATTTCCCTACATTTATGACATGTGAATCCCTCATCGCTGACAGAGAAAGCTATACTATGCATGTGACAGGCAGTGCAAGTAACAATGAAAGGAGAAGATGACATAGCTTACCGTGTTCGTAGACCGACCCGACTTACCAGTTGTTTGATGAACTTGTAGAAAAAGGAGAGCGCGACAGAAATGACGGTGGGCACGGATAACACAAACTAGTGTAATGCTAGCGCGTTGTGATGGTGATTTAAATTAAAAGATTAAAATCTAGCGATGTCAGATTAATGTGATAGGCAATATAAGACAATATCAGATATATAGTGAAGTTAAAGTAGACAGCAAACAATGACAATAAATAGATTCAAAACAAACCTATACGGAGCAACAGACTCAAACAATTCAGCAGCCAGGCAGACAGGAGCAATCGATCCAAGCGTCAAACGTAACTCAACTCTTTGTGTTATGGGATATCATAGCCCTATAATGAGCTCTGCTTTACAGATTCAGATTTTAGTTAATGTAGTTGTACATCAGGGTATGCATACAGAAAATATCCATGCTTCTCATTGTATTCATACTGCATACCTAACATACCCTGTGGTTTACGGCTCTCTGCAGATATTTTCTTTCAATAAGTTTCATTTTTGTGCTTTGGGGCTCTCAAAAACTATATACATATATATAACTTTTCACAGTTACAATTAAGATCATTTGTGCTTATCTTTAAAGAATTTTGTGTTTAAACTAATGAAATATGATTTCATATATCTGTAGTCTTATCCATTAGTTTTTATAATGTATGTTAAAATGACAGCTGCAATAAACTTTAAATATCTTAATTCTTTCACTTCTCTAGATGCTTCGTATCTTCTTCAGCACTCCTCTTCAGAGGACACAGATCAAGACATCACTGTTGCTTCCCAACTATTGCCTGAAGTACATCCCCTTTTCCTCCCTTTGGCTGCACTTTCCCTGAAAGAGAAGAGGAGACCCCGACCCTTTCATACTGATATGCCGTCAACAGAAGGTGCTTACAGCTGTGGAACACTGGATTCCATTTCATCACGTTCCAGTGCTTCTGTGAGTATGCTGGGAGTTGGTGAACTCAGCCAATCACGCGATCGATGCCTTTCTGAACCTTCCATGTATTTTTCCACACCTCAAACACCGGCATCAACTCATACTCCTGTTATCCGCCAATCCAGCTATGATGCCACTGTAATAGACAGCAGAAATGAGCAGTCACAAGGCTCCATGGGGCTGAGCCCAGAACAACAATCACACAATTCTGGAATGGGTACCCGGCGACGACGTTACACTTTCTGGAAGTCGCCACAAATCCCCACACGCTTCCGTCATCCTGCTCAGAGATTAGCCAGCATGTCAAGTCTGTCATCTACTACCACTTCTTCCCTCAGCTCACTGGATAGTACGTTGTCCCTTAGCTCTGCCGATCCAATCCCCAGCCCTCAAGATACACAGTCCAGGCCTTTTCTGTTCGGAGCTGCTGCGAGACTGCGGCCTCTGACACCTGAAATGTCCAGAAAGCGCTGGACAAGTACATTTACTTATGAAGAGGAAGAGGACCTTTGGAAAGAGAGAGGTAAAGAGACTGAAAATGAAAAACTGAGTGGATTTGAAGCATCTTTTCATGACTGTGATGGAAAGAAAGCAGTGAATAATGGAGAAAGAGCCAAGACCGAGCATGCTATAAGCTGTGAGTCCTTCAGTGATATTCATGAGGTTAAAGGTGAAACGAGACAGTCTGTGTCTGTGTGCAGTGTGGAGTTTAGTGTGAATCCATTACAATCCTCCGCCGCATGCCAGAGAGAGCCCAATCCTGAAATGAACTCAGAAGCGATTTCACTGAATCCCTGCAGTGTATGGACAGTCCCACATGAGAATCAGGTTGGCAGTGAGATACCGGAATCCCAGGTGACACAAACACTCACACACACTACTACAATGACACAAAAGCAATCCATTACCAAAGGAGAAAACTCTGTAAGTCAGCTCCGGAAAAAAAATGCTTGCTTAAACATGCATGCCTCAGGTGGGCAGAAAGTGAGCAGAATGAAAATCACAGTCTTTCCTTTTGGTGGAAGAGTGATGCTAAAACATTCTGAGGTCAAAGATCAAACCACAAATTTGCCAATGGAAACAAAGCAGAAAGTTGAGCCAGGATTCAGTGTTGAAAAGGAGGGAAAAGTGCGAGAATCTGTTCAGGTACATATCCCACAGAAACTGTTTTATGGTCATAATGTTCCACTAGTGTTACTTTCTACACCACCACAGCAAACATCAGTCCAGGTAAGGACACATTGTTCTCCCCTGATGATGTCGTTGTGACAGACGCAGGTTTGTGTAATAAAGCTAATGTTAGCATTTTCGCAACTGATATTAGCAACGGTGCAAGCAGTTATCCAGCAGAAAATACCATTCAGAGTGTCAAATGTATTAGTCATAGTATGAGCAGTGTTGATGACCTGCACAGCCCTGGCTGTATTACTGAACCTTCTAGCCCCACTGTTAGCATTAGGGGTAGTTATAATGTTAACCCCAGTATAAAGCTAATTCACAGCAATGCTAATCAGAGCATGACCTATCAGAAACCTGCTAGCAAATCCTCAGGAACCTTTCACCACACAATCTGTATCAAACTCCCTGGGAGCAGAGGGATGGCACAGAACAAGTCATTACCATAATTGAATCCTTTTGGTTATGTAATACTATGAAGAGATTAAGTGTATGCAGCATGTGATCTTAATGTTTTTTCATAAGAATGAGGTTAGGCATAGAGTCTTGAGATTTTATGCAAATCAGCAGGAGCACGTTTGTTTGTGTATATGTATGTGTATAGAGTAGTAGAGGCATAAGGCAGATAATGAAAATGCATTTCCACAAGGATTGCACTACAGGGTGTTCCATTTCAAAGGCTACTGCAGAGACAGCACAGAGAGAAGGGAGTGATGCATGAATGGAAAACTCATATTGCTCTGGCTATACAAAATATAATGAACTATAAATTCATTAACATTCATATCACAAAACTGAAAACAAAATACATTTTTAAAAGATTAAAGATTTATCTTTTTTTAACAGTGTTGTGTATTATGTACTGTATAGTAGGAATGATTCATGAAAAAGACTTAATATTTAGTTGTTTTCAAACCTTATAATAAGAAGATATTTTGAGGAATGTTGGGGTCCAAACAACATTGGACCTCAGTGACTTTCAGTATGTGGACAAAATCAGTCAAAGTCATTTCTTAAAATGTCTTCTTTTGAGTTCAAAAGTCATGAAAGTTTGGCACAACATAAGGATGAGGAAATGATGACTGGATGTTTGGGTGAACTATCCTTTTAAGCTATTAATTAGATATGTTTAACAGAATGATTTTCAAACACAGCAACTGAATCGTCTCTAAAATATACATTTTTAAAAATACTTAAAAAATTAGAACACCGTTGAGAGAGAGAGAAAGACAAAGAGGAAGAGAAAGAGAAAGAGAGAGAGAGAATACACACTGGAAAAATCCAGTCAAAGATTCGTTTTCAATGAGAAGGGGGAGTGAATTTGTGAGCAGGCGCAATCGCATTGAACTGGTCTGAATATGAAATCTCCAGTCTCCATACACATTGCCATTCCAGAGAATGCTGCCATCCTAAGTGGCTGGCAATATTCAAAGCAACTTGTATGAATTCACATATTTTTATTGTTTTATAATTTCTGTATAATAGAGTAATACTAATGGAAAAGTTTAGTCAAGACAACATTTTGGCTGGAGTGGTCTGATATAGGCGGCGCATGTGCATACAAAGAAAGCATAAGATTGAGAGATAATTTAGACATAAGAAAAGATAATAAAAAAAGAAAGAATCTGGTGTTGAATGAATGAACAGCAACACACATCTAGAGCTGTAAAATCAATGTGATGTAAATAATAGACATTAAAACATGCATCACTATAGGAACGAATATAGGATGTGAAGAGAGCAAAGACATATGGGAAGAGAGAAAAAAAAGGTATAACCCAAGAAAGCTGATCTGTGTAAGATGCTGTGATAAAAAAAAAATATTAGATGAACATTTAAGAGGAACAAGGGAGTGGGATGTGTTTAGAGTTAGACATGTGTGTGCATCATACAGATCCAGTGATACGCAATAGTGGCGATGTTTTAAAGTTTTTTGTTTGTTTGTTTGTTTGTTTGTTGTTGTTGTTGTTTTTTGCTGTGGTACAATTTTCACAAATAAGGTGTATATTTTCAAAACTCTGAGTACAAATCTCCAAACTGATCACACTTAACACAACTAGCCATTTTTCAACCCCTGATCTCATGCGATCATTCTAGTTTTACAGATTCTCATTCTACATAGTCACGTATGTTTCAAAACACAGGATCATTGTGATATGTTGGTTTAATCACCGAAACACAACAGTATGATCTTATTTCAGTTTAGTACTTTTAACAATCAGTTCATTCAATAGCAAACAATGCGAGATAATCACCTTTGTTGCTGAAATAATTACAGTTACACCGGCTACCTATGCCACATTAGAAAATACACTTACATTACATAAATTACATAATTGTCATAAAATCCATAATGTTTGTAATAGCATCTATTCAGTGTGTTATCAAAAGGCGTGATTAAGTATGACCATTTCTCTGTTTACAGTATCACATTGCATATACTGTAAAATGATGCTATCTGTCGCCCTTCTTCTGATCTTTGATCAATCTGATGTTATACAGTCATTGTCTGTTTCTTTTCCCTTGTTCTCTGTCCTGCTCAATGTTCACACATTTCAATTTACACGATATATCGGTCTCTGTCTCTCATACACATGCACACGCACACACACACACACACACACACACACACACACACACACACACACATTGGTTTTACATGTTTTATAGGGACTTTCCATTGACATAATGATTTTATACTGTATAAACGGTATATTCTATCCCCTACCCATCACAGAAAACTTTCGGAATATTTACATTTAAAAAAAAAAAAAAAAAAATTTCATTTCGTATGACTTATAGGCTGTTTTCCTCATGGGGACCAAAAAAATGTTGGGACATTATGTTCAAAACAGTGTTTACTAGAAACACACACACACACACACACACACTTTAAAAATTGTGGTTATCATCAAACATCAAGCGAATGTAATCAATGTAAAAATTCATTACTTTTGGTTATCCAAATTGCAAATAAGTTCTATGGAAACTATGAATATAGAATCAATATCTATAGACAGCTATAAATGTACCAAATGATTCATTGATTAACCATTAAATTCAGTTGGATTAAATAATACACAAAGGTATTAAACTGAACGAAATGAGATACAAATCAAATGTTCGATAGTAAGAGCATTATGAAAGGCAGTTACTGTGAATTAAACATTTGTATTGATGAAACACTGATTTTGTGTAGTGAAAAGGATACTTTCTGATTTTGTCTACATGCTTACATGCTGCAATGTTTGAAATTTGATGATCTGTTGTGATATTAGTAATAAGAGTTTTGAAAATTTACCAATTGCTTGTGAAAATTTCACCAAAGCAATAATAAAAACAACAAAACATAAATAATCATCGGTTCAGCATTTGTTTTTGTGTACAGTGGCTCAGGGGGTAGCGCTGCTCCTCCACAATCCAAATACATGCAGCATTTGTGAATTGGGGACACTAAAATCATCTGTAGCTGTGAATGTGAGTGCTGGGATAGGCTCCACCTGCACCTTACAGAGGATTACTGGTTTGGAGAATGGATAGATTATTTACCCAATGTCAAGAAAATGTTTTCTTCAAACCTAATATCATGGAAATAAACATCTAAACTATAAGTGCACTAGGCCTAGGAGAGTGACATCTTACCAAGGGTATCGACTTTTTTATCCTTTCAACTTACTTTTGAAAATTTACCGATTTTTTGCATGTGGATAGAATGTTTTAAAGTGGGAGAAACCAACTAATATCACAAACATCACAGAATCAAATCCATTTATAATTATTATGATGTTTGTAGTGCTGTTTCCCACCAAAAACATCACTTTGCTGGAAGAAAAGTAAATCTAAAAGTTAAAATATTCACAAGAACATATGTTTGCTTCAAACATTTTATTTACAGGAAGAAGAAAAAACATGCTCCTTAATAAACTCTGCTTTTTGTGCTAGAATATTTAAAGGGATAGTTCACCAAAAAATAAAATTCTGTAATGACCTCATATAATTCCAAACCTGTATGAGTTCCCTTCATCTGTACAATACAATGGAAGATATCCTGAAAAATGTTTCAGCTGATTATTTTTTGTTAGTGTTATTTAAGATCCCTGACTTTCATTGCGTGCATAACATGCTGAATCATGCTTTGAGTATGTGGAGATTCTCTTGACATTCTCTTTCTGTTATTGCTTGGAGTTTCAAGTGCATATTTGAAGGGAGAGTGCCTTCAGATACAACTGCTGTTTTCTGTAATGGCAGGTAATGCATTGCTTCATGGAACAAACATATACAAGGTCTTTTGTTAGAGCATTTTAAAATTCTTGAATAAGCTGCAAGAAACATTTCTGCCCCTGAGCACAAGGATCACTGTGCATGGATTTCAGCAAGTCTAGAAATTGTTCATGTGGGTAAATGATTCAACACAGTACGTTGGATTCTTCTGTTCGGTGTTCATGATAAAATGATATGAAAGAGAGAATAAATAAGAAATAATTACTGCAATATACCATAAAAATATGAATTTACGTTTTGTAATTAACAGTCAGGTATGATATTCCTGTGTTTTATCCTCCTCTGTGAAAACTGAATGGCAGTGCTACACAAAGCCTTGACAGATTTCTTCTGTTATCAAAATTACCTTCAGCAAATCATTGCAATCAACTTTTTTAAAGATCAGTCAATGGGGGAGCCAATAAATAATGCAGAATAATGAATGAATTAAATCTGTCAATATAATGATAAATGTTGTTGTTGTTTTTCTGGCTGACAGTGGTTATGGCTGGATGAGATCCTGCAGTATAGATGAGGAAGAGGTATAGGGGGATGTTTATTTTTAAGGTGCCATCAAACTAGACTTTGTACTCCATTCACTTCCATTCATGTGAGCAAAAGAGAATCACATGCTCCTTGCCCACCTTTTGTGAGCTTTGACTTGTGAATTTTTACCAAATAAATCTAAAGGTCACAGACTGACACAGCTCAATACATTAAAAAATACCGTATTTTAACATTTAGATCATATTAGTTTTTATGTGTGATTTATTATTTATTAAAGACAGCTGTTTCTCTTGTTACACGACGACACAATGGGTGCTTCTCAGTCGGAAGGCTGAGTCTGCACAGTAACGCTGCATATCTTAACTGCCACGTCATCAAGCTCCGTCCAAGGATGACTCAAAGAAATGATGCTTTGAAGGCAGACTTCATTTTGCGTCCTTCATTCGGCCCGTTTCAAAGGATCCATCAAGTGTTTCTTTTGTGTCACCCACGTGCAATCCTTTGCACACATTTCAATTCGCAAAAAAGAATAAGCAGAATGAGCTTATCATATTAAGTTTTAGAAATAAAGGCATTGTTTTCTTCACAGATGGTCAACATTACCTTTACTACATTAATATAAAGGCAGTTCACAAAGTTTTTAATAACAAAGTATTTTTCAAATTTTAATTTTGATAGTATTTTTGTGTAGTGATCATAGCGGCCATCACATTCACCCAAAAATTAAAAAAATCTGTCATTAATCCAAGACTTTTGTCCTACTTCAGAACATTAATGAAGATCTTTTTCATAAAATCTGAGCTTTCGGCCCTCCAGACACCTATGCAACTGAAATTTTGACTCATCAAAAAGTTCATAAAGAGATCGTGAAACTAATTCATATGAATTGAGCGGTTTAGTCCAATTTCTGAAGAGACTCAGTTGCTTTATATGTTGAACAGATTGAATTTATGCTTTTATTCACATATAAACATTCACACATCAGTTGTGGTGAACTGAACCTTAGGCATGTTTGCTCGAAATGCGAGAACCTGTGAGGTTCATTCTTGTGTGTTACACAGCACGCTTGAACTTGAGAATCCGCTAGAGGTTTGTTCTTGCACTTCAAGCAGGTTCGGTTGATCTTCTGTTTATGTTCACTGATCAATGTTTATATGTGAACAAAAACCTAAATGAAATCTGTTCATCATATAAAGCGATTGCGTCTCTCTAGAAAATTTGCACTAAACCACTCAATTCATATGGAATAGTTTTACGATCTCTTTATGAGCTTTTTGAAGCATAAAAGTGGTAATTGTGTGGCTGTCTAAGGACAGAAAGCTATTAGATTTCAGCAAAAAGATCTTCATTTGTGTTGCACAAAGGTTTAGAAAGGAATTATGAGGGTGAGAAATTAATGACAGAATTTTCATTTTTGGGTGAATCTCTTTAATGCTGAGAAGGACTCTAACATACAAGCCTATGAAGGGCTGACTAGGAAGGATGCAGCCTCTTGTCTGAGGGGCATCCAACTTTCCACCTTTAAGACAGCTGTTGTTAATCTGCTGAGACACTTCTCACATTTAACGCTGCCTCCAACTATTTCTTAAATACTGTGTATATGTTATGTTCTCATTATGTGCAAGTTATTCATATGTTTTCTCCTAATATTCCTCACTAGTCTATACTGTATAATCCAAAGCAACAGAAAGCAGTAGGGAGTTGCAAAGGTAACAGCAGGTGAGGAGAAAAATCAATCTCCACACTTTCATTCATTTAACAGAATTTATCATTGTCATTATACATGGGTTTATTTTCACCTAATTCAAGACTGTTAAAATGTATATCACTTGTTCTTTATCTGGGTGGTTTTCATGTATTTAAACAAGTAATTGTGTTTTCATTTGTTTTGTATTTGTAAACACTGTTATCACAGATTGTACATTTAAAAACACAATGTGTGCAATGTGCTCAACGGTTGTTGTGACTACTTTCACAGGTAGGATATATATACAATACCTGCTTGATCAAACATGTACAAGTGTTCAAATAAATTCTAAAATCAGTTTTATAGCTGGTTTTAAACTAGAACTCATTTTGGTTGCTTTCATTACTTAAACAAGTTCCAAACATTTTTTTTTTTTATGAGAAAATGTAAAAGTATTACCGCAAAGACAAAATGTTTTGGAAAATGTAATGTGTTGTTTTTAGAGATCTCTGTAAAGAGATCAAGACTGCAGCATATGCTTGAAAACATGCTTGGTTAGCATTTCAGAAAATGCCCATAAATCTCGAAATGAATGGGAGTTCACTCAATCAATTAAACTGATTTGTTTTTAAAACATTCAGTGTAAACGGCACTAGCAACACCAAAGTCATGGGTTTGTTTCCCAGGGGATGCATGAACTGATAAAAGAAAAACTTTAGCTTACATTGAATGTTATTTAAGTCACTTTAGATAAAAGAATCAATCAAGTGCATGTAAAGTTAAATTAAATGTAACATTAAAAGAGAGTACAGACTGGCTTTATCAATTCAGAAGAGGGTCTCTCAAATCAGTTACAACAATTACAACAATTAATATCCTTAGAATGAATTTGTATAGAAGATATTAATGGGTGTTAAATGTTAATAGTACTGCCTTCTATCATCTATTCTTGCTATCGGATTTGTGAATTAAAGACTCAGAAGTTGCATGTGTGCTCCCACTCAGGTCGTAATTGTGCCTGGGAAGCTCGGAGATAATTTTAATTAACCCAAGTTGACAGAATCCTTATCTCTGAAACATTGTGGAGGAAAGTATGGTTTCTGTACTAATGCAAAGTTTTATTAATTTTTACATGCACAGATATGTTGTTAGTGCTTACTGTTTCGGTCATATATTTATTTCTCAACAACCATTTAATGCAAACTGCATTTCTCTTTTCCATTATGTTTGCTTTTAACAAAAACAAAAACAAAAAAACACTTGGCTGGATGAGATCCTGCAGTACAGATGAGGAAGATGTATAGAGGTTGATGCAATTTGGACTGCAGAAGTTGCAAGCAGGGTTCTAAAAACACATGATGGCAGAATATTAATACTCTACATTGCACTAATGATAATAAATTCATGTGATTTTCCTAGTACATGTTTCCTAGTATTTTTTCTAGTCAGTCAAACCTATAAAACAAATTTTTTACTCCAAAAAGATTGATCAGTCACACAAAAGTAATCAAATGCTAATTCATTGTGGTCGGGGACGAGGCTGAATCCAGCTATTCCTTTGTTACTCAGTGACATGTGAAGTTCCCCTTTATGCCCTCTCTGTGTATGCCGTTGCTCGCATTAAGCTCTGTTACAATTGAATGAATCGATTCAGCATTTCAACGGCATCTATAAAAGATGTGTTAAATTCGACAAAGCGGTTTGTGACAAGCAGGGCAGGGCGAGAACCATGAGAGAACGGTGCGAGGCCAGTGGCGGGATTGCTGAGGAGCATCACCTGCGCACTGCACCGGTCTCGTATCTCTCACGGAGGAGCTCCAGAAGCTTAAAAGGGGGAGCGAAGACAGTGGAGGAACAAAGAGTGGCAGGCCTGGATTTTATGTTATGCTTTTATTATGTGAGTGTGTGCGCGGCAGTCGTCCATGCGGGTCTGCTGCCATTTGCTTTAATTTTGTTACGTTTATTTTATGTTAAAGTGTGTTGAACATTCACCAGTTCCCGCCTCCTTCTTCCTGTATATACAAACTTTGTTACACAGTTTATTAAAGGATGTATTGATCTTGTGAGTTTGCATATTTTACTATGTTAAAGTTTTATATGGGACAGTACACACTGACCTATTAACAATGCATTGGAGCAAATGCACAACTTTTGGAGAATATATCTTTTGGAGAATATAACTGCACACTCACTTCAGCAGTATTTTAATAAAATTGTATTTATTTTATAAAAATAAATTTAAAAAAATGCCTGATTTGTCTGTGCCTAGAAATGGCCCTGAGCCTCAGCGAGGATTGTCATCACTAATGACTGTTATTAAATTGGACAGTGTGCTACTGGTGATCTGTTTACAATTTTTGCCAGGCTTTTGTGGCTTATTTTTCTGGTTTATAATCTAGCTCTTTTTTTCATTATGTCTGGTCTATGCAGCCATCTGCAAATCATTTCTATTAACTTTGAAGAGACTCTTAAAAAATGATGGTTCTAAAAGGTTTCAGCAATACCATAGAAGAACCATTTTAGATGTACTGTTTTGTTTCTGTGTCTGAGGAAGCTGAATCTGAATGTCGATGTAAATGATTGTGATTGTGCTCAGGCTTCTTCTTTTTTTCTCTCTGTTTGCTGGATCAAAACTGACATCTAGCCAACATTTGTTTATTGCATCTGTCCTTTTTCCTGATAGATGGAAAGGCTTGTACAAAGAGCTTGGTTATTATTGAGCTTGTTGGTTTTGGAATTGTTATCCTTGACACCCTTATAACAAATTAAAGGTTGTCTGTTTATAGATTTAGGTCTGTGGTGTATGGGTCCACAAGTATAGGTAGTTTACTGATGTATTCATTAAATAAGGATGTTTTTAAAAAATAAATAAATAAATAAATAACAATCACCCTCGTTCTGGAGGGGAAAACAAATATTTTAGTAAAGTACATTGTCCTGAAAACATTGTAAATTTGTCTTCTAATTAAGATATATAACAAATAAGTAATGAAGCCAAAACAATAAAGAATGATGTATGAAGATAATAAATATATTATATATAACATTTGTTTATTGCATCTCTCTTTTTTCCTGATAGATTGAAATGCTTGTACAAAGAGCCTGTTGTTATTGAGCTTGTTGGTTGTTATCTATGACTCCCTTATGAGAGACAAGTCATATTACAGGCTGTGTTGTGATGTGTTTCTGAGATTTACACATGTGACAAATGCTGTGAGGTAGTCAGGCTGACGGAGAAGATTTCAGAATTTTCATCCAAATTTAATTGAGGATAGTAAGAATGCAATGGCTTTAGATACTGCTTTGTATGCAACTATGTAACTATAGTGCACTCTGTAGATTGTTTGTTTCTGGCTGTAGAGCCTGTGCAGCAGGGCAACTGGGTGACTGTGAGACGGCATAGTCACAGGACAAAACACTGCGCTTCCATTCCAGTTAGAACTTCAAGCAGGTTCTCCCCACTGAGTGACGCACCCACTGAGAATCCTGTTGAAATTGTGATTGGTGATAGTTATTGATGATTCTATTACATGGAAAGGGAAAATAGAGACACCAACCACCATAGTCACATGTTTGCCGGGAGCCAGAGCCCCTGACATCAAAGCAAATTAAAAAGTGCTGTCTAATGCAAATCGTAAATTATCTAAGATTATTATTCAGCTCGGCACTAATGATGTTCAACTTCACCAGTCCGAGATCACTAAAATTAACATTAACCCCTTTAACCCGAAAAAATTCATAATCATATTACTAAGCAACCACTAGGAGGAATGACACAAAAGAGGTATCATTTTAAAGCATAGAAACTCAGTCATTGCTTTCAACTCTCAACGAGTGCTGAGTTAACACTCTAAAACAGAGTGTACCGCCCATGGGCAAATCATACCTATAAAAATATTAATAATCATATTTTTCAAAACTCCAGCCTTCTTCATCACAAAATAGGTGTCATTTGAAAGCTTAGAGTCTGAATTTTACAATGAATGTAAGCACTTTGAATAAATCCAAAGTACTGCAGAGTTATTTACTGAAAAGTGCTTTTGTGAGCATACATTCTGTCATCTTATGCAACCTTATAAAATAAGAACATTACATTTCCTAGAAAACTGTCAAAAACACTGTCTGACTGCTGGGATAATATAATACATATATACATTTTAAGCTATATATGTTTGCATGTCAACAATCAGCAATATTTGAAGAAGAGTGCTCATTTGCAAAAATGCGTAAGGGAACCCAGTTATTAGGAGGGAACCTGTGATAAATCAAACATCAAATAAAGCAAAACAACATTGTACAAACAGTGAAGTACATTGCTCAGTGCTCAGTTCATTACAGCAGCATGTCAGAACAATTATGTTATGTAGAGAAAGCTGCTGAGAGAGTGTACTCTAAATTTTGCCTGATGTATACAGGAGTAAAGTGTACAGCAAATACTGCATGTTCATGTAATTTAAAAAATGCACGTCTTTCTGTTGTTTATGTAAATTAAATACAGTGCTGTCATGAAACTCTGCATGTCGTGGGCTGTATACAGTGCGCTTTCAGAAACCCTGAGCCTTCCTCAACTCCACCTGCTGTAGATCTGCTGCGGGGGTGAATTATGCTTGCAGCAGCAGCATGTCTTGCTTGCTCATAGCAGCATGCCATTTGTGTATTGGCAGTGGCAAGTTCCATACTTGTGGCAAGTTTATGGCAGCAGCAGCAACAGCTATAATCAACAGCTGCAGCCATAACAGCAGAAGTGTAGCATATCTATTCCTCCAAGACACATAAATATAATAATTTGAAATGCATTGTTTGAGATACGATTACAACTGCATTTGCAGATTGTAGACAATCAAACACTGACTAAAAATATATATTCAGATATTTTCATCACCTTGAATATGGGATGAAAAAGTGTTTTTCATATAACAAGATATATATCAGTTATCTAAGACCAACTGACACTGTATAAAGATCTTTAATAATTTATTTATTTAAATTACAAGTGCACAGAAAATACAGGCTTTTTTGTCATAATGTCAAAAAAAGTATCAAACTGATTATCCATTTAAAACCTTTGGAATTTTGTTGCTTTTTTATGAATCCCTGCAAACAATGTTGTTTATGTCACTTAAAGAAGAATTTCTGATAAATCACTGGACAGACATCAAAATATATAATGTTTTTTTTTTTAATCATAGAACTAACTAGTAAATATATGACATTTTAAGTTGATTTATCATCTTTGAAAGATGTACAAACCATTGAATTGACAGGCACATAGGAAACAGGCACAGGCTCAACATTTTACAGCATCACCTCATAAATGAGTGTCATGATCCATATCATTTCAATTAGCATATCATTTAAGACATATAACAGCTTCACAACAATAGAAGTTACAACAATTAATTTTTGCAGAACTGTAAAAAATACAAATAGACATTGATATCTCACATCAACAAACACGCACTAACACCACACAAGATCAAATAGCAACCGGAATTTAATGCATCAAAATAACTATGCAGAAATGCATTCAGTTTTTTTGTTTTTGTTTTTTTGTGACTGGATTTAATGATATGTGTAAAATCCTATTTTTGTAGTAGTTCAAAGCAAATACGTACCCACTGGGCAAGAGTGTCCTATATACAATATAACAGTCACCTCTGTGTTAGCTCAGTTTGGACAGACAAATGGCTTGATGTCTGGCTTGTCTTGACAATGCAACACTTTTGGTGTATTTTTGGTTTATATTTAGTTTTGGCTGATGGATGTGAATAAATAAAAGCATCTGTACATGGTTTTGTTACACATTTGTTTTTGGAGGGCACAGCATCTGTTCATTTAAAAAAAAAAATGCTTGAGAGTCACATTTACTACTGCACATTTGACACATCTCCTAACACTTTAAATTCATCATTATGCCATCTTTGTCATTCTTTCTGTATGGATGAGGTCAGTCTCCACCATTTTCAACTTGCCTTTTAGTCTTTTAACATCACAGTGAATCACCTGAAATTATGGCCAGCGGTCTCTGATTAAATGTCCATTTGGATGTTAGGATTAATGCAACATGTTGCTCAAAGATATTTAAAACATGGATCCCACTTTATGTTACGTGGCCTTAGCTAATATTTTATCACATTTAAATTAATCATTTGAAACAATGCACTTAATGTGTACATATACATGTTTTTACATCTGTAGTTAATTTCTGTAAATACGGATATAATTACACTGTTGACCCATGCATTACATCTTAACCCACCCTTAAACCTACCCATACCACCAAACCTGTCACAATGAACACAGTAAGTACATACTTATTTTTTTATGTACAGTAAGTAGTTAAGGCCACCTAATATAAAGTGTGACCAAAACATGTACTGCTTATGTATATTATCTCATTGTCTGCTCTGAACAATGTAATAGATTTTAAAATTAGAGAGACTGATAAGTTAACTGCATTTTTTTTTTTTTTTTTTTTTTTTTTTTTTTACTTTATCATTGGCTGATTAGTTCTTTTAATCGTATTCTTATATTTAAAAAAAAATAATATCTAAAAAAAAGCATGGACTCCATGAACACTGAAATAATGGTTTGGTTTGCTATATACTTGGTCCTGTTGCTGATGTTAAATTTCAAATATTTGGGGATTTTAGGAAGGAATTTTTAAGATTTTTTTACAAAGAACAGAAACTTTTTAAACTGAGATGAATGAAGATCCAAACTGTTAAATAGCACTATAAAAAATACTAAAGTATTAAAATACATTCTTTAAGAAGAGTAGTGATAAAAAAACACCCTTCTGACTCAGTGCAGGTTTATTATTAGGCTGTACTTCCTAGAATACTATCACACCATGTGCTGTGCAAATCATTTCCCCCATTTTACCCAAGATGGAGTGTTAAAAAAAAGTAAGTAGGAATTTTTTAAATGAGCACCCCTGCTGTTAATAAGCATGTGGAAATTTAACAGACTTTTCAAACTTCACAGGGGTGTTTCCCATATGCAACTCTGTGATTGTAACTTGTTGTGCCCAAGAGCATGATCTAATCCACAGATCAAAGTCCACATTTAACTATGCTTCTAACCACAGCTTGAGCAGTAGTTCTAAATATGTTAGTTTGCGATGCTGTTTGTAAATGTTCGTTGGAACTATGGTTTTGGGAAACGGCAAATTGTTGAACTATGTAGGTAACGACAGAAAATGACACCGTAGTTGGCTAACGATACTTTCGTGAAAAGCACAATAGGAGCAACTGGAGCAGCCACTGGGTTAAGGGTTAACTTGCTCAAGGGCACAATATCTGCAGTAATCGATCCAATTACCTTCTAATAACCTCCTCCATTACTGTAGATGAATTGTATTAATGTTACCTTAAGCCTAACTTCAGATCCAAGTAGGTAAACTATATTTGATCTATGGGTTTTGTTCACTAAGGATTGTTTTATTCTTTGCAAATGTATATATGAAAAGCATCAGATAGTGTTTTTGCACAGTTTCAAGACTTTGTCCATTGCATGTCATAATCTGTAAAAAAAAAAAAAAAAAAAAAAGAAAGAAAGAAAAAAAAGAATACTGACAATAATTAACACTGTCAGATAAAGGCTTCTGGTCAAACTGGTCACATTAAACTGCATCAGTTATTCATGCTTACTGCAAGAGCAATGTAATGGCATAAGAATAATTCATCAAGGTGTGAATGAAAGTTCAACCCTGAGATCTGGCAACCCTGTAATTTTAGAATCAATACTAACACTGTCATTTAATTTAAGGTCAGATTATTTGGTACAGAAAAGAGCACAAAGCTGTTAAAAACAACACCACAAGAATTTTAGCTGTGTATATAATACATCATACGAATATAATACATTAATCTCTAAAACATCCCCCCAAAATTACTATATTAGCCATTCTCTGCAATGCCCAGAATTTCAAATGAACATATTTAGAGGGCTAAAATTGATGAAACTGCAATTCATTTTACTTCACCTATATTTTACATTATTTTTTGAAAATACTGTAAATTCAATTAATAGATTTTAGCAATATCTATACATGTAATACAGTGCTGCCTGAGAATTACTCATGCATGGAGATGAGTGAATTAAATATGGCTGTGAAATATGAGAAAAATCACATACATAAAACAAATAAATAAGACCCTGATATGAAATTATTGCAGTGCAACATAAACTGTTCGAATGTAATTATTATATAGTTGTTACTGTTAGGTATAACATAAAGTAGTCTAATAATCTCATTCAGTTATTTCCATCTTAAATTCCAAATAAGTCTCTTCTATATTTCCTCACTTTTATGTGATTTTGTTTGTGATGTGGTGCTACAAAGCCACTTTTAATCCTACCAAAGGTTGAAATGCACTACATGACTTTCAATGCTTATAGACGAAAGTCAGAGGCAGCCTGCAGATTTTGGGAAGTTTTCACAGAAAATTACAAAGAATTTTCTGAATTTTTTTTTTTGCTTCAGATAACAATCTATAGAAGCCCGTTTCTACCACTGAAAAAAAAATATTGTGACTTTTTATGTCATTATCTCAGAATTCTGACTTTATATCTCAGGATTCCGACTTTTTTATCTCACAATTCTGAGAAAAAAAAGTCAGAATTCTGAGATAAAAAGTCGCAAAAATCTTTTTTTAATCTTTTTTTTTCAGTGGCGGAAACAGCCTTCCATAACAATCCCATCCAGAAGTACATCAAACAAGTTTTTTTTTTTTTTTTGTCATGCATCTCCTAGCAACGAAGCACGTTTCTGCACGAGAGACTAGAAGTGTGTGATCCTTAGTTGTTTATGATTCCCAGTTTTTCAGCAAGAGAATAATGTCAATGTTTTTAAATCTATTCAGATTTGAAAAGTCACGTAGTGTGATCCACTATGGAGTGTTTTTGATATTCTTGCCGTTAGAGAAACCTTTTGTTCTTGAAAAAGAGAACAAAGTTTTTATTGTAACACATGTATTTATGTCATTTCTTCTATGCAACACAGTGTTTTTTTTTGGTTTTGTTTTTTCGTAGGAGATGGGTTTAGGTGTCATTTTCACTAAGGTGGAGAGGACTAAATGACAGCTGTGGGTGGGATAAAATTGAGAAACTGCATCACTAGAATGGGAGATGAGAGGGATAAACTGTTACAGTGCTTTCATATGCAAATATGTGTTTATAAAAACAACATAAATCTAATAGAGAAAATAGAACAGCAAAATCTTGGCTGCTTCCTTAGGATTGCTGGATGGCATTGCTCTTGGCAATACGGCCAATTAAAGGCAGGGCTCTGAGTTCAGCACGGAAGCTGTGATTGAGCCAACAGTATATAAATGGGTTATAGCAGGTTGAGCTCATGGCCAGCCAGTGGAAAGTAAAATACAGGGCATTATTAGCTTGAATCATTTTACTTGACAGCAGCACAACGTAACAGTTTAGAGGAAACCAGCAGACTGCAAACACAGCCACCACTGCGATCAGCATTTTCAAAGTCGTCTTCTTCCTCCTGCGATGAGCAGCCGATTGGGCCAGTGTGACATCACCGACGGCATTCCGGAACCAAACCTTCTTTGCCACCACGAGGTATGATAAGGAGATAATCATTAAAGGCATTACGTAGAGGAGGACAAAGGTGACAAGATCCAGATATTTCCAGAATAGATCGGATGGATGAGGGAAGCTGGGCAGACATACCATCCGTACTCTGTTATTGCTAAAAGATACAAGAAGAGTAATCTTTCAAATGGATAGTTCACACAAAATCATCAATTACTCACCCACATTTTGTTCCAAACCCATAAGACTTTTATCTTCTAAAAAGCCCATGTTTTTCTTTTTTTTTATTCTCCATTCTGTCACCTGATAAAGTTTGGGTTCTTTGCAACTTTCACCTCAGGTTTTCTTAGGTCGGGGAAACTTAATATTCAGCAATCTTACTGACTTGGCTGCACTGAAACAATCTGTATAATATAAAATACTATTAACAAAGATGACTTGACTTAAAACCTGTGACTTGGGTTTTTGTCCCTAGTCTTGTGAAGAGATATGACACTTTATATGATGAACAGATTTAATTTAGACTTTTATTTACATCTAAACAATAATCAACATACATACAGCACTCAAGGCAGACTGGTATGAACATGGAAGCTCAAACATACAGTGAGAACCAATGAGGTTTGTTCTAGCATGTGTCACATGCACAATCTTCCGTATTTGCCAAATTTGATGTGCACCATGTCTAAGACTGCTTTATTCATAAGTAATCGTTTTACGAAGCCTTTATGACCTTTTGGACCTTTTAAGTTTTGGTTACCTGGACATTACCTCTCAGGTTTAATTAAATATATCTTATTTTGTGTTTCAAAGTTTAACCAAAGTCTTATGGGTTTGGAATGACATGAAAGAGAGTAAATAATTTAATTTTTGGTTGCTACTATCCATTACTATCCACTATTGTTGAGAAGGAAAATCATACTTTTAATCGTTTTAAGTTATTTCATGTAAAATAATTCATTAATCATAATTAACGAAATTGCATTTTACTAGCACTCATACCTAGTACAATCAAGGCTGACAGATTAAATACAGTGGGAGGCTTCATTGGGCAAAGCTTATCTCTCTGAAGCACTTATCTCTCTCTATTCAGGCATGACAGGAAGGTTTCCCACCTTTAATGCTGCTTTTTTACATATATTTTTGAATGTAATGGTTTCTTGTGCCCCCCTGCACTGTTAAAATGTTTTCATCGTGATATTATAACCAGTGTTGGAGAAAGTTACTTTTAAAAGTAATGCATTATAATATTGTGTTACTACCTAAAAAAGTAACTAATTGTGTTACTTAGTTACTTTTTATTGAAAAAAACATTTACATTACTTTTGCGTTTTCTCACCTGGGCTGGGCTTGCTTGTTTGTTTGCTTGTTTTTTATTAACAACAAAAAAGTTATATTTTTGGCAAATGTAAAGTGAAATGAATAAGCTTCAGGTTGATCCCAAATGTGATGTTTTTCTAAAGTCATTTTTGCTTAATATGGTTGAATTGAAGCATCGAAGGTCAGCAGCAAAGACATACTTGTCTTTGTAACTTGAGTTAATTATTTGAAAAAGCAACTCAAATATTTTGTTGTAAATGTAAAAGTAGTGCGTTACTTGAAAAAAGTAATCTGATTACATAGCTCAGGTTACTTGTAATGCATTACTCCCAGCACTGATTATAACATGATCATTGTTTTTTCATCCATTTAAATTGTCACACAGAGTCATTTTACTTGGTTTTCATCATCAACAAGAAAGAATGAAAAAAAGTTACACAAATTCAAAGCGCAGCAGTTTCTGGTAGATGGCATGAGGTAGAGAGAAGCAGGACCCCATCACCCAGATGACACCGATCCAGGCTACACCCTGAAGCCGTGACATCCGCGGTTTCATTGGATGCATAACCACCTGATGGACAGCAACAATCTCCAATCATCACGGTGCATTTGTATGCACTGATTCAATGGAATTTGATTAGGGGTGTGAAAAAGCTGTTTACTTTAAAGGTTTCATTGATAATATATTACAGAAGGCTGTGTGTCCGTTTGTGAGAACATACCTGGTGTCTATCAATGGCAATGGCAACCAGTGTAAGAACCGAGACATGGACAGAACAATATTGTGCAAAGCGGCTCACATGGCACATCTCCTTCCCAAACACCCATGTACTGTAAACAAACCGGACCTGAGAGAACATATGCAATAATGTGGCCTTGGATCCAGATGCATGAAAGAATTAAAGAGCAAACACATGTTCACCCCCACACACAGAGAGATGAATCACGCAAGACAACACACAAGACTGGAGGAATTATGCAGTATAATCCTACTCTTTTACAAACGCTCCGTTATGTTTAGGGACACCACCATAGCTTCATATAGCCTTTAATTGGCTCAGTGACAAATAACCAAAACAATATATAAAATATCCAATAACAGGATAACAGGAAGAAATCTTGAAAAATTCTTAGATAAATGTTTTCAAAAACATTGTTTTTAAAGTGTCAAGTATGTAAGAAAAATATATTAAATATGAATTATTCTAAAAAATATGAATATCAAGAGTTTGACTCAAGTCAAAATCAGCTCAAAAGTCAAGGAGGTGTAATTTGGACCTCTCTATTTCATGGTTTTCTTGGCACATGACAAATAGGCCTAATTATGGCTTCTGTTAATTAGCACACACACTTAGATTTGGCAGACAAAGAGGTTTTAAATATTAGGAAATAATAATAATTAACTACTTATACTAACATTTCAAGAATTGATATACAGTTACACTTTAACTTTAACACCCCAAAATTTATTAAAATGACTTGTTAAATTGAATTTTTGCATGCATGTCTATCATAGAAGGTCTGTTCTTTTTGTGTGAATTGTTTTGTTTAATGCATAGCTAAATAAAAAAAAAAAATTATTTTTTTAAAAAAAATTGCATTTTTAAATAGCTAAATTCAAGAATAGGACTATGAGCGACTGATCAGTAACAACAGATTTTAAAGAGCATAAAAATGATCTTCGATGTATTGTTTTCTTCTTATTAAGTGAAACTCGTATAAACTTACCAGAGTAAAAGGCGTGTTGAGGAGAGTTATAAGGATGTCAGCAATGGCTAAATTCATGATGAACAAACTTGTCACTGAGTGCATTCTTTTATTCTTAACAACAACGTGACAAACCACCACGTTTCCGAAAAGCGAGATGACTATAATAACGGAGTATGCAACGATGAGCAGCGCTCGGATGGTTGGTCTGTGGGATTCAGACTCGTAATTCGCTCCTCTGTCGTACATCGCATCCAAAGAGAAATTAAAGAACGTGGATAAATTCTGCAAGATATAAAACTGCGAGAATAAATCCAAGGAGGTGTTTCTGAATGTCATCATAACGAGATTATCCGTTGCAGGTGCAGTGTCAAAAACAGCAAAGCGCAGCTCTGACTCACTTTTGTACACAGTTTGATGCCGTTTGAGTCAGCCTCCTGCGAGCCAAATGGACAAAACAATTCGCTTCACAGACTCACACGTCAATTGTAGCGGATTGGACGAAAGCCACGGCTATTAGTGATGCTGCGTCTCAACCCCTGGCATGATCCTAATAACAGTCTTCGCTGCTGCCACACACACACACACACACACTATCCTCTGCGTGTAGCACTCCTCGTCAGTAGAAGTGGAAGAGAAGGTCACTTTTAATTGAAACCCTCAATAATAGGACCCATCTGTCGTTATCTGGATTTCTATAATAAAAAAGTAACAATTAAAATGGAAATACGTTGTGGTTTGTAGGGTTTCTATACCATTTCTCTTATATTCTCTTACCTCCATTAAGTTAAAATGAAGCTTACACTGTATTTTAAACTGTAAATTTGTTTAAATTGCCATTTTGCAACTAGATGTACAGATGAACTTAGATGTGTGGATATTACATGTTTACACCTGGTATTAAGATACGTTTTGGTCGATCAGATCACAAGTAGACGAGGAAGACACAACCGTTTAAATCTGGTATTTCAATCCATCCTTTTTGTCAATTTTCAACCACTTCTGTCCTGATTTCTTTGAGGGCAGGGTATATATGGGGAAATGTATTTTTTTTGTTATTTTTCTCAGATCTTTCGATCTAATAGGCAAAATAAGCTCACACAATTTACATGAATGCGTTCAGTGACATAGAAAAACATACAAAGAGTATGAGCTTTCGTTTTCTGCTCTGAAAGACCTCACCGGACACGGTGAGTGTGTGTTAGAAATCAAAAAAGGGGAGAGAACATCGTGCTTTATATGTATTTAGTGTCTTCCACTTGTAATCCGATCGACCAAAACACACCTTGCAGGTGTAAACAGGGCCAGAGTGTCACATAACTTCGGGTAAAGACATAGCAATGACTTATGTTTTAACCTTTTCAGGCCAGAGAAAGAAAAATGTCTTTCTCAATACAACAGTTTGGCAAAATGGACTCTGAAACTAAATGTAAACAAGGAGGTTATGCCTTGTCTTTTGACTAATTGACAATGTGCGTGTTGGTGTAATTTTCTGCAGGGCTGTTCCGACCACTTCTTGCCAAGATTGATATTCTCCTTGCGGTACAGATGTATACAAATTAAATAATCAATCTAGCACTGATTTTTTTAAATCATGCTGAGTGCTCGTTGCCACTGTTATCAGTGGTGGTGGCTCGTGGACATCCTTTAATCGATGGCAAGCTGCTGTGGAGACTCTGTATTCATTCTGTTGAAATCATAAAACAAAATGCACAAAATGTGTACCTGCTCATGGTTTCTCTGATAAACATCTTTGGTTTTAATGAGAGAATCTCAGGACTAACGACAATGTATGTTAGTATATAAAGATGAAACTATCACATTAAACAGTTCTATGTAGATAATTTAAACACAACATACTATTGAAATTCATTTCTGGACATCGTTATGTTTTGTGCACACACCCTGTGCACCCAATTTTTTAAAACATGCCAAATATGTGCATGTTTACTGTCTTTAACATGTCTCATATATATATATATATATATATATATATATATATATATATATAAATATATACATTTTAGAACTTTTAACTTAAGCACTTTAAGCAGGTTACGTGTTCTTTAACCTATTTACTGCTTCCATAATTTATTTCATAAATCCTTCATAGTGTATCATATAAACGTGTGTGGAAGGATCGCTCAGATTTATTTTATTTCAAGGATACGTTGTCCCGAACAGCAGAAATATCTCTTGAACAGGTTTCAGATGGGGGAAAGCAGGGGTTCTTCATAGATGACTTTGATAAATTTTGCAGCCTAACTGACATAATTTAATGATAGTGTGCTTGTGGGGTCAGTTAGATCAAGATTGTAAAAATGGTTCATATCTGTCATGTTGACAACCATCACCAGCCACACACAACACCTCGTCACCAGATCAGCACGCTTCACCCATTCGTTCACTCTCCCTGAAATTCTGATTCACCACGACTGCACCTCATCATTAGCAGTCACTACAATACTCAGCCCACACTTCTCTGTCTGGTCTCGTCCTAATGAACCTCACAAGACTTCTTACCTGATACCTAACCTGTCCTTGGACAACTTCCCTATCTTCTGCCATCTGTCTGACATAATCTGTCAGTAATATCATTTTTCTACAATATTCATTTTTTCCATTCACCAGTCTGCATCCCTGTTCGCTTCTGTGCTTCTGTTTAATAAACAGGGATTTTTACCTACTCTCTTGTCTGCATCCTTCTGTTGTGTGACAATAACATACTACATTTTTATATACTAATCATAATACTAATGTTGTCATATTAACCATTACTATCATATCAGACAAATGTGTGTCAAGTTCTGTTTAATATTCTGAATTTGATATAGCTTTAACCCTTGATATAGCAAACCCTTTGACTTCAGAAAATCAAGCTGTTTTTATGCACTTCATGTTATCTCTTCTGCTACTGAGAATTCCTAAAGGAACAAAATTGACCTTCTTTGTAATCACGAAATGAAACAAAACCGACTGTCTTTGAAATCTTCTAAAAGAACAAAGAAACAAAGAAGAATCCAACCATCACTTAAATCTTGTAAAGGAGCAAAAACGATTTTGAAATCTAGTAAAAGAACAAAGAAATAAAACTAACCGTCATTGAAATCTTGTAACCACGCAAAACAGACCGTCATTAAAATCTTGAAATGGTGTCAGTTTTGTTCCGAAAACCCAACATCATCGAAATCTCGTCACAAAACAAAACCAACAGATTCAATCATTTCAAACTCAACTGTCATTGACATCTCATAACAGAATAAAACTGGGTCATTTAGATCTCACAACTGATCAAAACTGACCAGCATTGAGATCCCGCAATTCACCAAAACCAACCGCCAGTGAGATCTCATAACCGAACACAACCGACTGCAATTAAAATCTTGCCAATGAACAAAACCGACCATGAGAACTTGTAAAAAAACAAAGAAACGAAACCTACCATCAATCTCATAACCGAATAAGACAGACATAATTGAAATCTAAAACTGATTGTCATTAAGATCTCGTAAGCGAACAAAACCGACCTTATTGAAATGCCGTAATAGAACAAAACAGGCTGTCACTGAAATGTTGTAAAGGAACAAAACAGACTATTACTGAGAGCTCGCAAAAGAACAAAACTGACCGTCATTGAAATCTTGTAATGATACAAAACCGACTTTGAAATCTTGTAAAAGAACAAAGAAACAAAACTATCATTGAAATCCTGTAGCTGTGCAAAACAAACAACATTGAAATCTCATAATGGAACGAAACTGACACCGAAAACCGTCCGTCAGTGAAACCTCGTCACTGAATAAAATTGAATGATAATGAAAACAGACACTCGTTGAAATCTCGAAAATGTAACAAAAATGATGCCGTTGAGATCACCCAACTGAAAAAACTGGCATTGAGATCTTGCAATTGAGCAAAACCAGCCATCATTAAGATCTCATAACCGAACAAAACAGTCCATCATTGAAATCTCATAACTGAGTTAAACACTGAAAACCAACCATTAAAATCTTATAATGAAGCAAAACTGACCTTATTGAAATGTCATAACGGAATAAAACTGTCTCTAAAGCTGTCATAGAAATCTCGTAAAAAGATACGTATTGAGTATCTTGTAACTGAACAAAACTGACTGACAATGAAAACCGACTGTCATTGAGATCTCGTAAAGGAATTGACAGCTAATAAATGACAAAAATCAATCATCATTGAAATTTTGTATAGAAACAAAACCGACCATCTTTGAAATCTCGTAAAAGGTCCAATTGACCCCAAGTGTTGAAAAAATGCTGCCGGGTTTTGAATTTAATATGAGGGTTAAGGAACAAAACTGACAGGCATTGAGAACTAGTAAAAGACCAAAAAAAAAAAAAGACCAAAATAAACCATCGTTGAAATTTTGTAAAGAAACAAAACTGAGTGTCTTTGAAATCTCATAAAGGAACAAAAGAACAGAATTTACTGTCATTGAGATCTCGTAAAGAAATAACGAAGTCACTTTTGTTTAAATCTCATAAAGAGACAAAACTGACCATCGTTTAAAACTTGTAATGGAACAAAACTGACCATCTTTGTTCCTTTGCACGATTTCAAAATCGTCTGTTGTTGAAGTCTCGTATTCGAACTGTAAGGGTGGTGCTCCTATAGGGGTTCAGGCTGCAGGGTTGCCGAATGACTTAAGAAATATTATCAGCAAGATGGTAGAAAACTGTACATTTCTTGTCTATTACCACCCACTGCTACTTATACCAACGACGGAAATAAGCGCAGTTACAATAGCTAAATATGTGGGAGAGCGTTGCTATAATGTGACAATATTATATCGCAATAGGTAACATATCAAAGTTAATACCAAATCAAACTAGTTAGCACATAATTTGTAGTGAAAGAATTTAATGACAATAAATTGGTTTATGGTTACACTTAAAATTATTACAAAATAGATGAGATGATAAAAAACTTATAGCATTAATCGTAACCAGCATGTATGTAAAAAGTTACCTGAGCGATAGAAAGAAAGGGAAAGACAAAGGGACAGAGAGTGTCCAAGACAAATGGCAGAGAGCAAGAGACCGAAAAGAAGAGAGCGTAAAATAAGGAGAGCGTAAAAGAAAAAGAGACCGCACAATAGTTGCAATCTTTTTTTATCCTTTTCCTTGACCATGTGACTGAAACCCAAATGTGAGACATTCAAACTGACCAATCAGAAGTAAAACTTCCCCCACTGTACTGAAGGTGTGACAATTCATAGACCCCTGATGCACAAGCATCTTGGCCTACAGGCCTTGATCACTATCAGCTCCTTTGTGTCTTCCAAATGGCTCTTGTAGCATGAAAGAGGGGACTGAAACAGCAAAGCCAATGTCTTTGTTCATTTTTAAAATATCTTTGGATATTTTCAGTCTTACAGAACAAAATTGACAATGAAAACCGACCGTCATGACAACTGTGCTACCCACAAGGGGTCATCCAAGTACTGCGAATGGTACTGTGAAAATTCGTATCAATAAGAGATGTTTTTCGACTCGGAACGCAGTGAACCTCAGGAGCTGCCCATGTTTGGCTCCCATTTCCTGGCAAAGCAAGGAAAACAAGCATGCATTTAATGGTCGTGTTATGATGATATTGACCATTTCCACAGCCTGCTTTACAGTTTTCAATTGTTTACACGCAATTTTGAAAACCGGGTTCTTTTTTTCAAAATATAATCACAATTATCCAAACACCACACTCAAGTTGCATAATTCTTAGATTGTTTGCAAAATGACACAGTTCAGTCAAAACATACACAGATTTATGAAAATGCTATTAGTTTTCATTTAACCAACACAGTCCTCAATGATCAGACACTATTGCAGTCAGTTTCACACTGCTGTGATAAATAAAAAAACACATTTGTAAAAAAAAAAAAAAAAAAAAAAGTGATTTTAGGAAATAGCATGTGCTAGATTTTTTCATAACACATTGTTATGTAAGGGACAATTTAAATAAAAAAAAGTGACAAACCTACAACATTCTTCATGATTAGTTTGAGGTATAGGGAGAATGTACACAAATAGGCCTACTAAAAACTTACCACTTACCAAGCACTGCACAACACTGATGCTGCAGACTGAATATTTCAAGTATTTATTTCAATACTTACAGTATTTCTTACCATAATCTTTTACAGTAGATCAACCAACAATGAAATCAAATGAAACAAATAAAATGTGTAGACAAATAAAAATTACTGCATGAAGTACGTACACTTTGAAGAAAAATTACTATAAAAGCAACGAGAATACTGTATCTATTCATCTCTCCGTCTGGCTGGATCAGGCCATAAGATCTCATCCACATCACAGGCTATGTCTTCATTGGCAAGGCACCGTTGGAAGAACTGCCTTGTGTAACGAATCCACCCCAGCACAGAAGCTGTGTGATCACAGGCCTGCTCCATGGCCTGAATGAAGGGCAAACGGTCATAAGGCCGCAGGTCATATACCTTCCATTGCCATGCTGAAAAAAACTCTTCTATTGGATTCAGGAAGGGGAAGTATGGGGGAAGGTATAACACTTCAAATTCAGGGAGCTCATGGAACCAATCCCAGATTTGCATGGCGGTGGAGGACCCCATTTTGTGTAATAGCAGCGCAAAGGGTGATGTTACCCCCTCGCTGCCCTGGCGCATTGGTGATTGCCCTGTGTCCAATTACATTTCTCCCTCTTCTTGTTTTTGCAAGGTTAAATCCAGCCTCATCCACATATTTAAATTCATGTTGAATTTCTGCAGCATCCATTTGCAAGACTCTCAGAAACACAGTAAAAGGTCATGGTCAATAAGGGTTGCACGGATTTCTTGAGTCAAATTTGGTCCTCGTCTTTGTTCAGGTTCTACAAATTCTTCAAATACGTCTCTTCCTCTTCCTCTACCTAGGCCTCTTCCTCTACCTCCTTCTCCTCTTCCTCTACCTAGGCCTCTTCCTCTATCTTCTCCTCTTCCTCCTTCATCTCCTCTTTGAACTCCCCCTATAATTCTCATTCTCACTCTCACTCTCACTCTCACTCTTCTTCTTCTTCTTCTTCTTCTAGCTCCTTCCATTTTGGTTGAAGACAGGTGAACTCACCTGCTGCCTTTTATAGCACACCTGAGTGCTGCGTTTTCAAATTAGCACATGTGTGCTTCCACACCTGGTGGATGTGATTATCCAATTCGTTCGTTAATGTGGTCATTGGCAATCCGGGGCTTTGTAATGACAAGGAAGTAACCTCACAATCCTTATCTGTGTCTAAGGTGTGAAAATGTGTGTAGAGTTTTACAAATCACTGTGTGTAATGTTTTGTAAAAAGAGTGAAGCAGACATTGTGTGTAATGTTCTGCAAATCTGTTGAGGTGTTTTGCTCATTGGAGTAGAATTTTGCAAATTGTGTGGAAATTTTTATTTTCGTGTGTAAATAATCGTAAAAAAAACTGTAAAAGAGACAGGCATTTTCTTTGACAAGAGATTCACAGTGAATCATACAGTGGGTCCACTTGGCTAAAGGGGCTAAATGCTGGACACAAGTGACCAGACCACTAACGCTCCTAGTCATTGAATGGGCCTCGTCAGTGCACACCCCAACACATTTATGCCATGATATGCCTGCATCCCGTATATACCCATCTAGGACTTTAGACACTGCCTCGCCAGTTGTGTGCGCTGGAAGAGACCGACAAAAAATAATGTCCTCCACAATATTGTCATTTTTTATATATCTAACATAGGTGAGCAAATGTGCTAGCCCTGCAACATCAGTTGTCTAATCAAGCTGTAGGGCGTAGTATGGGCTTTGCATGATATTAGCTAGCAATTGCTCCTCAACGTTGCTTGCATATGTCAGATATGCGGTGCCTAACAATATTGTTAGAAATGGGGATGTCACCAATCTGTTGTGAGAAATTCTCTCCGAACATAGCTTGACAGATATCTTTGGCAGCAGGTAAGTTTAGCACCTTGGTAATTGTGTGAGGTTTCCCTAATTTGGCAACTTGTTGGAAAATGTGGTAGGACATTTGTTAGACAGTGATCTGTGTTTGCTGATGTTGCGTTTCTTTTGTGTAAGGAGAGATAACTTTAATAAAAAAAAAAATCTAAGGGTTTCTCTTTGAGTGTCTGGAGTTTCTAATTGGTGTTTCAACTTGCGTGGCTTCATGCTATCATTTGCCAGCATATAACACGCATATAACACACTGGGGCAGTCGTTCAGCATCTGTCCCAGCCACCTAAAAGACAAACTGAAGATAGCTAATGTCATACTTTGTGTTTTAATTGAGTGGAGATTGACCATTATTGAAGACACCTGATGTTAACAAGCGGAATCACCAAAGGAGAAAATCATAATTTTTAAGTCACCATCATGGAGATCATGGTTTTCTTTAGTAGTGCTCTTCACTCTTGACTTTTTAATTTTAAGTTTTGTTTGACTGATGCGACTGAGCTATAACAGCCAGACAATCAATAACGGCCAATAGGATTACTACGATTTTACAGTAGCTTCAGATACCAATCACACAGAGACGTTACCCAGAGTTTCTCAGGACACAACACTGTATACAACACTACGCATGAAATGAAAATAATAACCACAATAATACAAATTGAAAAGCATATTGATTTGGCTCTTACAAGTGAGGTGGCCAAACAAATCAAAGAACGAGGGCCTTAGTCTTTACTGAAGACGAGTGAAAATTCAAACGCAGTGCTATTAAGTTTTAATGGTGAAAGACTAAGATGTAAGTTGCTAAACATTTAATATTTGACAACTGTTTTACAAAAGAAATGTTAAACTATCCACAGTAATATCCAAGTGATGCAAAACTACTGAACTATCAAGTTTTGCCATTTTGAATGGAAAACATGGAATCACGTACTTTATTCATGTATAACTGAATGACGAGACAAGAAGCGTTTTGTGTTTTCAACTTATTAGACATATGAATAAGATTGCATGTGCACATTTTCTAAAATAAAATATAGCTCAGCAATTGTTTAGTAAATTGTTTAACCTACAATAACACCTAAAACTCTTACATTCTTATTGAGAAAAGCACAGTGTGAATATAGCATACAAATCCACAGCATTCATTTGCGAAATGAAGGACAAAACTGTTCGACTTCAGTAATACTGTTGTCACATACTGGTTGTGTAAACACACACTAAGATGAAGAGGTGCATAAACAGGTACAATCTAACAGCGAGGCAAACAGTACAACACAACCATAACCAAAATGAGACCAGACAAAGACACACCAACAGAACTGTACTTATATACACCGACAATTAACTCAAATGACTAACAGCTGTGGTAATTAGTGTAGTGTCCATGGTGACGGATTGTGGTGGGAAAATAGATCAAAGGAAACATGTGACTAGGGAAAACTAGCTGAAGGTCCATAATAACTAAGGCGAACTAGTTCTTGACTTTCCAGAATGCGCATCCTCGCACAGGTAAAAACTGTGGTAGGCCTACATGTAACCGTGGATCATGTAACAAAAACACATGTATTTCCTGTATTTAACATTACAATGTGTCTCCGCTGCCCGATTGTGCAGTTGTGATTTAATGTTCTGAGTAACGTAATTTTTCTCGGCGTGTCCGATATTAAAATAGTGTGACACTTTGTACATTGTCCATATGGTTTTGAGATATGAAATTAAACTCTCCCCTCCAGCTGTTGTTAAATTTACATGCATATTTTCATGCCAGAGTTTTCTCCTTCCAATTCTAGCAGTGACGGTTGATTCAACTTCCCGCGTCTACTACTTGCGCGGATATCAACTGCACAACTGGGTTGTAGGTTGCCAGGTTGAGGTCAAAAATGGGTTGAAATTTCTAAGATGCGTCGATTGTGTGAGTAAACGCGTTTCATACAAGATCCGGCAACTGGACAACCTTGGAATAATATGTTGATGATATGATATTTATATAAGAGGTTTGGGCCGTACAAATTACGGCAGTTTTCCTTGAGAATTAACAATACGAGGAGGCGGGAGATGGGTGTGAAATACGGGATACTACCGGGAAAAATGTGTTGACAGGTATGAAGTGGGCACTTGTCAAACAGGAGTGCACCATGTCTAGTGAGAAGAAGTACGCCTTTGGTTCCTCTGCTAGGATAGCTGTGTGAACTTGAGGAGAACTTCATAAATCCACTAAAATCACCTTGACATCATGTGGTTAAAATAATTTGTTTGCAGATGCCACTTAGTTTGATATTTTAAAAAGAAAGTCATACATTTGACATGCTATTCAAGTGTCCAAAATTTTGGGGACAAGTTAAATTTGCATCAAAGAATGAATCCATTGTAAATTTTCCTGTTATTTTTTTAAAGATGAAGGTGAAACTTTGTTTTCCTCTTTTAAAAGTACCCTGATCAGCAGAAAACAGCAATTATTCAGCAAGTGTGCAAAGGTGCTTCTGTTCGTGTCTTCTGTTGGCAAACAAAAAGCATCTGAAATGATCATTAACACCTTTTAACTTTTTTTTTCCTCTCATTTATGAATGTGAATAGTTTGATTCTTATTCTTTCTTTTTAGTCTTTATGGACATCCTATAAATCATTATCCCTAGCTCATTATTTAAAGATCTTTAGGAGCTTATAAATGCTTTTATTGGTGTAATGTAATCAGCTTGATTGAGTCATAATACTCTTACAATCAGGTCAATTTAAATGTTGCGAGCGTCTTTTTATCTTAATTTGCAACAACTAATCTCTCTCTCTCAGCAATATAAAATATTTTGTAAAAAAAAATTAAAAATAAATCAAATATGACTGCTTATAATAGTTTGGGTTGAGGATCAAAAGCAAAGGTAAGCTGGAAACATGAGCAATCTTTCAACAATTGAGAATCTTTAAAACATCTAAAAACAACTTGAAGGAGTCTTTAGGAAAGTTGTACTTACTCCACAAATTATGGTGTTTGTTGACATCCCCTTTCTCACGAATACTAGTTACACCCCTCCTGGCCATTTTATACTGTGAAAGAAAGATTAGAGGATCTTTGTTACGTGTGGATTTATTTGGCTTACTGACCAGTTACTGGTATACACTTCAGTGCTTTCAGTTCCTAAAACAAGATTTTTTTATTTATTTTTTTACAATGGAAAATAACCACTCACAATTCTAGCATGTCTGTTAATGTGACAGACGACAATCTGTTTGTGTCTTTGTGTGAAAGTAAGGACAGTCAGTGTGTAATGGATATTCAGTTATGTGTGTCATTTAGTTTCTTTTAAGGGAATTTTAGTTTGTTCCTGTTTTCACGTTTTATCGTAAAGACGGGCATTGACCAATTAGAATCAAGGACAAGAACTAACCGTTTTCTAAGAGAAAATAGATTGTGATTTAGTATATATAGGTTTTTTGGCTAAATGAAAGCTCTATTGTTTAACGTTTGAAAACAAAAAAGACTTTTCAAAAGCATAAATATTAGTATTGCAATTTTATTGTTCTGTAAAATAAAATGATGGCGATTGTATATTATTTTTGATCACTAATAGTAATAAATACTTTTTATTTTACAGTACAAAATGTAATGGTTCAGGTTTTCCTTTTTTAGTTCTTTTGCTTTTCACATGGCTGATAATGAAACCTTGCTTGAAAAGCTTCTTCTTTGGATGGTGAAAGACAGGCTTTCAAGGCAGGGTCCTGAAGATGGTCATAAGGGTTGTTCATAAAGTGCAAAAATGACAGGCTGAATTCAGCAGATGGAACCATTTTCTCAGCCCCATCATCAACCAGAGAACACTAGCCAAGCTATTCCTATTAAATGCCAAATTAAGGTTTGGTAGGTGTGATCTGTTGAAGATTGTTGGCTTGTCCAACAATATTCTTGTCTATCAAGGCCCATTCTTGTAACTGAATTCTACAAGTGGCAACTGGCTACATATGAATAACAGTTTTATTGAATTTTAAGTTGGTGCTGCATAAAAGTGCACTCAGTCAGCCCTTGACAGAAAGATCCTTCCTGGAAATTAATTTAAATTCAGTACTTCAATTTACAGTCATTATCTGCATTCATTAAGCCTGAAAAATGCAGATATGCTGCCAATCTATTAATCAGAACAGGAAATCTTACCTTGTTAGTGTCTTAGTTTATGAAATTTTCAGACATCAGTTATGATGGCTGGACAGCGGCACATCTTTACTTGTACAACACTTTCGTAAGAGCTATAGTAAATAATATGTATAAATAAGCACCACACCAGGAATATTTATTTAAACACATTTGTTGAATATATTTACCAAGGATATGATTTTCTTTCCTCAGTCATAGATGTATTTATGCTTTCACTCTCAACACGTTGTTGGCACAGAGTGGTGGCTGTGTGCTTTCTGTGAAAGTGATGTGTTTTACCTTTTATCCTTTATATTATTTGATGGTAAAAGGGGTTTTTAGTTACTGGTGATGCATTGCTATTTTAAGGTCAAGTGCTGATGCTTTCAGGCTGAGACATCAATGTGTTACATTTGCTGCTTTTGGTTTTTAATTTACAATGCATCTCTCTTTGTGTACTGTTGAAAATTGCTGCTTTATGTATGTAGGGGTTTTTACAGTTAAAGACCCAAAAGACCAGAAATGATAAATGAAGACCCGGAGTCAGAGTTTAAAAAAATAAATCGAAGAAAATTTTACTGAAGAATAGTTTGCAGTTTCATCACCAGAAGCTAGCTTCAAGTCTCACAAGGAGTTCGTAGGCCGCTCTCTCTCTCTCTCTCTCTCTCATACATTCACATTTCCACAACAATTATTCTCTAACAGAGTCCCCTAACTACGTCATTACTAAGATGCTGATTGGTTAAGAAAACTAGACAAAACTGGTAATTTTCCATACATGGACAGATAGTCAGAAGCATATCTCCTTCCATCATGATGCTGACGATTGGACCCTGAAGTTAGGGACAGAATGTCCTGTTAAGTCAAGACAAGGCATCTACAGGTCCCAATCAGAGTCCCAGTTGTCCACTAGTACCCATAACGGACCTGTACAGAACACTAAGCGCACCTACATAGATGCACATGATTCACAACTTCTTCAAGGCTGAAGTTGATCTGATCTGATCTTTAACATAAGTTGAAGTTAGTTATTCTAAATAATTCAATATTTAGAAAGATAATTTCGTGATAAATCGCACAAAATACATATATATTGAAGCGGCAGTGGATTCCAGAATCCACCCCTTCATGTACAATACGTATAAATGTTTCTATCTCAAGTATAGTTTTAATAGTTTTAATGATTTCTGAAGGATCAAGTGACACTGAAGACTGGAGTAATGGTACTGAAAATGCAGCTATGCCAACACAGAAATAAAGCGCATTTTAAAATATATTCAAATAGAAAACAGTTATTTTAAATTGTAAAAATATTTAACAACATTACTGTTTTTGACAGTAATGTTTTAACCCCTTAACTGTAAGTGTCCTGCTAGCGGAGCACTTGCCTTTTATTCCTATCACATATTTTATAAATCAGCATGAATTAGGTATCATTCGAAAACTTACACCCTCAGTATTCATCCTGTCAAAACCATTTTGAACTCAGACATTGCATTACCATGGAAAATGTACTTAAATTCCTTTTAGCAACTCCTCTCCCCAAGTGGGCAGTGTCATGTTTCATATTACAAAATTACTGCACGTTTATAATCTCAACTTTTTCTAATCTTGACAAAACACATCATTGGAAAGGTCTGAGACTCAAGGCATCATATTTGGTGATTATTTTGTGATAGAAGTCACATTAATTTATTAATTTGTGACAGGAGAAAGCAAAAATAAAAATCTACGGAATGTTGGTTACACACAGTAGCTATTTTTCAGAACAGCGCCTAAACTAAATTCTTGTGATATGAACTTAAACTTGGTTAGACATATGGCTTTGAGTTTATAGCATTTTTAGAGCACAAAATTTGTACAACTTTTATGCACATTCATTTTTTCAAGTGCTGTTCTATACAATAATACGCTGAGTGTCTTCTTTGAAAAGAGACCAATTTTAGGCCTGTATTCCAAAGCATTCATGAATTACAATCATTTAAGTTTGGATAGTGCATTTCCACGTCTATGGTGACAGTAACAGCAGTATCAAAAAAATCCCTCTCATCTCTGAAAATTTAGATTTCCATTATTTGTCTCAGGCAAAGAGAGACATGTCCCCAGGCTCCTCCACTTAGCACCCTCAACATATAATTTTGTTTCATTTTATTCTCATACACACTCTTGGGGTTTAAAGAATATTGTTATCTTTTAGCCATTTCTACAAAAAGAATGAAAAGCTAGAATGAGTAACACGTGTTCGCAGAAGAATAGGAACTTTCCTAAGTAGTTTACCTGTTGCCTATTTTTTTAACAGTGTGGGAATATGTATGTATCAACATTGTGGCAATTTAATCCCATAAATAAAAAGAGAATAAAAAGCAGCATCATGAACCAAGCACACCAAAACATTTATCATATTCACAAAAACTGCAAGCACTCTGAATAAGTTCATTTGACATCTGCACCGGCTATGGTTGAGTACCATTCGTTTTTCCAATAGACAGCAATGTTTTGTGCATTTTTAAGGACTCAACAGATTGTAGATGCATTCAACACCAATATTTTGGTATGTTTGGAATGGAATAGTCACTTCCTGCCGACAGCATATGCTGTTATAACCTATGCGTAGTATTTTTATTAGTGATAGAGTTTACAGTGTAACAAATAGTAGTGTGCATGCTTATTTAACAGTAGTGTGCTTCATTATTATGAAATTGAAGTTGTATCTCTGTATCTTCGAAAGCCATTCTGGTTTGTCAATAATGAGTCAAAAATTAGATATAATACATGCAGTGTACACAATATAGACATTTTTCACATATAATCCCACACATAGGGTATGAATTATACAAATGTTCAAAACAGTTCCATTTGTGGTGTCGGCAAGAGTAGCAATACTCGGATTACTTTAAAACATACACTGTAAAAATAATGTATGAAGTAATATGTGGCTTTCCGGTAATGTAAAATAGTGACATTGGCTCAATCTGCAATACTGGAATACAATCAGCCAGCGAGCATTTTGATACTTTCAAGTATGCGGAGCTCATTATAAGACTACAAATAAGAGTGTATTGAGAGATATTTTACATATTAAATGTTGCCAAGATATGCGTCTTTCTAGTTAGGAACACTGTTGGCAACACAATGTGATGACTTTATTTGCATTACAGTGAACACTACAAACTAGTTAATTAGGCCTAATTGTATTTATACAATTGCATGACTGAAGAATAAATAGATTTATCAAAATCACAAGGATTGAACACTGGGATTCATTTACTGATAAAATATTGAGCTGAAAAAGGCTAATATGCATGTGGACATGCACAATGCTGGCAGAATGTGTTGGCTCAGATTATTTTTAAATTCGTCACGTTGAAATGCATGACTCAAACAGAGCTCAATAATGTCCTGGAGGAGTCTCAAAGGAGTTAAGTTGTATACATGAACAACATGGTGTAAATGAGAGATATGTGCACACATGTATAGACAACGATGTCTTATTCCATTTACACGATATTTGACAGAATAGCCGATTATTTTACCTGAAAGCTTTTTTGCCGTTAAAGCGGGTAGCTGTTTGCCAGCTTCTTCACCCTTACAAAAAAGAACTGCAGTATATTGAAGTAGAACTGCAATAAAACTGCAGTACCAAGTAGTTTAACTGCAGTTTAATTCAAATTTGCAGTATAATGAAGTATAGTCACAGTACAACTGCAGTACATTGAAGTAGAACTGCAATAAAACTGCAGTACCAAGTAGTTTAACTGCAGTTTAATTCAAATTTGCAGTATAATGAAGTATAGTCACAGTACAACTGCAGTACATTGAAGTTCAACAGCAGTAAAACTGCAGTACCAAGTAGTTTAACTGCAGTTTAATTCAAATTTGCAGTATAATGAAGTATAGTCACAGTACAACTGCAGTACATTGAAGTAGAACTGCAATAAAGCTGCAGTACCAAGTAGTTTAACTGCAGTTTAATTCAAATTTGCAGTATAATGAAGTATAGTCACAGTACAACTGCAGTACATTGAAGTTCAACAGCAGTAAAACTGCAGTACCAAGTAGTTTAACTGCAGTTTAATTCAAATTTGCAGTATAATGAAGTATAGTCACAGTACAACTGCAGTACATTGAAGTAGAACTGCAATAAAGCTGCAGTACCAAGTAGTTTAACTGCAGTTTAATTCAAATTTGCAGTATAATGAAGTATAGTCACAGTACAACTGCAGTACATTGAAGTTCAACAGCAGTAAAACTGCAGTACCAAGTAGTTTAACTGCAGTTTAATTCAAATTTGCAGTATAATGAAGTATAGTCACAGTACAACTGCAGTACATTGAAGTTCAACAGCAGTAAAACTGCAGTACCAAGTAGTTTAACTGCAGTTTAATTCAAATTTGCAGTATAATGAAGTATAGTCACAGTACAACTGCAGTACATTGAAGTAGAACTGCAATAAAACTGCAGTACCAAGTAGTTTAACTGCAGTTTAATTCAAATTTGCAGTATAATGAAGTATAGTCACAGTACAACTGCAGTACATTGAAGTTCAACAGCAGTAAAACTGCAGTACCAAGTAGTTTAACTGCAGTTTAATTCAAATTTGCAGTATAATGAAGTATAGTCACAGTACAACTGCAGTACATTGAAGTTCAACAGCAGTAAAACTGCAGTACCAAGTAGTTTAACTGCAGTTTAATTCAAATTTGCAGTATAATGAAGTATAGTCACAGTACAACTGCAGTACATTGAAGTTCAACAGCAGTAAAACTGCAGTACCAAGTAGTTTAACTGCAGTTTAATTCAAATTTGCAGTATAATGAAGTATAGTCACAGTACAACTGCAGTACATTGAAGTAGAACTGCAATAAAACTGCAGTACCAAGTAGTTTAACTGCAGTTTAATTCAAATTTGCAGTATAATGAAGTATAGTCACAGTACAACTGCAGTACATTGAAGTTCAACAGCAGTAAAACTGCAGTACCAAGTAGTTTAACTGCAGTTTAATTCAAATTTGCAGTATAATGAAGTATAGTCACAGTACAACTGCAGTACATTGAAGTTCAACAGCAGTAAAACTGCAGTACCAAGTAGTTTAACTGCAGTTTAATTCAAATTTGCAGTATAATGAAGTATAGTCACAGTACAACTGCAGTACATTGAAGTTCAACAGCAGTAAAACTGCAGTACCAAGTAGTTTAACTGCAGTTTAATTCAAATTTGCAGTATAATGAAGTATAGTCACAGTACAACTGCAGTACATTGAAGTTCAACAGCAGTAAAACTGCAGTACCAAGTAGTTTAACTGCAGTTTAATTCAAATTTGCAGTATAATGAAGTATAGTCACAGTACAACTGCAGTACATTGAAGTAGAACTGCAATAAAACTGCAGTACCAAGTAGTTTAACTGCAGTTTAATTCAAATTTGCAGTATAATGAAGTATAGTCACAGTACAACTGCAGTACATTGAAGTTCAACAGCAGTAAAACTGCAGTACCAAGTAGTTTAACTGCAGTTTAATTCAAATTTGCAGTATAATGAAGTATAGTCACAGTACAACTGCAGTACATTGAAGTTCAACAGCAGTAAAACTGCAGTACCAAGTAGTTTAACTGCAGTTTAATTCAAATTTGCAGTATAATGAAGTATAGTCACAGTACAACTGCAGTACATTGAAGTAGAACTGCAATAAAACTGCAGTACCAAGTAGTTTAACTGCAGTTTAATTCAAATTTGCAGTATAATGAAGTATAGTCACAGTACAACTGCAGTACATTGAAGTTCAACAGCAGTAAAACTGCAGTACCAAGTAGTTTAACTGCAGTTTAATTCAAATTTGCAGTATAATGAAGTATAGTCACAGTACAACTGCAGTACATTGAAGTTCAACAGCAGTAAAACTGCAGTACCAAGTAGTTTAACTGCAGTTTAATTCAAATTTGCAGTATAATGAAGTATAGTCACAGTACAACTGCAGTACATTGAAGTTCAACAGCAGTAAAACTGCAGTACCAAGTAGTTTAACTGCAGTTTAATTCAAATTTGCAGTATAATGAAGTATAGTCACAGTACAACTGCAGTACATTGAAGTTCAACAGCAGTAAAACTGCAGTACCAAGTAGTTTAACTGCAGTTTAATTCAAATTTGCAGTATAATGAAGTATAGTCACAGTACAACTGCAGTACATTGAAGTAGAACTGCAATAAAACTGCAGTACCAAGTAGTTTAACTGCAGTTTAATTCAAATTTGCAGTATAATGAAGTATAGTCACAGTACAACTGCAGTACATTGAAGTTCAACAGCAGTAAAACTGCAGTACCAAGTAGTTTAACTGCAGTTTAATTCAAATTTGCAGTATAATGAAGTATAGTCACAGTACAACTGCAGTACATTGAAGTTCAACAGCAGTAAAACTGCAGTACCAAGTAGTTTAACTGCAGTTTAATTCAAATTTGCAGTATAATGAAGTATAGTCACAGTACAACTGCAGTACATTGAAGTTCAACAGCAGTAAAACTGCAGTACCAAGTAGTTTAACTGCAGTTTAATTCAAATTTGCAGTATAATGAAGTATAGTCACAGTACAACTGCAGTACATTGAAGTAGAACTGCAATAAAACTGCAGTACCAAGTAGTTTAACTGCAGTTTAATTCAAATTTGCAGTATAATGAAGTATAGTCACAGTACAACTGCAGTACATTGAAGTTCAACAGCAGTAAAACTGCAGTACCAAGTAGTTTAACTGCAGTTTAATTCAAATTTGCAGTATAATGAAGTATAGTCACAGTACAACTGCAGTACATTGAAGTTCAACAGCAGTAAAACTGCAGTACCAAGTAGTTTAACTGCAGTTTAATTCAAATTTGCAGTATAATGAAGTATAGTCACAGTACAACTGCAGTACATTGAAGTAGAACTGCAATAAAACTGCAGTACCAAGTAGTTTAACTGCAGTTTAATTCAAATTTGCAGTACAATGAAGTATAGTCACAGTACAACTGCAGTACATTGAAGTTCAACAGCAGTAAAACTGCAGTACCAAGTAGTTTAACTGCAGTTTAATTCAAATTTGCAGTACAATGAAGTATAGTCACAGTAAAACTGCAGTACATTGAAGTTCAACAGCAGTAAAACTGCAGTACCAAGTAGTTTAACTGCAGTTTAATTCAAATTTGCAGTATAATGAAGTATAGTCACAGTACAACTGCAGTACATTGAAGTTTAACAGTAGTAAAACTGTAGTATAAGTACAGCGGCAGTAAAATGAAGTACAACTGAAAGTTGCATGAAGTATAAAAACAGTATAACTGCAGTTGTATTGCAGTTTTATTTTACTAGTACTTTAGATGTATTGCAGTATAGTTGTACTCCAGTAAAACTACAGAAATTTGAGGTTATACTGCAATACTGCAGTTTTTTCGTGTCCAAAAAACTGCATTTTTCTATATGTAACAAAAACTGCAGTATTACTTCTAAAAAACTGCAGTAATTTTTTGTAAGGGCAGAAGCACTTCAGAAATCTGTTCTCATCAGGTGTCTCATTTGCGGTTGGAAAAAGTCGGATTGCCTGTTTCCTTTAGGTGCAATGAGTGTTTTTCTACCATTTCTGTGAGAACTGCTGAAATAAGGCAGGTTTGAAGCAGCAGCTCTCGGGGTTCAGAACAGGCTGCAGTGCTCTCAGCTGTTTTCCGCATGTTAATGGACAGGACTCCTCATGCTGTTTTCTCCCAGTCAGCTGGAAATGACTACCACTATCATTAAGTCCATCCTACATTTTCTAACAGCCAGGCATAAGCTATGAGTTAAAAAAAGAACAATTCAAGTCTAAAAGTATATCTGCCAGAAAAGATATGTGAAAAGATGTGTTCTATTACTAATGACCTGCCATTATTAATTTGGTTTTGACTGTGATTGCAATCACTCTTCCCATTTAATCATATGCATCATTGGCATTGTGACAGGCGTAGAGTCTTCATGTAGAGCAGCGACGACTGTGGCAGTCCGATTTGTGAGTGGCAGCCTTTAGCACAGTTTGCGAACACACAGATCTCTGTTCCAGTTTGTTCATAATGGGCTCCATTCAAAATATTTGCCCAATAGGGGGACTCCAAACAAATAAACTCAAAACAGCTTATAGCTGTGTAAATGCACTGTCTGCAGCACTCCAGCCATCGGGGGTGTTTGTAATTGCACATTTCATTTCTGCTGCTCTTCACACGTGTCAGACTCAAATGGTCTCTACGTGAACATGCCTGGTCTGTACTGCCATCTAGTGGTGTGGGAAAGCATAGAGTAAACCATATTGTGCTTTTATTCTCTGTGGATTGAAAAGCATCTTAGTGGTTTATTTTGTATTTGTCTTGGTTTATCCACACATCTTTGTGTTTACAGAAATTATCCTTATCTCAGCTCAGGATGGTCCTATAGTTTCTTAAAACAAAAACTGGTGTCACACTGATAAAACTTTGAAGACACTGTCAGGCAGGCAAAAGAATATCTATTGATCATTATTGAGAAGTTAATATTTAGAATACATGTAGAATTTATTGTGTCAACAGAAATGTATCTATATGTTTAAATGCATGTAAAAAAAAAAACTCTGTTAGGGTGAAATAACACTCACTATAAAATTAACTGTAATAATTCATGATCTAATAATCATATGAATTTGTGAATCAAATCGTGACACATCTTTAAACCTAATAATAAAATTGAAAACAAGTGCAGTAGTTTATTTCTAGAGGGTGTCATCTGATCTGAAAAGGAGCTGAAACACAAGATTACCTTTTACTTTGTTCCTGCTGGTTCAACAGCAATGACAGGAATGTGTTTTGCTGCATTTTTGGCAATGTTTACATTTTTAGGTTATGAGAAATCTCATGGGTCTATTATTATTTTGGGGGTTGGGCAGAGTGGAGAGATGGATGATGGATATATTGGAGTTATACAGAATTAAGTAATTGTTGAAGTTGTTTCATAAACGGAAAACTCTCCAACAAGGCAAGCAAACTGAAGACTGAACAACAAAACAGGAAAAAAACAGATGTCTGAATTAATTTTGAGTTAACTAACAAAACCTCCTTGAATCTGATGAATGACATCAAAATAATCTGGTAAAAAAAAAAAAAAAACACAGAGAATTACTCCTATAATGAATGTGAGTATATAAACAGCAGAGCTAAGTGCTGTTTTATATTCTGAGTGTGCAAGTGAAAGTAGCTTACAGTAAAAGTGAAAGAGTTATTAATGCTTAACCAGTCTGACCGCGTTCACAGGCAACAGCAGGACCAGCAAAGAAAACTAGTCTGAACAATTACAAAATAAATCACATACAAATTTCTATATTACCATAACTTGCAGTTTTTCTTGACACAAAACTTCAGGTCTGAGAGCTTCAGGTCCTCTGGGAGTTCTACAACTGAGACTGGAGATATTTCGACAGAAAAAGGTAAAGCAACAAGCCATGGGTCACACACACACACACACACACACACACACAGTGTTGTTTTTAAACTGTGAACGAATGGAAAAATTGTTAAATTCTTTTAACATTGTACAACATCTTAAAATGGGGCATTATTGTATGAGACACACACAAAAAACTTGAAACAACAGTCATGAAACAAACACTGTCATTGACAATAATAAGACTTGTTGTGTTTGTTGCACTCCTGAAAAAGGGGGAAAATAGATAATAAATGAAAAGACACGGACTCGTGCTGCTGTCTGCGTGCTTGGCCACTACCTGCAGCTGGAGTTCTCCCTACTGGACACTCCTTGAATTACACTTAATTTTTTTTAGTTAACCAACCGAATTGAGAACAACATTGTATTGCATTAATCATATGAATCTTTTTTTAACCACTACATGTTACTGTGACAATGACGTACATTCCGTAATAGTTAAAGACAGTAATAAAAGGTGCAAAAACAGACAATCAACTGATTTGGTTACTATAGTTTTATGATTAATTAAATAAATGTCAGTAAGGCCGGTAATATTGAAAATGAAGTCATTTTTTGTGATGTGGTAATGTTGAGTGGTTAGATGATATTTCTTTAACAGTTTCTTTGTCCCTATATTTAGGAGAGAATAATGGCATCTGCAGGCAGCAGTAAGACTTAAAATTCTGTCTTATTATTTCATTAACGAACAAAATATAGCATAAATTCAATCATGTACTCAAGTCCATGTGTTTCTCTCTTCCTTCACAGATGAGTTTCATCTTGTAGTCCCTAATGAATCTCAGAGTGCTGAGGTCAAACTGGGGTCTCATGTCTCCATACCGTGTCATCTGTCTCCTGAAATCAGTGCTGTTGACATGGAGATCAGATGGTTTAAGGAGACAGACTGTGCTTGTCTCTATAAGAACAAAGAGGTAGCAGAAGGGAGGAGCTACAAGGGGAGAGCGTGTCTGTTCACTGAACAGCTGAACAGAGGAAATGTGTCCTTGAACTTCAGAGAGTTCAAAGAATCAGACATGGGGGTTTACTTGTGTCAGGTCATCAGTGAAGACAGAACGGAGGAGATAACAATAGGAGTAGAAGGTGAGCATCCCATAACTTCTACAGCAGCACAATGTCCTCAACAGTCTCCTAACACAAAGGAATGAATCTAGAGGTGATCAGTCAACTGTTACAACAAACCCATTCAAATGCATCAAATTGTGTCTTGTTCCCTCAGAAAGGAAAGATTCTGATGACCAACCTGTGAATGCGTCATCAAAGATTCAGGGTAGACAAGTTCATCTGATACTACATGAGGTAAGACGACTTACTTTACATTTGTTGAGATGTAGATTAACCATTAATATGTCATGTAATTGCTTTAGTGCATTATCGTTGCTCTGACTTACTCAGTTTTTTTTATTTATTGCTCTCTGGCTTTGAATTAAACATTTATGCACATGGATGCTAATTCATTATATGGAGCTGTTTTGCTGCCTAATAGATTTTTAATTTAATTCTTTGTGCCCAGTATTTACATAGACTTTACATTATAAGCAAGCATAAATCAGGTCATAAATGTGATCCTATTAGAATATGGATTCAAAAAGATATGCCTGCATGACCGCTTTATAACACTAAAGTACCAAAAGAATTACGGAATCAGCTCTAATAAGAAGTGTCTGTAAATAACATCAGCTCTATATGATCTCTACTCTTTTTCTTGACTTCCACAGTCAAACAGAACATGGGGGGAGAATCAGAGAATGAAAATGGAGGAGTCTGCTTTAATGACAGGTGAGTGTTGTTAAAATTCAAGGTCTACAAGGTCTGACTGACGGAGCTGCTCCACCACAGCTCACTGAAAGACCAGGATAAAGGAATTGAACAGAAAATGTGGGTTTAGAGCATAGAGCACCTCAACCCCACAGACGAGACAGTGGTACTCGGAGTCTCATCTCCCAGTCTGAAACTTGTATACACAAACCATCAGGCAAGGAGTACAATTAAATGATATGTTTATTTAAACATATCTTGACTAGGAGACCAAACGGAAAAGCTTCCGGAAAGGAAACGGTCAAAACAAAACAAAAAAAATTAGCTTGCTAACTATAGTTACACAAATTTACTACACATGGGAAAGAAAAAAAATAAACAACATAAGTTTACCATAAGTTTAACACGGTAAAAAATAAATAAACAGCCACCCTTCAAGGGTCTCCGTACAACAACCTTTTACACAGGGCAAATCAATCTCATGATCTTTATGTTCAGAAACATATAAAAGGTAAAAAGGTTATTATACACAGACAAAGTGAATAAAGCTTCTGGACTGGGAGAAGAGAACTTAAATCTGCTCCGCCGGTTTGCTGCTATTCCACCTCATTATATAGTTCATAGCACTAATAGACGATGTCAAGAGGAACCAGGGGAAGAGGAAAACAAAACAAAACCATGTGCAATACAGAGCTAAAACAGCATCACATACATGTAATAATCAGTTACGTAACAGTGAGACATTAAATTCCATCTGGTAGATAAATGTGGACATCATTATGTGATTTCCCTTTTCAGAGCTTGAAGTGAATTATGTGAAGGTACTTCACCAAACAATATTCAAGGTTTTCAAAAATCAAGGGAGAAAACTGGAACAAACTGAACAACAGTTAAAGGAATCAAAGACTGACTTGGAAAGAGTCTTACAACAACTAGAAACAATCACTGAAAAATCTGATCTCCCCCCAAATAAAAAAGACCTTGATATGAATGAATCACAGATACAGCAAATAGAAAAACAACTGCTACAAATAACTAAATACATTGAAGAGAAACAGAATCAGCTTGAGGAGAAAGACACACAACTGGAGAATATGAGCAAACAGATAAGCGAGAAAGAGAAACTGCTGGAGAGCACAAACAAAGAGATGGAAACCAGTAAACAACAACTAGAGACAATGAGACAGGAGCAAATGAGACAGAAGGAAATGTTGGAGAAGAAAGAGCAGCTGAGCATTTCAGGTAAGAATTTTCATCGATAATAGTAAACCTTTGTACATTTTAAAATGATATCAAGCACATACATGTTAATATGGTTGTTTGTTAAGAAAATAACTTGCTTGATCTCACATCTTGGTTTTATATTTATGCTTCCTTTAGAGTTGAATGAAAAATCCAAATGTCTTGAGGAAACAAAATCTCTTCTAGAAGAAAAAGACGGAAAGATTAAAGATTTGGAGAAAGAGAAAGACAGACTTGATGAAGAGCTTCAAGACAAGGACAGACGTCTTAAGGACATTAATGCTAAACTGATGCAAACAGTCAGAGAGGTTGAAAAGAAACAGAATCAGCTTCAGGGGAAACACGCACAACTGGAGAACGTGCACAAAATGTTGAGTGAGAAAATGAGACGCCCAGAGAACAAAGCGAAAGAGCTGACAGCCAATATATGTCAACCGGATGAACAGGAAACTAAAAGCAAACATCTGGAGAAATAAGAGCTGAAGTGTTTAAGCCAGATTTTTCAATACTGTATGGTGGCAGCTCCATTTTAAGGACATGCATTTAGGGTAATGTTTTTAACAATCTGTGTCTAGGAATATAAGAAAACTAGAAAAGCACAACATTTGTTAAAACAAGAGATTTTCCTAAAAAATTTCAAACCAAATTAAAATGTACAACTCGAGCATACGAATCCAGTTTAGAAAGTCATTGTCCAGCCATTGTATTTACAGAGACAACTCTCTATTTTCTTTTACTGTATATTGTATTGAGAGATATTCATCAAAACATAAGATTTTAATCATTTAAACTGATTTTTATATAATTCAGATGACAAATAATGTACGCAGTTATAATATATACATAATTTAATTGTTTCTGTGATTGTGTTCATTTTAATAGATTGTTCATTTGTGAATTGTGTTCATACTTCATACTTCTTCTATCTGCTACTGTGCCTACAATGATAAATGTGTGTCTCTTACATCTATAAATGATCTATAAATGACATTTGTATGGTGTCTCTTTTTATTTAACTGTGTTCATGCACCTGAGTTCAGGTTGCTGCAAGCCACTGGGTGGTGTGAATGGGGTTTGCCGTTTACTTTACTTGTTTAGCTAGTTAACCCAGAAACTGGCTGTGCAAGAAGCAGCCAAAACTATCCTTTGAAGACAGGATGAGTTTAATGAAGAATTATTATTATTATTATTATTATTATTATTATAACCTAGCATTTTTAGGCTGAACCTGATCAAAATGATCAACTAGCATCAGTTGTGTATCTTGCACAGTTTAAAATATATTGTTTGGCATCTTTTATTTTCAATACATTATATGAGTGATAGGCTAAGATGTATAGATGTTAGAATGTATAGTTGTCAAAAATATGCAGGCTACTATGTTATTAAATGATTAAAAGATTCAATGACAAGACAGGTTTTTTGAGTATATTGCAACTCTATTTTAAGTAATAAATAATGTTTTAATTATTCAGAATATTCTAGAGTTCATGACATTTTTTATGGTGAGGACATTAAATTTGATTATTTTCTAAACAGACTCTAAGCTGGCTGTTCTAGTGGTGCTTCATCACATAGATGTGTCAAAAGGAGTGGATTGTCTGTTCTATGAAACAGGATTACTCAGGAAAAATTCAGATGCAGTTGAGTATTGGTTAATACAGCAGGTATTTAACAAGATGCTCTATACAATATGCTCTGAAATATTTCATTTGAGAAACATATCACTGTTGGAATCATTCTCTGCAGGAGAGGAAAACAGGTGTTGAAATATCTCTGACAAAGTAGGTTAAAGTCACTTTTTAATAGCAAAAATATTATTTAATTAGTCTTATTTACATGTCGCTGATGGTTTTATCTTCATTTCTACTGATTTTACTCAAATGTTTTACAAACTCAGGGCCTGGACAAATCCAAAATGAAAGCCCACAAATCAAATAAGGTAAGCCTCATTTATAAAGCAGGTGTACGCAAAGATTTCATCGAGTGTGCATACGTATAAATCCACGCTAACACCCATATTTATAAAAACGCTCTTTGACGTGGGAAAGTATTTAGCGCCACGTCAGGGTCAGAGCAGACGTAGCCTACGCACGTTTCCTTGTCAGTACTGCAGGTTTTCTGAGGGCAGGTTCTATGAATCACACGCATACATAGTTGAGAAATTACCGTAGGATCAAATGTAGGACCTCAACATTTTATAAATGCGGCCTCCTGTCTTAAAATGTCAAAAAAATGTATTATTCTGGTAAACACGTGTCTACAGAATGAAGGTGAATCTCAGCAAATGGGGAGAAAGAGGCCGAGAGAGGACAACAGTCTTACAAGTGAGTTTTTATGTGGGCCCACTTACAATAATCAATTTATTGACACATATTGCCAGACTTTTTGATTAACTCATCTTTCAGAACCTCATTCCACAGAATGGAATTGATTTTTAAAACTGTGTCGATATCTTGCATCCATTTTTTTAAATTATTATCTTATTTGTACATTCCCATTATTCGAATTTGTATATTCACATTTTTTTAGTCCATCTCAATTCATTTCCCAGAGGGGGTCAAAGTGCACTCCATTTTGAAAAAATTGCATGCATATGCTTTTTTTTCTGTATGTCCTATTGCTCAGTAACACACTTTAAACTTTAAATCTCTCTCTCTCTCTCTATTAAAGAGTAAACATAGGTTTATATTAAGTGTGCAAATAAAAAATAGTCTGATTATGATAAACAATTTATGTGATATAAATGATGAATGAAGGAACAGTTTCTCTCCTCTACTCTATAGAGATCATGTTATGTTCTAATGAATTATATCTGTTTCTGCATTTCTCCTCTAATATTTGCCTGAAAACTTAAGGCTGATTACTTCTGCGTCAGACCTATGCCGGAGCTTCTGCGCCGTAGGTTATTCGGCGAAGATATAAAACATTATTATACCAATGGGTGTATAACAATTAAATGAGTAAATTTTACTTTTAATTTTGTCTTTAGAAAGCTGTATCCAACTACAGCTTTTGTAGATGGATGCTAAATTGAATATGGATAATGCTGACAATATTCAAGTTAGAAAGTGAAATCATTTGAGAAGTTACATTGAGGCTAGATGTTAGCTTAAAAATGTGACTTGACACTCTCTCAAAAATAATACAATACTCTCTTTATCTGTAGGCCTATACCTCACAGTGATGTCTTTTAAAGATGTTTCTTTTAAAGTTATCTTTGAAGGGTTATTGTTTAAACTTAAATGTATTTTAATAGTGGACTGTCAAGTAAGGGCCAATTTTTCAAACTGGAATTTTTATAGATGAATAAACATAATTTAAACACACCTGCAATTAAAACAGTCACCAAAATCAAAACTCCACAGCACACTGATATATACAACCTGTATTTATGAAGTAGTGCAGATATCAGTACATAAATTATTTAATGTTTAATTTCAGCTATACAAGTGATCTGCTCATTCCACTCATTTCTCCATCATCATCATCATTATCATCATCATCATCCAAACCCAGTGCTTTGCTGAAGATTGAAACCCTTTTGATAAACATGCACAGCTGTTGCATAGAAATCACCTCTATATTCTCTTTCATGCAACTTAATAGTGTTTTTCTTTGATGTAATGTGTGAAACAACTGACTTTGAATAAAGAAGGGCAACCCACGCTGTCTATTTTAGGGCTTTTTTCTTTTCGTTCTTTCAGAAATGAATTGAAATATAAAGGCTTGCTGGTGAGGTCAAGCTGGGGAGATAAGTGAGTGGCACTGCTAAAGAAACAAAGCAAGGCTTAGCAATCCAAAAACTGACCACATGGTCTAAAGATCACTGACAAATGTGCAGTGTAGTGACTCTGTCTATCAACATTTCTGTTTAGGTCAATCGAAGAGTTCAGTTGAAGAGTTCAAATAAAAGTTATTTGAGCACTGCAGTGACATTGCAACACTGACCATATGTGGCAGCTTTAGGGAATGCAGGGATCATGGTGTTGGATGTCCAGTGTCTTTTTTAATACTCCAGATTGTTGTTTAGGGAGAAATTGTGCTTTTTGCAGGTAGACCATAGTCAATGTCACTCTGAAACAAATGTTGCATATGTAGAAGAGTGTGAATGAAGTCAGATGAGTTTAAATTTTATGGCTTGCCTTTTTTTTGGGGGGGGGGGGGGGGGGGGGGGGGGGGGGGGGGGGGGTTGGTTGACTGGTTGTCAGGAGTAAATTTGCTTCAGCAAAGATAAGACAGAGACATACAGAGCAACATTTTGGCAACACATTCATTCAATCACATTTATCAGATACAGATACATAGTGCAAAACAAGTTTATACCCCATTTATGCAGTTTCTATAACATTATAATCGAAGACATGTCCAGTTAGAACCAGATTTGACCCCATCATACTAAGTCTAAACCTGTCCGGAGGGTGTGTGACTGTTTTTGGCTGTCATAAGGGGCTGTTTTGTGTCATGTGACTGCAGGAACTATTTCTGAAAGCAAATGCACACAATCAGCTCAACAGCCAACATGCAGGTCAATATTGCATGTTTAACTGGAGCTGATCAGGGGCCAAGCGTCTACAAGCAATGCTTTCTGTGATCAAAAACTAATTTAATTAATAAATGCAAGTTTTATCTGAAACATACTGAATATAATACTGAATGAAGTGCCCGCATCTGCTTATTACATGCATTCATAAGGCACCCACAGTTCGAAAAAAAAAAACTGTCACAAAAACCCACCAGATGAGTCCTAATGTTTTTATCTTCCAAGCAGAGGTTTGTTGAAAGTGTTAGATTACAATGAATGTGATTATTCACAGATTTAGATTCACAGGACTAGTTTCTACAAGGTCTAATGTCGAATTCAGACATTGGTCTTAGTTTGAATATGATGCTGTTGCATAGACAATGAGGCCAGTCAGAGTTTAAACTCAGAAGATAAAAATTGTGTGGTGAAAACAGAGCCAGAGAGGATAAGCTTGACCTCACCAAAATGATTTACAACATAATTGAAAGCCGTAGGACCATCAGTACCAAAAAAAAGTAAAAAAAAACACCTTAAAAACAGACAAATTGTAATGTTTATTAATGATTCTTCTTTACTCTGATATTTTTGTTTGTATCATATCTGTGTAAATATAATTTGCACATACATAACTATTTTAGGGGGAAAGTCATTGTCTTTGTCAATATTAATTGCAACTGCTGTCAGGAAACAGGTCTCTTAACATCTAAATTAAACACAAAATTATTTTAATGGTGATTTCTTTTTACAAGGATCCTGATCTGTCTGCCTGGCCCCAAAAAACAAACCGTAATCAGTAAAAGTTGCTTTCTATATTCAAGAGATCTCGGAAAAGGCGGCTAACGCGCAAGTTTACCACCTAAATTCAGCCAGGGGGACTTTAAAACAACTTTTAACTTGTTCGATTTTCATAAGTTAATAAAAATGATTTTTTTTTGTAATTAGACGCTGCAGTTCATAGAAGTAAATCTCATTTACTAGTATATATACAAATATATATATACAATCTTTTTCTTTATAGCATGACAAAGTCACAGACACCCTATTTTATGTGTACTAATTTTACAATCAAAGAGTGATGTAAGGGGGCAGAGATGATAAAAAGCAGCATATTTGTACACATACAGGGGGGTGATCGTACTTCCTCTTAGTTCAGGGAAGAATAACCTTGCACTTTAAATTCAAATCACGATAACCTAATAAATACGATCAATGAGATTATACATAGTACATTTGAGCTCTTTCTGGATGGAGCTGTATTCACACACACACACACACACACACACACTGCCACATTATATTCATGTATTGTGATTGAGACTTCTTCAAGTGTACTTTGGACAGAATCACGCTCACCTCAGCGCTGTGAAGCGTCTCACGTGATTAAAACCATTACTACGAGCGGCAGGTGGAAGACGTGTGCGGCCTCAGGTGAGAGAATGGTGTTCCATACCAAACATTTTCCCATGATGCACTGTGCATGTGCGTATGCATGTGTTGGGCTGTGTAAGGATGTCGATCAGGAGGAACACTGTCCCTACTACCGCAGCAGATTTCTCTCTCGAAAGTCCTCTCTGTCACTTTCTCTCTCTCTCTCTCTCTCGCACTCGCTTGGAAGAGCAGAGCAGCTAAAACAAGCGGTATCGGTTACTACATACAGTATATTGCTTCAAGAAAACGCTTCTAAAATATTAAGGGCTATAGTCATCCTCAATAATCTAAAGTGCCTTTTCTGTGAGAGTCGAGCAGGGCGGCTGAACGGGCCCTCTGATGCTGGGATACGTTCATATACTGATTCTTTCACAGACGTTCTCTTCAACACATTGGCACACGCACACAGACACACATCGACACATTCAAGAAACATAATCAATTACATCTGTCCTGAAATCAGGCTGTCAGGACAAACAGAGCGACAGAGACAGAGAAATGCAAGTCCTGTCTTCTCTCTGGAAAGATGGAGGGATGGATGAGTAAATAAACGTGTCGAGAGATGAGTCATTTGCTTTTTCCCGAAGTGCTGGAACCCCTGGAACCCCTGGAACCCCGGTCACCTCCTTCGCCCCTCTCTCTCTCTCCCCTTTCACCTCTATCTCCTCTCTCTTTCTCAGATGCGTCCCTCTTTTCTGAGCTTTTGTCCGATGCCTCTATTTTATCTGATCGGTCTGAACGCTCAGACTTCTCTGACCTCTCTGATCTCTCCGCCCCCTCCAATGGCTCCGCCCCTTCAGAACGCTCCTTGCGCTCTGATTTATCAGGGTCAGTTGAGGAGTTTGTGGCTTTTTCCCACTTGGCAATTTCCTCAATCTCTTTCAGGCTTGCGTTGATACTGTTGACCCAACCTTTCAGATCCTCCTGAGAGACAGAACATACACAAAGTTGTAATAGGGCCACAACGGGCAGAATATTTACCAAACACTTTTTGAACAACTCTTTTTCCCTCAGATGATCTTTGTCTGACGTACCTCATCCTTAGCCAGGAAGATGTAGTCCCCTTCAGCGGTGGTCCTGAAAATGATCATTAGAAACATAAATATATACATAGAAAAGTCTTAAAAGGGAAAGATCATATGAAGTTAAGAGTATGTGGCTTTAGATTTTTTTAACAATTTTTGAAGTTTCTTATCTATTCTATTGTATTTTAAAATTTATTCAGTTTATTCCTATGATGGCAATGCTGCATTTTCTGCAGTCATTCCTCCAGTCTTTAGTGTGACAAAATACTTTCTCATCATCTCCTCGAAATCATTCTAAAATGCTGGTTCAGTGTTCAAGTAAGATTTTTATCTTTTTATTATTGTCATGGCTATTATCATAACTTTTTATTATTGTTGAAAACAGTTGTGTTGCTTAATATTTTTGTGGAAACATTTCCCCCCAAGATTCTTCAGAAAGAATACAAATTTCAAAAGAACAGCATTTATTTGAAATTTAATTTGAAAAATGTGTCTTCACTGTGACTTTCATTCAGATTAATGCATCCTTGCTGAGTAAAGCATTAATTTGTTTAAAAAAAGAATCTTACTAACCCCAAATTTCTGAACTGTAGTGTAATAAAGCCTCTTGGTTATTTACAAAGAAATAAGAAAATCCTTCTGCATGTCCTGCCCCCTATCTTTCGATAGAAAATAAATCAATGCAAAAAGCATAGGGTCTTTAATGGGATGTTTACTGAAAGTGCATTTCCTTCATGGTTGTTTGTCATTTTTTTTTTTTTTTTGTAAAAAGCAATGCTAATTAAAGATCACACTGAGTTAGTTTTACCTGAGAATAAAGACATTCTTCTTCTTTTTGTATCCGTTGGTAGTGTCAAATTCGCAGATGGCCAGGTTGAGAAGTGGCTCATCGTTGTAGGGTGTGGTCTTGTGTCGGGCGTCCTTATAGAAACCGATCTCCCCTTGTTTGAGCACGCAGAACAGATTAACCCACGACTTGCTGCAGGAGGTGGTTAGAAATAACTTTGTGAGATATTAGGCCTTACCAAGGCATTTAGTATTACTATTATTGGACAAACACACTCAGAACAGCATTACTAATATACTATTCACAGGGCCATGACCACCAATGATCCCAAGTCCCCAATATTCAGAACAGCACTTGATCAATATGGATTTTAAATAACTGATTTTTCTTTAAAAAAAAAAAAAAAAAATTGGATTTGGTCCCACAATCTTGAATAGTACATCTTTTACTTTGATATTACATATTTCTCATTTTGGAAATGAACCTCAGTATGCCATATACATCCTTAACCCTACACTGAATGTAGTACATTTGCAGTATGTAAAAGCTCAAATTACACAAAATTCATAAAATTCAGTGAGAACTCTCTCAGTAATCTACCTCTAGCTTTTAAAGTGGCAGGATGTAGGTCATGCAGTAACAATTTAATATACAACAGTTAATGTGATTTATGCTTGCTTTATTGCATACTGTGTTTGTCATGCTATTCTGATTGTCAATGTTATTTGTGGATAATTAGCTAATAGCTTGGTAACATGATTTCTAGTGTATTAGCAGTAGCGATGAAAAGCATTTAGATTATCCATACTAAAATTATAATGATCAGAAAAAATGCATGAATAAACATAGAGACGATGTCAGGACATTGCAAGCAGTTACTAGGCTTTAGCAGCTAGTTACACACCTGTTTGGGCTTCTCTCTTTCCCCTCCTCTTCGTGTTTCCTGTACAAGAAGCCCTCGTGTTGAACAGTGTGGGTAGGAGGCTGAGGTGTGGATGGGACGCTCTGAGCAGGCGCGGAACGGGACCTCCGTGGTTCTTCGGGTTCTTTTGGACGAGGTCTTCGCCGTGGTTTGGGGCGGTCACGAGCTCGAGGGCGATCCAGACGACTCACTGGTGCAGAGAGGCTACTGGATGGTCTGTATGCCTCTCCCCTCGCCTGAAAAAGAAGATATTCTTTGTGCATGTACGAATTGTTTATTGATACTGAATCTGTGTATATGGAAATTAGGTGTGTTTTGCATGACATTCTCACTTCGTGACATTCAAGTGCTTTCCTTGCTTATAAAAATTTTTGTACAAACTGTACTGTATCACACTTTTACTTATATCTGCATACAGCAATGTCTGCATATGATCAATCTTACCTAACCAATAAAAGGTATAAAAATGCTTCAGAGTCTGAGCTGAGATCAAAATTCTGCTCTATCACCACCGTGCCCTTGAGCAAGACAACGAACCATACTTCAGAGGCACTTTACGTGCAGTAAGTCTACTCTTATTTCTACTTTGAATGACACGCATGGCACAAAAATCCTAAACCTTTAAATCAGTGGTGTGTGGACTGATTTAAAGGTAAAGAGAATCACCTGAACATACACTACCAGTTTGGGGTCAGTAAGACTTTTATAAAGCAATTAATTAACTTTTATTCAGCAAGATCCAATAAATCGATTAAAAGTCACTAAAGACTTTTACATGGTTAAATAAAAAACCTTAAACAAATGCTGTTGTTTTGAACTGTCAATACATCCAGAACAGTTTGAACTGTCAAAGAATCCTGAATCCAAAAAATGTATCATTGTACCGTTTTCATTTATAATATTAATAAATGTTTCTTGAGCACCATATCAGCACATTAGAATGATTTCTGAAGGATCATGTGACACTGAAGACTGGAGTAATGATGCTGAAAATTCAGATTAGCCATCACAGGAATAAATTACATGTAAAAATATATTAAAATATTCAACACAATAAAAAATCTTACCAACCCCAAACTTTTGAATGCAATGTATTACTAAATGTTTTGAGCATGAAGCATTAAAATGGGGATGAGGAATGTGATCCATGATGTGAGTTAAATCTATGACAAATATAAAATCCAGTACAGACACATGACACATACATGGCAAGCTTCTCTCTCCTGCACTTGCTCAACAATCTCAGCCATAGTGGAACGCTTCTCCCTAAAAAAGATGAGAAAGCCAACTTAGAAGTTAGATACCCATATACAGATAAGAACACACACATACACAGATTTGCTATTTTTTTTTCATGGCAGGGACTTTCTTTTGACTTCTATGCTTTTATATTGAGCTAATTATAGCTCCTAAATCTTAACCATAGACATAACCCTCACTACCAAGTTTCAGCATTTTTATATTTTCATTTATATTTCTTTATTCTGAATTTCTTTTATGCATTTTTATAGTACATAAATTGGCATTTGTTTTTATATTTTCAGTTTTCATTTTTATTTTAGTTTAAGTTTTGTAATTTTTGTTGTGCTTTTGTCGGTTTTATTACTTTTTTATATTTAGCTTTATTTTTATTTCAGATCTAGTAGAGTTTTAGAACTTTAGAACAACTTATTTTATTTCAGTTAAATGCCAATGAATTTTTAATTTTCGTTTATATTTTACTTTATTCCCATTTTAATAGTTTTAGTTAATAATTACAGCTCTGTTCATTACTTAGTACATTTATTAAGCTTCATTGGGCTAATTTCAGGTTTTACTCTCCTCGTAGGGATCTTTAACATTAACCCAAACCCTAAACACACCTCTAAAAGCAAAAGCATTTTAGATTAAAATTATATATATACATATATATATATATATATATATATATATATATATATATATATATATATATATATATTTACTTTACTTAAGTTATGATTTTTTTTTAACCTTTAAGGGCATCACAGAAAGGAGGATTTGGTCCAAAGTACACTGCGTGCATAATTATTATGCAAGTTGATTTTCTGATCAGATTTTTTTCCCATGCACATTTTACCAATTCCAAACCACATCAATCTTAATAGCTACTAATTTTGTATTTAATCATTTATAAGTCATATAAAATTGTTTATGAAGGCTGGAGAAACGAAAAATGCCTTATTTTCAGGTGTGCATAATTATCAGGCAGGATTTCTTGAGAGTGAAATTAAGTGTGAAACCATCAGGAACCCTTTAGTGTCCAGCGCCACCATTTTCCAGAACGGCAACCTATCTGGAGTTTCCAGAAGTGCGAGGTGTCAGGATCTCAGAGACTTAGGTTAGGTAAAGAATCCTAGAAATGACCCCCACTTCATAATCACAAGCTTAAGTGTTGTAAAATATATGAATACTGGTACCACTGTTGTAAGAGTTTCTCTTCCAGAATCTGGCAGTAAGGTGTGGGAATTTTGGTCTGTTTTCGTCTGACCGTGCTGACCCAATGAGCATTTCGCTGTCCAATTATCATGCCTTAACAGCAATTTCTGGTATTGCATCATTTCTCATGAGCATTTAACACTTTTTGACTTTTCAGTCTGCGTTAAATCTCTTTTTTGGTTCATTTTGCCTATAAAAGAAAACCTGCCTAATAATTATGCACACCCGAATATATGACATTTTTTATTTCCAGCCTTGAACAATTATATCACTTATAAATGATTAAATACAAAATTAATACTAGCTATTAAGATTGATGTGGCTTGGATTTGGTAAAATGTGACTGAAAAAAAAACAAATGATCAGAAAATCAACTTAATAAAGCATAATAATTACACACACAGTGTATAGCCAAACAAACACATATACACACACTCACGCAGCTGTTCTCTTGTCAGACGGCTCTTTCCCAGAGTCTGCATCACTGGAGTCATGCTTTTGTACTCTCTGCCTACCACTGCCCTCCTGTTCACTGGACGACTGTCTCTCCATTCTTCGACGGTAGCGTTCCTGCCTAACAATCAACGGGAGCTCATTGAGTCGCGCCTGGATCTCCTGCTCGCTGGAGGTCTGCCGGCCAAGCCGGTACTCTCTCTCTCCCGCCGCAGGTGATCCATCTGCGGGTCAGAGCGGCTCCCACGGGGGTCTCTTTGTAAACGGCTGTGGATCATCTCCAGGGAGGGGTCCAGGCCCATAGGAGGAGCTGGGACACTTGCTCCTTCACTGGCAAGCTGAGCTCGATGAGCCTCCAGTAAAGGTGAAACAGCTTTGTGAATGTGGTTGATTTTGGGCTGAAGGCAGTCAGCTTTAAGGTGCTGCCAAGCATATCCTAGTTTGGGCTCTACCACCCCTACAGCACCTAAATGGTTCAGGCTATGGTAGCTGGAACCGTCCTCTCCTAAAACACCTTGTTGGTTTAGTCCAGTGTAGCTGGAGCTGTTCACCCCCAAGATGCCAACTTGTTGGTTTAACCCCTGATAGCTGGAATTATCCAACCCTGAAACACCCTGTTGTTTTAGCCCATGGTAGGAAAGACCCTCTGCCACAACCCCTGATGGCTGGTTTAGCCCGTGGTAGGAGGAGCCATTCATAATGGGCATGTAGGGGTTCAGGGTGGACCCAAGCCGCTGAGTGAGTGTGTGTGCCACCATGTGTTCTGTGGCGTGCATGAGGTCCGGCCCGGGCTTGGACTCCAGAAGTGAGTCCTGAAGAGGGTTACGGAAAAGAGAGGAGGACGAGGAGGAGGAAGAGGAGCTGGGCACAAGACAGGAGAGAGGGAACATCTGCCTGCTGAGGAGAGAGGAGGTAGAAGGTGGCTTGTTCAGTTCCTCTTTCATCTTCTCTGCCTGCAGGTGGAGGAGAAAGAGAAAAAGTTAAACAAAGATACAATGAGCATTTAGTTCTTTACTTTATGTTATTCATATAGTCTTTGTTTCCAAAATGACCTGTCGTAATGAGCTGAAATGGTCCTTCCATGTGGCTGCAGCCTTCCTGAATGCTTCATGACGGCGAATCAGCTCCTCCACCTCGTCTGTCCCGCCCCCTGCATCACGAGTGTTTGGAGTGATTGGTTCCTTGATTGTGAGCCAGGACTGCTCTGCCAGTCCCGGCTGGGTAGACTGCAGTCTCTGCTGGGCTGAAGGGCACAAATAAAGCTTATGGATAACTCTGAGGAAGGATCAAATTAGCAAACCTTTGACATGACGTTACAACAAAGTTATCACTGACTTTGCTGAAGCTTCTCCCAGTGCTGTTCCCATCGGTCATTCAGGTCTTTCTGCTTTGCCATGACATATTCCAGCTTTTCCTTTACCTGGATCAGAAGGTCAAAAGTGTGGGGTCAGAATTTATTTATTTTTGGGGAAAAAATTACTTTTATTTAATAAGGGTGTATTCATCTGATCAAAAGTCATAAAAGGCTTTACACTGTTGCCAAAGATTTTGATTACAAACAAATGCTATTCTTCTAGCATTTTATTTAAAAGAATTATCAGTTTCCACAAAAAATCATTCAGCAGCAGAACTGTTTTTTAACATGGATAATAATAAGAAATGTTTCTTGTGCACCAAATCAGCATATTAGAATGGTTTCTGAAGGATCATTTGACACTGTAGGCTGTAGTAATGTCTACTGATAACTCAGCTTCGCCATCACAAGAATAAATTACATTTTAAAATATACTCAAATAGGTAAGTTAATTTAAATTGTAATAATTTTACTGTATGTTTGGTAAAATAAATGCAGCCTTGGTGAGCATCAGAGGCTTTCGAACGATAGTGTATCTCCAAAGTTTTAATAAAAATCAACCCCTGTAGTATATAACAATAAAAATGCAAATTTTAAGAGATGATCCCGTCTGCATTCTTCCTCTAAAGAATGCTTATAAACACTAGGTGAGTCTATATAAACTGTGCACAATTTATGTAAAAAAATAAATGGTTCAGTGTTTGTGTCTACCTCTTCAGCTGCAGGGTTGCGTGCAGCAAGCAGCATCTTTCCCATCTCCACGCAATGCACAAAGTTCTTGCTCTTGTTATCTATCTTACTCTTCAAATTCTGATGTTGGGACATCATGCCCTCCAGCACAGAGAGGTCCCTGACACGTACACAAGGACCCACCCAACACCCAAACCCACGCCCAGACACAAACAAGAAACATGCACAAACATTATCCTGATGCACATTGTCCATCGTGATTGGTTTAAATCCAACTGTATATTCAGAATGATTTGGATAGTTCTATAACTGATCTGGTACCTGGCATCATCAGTTGAGCCAATCTGTCCCATGATTCCATCCATCCACATGCTCAGTTCTCGTACAACAGCGAAGAACTGGATCTTATCGGTTACTGTGGTAACCTGCACACGGCTGCCCTCACATGCAACGAGGAGCTCTTTCCAGGCCTGCATCACTTCCTGCTCACGGCTCAAAATGGCATCTGCCTTCTCCCCTGCGTAAATTGCACGCAGCTGAGCTGCATTTTCTTGCAGTTGGCGCACCTGAGGGGGCAAAGGCAAAAACTACAATTACTCGAGTCTATTTACTGACACTAGGCAGCATCTGAAAACATCTCAAATGTATTTTGTCTCAAAAAAGGTCATCTGTAACAGACATCTCTCTCCGTTGATGTGTTATTTGGAATGAGGGCGAGACAACCTGTAACTGCCATGAGATCACAGCAATAGCAAACTAAACGATCCAATCAATTCCTGATGGACAAAATCAAGTCCATTTTCTCTTGTTCGAGAAGCCGTTTCACATGTATCCATCACGACAGGGAAGATCTTCCGTTTCATGGCACTTTTAAAGTATTCAGCACTGTGTGATGGTTGTAACTGTGTTTCTAAGTGTTATTGTGCTTATCGGCTGAAATGGGAACCATCCCTTGCTGGGTCAGAAGGACGAACCACCCTAAAGACTTATTTACCGTGGCTGCTGCACCTGGTCAGAACAGGTGTTGTTGTTAGTGTGTGTTAGTGCGAGTCTTACCTGCGAGACCAGCAGCTGCAGGGAATGCTCGAAAGAGTGCAGAAGCCTCTGCAGTGTGCCGGGGTTGGCCGAGCTCACCTGACAGGACCTCACCTCTGGCAGCTGTCTCATCTTTCCCTCGATCTGGACGAGCACCTTAAAAACACAAACATACATCAAAGATATATCAATCAACTGTGGATGTGTTAAAAAAAAACATGCTTTATCGATGTATGTATGCTTGTATACCTCCTGACAGTCAGTGAAGAACTTGTGCAATTGGTACGAAGCTGTGAGCATCTGCGCTCTGGTCTCCATGAGCTCTAGAAGATCCGCCCAGGACTCGTTCAGTCCATCCTTCCACTCGGCAATGGTGGCGGCATCAGAGTGACTGCAGTCAATCATCTCATTCACCATCTTATTGACAGAATCCATCTGTTTCTGACCCACTGCACGTGTCTCAGAGGAGAACTGAGTAAAGCCCGCCTGCAGAACCTGAGAAAAATAAAAAGCACAAAATCCTGTCAGAGGTGAGATCAAAGAAGCTTTGAGACATTTCTGAGTGAAACTGAATATTCAATGGGGAAAAAGAATAGCACAGGACTTTTTTTCCATCTGCAACATTGTGGTATCAAGAGTAGCTTAAAACACTGCTTAAACATCTGTTTCAATGATTGGTTAAAATTATTTCCAGCCTAAGTGACATCAGCAGAAAAGGAAAATTGTTTCAGTGGCAGAGTAAATACAGTGATTAAGAAAGTAAACAGGGTTGATTTTGATTTCATCTTGACTGGAAGCCAGTATATTACATCGCTGAATTAAGTGTAAGCAGGTGATACCGTGACATGCTCCAGGTCCTGGCCTAACTCAGTGGAGCTGGCGACAGCCTCCCTCTCAGAGATCCATTTCTCCAGTGCCTCCACCTCTCGCTTCAACTGATACAGCCAGTACTGCTGCTCCAGCTTTGTTTTCCTCTGTTCGACTAGGTCTTTCAGAGAAACATACAGCCGGTCTATGTGAGCCTGCTGTTTGGTGATTTGCTCACTGAGATAGAAGAGAGAGAAAGAATGAGATGAACAGAGGTTAAATTCTGAGAGAGGGCCACACCCCATTTATGTAAAATCGATAAATCTATAGTTCAAAAGTTTGGGGTCTGTTATATTTTTTTCATGTTTTTGAAAGAAGTCTCTTATGCTCACCAAGGTTGCATTTATTTGATCAAAAACACAGTAAAAACAGTAATATTGCGAATTATAATTAAAATCTCAAACTATTTTCTATTTGAATACATTTCAAAGTGTAATTTATTCCCTTGATGGCAAAGCTAAATTCCTCCAAGAAACATGTCTTATTATCATCAATGCTAAAAACAGTTGCATTGCTTAATATTTTTGTGGAAACAGTTATACCTTTTTTTCAGAATTCTATAATTAACAGAAACATTATAAATCTCTTTATTGTCACTTAAAAATTAATGCATCCTTGTTCAATAGAAGTATTAATTTCTTTAAAAAAAAAAAAAAAAAGTATTACTGACCACAAACTTTTGAATGGTAGTGTATGTAGCCAATTCAATTCAATTTGGACCAATTCAGTTTCACTGTGGGTGGGGCTAAACAGAACAATACAACAGAAACAGAAACCAAGCAACCGAAAAAATACAGAACCTATCATGGTCATGACTATTTAGGCCAAAAATTTGTTTCTATTTGTTGCAGTGTGCCTGATTTGGGCTTGATGTAAGTTAGACATTTCGTCCCCTTGGAATTATAAGGTTCTATCTGCATTCGGAGCAGTTCTGAGAAATTGAGCTTCAAAGTTTTTACATTCCATTGAACTTTGTAGATAGAACCTTTTTGTTTTCTAAATAAATGTACTCAACATTACCAAAAACATCATAAAAATGTAAATAAGTTGCCACAGAATAAGAATATGCGAATAACTCAATTTTGACAAAAAAGTTAGATAGAACCTTATATTTCCAAGGGGACAATTTATATTTACCTATCTGGATGTCCCAACTCAAGCATGCGACGGCACTGCTGGGACAGTGAGCCCACTGTCTCTGCATAATTCTCCACTGTTTGCTCTAAGGCCAACTGCTCTTTCAGTAACCTAAGAGTGCTGGCCTCGTCCTACAGACAAAGAGAGAGAGAGAGAGAGAGAGAGAGAGAGAGAGAGAGAGAGAATAAGTCTTAGTTTACAAAGTGAAAGATAAACGGACCACACTGTATTGACCACAGTTTACAACCCTGCAACAGTCTCTACTCTCAAACCTTTTAATAAACACACATATACACATGCCAGTGTTTTAACACACTGTAATATCTTAACTCAACATTTCTGAGTAATGACATAAAACAGCATAATTTAAGTTTCAATCTTTAAGATGCCATGGACCCTCAAAATATGATTATTCTCATGCAAGGGTAATCCATCCAAAAAAATATTAAAGGCATTAATTTATTGTGTTTTATATAAAGGTCTAATTTATATTGTAAAAAATTTATATGATAAATATGTATAATTATTATTTTTGAAAATATAAATTTTCTAGGTAATTATTACTTTTTTTTACTCATAGCACTGTATTGTTAGATGCATTATTTATGTATTTGCTCTTTTATTTACATATTGAAATAATAATAATAATAACAATAAAATAATAATAATAATAATAAATGTTTTGCTTATCTATTTATATCTAATTTTTATTTATTGTAATCTAACTTTAATTTATTTAAAAATAAAATATATATTTTTTTTATCATTATTATAATGTCCCCGGACCCACTTTGAAAATACCTGATTTAAGTGATAGATGGATTGAGTTTTAGGTACAGTACATACGTTTCCTTTTTCCTCATTAAGGACCTGAAGTTTCTGTCCACTGAGCCAAGACTCCGTCTTTGCTGCTTGGGTATAGTACTGTTGGGCATGGCTCACAGCATCCAGCATCACTGTGCGACGTTCCATCTCTACCTGGAGTACCTCCCACAGCTGCCTCACATGCCCCGCCCCCTCCCGCACAAGCTCCACCTCTGGGGTCCTCAGAGCAGCAACGGCTTCCGCCCTATCCAGTACCTCCTCGACCCGCCCCCTCCGAGCCTGCATCTCCATCTGCAGCGCCTAGAAGTCCAATTATACACACAAGTGAACTGTCAATCAAAGCTCTCCGAACAATCAAAAATCACTGGAGGCCATGAGAACCAGGCAGTTAAATTAAATGTCCTCAGTCTTAAACCACAACAATATTCAAAAATATGCAATAAGACTAACGATGTATGAAACAACAGGTAAGGTTGCCAGGTAAGTTGACTGGATTCTGATTGGCTGACAATATTTTTTATCTTTCATCAGTTGGAAAAAAAAGTGATTACAATGATATCGTTCCTCTGTGTCGTTATTTTGTGGGCATCCCTGTTCTCATAGAATTATTAAAACTCCTTGGTGCGAATGGCCCTTTATAAACTAAGCTGATAATGAATCCAAATTGATTGACAGACTCCAAAAGCTATTTGTATATTATTTGGCTGTTAGCCTAATACAGCACTGAGATAAATCAATTCCCAGACCTCTCATTTATTCTGCTTCCTCTATCTTTTATAGTCTTATAGTTATGGAATGTTGGCAGGAAATGTCCTCTTACATTATTGTGTGAATGTACAAATAACATACATGACTGTACAATGTAGAAGTTACATCAGATCAGTTATGCATCTGGTGTCCCAAAACAAGAAAAAAAGAATCAAAGCAAAGAGCAGCACCGACTGTTTATTTAATGTGATCAAAGCTAACCTTTCAAATTGTTTAGATGGACACTTTCTCCCAAAAAATGTGGGTAGATTGACATATGAAAACATGATTAAGGTGATAAAAATTTAGTGTCTATGCTTTGGCATTTATAATGACTTAAGGCTTCAAAAGTAAAGCTGTTAATGTAATACATCATTGCAGTATGACTAATTGTAAAAATTAAAAAAATGAAAAGAAAAGATTTGTCACTCTCACCTCATGGTTTTTGATTAAATGCTGGACACTCTGCAGATTGGTCCCATATTCTGTAGATGAGGCCAAATGTAACCGTTCCTGAATCCATATCTACAGAACCCAAAATAGAGCAATAAAGGACTTTAGGTATAGTAGAAGAACATACAAATTTTTCTTAAGAACATGTGAGTGGTGATTGCCCATGCAAAACTCCCAGAGCATTGTGGGTTGTTACTAAGGAACTGCTATGCAGGTGCTAAAGTTTTCTGATCTGCATAGCATGATAATCTATCTAAGCATGATTAACCAAAATAAAACTGAAATTAAAACCGCTTTTTCACCAAAATACAAGTTTGGTGGTTTAACGATTGAAAATGAAGAAATTAAAACAGACCTAAATATTAGTACTGTAAATTTACAGTTATACTGTAAAAATAAAATGTCTATTTTTCTAATATAATCTATTTTTTTATTTCACTGTGAAATATTAAAATAGTAATATTTCTTATTTAATATATTATTTAGTAATCATAATAATAAAATGTATTATTAATATTACTATACAGCTAAATTAATATATATTCACAAAATGTGTACTAAAGCGTCCAACCCTACAAACAAGCCAGCAAACTTGGCATTTAAGCACTTAAGATCGTAATCACAATTTTATCAGATTTTCCCCAAATCGTGCAGCACCTTTTCATGAGAATTTTTTTAGAATGTCTGTACGCAATTGCTAGGATTTGAGTTGGTTGCTAACTTTCTAGGGAGCAACTAAGTGATTATTCAGCTGGGAATTTCTTTACCTTTTTAATTGACCCTTTGCCGGCCGTTTGATTGACAGGTGATCTAACCAATCACAACCCTGAATGCACCATTTTGTCCGACAAAGCAGTCAGGAGAGTTAGTAGATCGTAGAACGTTGGTGAATTTGACCTTGAAAAATTGAACATTCTCACGTCTTTCCACGCTTGAAACAACATTCCTTTTGATGTCCATTCACGTTTATTTGATGAAGGAATCGACTATCGATTTATCAATGATAAATGAACTAGTATGAACAGATGTTGGTTCACACTAAAGAGCCACTATATGGTATTTATTGTAACTTCTTTAAAAAATTACTAATATACTGTTTCATATCAAAAATTAACCTGCTCTGTCTTGTCTGTCGACGCTTTGTCAGTGTCCTCTTTGCTCCGGGATGTATTTTTCACTGTGTGAGAGCATGATGTGTGGCGTGAGAGCACATGGCTTGTCAGACATAGCAACAGTAACTAAAGGGGGCGGGTCGTTGTGAAGGGTCAATTGTTCTTCCATTGCTTAGAAAAGTAATAACTTCACTCCTTCACAAGCAGCACAATTTGAGATGCATTATGTCCATAGCACAATATGAGTAAATTTTAATACTTAAATAAGCAATGAGCAAACTGGAAGGTTGGCTTGCCATAGGAAGCACCACAAACTAAATGGAGAAAAAGGACACTCACAATCTCATCCTCCAGATCCTGGGTGACTTGGTGCATTTCTTTTGAGGCAAGAAGGATCCGCCTCCTTTCCTTCAAAGGCTCAATAAGGCGCACGATTCGAGTCTCCACCACACCTCCTTGCTCTTCTGCTTCTGGCCTCCGGTGATCAGTGCTGCCCCTGACTTCACCAACGCCATGATAGAGCTGCATTTGGGCTTCCAACGACTAAGAGATGGAGATAGTGAGATTACAAATGGATATACAGTTTCCCTAATCAAGAAATATCATTCAGTGGTCTCACTTGTATCCTCTGGAGTTGCTGGCTAAAAGTGGGGCGGGGCTGAAGGAGAGTGGGTTGAGTGGTGTGGGCGGAGCCTAGTGTGGGCGGCTGCTCCTGGATAACGTTGAGATGCTGGTCCAGGTCGCTGAGGGTGTTGGTGGGCAGGTCGGTAGTGCGGTGGTTCTGGGTTTCAAAGAGCTGGCGGGCCTTGACTTTGGTGGTGTTCTCCAGGTGAGACCAGCACTCTCTGATTTCCTTCAACTTTATCTCCACCACAGATCGCAACTCTGGCTGTTCCTGAATCAGCTCCTCACCCTCCTACACACACAAATGTAACGTCATCCATGGACTTGTCACAGCTCTGACCCTCACCCTTCATCCATGCCAGAGTGTGTGCATGTGTAAGATGGAAAGAGATCAAAGTAAAGGGAGTATCTGTCTCTTCAGAGCCATGGCTGAAGTCCAGCCTACTAAAATAGGGCATGCACACACACACACACACACACACACACACATTTATCCATGCACACAAACTCAATCTCTATCTCTCTCTTTCTGCATCAGTACCTAAAGGTTCATTCTTCCCTGCAAAAACACATGAAATTAAATTCACTCCTGAATCCCTTTTCAAAACGATCTACATCCCTCTTTCCACCACAAAGCCGTCACTATGTGTGCGTGTGGGTACACGTGTGCGTGTCCATACGTCTGTGCGTTTGTGTTTCATAATGCAGTGCAGCATTTCTCCTTTTGGCACAAGTCGCCTGCTCCCCTGTACTGCAGAGTGTGTGAGAGAAGGAGAGAAGGCAGAGAAACAGATGGAGAAACACAAAGACGGGAGAAACAAAGAGATAGAGAGGGAACGAAGAAAGAAACAGGAAAAAGGGGATGTTTGGATGGAAAACAAAAAGATGAAGGAGAAAAGAATGAGACTAAAGATGGAATGAAAAACTAGATAGATGGTTCTAGCTGGATGCTAAGGTATTCTGGCTGGTTGCTAAGTGTTGCTAAGGTGATCTAGATGGTTGCTAAGGTGTTTGAGCTGGTTGCTGGGGAGTTATGACTATTGCTAAGCATTGCTAGATTGTTCTAGCTGGTTGCTAGGCGCTGCTAAGGTGCTCTGGCTGGTTGCTAGGTATTGCTAGGGTGTCTTAGCAGGCTGCTAGAATTTTCTAGCTGATTGCTAAGCAATGCAGGCGATCTGGCTGATTGCTAGGGTGACTGAGCTGGTTGCTGGGGAAGTCTGACTGGTTGCTAAGCGTTGATAGGGTGTTATTGCTGGTTGCTAAGTATGCCTGTCAGACAGACAGATGGACAGACAGAGAAAAAGAGGGCATAAGGAGGGAAGCATTCAGTGGTGAGGACCTCATATGATTTCATTAGATAGGACTTTTAATTTATCAATAATTTGTAATACTTAACTAGTGATCCAATCTGTGTATGTTTCTTTGTGTGAGAAAATGACAATAATAATTCTTGTAAAAGAATGTTGTAGATGCTTTAGTTGCCTGTTTTAGCACAGCTTTCAGAAAGAGTGCATTCACAATGCGAGTTACAAACACTTATAGTTAGTATGTGCAAATGTAATTCATAGTATTAAAGGCAAACTTTGTAAATTTTCACCGCTGGAGGTCGCTTATTCAAAAAAAAGGCATAGCTAGATTATGCCTTGATCTCATCGAATAATGGGAGATGTCTTCACATCTACAGCCAGTGGAAAAGAATCGGTGTTCATGGACGAGATTATTAACATTACTGTAGTATGAAGCAGAGCAGGGCCATGTGCTGTGCGAGCAGAAATGAGGCCGCTGGAGCGATTGCTAATGAGAGACGAGCGCGACGCACGTCTTGAGAGCAGCAGAACTTTTACTATGCCGCAGTCGCCGCTTCCACTTCTTCTGGTCAAGTGTGCGTGAGATAAATCAGCGCTGTTTTATAATATTAGATGAATTTGTGTGTTGAAAGTTGTCATAGTGTTACTCTGAGTTCGCTCTGCAGCTAATATGAGACACTTTATGCACACTGCAGTAAGATCGATATTAGGCATGGTAAAACATGGTACTCGCTGTCAATCAAGAAAACAAGATTTAAACAACAAGACCTACTGTGTTGAGCTACATAACATGATAGTTTTCTGTTGATGAAAGCATCAAAACAGTTGCTTACCTGTCTAATAAAACACATAATATATTAAAGCGTCTTTGGTGTTTCCATGGTTTCTACAAAAAAAAATCTGGAAGGCGACGCAAGGACACAGTCCGTGTCCTGGTTAAAATTGCTTATTTCTCTGGGTTTAAACACTCTTGGAAACATTTGGGATAATGTAAAAACACAATTCAACAAAATATATTATGCTGTTCTAGTCGTTTTTTTTATATTTTAATCCAAAAATCGTACATATTGTGCCTTTAAGTTTATTATGTTTATATACAAAGAGCTTCAGATTATTGTTCATTCGCTCTTCAGCTTCAGCTCACACAGCTCAAACAACAATCGATTTGTTGAATACTACTGAAAAATATCAAAATCTCTGAATATGATTTTTTTTAATCAATCATATTCCTTTTAGATTTATTATTTATTTTTCAAAAACCTTAATTCACTATTAAAATGAGACCCATCCACAAATCTGCAGAACAGAATTCTAAATTCTAAAATGACCTGCATAACTGTAAAATAGATACTAGAGTTCTGACACAGCTGTAGTCCTGAAACAAAATCCTGAAGAACAGAGAGAGAAAAGGAAGCATGTTCCAGATTGCACAGAAAGCAGAATTAGACTCTCCTTCTTCAAATTGAATGGAACAAGCAAACATCCGACAAATCAAAGTCAAACATACAACGCGTTTAGACACAAAACTTTGATTTGACTCTAAAATAATTTTCAACACAGCAACACAGAATATTCAACATATATACGTACTCTTTCATCTGCTGGTGGATCTAATTCACCGCAGGATTCAGATTATAAAAAGCTATTTCACTCGTGAGATTGGTTTGCATGTTTGATATGGTCCACTGAAATCACCCGAACAAAGCTTTGAAAACGGCACTGAAGTACCAGAACAACATTAATCACAAGTTTCACAAAAGGCCCGGAGATACATGTGAGTCACACTCACATAGAGTAGCCAAGAAGCTACTGATTTTCACTGGCATTTACAGATCAAGAGCAGAAAGAATCATGCCATTTATTATAATTGAAGATATTATGTCATACTATGACATTAGCTTTCCCAACTCATGATCTGACACTGATCCACATCACAGTAGGGCTGGGTGACCCATTGGATACTCACAGTAAGTTCACAATGACTTTGCTAACGGTAACAATTTAAGTGGCATAGAGAATACAGAGGATTTCAATGTGCTTTTTACTTTTTTTATATATTTTTATATTCCTTTCATATTCAATCTCCAAAATAATGTACAACATAAAGATGATATATTTTAAATATGTTTAATGGCAAATTTTTACTAAGCACAACGAATGGAGGGCATTATCACAGATAGCAGTATTGATACTGATCTCTATTAAATGGTTTTTTTTTTTTTTGTTTTTTTTTTTGCAGTTTTAGCCATTAATTATGCCCATTCAACATTACAGTATAATTGAAAGCTATCAATTTTAACATTTAATAGGCTTTAAAAATGTCAACTTCTGATCTAAGCAAATTTAAAACAATCTTCACATAAACCAATAGTAATAAATATCACATTTAGCTGTGCTTTTAATACATCAGGGCTCAACACAGCCCTGTTTTTTTCTACTGGCCCAGCCGGACAGGTTCAGATTTTTACCTTCCCTGCTAAAATTCACAAAAAAAAGTTATAGTTTTTGTTGATTTGACCCATGTATCCTTGTAAACTGTGCTTCAAGATTTTCAGGTAGGTCTAATGGGTAAATATACAGAAATTTAATAATCAATCACTGCACAGTCTTCACTGCATAAATTTTAAATTGATCTTTGTTAAAGATCAAACGAAAATAGAGATTTTGTTCTTTGATTAACATGACAGGTTTATTAGGCTGCTGTCACTTTACCGTGATGCGGATCTCACACAAATCCTATTTTCTCACAACTCTTTACATTCATTTACATTTGGGGTAGTCGTGGCCTAATGGTGAGGGAGTTGGGCTTGTAATCAGAAGGTTGCCGGTTCGATGGGAATTGTGAATAAACAACACTCTCTCCACCTTCGATACCATGACTAAGGTGCCCTTGAGCAAGGCACCTAACCCCCAATTGCTCCCCGGGCGCTGTCGCAATAGCTGCCCACTGCTCCGGGTGTGTGTTCACTGTGTGTGTGTGTGTGTGTGTGTGTTCACTACTCACCGCTGTGTGTGTGCTCTTGGGATGGGTTAAATACAGAGCACCAATTTCGAGTATGGGTCACCATACTTGACAACACGTCACGACTTTCACTTTCACTTTCACATTTCTAAAACTAATTTGAGACTGTGTTTACGAGGATACTTGACAAAAGCGCTCAAGCGCGAAAGAAAATTCAAAGTGCCACTGGCGCACTGTCGGAAGAGGCATTCAGTGAAGAGCCGCTTCACAGACAGCGCCATTACAGAATTGAGTTCTTTTTTGCATCTTATTGCAATTGAAGCACTTGAATGAATGATAGCATGATCACTGCTCATGTAAGGATGACAGAAAAAAAACTGATGCTGTGTTGATTGAGTTAAATATTTTTAACGCGTGTTAAACTGAAAATAAATAAATAACCACAAAATTAACATGTTAGTTTTGACAGAGCTATTATAAAGTAAAATGAATAAATTAGGCTAAACCTTAGGGTAAACTTCTTGCATTAAACATTTCGTATAGGCCTACATGCTAAAATGGCTGTGTGTTGGAAATTGTGGTCCTTCTGACCATTTCTGTGCCATTCCAGAATGAATGTATAAATATATAGATAGATAAATAAATAAATTTAGTATTGTCATATTAGATGTCATATTTTTTGCTATATTTTCCAGCTATGTCCCACACATTAAAAATGAACATAACAAGTCTTTCTTGCCACATGAAAAGATGTTTTAAGGGCACAAAACCAGCCTGAAAACTGATTGTTGACTTTAATAATTCCTGTAAAGGGGCTGCTCCTCAAGGCAAGCTCTGACACAGAAGTATCAGAAAATAAACACAAGTGACATTTAAAATCAGCTTGAATAAAGATTAGCTTAATTATTACAAAGTAGTAATAATTAGTGCAAAGGCTACAGAGTTTAGCATCTTGCATCATCTATTCCTTGGTGAACTGTAAATAGCAGCAAACCTCAATGGTAATAAATGGATAGAAATATGAGAAGAGAAAACAAGGCCAAAATAGAAAGATAGCAGGCCCATGACATCTAATAAACCATTCAGAGTAGTGTTATGCAAACATGTGGTGCAAATCCACTACATGCACACATTGAAGAATCAACAAGGCATTTGAGTTATTATTCATTAAATCATCAATGCAGCAAATTTCATCTGAAATTTCTGGTCATATTGGATTGTTTACCACATACAAACACACTATTCATCAGAACAGAAACCTTTGTGGCAAAGCTTCTTATATTTAGATCTTCTGGCCATCAAAATCTTGCTTTTTGCCAACCCTACATACTTGATTTTTGTTCACACATCTATCATAAGTACACACACACACACACACACACATACACGCGTGCCAAACAGAAGATAATGAATTCATATTTTGCTCAATCAAACTCTTGGTTTTTGTACCTATTTTTGCGAAAATGTATCATTTGAATAACATTTAGCTCATACCAGTAAGGCTCATCAGCTTTTCACCTACTGTCAGCATGAAAAAAGAACATCAGCATCTATGCAGTCATAGAGCAACACACGATGCACTGTCACGTGGTTCCTTGCCATTTCTGTGATCAGCAATACCACCAGATATCCCACTAATACCCGTCATACCTTTAAACCGATTTGCATACTAATCATATTATAGTCCCTGCCATCCCACAAGATGCCGTGAGAATTCAGACACTTCACAGTGCTATTTGAAACCCAACCAGCAAAAATGAGTGGCACAAGGATGTCCTGTTGTGTAGCAGGTCATGATAAGCAATCTTTCAGAACAGTATGTACCAGATCAGAACAGGTCACCTGAGATCAAATATTGTATTGCAGGGCATCATAAAGTACCACAGACTAACTGAAACAGAGCATGAAATTTAACATACAACATTTAATAGCAACTGATATTAAAAATAAGATGTTAATATAAATGCAGAAGTGAAGACAGTATGGTTGCATTTGGTTGATTTTAAGGACAGCAGAGGATCCTTCTTTTCCACCAGCATTCTCTGTCCACTATCAAGCTTTCCATAACCATTATCACCACCACCACCTTCTTCTCGTTTACACTACCACCAGGTTTTTTTTGTGAGATTATCAGCTTCAGCTTGACACAAATGAACAGTTGTTGTCAATGCTTAAATGAATGTAAGCATCACAACATTAGAATTTACAGTATGAAATGAGGATAACCGTTAATTTTAAGAATGAGACATTTTCTATAAAGGTGAGAAAATGCCCTTCAAGAAATTGTGCTGTCCTCAGCTCATCTTGAATCAAATAATCTTTTCTCAATACATCCAAATGCCCTCAACTAATCCACAACCAATGTTGAATCTGTCCTTGACCTATCCACAGCCCATACCGAATCTTTCCCAAATTCATTTTTGACCATTCCTAAATATTTCCTCAACAGATCCTCAATCTGTCCTAATTAACACAAATGAGTCTTTTTTTCTATCATACTTCTCATGAAATCTGATTTTTACTCGCAGTGTCTCTTGGCTCTGTATTCATTTCCATACTTCCCAGAGTGTGAACAGTATTTATATTTATTATCCAAGTATCGTAATCCAAGTTAAAGTTTCTCATCAAGGCTGCATTTATTTGATCAAAAATATAGTAAAAACCTGTGATATTGTGAAATAGTATTTCAATTTAAAATACCCATTTCTTTTTTAATTTCTTTTTAAATATAATTTATTCGTAATGGAAAGCTGAATTTTCAGCGGTTTTCAGTGTCACGTGATCCTTTAAAATGTATTCTAATGTGGTGATTTGGTGCATAAGAAATGTTTCTTATTATTCTTGTTGAAAACAGTTGTGCTACTTGAAATTTTTGTGGGAACCATGATACTTTTTTGCCAAAAATCTTTGATGAATAGAAGGTTTAAAAGAACAGCATTTATTTGAAAAATAAGTCTTTTGTAACATTATAAATGCCTTTGCTGCCACTTTTGATCAATTTAATGCATCCTTGCTGAATAAAAAACATATTTTTTAATATTACTAAATGTTAGTGTAAACATGTCCCTATATTTTTTTCTTATATATTTACGCATATTTACAAAGAAACTGTGGTCATGTATAAACTAGCCATGTGTTGAAAAGGTCTTGGAGTCCACTGAGTCATCTGAAGAGCACCTTGTGTAAGTAGCATCCACCTGTATATTCATTTTTATCTCCACTCTCCTCGTCACATTTCTTTCATTTCAGCCCTTGTGACTCACCTGTTCGATCTTGGCAAGCCATTCTTTGTTGCGGGCCAGTTCGGCCATGAAGGCCTGGTGCTTCATCCATTTCCTGTGCAGCTTCTGAGCTTCATCTCGAGCTCCATCCCGAGCTGTCAGCATCCTATCGGCCTCTGGGAGCTCTGCTCAGCTATACCACACACACACACACACACACATATGCACAGAGCAGTCAGCAGACAGCTATGACACAGACACACTCTGTCACAATCTTTTAGCCATCATTTACACACACAGACACACACAGCACTGGGCCCCATACATTCAATAGCAATACAACATTGCAGCACCACGAAAAACCTCTTCACCTCCACCACCAACACACACACTTCCCAAAAATCTCCAGAGCAGAGGAGAGAGCAGCACCTCAGCAGAATGTGCAGCAGCAGTGGGGTCTGGAGCTCAGGGGTGGGAGATCCACTGGGTCTTCATGTCCTCCAGGTTAGCGTCCAGGCCCCTGCAGTTCTGCTGCAGTATCCGTGCGTCAGTCCAACGGCTCAGAAAAAACAACCGGTACGCACGCACACGCAAGACAGACACCCAACGAAAGCGTTCGGTCTCCTAGAGAATCGTCAGTGTCAATGACTCCAGCTGTTTCCTGCAAAAAAACACTGCATTATAATCCCTCAGGCGACATGAGAACCAAATGCCGCGTCTTTGCCTGCCTGTATACGTCCGCTTCAGGGCGAAGCTCTGGTTTCAGCGCTGCGTCCAGAATCGCTACGCCGTCCTGCTGTCGACCTGGGTGGATGGGGGGTTTGAAGGAGGAGTGGGAGGAGGAGTGGGAGGAGTCGCCGATGTGCGTGAATGTTGGGGGGGGGGGGGGGGGTAGCAGATTTAGACACCTAAAGACACAAGTTACCCTCTCTGAATGAGCTCACGCACTCGCAAACATCGTGCTGCGGAGGATCCGATGGCTGAATGGATGCACACGTGTGCTTTTTTGGGCAGATTCTCATGTGTTCTAGTGTGATTGCAATGCAGCATGCTGCAGTCTCTCTCTCTCTCTCTCAGTGCAGAGAAAACCGCCTCAATCCCATCAACACACTTTACTGCAGTGCCTCAGAGTGAGGGAGGGAGAACAAGAAAGAGGGAGAGGCAGAGAGAATGAGAGAGAGAGAGAGGCAGGGGAGAAGGGAGGGGGTGGTAGAGGATGAAGGCAAAGTGGGGTGGTAGAGACGGAGGAGAGAGAGAGAGAGAGAGAAAGAAAAAGACGAGGCATAAGGATGGAATGTTGGCTACAAAGGGAGATAGAAATACTGTAGGAGAAATGCACCTCGTAAAGGGCAAGGGAAAAGAGAATGACAGGTGTAAAGGAAAGGGAAGAGTAAGTGGCGACATTTTTCAGTGTCACTAGGGACGTTTAGCTGCCCTATGGGGGCGGGCGCGCGCGCGTGTGTGTGTGTGTGTGTGTGTGTATGTGTGTGAGTGTGTGTTGGGGGACAGTAAGGAAAAAAAGAACAGATTGGTTTAGAAAACAACCACAGGGATGCTCAGGAATTGGAGGTCACAGTCTCAGCAGTAGTGCTGGGCAGATGCCACACAGTGTGTGTGTGTGTGTGTGTGTGTGTGTGTGTAAGGACATTCAGGAAGGAAGATGCATGTGTTTCACGTACACTGAGAAAGAGACTAGACATTAACTTGAGAGGTGGATTGTGTCATTACAAAGGTCAAAAGGGAAACTTGATGGTTCGGTGGGAGATATCTTGACTGTGTGTCTAGAAGGCATCTGTCATCATTTCAAACAGCTGAGTGAGAGCAGAGGAAAGGACACACGTGTCACTGTAGCATAGCTGCTTCGGTTTTAAAGAGACAGGCACGTTTTAGAAATGCACACACCCAGAAAATAGAGGTTTGAACTGGAATATTTCTGAAGAAACTGACAGATTTTTTCTTTCAGAAATAACTGAAGCAATTAAGCCTTGATGTTATTAACTGCAGAATTTTGATTAACAGGAAACTAGAAGCAATGATTGTACCATTTGAATAACAGAATCTGCATGAAACACTTCTTGTTTTATTTTGGGCCAGCACAAGAATGGAAGCAAACCGCATGGAATCAAAACTATAGCTTTGTAGTTTTAAATGTTATATTTGAGATATTCTAGTGCACAGGTTTTCAAACTGGTGTCCGCAGGAAAAAAAAATACTGCATGCAGTAAAGCATACAAACACACACAATTATACATATACAGTGGGCTCCACAAATATGCACTTGGTAAATAGAAGAAAACTGACAAAAAAGTTTTTTTTTTTTTAAATATATGCTTTTTATATATATCAGCTTTCATTACTGCTCTATTGTGCTTAATACATTTTTCATTTTCAAGCCAAACGTATGGCTATGCCCAGCAAAGTCTCTGCACTACAAACACAATCCAGTCAAATGTGTTTTCGACAACCTCTGGGAGTGGTCGAAAGTGGACAAACGTTTTACACCCCGTTTACATCTGTATTTAGTGTCGTCCACTTGTGATCCGATCCACCAAAATGCATCTTAAAGGGCACCTATTATTCAACATCCACTTTTATGTGTTGGCAGTGAGTGAACATAACCACCCTACTCACTAAAAAAATCACCAACTCTTTTTTAATCCCCATTAAACCAAAGGAGTCTCATTAGACATGCCATTTGGATTTTTGCTCAGGCCCCGCCCACGGCTGCTGACTGACAGTTCTGCATTACCATAGTTTCCACCCTCTGCAAGTTGTGCCAAAGAGTATAGAAGACTAGGCGCTTTTTAGCTAACAGCCACTAGGTGGCGCTTTGGTAGCGTGGCCACCATTTTGGAGTGAAAATGCCAACTAGACAACAGCACAGATCCACAGACAGAATGACAATGAAAGACAAGTCAAAAATGAAATAAACGAATGTAATGTTCGGCAATCCACTGCAAAAATATCACTGTGACAGTACAAAACTTGCTATTTATCGTTTTCCCAAAGACTCTTTATACGGATTAGAATCCATCACATTTTATGCACCCCAAATCTGCGAATCTCACAGCCAATTCCGAAGCACAATATAACTTTTCTGAAATTAACTCCGCCATAACATTGCCCAACATTAAGGGCAAACGTAATGAAAGCGGAACAAAACCGCGCTACTCATTTCTGCTTCGTGGGTCGTTTATCAGTTTGGATGTCAGTGCAACGCGAGCTACTCACGAGCCGATCTTGATCATGTGACACTCTTACTGCACAAATCTGGGAGATCCAGTAAAGAAAGCAATTGAATTGACCACAGAATTAATAACGAGATATAACGTTTGAGAAAAGCATTGAAATTTGCTACAGAGTTCTCTGTTATTAATCGTAGATATAATGTAAGATCAAACAGCGCTGATGTGGAAACCATGAGAAACATTGTGCCATTAATGAAAAAGTTATAGAGCGCTTTAAGCCCACAAATTAACAACATTTGGCATGGATTTAATTTAGTACCACTAACTGTAACTATAGAATTTTGGCAGGAGTAGTAAATGCTTTCAAGTACTTCACATATCTTTTTCCAGCACTTCAAAACTCTAATATCATATTTAAATGTTATTTTTAATGTGATGACCAAAACACTTATTTAAAAATAAAAAAGACATTAAATAATCATTGTAACCAGTAGACGGCTGCCATTCCCACTCCCTAATATATATATTTTCAATCATTTTGCTTTTGAATTATTATTTAGAAATTATGAAGGATAATGCTGACCTCAAAGGGCAATCTGGGGCCTTGCAAACTTCAAATAAAACTGCACATTGTAATTTCTGTAAGTCTATTCATTACTAAGGCATTTATCAGTAAAAGGCTACAGTCAAAATGGGGGGGAAATGTGCTGTAGGTCGATTTAAGGTGTGCCCCTAAATTTTCCGCTTATGCTCCTAAAATTTTCAGTGAGGGGCTGCAGTGCTCCTAGTAAAAAACACAGTTAGTCTGGAGCGCTGGTTCTTATATATGCTTTATGTTATCAGTTGTGGATTCCATTAAGTACACATTTGAGGTAGTTTTATCCTAATTTATTGAGTATTTCCATTTTATGCAACTTTACACAAGTACTATTGCTGATATTAGTTACTATTACTCCACTGGGTCTGAAATATATTGTACATTTTAATCCCCTGGATCACACTACAAACATGGTGATCTTATAGAACATGATGCATTGCTGTGTCTGTTATTCCATAATTGCCACATTAATAAACATTAATAAAAGTCAATACTGCAAAAACAGTTTACAGTCAAGCAGTTATATATTTATTGTCCAAAATTCCAAATTTTTCTAATGCATGTCCTTAATTTATTATGTTGGTGTAAGGTTCAAAAACATCTTGTGCCTGTCTACTGATGACCATGTGTTCTGTTCTGATGACTTGAGACTTTTTCTTGTGTCCCATTGGACAAATATCTAGACATTATATCATCTTGCTTACCCCTAGACTGACCCAGAAACCATGTGATTGTAATCATGTCCTTATATGTATTTCCAGTTGCTAAATGGATGGTTTCACTTCTTGTTTTTCACCTATAATTTGTACCCCTGGACAGCGAATAAACTGTGTCCATGATTGAACTACACTCTGTGTCAGTCTCATTTCTTGGCACCCGGGATCGATCCTGTATTTCTTGCTGCATTGCTCAACCTCAAAGGGTTTCTTGAAATATTCAATATCCAAATTATTTTTATCTAACAGTTGGTATTAATTCAGTGTTTATAATGCTAATACTTGAACTTCAAAGAATGTCAACCTAAACTGACATGGTTTCTAGATAGGCAAAGTTTTTGTGAAAAAAAGTGAAAGACTTAAACACAAAGTCTGTAGAATTTGATGATCACCACTCTAGTGATTGTACGTTGTTCTGTGTTGTCATCATTCAGATTGGATTTCAGCTTTAATGTAATTTTTAGTTTTTTTAAATAAAGCAGCTGATATTATTGCCATAGCGTCAACAGGAAGCTAGTGCAATGGAACGTTCTATTGGCTTTCGCCTCTTGTCAATAAGTTCTTTGGTTGTATGCTGTCCGCCATGTTCTCTGGGCTCAAGCAGAGAACAACAATGTCTGGTAAGTAATTGACTCTTCGCCAGGAGTTTGATTGACAGGCGATCTAACCAATCATAACCGCGAATCCGCCATCAAAGCAGTCAGGGGAGTTAGTAGATTAACTTTGGTGAACTTGGAACTTGAAAAATTGTGTGTACTCACATCTTTCCGTACGTGAAACAACGTTCCTTCTGATGTCCATCCATGTTTTTAATACTATACATGAACTCGTATGAAGAAATTATCGATTCACAAGCTACTTAAACTGAGTTACTGTCACAACACATGAAAGAGTCACTACATGGTATTTATTGTTTAAACTTCTTTAAAAAATTACAATATTTGAAATTTGAAACTTTGTTTCAAATCAATAGTAACTTGCTCTGTCTTGTCTGTCGACGCGTTGTCAGTGTCCTCTTTGCTCCGGGATGTACTTTTCACTGTGTGAGAACATGATGTGTGGCGTGAGAGCGCATGGCTTGTCGGACATAGCAACAGTAACTAAAGGGGACGGGTCATGTGAAGGGTCAATTGAGCTGTTTTGTCGTAGGATGTAAGAGTGAAAATAACAATCTTCATTTACTCCTGACATCTGAGCCGCTGAACGCAGTGAATTACTTTTATTTTTGAAAGGAATGTGTCATATATCTAATATAACATTATTACACATGCGATTTCTGTACCTGCTGTTTACTGATTGTGTTTATGTGAACTGTGTTTTTGACAGAACCTTGTGTGTATTTGACAGTTTAAACACAACAAAAAATGTGAAAGAGAAGTTTCTCACGAGACTTGAAGTCTGACAGCCAGCTGTCTGTGTGTGCGTGTGCTTCAGAGTTCAGAAAACCATCCATTAGAAGTTTAAACTGATATAGCTTTAAAACGAGTGGAAATAATAAACTTTAATGAACTATGCTACCTAATCAAAGCCAAAGCAGATGTCTTGTTTGAATTTGGCAGAGAATCCGATTGATGCAGGAATTGAGCTCGTGGAGCTCATTTGCATTTAAAGGCACATGCACGAAAACAGCCTGTTATCAGAAATTGATTTTTACTAATAAATAAATGATCTGTGAGGTATTTAAAGCTGAAACTTCAAAGACACATTCTGGGGACACCTGATAATTACATTACATCTTGTAAAAATGTTGAAAAATACACTTTTACATGGTGTTTGGACATAAAAGTGTGTGAACACAACCACCCTACAATAATACATAAAAAAAACACCCACTTCTTTTTTTCAAATAACCATTAAACCAAAGCAGTCTCAATAGACATGCCGCTCTGATTCTCTGAGTGATGTGAAGTCACACTGCACAGGCTACACACATGGTCGCTAATCCTGCATTACCATAGTTTCCGTGCTCTGCGAGTTGTACGCTGTCCACCATTTTCTCTGCACTTAAGCAGCTTTACCGACAATGTCTCGTAAGCAATCATGGTGTTCTGATGTTGGATGCAAGAGTGAATTTAGGAGTCTCTGAGGATGTTTTTTTTTTTTTTAACGAGGATCATTGCAAACACGGGTTTTGCTAAAAAGAAAAAAAAAACTGGTAATTTTAACATGCAGATAAAAAAATGGGGTATTTTGAGTTAAATCTTCACATACACATTCTGGAGACATCAGAGGCTTATTTTACATCTAGGTGCCCTTTAAATAAAGGTCTAGGCCTCCAGCTATTTGGCGCCCCCCTGTGGATTGCATGCTCTGCCTTATGGCAAAATTGTATTTCCACTCCTACAAGACGCCAAATAATCAGGGATGAAATTATAATGGAATAGTACAAACATTAAAGAATAAAATCCGAAAGAAAAGTTCAAGTGAAATGTTTGGGAGCATTTATATTAAACCAGTGTAAACACAGTTGTTTGCCTATGCGAATATGAACAAAGATGTTTTGATTTCACATATTCTATTAATACATCCAATTATCACGAAGAAAATAACTGGTTAGCAATAGAAATAGAATTACAGAAAGAGAAATACAAACAGGCACAGCATGCAAAAGATGACATGCCCTTCATAAATAACTGTAGGAGTTTTGAGTTAATTTTTCTCTTATATGGTTTGTTACAAATGATAAAAATGATAAATTAAACATTTTAAGGAACAATGTTAACCTGTTGCACTAACGTTATTGTCTCTCTTCAAGAACAACAATGGCCAATGTTGTGTCAAATGTAGGTGTTAGAATCGCTAAGGAATCTTCTGCATGCCATTACCACACAATATATCACAATTTGTTAATTGCATTAGGCCAGGTGAAGACCTATGTGGTCAAAACATTGCTTTGTTTCTAATAGATCTTTATTGTCAGTGTGTGCATGTCCATTTCTTTTATCTGGTTTGCATATCAGACATTTTTCTCAATCACTGGTACTTTAAAAACAGAGCAAAGTCCCCCACATATACATGGTTTGTTCTTTGTCTTTTCAAATTATTTCACTTTAATTAACCTCATTAATCTGCATGAAGGGAACATGTACAATCAGGTGTTACTAATCAAAGCTCCAGGACATGCAATGTGAGTGTGTGTGCGTGCGTGTGTGTGTGTGTGTGTGTGTGTGTGTATGGATGGATGGATGGTTGAGACTGAGAGGATGGTTTTGGTTAGAAGGCATGTCAAGCTAAACCGTTATTGTGCAGGCGTGAATTTCTAGTAACATCTAGCGGGCCTGTATAATGTGCAGTATGCACTACAGAATGCACCCTGAAGTCATTGGGTCAGGCAGATGTTATTACTGCTAATCAGGAATGACCTAGTGAGTGTCGCCATGGTGATACTGGCAGCCAGCAGCATGCTGCATGTGCCAGTCCACATCAACTTCTCTGATTGCCAGTGGGCACACGGCAGCACAGGCAGTTTTTGCTTTTTCCACTGGACATTTGTTCTCTATACTTAATTATTCTCTGGCAAATCAAACAATAACAAATGAGGAACATCGATAAAAAACGTTGTTGTTATTAAAATATTGCCATTATTATTACTCACTTCTAATTTCAATATATTCTTTATTTAGTACAATAATAATGAAACAAATATCTACATAAATGAACTCAACATAAATGAATCTATGAACTCCAAACTGAAACACAAACATTGTATCACTACTTTCCCTACTCTTTAAAGCACTTTTCCTTCCCTTTTTCCTTATTACGCAAACTTCTTCAATCTTGTGTTTACACTAAAGCTGTGCAACAGTTTTGTAAGTATCATTTATTATTGTTGCTGTTGTTGTTGAATTCGCAGTAAGAAAAATCTCTTTTGTCCTGTAAACATTTTTTTTTTTTACATTTTTTTTAAAGATGTATTTTCACCGAGAGTTTTATTATGTGATATGAGACGTATTTTCAGTATTTTTTATATTTTAATTATTTTCCAAAACGTTTTGGTCACGTGTCGAGAAAATGTCGCGATAAATGGAAATAAATATAGTCGTGTCTTTACAGATTATCTAAATACTATCGAGCTTCTTCTTCGTCGGTGGTATCATCTGTATTAATATTAGTCATTAAAATACTATTAATCTTGAATGCCTATTCATTTGCTTGGTATCTCGACCGTTAGGTGGTAGCATCGTGCAAGAGCAAAACAGCGCGAGACCTCTCCTGTGCGACCCGGTACTAATGCTCTGAGTGACGCGTCTACTTCCTCTTTGCTCCTGCTCCGCGAGGGCAACCATGGTGCGTAATATTGTTCTGTGGACTTTCATCTGAAATCTGTTTTAATCTTCATTTTGTGATCAACCTAGACCTAAACAAACTACACATTATGAATATATACAGCATTGACACTATATTAAATGTATTATTGGTTTATTTATATGAGAAATAAGATGATTTTTCGCCTCTTATTTGTTGATTTCCCGAGTCGTAATTTAGATGCTTCAATTGGAGCCGCAAATGATCGGTATTTGAAATAAGCCTAATCAAACACTTGAATTTTATCTTTGTTTATTCGAATGTATTATTCACACGCCTAAACTTAGGGAATTGTGTGTATTTAGTGAAAATTCTGATTAGCCCTTGCGCTAGTCCGTCTACTGCTGTGTTTTAGCGCGAGTGTTCTGAACCGCATGAGCGTTCACTGACGAGACGCGTTTCTCCGTAGGTGAACGTACCGAAGACCCGCAGGACCTACTGCAAAAAATGCAAGAAGCACCAGCCACATAAAGTGACCCAGTACAAGAAGGGCAAAGACTCTCTGTACGCTCAGGGTAAGTCATGAGACTTCACTGTCAGGACCATCTACACACGGTGTGGATTTAACTGCATCTGTTCGTCTGTTCCTTCTAGGGAAGAGGCGTTACGACAGAAAGCAGAGTGGTTATGGAGGACAAACAAAGCCTATCTTCCGAAAAAAGGTATGTTGGGTCTTGCAGACGGGTGTCAAGAGTTGCCATGTTTGCTCAGCGTCAAGATCAGCTTCAAAGTGGTTCCAAAGCAGCTGAAATATTTATCTGATTGTTTTGGGATAATGTAAAGTCTCTTTGTATAGTTGAAACACTCAAGGTTTAATTGTTGAATCTCATGTGGCGGTTGTGGTCACATGTTTAGAACATGGCATGAGCCTCAACAGGTGCCAGGAGATGGATTTAAGATGCATATTGCCATCAGGTGTAAGCAAAGTTTTGTTTGTCTGACCATTTCCAATTGGATCACCAGATCTTAATATTTGGGACATTGTACAACTCTTTACAGAGTTCATCATAAGAGTATTTGCACTAAAGCTAGATTTAGCATATTTAGCAAGTTTTCAGATTAAAAATAAGTGTAAAATTCTCTTAATAATCTTCCAGTCAGTGGAAGATTGTGCATATATGCATCTCCACCTTGTCTCATTCTCAAAACAACCTTATTTGGAGCTTGCAATACCTGGTTTTACTATGCATATTCTCGTTTGCATATTTCCTTATGCATACTCCCATCCACATGATGCCATTTTTAACAGTACAAGAAATTAGGAGCATGAGAAATGCCTCTTGTGCTGCCACTTTACATCACTAAAAGTCATTTAGTATCCTTGTTGTATATAGGCTATCAAAATATTCCTTAAAGCAAAATTGTATGAAATACTTTTTGGAGTTCTCATTCTTTTCCACTGGCCAAGTAGTATTTTTAATTTTTATGTTATAAACGTAACGAAGGTAAACCTTATTTAGGATGTTTATATAGTACATTTTTAATGGTCTAAACATTTAAAAACAAATCTTACCGTTTCCTTCAAATAGTTTTTCATAATATTGATAAGATCACAGCAGCAGTGATTGTACTGTAGTACAAACCATCTAGTGGACCATTCTACCGCCGAACAAAAGTGTCATTGTTCTCAGAGTATTTTCTCAGAACATAAGTTCTGCTGTTTAAAGAGGAATTGGCTGTCATTAAAATGTAGCATGCCACAGGTAAAATGTTCAGAAGTAGCGCATCCACTACAAATACTTCTAAATGTTGATTTTGACCGCAAATTAATAGGTTTAGTCAGTCTTAACTAAAATGCCATTTAGTTGGTCACTTTCATCGGAATTGTTTATTTTAGTCTAGATTTAGTTGACTAAATATAAGATTTTAGAGATTGTGGAGCACATCTATTAACATGAATGATATTAAGGTTTGAACATGCAATACAGACATAGCCTTAACTGCTGTGACACATAACATGTTTTAATCTTAAAACTAACTACTTCTGTCTTTTTAATTAATGAGATGTGCATTGTTTATAACAACTTGTATACAACATTTCAAGCAGACTTATTTGTGTAAATGAAACCGATTAACCCTTATTGTGTATTTGTCCTTTCAAGCACGAAAAAGCGTGGAAAGAGAGCCCAATTCATTACTTGTGCATTGACGTGTTCTTTCTGTGTGTGCACAGCAAAGCGGACTGAATTGAGCTCTTTCACGCCTTCACGCTTTTTTGGATTTATCCATATATCTGCTCTTTCTCCCAGATGTTTACATTTTTAATGTTTTATCTGACATGCAACAATTCTGTCAATTTATGTCCCACCATGTAGATCAGCACGTTAGCTAAAATGTTTGTATCTACCAGGCAGGACATCATTCTGACTGGATCTCTTCCCAAAGCTTCCCTCCTTAACATTTTCATCTTATGTCCATTGACAATTTCAATAAATCTGTCAAGTTTTGTCATTTAAAACTATTTTTAGTTATCATTTTGCTTTTGAAATGGATGTCGTTGACATGAACAAATCGAAAAACAAAGACTTCTCTAAATTCATATAATTTTTTTCAACTTCTGGATAATGACTGTAATTTGAGTGCTTAACTCCATTAATGAATGGGATATTTAACCTAAATGTATATATAGAGATGAAAGTTTGTCATTTTGCTCGCTCCAGTAAAAGACTATGTATGCACAGCCTAGAGCAGGTTCCTCAAATCTTGCGCTGGTGGGCCAATGACCTGCAGAGTTTAGCTGCAACCCTGATCAAACACACCTGAGCAACTTAATCGAGGTCTTCAGGGTCACTAGAACTCAAACTCACTTGGTAGGTGAGTTTGATCAGGGTTTGAGCTAGATTCTGCAGGGCAGTGGCCCTCCAGGACCAAACTTGAGGAACCCTGGTCTAGAGTGTGTGCATATATTTACGCCTTAAGTTTGTATAAATCCTGATGTGTGGGGGAAATTGCCCACATTCCAGTGCCTGTTATACGACATTTATACTTCAGGCCCCAGGTTTAAACAGAGACTTAAGTAGTATTTTAAAATGTACATGTAGCTTTGAATCTTCCACATGACTATTTCTTAAGAATCTTGAGTTCAGATATATTGGTTGGGGAGAAACTAAGATTAAATATTAATTGTTATCTTAAGGATTTTTACAAATCAGGTCAGGTGTAATTGTCCCTCTTTTTACCTTAGGCTAAAACCACAAAGAAGATTGTGCTGAGGCTGGAATGCGTGGAGCCCAACTGCCGCTCAAAGAGGATGTTGGCCATTAAGAGATGCAAACATTTTGAGCTGGGAGGAGACAAGAAGAGAAAGGTAAGGGAAATGCTTATCAGCTGGTTGATGATCAAGTAAAAAATTTAATTTGGAACTATTTGTACTAATGATCTATCATGAAAAAACTGTAAATATGAGTTTGACTTGTGCATGGAAATTCATTTGACTATTTTTATTGTCAAAGATTTGTGGTTCTACTCTCCTCTAAAAGGTTTCAGCTAGAAAATGCTGTTTTTGTGAGGCAGTCTCTGTAAAATGATTGCATGAATTTTTAAAAATGGTTATATAGTAACTGTAAAACCAGTCTCAGAAAATCATTGAAGAGGTGTGGGAACCCTGGTGATTTACTGAAAGAACCAGTTGGTGAATTATTCAACATTTTTGATTTTTAACCGTAAAAATGTTAATCATTTAGGCATGGATTTTCCATTGTTAGAATTAAATCAAATGTTTGTCCTTTCAAACACTTGATTTAATTCTTTAAGTATTGAGTCAAACCAGTTCATAATCCTCTATGTATTGGAAAAGGGGTGACTGAACACATTGTATAATTTTGAATCGCCGAGAGTTTGGCATCAGGGCTGAACCATTGAAAACTGTAAAACTACTTCAGTCCATTAAGAGTATTAACATGTATAATTTCTATTCTCCTCTCTCTTCCAGGGCCAGGTCATCCAGTTCTGAGCTGGGCCAAGTGCTTCTTTGGTGGTTTACCATCACTGTCAATAAAAGTTGTATACAGATATGTGGACTTTTGCCTTTCATTCAACATCAGTGTCAAACTTTCTCAATTAACTGCTATGCTAAATGCACCATAGGGGACCGAAATGGCAGCTTTGCTTCCACAAATGCTTAATGTTGCTTTAACAGCAGATCTATTGTCTCATGCCTCTGTTGGGGTAAAGCAAATTATGCATCCCACAGTGAAAGATGAATCTTATCTTAGATTCTGAGTTTATGTAGTTAGAGACAAAACAAGGAGACATGCCACACGTTAAAAAATGAATGTGAGCAATTGTAACACTTGGCAGCAGTAGAAAAATGTCATAAGCATTCATTTGAAAAAGTACAGGCGCTTTGTATCAACCTGAATAAAATATTTATTTAAGCCTTATTGGAGTTAAAGGTGAAGTTTTTATAGCCAATTTGATCAAATTAAAGTTAAGTATTGAGATTTTGGTGTGTTCCCATTTATGTAGATCTCTGTACATGCATGTCTTGAAATTAATACATGCCAAACAATCCCTTCCCTGTGACCAACACCACTTGATATGACCACAATCAAAGTTGATAGGCTGTCTTTTGCACTGAAAATGTAATGCCCTCTTGAATTGGTGCTTATTTGCTGATAGTTATTAATCCATAAAGAAGAATTAAGATCTGTTCAATGTCCTCATGAAACAGCCCTTAGGAAGAATTTATAACATTTATTTTTAATAACCGAAAGAGACAAATGTGTTCAGTGCAAGAAAAAAAAAAGACTTCCATCTGAGTGATTCAGTCATTCTGCATATAAACTAAAGGTTTATTTAGCTCTTTGTAAAAGTGGTCTTAGACACATGCATAAATGCTCACTCATGCAGAGAGAACGTGTTGCACCTTTTCCTAGACCAGTTGGCTTTTCAATGTCTTTGATACAGGATCTCATCCTCTCACAAAATGGGATACTGGGAAGTTCAGGCAGTCAGGGTTGCAGGGCAGGGTGAATGTCCTCATTTCTAAGCACTTTGTACGTGAACCAGTAGAATACATTGAAAACAAGGAAGCTGAGTGGGAAGACGGCTCGTGAGATGGTGTCAATCCGTTTAGCTCGTTCCACAAAGCGCCGGCGGATGTCGAACAGAATGTGGCCAGGCGGCAGGCCTGCAAACATAGCAGCAGCCTCAGAGAGAGGCCCGTCCCCAGACAGACAGGTGTCCATCTCATATCCCATGAAGTACAGGTCCTGATTCTGTGAGGCCAACTGCTCTTCCTGAAGAAAAAGAAAAAAAAATAACGTTCTTGTTCAAAAGTTTGGGGTCAGTAAAATTTTATGGATTTGAAAAAACTCATTCACCAAAGCTGCATCAGTTTGATCAAAATTACAACAAAATCAAATACTGTACAAATTTTACAGTTTATAGTAATAAATATTGAAATGTATTATTCCTGAGATAGCAAAGCTGAATGTTCAGCATCATTACTCTAATCCTCAGTGTCACATAATCGTTCAGAAATCATTATATTGTGCTAATTTGGTTCTCAAGAATCATTTCTGAAGTAGAAATCTTTTGTAACATTACAAGTCTACTGACTTTGATCAATTGAAAGTATCCTTGCTAAATAAAAGCAGTCCTCTCTTTAAAGATAGCATCTTATTGTCACCAAACTTCTGAACAGTGATATATGAAAGTATGTGAATACATGAGGGACAATGAACATTCAAGCCAAATAATAATGAATGTTTATTGTGCTCATTTCAGAGCTACTTATAAGATAAATGAATATTGATCTTAGATTAGCTGAAAGCATCCTCTTTAGAAAATGTTAATTAAATTTAATTATTTTAAATATACATTAAATACAATACAGATCAGGTTTATGGTTTAGTTAGCTAACACGTTTTTCTGAGAAAAAATAAACCTATCAAAGATGCTGAGAAATTTAGTTTTGTTATTTTAGAAATTGCATTTTTATGACAGCAGAGTAACATGGGAGATATGAAAGTAGTACCGTTATGGTGCCATCAATCATGGTCAGACAAACAGCGGTCATTATATAAAGATATTACACAGCTTAATGTCACAATCGACCAATCAGAATAAAGTATCCAATATCAAAGTGTGAAGTATACGTAATGGTTTGTGCGTGCATATACCCGTGCGCAGGCGCTGCACTTGCGTTGTGCATTTTTGCTTGGTGTGCTGCCTGTCACGTTGTTGCTTTTGTTCTTCATCTCTGCTCCTCCAGCCTGACCAGAGGCCTGAAGACAATACAAAGACACATTTAAAAACAGATTCATCATTTATTCAAACAATAAAATATTCTCTTCCCATGCACTCCTCAGCAGACCTCCCCGGCTTCTCCTTAACCATGCATTAGGGATATGAAACAGGGTCACAATGTACCTTAAAAGTCTCTGGTGGGCATGAACATTTCTACAGTTAGCCCTATATCTTTAATTTGTCAAGACGGAACTAAGCCAGGCAGCAGATTCCACTCTTAACTGTTTAATGTTTTAAACAATACATTTACTCTCTAAACTACATGCATTTTCTATTTATTTTTTAGACAAAATATTTTGTGTGTGCTTGTTTTCATGATTTATGAGGACACAAATTTGTATAATGACACTGGTATTACAACGTAAACATTTTTTATGAGAACATTTCATGAGTCCTCATATTTAAAATAGCTTTAAAAACATACTAAACAATGTTTTATTAAAAATGTGAAAATCCAGAATGTTTTCTGTGATGGGTAGGTGTAGGAGTAGGGTTATTGTTGGGGGAGAGAATGTACAGTTTGTACAGTATAAAAACCATTACGCCTATAGAATGTCCTCACTAAGATAGCGAAACAAACCTGTGTGTGTGTGTGTGTGAGAGAGAGAGAGAGATCAACAATGACAATGTATTTGTTCCTTAGGGAAAGGATGCTTTTTTGAGTATGAGATCCGGTTAGGTGCATTTGTGTTGAATCACGTTGTGTATGGGCACATGAGATCAGACAGCCTCCTGCACCGTGCTGCTGTGACCAAACAGCCAGTCAGAGTGTGTTTTTGTGTGTACGTGGCTAACACCACATGTACAATGGTGTGTGTATGTGCTTTTATGTACATGTGCCTAAAAGCTTGAGTGCAGTAGTGTGTAAGCATGTTTGCATGTTACATGCCTAACAGCATCCCTAAGGCAAATGAGGGGACACAGCTCCACCAACTCACCCACCGGGTCACACACACACACACACACACACACAAACACACACCCTGCCCTGCAGGGCGATAGAGGCAACATGGAGGAGGAATAGAAAAGGACAGGATAGTGTAATATTTATTTTTTCTGCTCTTTGTGGCAGGACAGTGTCTACTGTGTCCAAAAGAAAGCCACGATGTTCTCTCAACTAGCTGGTTAAGCGCAGAGTGACAAAGAAAGGGAAATAACTGCAATCTCTGCAGACAAAAATTCCTGAGAGGAGTCTAGGAATAGTCTCTTATTCCAGGCAGACAAAGGGCATGTCTGGGTCATAGTACACCTCAAAAATCAAAAGTCAAAACAAATAATTATATGTAGCATAAAGAAAATGCCTATTTTTAGGACCATTAAAATTACGAGATTGTTCATGACACAATTACCCCCACCCCCACCCCATTCTCATTAGCATAATGCATCTGGACGTTTTTCTTAAGGGGTTGTTTGTATTTTTTCATTCATTTCACATATTATAAAGAGCATATTGTCTTCAATGAAATAATACACTATATATATACCACTGTTCATCACTGTGACATTTGTTTTTACATGTTTTTGAAAAAAAGTCTCTTATGCTCACCAAGGCTCCATTTATTTATTTGATCAAAAATACAGTAATATTGTAAAATATAATTACAATTTAAAATGACTGTTTTCTATTTTAATATATTTCAAATGACATTTATTCCTTTGATGGGAAAGCTGAATATTCAGCATCCTTACTCCAGTCTTCGGTGTCACCTGATCCTTCAGAAATCATTCTAATATGTTGATTTGGTGCTCAAACATTTCTTGAGAAAGGTTTTTCTGTTGTATATTTTTGTGGAACCTGTGATACATTTTGATGAAAAAAAAAAACAGTTAAGAACAGCATTTATTTAAAACAATTGTAGGCTAGTCTACTCCCATCAGTTTAATTAATCTTTTCTGAATAAAATACATTTTAAGATTAAATTCCTTTAAAAATTGGTTTTTGAGTGATACATTACTTACATTTATACATAATGATAGTATTTGTTGAATTTAACTTTTTCTTTTTGGGTAAAATATGAAACAAATATGTTCTTGACAAGATTCACGAGATTTACCATCATAGCCATTGCCATTTTCAATGTTAAAGTACTTTCTTCTTAAAAAAAAACGTGATTTGTAGGTTGAATTCCCCCAAAACTGCTTTTTTTATTTGAGCAACCGAACCAGCTTGACCAAACAACGCTGGATCAACCAATGTCTCCCCAACTAATAGTAGATTAAAGTTCAGAAAACCTGTTTGCATGCAATTATTATTTTAGCAATTCCATTTGCTGGAGCTAGTAGCCCAGAAATTACATTTCAACTTTAAAAGAGAAATGATGCTTAATTTATCAGTTCAGCTGAGCATTTAGTATTCCACATCACTGGGACATTCTCCATATTTAAAATCCTGCAGCTCTCACACTTTCTTCCCATTCATATTGTCCTACATTTTATGTGGAAAGAACAGTATTACTCTGTGCAATATTCATGACATAGTTTTTATGCCATCCCTGACCTTCCCTCTCTGCTCTGGAGGGGGCCAGCAGGCTGCTCTCATGAAAGATCACAGAGGTTGTACAGTATCTTAAGGGCACTCAAAGCATGTCGTGTGTGTACGACAGAGGAGAGTTTCTGACTGCTACTCACAGCTCTATAACGTTGTTCCTCCCGTAGTTTTCTCCGCAGTCTGAAGAATTCTTTGTGTTGTCGAGAGACGAAGTTAACTGCCGCATACTCCAGCAAAGCAGCAAAGACAAACAGCAAGCACACGGCCATCCAGATGTCAATAGCCTTCACATAGGACACCTGTTCACATGCATACACAACGTTGTTAATGCAAACACTGTCTATGTTAAAGGATTAGTTCACTTTAAAATGAAAATTACCCCAAGATTGACACACCCTCAAGTTATCCTAGGTGAATGTGACTTTCTTCTTTCTGATGAACACAATCAGAGTTATATTAATAAATATCCTGACACATCCGAGCTTTATAATGGCAGTGAATGGGATCAACAAGTATGAAGTTGAAGAAAGCGTATCCATCCATCCACCCGTCATGTCAGTTACGCTTTACGCATAGGATGTAGTGTAAGCTTTTTGAACCGCGAGAGGCGATACATTTTTATCATGAATTGAATACAGAAGGTGGTCTGGCGGAAGATAGATAAATATGAGTATTTTTCTTACACAAACATTTACATTTACATTTAATCATTTAGCAGACGCAATTCATCATGAAGAGGCAAACAGACACAGGAAGTGCTCACAATACATTGCTCAGAGTAGCATAAGCTAGAGAAGGAAGGGAAAAGGAAAGGATAGATTTTTTTTTTTTATGAAGGGGTTAAGTGCTTGCAAAAGAGATGAGATGTCAGCTGTCTCTTGGATTCCAGGGATTTTGCAATCCTGATGAAGGTAGGGAGATCATTCTACTAGCAGGGAGCAGTGAACGAGAATGATCTGGAGAGTGATTTTGTGTCTCTCTGTGACAGTAACACAAGTATTCGCTCCTTTAGTGATCGCAGGCTTCTAGTGGGGACGTAGAGTTGTAGCAGTGAGTGGAGGTAGGAGGGTGCAGAGGCTGGGGTGGATCTGTAAGCAAGCGTCAACATCCTGAACTTGATGAGTGCAGCAAATGGTAGCCAGTGCAGAGAGATGAAGAGAGGCGTGACGTGAGCTCTCTTGGGCTCGTTGAAGACAAGACAAACGCATCACTTCACTTCAAAAGGCCTTTATTAACCCCCTGGAGCCGTGTGGAATATGTTTATGACGGATGGATGCTCTTTCTTGAGCTTCACACTCATTGGTCCTGTTCACTCACATTATAAAGCCTGAATGCGTCAGGATATTTATTAATATAACTTCCTTCAGAAAGAAGGAAGTCATATACACCTACGATGGCTTGAGGGCGAGTAAATCTTGGGGTAATTTTGATTTTAAAGTGAACTAAACATTTAAAAGAATATTCTAGATTCAATAGACATCAAGAATCTGTCAAATTCTCTTGAAAAAACATACAGGTTTAGGACAACATAGGGGTGAGTAAATAATGACTTGATGAATGTATGGATGGATAATCTCCCACCTTAGGCAGTGATGCTCTGGATCCTGAGCTCTGTGTTGTCATGGTGAGAACTGTAGTGATGCCCAGCCCAACCCGGGCCGGGGCAGCATCCATGTTGATCCAGAAGGAAACCCATGATAGGATAACAGTTAAGAGGCTGGGAATGTACATCTGGATCAGGTAATAACCCATCTGCCTCTCCAGATGAAACTTCACCTCTATACAGGTAAACTTACCTGAGTGAAACATACACCCATGTTAAATAGCAAAAATAAATAAGAGTCATATATATTTATTTACTAACCAAACACATAGCAACCAACCCAAACACCCTTTCAGTCATGTATCGTAATTACAACAACAGAGACCACCTCAGCAAACACATAACAACCCCAAGCAACCACTCAAACCACCATAGCAACATTATAAGAACTAATTTAGAAAAAGCAATATCCAAGCATCCTATAATAGTGGAAAGTTTTGTATGGGCAAGATTCAATTTACTTCTAAAAACCCATTTGGCATCATTATTCCTCATAACATTCATTATCTACAGACGGAAATATTTGACTGCTTATATGAAAATAAAAAATAATAATGATGAAATTGCAAAAGCATTTTACTGTACATTACAGTGCACAATAGTGCTGTACTTAAGTTGAAACATTGAAACATTAGCACTGCGTTTTTGGTGCTGTACCAGTGTTGTAGTGTTTTGTGCAGTATCCCAGGTCTTTCTCCTCTTTCAGGACAAACTGGGGCAGCATAAGGTCATCAGCCACTTGTACTGGGCCTTCGTCCAACCACTGAAAGATCAGATCATTCATAGTGTAGCCAACTAGAGAGAGAAAGACAGAGAATAACTACCATATAAAAGAGAAATTAGATAAAAATGAGATGAGCTGATGATGCTGTCTTACAGCTCTCTAACTGCATCGTACAAGTCTGTATGTCCATTGGAAAATTCTTCAGATCCATAGGACACGACAGAATGAGAGTGAGCCTGAGTGAGTGATAGAGAGACAGAGAGAGAGACGTTTCTGATGATCTTTCACGTAATGGTTTGGAATGATTTATGTTATCTATAGGGGGAGATATTGCACCTGATGCTATATAGAACATTTCCATTCTGGAAAATCCTCAGCAGCTTGTTGTCCGTGGTGACCTCATGAAAGTTGGCGCCTTTCTCATTGGCAAAGAACAAGTCTGGCTTCCAGATGGAGTCCAGCATGGATGGATCCAGATCCAGGGAATCGTCTGGATACTCTTTATAAGCCAGCCGTGGATCATTCCACTGCTGCCGTAGAAAAACGTTCAGCCGATAATCCTGATGAGTTAGTGTTCAGAAATTTATCAGATGACAAAGCAACTGAGTAAAATACTCCAGGTAATATATAATACTCCAGGTAATAATCAACTCCAGGTAAATATGTAATCCTACCTGCATTTATGTGAAAAAGAAAGGACATCCTATTGAACTGTGTTTTTATGTATCAGGACATAATAAAAAAAATCATCTGGTCCTTGGCAGGTCTTAAAATGAGGTGAATACAACCTCAGATGAACAACAACACGTGACATATTACACTGTGCCTTTATTTACATGTTTGGAGGGGTTGCCAAGAGAAAGCTTCGTCTCTCTAAAAAGAACACGGCAGCACGGCTTAGGTTTTTAAAATTGCATCTGTACAAACCTCAAGACTTTTCAAAACAAAACAATGTCATTTGGACTGACGAGACCAAAGTGGAGATGTTTGGCCATAATGGCAAGTTAGGTGAAAACTTAACAAAGCATATCAACACAAACACCTCATGCCAACTGTGAAGCACAGTGATGGAGGCGTGATGATTTGGGATTGTTTTGCAGCCACGGGACCTGGGCACCTTGCAGTCTTTGAGTCGACCATGAACTCCTCTGTATACCAAAGTACTCTAGAGTCAATTGTGACGCCATCTGTCCGACAGCTAAAGCTTGGCCGAATTTGGGTCACGCAACATAACAATCATCCCAAGCACACCAGCAAACTGACAAATGGCTGAAAAAGAAAAAGAATCAAGGTGTTGCACTGGCCAATCAAAGTCCAGACCTCAACCAGACTGAAATGCTGCGGCAGGACCTAAAGAGAGCTCTGCATAAAAAATGCCCACAAACTAAACTAAACTAAAGCAACGTTGTAAAGAAGTGCGGGACAAAATTCTTCCACAATGATGCTAGAGACTGACACTGACATGCAGACAGTGATTGCAGCTAAAAGTGGCTCTAAGTACAAGTAAACTAAGTACTTAGTTTATGGCTTTTCCATGTTGATTTTATTTTTGTTAAATAAATAATTGCACGGTATAATATGTCATGTGTCATTCATCTATCTATCTATTTATATATCTAATTTCATATAACAGCACTGGAACTTTCCATATCACTCCACTAGTCTGTGTTCACTACAAATAATTACAATTATGTGTCTCAGTAAGCGACTATTTTTGTTCGTGGAGCGAAAAGTAAACTAAATAGCAAGCAATATTCTGTCTAAAATGTCAGTTACTCAATATTAACTTCTTTTTGATAGAATAAGACTCCTATCATTTAATAAAAGTTAAATTGAGTCTCATTCTCTTATTCTGGTCACATTCAGCTAATATTATTATCTGATTAAAGGTTCAAGTTAAAATTTTTGCTGTGTGTGAAATAAATGTGTATGTGTGTGCGTGTGTGTGCGTGTTTTTGTAATTTATGAGGACACAAATTTATATAATGACATGGGTATTACACTGGCATTATGACTTAAACATGTGTTATGAGGACATTTCATGAGTCCTCACATTTAAAATAGCTTTAAAAACATACTAAACAATGTTTTATTAAAAATGTAAAAATGCAGAATGTTTTCTATGATGGGTAGGAGTAGGGGTGGTGTAGGGGGAAAGAATGAACAGTTTGTACAGTATAAAAACCATTACGCCTATGGAATGTCCTCAACTAAGATATCGAAACATATGTGTGTGTGTAGTCTACAGGTTTAACAAAATGTCCCCACAAGGATAGTAAAACCTGAGATCACCTCCATTAGGACAAGGAAATAGAAAATACAGTTTGTATACACTATAAAAATCATCATGGAGAGTCCTTACAAGGATAGTGAACCAGGTGTGTGTGTATGTGTGTGTGTGTGCGTGTGTGTGTGTGTGTGTGTGTGTGTGTGTACCATGGTGGTCTCTGTGATGGAACCAAAGCTGTTGATAAAAATGTTGCAGGTGACGTTTACAGGAGGACCTGAAAAAAAGAACATTGTAAGAAACATTAGCATCTCTCTCGAAAACTTAAACCAGTTAAAACTGCTTCACTGGTCTTACCTGTTTCAACAGTGATCTAGCCTGTTCAGCCTGGTGTTTTACCAGTCAGCTTTACTGACTGAAAAGTGACCAAAACCTCTCTTAAACCAGCTAAAATTAAGCTATTTTTCAGTAGGAATAACAGTCGACCAAAGGGAATCTGAAAGCCGAATGTGATTCATGCACATAGCCTGAAGGAAAAATATTGAAAACTCAACATCTGTCTCAACCATTTTAACATATTAGATTAGATTAATAATTCAAGCAGAATTGACCTGCTGTGTCAGCTTCAGCCTCTTGAATAAAACGAAATCCTCAAGCTGCAAATAGCAACAGATAGTTTCCAAGACAAAATACTGGAGAGGTTGTCCAAGACTGTTAAATCATGAAGCAATGAAGCATTCATGAACAAGAAAATCCCACAGTGAACCAGACAACTGTAAAATGCCTCATTTACTTAAAACGAACTATACGGCTGATTATTCTGATTTAGTCAATACGTTAGTACTCAGCTGCTCTGTAAATATTTGATTGCTGCATTTTATTTATTGATTTAATGTTCATGACATTAGCGATATATATATAGCTTTTCAGAGGGGACATTGCCCCACACATGCTGACAGCCACATCTCTGAGATGTAGAACAGATATGAAATATACACGAGCTCAGAGACGCCCACAGAGAGAATGCAAGAGAGAGAAAAAGTGGAAGGGGGAAAGAAAAAGTATAAATAAAAAAGAAATTCCAGTTTAAAAACATAAGCAAGAGAATGAAAGGAAAAGACTTATTTAGGTCTGTGGGTTAACATGCACTCGAGCAGACAGCATGGCAAACTAAATGGCCCTGATGCCAACAAAGAAACTGCCCCTCACAAATCCTCACAGAGGCTGTTGTGACATGTTTTACAGAGAAAAATCTAGCGCGAGCTGACAGTCGTATCCTGCATGTTTCTGAAATCATTCTCATCGTCTGGGGATGAAAGTCTCGTATTCTGCCGGTTTTCGCCTGTGGGTTTCTCTTGTTGAATGGTCACTGGGAGTCTGTGTAAGGTGGGGAAGGGAAAAATAGACCGGAGAACCCATGGGGGGCCCCCACATAGTTTAATGAGATCTTATGTTGCTCCGTGTTTTCGGCTGCAGCACTTTTTCACATGCAAGGCTCAGAGAGAATGTAAATATATTCTTTGCTGACCCAGTCACATTTTTGCAGAGTTCCTGCCAAACAATCTATGTACAAGAGATTAAGCTGCAACAGCACTTTTTACTTCTGTGTTGCTTCACATGTTTAAAAATGACCAAGCTATCATTGAAAGAAAGTGAAAGAAGAGAGTGAGAATGAGAGGAGTAACAAGAGAAAGACTGTAGTTGACAGACTCCTAACGTCCTTCCAGCTTTATGCGTCTGTCTTTCAGCAGGATTCAGCAGAAGGAAAGTACAAAATAGTACAATGGAGATTTAACACTAGAAGGCTACTGCTTTGGTGGTGTGTCTGCAAAATACGCAGTGAGTGTGCTTGTCTATGGAGGACCAGGAGTGCCACAAAAAAATAAAACCAAGAATCAGTTAATTCATTTAATAATTCACACATGAAAATGTATATAAATAAATCACTTTTATATAAGCAAATAAATATACATATTTAAATTTGTTTATTTAATTCCTGTTTTTAAACGTAGATTAATAGAACAATAAAAAATACATTTGTAAATCATTTTAAATCGCTTTTTAAATCGCTTTTTAAAAAAGGATTTGCCAAATGCTTTTCTTTATCCATTTGTCAATCGAGTGCTAAAATGCCATTGGACAGTACACACGTGGGAGCAACCAATCAGCTTTCGCCTCAATTTGAAGAGCCGACCCTCTCTAGAAGAGTTCGAGCAACGCATCACGCAAAATGTCAGGCGAATCTGAACGTGTTTGGAGAGATTATAATGGTTTTCGAAGGACTGTCCTCAGCGACACAACAATGCATCTTGCTGTCTCTTCTGCCGGTACATCCAACGACTGGTATGAACCCTAACCCTGATGTTGTTCGAGAATGCTTGGAAGTTCAACCATAGAGTGAGGGCTGCGGAGTCGCTGAATGACCTCAAACTGAACCCAAATCCGTCCATTTATTGTACAACCACAATTATTCACGGCGTTAGCCGCGTCTTCCCTCAACTGAAAAAGTCTTTTACATATAAAATGATAATCGAGAGGAGAATCTCTTTAGCAAAAATCAGCTAAAGCTAGCAAATCATCTACAATACCTCTAAAAACACGTTTAGCTTCGCCTGACATTTTGCTTGATGGCGTTGCTCGAACTGTCTTTAGAGAGTGGGCTTTTCAAATTGAGGCGAAAGCTGATTGGATGCTCCCACGTCTGTACTGTCCAATGGCATTTTAGAAAAGCATTTGCCAAATTCTTTTTTAAAAAGCGATTTAAAAATCCATTTAAAAAGCCATTTAAAAAGCGGTATAAAAAGCGATTTAAAATGATTTACAAATGTATTTTTTTTTATTGTTCTATTAATCTACGTTTAAAAACAGGAATTAAATAAACAATTTTAAATATGTCTATTTATTTATACATTAAAAAAGATTTTTAAATTTATTGTTCTATTGGTCTATTAAACTACATTTAAAAACAGGAATTAAATAAACAACTTTAAATATGTTTATTTATTTGCCTATCTAAAAGTGATTTATTTATATACATTTTTATGTGTGAATTATTAAATGAATTAATTGATTCTTCGTTTTATTTTTATGTGGCACTCCTGGTCCTCCATAGTCTTCAGTATGTCTACAATTGCTTTTACTATATAGTCAATAAAATGATCCTATTCACTACCATTCAGAAGTTTGGGGTGAGTTTTTGAAAAAAAAACCCTTCTATTTAGCACACGTATGCAACATATAATGAAAATTGACAGCAAAGAAATTTATTTAAAAAAATACACTATTTCTATTTCAAATAAGAAAACGTTCTATTCATCAAAGAATACTGAAAGAATATATTACAGTTTTCACAAAAATACTAAACAGAATGATTTTCATCATGTGACACTGAAGATTGGAGTAATGATTCTGAATATAAATGATATATTAAAATGGAAAGTATTGTTGTTAAAAGTATTTTCGCTATGGAGGGAATTACATTTCATGTATATTTCCAGAGTGATTTGTTTGCAGATTACTGGTCCGAATGTATTGAGTATATAACTCCTATTGAACCAAATACTTTTTTGATATGGAATGTTTGTTTCTCTCTTTGAGAGAAAAGCTCTTTGAGCAATTCCCCCCTTCTCTTGTAAATAGTTTCTGGTGTGTCAAAACTGAGGATTTCTTAAAGAGATACATTGAAGTATATTATATTATGAGGAATTTAGCACTGGAGAGTGAATAACAAATATTTTTTGTGTAAACTGCTAAATTGATGTATGTGAACTGTTGTTAACTGTTGTTACCTTTTCAATAAAAACTTAGATTCCAAATAGTAATAATATTTCACAAAATTGCTGTTTTTACTGTATTTTTGATCAAATAAATACAGCTTTGCAGAGCATTCTTTCAAAAACCACAAACTTTTGAATGGTAGTGTATGATAGAAATATCATTGTCACACAGTAACTGACTATTTTTTGCCTCTTATTTGCATAAAAAATAGCAACTTTTTTGATACACTCATCACCTGCTACTCTCACATCTTTATTTTTTTATTTTTTATTTTTTTAACAGAAGTAATGCTACAGCAGATTGGAGTGGAATACCTTTAAAGTTGGGCCTGATCCGAGCATCATATCCAGATGTTTTTCCCATTAGTTTATCCAGAAAATCAGATGGTGACATGGGCTTCACCCTACTGCTGGGAGATTTTAGCTCCTTACTAAACACACACCTGAGAGAGATGAAATAATAATAATTCACATCAGATCTACACCCACAGTATCATCATACCCTAAACCATTTATATTGAATAACTGGAACACTTTGCATTCATCTCTTCTTCTTTGTCTTCAGAAACTTCAATTTTTCACTTTAATTGGTATTTGTAATTACCAGAATCACATTGTGGTGCCATACTTTTAATCTGTATGTTTGTGGTTTAGTAATAAGTACATTCTCCACAAGCTATTTCTGTTGTTCATTTTAACATTCACTGGTGCCAGAAGGCTTTATTATCATTCCATATTGACTGAATGCTTTGGCAATAATGTATTTTAAAAACGGATAGAGGAGGGAAATCTGCTTGCTAACTTCAATCCTTTAATAAGCCTTCAAATGAGCACATAAGAACATCTGTCCCATGTTTTATTAAAACTCCCTCCACTGGACATGTCCTGTCTGTTTCTCTGTGTGGCTGCAGTAAAAAATAAGATAACAGTGGCATCTTTATTGCCTTGGACCTAATTGCAGGTTGTTGTATGTGTTAATATTTTATTAAGAAAGAGTTAAGTAGAACTCCAAGTAGGGAAAAATACACACTTTGAATCTTATTCTACAGTTAGAGAAATTTTCTGGTCCACTTCCTCTTCAATTTTCCTCTGTTTGCAAGCAAAACTGTGGTAAATTTTGATTTGTGAAAGTATAACATCCGTTTCACACAGCGCACAGGGAATGGGAATAAATACACAGTGAACGCATCCTCAGGTGAGTCTTGCAAGCCCCTATTGTTATTCTAAAGAAATGTTTTGTTCCAGACAGGCCAATAATAGTTCAATCTCATTATGTGAACTTCAATAAATCTGCAATTTCAGTAACAGTGAAAATGACTTCAGACAGAGCTGTCTCTATGTGTCAGCCTCATACTTCAGAGACCCAGATTCATAAAGCCAACAAACACACACTCAGAAATATAAGAATGCTCTCCGGGATTAAAATAAACCTATCACCCATGAAGACTACTGAACTGCACACATAAGCCAAATACAGACGACTGAGCACAAAAACACACACAAGTATGGAAATTGAAATATTAAGGAAGAAATGCATCATTTCAACCAATTACACACACACAAACACACACCTGAGTTCTTCTCAGGACACTTTAAAACTATATTTGGATCTTCACAAAAATCCTCTACAAGTGTTTTAATGATTCACATGATGAAAACAGTGAGGAATGATGGCACACCTGTGAAAAACTCACCTGATGACCCCTTCGAACATCCACCAAACCAGTAAGAGCTCCAGCAAGATCCTCCAGAACAGAGAAAACATCCTTTCACTATTCAGCTGCTCTCTTTTCCTCTCTGGTGTCCTGTGGCGAAATCTCAATAAGCAGATGTGTTTTGGAGGGGCAGAACGCCCATTCCGATGCACTCTGGTCTCTCCTCCACTGCCATCTGACTGAGCACCGCATCCCGAGACGGGCACACTAAGAGAAGAGTGTGTGTGCGTGTGTGTGTGTGTGTGTATACAGAGGGTCTTCTGCTCTTTGTTTCTCTCTCTTGCCACATGTTAGCCTGAGGTGCAATTCTTCCATAGAGAAGAGAGAAGGCAACAGGGCGTAAGATGCGTTTAAATACTTTTATCAGAATAAGCAACTGTGACACGACTCCACCTGAGGGGCTCCAGATCCACATCCCAAGACGCACTACAGCAGAGGACGAACATCCATCCATCCATCTATTCCCATATCTGCTTTCTTGAGTATAAAGGGGTAGATGACACATAACATGTGCTTCCTGTTGATTAATGGTAAGAATTTAGGTTTTCACAAATAAGAATTTAAATTATATGCATCAGAGACATTTTAGATTATAAGTTCTTTAACTGGTCACCATTTACTTTGAATTTCTCACCATTTTTAATCACTTGCCACTTTATTTCAATAAGCATGTGGTGTGACAAATTAATTTTTAAAGTACAAATACCACATGCAGTCTTGTAGTAAATATGAAAAGTAATATACACACTACTGTTCAAAAGTTTTGGGTTGGTTGAAAGAAGCCTCATAAACATATTATCAATATTACACACTCACCTAAAGGATTATTAGGAACACCTGTTCAATTTCTCATTAATGCAATTACCTAATCAACCAATCACATGGCAGTTGCTTCAATGCATTTAGGGGTGTGGTCCAGGTCAAGACAATCTCCTGAACTCCAAACTGAATGTCAGAATGGGAAAGAGAGGTGATTTAAGCAATTATGAACGTGGCATGGTTGTTGGTGCCAGAGTATTTCACAATCTGCTCAGTTACTGGGATTTTCACACACAACCATTTCTAGGGTTTACAAAGAATGGTGTGAAAAGTGAAAATAACATCCAGTATGCGGCAGTCCTGTGGGCGAAAATGCCTTGTTGATGCTAGAGGCCAGAGGAGAATGGGCCGACTGATTCAAGCTGATAGAAGAGCAACTTTGACTGAAATAACCACTCGCTACAACTGAGGTATGCAGCAAAGCATTTGTGAAGCCACAACACGCACAACAGCAGAAGACCCCACCGGGTACCACTCATCTCCACTACAAATGGGAAAAAGAGGGTACAATTTGCACGAGCTCACCAAAATTGAACAATTGAAGACTGGAAAAATGTTGCCTGGTCTGATGAGTCTCGAATTTCTGTTGAGACATTCAGATGGTAGAGTCAGAATTTGGCGTAAACAGAATGAGAACATGGATTCATCATGATTTGTTACCACTGTGCGGGCTGGTGGTCAGGGGCGGACTGGCCATCGGGAGCACCGGGACATTTCCCGGTGGCCTGATGGTCATTCTGGCCTGCCGGCTGCCGCTGTGCTGTCGATCAGACTGACGTGCAATAGGCTGGTATGAAACTGCGAATTAATTGACGTACTTATGAATCTACAAATCAGGCGATTGCGGAGTGAAAATGACACCACACATGACGCAACATCAGCGAAGCACTGCCTAATTGGCTATATGCAGAGGCAGGCTTTATCTTGGAAAAAAGTGCAAAAAATGGAGCGTAAACGCAAAGGAGGAGCAGAGAGGGAACGCATAAAAAGGAGAAAAACCCTGGCCACAGACGCAGCAAGTTGCTGCAAAATCCCAGCCATGTTCGCCGGTGAGGGAACAGGTTGGTCAGAATTACATTTACATAATATTTACTAGGAAAAAAATTGATCCGTTCGGTTCTCCACACTCGGTTCTCCATGCGCTCGGACGGTCCGCTGTTCAACTTAAATGTGACAAAGCATCTGTAATATGGTTTACTATAAATAACACGTAAACAATCAGGGTTCAGTTAATATATGTTTCTGTTGATGGATGAACATTCTGGGTTCCCAGACATTACAACAACAGCGATTTAAAAAAAAAAACAGTGAAAAAGTTTAACTGTTCCACCCCTAATATTTACTTAATCATTTGGAAGATGGACGCTTTCATCCGAAGCAACTTACAATAGATAAAATCTATTCTTTATAAAAAATAATACAAATATATAAATTAATAGAAGTTTTAAAAGCACATCTTAATGACAAACTAGCACATTGTTTTATATACTGGCCTGGGGTGGAGTCAAATTCCCAGCCTGATTTACTGTCCCAGTCTCCCACTGCTGGTGGTGGTGGTGTAATGGTATGGGGGAAGTTTTCTTGGCACACTTTAGGCCTACCTGAGCATTGTTTCTGACCATGTCCATCCCTTTATGACCACCATATACCCATCCTCTGATGGCTACATCCAGCAGGATAATGCACCATGTCACAAAGCTCGAATCATTTCAAATTGGTTTCTTGAACATGACAATGAGTTCACTGTACTAAAATGGCCCCCACAGTCACCAGATCTCAACCCAACAGAGCATCTTTGGGATGTAGTGGAACGGGAGCTTCGTGCCCTGGATGTGCATCCCACAAATCTCCATCAACTGCAAGATGCTATTCTATCAATATGGGGCCAACATTTCTAAAGAATGCTTTCAGCACCTTGTTGAACCAATGCCACGTAGAATTAAGGCAGTTCTGAAGGCGAAGGGGAGTCAAACACAGTATTAGTATGGTGTTCCTAATAATCCTTTAGGTGAGTGTATTAGCAAAACAGTACATTATGAAAAAAATACAACCTTTTTTGAATTCTTTGATGAAGTTCAAAAGAACAGCATGTATTTAAAATAGAAATCTTTTATAATGCTGTAAATGTCTTTCCTGCTTTACATGAACCGGCAGCTCTATAGGATAAAGGCATGGGATAAAAGAGAGCAAAATAAGACAAGACTTTGGAGTGGGTGTAAGAAAAACAACTGAAACAAGGAGAAATCCGACTGAGCTCTATGTGTTGAGTCACAGTGGATAACTAGGCCAGTGTTAATTTTAATGTGTCTTCACTCCAGAGTGAACCAAACTAAAGAATAACAGACCCAGTTTTTCTCTGAAATCACACACACTCAGTGGTCATTTCGATGATGTGTTAAAACATTTCCTTGACCTCAGGAGGAATTAGAGCACATGCAGATACACTACACTACGCACACACACTTCTGCTGTCAGTCTCAGCAAACATAATTATCCAAGACCCTCCAAACACACACACACACACACACACACACACACACACATACACCAGATTTCTAATCATTAATATGTCTGAAAACAGTGTTATTAGCCACTGAATCATTACATTTGAAGCACCAAACAAACACACATGCTCTTGAATTTGTGTCCTCAGAGGTTAAAGGTACTCAGTCATTCTGAACTGAGAATTGCTGGCTAACTCGAGATTAACTGGCGTGGAAGCAGAAATTTGTGTGTGACTGTGTGTGTGTGTGTGGGCCTGTGTGTGTACGGGTCAGCGACATCCAGCCTGTTCATATGCTTTAGAGAATATCGCAGTCCTTAGGAAGTTTATCTCAAAAACATCTGATCTTTTGTCTCTGCTTCCTGCTTCTACAGAACTCAATCACTGCAAAGCACCAAAAATACAAATTATTTGCAAATAATTTTTTTTAAAGCCGAGTAAAACCTTTTTGCTCTAAATTTAAGCTAAAAAAGACCACTAAGCGTCGCGACAAAGGAACTAGTATTTTACCTGAGTTGTAAATGTTGAAGTAACTTTCCGTTAAACTGTCTTCATGCGAAAACAAACAACCCAACCAATGTTGTCCAATTCACAAACAAATTATTCTTATGAGCCAGTTCTTTTACCAAGGAGTTGCAGGAATTTAATCAATTTGAGTCACTGTCATGAATAGCATTAGCAGAGACAGAATTAACCATTTAAATAATTGGATTATGGCTGAAATACACCGAAAAGAATCGGAACCGAGATCAAGAAACTTGAAATCGCTCCTCAACCTTACTGAAAAGCTTAATCGTAAAACTCTTAAATTCTAGGGCATGTTTGATCCTGTTTTGTACATTATTCATTCAGCAAAAAATAGGTACACCATAAATTAATATTTTTTTCTTAATATTGAATTAAAGTAAATCTGTAATATGAATCTAGAAGTCAATTTAATGCTGATTAATGTGTGAGTGCTACATCAAAAATTACTAACGAATAGCATTTGGACACGTCAAAACATGTCATTAAACATCAAAATTTCATGAGGCTCAAATTGTGGTTTTTTTCCCATGACTATCACTCTGCAGAAAGTCAGAATGAGCCATTTTTTATTACTCTGACCTGTATATCAGAGCGCTGGTGCATAAGGAAATAGGTCAAGGCTATGTTAGGGAACATGTTTGCAGGCAATCACAGGTTTAATGAGCCTTAACATATTGCATCTTCTCCATGCATCTCAAAACCCTCAGGGTCACGCCCATATCGGACACACAGGCATACAAATACACTTTTGAATTTCTTGCACTGGCAGAGGATTGGTAGGTTCCTCTGACTTCTGGAAAGGCCAAACAATCAGTGTATATAGTATTTGCACATGCTAACGTTAAAAAAAGTTAGGAAGAATTAAAATCAAACATGGAGGCATAACTAAAAATAATTTACTTTTATTTAGTTCCATTTGTACCAGCTGCTTTGATCGTGCAGACAGAAAACATTGTGCTACCAGGTGTCAGAGGAATGTCTTTCATCTGGTTTTGTTTGATTCAAAATACAATTTTATTGCAATATTCAGTGAAAGTGGTAATCCCATCTGGTTTTGAGGTTTTAGAGGACGTGTTTAGAAGGGATGCACACAAATAGCGAGATGACATTTTACCTCAACAGAAAAAAAACAGCACTTTTCAATACAAACAACAGGTACAGATTTCCCTCAGTAGAAAATTGAGTGAGAGTTTGAATCAATCCATGAGAACATTGAAATCACATCGCCACCTTGCAACCCAGAGGCAGCATTACATGTCCTGATCTCAGAGAGTTCAAGGTCAAAGTGACAGATGACAGGCTGTGTCTTTTTCCAAGTTCACTCCACATAGATGTGGACAAAGAACAGAGAAAGCGAAAGATTATTCAGTCTTCATGGATGTTGAAAAGCTTGGCCACCTCATTCAGATCTGTATGTTCCTCTCCATCTTTGATTATCTACAAATAAAGTCAATACAAATAAATTAATAATCTTTATCAGAGAAACACCGAAACAAAGATGAACGGAGAAACGGAATAATATCTCTGCTCACCTTCCTTGCGATAGGCATTCTGTTGAAGACGTTCCACAAAACGATACCAACCACCACTTTGTCCCTCAGGTAGAATATTACTCCTTTCCCATAATCCTCCTTCTGCTGGATAGAAGGTGGAGGGGTTGTTGTTCCTGCCTTCAACACCCCAGCAACCTCCTCTGTCTCACTCTCGGAACGGATTCCAGTGCCTATAAGCAGAGAAAACTTAGTTTTTTTTTCTGCATTTTTCTTGGTATTAATGGCTTATCAAATGATTATGACTGATACTTTATTAATCCTGAAGGAAATTCAAGGCATCCAGTAGCTTATACCACAAAAGGACACAATACACAAAACTTCAAAATAGAGCAATAGCAAACATGTAAGCAAATGTTTGTGTACCTGATTGTTCGGTTGCAGCTTTTGGTGTGTCCTTGGCTGTGGCTTTAGCAAACACTCCCACGGTGGGCAGACTGCTGTCCACTATACCGATGGCTTCATATCCAACATCTGGTCCTAGATCACTCCTGAAGACACAGACATATTTTGAGTGTTGAAATATGCTACAGGGTTCCAACTCTTTCACCTTTTATATCAATGATATAAAAAAAGTAAATAAAAAGTTTGTTACTGACAGTCTGGACAGTATTAAAGACCAACTGCACCGGTGTTATTCATTACTGCGGCACCGTTAAGCCAGACACTGAATACTTGAGTCAAATTTAAGTGGCATATGACCTTTTTAAAATCCAATGGGAGAGGGCTAGTACTGCGTATGAGAGTGAGTCAGATTAAACGAGAGATGTGGTTTGTTGCCGTCTTATTTCTACTTTTAGCATTTATTTTACACTAGTTTGTTCTTTTTTCATGAATGATTACTTGATTTAAACATTACAATATATATATATATATATATATATATTTTTTTTTTTTCCCAAAATCATTTGTTAATCACCTGTACGGGGTATCTACAGGGTTTTTAAAAATCAATTTTAATCATTTTTAAGACCTGCAAAAATAAAATCTCTCTCCCCAATACTGTGTTAGGGGGAAATCAGTGTTTATGGTTTAACATCTTAAACCATTAAATGACTGTAAAAACATTGAATTAAAGAATTTATGTAGTTCAAATAATACATGGTTTGACAAAAACAAGTTTTATAAAAAAAAAAAATAGATTGAATATTTTAAAAAACCTCAACCATTTTTTAAAGAAAAGTCAAAATTATATAAGATTATACATTATTAACCCTAACCCATATATTATAGGTAATTTACTATTCAACATTTTTAAAAAGCAAAAATGTATTATTCCAATGGTTAACATTTACAAAACTGCGTGTAAGCTGTGTAAAATTATGGATCGTTCTTCACATATTTTTGAACAAAAATGCCAGAAACGTTGAATGTAAATGCAGTTTCAATCTCAGTAGTTGAAATATATTTATTATTGATTAAATATATTTATTAGAAATATATTGGATTCCCCAGTTACCTCTGTAAACAAAGCAGCACTGTGCTTATAAACAACTTTATAAAGGCATTATTATTTGGAATTTTGATTAGCCAATTTGTATGTAACTAAATACTGAGCCAAGCAACTCTGAACTGAACAACTTCCCTGATAGAGGAAGTTAAATAGCTCTACACTTCACACGTGTTCATTATGCAGCGCTGTCATGCGTGATCACAATACAAGTGGTCAGACCGTTTTTTTCCAGATTTTTCCTGCCTTCCCCCCAATTGGGTAGTGCCGTTTCGTTCTGGCTTTGGCAGCATATAAAGGCTAATTTTTGTAATGAGCGCCATGCTACTCTACCAAAATTTATTTCATGTTTAATTCAAGCACTTTCAAGGACTTATGGACTGGAAAGTATATAAAATTAAACATGTGTCAGAAAATGTAATACTTTCAAGAATCTTGGGAACCCTGAGGCTATTAAAAACACATATTAAAAGGTTTGAGTATGTTGAAGATGTGTGGATACCAGAACATAGACTGGTGCCAGTAGGGTTTGCTGGCTCCAGTCATGTTTTCACCGGCCAGTCTGCCACTGACCACCGCGTGATCATGATGCTCCACACGCCGGCGGCCCAGTCTGATGTCATAAAAACATGCAGCATCTCCTGCCTACAACACAAACAAAGAGGAACCTTAAGTATGTCAAAAATGTGTGTCTCGGAACTAGTACAGTTCCTATGAAAACTGAGCCAAACATCCCCTTTGTTCTTTAAAACCTGTCTTGGTACGTCTGCTAAATACAGACACTTTTTTTTTAATAGTACAAGATCTTCCTCTCTGACTTTTTGTAAGTTTTGCCACAGAATACCTCAGTCTTTACGTACCACCCAGATGTTGGAGCGAGCCTGGAGCTCAGCGTTAACACGGTACCCTCCGAAATCAGAGTCCACCTCCAGTCCGCCTGATTTAGCGAGTTCTACACTGGGCTCCAAACCAACTGCTGCCACAATGTGGTCTGTCTTCACCTAAAACAACAACACAGGAAAAAAAATAGTGTTAAGCATGAATCATTATTATTTACCATAACACAAATATAACCATACTACACTGTAGTTAGCAAACAGATGATCGGCTGAAGGAAAAGCAGACTCACCAGTCGTCCATCTTTCAGTTTGATCTCCAATTTGTCATTTTTGAAGCTCACATTTTTCACTAGAGCATCCGTCATTACGTTCACACCCTCTATATGTACGGTCAAAAGGTTAGCACTCAATCTTTTCAAAATATCCATATTTAAATATCCAGATAATCAAAATATATACATTTAAAGATAAGGGAAGCAATTCCTGTGCCAATTAGAACTTGAAAAAAGCATTAGGCTTCCCAAACACGGTCACTGTTTGTTCAAATAAGTAATCCCACTCAAAACACATGCTATTGGTTGAGACAGTGTTTCTATGTCAGGCTGCTCAAACAAATGTCCTTTATTCATTGCCTTACCTTTCCGGACTTTCTCAGTGGTCCAGTTACTCAAGTATTCAGGCAGTACTTTTCCCATGTTACCCTTCTCTGGGAACATCTGGATCACCTCTAAACCAAGGTCAGTGGCTAAAAAGAGGGAGAGAGAAAGAAAGTGTTGGCAAAAAGAAGGAGAGGCCCTTATAACAAGATAACGCACAAATATACATACGCATTAATACAAAGATAAAACAAAAAGTGTGATCATGTGACCATTAATGATATAAGAGAACTGCAGACATGAGTTGTTAAATGAATGACTTAATTAACTTATACATTTCAGGGGCAAAGTACATGTATTAATTCAAAGAGATTGTTGCTGAAAAAAATGCCATCCCTGCATTACATGTAAATACAAAATCACAATTTGTGTTTTCGTGTTTGAAAGACAAAAGCATCCTAAAGACATACAGTAATAATACAATGTTAAATGACTCAATAAGTGATGATTCAAATAATAATTCAAATGTGTTGGTCAGGAGTTGATTAGATTTGCAGTGTTGAGAAAATACTCCTGTGGTCAAACACTATGTGGCTTCTCATTTTACATGTAATTATACCTGACTAAAGGCTGGTTTGTATGCAATTCCACAACATCCCTATGCCTTCCTAAAAGACTTAAAGCTATTGCGTGAATAATACTTATAATCAGGTAATAAATAAAAAGCAAATGTAATCTGATTATGCGCATGATAATAATATAATCTAATTACAACTACTTAATTTTTGGAATCTGATTATGTAATACAGATTACATATCATCAGTTACTAACCAGCACTGCATACACACGCACACACACGCTTTATATATAGATAGGTTTTTTTTTTGTTTTTTTTTTTAACAATCAACACCTTTAGCCTGATTTTTTTCCCCCCTCCATCTAAAATGACAGCTGAGCGTTTGGACTCACATCTGCGACCAATGGCACATGCTAGCTCGCTACCGAGAAAACCTCCACCGATGATGGTAATGGACTTAACCTCTCTGGAGATCTTCTCTAGAGATCTAAAGTCTTCAATCTACCAAAAAGAACACATGAATGTTAGACTCCGGAACAAATAGATATATAAAGGCAGAATTCCCACACCTTTTGACCATCAAATGTCCATTAGCTTTCCAGTTATTACATGTTTCTAGGATTGACAGGATGAAGAAGAAAAAATCCATTAAATATTTTCCCACAATTTGAAATTCTGGACTGAAGGAACAAGACAAAGAATTTGAGGCAACATAGAATGCTAATATCTAGGAAAATATTCACTTCAACAATGATGGCTGTAAAATTGTACACAAGGCTTAACTTTAAAAAAAAAAAAAATTGTAATTTATAGTGGTGTGCAAAATGCTACTGAAGGGTGCCCTCCAGTGGTGCTTTGCACATTTACATTTATGAATTTGGCTTGTAAGGAAATAATGTGCTAGTAAAAGAGCTCATCTAAAGAAACATCTTATTTTGGTTCTAACTGTACTGACGCTGTAGATTTAGGTATAATCTGATCCTGAATCAAGTGCATTTCAGTCAATTGGCTAATATTGAAGTCAACATGAAATGGCATTCACAAGCCATTAAAGTGCATAACGTAAATTGTTAGTGTAATAGGATATTCAGCAAGGAAAAAAATGTGGCAGGACATGATTTTATCCATTATCTGAAAAGGAAAGCTTTCAGTGTCCAAGCGAGGCATTGCATGTTGATAAAATATGTACTTGAATAACATGTACTAATGGATTGAGCACTGTAAGATCAGGAACGTGTATTAATAATATAAACTGGATCAATTTTGATTTCATGTCAACAAACCTATTAATTGAGGATTTGATTTAAACACTACTGCTTCAAAAAGGGTGCAACAAGACGTACTTTCCTAAAGAGGGTCGTCCTCTTCGTCACCTCCTCTCCTGCCCTGTCAATCACTTGCAGGTTCCTAGGCACCCCACCTAATAAACAACATATACATTTACAGGACAGTCAGCAATAGATTTTACACCTCTGCGTATGCGTTCAAGTGTTTATTATATGTGTTTTACCGGTGGCAATCAAGCACTTTTCATAGGATATCTCTGCACCATCACTTAGTTTGACTTTATTTCCTCTGACATCCATGTGTACCACCTACACCATAGATACACACACAAAAACAGGGTTATGATGAGGACAACTCATTCGCACACACTTTTGAATCCATAAAACATTTCCTCCTCTTCTGTGACCTCAGCATTTTTCAGACTTGTTCAAGTGAACATAATTAAGAGTGCAACTCCACAGCAACATGAGACGCTGATGTCAGAGTTTCTCACCTTACGGCCTGTAAGCACAGCCACACCCCCATTCTCCACTTTAGCAAGATCCGCGGGACTGACATAGAAGGAGGGAGGCTGGAAGTAAACACTAAAACAAACATAAATAAATTAATATCACAATTTCTGCAAACAGTCTGAACAAAAATCCAAAATTATGATACAATTATGACACTGACAACAAAAGCAGTGTATCAGTGTTATGTCTGGTTTAAGTGGTCTGGAACACTCTTGTCACACACCTCCTCTCTTTGCCATTCCATTGTTTGAAGCGCAGTGTTTCAGTGACCTTGGGGTCATCGGAGAACCAGAGTTCTTTAGAGAGAGGGGGTCTCATGTAGGGAAGGTCAGCCTCCTCCGTCACTATCAACACCTGTGTAACAAACACACATAAGGCGCACACACACTTTAAAGCCTAGATGTTTTGCATATGGGATTCAAGCAAGTGCACAATGTGGGTTTTTCATTAAATACATGTAATCAAATTTGGTGAACAACAAAAACATCCAGTTTCATTAAATTACTCATTCTGCTTTCTAAATACTGGTCAGATTAACAGATTAATCGTGATTATTCTTCTGACATCACTAGTTAAAACAATCTGCTTATTAAAGGGTTAATCTCAGACACACTGTCAACTTTTAAGTAAAAACAGTAAATACTGAAACATTGTTGAAAACAATGGTTTAATTTTGTTGTCTTTACAATATCACATGTATTTTCTGTATTAGTGATTTTAATCATCATGTTTAAGACAGTAAGTCTCACACAAGGTCCCTCACCCTCATATTTGGGGGTTCTTGGCAAACCCATGTTTTGGTGATTACAACATGTGAACGTTACCATAACTACTACCAAACTGACAGACTCACCCTGGCACCAGGGTCACGTGCCCGAATGGACCTAGCTGCAGCGAATGAAGCTGTGCCTCCACCAATCAGCAGATAGGGGACATGCTCGAGGACATCTAATTGAGCAGCAGCGGGTTCAAGGGGCACAGTCTCAGAAGTTGGCTCAGGATCTGCAGCTGGTTAAAGAAAAACAAATTTAGCACAAACACACACACAAGCGTTTATGAATAACTTGACGTGAATCGTGAATTAGCCATGTGAATGCACTTATCATTATCTGTACACAAATATGAGTGATCTCAGGAACACAGCGCTAGATGAGGGGAGAGATTAGCATTTTTAATAGTAATATTAGTGCAAACGATACCTCACAATCTAGAAGAGCGGCTGCAAATTGGTCGTGTGTGACCTTGTACAATTAGCATTATCCATTAGCATTAAATCAGTCACACTGACACAACAAACGTTCAAAGAATGAAATGGCTGAGTGGGAGGAAAAACAGATAAGGCCTTGAAAAGCAGCAAGGACAATGTGGTTTATATATAGACAAGAAAAACAAATGATCTTCAATAATAAAGCAAATAACCAACCAAAGACAGACCACGATACAATCTAGTGTTGACTCTAAAAAGATCATATCTAGCCATAGAAATCAAAAGGTGTAGTAATAGAAAGTTTTGAAATGGGTGTGTAAATTAAGTAATTATCAGTATGTTTATCGATAACATGTTTAAACGGCAGAACTGTTTCCCATCCAGTCAAAACTGGACTCTTACCACTCTCAGAAACAGATGAAGCCTCTGGAACATGCTCAGCGATGATTACAGGTGTGGGTTTTGTTTCTTAATCCCGATGTAAGAGGAGAGGAAAGACATTAACCTCAATTTCAAAATAAAAGTATTTCTCTCCTTTTAAAAAATCCTGGATTTCCATGCAGATGGTTCAAGCTTACCACTCTCAACTACAGGAGCTAAGGGCTCTTCACTCTGTATAACTGCTGGAGTTTCTGCAACAGGGTCCGTTACAGGGACTTCAATGACTGATTCTGCTACTGAGGCTTCAACAGGTTCTGTTACTGGGGCTTCCACGATGGGTTCCGGAATAGAAGCTTCAACAACAGGTTCTGTTAGAGGTTCTTCCACAATGGGTTCTGTTACGGGAGCATCTGCAACAGGTTCGGTTTCAGTGGACTTCACAATAGCTTCTATTACCAGAGGTTCTTCAACAGGAGGTTCTTCAACCGGAGGTTCTGTTGGACTTGGTTCTTCAGCAACAGGCTCTAATGCCACAGATGAGCAAAACACAGGATTGTTTGACTGAGACAGAAAAAGCACCAAAACAATCCTCCACTTCATCTTCCTCAGCTCTTACCACTTATAACTGGCTCTGGAGATGGTTCTGGGATGGATTCCAGAGGTGCTGCAGCATCTAAAGCAGGATTATGAGTAGATAAGTGACTTTAAAAAAAAAAAAAACCTAGCATTTTTCCACTGCCCTCAATCCTAACACTTTCAAGTTTTGATAGGTTGTACGAGTGGTTCTTCTGATGAAAAAAGGAAAAATGAGGGATCCAGGATCAGGAATGAATTTGTCGGAAAAGGGTAAAAACATAAAAGGACAATACTTATGGGTGAATGTGAACGTGAAGGTGTCAGAGTCTTCATCCACTTCCTCCCTTAGTTGCAATATTTTCTTTGTGAACTTCCATGACAGGATCATCACATTTTGGGGAGGACTACCATGTTATCATGAAGTGCATCAATTCTCAGGAATTTTCTCTCGGACTTTACAATTAACTCATTCCAAGATTCTTACATCTAAAAAGTCAAAAGCTCCTAAGCTTTCTCTTAACACTCGTAGCTAGATAGTTGATTCTGATGCTGGGTCACTGTGTCGATGCCGGTTCAATTTGTCGATGCCAAATGCAACAGAAACTTATGAGAAACATGGACATTAACAGATTTATCAAACCAAGTTCCAGAAGATGATGAGAGTTTCTCCAAAACTTCAGCTTCATTGTGCACGGAGAGGACAGGACAGACAATCCATACAAATGGATAGTCAAGCCATCTAAAAATCTTTCCACATATTTTAACAGGAAAAAAAGCAGTTAAAGCAGAACAATGAGGAAGACAAAAAAGCTTTCTTCAAAACATCTAAGTTAGTAGGACGAAAAGAAAATGAGTAAAAAGTAGAGGTGTTCTTGTGTTGGAAATGTTTGGTTGGTGACAGACAATGTATGATGCACAAAACACAACTGACAAGTGAAAGACATGAAGAAGAGCCTCGGGCATGTCCATCAACGATGAAAGAACATCACCTCAATCCAGCCATTCGTGGCTCAATGGCAAAAAGAAAACATTTTGCACCATTTTATCCTCTCAATTCAAAAAAGCACAGTATATGAAATTTAGATTAAAAGCAATGGATAGTCAATTGGTTGGGTGAGAAACGTCAATGGAGTTACCCACAAGGCAGTCACACAAAAACAAATGCTCACAGTCAGACACTTGATATAGAGGAGACAGTTCACCATGTATGAGCAGAGGTGGAAGGTCACGGTGACAAGTGTAAAGACAGCTACCTTTTACAATTACTGGCAGATGCTTGTTTAGAGTTATTTAAAGTTTATTTAAAGTTATTTACACACAAGTGCACATATAATGACGAAATATTAGGAGAGATAAAGATGACGTTTAAAAAGGTCAAAAGACTGTTAACAGGAACATTAAATAGTGACATCATGCAGTATGCAGTGTGCCAAGAAGCATGCAAGACTGAAAGTGACAATTCATGCACATTTTACCAGTCTTATGTTCACCAAGGCTGCATTTATTTGATCTTGAATTTAATTGAAATGCAGTATGAACAATAACATTGTGAAATATTACTATAGCTTAAAATAACTTACATTATTTTTAACTTATTTAGGTTTTGCGTTCACAAGAAAAGCACGTGCACCACTGATCTATAACCTGATGAGTCACAAGTACCAAACTGAGTGGCTTACTGCACTTAAACGGTCAAACACATGCAAAATTATGCCAAAATACCCATCTTGGCGAGTATTCAGTTAAACAGTCAGTTCTGTAATGTTAAATATGAGAAAAATGATGCATGTTGTGTAACAGTATATTGGGTCTGAATATTCCTGCTGCTGTCAGGTTAATCAGAGCAAAAGACAAAGAAAATCACTTTCTGCTCTTGACTGAATACGTTTTATAACTTTAATTGAACTTTAATTTCTTAACCTGAAAACTTCATAGCACTCTTTATTCTATTAAATTTATTTGTGCTGTTGTTTGCAATTTGTTTATTTTTGTTTTTTATGAAAATAAAACTTTGCGATTAAGAATAGTTTTAATAATTTTTGTTTCGGCAGATCACACTTTTTTTTTTTTTGATGCATTGAATTAATGCAATGGAATGGATATTTCTCCAGCCCTTAAAGAAGAAAACATGCTTCTGCAGGTAATTAAATGCAAAACTAAAATGATTCTTATCATGAAAAATTTAATTTGAAAGCCTAACCCTATAAAAGAATTTGAAAACTGATTTATAAAACTTCCTGTCCAGCCAAATAATACAAAAAAAAACTATTTGATACTAATTACTACTCATTTTGAACCACTACAGTAGAAAAAAAGCTAGGCGTTTATTTCTATAAAAGTAGTAAAATTGGAAAATATAAATTAGGAGCAATTTTACTACAACAAACCTTGACTAAAATTATAAGAGAAACTGGAAAAAAAGTTTGATATGACCCGTTTCAGATTATATTAATTAATCAACTGATTTTATTCTGCTAAAACAGAGGTAGTTAAGATATTGAGCATATATATATAGAATATAATATACCATTTAATATGTTCAGGTCATTAATCCCTTTTTCAGAGTTAAGAATTCCCAAGACACATTTCCTAATGAAGCGTTCCATCATCATGCATGAACAGGACATTCTGTGCATGTTAATACCCATGTGTGCCCCAATAATATTGGAAAATACCATCCAGAGCCATGAGACCTCAGAGCACAACAGTACTGCATCATATACATAAAGTTTTATCTTAGTTTTCCAATTAATTCAGAATTTTAAAAACTTTCAAATTAGAAAGTCATCAGATAACTGACATTAAACTAAGGCTTAAGTTTTGCACTGTATTCAGCAGTCAATGCACAGGGATTGGACAGCAGTGCTCTGTGTATAAGGCTGTGAATGTGCACATATAGAATAGGGATGTGCGAGACTATCTGACTTGTCGATTAAACGATTAAACTAGTCCTTTACATTTTATTTTAATGCAAATTTAATAAAGTCTGCTTGATATTTTGACAAAGACAACATTTAAATTCCCTTCACATTAATGTAACTTTTTAAAATTAATATATTGTTTTGAAAAGTGTATATCTGGAGCGGAAAACAATAATTTAACCTCAGATTTTGAGTCCCCATTTCGCATTGTGGCATGCACATCCTTTTTTGTAACTTTGTGTGTGGCTTCACTAGCGAAGATCCCCGACTTCAAGCAGATTCTGGCCGAGCAGGTACTTCTGTACTGACATCTATACTGGCACACAGGTTGCGCTTGTCTAAATTAATTACGTTTACAAAACGAACCTACAATACCCTTGTTAATGAAAATAAAAGTCCATTTTTAAGCAAAAAAATTTTCCATTGAAATGACTTGGAAAACAGTGTCCCAATCAACCTGATTTCACCCTATATAACGATTAAGATTGTGTATAGGCTTGTTATACTACTGGTTATGAGTGACAATACATTATGATACGTTACGATATTTTTTGAGAAACATTATGAATGAAACTTACTTGACACTTTTAGAGTTGCTAAAAGAATACATGTCAAGCTTTTCTTGCGATTTTGACAAGTCAGTTGCAAAATATCCATTTAAACGTTAATGAAATTAGTAATTGCGCACATCCCTAATATAGACAGTAGGGGTGTGACGAGACCACTATCCCACGAGACGAGACGAGACACGAGATTGGGTTCACGCGACGAGATTTTTATAGTATTTTTAAGAAATCCTCAATAATGAAACGTATGAAGGGAAAATAGTCTTTTATTCAACAGAAAATCATAAAATGCAAAAATGTTGGTGCATTTGGAAATCAACTTGTAATGCATGTCATTTTACTTCTATTTTAATGAATTATTTGCAGTAAAACAACATGCAAACACTGATAAATGTTGCTACAAAATCAACCAATTGTTTTCTGCCCTGTATAATTTCACATGAGAAATCTCACTGAACTTCTTTCTATAGATTGAACATAAAATAAACAATATAAATAAAATAAACATAAAAATAAAAAATTCAAGTGTCACTTTAACTGCAGTACAAAGTTGACCATTTCCCAGTCACTATTGATTGTGTGGCTGTAACTGTTATATAGCTCTGCGTACACCGAGAAGTCCAACCTTCAGCAGTAATAGCGATGCTTTCTGCCTCCTAAAAAAGCGTGTAAAGCGCGGCCGCGTCGCTTCCTCCTTCTTTTGCAAGCGTTCGGGAGCTCGCGCTTCTGTAGCGTCTGTCGTTGCTATGCAACCATGAACTGTGCTCCCCACGACCATTGTTTGTGTCTTGTGTTATTCTTGCCCCAAAAACCAAAATGTTTCCACACAAACGATTTGAAAGTGGCGGGGGCATCTTGAATAATAATTTCACCCTCACACTGATAGCGCGACGAGACAACTTTTCAACTCGACGAGAAATCTCGTCACGTTTTAGTCTCGCGAGATCTCGTCACACCCCTAATAGACAGACAAATGGAAAGGACATATAGCAACATATAAAAATAACCTCACCTTCTTTTGATTCTGCCACAACTTCAGCTGAAATACAAAGAACAACATACCACTGAAATAAACTTCTCTGTTACTAATTAAAGAAGAAAGACTGATTTTTTTTTTCACATCTTTGCTGCGGACAGCTGTAAATTAAAGGCCAAAAAGTTTTTTATATGTAAGAAATAAATTGAATATAGACAGGAGGCACACGTCAGGGACTGTTCAAGATAAAAATATACTAATTAAAACAACTGCTAATTAAATGAGACCAGTGATTTATGGTTTAACTTGTGTTTATTTAGTTAGCATGTCTACATGTGATAGTGTAATCACTTACCAACAGCCTCAGTTGCTTGTGTCTCTTGTTTTGGTCTACTGGCAAGTTCTATCATACGCTCATTATATCTTTTCTTGTCCCCTGAGATAGTGCGGTATGCCTTCAAAGACAAATAAACAACACTCAATTTGAACTCTACAAATCTGAGAATGAACATCGTATTTAAAAACATTAGAAGGACAAAAGCTGTGAGGTAAAAAATGTGAGAGTTTCTGACTGAAATTATATCAACATTATTCACTAAATTGAAGAAAGCTAATGCACCCTTTGAGCCAGAGCCTGAAATGGAGGTGTTCAGACACTGCTATACAAGCAATTAAAATAATCAAGCTTATTAACCTGTTTTGCCAAGTTCAATTTGCATCAGTACCTTGAATGATAAAGTTTGCTACATCTAAATGAATACCAGTCATATTCATGGCACCCCTTCACAGATCTTTTTAGAAAGCAACTGAGCCTGCAGTTTAACTGGCAGAATAAAGCAAATCATTCTGTTTTGCAGGTTGTCAAAAGTACTGACTTTGGTACCAAGCATGTACTGATATTTTAAAAATGACAACACCAGCATTTCCACATAGCATTTTCAGTATTATGAGGGCTGTTAAACACCTCTGATTGGCCATGTGTTCACGCACTCAACAGATATGCCTGCGATTGGCTACAATGATTCACAATTAGAATTAATGAGTGCTTACACAGATAAAGACGGGAACGTTTGAAAGCAGGCGTCTATCAGCGGATCCCTAATATTTCTGCTGACACACGATCAACAGCGCTCAAAATGCTAGGGAGAAATGCTGGTATCATCACATTTTTAAAATTTAAGTACAGACTTAGTACCAAAGTCAGTACTTTTCACAACCCAATTATGTAAATCTTGCATAACGATATATCTTGAAAAAGAGTCTTCCAAATGCACATGTAAATGAACAAACAAATTACAAGGGTATTATAAGGGTAGTCGTGGCCCTAAATGGTGGGAGTTGGGCTGCTTGTAAGAAGGGGGGGTTTGCGGGTTCGATTCCACACCGGCAGGAATTTGGAGGGGGGGGGATTGTGAACACACATTCTCTCCTCCACGATACACGACTAAGGTGCCCTTGAGGAAGCACCTAACCCTAAAAAAAAATCCCCGGCGCTGGTAGCATAGCAATAGCTGCCCAGTGTGGTGTGTGTGTGTTGTGTGTGTTGTGTGTGTGTTGTACTCTGGTGTGTGTGTGTGTGGTGGGATGGATAAATGCACAGCATTTCAAGTCAAGTATGGGGTACCATACCTGACACCACACCCCACCATTCAAACTAACGATAACAGTACCATTTCAAATCAGTAAAAGTTGTAGTGACTTTAGCCTTGTTTCCACCGAAATTACCCAGAACAATTAGTCCCAGGAACTTTTTTCCCTGTTGCCGTCAGTTTTTACATCGCAGTATCGTGAAGTAAAGTCCAAGTGACCTAGGACTGCGTGCAACTTTCCAGTTCCAGCTGGATTTCGTACTCTGCATACAAGTTTAATAAAGCCTGAACCTCATTGCCACACAACTTTAAATTAACACACTTTTATGGTGGTTGAAGCTAAATGCTGTGTGGAGTCAACTAATCAAAATGCTGCATGAACTCAACTACTCAACATGATCAGCTCCCAAGTCTGAGCCCTGAGAGTTCCCGAACTTAGAAAAAGTACTACCTAGCAAGCAGGGACTTTCTGAGATGGAAGTTTTGCCTGGAACTTCATTTAGACCCTGGTCCCTGCAGTCGAAACACACTGAGTACCACCCCAAAGTCCCTAGTTCCTGAGGAAAGTTCCTGCGGTGGAAACGTAGCTTACGTGAGAATTTGGCTGGTTAGAGAGTCAGACTGGTAACCCGAAGGTTGAGGGTTCGATTCTCAATACCAACAGGAAATGACTGAGGTGCCCATGAGCATGGCACCTAACCCCTAATCGCTCAAATGGCTGCCCACTGCTCCGGGGGGGGTGTTTGCAGTGTGTGTCACTACTCCTAACTTGGATTGGTAAAATACTTGGCCTTCACGTCATGTCATGTCATGATGAAGAATCAAGTGTATTTAAGTACATCAATAAGGTGTACTTACGTAAACTCCTCCCCCCAGACATGTTGCTCCAACCAGGATGTAATACAGAGTGTTTTCCCCGCTCCCTCCTGTTGGCCCTGATGACATCTGGGCTTTCTGAACCATATCCAGCCTTCTACCATGTCTCAGCACTGAAAAGTCAATCATAAAACAAAAAAAAAGTCTGTTAAAACTCATTACACTGATGCCACACTTATTAAATATATGCATATATATATATATAAAATATATATATGGTTATCAATTCCTCCAGGAAATCCAGATAAAATATTTTTACACCCTTGACACTTTCATAGCGCTAAGCATCCGAGTATCACAGTCTTCACTCTTCAGACTTTCAAATCGTTCAGAAACACAACAAACTCGCATGCACCTCGTTCCAAGGAGACACTGACAGATGAAAACTCTAAAAGTGCCTCAAAATATTAAACATGAGCAAAACTCGGGTCAAAAGTCATGTAGTGAATTCCAGCCTTCAGTTTGATCTTCAGTCGTTCAGTGTATGATGCCCACTTCGCACAGGTTTTTGCTGTAACCATTTACAAAGTCGGCAAGTGAAGCAAAGTGTTTTAAAATGGGTTCAGGTTTTAGAGGTCATGCGGCGCATTCCAGCCTCTAAGGTTGCGATTCAAAACTAATACAAGACTATGGAGTCAAGATAGGGCCATATATATCTGCAAAATAAAAAAATGTTTCGCAAAAAAAAAAAAATAATTGCAAAAAAAATTATATGTTTTGCAAATAAAAATAGAGTATTGAGAAAAAAAATGCTTTTTTGCAAGTAAAAAAAAATAATTGCAAAAGAAAAGTTAACCACTGAGAGAAAAAATAAAGTTTAGCAAAGTAAAACTTCAGCAGCATTGACTTTGCAACATATATTTCCCTTTGCGCCGCTCCTTTAAATCCGCGTTTCAGTCATCCGTGCCTTTGCGGCGCACGCTTTCCTTTGCGTTTCCTTTTTCTTTGCGCCTCGCTTTGTGGCCCTGTTTTGACGTGGGGGTGTGGTCAAGAGGTTGGGGTGTGTACAAGAGGTGGGGGTGTGTACAAGGGACGAAGGCGCGTCCCTCTCGCTTACGTCATCAGCGCGAGCCCCAGACCGAGTGGATCGATCATAGGGTCCCCAAACAGATATATTATTTGGAATAATAGGTGCATTCAATATAAAAACAGATCTCTCTTCTATAACAGTTGGTACGAAAACGATATTGTGTTAGTTAGACAACTTTTAAACTCAAATGGTAATTTATTATCATATAGTGAATTCTTGGATAAATTTGGGTTTCCAGTTACACCAAAGGAGTTTGCTGTTGTATTTGACGCCATACCTCAACAAGTCATACATTTTGTAAGAGCTTGTAGAAGTGACACAATATTCATTGAAGGCAGCATGTTTATAGGAGACATTGATATTTTCAAACACAGCTGTACAAATAAACATATTAGGAATATTATAATAGATGAAACAGCTACTCATAAAAGCATATTGTGGACCAGTGTATTTAGAAATATAAATTGGAAAAAAGCTTGGTGTATTTGTGAACCATACTGTTTAAATAATAAAGTGAAGGAGGTTACATTTAAAATTTTACATGGTATATATCCAGCTAAAAGTGTGTTAGAGAGGTTTCATTTAGAGATCGAGTATTCATGTGATTTTTGTTCTATGGAAAAAGAATCTATTGTCCATTTGTTTTGTGATTGTATTTACACAAAGATTGTTTGGGTGGATGTGGAAAATTTCATTAAGAGGAAAACAAATATTATATTTAAATTAAATAATTTTGATATATGTCTGTATTATTCCAATGACAATAATAATTTTACTTTTATTGTACAACTGTTTATTATTTTGGGAAAATTTCACATACACAAGAAAAAATGGTCAGGATCCAAACCAAATTTTATTCATTTTCTTCAGGAAACGAAGGACTACTGCACAAGCTTGGAGAACATTATTAATAAAAAAGCAAGGAAGACTTGTCATATTTTTAATGAATGTTCAGTTTTTGTTTAATGACTCAATGGTCTGTACACTCTGGCATGTTTTTTTTTGTTTGGTTTTATATGTATTTTTATTTTTTTGTATATGTAATATGTAAATTTCTGCATATTGTACACTTGTCTGGTTAATAAAAAAAAATAAAAAAATAAAAAAAAAAAGAACAAGGCAGAGGAAAACCCCGGATGATGGACTTTCACAAGGACACGTTCAAATTAAACTGTGAAGTCAGAAAAAAAAAAAAAAAAAAATGGCGGAGCAGAGACATGCGGGTGATGGATCACAGGTATGTATTATTGATAGCTTTCTTCAAGTTCGCCATGTCTCTGCTCCGCCATTTCGATCATCCCCTATGATCGATCCACTCGGTCTGGGGCTCGCGCTGATGACGTAAGCGAGAGGGACGCGCCTTCGTCCCTTGTACACACCCCCACCTCTTGTACACACCCCAACCTCTTGACCACACCCCCACGTCAAAACAGGGCCACAAAGCGAGGCGCAAAGAAAAAGGAAACGCAAAGGAAAGCGTGCGCCGCAAAGGCACGGATGACTGAAACGCGGATTTAAAGGAGCGGCGCAAAGGGAAATATATGTTGCAAAGTCAATGCTGCTGAAGTTTTACTTTGCTAAACTTTATTTTTTCTCTCAGTGGTTAACTTTTCTTTTGCAATTATTTTTTTTTACTTGCAAAAAAGAGCATTTTTTTTCTCAATACTCTATTTTTATTTGCAAAACATATAATTTTTTTTGCAATTATTTTTTTTTTTTTGCAAAACATTTTTTTATTTTGCAGATATATATGGCCCTATCTTGACTCCATACAAGACAAACAACTGTAATTTTAAGATCGGCATCAGCGAAAGTTATAATTTAACATGGATTAAGAACTATTCATCTTTTTTCTGATCCTTTTGAAGTCTACTCAAAACAACAATAGATTTTAAATATTTATTAACAAATATTAATACTGATATTAATATTTATTAATGTCTATGTATTTAGTTCGTTCGGCAAGCATCCGTGTAATAAGCGATATAGTATACAGTCAACCCATCTTGAAATACACCACAATCCTGCTACAGTAAAATTCACTTAACTGAACTGAATGATAGCGCCATGGACTTGGATAGAGCCAAAAGTGTATGAGGGAGACTTGACGTTCACCGACCTTGACCCAAAAATGACTGCAACACCCCTGCATTAACCCATACGTCTATTCGTGCCAAATAATTATTTGTACAGAATGGCCGCATAGCGGTTTTGCAGAAATTGTGTTTGAACATATGCGCTGTCACCGCAGAGAGCACTGAATGAAACTTCAGTGGTGCTCATGCATTTATTTGAACTCAGAGTGTTTTATTGGTTAGACGATCCACGCGGTCAAGTGAGCCCTTATTCTAGCGGTGCCTACACTGTTTCCATTGAAATTGTGGAAGCCGTTGTTCTGCTAGACTGAAATGAAGTTCACAGGTGATCTGCTGAGCCACATTTCTGCCGTTAATCTCAACTTGCCTGATTTCCTCGCATTCTGTAGACACAAAGTGGATGAGGCCCGGGCCAGCGGAGCCAGCTTATTCCATACTGTCTTGCACTTAAACATCGCAGCTCTGCTGTGCTTTTCGGTGATACAGCCTGGGGAAGTTCACTGCCAAACTCGCCGTGCAACTCTTGCACAAGGCCGGAGACCTTCTCAGGTCACACAGCTCTTGCTGGCACTTCCGGTTTCCGCTAACGGTCCACCCCTCCATGATCTGATTGGGTGCGGTACTGAAGATGTATTGTGTAATTGGTCAGTATTTCTGTCAGTCAAAATGTCCTAGCCGTCACGATTGGCTATTTGTAAGTTACGCTTTAACGACGCCATAGGTCGTATGACGAGAAACACTATTTTCAAACTATGTAGAGACAAGTGATTGATATTTTTTTCTAACTTTCTACTACTTTATCTGGCGTTTCGGACATTTATGAATTATAAATGAGTTGAATCATTTAAAAGAACATTTTCAAAAAAAAAAAAAAAAAAGAAATCATATAAAACTTCTAAAAGAAGGATTGCAGGATTAATTCACTCTGAACCGACAGACACCAATCAACGCCAATGTGAAAACGTTCTGGCAAGGTTTTCTCAAAGTTATGAACCAACATTCTTCCAGTAATGTTAATAGAACGTTTGCACAACATTGCCTGGCAATTAAAGGTGCAATAGGTGATTCTCTTTGGAAACATTTTTGTTATACTGGTTGAAAGTCTTCTCATATCGTTATAGTAATCACTATGTTAAACGGTCCAAAAGTATTTTTTATAAATATATATAGTCTGCAGAAGGCGTAGTACCATTAAATATTCATCCAATCATTATATTCAGTCCAAATGAAATTATATGATGTCCTGTCAACGTTTGTTTTTACCAGAGCCATTCAAAAACTGTTTTGTACATACCAGTTTAAGTTATGTGCTTTGAGACATGAGATAGTTTAACGCTTTGCTGAGAGCAGCTGTGTGTGGTGATGGCCAAATGAAGCGTTTCAAAGCATTATTGCTTTCTGATGAAATTGTGTCGAAAATGGTTCATTACTCAAAGCTTCGTTTCAGATAGAAATTGCAGCACCATCTCTTGGTGAAGTAAATGTAATGTAACAAAGCTGACAACCATAAAATGCAAGTAGGCTGATATGTTAACGACCCGTTTATTACGTGTTTATCGAGGCGATCAAAGCTGAAACAGTGTTAGTGAAACTTATTTAGTGAAACTCATTTATGTAGGTGAATTTTACAGATACTGATGAATTCCATCTCCTCACCTTGATAATAAAATATTAAGCATGATGTGTGTGTGTAATTATTTCTTTAGACAAGGACAGAAGATCAGACCAGCTTAAAAAAAGTTGGAAACCATCACAACACTGAAATAAACTCAATCCACTCTCCTCAACAATAACGCCAATCCAAACACCGACTACTACTACCCACAGTGTTGCCATGGTTTGGCTTCACTTTTTTAAGAAATACAGGTGCCAGGTTTCAAACCTGTCAACATTGGATTGGGCTGTCAAAGCAGCCAGGTGGTTCACTACAGGAGTGAAGCAGTTTGTTTGCTTCAGAAGTCATTTTCACGTGAGTGACATAATGATACAAGCTCCGAAGCAGTGGTTCATTGCAAGGACCGAGTATGAAGCAAGCTTCAGAGCATCGGTGTCAGACGTAACATCACTAGCTGTGTGTGTGTGTGCCTTCATACGTTTTGGAGGAGGCGTGGCTTTGGAGATACTCTGAAATGAGGGTGGGATATTATGATTTGAAAGCCAGCTCACTATTGCTAGCCTAAAACACCAGATATCAATTGGATGTTGTTTTTTGGCTAAATCTAGTGACCATTATTTAGCTTAAAAATAGTTATTGAAAATCTGATTAGATCCGATCTGATTCCAAATCCGTCTATTTTGGCACAAATTTAGAAATCAGAAATCGGAAAGAGCTTTATTGCCAAGTACATATACCAGCAATTTGTCTTGGTGACAGAAGCTTCCAAAGTACAGACAGAATGACAGTGACAAGACACAGATAATAAAAAATAGAATAAAATAGTGATTAAAAAAATAAATATATTAAAAAAAATACATGCATACATGTATTTTATACACAAATGCAGAAAAGGGTAAATCAGGGGTATGGTAAATAAATATGAGAATATATAGGGTTTATTGCACATGTTTATTACACAGTGGGGATATTTAACCGTTCATGAGGTAGACAGCCTGAGGACAAAAACTTTTTGTCTGACTGTTCTGGTGCTCAGCGCTCAGCGCACTGACCAGAAAGCAACAGTACAAAGAGAAAGTGGCTTGGATGTGAGTGGTCAAGAATGATTTTGCCAGCCCTTTTACTCACTCTGGATGAGTACAGTTATTGGAGAGTGGGCAGGGGTGTACCAATGATTCGGGGTTCTCCTGACTGTCCACTATCATCTCCACTGTTTTGAGCATGTTCAGCTCCAGGTTGTAATAACTGCACCAGACAGTCAGTGTGGTGTCATCTGCAACCTTCAGGTCTTTTACAGTGCAGTCATTTGTGTAGAGGGAGCAGAGTAGAGGAGAGCGCATACATCCCTGGGGGGTGCCAGAGGCAATCATGCGGGTGTTGGATGAGAATTTTCCCAGCCTCACTAGCTGTTGCCTGTCTGTCAAGAAATTGATAATCCACAGATCTGGTTTCCTACAGTTTTCTACGGTTTCCCCTAATCATCCTTGAAATGTTGATTGGAGTCCACCTGTGGTAATTTCAGTTGATTGGACATGATTTGGACACGCTTATCACTTCACAACTTATTCAGAGAAATGACACTGTATGGATTTAAAGACATAAAGCTTTATTTCCAAGAATTTATTGCTCAGTGCAAGATGGTGAACCTTTTTAATATAATAAAGTGCAATTTAGCAATAGGGAATTGTATATAATAATGGATATTAAAATCATTTTCTGCTAATAATCCCAGATATCATGCTTATTATTTCCTGCATAATAGCATGGCCATAAAGAAATTTATTTTGTGTTAGTTCAGTTACCTGTGTCGGCAGTGTGCCAGACACTCCCATCTTAACTGAAATATTTTTTCAAATTTAAAAAAATGCAAAAAATAAGTTGTAGTTTTTATACAATTGTTTACTATATTTATTTGCTTGGTCAGTGTCACTGTGGGTTTGATCTTTTGCAGCTGTAGGCTGTAATATTAGCACAAAAAATATTAATAGGCTACATCATTCGTGGAACTTTTTTCTCACTCTTAAGTTGGATGGTCCTCTAATGTTTCATAAATGTTTCAGAATTTTAAGAGAGCATTCTAAAGTAACATTCCCGTGATGTTAGCAGTATGATCAAATGGAATGTTCCCTCAAAGCTGCACTGTGTAGTTTTTTCACCGCTAGGGGTCGCTAAACAATTCAGAACAATAACAAAGGCGTAGATTGATGACGCAGTGAATATGGAATCATGGAACTTGTCGTCATGCCGGTGGATCTGATAATATTTATGGAGAAATAATGTTTATGGATGAGTGAATGCATGTTTTTAACATGACTGTGGTATGAAGCTGGGCGAGGCAGAGAATCATTAGCGATTGCTAATGAGAGACAGATATCAGTGGCACATACGATTCTCAAGGGATATAAAGAAACGAGGACATTTCATTCTACTGAACTAATCATAAGTGCTGAAATACTACTCATTCAGGTCAGTTTATTTGACAAATTAAAACTGTGAGGTAATGCAGCGCTGTTTCACTTGGTCTAACGTTACACTATCATACTAAACTGCATTTGAGTGTGTTGAAAGTTGTTGTTGTCTGTATGATATTTAACAGTAAGCTAGATCAACATTAGAATATCATACTGATGATATTCTTACACTTCGTCGAGTTGAGCTATATGACATTGACTAGTCTTATGTGGCCTGCATTTGCTTACTTTGCTGCAAAGCTCTCACCATCTCAGAAACACCACGCTGATATTGATCCTGGTTTTATTTCTACTTATGTCCCGAAGTTTGCTTGCCATGGTCCATAATGTTTGAATGAAACAATAGCAGCGCACCGCTTGACGTTAAGCAACTGTCTATGTATTTTGCTCTGCAGTACAAGAAACGAGGAATAATGCAGATATTGCGTCATTGACAAGCGCAAGTGACAAGGGAGGGACGGCACTATTTAAAATTGGGATTTTCTCTGAATTTACAAATTCTTGGAAATATTTAGGATAATGTAAGTACATTGCTGAACGAAATATATAACACTGTGCAAGTGGTTTTTGAATATTTTAATATAAAATTGTACATATTATACCTTTAACGTTAGCATAACCCAAAACAAAAAAAAATCACCTCATTTTTCAGATCTCTCATTTATACGGAAGCCCTGAACCGGATGGTGAAAAAAAAAAAGAAAACTTGGTATGGGGAAATTTTAAAAAAAAATCATATCTCGTTATTTGAACATAATATCTCGTTATTGCAAGATATTAAGTTGTTATTTCAACATAATATCTCGTTATTACAACATAATATCTTGTTAGTACATCATAGTATCTCGTTATTTCAAGATATTAAGTCATTATTACAACATAATATCTCATTATTACATCATAATATCTCGTTATTTCAACATAATATCTCGTTATTACATCATAATATCTCGTTATTTCAACATAATATCTCATTATTGCAACATAATATCTCGTTATTACATCATAATATCTCGTTATTTCAACATAATATCTCATTATTGTAACATAATATCTCGTTATTACATCATAATATCTCGTTATTTCAACATAATATCTCTTTATTGCAACATAATATCTCGTTATTACATCATAATATCTCGTTATTTCAACATAATATCTCATTATTTCAATATAATATCTCGTTATTTCAACATAATATCTCATTATTGCAACATAATATCTCGTTATTACATCATAATATCTCGTTATTTCAACATAATATCTCATTATTGCGACATAATATCTCGTTATTACATCATAATATCTCGTTATTCCAACATAATATCTCATTATTGCGACATAATATCTCGTTATTACATCATAATATTTCGTAATATTTTCATGAATCCAAAAGCATTTTCATGCAATATTTCAGAATAAATTATTATTAACGAGATACTATGTTGTAATAACGAGATTATATTGAAATAACGAGATATTTTGTTGTAATAATGACTTAATATCTTGAAATAACGAGTTTTTATGTTGAAATAACGAGATAAGATTTTATTTTATTTATTTTTTTTCTCAGATCAAGTTCTCTTTTTTTTTTCACCATGCGGTTCAAGGCTTCCATACTCATTCAATCAGGCTGATAGAAAGAGGGGCGGTGCTGTGACCACGGGACTTTCCAGCAAGGAAAACAAACTAACATGCGGAAGAGCAGATCAGCTCCCAGACCTTTGACTCCCTCAGGGAACAAGAGGAAAGGCTTTCTCTTTCTGTCATGTGAATATTTAGTAAAACGCTGTTGGAACATGACATCAAACCTACCAATCAGCCCCAATTATTGCCAGCTGGACGAAAACAAATCTGAAAACAAAAATGCAAACCGGCAGTACATTTTTTTCTTGATTCTGATTTTATTGTTAGGCACTGAGACGTTTATCACAGCTTTTCTTCTTTATGACTTCTCGGGGGATATTCGCAGAGTGAGTTATATATCGTTTAATAAAAACGCATGATATGATCTAAGCAAAAAATGTTGTTATTTAGACAAATTGACTTTTAATATATTTATTTTTAACTTTAAAAGACTCGTGAAGCAGGCAGAGATGGAGGGTATCCAATCCACTGTCTCTCCACAGATGTCACCCAACCAGCCGATCAAGCGGGTCTCGCAAGTTGTGACTTGCTCAATCAAGAACTGAAACAAACTGCACAGCAGGTATTTAAAACGGCTTCAACACATGAATGCATTTTTGAAATCGAGAAATACAGTATATAGATGTAAGATAACATGTATGTACATGTAAAATGCTCCATACTGAGAGTCTAAATTTCTTTTTGAACAGAGGCTGTTACTAGACATACAAAATTATGTACTTGGAACATTAGAAGGTAAAACAAATTTAGTTATTTAATTTATTTATTTTTTGCTATTATTGCTATATATAAATAATTTATTCTGAAATATTGCATGAAAATGCTTTTGGATTCATGAATATGCGCTTTTTTTTATTATTATTGTATGTAAAATATGGTGTTTTGGGAGGATTGAAGTAGGTCAATCTGTGGTGAAAATCAAGTTTTTAATGTTGTTTATGTCTGTGCTGTTTTTTATGGAAGCCTGTTTCCGCCACTGAAAAAAGAAAAAGAAAAAGAAGATTATTGAGACTGACTAATTCTGACTTTTTTTCACAGAATTGTGAGATATAAACTCGCAATTGCGAGTTATAAAGTCAGATTTCAAACTTTTTTATATCTCGCATTCTTGCTTTATAACTCGCAATTGGGACTTTAAAACTTGCAGTTTTGACTTTATAACTCGCAATTGTGACTTTATATTAGCAATTGTGACTTTATAACTCTCAGTTATAATTGCGAGATAAAAAGTGCAATAATCTTCTTTTTTTTTCAGTGGCGGAAACAGGCTTCCATAGTTTTTAATATGCTTTAAGACAAACCATGTTCAAATTCATTACTTACCACAATTTTTGAGTGTTTTTTTCCTTAAAACTGCAGTTTACCAAAAACGCTGTCCTACCGAGTCCGTGTCCTACCGTCACAAACATGTAACCAATCCTGTCAACATTCGGGACGGGGCTTTTCTCCACTGACGTTCAAAGCATTTTTAAAGATGCTGATTTTTAGAAAGCAGCTGTCTGACTCTGAGATGGCGAAACGGAACATGGTTTGTGTAACGTTAGCAACACACTATTAGCTCTTTGATCAAGTAATCAAGCCAAAGGATAATAATACCGTTATGTGTCCGACGTTGTAAAGCGTGATACATAAGACACATTGCTATTCTGATACATCGACTTGTAGACAAACCTGTATAATTCCTCTTCGTTTTCTCCTTCTGAATCTGTTTATGGACTTAAACCATTTCCAATTTACTACAGCTGACCAAGTGGAGGGGACACGTTTGAATATTCATGAATCCACATACTAAATGAAGCAAGGGCGTTATGACCAAGCTATTTTAAGGCATAAAGAAATTACTTTCACATGAAAAAGAAATTGTCATTTTGATTATTAAAGATGATTTTTAAGGGATAAGATTATTGACTGCAGCGGGACTTGAATTAGGCATGAAATCAGAATTAACACTTTGTTAGTGCTCATTACTAGTCTTGTGGTGAACTATTCATCAGTGCAAGTTAATTCACACACACCAAAAAATTGTCTTTGTAATCTTTATTCAAAATCTTAAAGTGTATTTCCCATCTGGAGTGGGAAATGTGAGCCTTCTCTGATGATGTCTGTTTGACGTCTTTGGAAGAACATCCCCTCCAACTCTGCTTCGAGCTTTGAGCTACATGGAACACCTACTTTTCTATATCCAATCAATTCCCATTGGAAAGAAACAAGCCATGCCCGCTTTTTCTCATTCAATCAGTCCTTCTGAGGCTTGTAGGCTATAATCCTCCTCAGTATTAAACACTAGAATGAGACGGTCTAGTGACTGACTTTTTATTAATGTAATACAGCTGTGGTCTCTCAGTGAAATATGTGCAATTTAAGTTATTCTTTTACACTAAAACAAAAGATAACATGTATGCCTTTATCTCTAAAACATTATTATTGTCTTACATTTCATAATGAACTCAGACAAGCCCAGTGCCGACTGGCTTTCCAGTTCCAATTAACTGGAATCATGTGCAAAGGATTTTAGGTGATTTAAGGAAGCGAAGGTGAAGTGCACGAAACAAAGGCTGCTTTCCAAGGATCCTTCAAGTTGAGGCACTTGATGAGAAGCACCCGACAATCCATTTTACTCTGAAAATACGCCATGACACTGATGTAAAGTCTGTCGCAACTTCAGGTTCATAATTTGTGATGCCAGCCCCCACAAACCCCTCAACATTCCCACCCTGTTTCCAGCATTGTTTTATTGAAAGTATGTTCTTGTACTTTACAGAACATAACATCACTGAGATTTTGAAACCTGCTGTGCACGTCGGGGCAAAACAAGAGCTTAAACAATATCAAAGGCTTCAGAAAAATGGTAGGATCTTCCCTAGAGTAACAATCAAGTCTTTACACGGTACATTGTATATGGTAGTGCGGTTAAGTTTAATAGGCTAATCACAAAATTCTTGTCTTTACTCTCTGCAGACGAAACTCCTGCCCTGGATCGTATCCAGTGGGACAATATGAATGGCCAATTTTGTCAGGAAGGGTTAATGCGCTTGAGCCCAGATGGAGAAATAGCGGTGCCTCAGGACGGAATTTACTTTGTTTACTCTCAGGTTAATTTCGAAACACAATTAGGACAGAGTATGCACTATACGCAATACTTATACAAGAGGACAGCATCCTATCCACGACCAGTGATGCTCGCAAAAGCCGTATTGACTCCCTGTGTGAGCCTAAGGTCTGGTGTACAGCTTTATTCCAACCACCAGGGCGCGCTGTTCCGCCTACAAAAAGGCGACAGGCTCTCCTTGTACGTGCTGGATATAAGCGCTGTGCGCTTCTCTCAGGAATCCACTTACTTTGGGGCATTCATGATTAACTAAGCAAAACTGCAGCATTTTGATTCAATTTATTTCTAATAGGCCTATATAATTATGTTATCTGTTCCCATGATATGGGAATATTTTTTTATACATGATATAAAAAATGTATTTAGAGATGATGAATAAAGGATTTGTCCACATCAATAAAGGTGTTTTTTCAAAATAACAATAATAATAATTTAGTTTTAATAGATTGTTCATTGTTAATAAAATCCCATATGTGAATTATAGTCTTCGGTTGTAATTATAGGCTATATGTGCTATGTGTGCTATAGGTGTTTTAATCCACAGCTAAAACAGATCAAGAGCAGTGAGAGGATTTGATGTAATTTATTAACATTCATTCAGGTATATTATTTTTCATATTCTTGATACTTAATAAAAAAAAAAACATTCTCTTCTTTTTGTTTGTGGTTAAATGTCATATACGAAAATACATTTTTAAAATCTCATATAACAAATAGTTGAAAGCAGAGGTGAATAGAAATTCTGTCCATGTTATTGATTTTCTTCTTCTGTTGGTGAAAGATGAAGGTGCTTATCCTGATTTCTTCTATTTAGAAGCAGCAGCCTGATGGGGAATGAAGAGAGCTTTATTTGATAAATATTCTATATTTAAAGGTTGCTCAATGCAGATTTTCTTCTGTAGAACTGGAAAATATCACACCACAAAAATATACAGAAACCACAAGGCTGCTATTTTGAACATGTGGAATTTAAGAAAAGGCAGCAACAGATCAATATTGAATTTTGAGTTTAGACAGCATAACGTTCACTGCACACTGTAATCCATTTCTGTTATGAAAAAAAAAACAGGATTGAGTTCTGACCTTCGAAGCTCTGAAAACAAGAGGCTTTCTCAGGGTGAAACGGGGCTCTGGGGTCATCTTTGCATCTACTTCAACATCGTTAATTCTTACAGTGCCGTCTTTACGGCTTACATCATCATTGACTTTAGTGAGAATCTTCAAGATGTCTTGACCTCTAAAAATGAAGGAAGAAACAATTTAACATATATGGGCTTAAAATAACCCTTACAGTATTACTGCATGTAAAAAATTTTTTTAAAAAAAACAGCTCACCGTTTACTTCCCTCATTTAAATGGCTGCAAAGGGACTGTATAAACCATGACCCAGTGTCTTCATCACGAATTGAGAAATAGCCCTCAACTGTGGACATGGCAATCAGAAAATCTGAATCTTTTGGAATGGTGTATGATACATTGCCAGATTTCTGCATGCGACTGGCACCAGGACCATCTGTAACCAGCACTTTACTCTGCATCTCATTGCCTCGACATGCTTGGATAAAGAAGACTTTAGGTTTGCCAATAAGAGAGGGGCAGTTGTCTCCATTAAATGGGGAGGTGATGTCACTCACGAGACACATTTGCCCATCACATCCCTGAACACCAGTCTTATTTCCATGACTCATCACGCAACAGACAAAGCAGTCTGCATGACGGCGATCCTTGCTGTACTTGATCATGAGCTGTTTTATGGCAGATGCGGGCAGATCTACCTTGATTTCAACTAGAAAGCCCAAATTTTCAAACAAGTCTTTCAGAGAATCTGAAAAATATATAAAAAAGACAAGTATATATGGTGAAGGAAATAAAATGACCATTGATGCACAGAGCAATTAACAAATGAAAGAAAGAAAATGAAGATGAAGATGCCTACCAACATCTCTTTGGGATCCATTTCGTTTTTTCTTGGGGTCTTTAAAGTTCTCGTTATTTATAATTACACAAAGTCCACGTGGATTACTCTCCATTTTGTACTCATCATTCTGGAACAAAACAGCAGGCATTACGCGGTTACAGAGCACATCCAACATTCAAGAACAACACATGTCTGAAAATTGTATCATTTGAAAAAAAGGTGTATTCGTGGAAAATGTATTATGTGAAAATGTTGCATTGCTCCACTTCATTACTGAATAGGTTGGTTCATCTGGAAAAAGAGAGATATTGTAAATATAAAAAGTCTTTAAAGTTATATATTTTTCAAATATTTCATATTTTCACTCACTTTAGTTAAGGCTATCATTGTACAAAGTTGTTTTAAAAAACTTTAAAATAACCTATTTTAAGAAAAGAAATGAAAAAGCTGTATTTTTTTTAATCGTAAAATGGGACCAAGAAAAAATTAAATCAAGGCTAAATATTGAATAATTCATGAAACTGTACCTGTAGAACTACCACACGTTACAGGGGGGTCACTAGAGGTCACTGGAATTACTGAATGACTGTCGATGTTTAGTTCCTTGTAGACAAACTTGTCCCTTTTCTCCAAACATTGGAACAGAATTTCACTTGCTTTCCGCCCCTTTCTCTTCACACAGTCAATCAGATCTCGAGCTTGATCCGTTCGCGTTTTGGTCTTCTGCACTATTTCTTCGGTCTCACCACGGTTTACCACATCATTGTCCTCGAGATCATCCAACAGACCTTTGATAAGAGCCTCGGACAAACCAGCAATCAGTTGAATCCGAACTTTTTCCAAGTCTTTTTCTAAAGGAAAGAACTTTGTTAAGTAAAATGTATATGTAGACCTCTAGCTATTCGAAACAATTATAGATTCATTATTGTCATATCCTGTGCATTATATTAGGCTACTATTTTCAGTTGCTATGGAAATTAATACTTCATACTTAAACTGGAAACAAAACGAAACCAGCTGTTTTTACTTTCACTTTCATCTCATTCTTGTTCAGCCATTTCTTCCAAAATATTGCAATAGTCTGGCCAAAAAAAAAAAAAAAAACTTTTCAAACTCACATAATTTATTCATATTAATCTTACCTGCCATTTCTTCGTATAAACGTTATATTAATTCTGTTTTATGTAGCCTATATCTGTTGCTGCAGGGTAACGTCCTCTATAGTCCTCAAGTCGTGACACGTATTCAAATAGACCAAAAAAAAGGCGTGGCCTAAAGGTCCGACTTTATATTTCAACACGGAAGGTGTTTTCTGTGAACCTGTGTAGTCAAGACTACCTAATCCGTGACAAAACCTTAAGTAGTTGAGACCAAGACCAAGATTAAACTAGCACACCTCAAGTTCATCTGAAAGTTCCGCATTTACTGTCTGAGAAATATCTTTATTTTTAATCACTATTTACTAGAGTAATAAGGCACTATATAGATTATATACCACTATAACAACATCATTGATCTAGCAGAGGTGGCACAGAAGCTGCTTCTGAATTGGTAAAATTACAAATGTAATAATGTTGTGTATGTTTTAAAATAGAATTTTGTTTATTGAATGTTTGTATAATAAGCAATATCATGTTTGCAATGGTGAAAGTTTGTGAAAAAATGCTCTCTTGTGATATATATATATATATAATATATATATAATATATATATATATATATTATATATATATATATACAACAGTATAAATAAATCAAATTAGAAACATGTTATTGATTACATTTGAAGCAGGAAGTTTTATATCCAATACCATTAATGATGTTGATAAAAAAAAATTAGACAATGCAGCAACAATTTAGTGATATCCCTGCAGTCGAGGTCTTGAAACTTAATTCCTAGTCCTTTTAGTCTGAGACCAAGTTTAAATGATCTTAAAGGGATAGAAGTTCACCCAAAAATGAAAATTTCCACATAATTTACTCACCGTCAAGCCATTCTAGGTGTATATGACCAAACACAATCAGATATTAAAAATATCCTGACTCGTCCAAGCTTTATAATGGAGCGATTGGAAGATGAGATTTTGAAGCCCCAAAAAGTGCATAAATCGATCCCGAAACGTGGCTCCGTTGGGTCTTCTGAAGTGAATTTATGTGCTTGTGTAAGACAAATATGTTTATTTAAAACTTTATAAAGTAAAATAACGAGCTTCCAGCATACACCCATATGCATTCAACTTGCGCATTCAAAAACCGTTAACTTCTGCGACGTAGTATGCCATGATGTACTAACATGATGTACTATCATGGCATTGTGTACTACATCACAGAAGTTAATGCATAATATCAGGCTTAATTTTAAAATGAAAAATTTTAATAATTTTTTTTTTTTATTTGGTTTTGGTAAACACCACCTATTAAGCTCAGCTGGTAACAATTTGTAATTGTGCCTATAGAAAAGTGTTTTTGCTGATTGTTCCATGAGCACTGAAGAAAGCATGAGCTGAAATGTCGACTCCTTGGTGTGTTTTTAAAGCACTTTTCACTTTTTTGCACATTAAAGAAATGTTTTTGATAGACCCTTGCTTAGTTCTAACTGTATGTTTTCAGTGTGCTGAAACACCATGAACATTTTTATACAGAATATACATTTTTCTAGTTATGCCAAGCCCTAAAACATCTTAGGAAGATAGTGCTAAAAAAAATTTGTTAAATTGAAGCTATTGAAGTAAAATAAGTGTGAAATCCTTATCCAATAAATCAAAAATGACTAGAAACGTCATGTAAATATACTGGTTAAAAAGAGTGGGTTTCCCTGTAGAACATTTAGCTCTTAAAACTTCTGGAATCTTGAAATTCTGTATTTGAATATTTTGTGGACAGTTGAGTCAAAAGGTTTATAAGAGCCATTCTGTTGTTTAGAATGTTTTCTGGACACTGGGTGGAGTGTGGGTTTAATTAGTATATAGGCAGCCAGAAAGCATGAGTCGTCGGGTCAGGTTTGGTGTGATGGAGGGAAGCACAACAATTCTTAACTTTGCCAAGACATGAGCAGGTGGCAGCAAGTTTGTGGGATTTACTGTGCATGTGCACCGGAACTGTAAATTTACGAGCTTTGTGATGAAGTTGATAAAAGCAGTACTGGAATGGAAGCGTTTCTTCTTTGGATCTCACATGTCAGAAACAACCCTTCAACACCCCAAAGTGACAAAATGGTTATGTCACTTCAAAGGTTGAGAACTACTGCTTTAGAAAACATAGGCTATATACACTAGTGGCCACAAGTGATGTCCAGCCTATAGAAAATGACAACATCACCCTTATTCAAATTATTAAAAACTTTGTGAGCATATTGCATAGTTTTGCTTTGAGTCAATAGTTTGTTTTATTTGTGATAATGCAATGAAACATGCCAAATTCTGCAGACATAACTTTTGGCCAGCCTGTCATACAAAGAATTTATGAACACAAACAAAACAGAACAAACAAAATAATAATAACTGATTATGTTGGAGACAATGTATTTGTCCTCTTTTTCCTGTGAGCTTCTTGTTTTTCTATGCATTTTTGACTGCGTGGGTAAATAAAATAAAACCTGTAGTTGTAGTTTACCCCTTTTTGTAAACTTTGCTCATATTTAAAAATTGTTTCCTCATATTTTGATGGTTTAATAAAACTTGTAGGGGGTAACTAAAAACAAATCCTAAAAAAAAAATCCTTTCCAGACATCCCTTTTGGCCACTACCGTATATAGAACAAACTATATATGGACTAATTCTATAATGCTTTTGGTGAGTGAAAGGTCAGTCTTTGTAATTATATAAAAAATAAAAGACTAGTAAAAGGTTTAAAAATTCTCCTTTGTGTTCCACAGATGTCTGTCAGTCATATGGGTTTGGAACAACATGAGAATAAATTTACAATATTCATTTTTTTGGGGAAAAAAAAATCTCTTTAAAATCCAGAACAATATCAAAAATATTCTAATTTTTTAAAGGCTATAATTGTTGTGGGATAAAAGAGATATGCCCTAAAAATGATAAATATTATAAAAGCAAACCATTTGTTTGTGGTATCTCATGAAAAATAAAACGTTTTTTTTTTTTAAACACTACACATAAAATGGACATGCCACTACCTGAAAAAATACTTAAGTAGGGAGTCCAGACAGTAACCATTCTAATGAAAGTCCAGTGAATGCCAGGCTGTATTCAAAGTCCCACAGCAACAATCCACTTAATCTTGGTAGTAGCAAATGCAAAATGAGTGTGTTTGGGATATACATTTTGAAGCTATAATTTCTTCCTTGAGATAGACAAAAGTTTAAATCCAAGAACGTCATACGTCAATAAAGTATGTAACATGTAGTTGTGAATTTATTTAAAGTTGACTAGAAAGGCAAGCGTTGCAGAGGACAAGTTGGACAAAAGCTAATTTCTACTTTAGAAAAGGAATTAATAAAAAAAGAAGAAAATAGGGCTATACAAAGCTGAATGTCCACCCTGGAGTTGTTTCCATGCACAGATAAACCCTCGTCCCTAGATGAAGACTCTTCAATAAGGAATCATAAGCATAAGGGTCTTTTACCCCAGAACTTGGCTCAATCAGTTTCTGGAAACATCCCTTAAGGCTCCTGCTGGGGATGGGAGATCTTACAGAGCAACTTAAAACTTATACTTCAACCTGTTTAAAACATTTGCCTACACAAACTCATTTGTGAGAGTGAAATGCATACCCAGGCTCTACAAAACCACAATCTGCACTTAAAAATATTTTACAGTGTGTAAAAAAAACAAAAAACAACAAAAGGAAAGACATTTGGCTGGTGTTCTCAGAATCTGCGGCGTTTGTTGGGTCCAAAGTCCATAGGTCCAGAACGAGGGAAAGGAAGAGGGAGACCACCTGGATTACCAGCAGACCCCTGATGAAAGATGAGAGAGAAAGCAGCTTACGCACTGTGCTCTTTGCATTTGCCCTAAGAGTTGTCCATGTGTGTGTTGAAAGATCAGTACCTCACTGGAAGCCATGCCGGCATTTCCTGCTGCTGTGGGATTTCCACCCATCGGGCTCCTGTTCATAGCCATTGCCTGACCTTTCACCCCAAGAGAGAAAGAGAAACGTTAGGCTTGGTAATGAATTCAAAATGTCAACAAAAAAAAAAAAAAAGAGAATCTATATAATAGTTATATTACAAAAATGAATAAAAGACCAATCATGGAAGGATAAACCACACAATTTCTCTAAACCCTAAAGTATGGAGGAAGAACAGGAACAGGATCTTTATGCCCTTGCTATGACAATCAAAGCAAGTTTTTGTGTGTGTGTGTGTGTGTGTGTGGAGTCTTTTACTCACCTCCCATCTGCATCCTCATGTCTGGATCCCTCTGAAACAGCAAACATACAGTTCAAGAATTAAAAATTAAGACAAACTGTGGAGTAGTGTTGTCAAAAAGTAAGTTTTATTCAGTGTGAGCTCTGCACGCTCGCAAATCATTTCATTACAACCAAAGTATAAACGTGATGTTAATAAGGGAATCTTTGTGCAGTACAGTCCAGTTTTTTTTTTATTATTTTTGTTATTATTATAATAATGGGAGTCTCACTCAGTCATTGAAGTGATATCAGCTTCATTACAAAGGAAGCTCTCTTCATAATTTGACCTCACTGCAAAGTTGCAGGTGTGAAAACCACATTAAAATACACAAATACTGAAATTGCAATGTGTCATTGTGAAAACCATAGCAAAGGACGGGAAAAAATCTGATGTCACAATAGATCTGTGTATTACATCTTGCAACTGCAATAGATCTGCCACTTCTTCTGTTACTTGTAATGCGTTTTCTCATTTTATTACTTTTCATTTGATCTTTTTAGTTAAAACATTAAGGCTATATGCTAATGTTTTAATGCATTTTTAATATTTTTTAATGAATAAATACATTAATATTTTTATTTTAAAATTCTCAAAAATTATTATAAAATTAGTTATAATAGTTGTTGCTATGGTACAGAAATTGGTACTGAGAAACTGAAGTTTTTTTCTGACAATGGTACAGACTACCCTAGTTAAAAAAAAAAGTCTTTAAATTACATTTTATACTACAAATACATTTACATGTGCTTAGTAAAAATAACCTTCAATTGTACTTTTGGTACACTAAAATGGTATACTCAAAGTCCTCTAAATTAGAACAACTACTTTTGTACTTCATGCACTTTAATTGTGCAGAAGTAGTGCTAAGGTGCAACTAAAGATATTCTTAAATATATTTGATTGTGCTAAAGTGGAACTATCGCAAGCATAATTTAGGTACACTTTAAATATCTTTCCTTATATGACTGATATTATACACGCATATATATACACGGGCCCATACGACCCTTATTGATAATGATATTAAAACACATTTTAGGGATAATATTAAGAAAAGTGCATTGTGCAATAAAGAAATACTCCAAATAAAGTTTAATTATAATTTTATATCAGTAATTCTTAAGTTATGTCAATAAATATGCAAATGGATTTGAAGTACACTTAGTATAAGATAAATGCATTTCAAATAGATTTTGGTATAGGCTTTTTTAATAAAAAGGTACTCAAATGTATTGTTAGATTTGAGTAACTATTTGTAACACTACTGTGGAGTGTGGAGACCTCAGGAAATTCAGGACTCACTTTCTCAGAGAAGTTTCCTCCCTGCCCCTGCTGCCTCCTCATCAGGTCCTCGGAGTGGGCACGGAGCTCCTCCTCTCTCCTCCGTCGCTCCTCCTCCTGACGCAGCTCCATCTGTTTCCGTTTCTGCACCTCCTGGCTATGAGCCTCCTCCATTCTCCTCAACTCTTCCTGTCTGCGCAAGAGATCTGAAGCACAGCAGGAGAACGAGACATGACCAACTGCAGTGCGATTGCAGTCCAGCAATGTGCAAACCTACATTCTCAAAACTGACTGAAGGTTGCCTGAACTACTACTAGCCATCTAAATAGGCTGGTTTTAGGTTCACCTGACCATGCTTGGCTTCAAAAACTGCTAGATGAAGAGCAAGGTGTCTCGAGATGTGATTTAACTCAAGATTAAAAACAATGCTCATCATGGGACATACAAAAACAGCACAAGACCTGGCACAATGGCAATGTCTGAATGGGTATTAGTCGATAGGATCACAAGTAGACAAGGAATTCTGATATTGGTATGACTTACTAAGTGTAGAACGTCATGGTACTGTCGCAGAAGTTAACGCTTTTTGTACGTACGCCAAATGCGCATGGTTGTCGTGCTGGAAGCATGTTAGTTTACTTTACATTTTTAAATAAGGATACTTGTCTTACAGAGACGCTTCGATTCACTTCAGAAGGCCTTTATTAACCCCCTGGAGTTGTATGGATTTAATTTATAATGGATGGATGCATTTTTCCTTTTGGAATTTTGGGAGACATTATAAACCTTGGAGGACTACGGCTATTTTTAGACATATCGTTGTGTTTGTCTGAACACAATCCCTTTAACCTGTTCCAAAAGATGATTGAAGATGAAAAACATTTTTTAAGGTGATGATACAAAAGTCAACTTTTAGAGTAATGTTGCTGAACAATGTTGTTTGGGTACTTCCACATTGAGAGAGGGCAACAAATTTGGATACTTTAGATCAAAATTTGTTGCTCATTCTCAATGGGAAAGTCCCGAAGCGACATTACTGGGAAACATCGCTCAAAATGTTGCCCAGTGTATCGTCAACTTTAAGCCCAGAACACACCAAGCAGACGGTTGGCCGTCAGGCAGTTTTTCTCAGTGTGTTCTGCACCATTAGCTGACGTTAGTCCTTGTCGGCTTTTTTTTGGCCGATTCGACATGTTGAATCGGTGTTGGGCCGCCGGTGAGAGAGAGAACTCTGATTGGCTGTTCAGTATAGCAATGGAGTCAGTTCACGGGAATTTAAGCAAAAGTTATGAAAGCAAGCAAATAAGTCATGACAGCACAGACAGAAGGTTGTACTAATTTTACTTCCTCTTGCCTGAGCACTCGAATGCACAAATATTTTCATAATAACATGAGCGGAGTAAAGATCAGCATGATTGAGATTCAAAATGGTAAGCAAGCGCTGCTTTGTTTATGGTTCGTAAACATGCTGTCTTAGTTTCGCTTTTTGAATGACAAATATATCTGCTTAAACAGACAGTTATCTTATTTAAACGCAGGTGCAGAATGCACGTGCTAGATGACAGTTGGGTGTCGAGAGTCAGTTTGGTGTCCCAGGGAAACTTTGGACCTAGACCCCGCCGACATGACCCAACCTGCTTTCGCCACTAGTTCGTCAGCTTGGTGTGTTCCCGGCTTTAGACTAACTATCTCCAAAAGATGGAAATCTCTGTGTGCTCACCTTGTCTCATCAGCATGACTTGGTGCTCATGTCGTGCTGCTTCCATTTCAGTCTCCAGCTTCTCTTGAGCCTCTTTGATGTTTCGATCAACCTGTTCAAACTGCTGCTTTTCCATTTCCATTAAGGCCTTCCAGCGCATCGCATACTCATATTCAAATGAACCTGGCTGGGCGAACCGAGGCGGCTGCTCACGCTCCCTAATGGGCATATAGAGAGACATGTTAGTTTATTTTTAAAGTCATGTACTAAGCTTGATAATGTACAGTCCACTGGTCATCACACACACACACACACACACAAAATAACAGGGTGAGACCCTTCCGCTTTGTTCTCCTGATTATAGATTATATGACTATAATCACACCCATTTGAGAAATTAACTTAGTTTTTTAATTAAGAATTTGGAATTAAGAGGTAGCACTCACAATTTTTAGCAATTAAATTACTTTAAAGCATATCTAGAAAAATATTTTCCATTACTGAATAACACTTCTCTAAATATTTTCAAGTCTTCCATTCGCATAGGAAACATTGATAACAGTCTCGTGATACATTAACATTTCCAAATACAATGCATATGAGAACTAGAACAAACTCACTTGTGATATAGTGGATTTTTATTAATAAGCCTCTCAGGAAGTCCCTCATCCTCATCAAGCTGCTCCATCGGCTCAACAGTAACAGGCCGGGGGAATCTGAGTTTGGGAAATGAAGTCAAAGTTAAGTAAAAAAAACTACAATTTACAAAGAGAGCATTAATAATGAGTACAGCAGAAATGCAGACTCACGCAGTGAGAAGAAATGCCCCATCTCCACAACGGTCCAGAGCTTTTCTGGCAGACGGTTTGTTGGCAAACTCCACAATGCCCTTCCCAGTTGGCCTCCCACGGTCATCAACAATGACAATGGCCCGTTCGATTGGACCGAACATGGAGAAGGCCTCCTCCAGGAGCTCATTGGACACAAACTGAGGCAGGTTCTTAACCGTCAGTGCAGCGCCATGTGTGGCAAAACGCACACGGATCTGGCGGCCACGGAAGACGGTGTCGTCCAGTTCTGCTTTTGCTATGTCTGCAAGCGTCTTCGTTTCCTAATGAGGAGCAAGCAGCAAGTCAGGGGTAAATGTTGCATTGTTTTGTTGCTGTCTGAGAACAGATACATTACTGAAACAAGGAAAATGCATGATCTTAATATATATACATTATTACAATAATATTAAATAAAAGAACCCATATACAAATTACAAACAAGACAAATACAAAAGAACAAAGATACAAATCAAGCTTTTTTTCAAATTCAAGTTTATTTATGTAATCAAATGTAAGAAAACTCTACATAGCCTGTACAATTTAAATATAATCTGAAGTAACAAATAATATTCAGTCAAGACAAGCGACCGATTTTCTTTGTCTTTTGTTGTTTGATTAACAACAACACAGACGGAAGCAGGTTTATCAGGCTGCTGACACAATAAGACCTTATGCATAGATCTAATATACTGACAGATACCAGGTTAACCGAGCTGTTTGTTTTCTATATGATGGGTATTTTAACATGCATATTTATTTCAATTTAAATGTATGCGTATTTGACCATTCAAGCGCAACAAGCCACGAAAGAACTGGATTTCATGCAGAGAGAGGCATCTTTCTGCACTTTACTACTCTGTTTTAAATTGTCAATATCTAAGTAGTAGTGTGTTACACGAATGTATTTACATATCTAAATATGTTTGAAGTAGCAAAAGACACTTCGCCCTGAGTTATATCGTCATACCGTCCCCAAACTTCTGACTTTTTTTCCCCACAAAGTGACGTCTTGTCAAACTCACCAGCCTGATGAAGCCAAAGCCTCTGTCCTTGTTGATAAAGATCTCAGAAGGTTTGCCATACTTAGAAAAGAGCTTCTCCACATCTTCCTCCGTGGTTCCAGTGGGCAGGTTTCCCACAAAAAGCCGGCTCCTCTGTGTGTAGGTCTTCTCTCCTGGCTTCCTGAAGTTCTGCAGGTCTATAGTAAAAGCATCATCTGCAGGAGAGAAAGGTCCGTCAGCTGCAGTCACTTCAATATAAACCCAAAGATCTGTGCAAATGATAAAGTTTTGTGGCCTTGTGTAAATACTACTCAGTACAAAACTGTTGCTTACTCGGGCTACTCTGCTCTCCAGCATCAGTGTGTTGTCCATTGCTGTCGGTTCCCGAGGGCTTCCTCGGCTGCTCTTGTTGGGGGTTGGGCTGCTGTCGGGGTGGGCCGTGATTCTGTTGCTCTGATCGTGGTCCTCGGTTTCCTTGCATCTAGTAAAGCACAAAAATCATCAATACAAACTTTTAAAGAAGATGATTTCCAAAAACCAGAGCATAATACTCAGCCAAAAGTGTAAACAAAGCAATGATGGATGTTGCTCTGTTGGTGTAAGAGGATTCACTGATATTGCAATATCTTTTAATTACACATTCAGTGAAGTGCTTAATGGCAATTCTATGTTGGGCATTCAATGTGCACACAAAGAGGAGATAATGAAAATCAACAAATAGAAAACAATCACATCATTTAAACAACAAATCACAACAGAGCTTGAAAAATTCTGTAACATTGGTCATGTTATTTCAATTAAACATCTCTTCATTAATGTATATTTAATGGCTAATGTCTAAATAACTATTCTTTAGAGGAACATTTTAATTGAGAGGGTGATTTCACTGTTTGTGGGTACATTTGTGTCTTTGTTTTCAATTATTGTTTGATTCTTCGCTAATATCGGCTTCCTTCATCAAAGGAGATCGAATTACTTTCATTAATGAGTTTAAGTTACTGCTGCACGTATACATTATAATAATTGTCAGTTATCTTCATTAATGAGCGTTTATGGCTTTGCAAAGCGAAGCCTGAGCCGGACAGACTCTCAACGCAACGGACAGCTCGAGCTCATCTCCAGCTCATGTGTAAGAACACATTCATTCAGGAATAAAAGCACGTAAAGTATGTAAAGAACATAAGAGAAATATATCCGTCTAAATACCTTTAATAAGAGTTTTTAATCCGCTTCAGTAACACACGCAGCGTTGATCACAAAGAGAACAAGGGCCGAACGCCGTACACCTCAACGTGCTGCCTGCTCTAACCACTCATTGGCTGGCGCTGGGTTTTCCGGCGTTCGCTTTGCCGCTTTCGATTGGTCGATTTTACGTCAAGAAAATGACGTTTACATAATACAACCGTTTCATTGGTTGTCCTCGTTTTTAAACCATTAGGCTTGTTCGAGATGCATCTGCTTTGCGCAGACCGATCGGCGTATGACGTAAGAGTACCGCGAGAGCGACTTGAGAGCAATCGACTCCTTATGCTTTTGATTCGCTCTCGCGGTACTTTGATGTTATAAGCCGATCAGTCTGCGCAGCGCCGATGATCTCGAACCTATTTACTGAGGCCAAATTGGTAGGAAATTACAGGGGGGAAAAAAACAAGTTAGTGAGCGGCGTGGATTGAGAAAGGATTGAAAGCTGCTGGCGCCGACCAGTGTTGAGGAAGCGCAATCTACAAAACCCAATATCGGTTTCAGTTAAAATATTTGTGAACAGATAAACACATTTTATATTCAATAAGATGATAAGTAAAAAACAAGCAATCTCTCAGATGAAACACAATTTAAAAGCGCAGTCATCCGTCATGATGCAGGTCATTCCTGTCACAGAGCTATAACTTTTAAAAAAAAGTATAAAAATGCCTGTGTTGTCAATTTATGAAGTAATTCTATAGTATGCATGAGTTTCACAAATATGATCTGGTCAAGCACAGGCACCTAAACTCTATTAATTATAATTTTATTATTTACAACTTTACAAGAGCATTAAAAGTAAGGAATTACCAGAGAGGGATTGAAGGATTATTTTATTTTATATTTGTTAACCTTCCTTTGATTTTTATATGTCATTATATACATTTCTGAAGTGTTATCTAATAGAAATTCAAATCAACTGATATCATAAAATATGACTGAGAAAGTAGTGAAGTCTTGTGATTTCCATCAACTAATATCCAATATATTAATATATGATGGGGACATAAAAATGTACTGTATAACAGAAATTACCCACATAAATGTATGTGTCTGAATAAGGCCTGCCTATTTCTACAACCATTAAGTATAGTGAGACAGCAAAAAAGGAAAATAGCAGATACAAAAAAGGTTCTTTAATAAACTACATTCACAGATGACAGACTGGAAAGATGTAAGTTCGTATGACACTGACAGATTGTCATGTCAGGAAACATCATAAACATGTTCAGCACATATTGAAAATACACCTAGAAAAACAAATTACTATCAATATAAAATAATTTTAACATTGGCCAGATCCATTCTCCAGTCCCTCAGTCTGACAAAATATCAATTATTTAATCAGATTTGTCAGTTTATGCCCATGCAATAAGGCTATATCCACCCCATTCTACACTCGGATGAGTCCAATTTGATCTGATAATTTTATTTAACTTTGACTCTTTTTGCTCCTGTCTTATAGTCCTCCAGCGTGAGTTTATAGCCCCAGTGCTGCAGAGTCTGCCTGACCACCGGCGAAACACCAGGGTTGTCATAAGCGCAACCAGACCGGACCACTTTTGTGATGAGATTCTGCCTCCACCGACCTTTGACTCCAGCACATTTGGCCCAGCGACTGATCTGGCGTGCATCATCCTTCGTTCGTCTGCCCTGGTAAAACCTGCCGGGAAGACAGAACATGAATGTGTGTAAAAGATAAAAATAAAATAAAAAAAATTGACTCTTCAGATTTAATATATTCCTATGCACAGCACAGGTGAGGTAAACTGCTCGGGTAAAGAAAATATTTTATGACAACTATTAGCTTTTAGTGCTGTTTTCTTCTAAAAGTGGTCGCCCCTTCAATGGTCACAACATGCATGTATTTGGATTAAAATTTTAAATTGCTTTCTATTCTAATTCATAAGTTTATTCCTGTGATGGTTATTCCAAAGCTGAATTTTCAGCATCATTGCTCCAGTTTTCAGTGTCACATGAAATCATCAGAAATCATTCTAATATGCTGATTGGATAGTTAAGAAGAAACTTTTCAGTAATTATCAGTGTTCATCAGTGAAAGCTTAATATTTTTGTGGAAACTCTGAAATTTTATTCAGGAATCTTTGATTAATAAAAAGTTCAAATGATCAAATGAATTCATTTTAAATTGTTTTTTGGCAATGTAATTTTGCAACTTTACTGTCACTTTCAATCAATTTATAGGGTTAGTTAACCCAAAAATGAAAATTCTGTTATTGATTACTCATTAATCACTCTTTGATTACCCTCAGATTGTTCCATACCCATAAGACCTTCATTAACCAAGTCTTTAGTACCTATTTGGACCTTGAAAGTGGTGGTTAAATTGCTGTCTGTAGTAGAGTCAGATACCTCTCGGATTCATCAAAAATATCTTAATTTTTGTTCCGAAGATGATGGAAGGTCTTACAGGTGTGTAACGACATGAGGGCGAGTAATTAATGACAGAATTTTCATTTTTGGGTGAACTAACCCTTTAATGTGCCCTTGCTGAATAAAATTATTAATTTCTGTTCTAAAACAATTCTGACCCCAAATTTTTGTACAGTAGTATAAAGTGAGCTGTAGCAGATCTTGCCTGCAGTACCACTGGAACCAGCCGTATGGATCCTGGGGCACGATCCAGCCACTGCTTTCCCACATCTCTAGACTGCCTCCACATTTTACTTTATAGGTGTTCACGTTTTCCCTGTATGTGGAAGAAGCCACCTGAAATAAACTCAGATAATTTAAAAAACACCCGAACATTGATAAAAGAACTTAAATACTCACAACAGTGTAAAACCTACTTAGATATCCACAAAAGTTTAAATTATATCTCAAATACAGTGCATCCGGAAAGTATTCGTGGCGCTTTATTTTTTCTACATTTTGTTATGTTACAGCCTTATTCCAAAAGGGATTGAATTATTTTCCTCAAATTCTACAAACAACTCACCATAATGGCAATGTGAAAGAAGTTTGTTTGAAATCTCTGCAAATTTATTAAAAATATTTTTTTTAAAAACCAACAAAAAAAATGCATGTACATATTAGTATTCACAGCCTTTGCTCAATACTTTGTTGAAGCACTTTTGGCACCAATTGGCTGTGTTCTTAGGGTCGTTGTCCTGTTGGAAGTTGATCCTTCGCCCCAGTCTGAGGTTCAGAGCGGTCTGGAGCAGATTTTCATCAAGGATGACTCTGTACATTGCGGCATTCATCTTTCCCTCAATCCCGACTAGTCTCCCAGTTCCTGCCGCTGAAAAACATCCCCACAGCATGATGTTGCCAACACCATGCTTCACTGTAGGGATGTTTTTTGTCAGGTGATGAGCAGTGCCTGGTTTCCTCCAGACATGATGCTTGCTATTCAGAACACAGAGTTCAATCTTTGTTTCATCAGACCAGAAAATTTAGTTTTTCATGGTCTGAGAGTCCTCCAGGCAGGCTGTCATGTGCCTTTTACTGAGGAGTGGCTTCTTTCTGGCCACTCTACCATACAGGCCTGATTGGTGGAGTGCTGCAGAGATGGTTGTTCTTCTGGATGTTTCTCATCTCTCCACTGTGAAACACTGGAGCTCTGTCAGAGTGACTGTCAGGTTCTTGGTCACCTCCCTGACTGAGGCTCTTCTTCCCCGATTGCTCAGTTTGGCCCGCTCTAGGAAGAGTCCTTGGTGGTTCCAAACTTCCTCCATTTACGGATGATGGAGGCCATTGTTCTTTTCAGGGCCTTCGATGCTGCAGAAATTTTTATGTACCCTTCTCCATATCTGTGTGTTGATACAATCCTGTCTCGGAGGTCTATAGACAATTCCTTGGACTTCATGGGTTGGTTTGTGCTCTGACATGCAGTGTGAACTTTGGGACCTTACATAGACAGGTGTGTGCCTTTCCAAATCATGTCCAATCAACTGAATTTACCCCAGGTGGACTCCAATCAAGTAGTAGAAACATCTCAAGGATGATCAGTGGAAACAGGATGTACATGAGCTCAATTTTGAGTGTCATGGCAAAGTGTGAATACTTTGTGATTTTTTCAGGGTGTTTTTTTTAATTCGCAAAGATTCTTCTTTCACGTTGTCATTATGGGGTATTGTTTATAGAATTTTGAGGAAAATTATGAATTTTAATAACTTTTGGAATAAAGCTGTAACATAACAAAATGTGGAAGCGCTGTGAATACTTTCCGGATGCACTGTACATGCATACAAAAGCTGCTTCAAGTTGGAGCTGAATATGCGGTTTCTGAAAACCATGAATGGTGTTTGCTAGCTTGTAACAATCTAGCTGTTGTCAAATACAGTATGTGGTAATCTAACTCTTATCAAATATTCATTCATTTTTATCAAGTGCAAGCAAGGTCTTGTGGCTAAATAAAATTTCATGGTTTTCCCTTTTCTGTGAGAATCTCTTGTCACGCGCTCATAGCCCTGAGCTTCAAACTAGGGGATAAAAACTCTCAAATGACCAGTTAATCTGCTGACATTAAATACTGCATAAAACAACATAAGATAAGTTCCAACAAAAGACAGTACATCAGTAAAATTACATTAATGATAGTTATAAATAGAAGTACTAATACACAACAGTTCATGAACTGAGCTCAAAGGGCTCATAAAACATACACACAAAGGGAGTACATTCAGCTTATCTGCTACAGATACTCATAATAAAATGGTTGTTAATTTTGTCAAAAGCGTTTACTATTAAAATGTAATTGTACAGAATAACACCTGTTTAGAGATGTTTAGTCTCTCCAACCAGTCTTCGGGAAGCTCCTGCCAAACATCTTTGTAGTGTTGCTCTGTTAAAAGAAAAAAATACATCAACATTTACAGTTAAATGCATAACAAATGCTATACATTTAAATACATGAACAACTTTGTTGCCTCCCAAAGGACATGTGGAGTGGCTTTGCTCTCAGAAATGAACAATGAAGTACACCATCTATTTCTACATGATTGGACCTTTTAACTAATCCAAGTGAAAATAGATTTCTTAAAATTGGTCAAAAATGTATTGGAGTTGTAAATGATACATTTCTGTAATTGTTTGCCCCCATTCCAAGTCAGTACTTAGGCTATGTTCACATTGTCAGTCCAGATCTGGAATCTGATCTAAATTATTGACTGTGGTGTTTTACGGAATATCTGCATAGATTTCTATAGCAGTGAAATTGTGTTTGAAGCCATTCGCCAAAAATAACGACAACAGCAATGTGGAGGGGTTTGTAATAGATGTTGTCGATTAGGAGGCTGGTATGCAAAGCTTTATTCCGTGATGTCCTCTCATTCATCCAAAAACTATCCCATGATTTGACTCTGTATGACAATATGACTATCTTCTTTCAGATGAACACAATCTGAGATACATTTTAAAATATCCTTGCTCCTCCAAGTGTTATAATAGAAGTGGAGGTAGGGTCAGATATTGAAGCCCCCCCCAAACTGTACATTCTGTCCCCCCCACCCCCACCCCTAAACTTAACCCTCAATGAAAACATTCTGCATTTTTACATTTTTAATAAAACATTGTTTAGTATGTTTTTAAAGCTGTTTGAAAAGTGGGGTCATATTTCATGTTGAATTTGTAATACCAGTGTCATACCCATGTCATTATACACATTTGTGTGCTGATATGACACAAAAACGCGCACACACACACACACACACACACACACATATTGTCAGAATTTAAATTTTTTGGTGAACTATTACTTTAAGCTCAGTCAGGTTGCAGAGACATAATGAGTCATTTTAAGCTATTTAAGCTATTTTTAAGTCTACCAATAATTGCTCAACCTAAATCAAGACTTATTTTTAATCTATTTTTGTGTAACTTTATGACTGAGTAAAAAAAAAAATCTACCAAGTCACATTATGTTTTCCTCCAAACTTTGCCTGTAGTTTGCTGCATTTATTTTATCGTCTACCTTTAAGGTTGCCTGCTGCAGAGAAGTGTGTTGTGTTTCACAGTAAAACAATCTTTAAAAAGTAAAATGGTATAATTATGTTTAAGAGGCACTGTACATGTTTTAAAATTCAATTAAACAAACTTAAATCATTATGAGACATACTTGTGATACTGGAGTAGATGGGCCTGAAATAGGTACCCCCAAAACTGCCTGCCTGTAAAACCTCTTTGGGAGTCATGTTAGGTGTGAACTCTGGGTGGTCTACAACAACAGAGAAATGAAAAGATAGTGAAAAATTAGTGAGTAAATGAATGAATGAGCAAATAAATGACAAAACTATACAACAAAATATTCTTAACTTCACCTTTAAAGACAAGTTGTCCTTTCTCATTCCTCTTTATTTCAGAGGCATTTTTGCCATCATCTGAGTCGTTCTTCTTATAATCCTTATTTTTTTTCTCTTTGTCCTTGTCTTTGCCAGACAGCTTTACTTTAGATTTCCTAGAGTCAGCTTTACCATCGAGAGCTGAAGATCAGAGAAAAACACATTACAAAACACAGTCTCTGTTGCTGACCTAAAAAGCCTTAATCTCTGAAATATATGCAAATTACAAGAAAGAAAAATACAAAAAATAGTTGAGTGAACCACACATCTGCAGTCAAGAACATACCATATTCAATATTCAATACCCATACAATGTAAAGTACACTACATAGTGATTAAAACAATAAGGTATATTTTCAAAATAGAATTTATTCAGAATTTATTTTTGAATAGTTTTTTGATGATAAAACAATCAAATGATTGTTGGTTGTTAAGACTTTGTTTTATTAAATAAACTCTTTAAAAAAAGAAACATCTCTTTTTCAGGATACTTTAGGCTATTTTAAAGATAATTTTGTTAAATCAAAATAAGCTTTACAGATCTTTATTGGAAAGTGTTTAAATAATGTTTTTCATGCTTGTTGAATGAAACCATTTTTTGTACATGCCCCTGTAGAACAGTCACTAACAGTTTACAGGCGGAAGAAAATGAATGTCACAGTTGCAATAACTTTGGACATTAAAGAGACCTTTCTACTGACTCTGAAAAACTGCAGGAGAAAGATGGCCAAGGTCCCTAATCACTTGCGTGAATAAACAACAGTCTTGCTGCAGGGAGGATTGCGTGAGCGGGGTAGCATCTCACAGCATGAGCTGGCCAATCTTTCTCATGAAGATGATGAGACTACAGCTGTTGGCCACACCACATACTGACTGCTACTTATTGATTGATACTGACCCCCATTTCTGTTCATCATGTCTGCTGAAACGTGTTGCTTTTATGTCTCAGTTGTTGAATCTTTTTATGTTCATACAAATATTTACACATAATAAGACATTTGCTGGGGGGGGGGGGGGCAGTTGAAAGTGGAAGGACGTTTCTTTTTGATTTTTTTTTTTTTTTTGCTGAGTATATGTTAATAAAGCTACAAAATTACAACAATAAAAGACCCTTTTTGTGAGGCAAATGTGTTTCATTAACCTGGAAGATGAGAAAAAAACATATACGTTCATAAACGTATACTAGTTTAACTAGTTTTACTAGTTTTAGATAGATAGATAAATAGATAGATGTGGTCAAATGATAGATAGATAGATAGATAGATAGATAGATAGATAGATAGATAGATAGATAGATAGATAGATAGATAGATAGATAGATAGATAGATGTGGTCAAATGATAGATAGATAGATAGATAGATAGATAGATAGATAGATAGATAGATAGATAGATAGATAGATAGATAGATAGATAGATAGATAGATAGATAGATAGATAGATAGATAGATAGATAGATAGATAGATGTGGTCAAATGATAGATAGATAGATAGATAGATAGATAGATAGATAGATAGATAGATAGATAGATAGATAGATAGATAGATACCGCGTGATTTCTGAACTGCGCTGCTTTGTCCCTCGTTTTTGTCATTTATTTCCCGTCTCTTCTTCACAGGCGTCTTTGAATCATCCGGACCTGCTTTTCTTTTCATCTTCTTACTGTCTCTTTCATCCTCGTCACCCATGTTTAAATGCCTTTCGTGTCTGAAGTAGACTGTTTTAATCAGAAATGGATTCTATAGACACAAGGCCACTTTGCTTAGAAAATGAGCCAGGGCTTAACTAATAAACACAGCTCTACTACATAAACAGTTCGCTGACAGCACCCGATTCCGCGTTTATGCAACACAGTGTAGTGCGCATGCTCACACAGGACAGGCTCGACTGCCTGCATAATACAAAGGCAACATACCTATGCGAAGCAAGTAAATGCATATATTTCTTAATTGGTTTAAACAATAATTAGTTGAATCTTAGGTCATCTTTCAGTTGGAGTAGACACTATCTGTTTACACTCTTAAGAAAAATGGTTGAATTCAAACCGTACCGAATTATGGTTCTTTGGCTCGTAACAATAGTTATTTTCATTACAGTTTTTCTCAATCGCTGTGCCACATTTTTCAAAACAGCCTTAACATTCTCTAAACTGTAAGTGCAATAGTCACAACTGTTCGCTGGGACACCAAAACTCTATTGCGTGTCAGCAAAATGTAATAACTCACCAAAAACATGCTTCATTCATGCTTCAAAATATTATTGTGTCAGTAAATTGGCCAATGTCACCAAAATAATCTTTGTGATAATATAAGCCACATTTGACAAAATATTTAGATGTTTTTTTCACTAATATTTATATAGAAACTGAAAATATAAAAAGTTTGTATACTTTTTTGATTTATTATTATTATTATATATATATATATGTTTTTTAATTAATAATTATAATTTTTTTTTTACTCGGTCTGCTTGGTCTATGTCTTGTTGCCTGTTTTTGAGTTTTACATAAAACAACAACAACAACAAAACATGTGTCATTTAGGTGCTTTTATTTATTTTGCAAACTACAGCAAAAATGTCAGTGTTAAACAACAGTAATTAGTTGAATACATTTATAAATAATAATTAACATTGAATGTGATATAGATGAATACCAAGTTCCAGTGAATATCTTCACAGTCCTTTTATGTTTTAGTTACAGTGTGTCACTGATATGTATGCTGTTTTGTCTATACATTCAGAAACTAATTAAAAGTCCTAGTTTCCAAAGGTCAATTTCACAGTGTCAACTACACTGTTTCAGGACATTCTGATGTTGTATTCCAAAATAAGAGCTCCCCAAACTCATAAATACGCTGTTTTGTCTATGAATTCTGAAAATCCTAAAAATAAAAATCCTAGTTTACACAGACTAGTTTTCACCTCAGATGGAGAGTACACCTTCGCACAGTGTCAACTACAGTGTTTCAGGACATTCTGATGTTGCATTCCAAAATAAGAGCCCCCCAAAATTAATGTTTCTGTTGTTTTGTCTATACATACAGGAAATCATAAAAAGAAAAGTCCCTGTTTCCACAGACCAATTTTACCTGGGATGGAGAGTACACCTCCTAATAGTGTCAACTACACTTTTCAGGACATTCTGATGTTGTATTCCAAAATAAGAGCCCCCCCAAAATTCTTATATATGCTGTTTTGTCTATATATTTAGAAACCTATTAAAAAAAGTCCTATATCCACAGACCAATTTCGCATCAGAATGACCAATTTCACATCAGAATGTCCTGAAACTGTGTAAGTGTAGTTGACACTGTGAGAAGGTGTACTCGTCATCTGAGGTGAAATTGGTCTGTGGAAGCTGGGACTTTATTCTTTTCTGAATGTATAGACAAAACAGCAAATGTAAGAGCTTTTAGGGGCTCTTATTTTGTAATTCCATAACAGACCATCCTGAAACAGCGTAGTTGACACTGTACAAAGCTGTACTCTCAATATGAGGTGGAATTGGTCTGTGTAAACTAGGACTTTTCTTAGCTTCTGAATGTATGGTCAAAACAGCGCATATATGAGTGATGAAAGGATTTTATTTTGGAATCCAGCAGCAAACAGTGTAAGACTGTGAGGTGTACCATCATTTGTAGGTGAAATTGACATTTGAAATATTTATTTATATTTATTTAATTAGGCCTTTTTTTTCTTTTCATTTACTCAGGCAGACTTTTATTTTGGAATTCGGCATCATACACTGACAGGCTGTGAGGTGTACTATCATTTAGAGGAGAATTTGTACTATGAAATATTTATTTTGTTACTTTAATTTTTTCTGGCACTCTGACTAAGCAAATAAATGTGAAATCGCTTTCAGTGGAAGTTCATTTGTTTTCAGATCAGTTCTCTGACGGTCTTACCGTAACAGCCAATGTATGAGCGAATTAAGAAATATAGTGGCAGTTAGAATGACCGTGCATATCCCGGTGGCAGTGAATGACTTGCCCGTTTAGGGCTGCTGTAGAAAAATGCCAAATAATGGCGACTTGACAAGGACGGGGGACCCGCGGTGTATGAGATAAAATTTTTAATTTTATTTTTATGTGATACAGTCCTGAATAAGCTATTTCACATAACAGATGTTTACATATACTCCACAAGACAAAATGACTGAATTTATATAAATTTCCCACTTCAAAAATATACATATTGCATCTTTACTGTCCTGACGTTACTGGATGATCCACGACTGTTTTCATGTTTTTTGATAGTCGTTTGTGTAATTGTAAAAAAGGTAATTCTGACTTTTTATATCACAATTCGACTATTTCCCTCACAATTGCGAGTTTGCATCTCACAATTCCGACTTTTTTTTCTCAGAAACCCAAGATTTAAATTTACATTTGATAAAATCAGAATTGGGTGATAAAAACTTGTTTTTGGATGCAGCAATGCTGACTTTTAAAGTATTCTAAAGTATTTAGATTAAGTTATAAAACTTTGGTAATCTAGTGAAATACATTACAAATTACTTTTTAAAAAAATGTATTTTGTAATCTGTGGTGAAATACATTTTAAAAGTAACCTACCCAGCCCTGGAAATGTCTTTTTCTAAGGTAATAAAAACATAATGGTCCATTATAGGTCTTTATGCGCCACTGAAAAACATAGTTATATATATATATTATATTGCATTTCTGTCAATAGATCCTCCCATTTTTTTTCTGACTGGGTATGTTTATGCATAAAGTAATAATTAAAACAAAATCTAACAATAGGGATCATAAATTCAATATCGCTATTACTTTGTGGAAAAGGGAAAATGAGTATCATTAACTGAACAGACTAACATTAAACTAAAAAGAGAAAAAGACATGATTGGTGGGAAATCAGTTTTTAAAGTTAAAAGTTATAGACATTTTGAGAAAGAAATCATTATGTATCTATATAGATGTTTTTCTTCTTGTTTCCTTGTTTAAACTGACTTTGTGTACCTTGTTCATTCCAAGAGACTTCTACAAAACAATTTCTACAGCGTAGGCAGTGGATGCATCTCACACTTGGAAACTTGGCAGTATTTCTGATGTTGGCCTTTTGTGGTCTTTTCACTTTGTTTCTGAGAGCTTAAAGTTCCATAGCTTTTGGTACGTTTTATCAAATCTCTGTTGGTGGATAACAACTCATTCCAGCTTTTCTTTAAACGTACGTAGGTGTCACCCCTTTGGTGCTACTCACCCCGCTCCGAATGGGATTCGAACCAGGGTTTTCCAGCAGGGAAGTATGCTAACAAGGATGGAGCCTCTAGTGTGCCTTTATAGGTTTGGTGAGGTTTGAGGGGGTGAGTGTAACTGAATGTGGGCTGGTAAAAAGCAGTGCAGGCAAACCTCACTCCCATCTAGGTCATAGCACCAACCCCTCCGGTTCTACTTGCACCACTCTGAGCGCGATTCGAACCAGCGTTTCGATCATGGGAGGTGGGCGTGTACAAAGTCTGCAACCTCTAACATCAGATACTGGTGCACCTCTTGAGTAAGGGTGCTTGATTCCAGGTTTCATGGGGTCGACTCTGAATCTGGTTTGACTCACAAATGAAGAACTTTATAGCAAAATTCAGAGTTTATTCAAAGAAAACTGTTTGACACATTTGCAGAATGAGGAATGACAGGGTGACTAAAATGCTGGTTCAACAGAACCCGGAAACTCCATTGAGAATTAACTGATGACATTGTACAATGGCGTGGAACATCCCTTCAGTGAAGGCTCTTTGCACTAGACAGAAATTTATGGCATAGAATTGTAAACAAGACACCAGACAAATACAGGCATGAGCCCATAGTTGTTGATGACTGTCTTCTGCTTCACTGCCTTTTTTGCATTATGGAATAATTGCATAACTTTATTTTCCCAGAAAGCACTGTAAGTGGAAGAATATAGCCTCTCTCAACTGTTACCCATAAAGATCAAACTTTTTTTTAACTCACCATATTGTACACCAACATCATTGTTGCCCCATGTGAATGTACATATATGCATGTGATTGAATGTGGGGGATTATTTTTAGCTCCAGACTGTTTACTGTTCAGCTGCCCCAGCTCTCATGTTAGGATACCACTGTTTATTTGTGGCCTGCCCTTGTTGGACGACATGACTGTTACAGTCTCATGTTCATAGCTAAACATCTGTAAATTTGTTCTAAATCAACACATATCAATGAGCCTATATTAAAATGCTGCCACAGCAAGTGTATAAATGTGTGTGGGCGGCTGGTTGCTGAGATTCAGGGTTAATTACCCTACTTGTGAAGCAGATTATCTTAGATCATCATTGGAAAAAAATGGTTTAAACGTCACACATTGCAATATCATTTCTCAACATTAAGATGTATATCTATGGGTAGTTGTGGCCTAGTGGTGAGGGAGTTGGGCTTGTAATCTGAAGGTTGCTGGTTCAATTCCCACGCCGACAGGAATTGAAAGTGAGGATTGTGAATGAACAGCACTCTCTCCACCTTCGATAGTCCCCTAATTGCTCCCCTTGTAAGTTGCTTTGGATAAAAAGCATCTGCTAAATGATGAAAAATGAAAAAAAAAAAATAAATCTGAGCAAAATGGCTTCTGGAAAGGCAGGAAATGATTTTGTCCATCTGTAATTGATTGAATGGTTGGTTGCGATCTCATTTAAGTGACAATTGGCATGTGAGGGAGCGTGAATTAAGAAAAAATAATGATATAAATAATTTATAATAAAGACTGCAATATTCCCTCTTTTGAAAAAAAAAAAAAAACAGCGTATGCTGGTTAGGTATGTTTTGAAGCACAGAAGCCGGTTTGAGCTGGTTTATGCTGGTCCTTATCTGATCATCATCTGGTTTAAGAAGGTCAAGTGCTGGTCTGGACCAGTTTAGGACCAGCATAAACCATCTCAAACCAGGTCCTGACCAGCTTCCATGATTCAAAACATACCTAACCAGCATATGCTGTTTTTTTTACAAACAAGGAATTTCTCAATTTTGACTATGGTGACTTTAAACAGCTGTTTCTTTAAAAAATCTGCACTCTCATTATTTTGCCCAATGATCTCAGCAATTAAGTAACAATGCGAAATTAAAGAAGTTAATTTAATTTCAACTCTGGCATTTGGCGTCGCGATCCAAATTTTCTGTTTTTAGAACAACCTTTTTTTAAGCGTTTTATTTTTACTTGTAAAAAGCCAACATATAAAGTAGTTGAGGCAGTACATTTCCATGTATGATAGATAGCCACATCCTAACTTAAAGCGCTTGAACTGCATACTTTGCTATGGCTACCTCTTCATAACAACGCCACTTTAGTTCGCTTCGATAGCGTTTAGCCCCAGGTGGAAATACGCGCTGACCAATTGTAATCTAACTTTTCTGGTTACCTTAACATTGTAAAATATATGATATGTGCATTTAATATGCATCATTGTAATATTACGTAATTATGCATATTAAAATCCTATATAAACCTCCACACTCTGTACCTATCAAGGGTTCGCAGTGGTGGTAGTCCAGATTTACTTCACAATTCGTTGCACTAATCGCTGCTCAGATTGGCGGTGAACAGCTGACCGCGCGCTGGAGACAGAGAGGCTCCGGGCGCCGGGGATGCGACGCAGACCGCCGCTGATGTCTGTGATGTGATGTGTGTGGCGTCTGAGCAACAGCCCGGAGTGTGTGTCACTGTGATCCGAGGTGACAATCCAGATAACTGCATGGGGCTGACAATGCACCGACGACCAAAAATACAACTGAATTTAATGGGAGCTACTGGGAAATTCTCAGGGATTCTTTTGTGACATATCGTGCGATGGAAGTTGAAAGCGGCTTTACATGGCATTAGATTCTTAAGTGCTCAGTGACATTTTATAAGTGGAATGGATTGGCTGTATTTTCGGGAACGTGTACGAGAATACCTGTTCTTGCCAACTTTGTTTTTTCCCCTTGAAGAGTGGCTTAAAGGAGAAACTTTAAGGTGGCATTACACCGGTGCCTAAGAATGGCGATGATGAAGGCGAACTTGAGCTGTTTGGATAGTTTATCTCGGGGAAACAACTGCCTCCCCGCCAGGAACACGTCTCCCGGGGTAGCGGCCACCCTCGCCGGCGTGCTTATCTTCACCACCGTGGCTGACATCGTTGGAAATCTACTGGTCATCCTGTCCGTGTACAGGAACAAGAAACTGAGGAATGCAGGTGTGAAGATCTCTGGGGGGAGACACAAACTGTGGTGTCAGGCAAATATCACACATAATTTGTGGAGCTTTTATAAAGAAGAATAGTTTGTTTTAAAATTATTATTTGTTGTTGTGTATAGGATGGATCTAAATATACTTACAGTAAGTTAAAAGCAGGATTCGCTTTTCATGTTGGCTGGAGTTGTTCTCAGCTGATGGTGTTTGGCATGAAACATATCTTTTTCAGTTGATAGTGTTTATTGCACTATTGCAAACAGGCAACACATTAGTCATAGAAGGCACGTTACATCATATTTAACATGATTTTCTCTGTGTGCCCTGGCTGTTTTGATGCACCTTTTCCCCAGACTTACATAAGAGACACCAGCAAAACATGGCTGTCTTTTTTTGTGTTGTGCAACAAAACAAAATATAAGATGTTAAATGACACAATAACTTCACGTTTTTGATATGTAAAGAAGTGTCAGGATAATGTGACCCAAGGTATGATCGCTTCAACAGAAGCAGGTCAGCAAACAACTCATTTTACAGGGCTTCATTTTATACTGCAGGCTGTGTTGAAAAAAAAAAACAATTACTAGATATATGAGACTTTTTGAGGGCTGCGGGAATATAAAGTGCACACGGTTTTACAACCACTCGCACACATAGAGGTGTCCAAAAAGTCTGAGATCTTTTGTGAAAATTCTTTTTTATTATTGCAAATTATATGCTCAGCATTATGCTAACAATTGTAGTGAAAAGTTTAAATGAAATGTGCAATGAATTTGAAAAACCTGATGATCCATGTTAACCGGGGTGATTTGAAAATGTTCCAGAGAGCATCTTGTGCTTCAGTGGTGGAAAATTCTAGCTCCTAGTTCACATGGTCTGTGTCTCAAATTTGATTATTTGACTTAAAATAGTTCAGAACCTCTAATTCCTTCTAATTTTTGCCAATTAGATTTTGTCTCCCAGATTGTCAATGTGTTCTTTCGGACCTCTTTGTACATCTGTTACAGGACCTGTTGCTTGCTACATTATCTGATTTCCTTCTTTCTTTGGATGTAATCTTATACAGGTGAGAGTGAGAGAGCAGAGCTCTGCCTGTGAGGGGTATATATGTCTATTGATTTCACTGCTATAAATTCATAGTTATTTCACATTATTAGGCTGTTGGTATGAGAATGACCATAATCTCAGCTGGGCAGACAGAAACAGACGAGACCTGCGATCCATTCCATCAGAGCTGAAGTGCCACGGTGTGGTGTTTACATGTGCTCTAGAGAATTTATAGCCTAATGATTTGAAAACAGTGGTTAATAATCCATGTTGGGGGTCCACAAAATGGGAGTTATGAGCTGCACATCAATCATGGTGAGAAAAGCGTGCTCCAGTGTTGTTCTCTTTGCATATTCCTGTCATCAGACGGTTCCGATCTCTGCAGCTGCTCCTAGCTGTTTAGGCAGCATGCCGGAATCTGCCTCAGATCATGCGGTGCTTTCCCAGCCTGCCCTGAGCCATGAGCTGCTTTTGCAGATGTGCAATCCTGCATTTTTGCATGAAGAATGGAGAACCAGCATTACTGGATGTCATGAGGGAGATGGACAAACACCAGACACTTAGCTTCAAACACACTTGCACACACTACTCATGATCCGCACATACTGCTCTGAGTCCAGCTCAATGTTCAGGATGTGTCTGTGAGGGTCTTATAGAGAACTTGAATTAGGAATGTTAGGTTCTGGAGAACTCTGTAGCATCAGATTCCTGCGTGACAACGGGAATACAGTAGAAAAGAGGGGCACACAATCGGCTGGTCCAATTTTAGTGCTTTCTCTTTTTTTAATTCTGCTTATGGGCTTTTAATGCCTTTAAGCACAGGACAAGAGAGAGACAGGAAACCATTGGGGACTGAGACAGTGAGATCAGGACATTACACAGGCTCTTGTGTGTTGCGCATTTGCTCTGCTCTCTGCACCACAGCTAAGGCACGATTTTTGTGTTTGCTGATGAAAATGTTGTTGTACATATTGTTAATAGTATTTTATGTTGTTCTTTAGAATGACAATTGTATGAAAATAATGGTTTGGCAGTTATGACCTCATAGTATTGTACTGTATATTTTGTTCAAGGACAAAGTGCCCACAGACTGATAATTTTGTGGCAAATTCATTTTATGTACCAATCTGACAAATGAATGCACTGAGAGAAAAAAAATGCAATTCATTTAACCATAAAATTAATCATGGTAATTGGCACAAATTACCACATAGTATTAAATACATTCTGATCTATGTTTTCTATATCTATAAACTCTATAAATCAGCATTTTCAAAAAAAAAGTCTTAAAACTTTTTTATTTATTTTAAATAGTATTTTTATATTCTAATTCAATAAATACAAGTTTAGTCAAATCCTCAGTAAGAAGGAATATAAGACTTTAAGGACTATGTGTGATATATGAGATATATTACTTAGAATTTTGGCACAAGGCATCTGAAACGCACATTCCTCTCAGCTCATTTCTTCAGCCGTCGGGTTTGGTTATGGAGTTTTGCAGGTTCTGGCAGCCCGAGTTGGATTTAATCAATACTTTCTTACCCCTGTATTCTGGCCCATCTTTAGACTAGAGTGCTGATTGATAGCTTCTTAATGTCCAGCATCAGTTGGCGTTCCTTCACACGGTTCAGGAGATTCTTGCGCAAATTGGATCTGTTAAAGTCAAGCATCCCAACCTGTCTACATTATCTAAACTATAAAATCACTACAAAATCAGTATATTCAGTATTGAATATATATATATATATATATATATATATATATATATATATATAAACCCACTATAAAACCATTATACATAAACGCAAGTACATTGCCAATTGTAACAGGTAAAAATTAATGTTTTTGAAAAACATTTAATGATTAAATATTTATTTAATCAGCAGTATGCAAATAACAATTGTGAAAAATTGTTACAATTTAAAAGAACCATTTTCCATTTTAATACTTTAAAACGTAACTTATTCCTGTGATAGAAAATCTGAATTTTCAGAAGTTATTACTCCAGTCTTCAGTGTCACATGATCCTTCAGAAATTTGGTGCTCGGCTAACCTATTGTTAACATTTCCACAGCTGCAATGATAATGCTGCTTAATTTTTTTTTGCGGAAACTGTGATTTTCAGGATTCTTTGAATAGAAAGCTCCAAAGACATCATTTATTTGCAATAGAAATAATTTGTTACAATGTAAGTATTTACTGTCACATTTGATTAATGCGTCCTTTCTGAATAAAAGCATTAATTTTTTTCAAATAAAAAAATAAATCTTATTGACTGCAAAGTTTGAATGGTACGCACACACGCTACCAGTTTGAGTGGAGGGCATTTAAATGTTCACTGTTTGAAAATATTCACTGTTGCATTACAGCACCTCCATTAGCGGCACCAGGCACACTGCAGTTCGTCCATTACGCCTCACCTGAAATAGCAGCAGTGTTTGGCATTGGCACACACTCAGGGCTGATGATGAACAGATGGCTTTCAGAAAAGAGGCAATGAACTTCTCTCAGTGTAGCAATACACACAAGACAGTGATGGAAGGTTGGCATTGGCGGTGTATCTATTCTGTTCTTTTGAATTCAACCTAACTCTGATTCAAGGTAGCCAACTCTGCTCTTACAGGGCTACCTTCCACAGACTCCACTCCAGCCTCCTCCAGTGCACCTGTTTGTAATTTTTAAGTAATTCTGAACACCTTAATTAGCTGGTTCAGGTGTGCTAATTTGCTATAAACATGATTTATACCTCAATTTGTGCAGCCTGTTGAAGATAACACCTTAGCAACTGAATAGCAACACTATGACAACCACTTAGCATCTGGGCAGCACATTTTGTACTTCTCCAGAAAATAGAAAATAGTTATGATTTTGAGTTTGATATGGACCATAAATTCTGTTAATGACACATTAGTCTACACAACACACACTCAGTCAATGAGAATATGAGGTCTCACTGTACTATTCCCTCACATAAAATGCAGACGCACACACACACACACACACACACCAAACACCAGCGTAATTGAATATGTCTCCAGTTCACACTGAGGCATGGTAATGCTCTTATATGGACATTTCTGAGATCAATGTGTTTGAATTAAGCTGGATGTGCATGTGTGCGGATGGAGAAGTATTGAGATGGGGTGTTACAGTGATTCTGAAAGTCTATAATGGCATTGGTGATGTTTTCTAGCTTGAGCTACAGCCTCAGGCACAACTGTCTGACCTGCTATACTTACTGTCACAGCAGTCTCCCTGCCAGACAAGTTCAGCAGCCAGTAGAATACCTCACTACTACATATTTAACAATAAAAGAGTAAACATGATCAATTGCATATCGCAGTATGAGGATGTTTAGATAGCTGGAGTGGGTTTGATTTGTCTTTTGGCAGAGCTCCCAAAAGGGAGCTTGGCAGTTTTATATGACTGGCTGGCATACACGAATAAGTCAGCATTAAGTACTTATGGAAATCAAAGGGGAAATAGTCCCTCTCTTTCTTTTTCATGCATACGCATAAACACTTATAAACACACTTCTTTCAACTTATTTCCAACTTCCACTACTTACCAACATATATTTGTGCCCCAAACAACCTCATTCCTTTTGGGAAGTATGTTATTCCTAAAATGCAGTGCATTACTCATTTACTCATAATGTAAAGAAACTAAGTACACTGTAAAAAGTGCTACACCCACAAAGTAGTTTTAATTTACTTTAAATAGTTGTAATCTAGTTTATTTTATTTGTTTTACACTAAAAAATATCAAAATACTTCCTCTTTACTTAAAATATATCAGTTTTTCTATAACAATATATTTTAAATAAAACTATTGCAATTTATTTGAGTAGTTATCTGTATGTGGTTGTTGTGTACAAGAAATACTATAAAAGTGAGTTGACACACACAATTTATTTGAGTAGTTATCTGTATGTGGTTGTTGTGTACAAGAAATGTTATAAAAGTGAGTTGACATACACAATTTATTAGAGTAGCTGTCGATGTGGCAGGTGTGTGTTCATCAAACGTAAATATTTTAAAAAAAAATTGTAAGTTGGCATTATCCCTTTTTCACTGGCGGGACTTCCAGGCAGACGCTATATCTTCCTCGGCGCTTCAACTGTTTGTTCGCTGCAGCGGATCTGAATTTCAGACACTGATTAACACGGTAAGTTGAGCAAATTTAGCTGAATGATTGGTGATGTAAAGTCACGCGAAATCGCTAACTCCACAATGGAGCTTAAGTTAGGTTGTCTTGTATAGCTAACTATCCAGCAAACATAGCAAGCTAAGATGGCTGCAGTAGTGTAATGTGGTCTTGTAGGCAACGATCGGCAGACAACGGCGGTTGAGACCGTGTTGTTAATATGAAATTAAATAAGTGCTGTAGTCATGCCTAGGCCTACTATATGTTTTAAGACCAATAATATCACTTTTAATCGTTAGTTAGCGTTAACTTAACTAAAGTTAACATGTTTTTACTAGGACTTTTGCCGTTTAATGTCAAATATTAGTTTAAGTTAACGCTAACTAACGATTAAAAGTGACATTATTAATAAAATTAAAGCCAACGTAGCCTTAAAACACGTTGAATGCATGACTACAGCACTTATTTAATTTCAAATTAACAACACGGTCTCCGGTGCGGGTGCTCGCGTTATCAGCAGCAGATAGCACTGGCTCGCCTGCTAACCTAACATCATCGCCACTGTTTCAACATTTAGGATGGACGTGTTAAAAACGTTAGTCTGTCTGATTTTCGAAATTTGATCCATGTTTTTTAATGTTGCATATAGTCAACGAATGACAGATTTTTGGTTGGAAAAAACCCTAAAACTATTTCTAACCTTTTACTTAAATAAGATACACTTACCACTGATTTTTAACCTTATTCTAACATGTATTTTCCTGGTCTTTAGATACCCAAGCGCTTTTGTTACCTGGGGTCTTCAAGCTTCACATCCAGGTAAGAAAAACTTCAGAATAGATACAATTACAGCTATTCCCAGGGAAGTAAAACATCAGTAAAATTCCAAACAATAGTGTGGGCTCTATACAGTTACATTTCTGAAGACATTTTTATGTACCAACCATCAATAGAAGGCAGATATGATCACCTTTCTGTCTCCTCCTCCCCACAACAAACAGTAAAAATCAACAAGTAGAACACTCATGCTACAGTAGATCATTATAGTTTAGTACCTACACTCTATGGCATTGTCAGGGTAGACTTCTCTCTAGTCACAGTTTCTGTCTAGTATCCACCAATTTTAGCAACAAAAGTACAATTTTGACTTTGTGTCTTATCTGTCTTCTACCTTCTGTTATTTACTGTTTGTCTGACCAAACTCTTGATTCTCTTGTCTCCACCAATAGAGTTGTGATGAAACAGAGGTGCACGCTGAGCATGGCAGTTGCCCCCTGAAAATTTACATTATGGACATTTGGACTTACCTATGCCCTCGACCTCAAGTATCCATCAAAACTGGTGTGTACATTAGAGGTATATCAGAGGCTCTTTGTGGGATTGGACCCCATGCGTCCTAATTTGGAAGTTCTTAAAAATAATAGTAGTTTAAAATATAGAAATACTGTAATCATTTTTGACATTGCAGTTCCAGTGTGATACAATGTGATGTTGTGGCTCACATTTACTTTAATCTAATCATTAGAGATTGGGCAGTTTGGATATTTCTCTTCACTGTTCAGAACAGGTTGAAAATACACTTATACAGTGTTTGTTGTATATTATTGTGTACATGTGTGGCCACATTTCTTGGCTTCTTTGTAGTCAATATTAAAAGTCACACTGGTTGACATTGAATAAATGTTGTTGTCTTCAATCTATCTTCCCATCTCTTTCTTCTTCAATTGAATTTGTAATTGTTATTGACAGTCTGTTTATGTAAAGTTAATCACTGTAGTGCTTAGAAGATAGACATTTAGATTTCTTTTGAGGTTATAGCTAATTAAAATGTTTAATCACATATGATTTGGTTAATTTTACTATAAAAATAATGTTCATAAAATCTAATTAAAATGAGTACAAGTTACTTGTAGCAACTCATAAATAAGTTACCTGAACCAAGAAAAGTAGGTTTATCTAACTGAGTAATTCTAGTATTATTAGTTAACTCAACTTGATTTTGTTGCGTTTGTATTAAGTAATGTTACAGTGTTTATTATACTTAAAAAAGGCTGCAAGTTGACTCAACTTAAAACATCCAATGCAGCCACTTGCCTCACTTTTTATAAGTTAGATCTATGTATGACTTTTTACAGTGTACATACAGTGTTGCATTTCGGAAAGTAACACTCTTTTACATTACTTTTTTCTGATTTTGTAAATTTTAAATGAATATAATTGTAAATATAAACAGTTTTAAGTAAACAATAGGGTACGATAGAGGCTGTGCTCTATCTGGTGAAGGGCGTTGTCAGGCACGAGTTATTCACGATACAGCACTAGCCTCGCGTATCGTATTGCTTTTGTAAAACAGTTACCACACAATATAAATATTAAAACCAAAAATATGTATCTATGCCACTTTCATGAAGTAAAATCAGTAAATGCCTTCTTTCCGCCGGAAAAAATAGTCCCTGACCGTGAACGTCTTTATGAGTGTGTCTTACTATTGGTGTCAGTCAGTAGCAAATACTTTTACATTTAAAAGACTGAATTGTTGTGAACACGGAACAAGACGCAACTGGCATGCTTTGACTAGAGTTGTCAGTCACGGGAAAACTGTGAAAAAACGCGGGACAAGATATTCAAGATACATGTATACATACATTTAAACAGATTTTTTTATTACGAACATAGGACTGACCTGAAGGAAAATGCTAAATCTGAATGGAGGTAATAAACTCGCTCACTCAATCTCTTTCTCACGATACTTGCATAAAACAGTAAGCTTCAATGAACAAAATCAATTGAGGACAAACAGTGTACTTTGCTGTTTGGTGGTTGCTAAGGGTGTTATGTAGTGATACACTGAGCCGTTGGGTGAAGCCTATTGACCAATCAGAATCTAGGACAGGAACTAACCATTTTATAAAAAATTATACTTGTTATTTTAAATTAGATATGAGAATTCAAGCAGGTAACTTGTATGGCATTATCCTTTACTTATTCTCAGTATCTCTCTCATCTCTTTCTCTCTCAGTTCTTCCACTCAGTTATTTTTATGATACTGGGATGTTGGGGGGAAATATGTTTCTGTGTGTTTACAGATACTGCATATGTACCTAGGTGCCGTGTGCATGGAGGTATCTCACCACCGGTATCTCATGAGCTTTAATTTAACAGACGATGGTAGATTTTAATGTTCCACACATGATCCAGGGCATCTGAATGAGAGATAAAGATGAGGTGTGCAGAGTTATTATACACTGTCTGATCTGTGTATTAAAATAAGACAGCCAAATGCTTTGCTAATTCCAGCATAGATGCTCCAGACTAGCTGAGCCAGACTATCTATTAAATACATTTATGACAGCACAGATGCAGTCAGATCAGCCAACTCATCTTCACTGATAACTGGCTCAGAGAGGTACTGTGGGAAAGTAACAGGTAATTGGATTTTAATTGTCTCCTCTGAAACTCTTCTGCCAACTGCAGATTTCTTCTCTTTCCTCTCACAGCCAGATTTAGTAAAAGTTCAAATCCAATCTTCTGGCTTTCTGAATCTTCCTTCTCTCTCTGACAAAATTTCTAACTATTGAACCACACTTATGTATTTACACACTTACATATCTGACCTTGGTCCACAAAACCAGTCATAAGTCGCATGCGCATATTTGTAGCAATAGCCAACAATACATTCACGTTCCATAAATTTCTTACCGTAAATATATCAAAAAATTATTTTTGTGAGTGGATATGCATTGCTAATGACTTCATTTGGACTACTTTAAAGGTGATTTTCCCAATGTTTAGATTTTTTTGCACCAAGATTCCAGATTTTCAAATAATTGTATCTCGGTCAAATATTGTCCTAACAAACCAATCTTCAATGGTAAGCTTATTTATTCCGCTTTCAGATGGTGTATAAATCTCAATTTAAAAAAATTGACCCTTATGACTGGTTTTGTGGTCCAGGGTCACATATAGTAATTATAACAGGAGTGTATATATACACTTAAAAATGAAGCTTCTTTATTGGCATCTCTAGTTATCATGAAAAATCTTTAACATCCATGGAATCTCTCCAGTTCTCAGAAGGGAATATATCGTGGAAAAACTTTATTAAGATTATTAAAATGTTAACACTAAGAAAAAAAAATCTTTTTAAGAACTGTTAACTGAAGGGTTCTTTGGGGAACCAAAAATCTGGCAAACCCTAAAAAAAACTTTTGGAACCTTTATTTTTAAGAATACTATTACTATTTATTTTTAAGATAACTATTACTAAAATAAATGTACATAGTTTGTGTATTTTCTTTATTGATATGAAATATAACATATAATATGAACTATCAAACATAATATGTATAATTTAATAATAATAATTCTATTTTATATATATGTTAAAAAAAACATAAAATAAAATAATTGTATACATTTACATATTATTTTGTAAAAAGATACAAATTATTTTTTATTTTTGTTTCATAATGCAACACGTCATGTGCATGTGTGTTCATGTATGTGTTAAGAGAGTGTGTGTGTGTGTGTGTGTGTGTGTGTGGGTGGGGGGTGGGGGGTGTATTGGTGGTGCGGTTGCATAAGCACATTCAGACTGATTTCAGTCCATCAAACACCTCAGGAACTGACATGGTCTACGAAATTTTCTAAGTGAGATTACAATATATTATATTATAGTTTGTTATTTTATAAATTCATAACATTTGTTGCTATTGGTTTTAAAATGGCCTATTTCTTGCTAACTCACAAATATTTGTTGGCTTACATCACAACTCTAAATGCATGGTGTCCACAGCAGATAACACTCTGAAAATCCACAATTCTGAAAGAAAGAAAAAAGTTAATGAAGCCATAAATTACAACAAAGATATTAAATCTATTTTGGTCTTCCTCAGCAATGCAGAAAGACTACACTCTATGCATTTCTGAAGCCCAAACGTCTACAGATGGAATTCAGAACATGCTGACACCTCAAAACATGTCTTTTCTCCAACTACATTTTAGTTTCTCTGCTGTTTTCAACAGCGAGAAGTTTGAAAATGAATTTGGATATTTTTGACAAGACGCTTGCCTGAAAAATAACCTTTCATGTGCATCCATCTTCAGGGAACACTCTCACTTTCAGAGTCTTCCTTGTTTATTGTTTGCCAAGGTCTTTTTTTCCAGTTTTGCACTGAAGAAACTCATCATAGCTGTTGAGTTGTTCTAGCTCAGCATTGTGATGACTACCCATAAATTCATCTCACCGCCTGCTGCTAGGTGTCAATATTGTATCCGGCTGGACAAAAAACTATATCTTTTGCATTTGTTTCAAAGGATTCTTTCTCAGGCTTATAATTTGGCCACACATTAAACAATGTCGAGGTGCCATTATAGCATAAGAAGGTGTCAGTTTGATCTCCTGAGCTGATGAAGCATCTGTTCATGACCCCATCTGCTTGTCTGTGTGTGAACAGGACACTGTTGCTTCTGTGTTATTTCACTCTATTCTTTAACACTAGCAAACAGTGTTAACAAGACAGATACCTGATTGTTCAGATCTGCATTCAGCTCTCAGATATATAGTTTTTTACATATTTCCTTATATATGTGTATATATATATATATATATATATATATATATATATATATATATATATATATATATATATATATAGATATGACAGAAGTAGTAGTAGCCGATGCTATTTCAAATTCAGTAATAATACTTTTTGTATATCTACGGTTAGAAATTATATTTCGATAAAAGATGACAAACATTGTGCACGGACGAATCATGCCCAGTAACGCCATATTAAAAAAGTGAATCCATTTTTTCTAATGTTGAAATTGAGGAACACGAGAAGTGTAAGGCTGAGATCTTGCATGTGTTCTCCATGTGACATTTAACACATCCAGCTCAGGGTTTTAGATCATGTCCTTGTGTAGTGTTTGTCATGAGAAATTGTGAGGGGGAAAAAAAGCAATTAAACCGTTCTGTTCAGGATAATCATGTGGATTTATGGTGATCCCCAGGCAGTCCTTCCTATGCAGGCACTGTCCTGATCTGAACCACAGACAAAATACATCCTGTTCTCTCTCTCGCTGTCTGGATCTTTCTCTCTCTCCCAAACATGATATATGAGCTTCTAAATAAGCTTGTCATTATTACACTGTCTTTATGTCCCTCAATTTGGATGAGGAATAAAAACAAGTGTAGACCCAACTGCATTCAAGCTGGAGGATCGTGATAAAGGAAATGCTCAGAATTCACACCTTACCTCTGTCATGAACTGTTATTAGATGTTGAAATACAGCTCCCTAAATGTTTCATATCTGACCAGGGGCCATGTGACTTTGATCCTCTGACAGCTGTGTAGGTTCATGCTCCGACTGCAACTCAAAGCCATCTGAACCTCAACCTATATAGGTACGATTTTGTATTGTATTTAAACAACACATCTTTTATGTCTTTAAGATGTCCTATTATACGTTTTCACACTTTCACTTTCTTTAGTGTGTGATGTTGCTGTTTAAGCATGAAAAAGCTCTAAAAAAATTACAAAGCACAAAGTCCACTCCAAAGAGAGTTATTCTCTAAGAGTAAGTGCTGTTTCTGAACTCCCTGAAAAGCCTTGATTGTGAACTTGTGTTTTCTTCCAGGAACGTGCATGTCACAGTATAAGCCCTACCTAAAGCATACACAAACAAACAAAAAGTGGCAGAGTTGTGCCTGGTTGAGTTGTGAGTTATGTGAGTAGTGTGTTAACTATCACTGTTATAATAACACCACACCACACATCAATCACAACACACTGGTCCAGCTGACCAATCAGAGCGTATTGCGCTTTTTGGAAGGAAGGGCTTCACAGAAAAAGCAAGATATTCCTTTTATGTCCAAAATACTTTCCCACTCTGAAATGAAGTCTTTTTCCGCTGCCAACAGCACTGACTCTCCATATAAATGTCATTGTAAATGTCAGTGCAAAGAACCCGCAGTGACCTGTGTGCAATTCCCTGACCGTTTTGACTCTGTTGCCAGAGGATCTATTTCCAGAGACTGTTTGAAAGAAGTCTGATCTCAGCGATGAGCTGCAGGACAGAATCGGACCCCTCAGACATTTGAGCGCACAATTGATAATGTGTTTCCGCTGAATAGACATTACAACCTTGAGGCAATTCGATCTTGACAATATGTCTAATTGCTTACAAAATGCTCAAAAACATTTGATTTTAAGCAGAACTTAAAATATAATAAGGATTCCTATTAGAATAAAAGTAGAGAAAGGCTCTAGCTTTTTCTTTTTGATCTGATATCAAGCCCAACAAATTCCTGTGTTCTGCAAAGGAAGATATTTTGAAGAATGTAAATAACCAAACAGATCTGGGGCACTTCCATAGTATTATTTTTCCTTCTATGGAAGTTAGTGGTGCCCCAGATCTACTTGTTACAAACATTCTTCTTATCGTCCTTATCATTCAGCAGAAAAAAAGAAATGTATACAGGTTTTGGAACAACTTGAGGGTGAGTAAATGATGACAGAATTTTCATTTTTTGGGTGAACTTTCCCTTTAACTACAGTTCACAATAATGTACTTTGAATATTTATGTGTGGATAAAATGTTCTCGAGCAAAATTTAAATAAGTTAGTTCTAACAATAAATCTGCATTATTCTAAATGAAGTAATTTGCATAAAACATCCCTAATCTATGTGCTCACTCGTGTTATCTTTTGACCGGGAGTATTCTTATGATCCTCAAGTAAAGAAAGGTGTTGCTATTCTAAAAAACAGTGAGATCACAATAAAATATTTTTATATAGACCTAGAAAGCACAAGATTGTGTTTCTCACCACTTATTTGCCTGCTGTTCATATGACTATACAGGCTCCATATTGTCTTTTTATTATCCTTTTATTCATTGTGACTCAAACTAAATAGAGTCACTCCCTGTTTATTCATTTCTAATACATATTTTTTAAAAATTGGCAGAAAAAAATTCTTATGTATTTCTAGTTTTTACACACAGTGTGTAGTTTTAATTAGAAGTTGTCAACTTTGAGTTGACAAATGTTGGCAGGCTGAGACACTACTCAAAATGCCACTATAGATTTAAAAGAAATGGTTGGATAAATCATTTATGATGCTAAAGGTGACATGGTGAGAAAGGTGTAGATTTAGGGCTGTCTAAAATCTGATTTTGAGTTTGTGTGTGATTGTGCTCACCAAGCAGACATAATCTGTAAATGAATCTGGTTTCTATCTTAGTTGGGGAAAAGGAAGTTTTACATGACAATTTGCTGTTTGTTGCAGACAGAGCTGGCTATGAAAGTGTTTTTAGATCTCAAGTAAAATGATCATATAAGCATGGCTTTGTTCTGGCTCACTAAGTGACCTCCAAGGAGGAAGGTCAAATGGGTAGGAGGCATAATATTTTACTTCAGCTTTTGCAGGAGACAGAGCAGTGACCTAAATATGTGCATTTTGTTTTATTGAAGAGCATATGTATTTTTTCTTTACCCTAAATTGAGTGTGGCCCAGGCCAGACTTTGCATTAGTGAACATCGTAGGTGGTATCAGTCTGTTTGAATCTGTTTCACACATGAATGCGACCTTCTTGAGTTGTCAAACATGTTCAGTTTTCCTGGCACGTAATTATTTCAGCTCCTTTGGTTCAAGATGGAGACAGAGTGTGATGGAGGGAAACAGTCAATGAGAGTTCATGAATGGAAAATTGCGAGTCAAACAAGTGTGACCCGATAAGTGTTACGAAGAGCGAAAGAATACTTGAAACTGTGGAAATAAGCACCATTTGAGTTCAGCAGAAGATTTGTAAATGATTTTACTGGGGCAACTCAATAAGAAATGCATTTTTCCAAAGACACAATGAGGTCATTTTAGAGAAGATGGATGTCTGACCATTTCGTTTTTGATATGGTGCATGAGACTGAATTACTCTGCTTTTAAAGACAGCCAGACGATGTCTGGCAGTGGGGCGTTTTTTCTCTTTATCTATAGAGTGTTTATCTTTATCAATGTTGGCGAACAGTATGAGTCAGTACCAGGGCGGCTGAATATTGTTGCTTAATGGATTTATCAGGAAGACCAGAGTAAAATGCATTGCAATAATCAAGCCTAGATGTAATAAATGCGCAAAAAACCTTTTCCTCATCGGGCAAAGAAGGTCTAAGTCTGGCAATATTTCTAAGGTGGAGGAAAGCAGGTTTCAAGACCATTTTAATATTGGCATCGAATCTCAACTGCACATCAAAAATAATGCCAAGATTACACACTTGAAACAATGAAGACAAATTGAAATTAAGTTTATGCAGAGTTGTCGGCATACCAACAAGTAGAATTTCAGATTTTGACTCATTGAGTGTAAGAAACTTTTCTTGCATCCACGGCACGTTAATATTTCATCCAAACAATATGTTAGAACTATAATTATAGAGTTCAGGTCAGGGTGCCTACTGACATAAATCTGTGTATCACCAGCATAACAATGAAACCTAAAACCAAACTTTCAAAGGATCTCTCCATGAGTTAACATATATATGCTAAACTGAATAGGCCCTAATACAGACCCCTGCGCTATACCGGTGTTGGTTTGCATTTAATTGTCTCCAAACATACAGTATATACTGGAAATGATCAGTGAGATGGTATTTAAACAGTCACTTGGATGATGCCATGTCTCACAGTGGCAGAGAAAGTCAGGTTTCTTATCCAGAATGATATCATAGAGTACATGCACATTCATGTCACGCTTATCCGAAGACATTTGAGGATAGCATAAATTAGATGTGCAGATGCCAACGGGAGTAAAGGTTCCTGAGCACCTGGAATAGGAGCAAAGAACATTTAAACTGGCACGCAAAGCATATGGGCCTACTCCTGACAATGATGTAAGTATCTTGGCTGATGCAAAAGTTGAAATGAGCACAAACTTCTTGAATAAATATGCTACCAGACAAATGATCAAGTGAACAAGTTTCCTCGAGTCCTGTATTCCACAGATCCAAATTAAAATGTAGACAAGGGTTACAAATATAGATAAAGAAAACAACATTCTGGTATCTAATTCACTAGAATTATTGAAAATCACAGTACAGTGATGTCGCAAATGTCATTCAGCGATACCCAAGCGAGAGCAGAATGCCAGGCCGATAATATATCCACACATCCCAACCTCAGATCAATGGGATCCATGCAGGGATAAATGATTATATTCAACTACATTTAACAATATTAAACGAAAACTAAAATGTGTGGGAGGGCATCAACTGTGCCATGTGTCCTCTATGACCAGTATAGTGTGAGGAGACTTAAATGTTAGTCTGCTGGAATAATAGTTATTCCAGTACCTCACTAATTGACTTTCTGAGAGTGAAATAGACACAGGAAGTGCTCACAATACAAGTTTCAGAGTTCACATTGCTCAGAGTAACATAAGCTAGACTAGGAAGGGATTAGAGGAAATGATAGGAAATGATTTTGTTTGTTTTGCTCACAAAAGAGATTAGTTTTCAGCTGTCTTTTGAATATTGCCAGGGAATTTTGCATTCCTGATGAAGGTAGGGAGATTATTCCACCAGCAAGGAACAGTGAATGAGAATATTCTGGAGAGTGATTTTGTGCCTCTCTGTAATGGTACCATGAGCCTTCACTCCTTTAGTGAATGCAGGCTTCTGGTAAGGATGTACACTCGTAAAAGTGTGTGGAGGTAGGAGGGGGCAGAGGCTGTGGTGGATCTGTAAGCAAGCGTCAACGCCTTGTACTTGATGTGAGCAGCAAGTGGTAGCCAGTGCAGAGAGACAAAGAGAGGCGTGACATGAGCTCTCTTGGGCTCGTTAAAGACAAAACACAGTGCAGTACAATGTTCTGGATCATTTGTAGTGGTTTGATTGTGCATGACGGCAGTCCAGCCAGAATTACAGTAATCAAGCCTAAAAATGACCAGGGCCTGGACGAGAAGTTGTGTTGCATGCTCAGTTTGAACAGACCTGATTTTCCTGATGTTGTGTAGTGCAAATCTGCATGACCGAGCTGTCTTTGAGATGTGGTCTTTGAAGGTCAGTTGGTCATCAATGATTACTCCAAGATTTTTGGCCGAATTTGATGGGGCAATTGCTAATATACCTAGCTGGATGGTTAAATCATACTGTAGAGTCGGATTGGCAGATGAGAAGCTCATAGTTTGCCAGGTTGAGCTGCTGGTGATGTTCTTCCATCCATGTCGAGATGTCCACTACTCTTATTCTTTCTTTTTCAGAAAATCAAATACCTTTTTCTGTCATTATTGGCAACTCATTTGCTGGTTAGCTTATAATTAAAAATTAAAATGTAATAATTGTGTTTTTACTGTATAATATGTGATATGGTTGTATATTTTAATGGAGCCCTTCAAGGGACATCTTGATGGAAAAAATATGAGATGGGAGGAATATGCAGTATTTCAATGCTTTTATGTTCGCTCACAAAAGTTTTACGTTCCCTTTAGAAATGCAAAGTTATATAAACAAGTAACAAAAATAAAATTTAGAAGGATACAAAAAAAAGTTAAAGAAAAGAAATAAGGTAATGGTATGTTAAGTAATGGTTTAGTGATAGAGACAAAGAGGCACATTTACCCACTGTCCCTCATATGGTAACAGGCAAAGGCATCCTGTGCACAGCGGTCCTTGTGGTCCCCTGAAGGGCATTCACACTGACAGCAATTTGCTGCGACAAAGCAACCGGAAGTCATTCATTTTCAATGAGAGTTGGTGATTTGAGGTGACATGAGCAACAGAGACCGTTGGCAATGCAACAAAGTTGAGCAGAGTTCAACTCTATGCAAATGTACAATGACATAAAATAACTACCAAAGACAGTACAGCGAATGGAGCTCAGTGATCCACCTCATGATACATATAGGTACAGTCAAGGGGGAATGGCTAGCAACCCTAAATATAGTGAACAGTTTGAATACCCCTATAGGTATTCTTATATAATATATATTTTTGTGCATTAAAGGGATAGTTTACCCCAAAATGAAAATTCTGTCATCATTCAATCACCCTCATGTTGTCGCTTCATGTCTCAGTGAGAATTTGTTTGTTTTTTGCCCGTACAATAAAAATCAGTGGGGTCCACTGGCTTTTGAATATTATATAATAAAAATATTTTTTAAGGGTGAGCATACGATGACAATTTTCATTTTGTGTGAACTATTCCTTTAAGTAATTTTTAAAAAGGGAAAAGTAAAAAGTAAAAAAGGGATTTTTTAGTTTGCTGTTGTGTTTGAGTTGTCCAGTTGTTATGAGTAATTGTAATGTGGTTAATAGGAAAAAAAAAAAGAGGATTTTTGAAAAATGTCTATTTATTTCATTTTATTTATTTTATTTTTATCCATACAATGAACGTGTACAAACAACGTCCAATGTTGTTAGGACTCCAATGGCTTTCAGAATACCTTCTGTTTTTATAGGTGAGTAAATAATGACAGAATTGTTATTTTGGGTGACCTCTCCCTTTACGTAATCATTTATTTTACTTTGCTGTTGTGTTAGGGTTGCCAACTTGTCATGAGTAATTGTAATATGGTTGAATTCAATTAGATAGTTAAATATATATGTAAATATTTTAAAACAATTTAAATATGTCACTCTCTTTTTCTCTCTCTCATAGGAAACATCTTTGTGGTGAGTCTTTCTGTTGCTGACCTTGTGGTGGCGTTGTACCCCTACCCCTTGGCTCTGGTTGCTATCTTCCATAATGACTGGACAATGGGCTCCCTGCACTGCCAGCTGAGTGGGTTCGTAATGGGATTGAGTGTGATTGGTTCCGTCTTCAACATCACTGCTATCGCCATCAACCGCTACTGCTACATTTGCCACAGTCTCCGCTACGACCAACTGTATTCGCGGCAGAACACCTGTCTCTACCTGCTGCTCACCTGGATGCTAACCGCTCTGGCCACCGTGCCCAACTTCCTAGTCGGTTCCCTAAAATACGACCCACGTGTCTTCTCATGCACGTTCACTCAGACAGCAAGCTCATCTTACACAGTCTGCGTCGTTCTGATCCACTTCCTTGTCCCACTGAGTGTGGTTTCTTTCTGCTACCTGCGCATATGGACGTTGGTGATTAGGGTCAAAGGTCGTGTCCGGCCCAATCCAAAGGTCAGAGCGGCTGACCTGAGGAATTTCCTTACCATGTTTGTTGTGTTCGTGCTGTTTGCTGTGTGCTGGGCACCCCTGAACTTCATTGGGCTCGCTGTGGCGGTTAACCCTGCAAGAGTGGCGCCGAATGTCCCGGAGTGGCTGTTTGTTACCAGCTACTTTATGGCGTATTTCAACAGCTGTCTGAATGCTGTTGTCTACGGTTTGCTCAACCAGAACTTTAGGCAAGAGTACAAGCAGATTCTTCGTGCTCTCTGCACACCAAGAGCGCTGTTCACTGAAAGTTCCAGGTACAACACCGAAGCTATAAAGAGTAAACAGTCACCGGCGGGAACCAATAACAATGTGAAAGAGGCCAACGTGTATAAGGGCGGAGTAACACATACTATTTTCTAGTAGACAACTCCCCATTTACCAACAATCACAATATAAGGGTACAACAGGGCCTAAAGGTGGACCAGAGTGAAATGCGAATTTGTTTTTATTTTCCTCTTAATAATTAGATTCCACCAAAAGTCACCACAGCACTTTTCTAAACATTTGCAGTTCACATAAATTGGAGTGATTCTTGATGCGATCGCGGGCAGAAACATAAACTCAGTTCTGTACTAGGTTTATCTAATATTTAAGGTGGGTTATATAACAAGTAAATATATTTCAAGACAAAGATAATGATTTTCAGTTTTAGTTAAAGTAATTAAATGTTCTTCAACTGAAGAATATATAAAAGTGTGGTATTTGGGGTAAAAAGTGCCGCTATTGCTGGGGCCACAGGCAAATTACCGTAATTGAGCTGATAATAAATAGCTAGCTGACTTTTTCATTTGTTGACATGACATGGTTAAATTTAGATTGGTCGATATTATTTATTATGTTGGGTGTTAGAGATAATCACTGTATATATATATATATATATATATATATATATATAATAAAACTGTAATTAAATTATGATATTAGTCGTACAAAATATTATTTATTGTTACTGTAAAGCCATACTAAAATATATCTCCAATGTAAGAAGCTTTCAGAATCTTTAATTAATTCCATTCTTCTGTATTTTTAAAATGAACTCATTTTAATGACAGTACATTTATTGAATTCATCTGTTTTTAAATAAAGAATATGGTACAAACTTTGCTGAAGTGATTTTGAACAAGTATTAACTTAGTAATACTGTGTCTTTGTCTAAGTCTCTAGTCCATTTCTCAAAAGCCATTTACTGTATAATTTATAACACACCTTAAAGCACCCCATACACATTTATTTGATTTTAAAACATAGAGCACTTTATATAATAACAGGTTGTTCCAAAGCAGCTTCACAGTAATAAACAAGAAAATCACAGTGTTGATGTTATACAATTCATCATGGAACAAATTCACTTTCAGCTGTAAAGTCACTCTACAAACATAACAGTGTAATTATCAATCAAAAATCAGTTTAGTTCAATGTTGTTTCAGCTCAGCTGTGTCCGTGTTACAATGTTTAACAATTATAAAACAAGTTCAGTTTAGCCATAAGCAAGTCTGTACCGAACACAAAAGTCTCAGTTCAGTTCAGTAACTGTATCTATGTTGCAAAAGGTCATTATCCAGTTCAGTCAAGCCTTTTCTCTCATCTGATTTTGTCAGAGCATTAATTCAATAAAATGACTGAATATTAATTGTTTTTAAACCATAACTGAGCGAGCCAAACGTGACCGTGCTAAGGAACCAAAACTACATCAGATGACAGTATAGTGGAGGAAAAAAAACTTTTTCCCAAAGGTGTCCTTTAGCACCGTTGTACCCTATCTACTCTGTGATAGTCTGTGTGGGGCCTATGAGACTGGTATTCCTTGTAGAATGAACATTCCTTAACAAATAGGGTGGTTGTCAGCCATTGTTTTTGTTTGAGCAGACATGAGCTAAAAAGAAAACAGAGAAAATAAGACTACTGCAAACTGTCGAGCATGCTCTCCAGTTCCTATAGAGATTGGCTGAAACCATGGCAACCAACACTGAAAAATATGTTTTGATGCTCTGGGTGTCCTTTGTATATACTTTGTATGGATGCTTTGTATATCAAGTAGTGTGTTGTGTTAAGTTACACATTTTTTTTTTTTACAGTAATAATAAAGGAAAATAAGGCTGATAGAGTCACATACAAATGATACATCTGTAATTAATGTATATAGAGATGTATGTTTTTACTTTTACAACAAGAATTATTTTAGTGAAATCTTTTTGATATATATCTAGATATCATATTCTGTATTTCAATCAGAGTGGGCATTTCCAATCTGAGGTGTCTGCATGCAATGGTGCTGAGAACTAAACTACATCTGTCTTTCTTCAAAGTCCTGTCCTTCTTACCTCCATTTGTCTGAATATCAAATGTCAGTCTTCTCTTTCTCTACCCCGATTACTTGCCTTCATTTTTTCTGCACAAGCTCCTATCCTTGAGGAACATTCATTACTTCTCAAGACGACACTAAAAGCGCTGGCTGAAAGGGCCAGCTGACCTGACACAAGCTTCTCCAGAGCAATAATTTTCAAAGAAAGCCTGGACGTATTAACCCTGATGAGTGCCATATCCACCACAGACATAAAGAGGCATAAATATGTTTTCAAGCTAGGAAAGAAAGCTTAATTTTGAGCAGACAAATTTCATGTTCTTATTTTTATTGCTTAATTTTAATGTTTTATGTTGCTGTATATAAGGGAGATCAGGGCTAGATTTCATATTGGCTATATCTAAGTAACTATAAGGTTTTTAGTCAAAAATACAATCATACAAATGCAGCCCGGTTTGTGTTTATTATGTTGGTTTCAAGTTTAAAAATCTTTTAAATTAGAACCATTTTGTCCTTCAAACTAAAATGATGTAAAATGTGCTCTCCCAACGAAGCCATACAATATGTGGGTGATTGAATGTCTTCACTGCAGAACACGAGATCCAGGGGCGGGGTTGAATCTAACTCCTCCCACTTTACATACCTACCCGTCTCCGCCCCCTGGATCTCATGTGTTCTGCAGTGAGGGGCTAATACACTCGTGTACTACTGGAATTCTGGAAAGGCGTTACAGGACGGCGGCGCCCCTTAGCGGTTATGCGCAAAAGCGCATGTCATCACTATCAAAATCATGTGACGAAGACCCGGAAGAGCAAATCATTCAAGATGTCGCAGCACGGAATTATGAGCGATTGAGTTCCTCTCTTTTTTTTCTTTATTTTGTCCATGAACAAAAATACAAAATGCTAAATTCCGACAAGACAGATATCGGCAACATTCCCGGGACCGCGCCTGATTTCAGAGGGTAAGATTTTTGATATGATGTCCCTATTGTGCTCAGACTGCACGTGACCTCACACTAAAATCACAATAACTAAGGGCACGAAATGAACAGATTAAAATGAAATAAACATTTACATATAAAATCCACAATATTATCAGTGCACTTGATTATTCCAAATAATTTGAAATGGTTTAATTTGTCTAATCTCTCCTTGTCTCTTCCTTCCTCTTGTTTTCATTCAGGAATGACGGTTCTCTTGTCTCTGTGCTCAAGACTCTATTGTTTTTCACTATTCTGATGATAACTCTCCCCATCGGATTGTATTTTACATCAAAGTCTTTTCTCTTTGAAGGTATTTTGCTTTTTGAGGAGGAGAAGTGTTCTTTATTTATCCATTTATTTGAATAAAAATACTTATTATTTAATTAGTATTAGTGTTATCTTCAAGACTGCTGTTGTACTGAATATTGTTGGAAAGTCCACACAAATTCTGAGTGCTAAATATCTACATGTTATTCTATAAGCCATTTTATTATGTCCTTAGTTGCTGGTTTTCTTTTACCATAATTTCTGCTGAATTCTGTTCTTTTCTACACAGCCTCTCTGGGTTACTCCAGCAATGACAGCTATTTCTATGCTGCCATCGTTGCTGTGCTTGCCGTCCACGTGGTCCTGGCGCTCTTTGTTTATGTTGCATGGAATGAAGGATCGCGGCAATGGAGAGAGGGAAAACAGGATTAACCTAAACTGGAAGCAGCAGGAAGAGATGGAAACGCACACGCCACTGTGTCTTATTCCATCCTGATCCAGAATATCATAATGGAGTGATATCATCTCTGTGTGTGTGTGTGTGTGTGTGTGTGTGTGTTTACTTTTCTCCTGGATGTTTCAGCCTATCAGAGAGAAGATGCCTGATTACTTCTTCATCTCATGGTATGATCGAGGTTATCTTTTAGTGTGGCCGGAGATTGTGTCAGAAGGTTTTAAATGTAATTTGTGTTTCTGTGCAGGGATAATACAAGACGGTAGAGAAGACGAGCTGTTCTCGTGAAAGTTCGTTTTTAATGCAGTGTCACTGTCTGCCCCATTTCAGCCTAGCCGATAAATGAAATCAGCTGATTCAGAACTTCAGAAGAAATTCAAGCTGTTGTTCAGTATGATTTCAGTGTCCTCCCTTGTATTTGTTTTTTTAATAAACACAGTGTAGACAGTTGGGGAGTTAAAAATAGTGTGTGTCTGTGTGATTAAGTTAAAAAAAAAATTCCAAGGTCATTTCATGTTGTTTTATTTATTTACTGTTCTTTGGAACTCTCATTTTGTCAATTGATGCTGGAAATTGACTCTCTTGAAGCCCAAAAGAGTATTATATAACATTTTATAATTTATGATTTATGTTTAAAATGATAGATGTTGAGTGGAATGAGAGTTAATATGTTCTTTGTTCTGGATCAGTGTAGCCAATAAATCAGTACTTTTTTTTTTTTTAATCACAGCATTAAATCAGAATTGCTCCATGCCTGTAATATCTATTCACATAAATATTTGATGATAAGGGAATCAACATTTAATAAACTGAATCCTGAACCCTTCCAATGTATGGTTATCTGTGAAAACAAAAGTGCTCACACTTACATTATTGTATACTCAAAATAATAATTTCACATGACTGAACAAGTCCTGTTCTGTCCTGAATATAAGAAGTGGTAGCTACAGCTTTCAGGCTCTGCACATTTATCAAGCGGAATCATTTATTCGCTGTGATCATGTTTGACAAGCAAAGCAGCCTAAGCTAGGGACAGTGATCGAGGTTAGTGCGAAGATCATTGAGAGGTTTCTGCACTTCTCAACCTAGTTTAGACAAGTGAGCATGACCCCAAGTCAACACATTAAACTGCATACATGCAAAGATTGGATGTGTGTTTTAATTAAAAAACAACTCTTCTACCCATGTTTGAGACTATGACAAGACCAACTTTATAAGACTCTATGGTCATTTTCAACTTATTCAAGCATTTCATTTCAAAGCAGTGAAAATATGGAAAATAAAGATAAATAGTGATAAGTCTGCCATTAGTTTTGGCTCTACATTAAGAGAAACATCCAAAAAATCCAGTGCCACTGTTTCAAATCAAGAGCGAATAACCAGTGACTCAGCCAGAACATTGTGCAATGAAAGAAGTAAATACATGTAACAATTGGAGCAGTTCTGGGAAAGTCCCTTGAGAATGAAATGGGACATAGAGTATTTTTAAAGCTGCAGTTTGTAAGTTTTGCTTCTTTGCCGCCATCTCTGTTTGAACCCTGCAATTGTCCTCTTTGCTCCACAATGTATTTTTCACGGCGTGAGACCAGCATGTGTTGTCGGGCATAGCAACAGGGGGCGGGTTTTGCGAAGTGTCAATTGCAGTTATTTTGCAGAATTATCTTTATGTGGGTTGTGCATCGGCATGGTTCCTCAGCGTGGATTAATCTAATATTTGCTGTCAGTCACCACACCGGTGTGGATACTGTATTTTGGAAACATAGATTCTATGTTTTGGAAGTATGACCACTGAATTTTCACTGGAAAATGTCATCTGAACAAGTAAGTAACATGTGTGCCACTTTTGTTCTGAACAACTCAGAAAAAAAGCATTACAATAAATCCCGCTGCCAATGGTGATTAACGTCTAACTGCAAATTATTATTACTGTTATACTTTGTTCTCAAATTGTTGATGTTAACAACATCAGCGTTGCGTGAGTATGTGTATTTAGTGTGTATTACCGTTACCTGTAGATTTCAATTTCTGTTGCCACTCTGCCGTCCGAAGTCTTTTGCTTTTGACTCTGGGGGAATCTCCAGTTGTCTCTGATGACTGTCATTTGGACATTTGTGGATTACAATCTGCCATCAAAATGATCAATTAAATTGTTCCAGCTGCTGTGAGAAAAGGCAATAAATGATCAAGCAGCATCCTCACATGATATAGCTACTAGCTGGGACTCCTTTCTGTTTACAGACGTGACATATTAAACGCAAAGATGAACAGCGGCATGCTTGAATTTCCCACACAAATCCACCAGTAAAGCTCTTATTAGAAAACATTGCTACACGCTTATCGTTGTGAATCAGGCTAAGGTAAGGAGATGAACACTGATTGAATTGTGTATTTGCTAAAAAATTGATTTTGCATCATTTTTAACCAAAATAAGTTACAGACTGCAGCTTTAACATTTTTCATATTATACAAACAAAAAAGCTCTTTGAACCCCTGAGACAGCCTGTGTCAAGTTACATCCAATCACAAACCCCAAGCATGGCTTTGATTTTTAATGAGTTCACAAATGGGTTCTGGTCTGGATAGATTCTCACAGTGTTGTTTTTCATCAGTACAGCCGGTAATGGAAGGAATGAAGGCTTTTACACACCATCTGCTAATGCAGACTGAGCCAGAAAATAAGAGGCTGAGGAACAGAAGAAGGGAAAAAACTGAGTTAAATGTCTTGAGGGGTGAAGCTAGGGAAAGAAGCAAAGAAGAGAAACATCCAGGTGGAAATATTGAGAGCATGTCTGAGTGGAAGAGGAAGAGTGGAAAAGGAGAATTAGTAGAATTTCCTGGTTTCCCCTCCAGCTCTGCTGTTTTCTCTGGCCACTGCCTACTTTCTCTTCATTCCACCCCCTCTGCGAGCCATGCAGCCCAAGTGAGTAATTCTACACTACAGAACTGCTGACAGCAGAACACTACACTACTGAACTCCAGACAAAAGAACATAAGAAGACAAGTTCGTGTTTAAGCAATAAAATATGAGACGTTGCATCATATGAATATATAGTTATAGCTAAAGAGAGTAGTTAGACACAATGTCATAATGAGTTACTGATTGCTTTTATAAAATAGTAGGCTTGACATTATATAAAAAATACTAAGGACACTTGTTTTTATATGAAATGTTATTTGCTAGAAGGTTCTTTTTTCTGCTGATGACGACTAAAAAAGAACCAGTGTGGACCTCATCAAAAATGGTTAAATACTGCTACAACTGTCATTTCTTCATCTAGAGACACACTCTCCAGCAATTTTGCCTCCAACCCTAATCAAACACACCTGAACCATTGGTTCTTGAACAGTTACTAGTTGGAAAGTAGGCTATAAAATGTGTTTTTACCTGGTTTATTCTTCAGTTCATCATATAATTGGTCCTGTAGGATAAATTACATCACTCAAACCTGGGAAAATGGAGTACCAGTCACTGAACGGTTTAAAGTCGACATGAAACAAGTCTTTTCTTCCCGATTGTAATGTGTATTTAAGGCCTGGGACACACTAGACAATTTTCGAATCTTAATCGATTAAAACTGTGAGAGACCAAAGACATAATGACCGCTTCTACCAATTTTTTGCATTATAATCATCTGAACGCACACGCTAGATGATTGGACTGCACTGTGAGACCGCACACCTGTTGATTGCAGGAACAACTTCACAGTGACGTTCAAGACCAAACGTGACTCGAGAAGAAAAACAAATGGAGGACAATTGACGTTGTCTGCAGGCTCTGATGCCACACTTTCTGCTTTGTGGAACAACAAAATTTAAAAAAAGGAATATGGGTGATCTTTCTCAACATTCCACTTTCGTGGCATGTTTGTGGCTCCCAAGTTTTAGCTAGAGAGGCACACAACATCCGGTCGGCGAAGCTTGCTCACTCTCGTTGGCCATCGCGGGTCTCACATCATGGGCAGCCCTATCAAGAGTCAAAAATATCAAACATGTTTGATATTTACAATTTGAGATGGGGGACGCTCCATCAGTAAAATAATCATAATGAATGAAATCGTAAATAGAGGATTTTTTGGACAAAAAAACGTTTGCAATAAGCCTCGAATTTTCTTAATGTAGATTGATTGGATCATTGCATCAGTGATTTGCTATTGCTGCGATCTCATGTGAGTTACAGCTTGACATGTCTTGCACACATGAATTCAAAAGCAAAAACTATTTTGATATCATGGTGAGGTTAAGCATCAATTAACAAAGCTTTTGGGAGTTTTAAAGCATGTTATCATCCAACATCACAGCAAATAAGCTTTACAATTTTTGTAAATCACATGTCCCACATTGTCCTGCAAAATCACATCTGTTCTCCTGCAACAGAGCTATAGGTGGTCACCCTACTGCAGGGTTCCTCAAATCCAACCCAAATCAAACACACCCGAACAAGCTAATCAAGGTCTTCAGAGTTACTACAAAATTGCAGGTAGGTGTGTTGGATCAGGGACTGAACTAAACTCTGTAGGACAGTGGCCCTCCGGGGCTGGATTTGAGGAACCCTGCCCTACTGCTTGTTTCTAAAGAGGTTCTACACACGGTCTTGATAACAGTGGAGAAGGAGCGCAGAGGTCACAAGTTGATTAATATCAGTGTTATAATACTTTGGCACAAAGAAGAGAGAAGAACTGAAGGGAAGCGGAGAAGAAGAGGAATGAATGAAAAACACAGGTTTCATCGAAAGCGGGGGGAGGGCAATAAATAGGGCAAGGATAGCTGTTATCCAACTGTTCTTCCGACATAGCAGTCCTGACCTGAAATCAATACAGCTCATGATAGAACCCAGACACAAAGAGATGTGACAGAGATATTTCATCCATTTATGCATCACCATTATAATTATTAATCCAGGTCTATGTGAACGTATCTGTGAGTGTGCATACGCGCTTGAGTTTATGGGTGAGTGTGTGTGTGTGTGTGTGCGTGCATGAATCTTCCCCTATTATTCTCTGTGACTCACTCCCGTCGTGTAAACACACATGCAGAGAGGTGAGAGGATGTTGTATAATCCTCCCTATTTCCTGTGTGCATGTGGCTTTCTACAGTCAGACAATACATGGCCTCATTGAGGTCAAGGAAATCTTCGCCACTACAGTCTTACAAACATACAACATTGCACACTGTACGTAAATCATACAAACTAATGCAAAGACACACCCATCAGTTCCAACGTAATTCAAAGTTAAATCACACTCACACTCATCTAAAATAAATGTTATTTCTAATATATCATCTACAGTTTGATAATAATATTAAAATACTAACCACATCTAAAATAAATAATATATTTAGTATATCACAATTTTAAATGTAGGCTTATTTTATATATATATATATATATATATATATAATATGTATAATATGTAAAATCCATTGATGATGCCTAACACTCATTGTATAAACTGAATAAAGTAGGAGGAAGTACATGTCTGTTGAGGACAATGGTTAGTGTGATGGGATTTCACTCTTTGGCCACTGGTCAGTTGGCCATGTCAGTACAGTTACATAATGGATAAACTACATTTAATATAGTATTCATTCAATTTTGCTGAATTTGTGAAAAATTGGTAGTCAGCCAAGTGACTCATGGCACAGATCTAGAGCTGTAGAAATGTAATGCCAGAAAGTGATTCAGGCATTTTTGGTGACAGTATGAGTCCCGTCTCAACCTGCAGAACCAGAATCCTGTTCCCTAAGTAGAACACATCCGCTAAGTTGCCATGGACACAATTTGGGCTCTCATCCTGTATTTTGATTGTGCAATAGTAACTAAGGGTGATTCACTGACTAGCGACCATTGCCATGGAGACTGGCTTCTCTCTCACATTATCTTGGAATTTTAAGAGCGATCACTTCAAGTTTAGTCTGAGAGAGAGAAAGAGAGATTGCAAAGAAAGAATAATTCTAAACTTTGTAGGATAATCAGAGGGTAATATGAGGCTTTAAACACATCTAAACTATCTTGTCATTTTTGATCAGTAATGATTTGCTGTTGCTAATAGGAAAGACTACTGATCTAGAACCAGCCACCCCATCTTCTTCACACAGATAGGATTCAGGTTGCACAATGACTCACTCGATATTCTGCCAGGGCACTGGGACAGCAATGTGTTCTCTGTTCTGTACTTAAACACCAAACACCCTCTCTTTTCTTTCACACCTCAAACATCTCACTTTCCTTTTTATCTTAACTGACCGTACAGATAACGTAAACAGATAAGTTATTCTGTTCTATGTTACTCTAATTAGAGTATTGTCTATATTCTGCAATAGTGAGTGTATTGTGGAGGCCTATTATAAAAAAGATAATAATTGTGTCCAATGTGAACTAGAGAAAAACATTTATTTCATAATGTCAGTTTTCCTTCACTTTCAATTGTTTTACTTCAATGAAAGGTTAGAATTTTGGGAATATTTTGAATGACCAATCAAAAGGATAAACAATGCAGACTTATTCACAGCCAACATGGTTCTGGAGGGCACTGTACGGTAAAATAAAAATAATAATAATAATTATGTGTGTGTGTGTGTGAGTATTACTATCAAATCTATACTATTTTACATCTAAAATTATATTATATAACAATAATACTATATATATATATTATATTATATATAGTATTAAAAAGTTTTAAGGATAGGGTCATAAAAGTATCAATTACCTTAATTATTCATAAATACAGAGAAACTAAATGTAGTAGCCTATATTAAATAAGGCAATTTATAGGATTCATAATTTATGAGGAAATGGGAATTCTCAGATATTAAATTTCTCATTCTATTTTTTGTACTTTAGTGTGTTGTTTTATTTTATTTTGTTAATGTTTACTGCATTCTTTAAACATCCTGTGTGTTACACTGTTGGTTTTGTGTTTCTGTGGGAAACACTGATCTGTCTTTATCTGTTTTGTTGAAATGTCATTATACGACATTGTTCCATCTTTCGTTATTATCAATAGATTTTAAATGAACAGCTTACTTTAAAAAGTCCAATGTAAACATGTATTTACATTTTACAATTAGTATAGCCCACATTAGTTACTTCATGACCTTTTATTCTGCCAACCACATTTGCTGGTTTTCTATTTGATTCTATTCCTCAAATATTTCGAATTGGAACTAATTGTTGTGTGTCCCGATTACAGGCCGCACCACAGTGACTCAGCGGTGTGATTTGTGCCTCTGCTCCTCCGCAGCTGACGGTGCTCTGCCGGTGAGCGTTTCATTGACAAGCACCACGGAGCGAACCGGCGGCTGATGGCAATCACTGTCTGACATGACCTAGTTACAGACCACAGCAGCACGATCCAATTAAGCACCCGCCCGCCCGCTGATGTCTGTACAGTTAGAAAGAAATCTTTCCACTTCGAAGAATTACGCTTCCTGTGTGGATGGTGGATGTGAATTTTAACGGTTATGTAAAGAAAATGATTTCTTTAAGCAAAACGAACGGCTTTGAATGGCTCTCTGGCTGTCGAGTTTGTCAAAAATTCAATGGGAAAAGAAAGTGGGACGCAATCTGCCTCTTTTGATATATGTAATAGAAAGTGCTGAATAATTACATTAGGCTATTTAAACATTGGTGACGTAGGCTACTGCCAGTTACGGGTCGCGCTTGCAAAAGGGCGTGAGTGGCGTACTGTTTCCATGGTTACCTGCTCAAACTTTGCTGGAATCTATTTGGACAGAGGTGAAGATGTACGCTCTGACTAACTTGTAAAATGACTTTTATCGATGCTGAAACGTTTGAAACAATGCGGAAGCGTCTGTAGAAAGAGAGTGAATTCAGGTTGATATACATATGACAAAAACATACAAAACATGCGCGCGCAAACTCATTTGTCCGGATGGGGCTACGTTACAGATGACGCAACATTTCAAGTCAAATAATCTAGCGAAATACACCTTATGAAACAATAGTCTTTACATAACATAACTGACTATAGGACACCCACGTCAATTTAGAAACCGCAACTGATTTTTCTAAGCATTAATGTGAGGTATTTGTAATATTCTAGTAAATCTGGCTTTCCTCCGATCTGTAACTGTGAGGCTCCCCCTTTATTTCCACACGAAGAGCTTGCCTCAGAGACACGGCCTCCTTAATTCTCCGCCGATGACATTCTCTGGCCGCCGTTCAAGCCGGTTGAGAGAGAGAGAGAGAGAGAGAGGGAGGACGGGCTGGCGGCTGTCGAGCACGCGCTGCGGGTCTGCGCGCTCCCCTCCGCCGACTCTGGCGAATCCGGTCCGGTCACGCCCCTTCGCTCCTTTTTAGGTGTGACGACGGCTGATGACGTAAGGCGTGAGGTGTGTGCGTTGGAAAATGAACATCAGTGAATGAAAAAAGCGCCCTGGAAGTCACTCATTGCCCACAGAAACGGTGCCGGTTATGTAACTCTATTTCATGTGTACGGCAAGGAAGGAAAAACCGCTCTCGGTGAGTCTCGTCGCTGAAGATTCCAAGCAACTTTTCAGTTGAAGTCGCGTTCTCATTTCTGCCTCTGATTAGGTGAGTACAGCTGGTTGTTGCTTGGTTTAGTTTGTGAAATTAGAGCACACAAGAAGTGTGTCATTGTGTTAAAGGCGCCCGGTGCAAGCGCCCATAACGGGTTTACATGGTGCTATGGAGGGATCAGTTAAAGTTGCAACAGATAGAAGTGTTTCATTAGCGAGAACTGTATGAAAAGCTGTCTTTCTAGTCACAAATTCCTTTTGATTTTTTTGTTCTCTCTGTGATGTAATAATTGTGTTTCTTAATTGATTAGGACAGTCCCTGTACTTTGTACCTGTACACTTGAAATGACATTTCAAGAATGAAGATTGCTACTGTGATATCTATATGTGTCAGATGGAGGGCAGATTATGCTCTCCGTGAGTCTGCATTTACATATTCATTCATTGGCCGAGGTGACGTCTCTCTCTGTGTTTTTAATGGAGGTCAAGAGGAACAGCAGGGTAAAATCTTGTCTAGTCTGTTTTCTTTTACAGCCCCTTATGGACTGAAGTCATATAAAGCTTTGCTTAAACGACGCCAATAAGCCAATTGAAAGTTTGAACGTAAACCCCTTAAAATAAAAGCACTTATGAAAAGATTGCAAGTTATGTAACACATGACTTGAGAATCATGAGCCGGTGGCAGTGACGTCATGCCCTGGATTTCGTTGAGAGGAATAAAAAGTTCACCGCTGACGCTGTGCGCGCTGTTACTCGTTCAGTTTTTTTTTCTTTTGAACTCACTCGTCTCTGGTGATTATTAATAGGCTATTGTTTGCTCTAAAATGCTTTTTAATCTCTCTTATTTGCTCATTTCACGTGTTGTTAATTTGTTGGTGTTGCTTGTTCTAATAGACACAAGCTATATATTATGTGAAATATTAGTGACTTGTTAGATTGTGCTATGAAAGCTTTACTGAATGTAGTTTGATACGTCGAGAGTTTTATATATAGGCTACATCGCGCGCAGCCGCTCCGTGACGCGCATGAGCCACAGATGTCTTATGCTTGGCAGAGCACGAGAGCAGCTGTCATTTCTCAATTTAATTGTTTTAATTTTTTGTTCTGTGGTTGCCTGCGTGAAACTCAAGTGACAAGTCGTCAAAATAAAACATGAGCAAAAGGCTTTATTTTGTTGTACTTTGTTTGTGCTTGATAATGTGGGGAGTAAAGGAAGGCAGGGTTCACACTTGAACAGCTGTTGCATTGAAAATTATCCTCATTTTTCTAGTCAGGCGAGTTTAGCATTCACCTCAGTTGTTCAGCATTGAAAAACAATGTAAGGCTAAAAAATTATTTTATTAGGCTTTTTTGTTATAGCTTGAAGCTTTTTTGCCCCCAGCTTTAGTCCCAGTTCAAGCTAAACAGAGTTGAGCCTGGTCAGTACCTGGATGGGAGATTTATGGGGAAACTAAAGCTGCTGCAGAAACAGGTATTAGTGAGACCAGCAGATGGTGCTCACCCTGCACTCTATGTGAGTCCTAATTTAGTGATAATGACACTGTTGTGTAAAAAGGGCACCATTCTTCAGATGAGAGGAATTGTTAAAATTTTTGTTTAAAAACTGATTTTCTGTGGTCATAAAAATTCCCTGGGAGTTTCTTGAAAAATAGAAGGGGTGTAAACCTGGTATGCTGGCCAGATTTGCCCACTATATTCACTTTGTCTTGTCGGCTGATAGCTGGTGGATGCTCTGACACCCCATGGCTCCTGTCGCATCATCCTGGGATTCATTTCCCAAAGCTAGCTATTGTTGCAACAGTGCGCCCCTGGTTGATGCTGCTGCTTGCTCTGTAAAGGGATTTGGTTGTGAAAAGTGCTATAAATGAACAGAACAGATCAGTGGAGCGGGAAATATGGTCACAACATGCGGCAAATTCAAACCAGTTATTTACCAATTGTTTGTCCATTTTATGATCCAACAGCTTTTTGAGCAGTGTCTTTGGAAGCAGGTGACGGGATGAAACGAGCATGTCTGTACTTTAGGCAACACTTATAACAGATTCAGATCTTCCTTGAACAAGAGTATCAGACCTATGATCAGATGTCCAGTTCGATTAAAACCTGTGCTGCTGGTTTCAAAACTTTCAACTCATTTTCCCTCTCTCAATAATTTCTCTTAATCATGGTCCTATTTAAACGATTTTTCTCATCTATCAAGCCTACAAAGAGCAAGAGATACACTTAAAGTCAGCATGAAATGGAAGTTGCGATAGTCTTTGCTTCTCTATTGCGAAGTATATCCGAGTGAAAGGGCATCATGAACAAGAAACGATTTAGAAGTTGATTTTGTACGTGGGGAATTGATTTGAATCGTTTTGCTTGATCTGTCTGTATGTGAGATTGAAATAGAAAGACTGTGAATAAGCTTGTGTCAATGCTAATTAAGTTAGTAGTTAATTAGACATGTTGATATGCTAATTTAGCTTCAAACATTTTGTAACTGTGCTGTGATGCATATTGTGTTAGACTGTTGTTTGATGTGTGCTTAAATGTATTATTAGTCAAGAAAAGAATAGTTGTTTGCAGTCCTATAACTTTATATAGTGCACTATTTGATGGGATAGCCATTTATAGTGGTGTCCTAAACATAGTGGGCATTATCAAGTGCTCTCATTCAATCCCATAATGCACCACACTAATGAGTGTACAAAAATCCATCCACTGTGTGCATCAAATGAATTCCGCATGGTGTTCACGGTACTTCCAGAGCTCTGATTGTCCGAATTTGCTGACTTGTTTTCATTCATTAATTTAGTGGACTTTTATTATTAGTGGAGTAATGTTGGGAATTGTGAAGGAGGGTATAAGAGGCAACTTCAAATAAAACTTCTGTTGTTCTACTGTTTTCCAAAACTACTAATTGTTAGTACTTTTCTGGCTTATGATTGGCTCATCTTGAGGTTGCCATTCACTGATTAGGCCATTGTTACCTCATCAGAATAATTCAGGTGTATTTCGGATGGCTTCAGTATCTTGTAACATAGCTTGCTTTATCTCTTTTGTGTTCTGTGAATGCGGCTCAATCGTTTTCCTTGCTCAGTCTTGTATATATGTTGTGCTGTGTGGGCAGTTAGACGTGCCCTGTTCTGCTTGAACTGTTAAATGTTTCTGAAATAAAGGCTCTCATTAGAAGAAAATCTCATACAGTGACTCACAAATGGACCAAAAATGAAAACCTCTGTGGAAACTTGGTGTGGTGGGTACTGAGGGCATATGACAGGTACACCCCTTCCGGTGTGAGTGTGTTAGGTAACAGATGACACAGTGGCCACTGCTGGGCTGTTACGGAGCTTTCGGACTGGGAAAACTGGGTTACTGGGGCATGGCCTGCGAGCTTCGCCCCAGCACGCAGGCAAGCATATCATTGTGACTTGGCAGGCAGAAATGGCAGTGAGCCGCTGCGGTACCCGAGCATGTTAAGAGAAGCGCCGGCCCTTTAAGAGCTCTCAGAGCAGTGGTGAATGTTCAAATCCTGTGTCAGATCTACAGCCGTGAGAGCATAGCATGAAGCTGAAAAACTGAGTAGACAGATAAAAATTAAAAACACTGCAGGATAGCCAGAGAATGGGTACGAGAGAGAGAGAGAGAGGGGAAAAAAATGATAGGGAAAACACCTGTATAAATGCAGATAAGGGATGGAAGCTTCAAGCTTGTATAAAACAATCAAAGCCTAACACTTTAGCTGTGGCTTGTTTTAAACTATGGTTAAGATTATAAAGCCCAAAGATGTCATGATTTAGATTAAAGGGATTTGGCTGACACAAAGTTTGGGAATTCTGCTGTAGTCTAAGTAGAAGAGAATGACACTAACAACACCATAGTTTGATTTCCAGGATATAGATTCATTATAAAATGTCTTGTATACAGTGCATATCACTTTTGGTATGAACAATTTTAAGTGGGTCTTCACACTTCATTTAAATTTGAATGACGTGAAGAACTTTATTTTTTTATTGTAAAAGTTATTTTGTCATGCCTAGATGACTCAATGTTGCTCAAAGACATCAGGTGAAGTGAGAGTGCGTTTGATCTGAGATTACAGAGTATAAGATTGTTGGTTCTGAGCAGCACACGTATTCAGTAAAACATGTCGCGTTGCTTCGGGTTCAGTCTTTTGTATGTGCTTCATCAAGAGCTGTTTTACTCAAGATGCCTTCAAAGGAACTACCAAAGATGAGCATTACCGAATACAGCATTATCAGCATTACAGATTGATAGAAAAGTTTTTTAAATATTATTTTTCTTCTTCTCACAAACATTCGGATGTTAAAATAGAATAAAACGCCAACCTTGAAAATAACTAGCTATGTTAGAAGGCTATACATCTGGCCAACAGCAATATATGCATAGATATAAAGTATATAGTTTCCATCCATGTTTGTTGAATTCCTGCCTACATCTCTCTGTCCCCTGAGGTTGCTCAGGTGGTTGTATAAGTTTGACAGATGAATGCGGTGTGAAGGATTTCTGCTCAAGGTTGTGAAACATAGTTTGAGGGCAGTACTGTTCTGGATTTTGTTGTTGTTGTTGATCATGGTATTTTACTACTGAAAGACATAAATGTGACCACAACAATGCAAAGCACTGTTTTATTGCCCATTGCTATATTTTACTTTCTCTTACTCCTTTTTAATCCAAAGAAATGTGTCATGTGCCTTTTACATTCTCATTCCTTTTTTATTAGTCGTTTTGTCAGTGATTTGTCCTTCTCTTACTCTAATCAGTTTGAGTCAAGCTAATCAATTTCTCCGTTCACGCATCAGCTAGAAACACTTTGAGGCATCACTTACATTTCCCCTCTTTCTTTGATCTCACTCTCGTTTACATCCTCTAACTCATTCGCATTAGTAGTACATGCTAACCTTTGTCAAGAGGCAGACACGAGGCCCTGAGCACGCCAGACTTTTGTGTTGTTGTGGGGGAAATATCTGCTGAATACTGCAGAATTAAACATGGTAAAATGAGAATACTACTCTAATATTGTTAGCAAACTTAATATCATATTTAATTTAAATAAGCTAGAGATGGAGAGTGTGTAGAACTTGGTCATGATGAGGTAGGCTGTATGTTTTGGCAAATTTTACTTTTGACACATTAAATAAAGTAAAACCAGCAATTTAACAAAAACTACATGTAAAATAAACAAAGCCGCTCTGTCTCTGATAAGCCTCTCGGAGTCCTTGTCTGCCTGTTCACAACCTCACATTATATTAACATTACAGACTGCACAAATAGCAGAAAGTCATTTTGATTTTATATGACGCTACTTTATGTATCATTTGACAATTTCAAATCTTCAATCTTTATTTTGTGAACACATTACCAGGTCTCGTATAACAAAAAGGCTCCTCATGTGTCCTTGTCTATATATGTTGTTGGGAAAAGAGACTGCTGCTTGACGTCTTTGTGTGGCTTATGCTCTTTTGTCAGTAAATGTGTATAACTAATCTGAAACGGTTTTGTAAAGTGTCAGATACACACACACACACACAAAAGATCATTTAATAGTTGAATTTAGGGATTGTTTTTGCAGTTTGCAATGTAGCTTCTTCTAAACTGGCTTTTTCAGTGCTTTTTACCAGCTAAATGACGCAAAGACTGATCGAGAGTTTGATAAGAAATGATTAAATCTACAGTGGTTTAAGCCTGTGGCATTCTCTTCATTTTCAATGAAAGGGCAAATCAGCCTTAAACTGCATTCAGATTCGCAGGGTTTCCTAGGGCATACTTTATTTGATCAAATCTGTTTGTTTAGAGTACCCTGCTCATCATCAGACACAGACAGTAGCACAGATTCTTTTCAGGTATGACTAGGGATGTCTCAGTCAAGTTTTTTTTGTACCCCCAATCCGAGTCCTTGAATATTGAGCATCTGGTGATACTGATTCCAGATCCGATACTAGTGCTTAATACACACTTGAAGTATATTAAAGTTATTAAAATTAAACCAGTTTATACAGGGATGTGCAGAGAGTTTCTCAGGGGAAGGTGCTCAAATTATTCATATAGATAAATGCGCACACACACACACGTAAAATATGTATACATATGTGTATATATGTTTTAAACTGATCAAAATTGGTCAGTTTTTAGTAGCTATTACTCCAGTCTTCAGTGTCACATGATTAATCAGAAATTATTCTAATATGCTGATTTGGTGCTCAAAAACGTTTCTCATTATCCTTTTTTTTCCCAGGATTCTTGGATGAATAGAAAGGTTAAAAAGTACAGCATTTATTTGAAATGGAAATCTTTTGTAACATCATGAATATCTTTAGTGTCGCTTTCCTCGCTGAAAAACGTATTAATTCTTCTAATTTTACAGACCCCAATCTTTTGAATGGTAGTGTACACTCCCTACAATTAGGTTTTCCAGTTCAAATGGCTGAATGAACAGGGCACTGTTGGGTGATTGGAATATACCCTTAGTCTAAAACTCTCATTTCGAAGGTAGTCATTGCTATACTTAGACATTATCGCCTCTCTCTGTCAGCGTAATAAATGAGACATGAAGGTTAAAAGCTGGTGCTGAATCTACTTTGAAAAAGCTGATTTACACAACCACCTCCAGCCATGATTATAAATTCTCTGTTGAGAAGAAAGCTCATTGATAAAGTGCTCTGCTGCAAGGCCAGAATCATGCTCAGAATATCTCTGGTTTACCTCATTAGTTTCAGTATGCTTGTGTGTTTGACCCACATTTGTTATTTACAGTGATCATATCAAAGTGCAGAGCTACAGCACAGGATATGTCAAGGATTTGAGATTAGGACACTACTACGACCATCAGCCACGTTAATATTTTGCATTGCTCAGTTACTGTTGGACATTCATGCTTTTCTGTTTGCTGACATTGTTGAATTTCAGTATTTATCCAGATCTGCTTGCTTGTGTATGATTTTAACTTTTATCAAAATTCATCACTGGAATCATGGCCTGAAATTACCAACTCATTCAAAATGTGACTTCAGGTTGCTTTAATGTGTTTTTATGTATAAAATGTGTACAATTTGGTGCATATTGTGTGTTTTATAGCTCTGCCTAATTTCAGTGTCGCAGAGAAAAGGGGGCAAGATGACGCACTCAATGGAAACATATTGTGATTATCATGTGAGAATTGCCTCCAGCAATTTTATGTAGCCATGAGTGGCATGTGCCAGCAAACTCTCTGGAAAGTCAGTCAAGGTTTAAAGGATTCAAGAACCATTTGCAGAAGTCACTGGCAACTCATGCAAGTCTTTAAGTAAACCATAAATGCAGATAATGGCAAAATTTCAAATGTCCTAGATTTAAAGTCGAAGAGTTTGTATAATACATTGTTACATGTATTATAATACATTACAGTTATGCCAAAACAGTTGGGATTATTTTATTCTATGAAGCTTTAGAATTTGATGCTGTAGAATTTGCCTGTCATTTTGCACGTAGGGAGATTTACAGTAATAATGAAATGATGAAATCACTCAGTTTCTCGCACAAAGCTGTCATATGGCTTTAGAAGAGCTGGGGTATGCTGAATAGGTCATATGAACTACTTAAACACAAATTGTGGGTTTGTAAGATTTATTTTGTTTTCGAAAGGTCTTCAGAGTCGCATGATTCTTCAGAAATCATTCAGATGTGCTGATTTGGTGCTCAACAAATGATTCCTATTACTAACAGCGTTTCTACTTTATAATTCTGTGGAGTATTTTTCATTATACTTCTTTATTTTATGGCTAGAAAGCTCAGTCACAATTTAGTTAAGGGTCCAATTCTCACTTTTAACTAATTGTTAACTACAACTTTTGCCTCACTAAACACCTAATTACTGCTTATTAATAGTTAGTAAGGTAGTTGTTAAGTTTAGGTATTGGGTAGGATTAAGGGTTGTATAGAATACGGTCGTGCAGAAAAAGGCATTTATATGTGTTTTATAGAAGTACTAATAAACAGCCAATATCCTGTAATATGCATGCTGACAAGCAGCTAGTTTGTTAATTGTGCCTAAACTAAGTTTTAACCGAAAGTTGAATTGAACAGCATTTATTTGTAAGATAAATCTTTAGTAACAGTGTGCATGTCTTTACTGTTACTTTTGATCAGTTTAATGCGCTCTTTATGAATGTTAATTTAACTGACCCCACACTTTAGAACACTAGTTTATGGTTCTTTTTTGTCCTTGGCTGTTAATTTCTTTGTATGTAAAAGAGCAGTGTAAACATTCTTTACTGTCTCTTTACTGACATGCTCTCACTGTCTCTTTTTTTTTTGTTTGATGGGGAAAACCATGCTATACAGGTTTCAGAGCCCAGCACTGACCGAGATTCCCCACTTTGGGGATGTGAGCTGCTGTACATGGTGTCGAGGCAGATAAGTCTCTCTGCGTCTCTGTCTGGCCGTAGAGGGCCTCGTGGGGCAGGAGCAGCTGTACTGTGGCTTCATGAGTACGTTAAGTGAGTGGAAGTATGCTGCACATGACTGTAGAGAGAATGTCTGGTATTCATGTTGCTCTCTGTAACCTTCTAATGGTGACATACGCAATGTTCAGCACATGATTATATAACCACTTGTACAGACGTCATTCTCTGCTCAAATGCCTCTCTCCTCCCATCCCTGCTCATTTTTTATATATACGCTCTTTCTGTTTCTCATCCCTTCCTATCCCCCAGCCTATTCATTTTTCTGCTTTTTGTGTCATTTGCTTTATGGGTGCATGATTAAGGTGCATATTCATTTTCCCTCTGCTCTTTTTGTTCGTCTCCCTTCTTTAGATACAAGTGTGTCTGTGTACATATGGGTTTGTTTGGGCTTGTTGCCTCAGAGATACGTTTGGTAAACCTTGATATAAAACATTATTGTCCGAGAAATTGTCAAGAGTGATGCAGCGTGAGGCCAGATGGAGGCACACAGGAAGCCTTAAGGGGGTCATATCATCAGGAATCAAATGTTCCTTGTTTTGAGGTAGAATATATTTTTGTGATTTATCGAAGTTACTTTTAAGACCAAAAGAATGGTTTACTGAAATTAAACTGGCAAAAAATATCTTATAGGCGGTTGATAATGTCATAACATAAAAAATAAAATAATTAATTTAATAGAATTCTAAGTGAATAAATATAATATTAAAAATATGATCCATTTAAGCCGACTGATCTCCAGATGTGATTAAGTGCTGTATCTGATTACACTTATTAAAGCACTTACAGCAGTGGATTGAAAATGTATGTGTCTGTGTGTGCGTGTATAATGGATTCACATATATGTGAGTGTTTGTACAAGTCCATGCACAGATGCGTATTTCAGGTTAAGACCTCTTTTAATCCTCGCATTTTCATCTCTCGGGCTTGAGTGGGGTCCTGTTCCTGTGTAAACATGAGTGTTTATTTATCCAGGTTTCTAGGTTAGTCCTGTTCTTACCACTGCTTAGAACATAAGAGTCTGCTCAGGTTAAAACTATTCCTGTCCATGCTGGGCTTAATTCCATTACAGTTCATCTGTTTGGTGGGGTGCTGGTTGTGTAGCATTGGGCTGCTTCTTCTTTTTTTCTTTTTTTTTTCTATGTTCAATTTTATTGCTGACTCATGAAAATTCTGCACAATCACCAATGTGTCCTTAAGCAAATCTATTGTATTCATTTGCATTAAGTGAAATTTATGCAGTATTGTCAGTTCACTGAAAATATGGTAGCACTTTATTTTACAGTCCTGTTCCCCATATACATACTATGTACTTATTACCCAGTTATTGCAATTACTATAATAACTCTGTACTAACCCTGAACTGACCCCTACATCTAACCTTAACCCATATAGTTACCTTGTATTACCCAGTACTTTCTTAAGTAAGTACACTATACTTGCATATAAGTGCACATACTGTAAAATAAAGTGCAACCAAAATATAACAAATACATGTATAATTCTTATAAAAAAAATGTATTTTATGTTGGTCTTTGTCAGTTAAATAAAACTAGCTAACATGCAGGAAACTTTTGTTAGGCCTATATTTTTAAGTTGCACTTTCTAAATAAATGTATGTTCAAAAGTTTGGGTTCTGTAAGATTTCTTAATATAAGATCACTTTTTTTCTATTTAATATATTTTAAAATATTATAAAAAAAATTAAAATATAAAGTAGGATTTATTATTTATATTTAGAATGTTCATCAGTAATTATTTCAGTCTTCAGTGTCACATGATCCTTCAGAAGTCATTCTAATATGCTGATTTGGTGCTCAAGAAACAATTGTGAAACAATTGTTGCTTAATATTTTGTATAAACCATGATGCATTTCTTTTTTCAGGATTCTTGAACAGAAACTAAAGAATAGAAATCTGTAACAAAGAACATTACAAAGTCTTTACTATCACTTTTGATCAATTTAATCCTTGTTGAATAAGATTTAATTTTCTTTAATAAAAAACTTTGAACAGTAGTCTATAGATCTGCTTTAACTTTCTCATGTATTATGAATACATAATTTTTTATTTAATCCACTCATATCTTTAACACCAGAGGCAGAGTGGAGAACACCATGGCTGCGAAATTGCATTTATTTACTCTTAACCGCTTTTATTGTTTGATAAGCTGTCTTCTCATCATATGCTATCATTATCATGTGGTGTAACAAAAATGGCAATAACTGTATTGAATTAAATAAATAAATAAATGAATATCTATTTTTTATGAAACATTTTGTCAATACAGTAAGTGCATTTTGATATAATTACTGTGCATTGTGGTATAAATCACACACCACATGACAAAGTTATGATGGAAAAAATATGCATGATATAAGCTTGAAATTGTGTGTTATAAATTCGGAATGGCTGGATCTAAATCAGAACTGCGAGATATAAACTCAATTGTGAGGGAAAAAATAGAATTGTGAGAAATTCACAATTACCTTTTTAAAGGATTAGTTCACTTTCAAATGAAAATTATCCCAAGCTTTACTCAACCTCAAGCCATCCTAGGTTTATATGACTTTCATCTTTCTGATGAAATAATATCATAATATCAATACTATGAATAAATATCCTGACACATCTGAGCTTTATAATGGCAGTGAGTGATACCAGTATGAGCAGAAGAAATGGCCTCCATCCACATCCATCCATCATAAACATATTCCACACGGCTCCTGGGGGTTAATAAAGGCCTTCTGAAGCAAAGCGATACATTTATGTAAAAAAAAAACAAAAAAAATCCATATTGAACAAGTTATGAAGTAAAATATCTAGCTTCTGCCAGACCACCTTCTGTATTCAACTTAGGAAGAAGTTCAAAACGCTTGAGTTACATTCTACACCTACACCCAGTTCAACTTATGGAAAAACCTTAATTGACATGATGCCAGTTTACATTTTCTTTGTAATTTGAATGTAGAATGCGGATGTCTGGTGGAAGCTAGATATTTTACCTCATAACTTGTTAAATATGGATATTTATTTTACCTTTTTTTTTTTTTTTTTTTTTGAAGGAGCTGTAGTTGTAGCTGTAGTCCCGTAAGGGACGGCGCAATTACTCAAACAGCACCATGTGAAAGCAGTAACCAAAACTCAAAATAGTGACTGATGTGGGAAAAGGTTTTGTGAATGGATAAGACCAGAGAACCTGATACTAACCACCACCTCACAGAGTGGCATACCCACAGTGAATGATAGTATAGTGGCTGGTAAACTGGGTGTCTGAAAATACTGTAGAGAGAAAAAAAATGGGTGGTACAAAATAAATGGTAATTCAGCAGTTGGATACAAAACTGAAACTTATAGTGTCATTCAGTCAGAGCTCAACAACCTGCTGCTGTACAGGATTTTGGGCTGCTGGACAATTTCTCTTGCCCTGACGACATTTATTCTGCCCTCTCCGCACACTGTAAGAATACTAAATGTATTATTTTTATAAATATTTTTTAATATATTCTGTATTCTTTACATAGTTTTCTTAACATTTTTTTCTTTACATACTGCAAATTTGTGACATCAGAAATTATACAACCATGATGTAACTCGATTGAAATGAAAGTAAATCAGTTTTGCTGAAAAAAGATGGCAGCTGCTGCGAAACATGACTAACACAGAATTTAAGTGTAACATTTTTATAGACTTTACAGAATTTACACAACTTATGTAGGTCACTAGTTAAAAAAATAGTAAGAAATTGAAAACTGATCGTTTCAAATGTCAAATAATATGCATAAATGAATGGTGCTTTGAAATAAAAACATCACAGAAGGCAACATTAGAGTAACCCTTACTAACTTTTACAGTTATATAACAGTTCATGTTTGTGTGACTGCTTGGCTTTGTCTGTGTGTTGGGGCTTGGTTTGGATACAGTGATGCATCATGGGATATCAGACAGTTTGCTCTACCAATCTGTGTTCAGCCAGCTTGGGTGTGGCTCCAGTGTTAAAGATTCGGATCTGGACTTCAGTTTTGTGGTTTGTGAAATGACTATCGGCTAATATTAGCTGGCATATATTAATTTTTCCATGCCTCCTTATGGAATTGTTTGCATGCACAAAAAATTTGAGGGGGATTTAAGTTTGATGGTGTGGGTGTAATTTTTTTTTTTTTCAGTTTAAGATTGCACTGTGCAGCTCATTACCAATGATGTCATAGCTCATGACTCACTCTGACTGTATTGTTTTGTTTGTTTTCCTGTTTGTTAAAAGGCCAGGAACTGCCGTAGGGCCTCTGTGTCAGCTTACAGATATCCCAAAAATTAAACGCATAAATAAACGTCACTTCGGCTATACTGATGTGGGATCAGTGATTTTGTGCTGATGTCATAGATAATGTTCTCAATACAAGTCTTTGTTGCTGTTATGCAAAACTTTTATTATGCATTAGCCTGTGTGTGTGTGTGTGTGTGTGTGTGAGTGTATTTTGTATGTGTTCCAGCATAAATAATCAGTTTTTGCTCTCTCTCTCTCCCTCTCTTTTTCTCATTGCATTTTGCAGTACTGTGGGGATTGTTTGAGTGATTAATATTAATGAAATCTAATGAAAGTTTTCAATATACAAGTAAATTATTTATGCTATGTTGGTGTTCACAGGAGAGATTGATGGTTCTTTAATTATAGACTAATGAGAGGAGACCACAACAGTCTTTACACTAAAAACATCAGAGCACCAGCCAAAGGGCCTTTTAACTACAAGTTTGATAAATTAATGCAGCCTGTATGATATCAAATATTAAGATGGCTTGGTATGTTATTAAATGGACAATTAAAAAGCAGTGTTTGCTGCTTTTGGACTTGGAACACGTTAAAAGATAAACTCATTCCTGGAAAAAAAGTTGCAAAGCCGCAACAGCAATGACTGTCTAAGCTGGAGCAGCAACTGTCTGTATTTCCAACGCTGAATTGCATCAGTGGTTCAGGAGCAGCCGTAGTCGAGTAATCAAATCGGGTTACATACGTAATGTGTTAAAATATAATATGTGTGTGTATATGTATATATGTATATTTTAGTATATATATAATGTGTGTGTGTGTGTGTGTAAGTATGTGTGTGTGTATATATATATATATATATATATATATATATATATATATATATATATATATATATATATATATATTATTTACATTTTAAGTCATTGCATAAACTTGCATTATAAATAAAGGAACATTTCTAGAAAAAAAAACTGTTCTTCTTTACTTTTTCTACTTCTACTTTATGTATTTAATATAGAATGAATTTTCCAGTAAACTGTATAGTTGATCCTTGCTCTCTCTCTCTCTCTCTCTCTCTCTCTCTCTCTCTCTCTCTCTCTCTCTCTCTCTCTTCTCTCTCTCTCTCTCTCTCTCTCTCTCTCTCTCTCATTCTCTCTCTCTCTCATTCTCATTCTCTCTCTCTCAAGTGATCACTGTTCTGTTTGATATAAAGTAGCTCACTGTTAAATTAAAAACAGGCCATTTTAATTATAGTCTCTCTTCCCTTAATTAGTTTGTGTTTTTCCCTCTTAACTCGACATAATAGACCCCTCACTCTTTCTTTTTCTTTCTGCCTCTCTTTATTCTCTTTTCAACACATAAACACAGAAAGGGAGATTTGAAATACTGCATCCTTTTAATGACTCTTGACAGCATTGAGAGCACACACACTTATGAACAGCCCCTTTTACTTGATCTAATGTGTGATGATTAGCTTTTTTTCCATTTAGCTGGGTCAGATCACATTAAGATAATTACAATTATAAAAGAACAATGTGGGTTTACTACAGCAGCAAAGGAGACACATACACATATGTGGATAATTGCAACACACAACGACACACAAGCATAAAGGACCATAGCCCAGAACAGCCCATATGTTATGATGACAGTGCTTAGTGAATAAATAGAAAGATAGATGGATGGATGGATGGAGCTGTGGTACATGTGAATAGATGGAGAAAGAGAAAGCAGCAATTATCTCACCTCTTAGAGTAAGATGGCCTCGTGTGAAATGATCATACAGTTTAGAGGTGTATTTCTGGCTGTGGGGTTTTAAATGTCTACAAGACTTTGCTGTCCTTTGAGATTGAAGAAAACTGCTGCTTTACTCCAGCTGACCTACATAATCTTGTGTAAGGCTCAACAATGGAAGCAGAGAGGTTAAACTCATTCTTTCTGGCTGAATCCAGTGGGATTGATCACTATATCTAATGCAAAGCAATGCATATCGAAGTATTAAAACCGGGTGCACACTGTACGATTTATATAAGTCTTTTGCAAGTGTTGCTTGTCTTAGACCGCTGTAAGTCATGTCACACTGCAGGATCTCAGTTGTCTTTAATATCGGACTGTACTGCAGTCAAGACACGTTAAAAATGGATGTAATCAAGAAGACTTGTGTAGAGTTTTGCATCTGTAGTGATTTATGATCTCAAATATTAATGTTAATTTTAATATTTAGTATTAATATTGTGTTTTTGGTCACGTCACCTAAGGTGAGTGGCAGAATTATTCCTTCCTATATTACGGGGCACCAGCCAAAGAATTTCATCTTGACAGTAAAGAAGAAACATGAAAGATTGTTGACTAAATTAGAATTATAAAAATTGGAAGAAGTTTGTCATCTGACCAATCTGAAGGATTTGTGAGAGATCGTTAACTAGTAGTAAAGCCTCTTACTGTATTATCGACACAAGAAACAAACAACTGTAATAAAATGGTTTTATTAAAAGTATAGATGAGTAACTAACAACTACTTAATTGATAAAGTGCAAAAAGATTGATGAATGCAAGTGAATGAAGATGAATTGCTAGTTACAATTTAAATAAACTGTAGTTTCTCTAGAATAAATAAGGTCAACCTTATTCTAATCGAGATTATTTGTTATTTAGTGATTTCAGCGATGCAAATTAGATAATCATATACTGACAATATATACTAATGCCAAGGTCTCTGGAAAGAATTTTGGTAAAGTGATATTTATGTCTGCTTGGTCATGCTGAATCCGAGGGCGACATCTCTACTGACTGAACTGGGCTGCTATGCTGTGGGAAGTAAGGAGTTGGAATCAGTTTCACTACCTTCAACACAATGTACTAGAACGTTGAACTCCTGATGCACAGAGAAGGTCCTTTTCTTGAGCACGCAGAAGCTCTGATGTCTGTGCGGACGGTACTTATTCTCTGGAACACACAGATGGAAGGATCTTGAGATTTTGAAGTCATTGCAGATCTAAGCAGTCAGGAAGGCGCAGATCTGGAGGTTCTCTGATGAGAGGATTTTGAAGTTGGTGCAGAAGACATTTTGAAGATGTGGCTCAAAATTACTTCTCACTAAATTTACTTCTTGTAGAACTTCTTTGTTTCTCTCTTTAGAGCTTCAAAGTCTTGGGAGAGGAACTTCATAGAGTTGGACTTAGTTTGGCTCATCTTGATACCAGAACCTTGAATTGGGACTGGAACAGGAACTGGAGCCTGGAACCAGAATGGGAATCTGCAGCAACCCAGAAACTGGAACAATTCTGTGTCAGAGAAAAGGAGGAAATTGCAAATTAGCACCTTTCATGTCCAGTGATTTGATTGGCTGATGCTGTCAAAGGTGGCCTGTGAGGCTCATATGCATGAGGTTCATTTGCATATCTTAAAGTTCATGTTTAGAACAATGTCTTTAAGTATTTTCCTATGCATAATTCACTTTCCAAACCAATTTCAGATTAACCTAAGCACTGTGCTGAAAACAAAGTCCAAACATCATTTAACTTTAACCTGTGCTTTCATGTATACCTTAATAGGCAAGTTTGTATATTTTTCATGTACATAAACGGCACTCATTGAGTTGAACTCCTATGCAGTTGTGTTAATAGATATGGAAACGATTTGCTCCATTTTGTCCCTTATGTGTCCATTTTGTGTAGAACATCCATCCTTTGTGGCTTCAAGCAACATGGCAAAACCTGTTTGGTGAGTGGAGTCAGTGGCCATTCACACCTCCGGTCTCAGGACTGAGGGATTGGGGTGAACAATAGGAAAAATGGTGATAGGATCAGCCTGCTCAATGACATATGCTGATGTTGTTCTTCCCTTTCGCAAATGGTACCTGCCAATTAACTTTGCAGGCTCTTCCCCTACCCCACCAAGTTCCTTATTCGTGGAACTTCTTTTGGAGGTGAGTTTTAGAGTCCTATCTTTTCATCATGGCAAATGAAAGGGGACTACTGATGTAATGAGGGGAGTCTGCCCTGATGTTTACCTGCTGATCACTATACATATTGAGTCTGTTACTCTTTCGGTGGCTGAGCTGCATTTACATCAGGGATAGAAAGGGTGGCTAACAAACAAAAACAATCTCTAGTCTTAATTTTGATCATGCCTTGACATGTATGTGTAGCAAGGGGTAGTTTGTTGTCTAATTGCATCATCAGGTTCCCTTTTGATACGGTTCACTCGTATTGCGTCAATTCGCTGACACTTATGGGGAAAACTGCTTTTTCTGAATTCTGAAGGTTCACGGCTGTGCACCTGCACACACAAAGGAGATTTCAGCCCACCAGAAAGGGCAGGGTTGATTTTCCTATAAGTCATGCAGTAATGCCATATCGTAAGAATCTTTCTCCTTCAGTCCGAAGATAATCTCTCGCTGCTCCAAAGAAGACTGAAGCCTCTACTCTCCTCTTCTCACCTTTGAACGAGCCTTGCAGTGGATCAACAATGCCTCAGGAATCAAGCTGATTCAGTGATCTCCCCGTGGCCATTCAATGACTGCTTAAAGAGCAAATTTAACAGCAAATTTTCTAGTGACGCTGTTGCAAATGTCGAATAGCGAATGCAGCTCATGCAGGGCTCAACCAGTCAACTCCTAGATGAGCACCCCGAGTGCATCGCATGCCTGGGATGTGCCCACGCCGTGGCTGCACTCACCAACACCAGTTACTTTCACTGCGAGAATGAGAACGGCACTAACAGCACTGCAGATGCAAACAGTGCTGATAATTTTGGCAGCTGAGAATTGCAGGGAAGAAGCATCATTATCTGTTGAGGCCAATGAAGAATATTTCACTGCACAAGAACATGTTTTCACTGGCATTTGTTTTAAAGTGCCATGCCTCTGAGTGCATTGCTTTCCAGGGCCATGCCCGTGCCACGCCACGCCACGCCACGTTCGTCAAAGGCAGACTTTCTCGCTCCAAGGTTGTGAGTCTTGCTTTGCTGTGCTCACGGACCACTTTCTATAAAGAAAGTGGCTCTGCCCCTCATTCTCCACCGTTTTCTCTGGAGCCTGAGAAGGGAGTCTGATGAGAAGTCCCCTCTTTATTTCAGGGCGCTTGAGACTGTGTTACCAGTTCTGCGCCTGCCCCATCAGTTTGCACACCCAAACCAATTCTCACTGTTATAACAAACCAAATAAATTTTTTACATTCTCATGAAAAGATGTTCGACCATTTGCCACTCAACACTGGGCATGGCAAGCCAAGTGTCGAGCTGGATTTTGGGGATAATAGAACGATGTTACTAGCTCCAATTCGTTGGCAGACCGCCCTGCTTCATAGCTGTGGCACTTGGCAAGCGATTCCCATCATGCCGTAACTGCCCCACACCGACCCTGCTGTGTTGAGGACTACAGGTCAGGTTGGTGCTCCTTTAAACATAAGTAGCTACCTCTCTGTGGCCACTGTCACTGCCAGTGAACAACCAATGGCAGTAGCAGTTTATTTGGTATCTTGGAGTTGCGTGGCTCCGCAACTGCCTCAGGATAGTTTGCAGTATGGTAGATCTGACACAGGGCTTGAGACTAGGGCTGTGAAATGCTTGTTGCTAGGTCAATACTACGGTTAGTCCTAATCTAAATTAGCATGGGCTATAGCAGGTCTTAGATGAGAGTGTTGAGCTCCCTCTCCCAAGAGGGGTCTTTAAGTAGGATGGCTCCCCAGTGGCTCCTCTGACATCTATTGCTAGCACCCTCTTATACACTGTCTAACACCCTCTTAGTCTCTGCAATAGTGACCTCATAAACCGTTGTCAACTAATGAATTTGTTTTGTGTGTACATATGCTTCAGACACTGGTCACATTGATGCCGTTCCCCATAGCCTTGATCTAGGTGCAGTATCTCATTCCTTTTCTCTGGGAACCATGGTTACAGTTGTAACCTAAGGATTTTTTTTTTGTGAGAGAGAGATCCAAAGATCCACAGAGAGATTGTAATAGAATGATCCACAGAAATGGTGAAAATGTCAGCAGTTCTGATGTCTTATTTATGAGTACTGTCAGGCTGTTTAGGATGGGAGGGCTGGTTTCAGGAACAATGTGTTTACAATGGGTTATTAATTAACTGCTGAAATGAATCTGACTAATTTGTGTCACTGACATGTAAACAAACCATGGTCTTGGTCACAAACAACATAAGCATGGACATGGTCACACAACAATATTTGACCAATAGGCCTACTAGATTTGAATGATTACCTGTTGTTTGATATAATCATCAACACTCATTTTAAATTGCTGATCAAACCATAAGAAATATATCTCTAGCTATCTATCTGAAGAGATGTTTAGTCCTATAAAGGGAACATATGATGACTGACTTGTGAATTCCTAATGAACTTGACCTTTTATAGGTTTGCCACAGAAACTTGTAGGCTGTGTGTGCTTACTGGTTTCTCTCAGACACACACATGTATTTATTTATATTTATATATATATATATATGCGCTGTTTGATTCTAATGAGGAAGTTCTTGTAATTATTTCCTGAACTTGTGGATGTTGTTTGCAATGTTGTTTAAAATTCTCTCTTTCTTTCTCTCTCTCTTTCTTTCTCTCTCTCTTTCTCTCTCTCTCTTTATTTCTCTTTCTTCTCTCTCTCTCTCTTTCTTTCTCTTTCTTTCTTTCTTTCTTTCTTTCTTTCTTTCTCTCTCTTTCTTTCTCACTTTCTTTGTCACTTTCTCTCTCTCTCTCTTTTTCTCTCTCTCTCTCTCTCTCTCTCTCGCTCTTTCTTTCTCTCTCTCTCTCTTTCTCTCTCTCTTTCTTTCTTTCATATTTATGTATATATATATATATATATATATATATATATATATATATATATCTCGGTCGGTTCTTCCCTCACACTGGTGCTCATGCTGGTGTTCCACTGACCCATATTCTTCTGGTAGTTCTTTACAGCTACCGAGCCGCAGTCTGCCTTCAAACCAAAGTAGCACAGATTTATAAAAAAAAAGAGCTCTGACAAAGCAAAACATAAAAGAAATTATGGAGAGAAAAAAACAAGGAAACAAATAAGGGGAAAAAATAAAGGGAGAAATAGAGAAGGAAAGGGAGATAGAGAGAGATTTTGTTGATCTTATTATACACCCAATGACTCATAGCATGATGAATCTAAAACTCCCGCCTTTAAGAGTTATCATCAGACTTTAATTAGACTTCATTACTTTTGGTTTTATAATAATTAGTTTTGCAGCTATTTTTGTGTGAACATCATGGTAACTAAAGCCATTAAAATGTTAAGAATAATGCAGAGCAATTAAATCTATTTGGTGAGTTCAGTAAAAATGCATTGAGCCGGTAAAGACACACAGCTGATGCGTTTGAGAGGTTTATCTGCTCTTCTGCCCAGCAGCCATGTTGGATGGAGGGTCTGATGGAGGATTCTGTGCTTGCCATGGCAACCGATACTGGTCCTGAGACTGCTTTCCAACATCACACATTATTTCTGCTTTAGCTCATTTAGTGGATTTAAAAGGTGTCCTATAAAAAAGATGTGTTTGTGAACATGTTTGTGTTGACAGTTTTGGCATGTTATATCCCATAAAAAGTCACTTTTACTACATTTTATTATCCATTTATTTATTATCTAAAGAGTCACTATTTTGTTATAAGCATCAGTTAGCTTTAATCATTATTTCAGCTCCTCCAACTCTTCTGCAACAGACCCAGTTTCACCTTTTGCTGCATCAGTGGAATCTGAGGAAACTACCTCTAAATAGGGCAGAATAGTTACACATGTGTCTCCAAAAGATAGCTGTGCTCAGCTTCTTGTAAATTTGAGCATTACCCTGTCTGTTATGCTCATATTGCTGTGATTTCCACCAAGCGCCATGGTGACTGTTGAATTGTCATTGATTCTGTTTTCTTTTAACTATCTGAAGTAGTCACTATAGTGCTCTGCATCTACCTCTTCCATTTACTATGCATTAGTCATTCCATATTCTGTTTCAAATGCTTTTGTTAAATTTCACAGCTCATCGTGGTCTTAGAAAGGCACTAAATAAAACATTTATTATTTATATTATTATTCACATGTTAATAACAGCAATTAAGCATTTTCCTACTATAAGATACACATGCAAGAGTTAATATAAAATTATTATTATTATTATTATTAACTCGCACACCTCTTTGTGGTGCGTGTCATCCTGCAGGAATAATTGATTTCACTGAAAGCAGCTTCTATTGAGGTAAACGTGCACATGCGAAAGGCGCCCCTCAGCTGCATGGACACTCGTGTTATTCACTAAACCCATGGGGCCGAAAGAGCGTCTTCGCTCGTTTGTTAGAATGATTTAAACATTATTGTTGCCGGGTGTTTATGTTCGAGGCGGTCCTTGCGTGTGTGTGTGTGTGTGTCTCTTCTGTGGAGTGTGTGTGCGAGGCTGCGGGCGGTTAGTGATGTCGTTGGTTGAGTATTGAGCTCCCGTCTGACCTACTTTCGTACTTCGCATCAGCACAGCGCTGTTTACAAGCGCTCGTGAGCGGAGGATGTGGACCCGGTAAAAAATAAAATAAATAAAACGTTGCCGACACGCCGAGTCGCGTGCTCTCTTGATTTAGGGGACTCTTCAGCTAGCCTGTTTTATGCATGTTTTGCCCAGTGTCCGACTTCACGCTGGCTCTTTCGTGGGTTGTTTATGGTGAAGGCGAGCTCACTCGTGGCTTCATATGAGAGCAGAAGTGAAGTGTGGACCTGTAGTCCTTGACACACGGTAAGATGCACGGTTTTAATGAAAGTGAAAAAGTAAGCTGTGCCTGCGGAGCTGTTTGTAACGCATTTAAAGATCGCGTGTTTGTTTCCAGTAGATTCCTCGCTTTTTCTTGATATATGGGGAAACTGAGTGAGAATCGTAATTTATAGTTGTGAATAGAGAAATGGATGTGTGAGGGTCGCATGGAAACGGAGCTTCTCTGATGTTACCGCGAGCGGTTCTTTTTTTTTTTTTTTTTTTTACCTTAATCTTTTTATCCCTGACGCGTTGGACTGCGTGAGTGCACAGCCGCACACCTTCAATAGAATTATGTTACTGAAAACTTTCTAATATTATGTCTGAAGTTTGCTGGTGTGACTGTCGTGGTTCCGGATTAATCTGAAATCTTGGAATGCAGTTAAAATGGGTCACTGTTTAATTCGCTGAAACCAGTATCTCCGGCAGCATAAAACCTGTCTAGGCTACTTAAACAATCTCGCTTTCTGTTGGGCTGCTTAAACTTCTAATAAATGACTTGAATCCGGTTGAATTTGTGTAAGAAATGCAAGCTCCTGTCTGGTTTAATCGCACTGTGCAAATGTTTTCATTCATATTTTGTGAGCGCATAGTTTCCATCCACTTGTCACTCTACTTTTTCTTCATCAGTTTTTTTTTTTATTCAAAGTGGTTGAAAAGGTGCATTCAATTAACTTAGTTTAGTATGTAACTTCCGCTGTAGTTTTTATTTAAACATTTTAGCATGTAACTGCTGTTGTAAGCATAACTAACTTCTAAGCATATCCTGCTGTTTGGGTTCTATTTGTTGTGGTTCAGGAAATGATTTGGACTTTGCAAGTAACAGTTTAAGGGTATAGCTGACACAACGTGTCCATGGTCTTTTTTTTTTTAAATCGAGATTTGTTGTTGTATATGAATGTATAAAAGTGTTGCATGTGTGTGCGCAGGTGCGAATTGATTAGATTAAATGTTGGCGAACATAAGTCGTAAAGCGTAACATCATATCAGACGTAGGCCTACATTACTCGTGTATCAATGTGATTCTAAAGCTCGTGCATAAGAATGAGTAGAATCATTTAAAAGACTGAATATTTTAAACAAAATTCTGCTTAAAATTGTTTTGATGAAATGTATTAATTTTATGAATACCAAGAAAGACTTACAAATAAGGAACCTTATTACAATTTTATTATTATTTATTTTATTTATATATTAACTTGGAGTTATTATAGGAATAGAATGTATTGTCTTTGTTTTTGGTTGTGAATTAGTTAAAGGTATGAAATGAAATTATATGGTGTGTGTGTGTGTGTGTGTGTGTGTGTGTGTGTGGTTCTGGTATACCCTAGATTTATGGGAACAAAATGTCCTCACAATGATGGCAATATCCTAAATCCTTGTCCTTGCTTGATTACCAACATTCTTTAAAATATTTTGTGTTCCACAGAAGAAAGTCACACAGGTTTAGAATAACATGAAGATTAGTAACTTATGACAGAATTTTCATTTTTGGATGAACTCTCCCTTTAAGTGATGGTTGTGAGTTAAGTAAAGTTAGCCTTAACCCTAACCCTTCCCAAAAATGTCAACTACCCTGCGAGCATGCATGAATCTGAGTTCTTGTAATGTCACACATTGTGTGTACATGTGATGAAGAGCTGTGTGAATGTTTTTGTGCCGTGCGAATGAGTGTGTAGAGCTGCACGCATGATTCTGGGTTAAAATGAGAATCACAAATTTTTGGTTCCAAACGAAGATCACGAAAAAAATGTAATTAACTAGAGGTTCTGACAAAATGTTAATTGCAGCCGTTTATTTAAAATGTTTAATCAGTCTTTGAATTTTGAATGAATGATTCAATGACTCGCTCAAAAATAATTTGGTTTCATTACTGCATGAATGCTGATTATTTGTAACACAGAAATAAGGATACTGTGTGGTTGAAAAGATGTATATCATATCTGATAACAGCTCTCCCTGGGTCAGCAGCAGAGGCAATGCAGATTTGAATGTTCCCTTATGATTTTGACAAAGGTTTAATAGACCAGTCTGGAATTACGTATAAATACGTAAATTTCAAAGCAACAAAACAACTTTTTTGCACGTTTAGAAGGGTGCTGAAACGTACAATATTGACGTATTTATAGTACTAAAAGCATTTAGAAACATTTAGGATAATGTAAGTACACAGCTGAACAAAATATATAACATTACAAGTGGTTTTTGGATATTTTAATATAAAAATTCTACATATTGTGCCTTTAATCCACAAAAATATGAATGCGGCTTCTCTCCGTGAAGGAGTGCCCTCATTTCTTAAATATCAATTCATCAAAACACAGCATGTCTCAATCTGTGACGAAGAAAGTGAGAATCAATGAGCGTTCGATATCAGAGCCGTAAACCATGACGTAACGCTTCTCGAGGGATAAACTTTCAAATTTGAATCCTAATGAGCGCGGTTTTGACTGTGACGGTCACTGCTGAGAATGAAGATGAAGATCACTGGATAATGGGCTGAATTTGGATCTGTTCCTTACAAACATGGATTCTAAATATTTGGAGTACAGCAAACAAATAAAATTGATGTGATTTGTGAATTTATGTTGCGCTTTGGTGTATCTTAGGGTTGTATTGTCGGTCGCTGCAGTCGTTTTTGTGTGTATGAAAATGTAAATAAATGTACGTGACTACGTGTGGTAGAACCACACTTCACGTAAAATTACACGTCACGTACTCTCATGAGATCATGTTGAATAGACACAGGTGAATATTTCTCTTTTAGGAATGAGATTGCACCTGACTGGGCCCTTGGGTAGAAGTGGGCTTGTAGGCGTCATGGTCATATTGTAAACTGTGCAGTTAAAGTGATGCAATAATTCTCTCACCTCTCACATGGGGGTCAGGCTGTTCGCCTCCTGGAAATCACTCTTTGTTGTTCTCTCAATATCTGTCCTTATCTGTTTTCCTCTCTCTCTCTCTCTCTTGCTCTGGTCAGGAGCCTATTGTTACTAATTACACTGTGCATAGATACCTGTTGTCATTTCTGTGTGTACTGCACACATTGCCCTGAGAGACAAATTAATGTGTTTAATAGAAGCACAGAAGGATACTTGATCCTCACTGCTGTTTCCTGACCTCTCCTATTTATGTTGGTGTGGTTTTGAGTGTGTGTGTGTGTGTGTGATAGATTAACGAGGTGTACTTGAAATATTCACCTGGCTGATGGCGGCAGCATCTACAGTAAGTTCAGACAGTGAATCAGTGCTTAACAAGATCAACAGTTGTCTCTGCAGTCTTTAGATGGAGTCATTTCTTAAGCCAGTTTTTGATATGCATTCTGCACTATGAAAAGTAAACAATACAGATAAATACAGTAAATTACAGTAATTATAAAATACAACAAAATACATTAATTCATAAAAATATTTTTCATATTACTGCATAGACATAATGCACGAAGTACTTATGCCATTGATGCATTTAGATCTACTGTAGAGCATTAGGACTCTACAGTACAGTACATTAATAAAATGTTAATTAATATTGTAATGTACATTTATTAATACTAATGTACTGTTGACCATATATAGTGTTTATACCTACAAAAGTTTGGGGTCAGGAAGATTTTTTTTAAAGTTTTTAAAGAAGTATGAAATGCTCATCAAGGGTGTGTTTATTTGATTTAAAAAAAACCCCATAAAAACAGTAATATTGTGAAAAATCATTACATGTTAAAAATAAAAGCTTTCTATTTGAATATATTTTAAAATGTCGCTTATTCCTGAGACGACAAAGCTGAATTTTCAGCATTAATACTTCAGTCTTCCATGTCACATGATCTCTGATTTGATGCTTAAAAAAACATTTCTTATTATTGATGTTGAAAACCGTTGTGATGCTTCATGTTTTTGTGGAAATCGTGAAACAGTTTTTGAGGATTCTTTGATGGAAGAAGTTCAAAGAACATAATTTATTTTAAATAAAAATCTTTTGTTACATTATAAATGTCTTTACTGTCACTTTCTTTAAAAACAATATCTTTCTGATCCAAAAATTTTGAACGGTTTAAGCTATAAAGTCCATGCTTGTATGTATAAATAAAGGACCTCTTTCATAAAGCACAAACGGAATGAATTTCTGTCATCCGTAAAACCATGTGTAAATTGTTGAAATCAATTCCGTGTGAGAGATTTGTTCTGCTCGTGTTTCATGACTGAGGCCTGTACACGCATTTATGGGCTAACATCACGTTAACACTCCTGGAACACTGCTCTAACATTTTACTGAAGCTGTGTATCTTCCTTTTGCTGCTGTAATATTCTCGAGTGATTCCAACCCTCCCGGAATGTCCTGGGGCCCATATCAGCTCTCTCCCTGAGTGTGATCCTTGACTTCTTTCTGAACCTAACTGCCACTTCTGCACACTCTCATGTCCGGTGTATGGGTGTTTATATGAGCGAGTTCAGGTGTTTGTAAGTTTGTGTATATTTGTCTTCATTTATCCATGTTTAGGTGCGTGTTTGTGAGTAGATATTAGTGAGATAAATGAGAGAGAATGGGGAAGGAGTAACTCGTATGATACTGATAAAGGAATAATCTCCTTTCTTCCACTGACCTCTGTACTCTACATTTGTACTCTTTATTATATGCGCTGTGTGGGTTACTTGTAGCAGACACACGAATGGGTCTCTTCGACTATGAAAATTAAAGGTTGTAAATTATACTTTTCACATCTTAATTTGTCCAAATCTGGTGTTTGAAGGGAAGGAAAACTAATCCATTGCTTAAGTGTCCCATATATACAGCACATGTCAGAATCAAAACATTTTAGCTATGGAGGTGTGAAAATTTTATATATAAATATATATTATATCTGTGTGTGTGTGTGTATATATATATATATATATATATATATATATATATATATATATATGTATATGTATGTATATATATATATATATATATGTATAATGTATGTACATATATGTATGTGTGTGTATGTATATGTGTGTGTATGTGTTTGTATTTGCATGTATGTGTGTATATATGTCTATGTGTGCGTTTTGTTTCCAACATGTTTACTGTAAGTGGTAGACCAATCACAACTAGTTGGGACATCTGAGGGGTTAAGAGAGACTGAATCTTCGAACTGCTTTCAGACTTTTTGAGAAATAAGATGATGTGCAATATATATTAGAATATTAAGGTGTTTTTTGATCTTAGATGCATGTAAACCTATTGTAGGACAAACAAAATACGAACCCTTAAAAATAGCTTAAAAAGGGCACTTTAATTGTGCAGAGCATTTTTTTTGTCCCCTTTTCTTGAATTTGAGGGGTATATTTTGTTTATTTTGGTGGCATTTTTGCCCCAAGTCCTGGTAAATTAATTACCCTGTTGTAGATATAAAAATGTTCACATTTGTGTTTGTCCTTGTGTTTTTTACAAGTTGTGAATATTTATAAGGAGTGTTTGAAAGTTGTTGATTTCGTCTATGTTTTAAACTTTAGTGTACACACACACTCCGTTCTCTCTCTCTCTCTCTCTCTCTCTCTCTCTCTCTCTCTCTCTCTCTCTCTCTCTCTCTCTCTCTCTCGAAGGTGGAATTTTTTTGTGGCCAGTCAGGTGGAAACCATGCACACTCATACAGTTTTCTAAAAACTAGACTGAACGTCCAATATTTGTCTTTGCCCTGTTTAAGGGGATAAACTGAATATATTAAGAGTTTGTGTGTGTGTTTGGATTGAAGTATTTGGGTAAGGAGGGGTGGCCAGCTCACAAGGATTGTTTTTTTTGTAAGTGTCTTTTGTGTTCCAAACAGAGACAAAAAGACAAATATTCAGGTCTTTCTGCATGGGAGAGATATTTTCTCCTCTTTCCTCTGTGGCCTCCTTCATGTGGTTTTTCTGTTCTGTCCTCTTTTATGTCTATAAACTTTTCAGAAACAATTTATTTGTGTTTTACGGTGCTGTTTGTTGGGTGGATAAGAAAGTAGCAAATTCACACAGGGAAGAGCCAAGTGTTGCTGTGAGATGAGATGCAGCAACTCAAACTAAGGAACTTCATTTATTGCACATAATCAATAATGTCATAATGGCACTGATGTGTTATGTCATTAACATAAGCTAGTTGTCTTTTCTCTAGCAGTTGTAGTTTATCATTGATCTTGAACACTGACTTGTGTTCAGCAGCTAAACTCAGTTCAGTTCAAATGTTTCTTGAGTTAATGCAATTTGTTATAGCCCTGGGTGGTAAAAGTTTTAATTATTGGTACAGTTTGTCTATTATTAGCAGTTTGCTCAGAGTGATTGATGTTTAACTCTGCTGTCTTCATTTTATAAGCAAAGATTTTGCTATGCGCATTTGTTTGGCAGAGATCTGATTCATACTGATCTATTTTCTTGCTTTTTGCTATTAGCAGAGCGTTTTATCTGTTTTTTAACAGATTTTGATGTTTTTGCTATTAGCACAGAATTTATTGTATGTATTTATAGTTTAGAGTTTGCCTTTTATTATTAGCAGAGGGTTTTTGCATAACTTTTACACAGCTGTTTGAAAGACTTGATTCTGATTGGTTAAACACTGTGGAGTTGTCAAATATTTCTGGATAAATATTATTAGCGTTTATTCTGTTTATTGTAATGGAGAGTATTATTAGGCTATTAGAAAAGTGTGTTGTCAGAGAGTTTGTTATCGTAAGAGTTTGCTGATTCATCAATGGCTGGCAGTTTTCTTTTTTATGTTCATCAAAGTGATTGTTGAAGGATTATTTCCATAGAATTCACTCTGTTATCATCAGACTTTGATGTTCAGTATGAGCAAGCGGTTTGTTCATTTTTGAACCGAGCATTTATTATTAGGAAAGTGTTTGTTAATTGGAGGATCAATTATTGTAGTCAGCTAGCTGACTAATTGTCCAACTGTCTTGTCGATTAGTGAGGTTGACTATTTTTAAAGAAAATAATGCTGCATTAGAATGGTTTGTTTTAGTATTGTTTAAGTGTCAACCTACAGCCGTCAATTTAATTATTATTCAATTATTAATTTAGCACAGTTCACAATACAGAATTATTACTGGACAGAAATTCAAATGTTTATAAAACCTTGAAGTCGGCAAGAAATGGACATAATTTCTTCTCTGATGTATATCTGAGTGAAACAGCTTCTGAGTGAAATGTAGGATGGGACTTGATTTTTCTCCATTGGGAATTGATTGGACTGTTGGATCATTATTTTGCTGTATATTGTGGTCGGCTATTGCTGCAATCTCAATGAGTGACAGTTTGTCCCACCCTCACGCCGGTAAACGCTTCATCAGAAAAGAGATGTTGCAAGACGGAGGGGAAGTTAATTTTGATTAAAAAAATTTAGGGCACATGAATTACAAAATGATTGTTCACAGATAAGTCATTTATGATAAATAATGCAATGTTCCAATTAAAAAAAAAAGAATTGTCAGTTTTGTCAATTGTCAACATTTAGTTTAGAGCACATGTATATACATCGCACACATTTCTTGCATCATGAGAATTGCATTTTTATGACAGTTTGTCAATTAATAATATTAAACTTCTTTAGACCTTTTTGCCCCGTTGTTTTCTGTTGTGCTCCGTCCAGATGCTCTAGACACAAGAATGAATCCTGTCATATAATATGCTGTGAATTTGCTGTTTATTATTTGCAGAAAGTCTGCTGTAGTCATCATTAGCTGAGAAATTGCTGCATTTCGCTCTGTCTTTGTGTCCCTTCTCTTTCATCATCTTTTTCAATTTCATTTTTAATATGAAACTGTAGTTCAAAGGCTTGAACTATTTGTCAGGCACACTTACTGTGGATTAGTCTGAAGAAACTTGGACACACAATGTGTGTCTGTGTGAGTAATCTGTGTCTGTATACAAGTGTGTGCGTGAATGTGGGTGGATGTGTATGTGTGTGTGTGTGTATGTATGTGTGTGTGTGCCTATGTGCTATATTTATGAGTTGTGGAGGTGCTGTGTTCTAATTCCATCCAGTTGTACTGCATCTTGCAGCTTCTCATTTGTGCTTGTCTGGTCATCGTCACAGTTTTGCTAAAACTATTCTTAACCACTTATGTATGGTAAAAATCAAGAAACGGACACACACACACAGACGTTGTGCTCTGAGGCAGCGCAATGGTGTGAAATTGTTGGGAATATATTAAGTAAAATGCACAATGTACAATGTATAAACACTTTTCTCTAACATGAAGTATCAGCTCAGTTTGTGGTTTAGAAATTTCCATTACAACTTAATATTTCTGAACACACTGAATATGTTTCTTTTAATTTTGACTTGAAATAAGACATTTGGTATTATGTTTGTGTGGCTGATCTCACAGGTCTGTTAGTGTGATGTTTTGCAGAGCAAAACATGTTTTAAGATCGATGTATTAGTATATAAATGAAGTGTGTGTGTGTGTGTGTGAGAGAGAGAAAATATAGGTCAGTCATTTTCTCACAGGCACTCACCTCATCTCAGCTGATAAGAACGGTCAGATTTATGGATTTATATCCACAGACCACAGTTGACTATATATAAAAGTGGTAGACCAATCACAACTAGTTGGGACATCTGATATATATATATATATATATATATATATATATATATATATATATATATATATAAAATATATAGTATTATATATTATAAGTATTATATATATATATATGTATGTATGTATATATATGTGTGTATATATATATATATATATATATATATATATATATATATATATATATATATATATATATATATATATATATATATATATACCGGTCAAAAGTTTTAGAACTCCATAAAGCATAGAACAAATAAACAATTGGAGATAAAAAAGAAATCATGGAATCGTTTTAACAAAATTTAATCTAAATTTTTGACTCATCAAAGTAGCCACCTTTTGCAGATATAATAGCTGAACACACTCGTGGCATTCTTTCTACAATGGAAATCAAATATTGTTCGGAAAGTTCTTCCCAACACTGTTGCAGAAGTTCCCACAAATGTGTTGCACTTGTAGGTTGCTTTGCTTTCACCCTTCTGTCCAGTTCATCCCAAACCAGCTCGATGGGGTTTAAGTCTGGAGACTGTGCTGGCCATTCCATGATTTGAAGCCTACCGTCTTGTTCTTTTCTTCTAAGGTAGTTCTGACATAACCTGGAGGTGTGTTTTGGGTCATTATCTTGCTGTAGGATGAACCCCTGACCAACTAGGCGTATACCAGAGGGTATTGCATGGCGCTGCAAAATGCTGTGGTAGCAGTTTTGGTTCAGGGTGCCACTCACTCTGTGCAAGTCGCCGACTCTGGATCCAGCAAAAGAGCCCCAGACCATCACGCTTCCTCCTCCATGTTTGACAGTTGGTGTCATATACCGAGGAACCATCCTTTCACCTACCTGACGGCGTACAAAAACCCTGCGTGATGAACCGAAGATTTCAAATTTCGATTCATAAGTCCATAACACCTTCTTCCAGTCTTCAGTAGTCCACTGGCGGTGCTTCATGGCCCAGGCAAGCCTCTTTTTCTTATTTTTCTATCTTAGTAATGGCTTTCTTACTGCCATTCGACCTGTCAAACCTGCAGCTCTAAGTCTTCTCTTCACAGTTGAAACTGAGACTTGCTTACTTTGACCAGTGTTTAGCTGTGCTTGAAGCTGTTGTCCTGTGAGCCGCCTATCACGCAAGCTGTTGACTCTCAGAAACTTGTCTTCTGATTCTGTTGTGGCTTTGGGTCTGCCAGACCTCTTCCTGTCAGAGTTTCCTCAAGGTTTCCAAATGCCTTTTGATGGTATAGGAAACTGTACTCACTCACACCTTGGCTTTCTTTGCAATTTCTCTAAAGGAAAGACCTACCCTTATTATGGTCTGTCTGTCTTCCTTTGTTAATTGCCTTTTTCTCGCCAATATGAGAGCAATATACTACTTCCTGGGGTACAATACTGTCCAAATAATGCTTAAGAGGCTGTAGTAACACAATCTGTTTCAACACTGCTTTTATACAGACAGAGGGTTTGTAAGTAATCAACAAAAGTTGGGACAGCTCTAAGTTGTTAACCCATTACTTGTTCCCTGAAAAAGGCCTTTTTGTATAACTCTGAAATGTACATTTATTTTTCAGTTTTTGGTAACATAAACGTTTTAAAAAAAAAAAAAAAACTCTGTATGTGTGTATATATATATATATATATATATGTATGTGTATATATATGTATGCATGCACATACACACACACATATATATATATATATATATATATATATATATATATATATATATATATATATATATATATATATATATATATACATATACACACATATACATATACACATATATGTATATGTGCTGATAGTATGCATGCTGACATATTTCATAACCATTATTATTTATTATATTTAATTATTCACGAAAATCCTTTTTAAACTGTGCCATTGTTGTTAACTTTCCTCAAAGTAGTATTGATGAAGCAGTTTTCAGATTATTTACCTCTCAATGAATGCCTCTGATCAGGGTCAAGTGACCAGCTTCATACATGCACACATAGAGGGGAGAAACATAATAGATTTTTGATTTGTGCATCTTTATTTCATCTTCTGAGGGGTCTTTTTGCTTGTATTATATTTTTTCATTTATATTCTTGGTGTAGGCTGTGCTTCCTACCAAATTGACAATTTACTCGCAAATGTCCAAACAAGCGGCCACAAAAAATAGCTTTTATAGCTAGGCCTTTAATTGCAGAGCACCTTCTAACAAAATAAAAATTCATATTAACTATACTAATTTAAATGTATGACCAACTTGGATTGTAATCCTCCTAATAACTGATGAAAGATTTAAAATGAACTGTTCTGTTGGATTACTAGCTATCTATTAAATGTCTCTGTCTGTCTTTTTTTTAATCAGAAATTTGTCTTGTCTTGTTTTCCTATCCTTAATAAAAACATAAAGAATTGAGAAGCAAAATTGCATTATAAAATATACTCTTGAATTAATTAAATTTTGCTTGTCTCATTGACTTTTTTATACATTTTATGTCAATAGAAAAGAAAAAAAAAAAATCAAGAGAGATTCTTTGAAAACTTTTTATCTAAACTAAATTCCTTTTGTTTTAAGGATGTTTGGAATATTTTTGTCTTGTTTTCCCATAAACAAATCTATCCAGCCATTCCCTAAACCGCTCATCCTCTGTAGGGTCGCAGGGAAACGAGCCTAAACTACATAAGACAAAATAATTTTATTTTGTGATGTTTGAAAGGCTGTATTCTATCTTGTTGGTGGACACACACAAAAGTGTACACACACACTCCGTTCTCTCTCTCTCTCTCTCTCTCTCTCTATACCTCTATACCTCTCTACTTTCTCTCGCTCCACTTTTTCTCTTTCTTCTTGTCTGTTGTTGGTTTATGAGCTTGGAGTAAAAGATGTTTCTAGGTCATGGCACTCCTTGCGATGCAAAATTTCCTGAGGGTTGTGCCAATGTTGCATTAATGCTTAAGCCTAGGTGTCAACACGATACTTCTTATGCACCTTTCGTCACATCGTCATCGATAAAGTGAGTAAGCGGCACCTTAGTTTACGCTTCCGTCCAAAGTAGAAGGATAATTGACTGGACTAAGGTGGAGATCTACAGCTGATTTGTATATAATTAGACTTGAGCTAAAACAGCTCTGATACACCCAAAATATTCCTCTTTGTAGAGGTTGTTATGAGAAAGTAGGCAGTTATTGAATAAGACATGAGTGTGTAGGTCTAGATGATGAACAGGTTCTATAGTGCTTCAACAGATTCATTAAGCAGGCAGGGGGTAAGTTGGGTAAGTGAACAAAGAAAATGTATCAGTTTTGGAAGCACATTCCATATTTTTGATATTACATATGCTGACCTTTTCACTGTGAATACAAGAAAGATCTGGGCCAATTGTTACCATTAACTTTTTACTTTTTTTAAAAACAAATCTAGGCTTGTTTAAGAAACATCTCTTTGTAGTAACTATACCGTTAATAGACTTTCAAATTACATCATGATATTGAATTGAATTCAAGAAGACCGTGTGTTACAATCAGTGTAATAGTGGTTGGGACAAATTGTAATATTATGTGTTAATATTACTTTTTGCACTTTTATACAAATTATTTTTAGCTGTCGGGAATAATATGTTTAAAGAAAAGGTCTGGGTGGGACTTTTCAGTATAATTTTAACATTAATATATTAATCAGCTGATGAGTTTTCAGCTGTGTACTTTGATTTTTGGCTGATTTTTGATCACAAAGCACACAGCATGTGGTGTCTCTGAGGGCTTTGCTGAACTGTAATGTATCTGGAGAGGTGCCAATGTTTTATTCATTTGACGGAAAGGGAGAGTATCTAATTAGCGTTGGTGGTCTTTTTTTTCAATTCATGCTTTTAAACAGAATACGGTTTAAATCAACACTTTAAAATATTCACTAATTTGAACCATTTTGTTGGTAATATACAATACAGTTTGCAGTTTCGTGAAGAGGCAATAAACGAGTGGATTGGACTGAGCGGGGAAACGCACTTGTAGCCAATGAGCAGTAAGGGGTGTGTCCACTAGGGCTGGGCAAAAATAGATTTTTTTTTTAAATTGTGGTCGATTCGATTATCGATTTGCAAAAGCAACAAATCAATCTTTTTTCCTGTATTTATTTCCGCAAATATTGTACATAATATCTGATTGATATTATTACTACTCTTCTCCACAAGATGTCATCCTCTTATCTTGCGGGACTGCAGGGATTTCAAGTCTTGCCAATTTAAGGGGTCAAGTACAAAAATACATGAAAGACAGCTTTCTCACTGTGAAATTTGCACGTCTCAGACAGCGTGCATATAATAAAATGAATTTTCTTTCACGTCTCCTTTCGCTTAATCTGACAAATTCACAAATTTATGCCTGAATTGGCGAGTATCCTAGTAAACATAGTGGGTTATGGCATGAGTGAACATAAACAGTAGAGCAAGACAAAGCATGTATATCATTATATTGGATCCGTGCAGCTCTTAAAGTGACAGCAGCCTAATATTAAAAAGACTTTAATGTTAATCAAACTACAAATGACAAAAAAATCACTCACTGCTCTTCACTGAATATATTTTTTGTGACTTTAATAAGGATTACCCTTTATTTAATTTGAACAGTGAAGGTTAGATGCAGTGTTATTTTACATTTGACTACTTTTATTCAAATTCTGTACCTGAGAACCTATCTGAAAAAACCTTAAAAGCACTGATTATTTCATTTGGAACTTTGTTCTATTGCATTTATTTATTTGTGTTATTTTTTGTAGTTTAATTATTTGTTCTTTTTTTTAATGACTGTTCACTTGTCTTTAATAATCTTTGAAATTTTTATTATGGTAGTTTTAGATAGGGTAGGGGCGTATTTGTTTTGGTAATTTCAAATATCAGTGTTTCTCAAAAATCACAAAAGTGAATCACAAAGCAAAAGTGCACAGATTTTCAACCGGCAGTTACAATGTCAGTAGTATATTCTCCATGTTACCTGCACTGAGATCTTCTGGTTTATTTGTCAGCTAAAGTCTTGTGGATGATGCAAAACCATATTGAAGAAAAATAAAAAAATATATTTAAAATGATGTGTACTTACAGAAGGCCTCAGCCTGTAAAACAAGCATTTTAGTTGGCATGTTGAGATCACATGACCAACCTGGTACTACTTAGCAATACCAGACAATTTTGTCTCCAGAATAATTTAATCAGGATAAAATCTGCCAAAAAACTGAAAACTAATATACCCTTTTTGTTTTCCTCAACAGGGTCTGCTGTTTCCACCACTAACTTCATGGAGGGAGAATGAGGTTTTGGAAGTGTACATTAGCAATTTTCAGCTGGAGTCACGACTAACAATAACTTGATAAGCTAATTTTTGGCATTTAAGGACTGGCTAGCCATAAGAACATAACTTCAGAATCTGTCGGCTGCCAATCATCAGTGGAGTAATACCGTCGGCTAGCCATCTGAGATTTGTGAGTAGTGGCTAACCACTGGTTAGTGTGTGGCATCTATTAGAATATCCGTGGGTGTTTTAAGTGTAGAAAACGCGAATGGGACCTACCAGCCTTCACAGACGGCCTGAATGGGAGAAGGAGTGAGCATGGACAACCTTTCGGAGTTTGGAGGCCTTTGTCCGTCCAGCCGGAGGGAATGGGAGTGAGTCTACACTGTCACAACATGCTTGTCCTTTTTGTCTGTTTACAATTCATTTGCTGTGTTACATTGCTCTGTGATGGTTCCAAATATGAATTTTCAATAGAAAAATCTGTCCTCTCATTGCAGCACAAGCAGCTGTGTGGATGATTTAATGGACGAAGATGAGAAGGACAGAGCAAAAAGGTCTGTGTATGTTTAGCTCTTTATAGTCGTAGTACACATCATTGTGTTATATTTTGTTTAATAATAAAATCCCACATTAGATTGTAAACCTGTGAACTTTAATTGTGTGCAGAGACGTTTAAGAAATCACACCTTTAAAAGCTCTTCACACTTTCACTCAATACAGAAGATTTTCCTTGTGAAAGAGTGTCTGATATAGTGGCTGATATAGAGAGAAGGAAAGAGAGTAATGGAAATTAGAGATAATGGAAAGAGTTGAAAGAATTTTGTGACGGTAGAGGGCGTTGTTTTGTTGCTATTATTATTATTATTATTAATAAAATGAGGGGAAAAAAAAATATTTTTCTCTAACAAACTTCAATCCAAGAATGCAATCAGAAAAAAACACAATTTTTTTGTCAGTTTGCATGCAATTATGCACAGGAGTTTCCAATTTTACTTGCAAGTGTTGGGAATGTCTGAAATAAGAAACGGTTTACATTCAATAGTAATAATTAAGTTCTAAGACTCTATATACCATTAGCTGGGAGCCTAAAATCATTTCGGTTTAACAGTAATCTGAGATGTTCATGAGAAATCATACACAAACACCATCATCACCACATAAACGCATTTTGACTTTCAAAAGTTTCGAAACAGAACTGTTCGTAAAATTGTTGTTTACATGTCTTTTATTCCATTTTATACATTTGTGTGTAGTCAGTGTGTATACATGCATTTTTAATTCATGTATTTTCTTACATGCAAACCAATACGCACAGATATACACGAACATTCACTCTTCCATCTCTCATTGTCTGAAGTAATGTGAGTGTCATCTCTTTCTGTCCATCCGTCTCTTTATCTCTCTGCAGGGCATCCCGTAATAAATCAGAAAAGAAGAGGAGAGACCAGTTCAATGTTCTCATTAAAGAGCTGTGTACTATGCTGCAGGGTCAAGGTCACCCCCGCAAGATGGACAAATCCACCATCCTGCAGAGGACCATTGACTTCCTGCAGAAACAGAAAGGTTGGGGAAAATCATATTAAAATATTCAGAGTTGCCCCCAGTCTCCAACCAAAAAAGGGGAAAAAATTTAGTTTAATAGAAATTTATGTTGGTGTCTAACATGCATTACTTGCCCAATTTCCTCTCCCAACCTAAAATTTCATTCCATTGCTTTCATTTGTAATATTAATTCATTTATTTTGGATATTTGAGAAAATGTAGTTCAGAAAGCAGAACGATCCCCAGCTGAAACCGTAGTTGGAAATAGTTTTTTTCATTCTGCGATAAATATTTTATATTTAATAAATCTGTAACAAAGTTCGTAAATATGGGAAGAAGGAGGCGGGAACCGGCGAACATTCAACGTATTTAATAAACAAATAAACTTACAATGAAACAAAAAGTATAAGGGCGGCAGTTCCTCACGGCGACTGCCGCCCACACAAACCAAATAAAACACAACATAAAATCCAGGCCTGGTCCTCTCTCGTCCTCCACTGTCGTCGCTCCTCCTTTATGCTTCCGGAGCTCCTCCGTGGGAGATACGAGACCGGTGCGCCGAGCACCTGAAGCTCGTTAACTCTCGCGTCACCGGCCTCGCGCCGTTCCCCCACGGCTCTCGCCCGCCGTGCTCGTCACATACCCCCATCGCCCCTCGCAGGCCGGGGGGTACCCGCGAGACTGCGCTTACTCCCCCCCCCGGGGGCCAGTCTCGGCGGCCGCAGCGCATGGGGGTAAGGACAGACGAGACGAGAGAAAAGGAGACGGAAGCACAAGGAGCGACCAGGACGAGAGAGTGGAGAGAGGAAAACAAAACAAAAAAAAAAAAATTCTTGGTCCGGCTCCCAGACACACTGCCGCTCGGTCCTCAGCCCGCCGAGAGGCTCTTCCTCGCGGTGCCATGCGATGGCACTGGACGCTCGGCGGACGACGGCTCCTCCCCGTTGCGGCGGCAGGCAGCAGGCTTCGGCCCCCGGCGAACGGCGGCTCCTCCGCTCCCTCTTGGACGGCCGCCACCCCACCTCGTCCCAGGGGCGCGGCAGCGAGCTCTCCGTCCCACCCGTTGCTCAGACGCTCCAGTACCACCGCTTCGGGCAGCCACTCGCGGTCTTCACTCCCGCGCTGCCCGATCTCCTCAGCACCGCGATCCCCCTCAGCAGCGAGGGCTCTTCGACAGCATGTCCCTCCTTCCTCCCGGGTTTCGGCACCAGTGTAACAAAGTTCGTAAATATGGGAAGAAGGAGGCGGGAACCGGCGAACATTCAACGTATTTAATAAACAAATAAACTTACAATGAAACAAAAAGTATAAGGGCGGCAGTTCCTCACGGCGACTGCCGCCCACACAAACCAAATAAAACACAACATAAAATCCAGGCCTGGTCCTCTCTCGTCCTCCACTGTCGTCGCTCCTCCTTTATGCTTCCGGAGCTCCTCCGTGGGAGATACGAGACCGGTGCGCCGAGCACCTAAAGCTCGTTAACTCTCGCGTCACCGGCCTCGCGCCGTTCCCCGACGGCTCTCGCCCGCCGTGCTCGTCACAAAATCGTCATGCATTTGTGTGTTACAATGTAGTACACAAGGATGAAGATGAGAGCAGAAGTACTACATATGGTAAAACAACTTGGAATTAAACAGCAGAAAAATAAACGCAACAGTGTGTACAAACAAAAACTAAACCAAATATTAAATATTATTAAATTTATTTAATTATTAAATATTATCATCCATATATTTTAAAAATTAAAATTCATTAATTTAGCTGTTACCCACCGTGTCTTACACAATATGCCCAATCTTCATTTCTAAGTGAAACTGAACCTGAAGTTCCTCCTATTTGTTCATGGAAGGTATATTCCGCATATGTGTGGCTGCATGGAGTTCTGGAGTAAAAAACCTTTAGGAATTCAGGTAAACTTGATTTTCCAGAGAGGTAAACTTCATTAGAAAACGAACAAGTCACAAATGTTTGTTTTGGTGGATGGTTGAATTTGTTTTGAATCTCTCCACCTCACATCAGTGACTGTCATATTATCATTGCTGCAATTGATTTAAACCATGACTCCATTTTATTTACACACCCTTGATGAGTATAAATTTGGGACCCTGGTTAGAAGAACAGAATAATTTTTACTTTATTTGTGCATTTGGTGGGAGGAGCGAACTGCTGCAAGCTCCTGGGAGTGCCACTACCAACACCTTTAAGTGCCAGGAGCTGCTCTCTAATGAGCCCAGTTCCATTTCCTGTCTGAATCCAGGACACAGCTGTCAGGCTGTCAGCAGAACGCATGCTGGCAGCAGATTTCACTGCTCCTATAAACCATTCTAATGCATTTCCAACTTCTCCCAATCTCAGACTTCCTTACTGCTTGATTTAAATTTCTTGCCATTTTTCCCCTTTTGTCCACACAATCCCTTTTTCAGAATTCCATAATCAAGTTCTTACAGTGGTCCTAAACTTTTTTTTTTTTTTTTAATTTTCTTTCCCCTGTGGTTTGGTGTATTCCAGAGATCACAGCACAGACAGAATCTTGTGAGGTCCGGCAGGACTGGAAGCCTTCTTTCCTCAGCAATGAGGAATTCACCCAGTTGATGCTGGAGGTAAAGCATCATCCACCTTCAGTTTTTTTCAGTAGTCCTGTTAAGAATGGGTTATACTTCAGCTGTATTTCTAAAGCACCGTGCGGTCAACACATCATGTGTTTTGATAGGCTATGACAGGGTTTCTCCAATCTCATTTATATCCGTTGCATACGCACAAAACATGTCCTGAAAGAGGCGTACGCTACTTCTCACGCAAACGATGGGATTTGTAAAAACAAACTTGATGGGAAAATTCGCGAGCGGACTCTGACCCATGCGCACGAACACTTAGAGTGAGAAAAGTAATGAAGTAAACAGAAGGATTGTAAACACTGTTTTGATATAAAAATTTACATTAATAATCCACTTTTATTTAAGGCGATAAGCCCTAAAATTACATAAAGTCATTATGCAGAAGATAAACAAAAATGATATGGATTTAGATAGTGGATGTGCTACTTTTGATCACTTTTCCTCCGACATGCTGTTTTAATGACAGTGAGGAGTGGTAGAAGCACAATAATTCCTCTTTAACGAGAGAGATGATCAGTGATGCACACTTACTGCGATATAATGAAAGACACTGCTGGATTCGATGGTCGTTTTGAATAGGTTCAGTATTAATATCTTACTGTACAACCGCAGCTGCACGGAGGCGCCACTGTATTTGAAGGATACAACTTGAAGAAAACTGTAAGATTTGTACGTTTCCTTTTTAAAATACTTTGTAGGTGAGGAGCAGAGTCAGACAAATGTATTTCACTTTTAGTAAGGTTTATACATAAAGTTTTATAAATGAGACCCCTGGACAGCCAATGCACTGCAAAGTTCGAAAGCTCAAACCCTGATCAAACACACCTGAGCAAGCTAAGCAAGTTCTTAGGCATCACTAGAAAATCACAGATTGGTGAGTTTGATCAGGGTTTGGCCCTCCAGGACCAGATTTGAGGAACCCGGGGCGATGAGATGCCTTATAGCATTCCTTCAGGCTCAACTATGTTGCCTCTTTGAAGGAAACAAACATCATAAATAAAGGAAATGTTTAACTTGAATCATGTAGCCGAAACACATGAAGTGAATACACAGAGTCACCCTGACCTGCGCACAGCTTTCCTTTAGCCTTAAAACCGGATGTTGTGCTTGTATGTGGCATTTTTGAATTATCCCCAGAGTTTCTAGCATTAAGGAAACATTCACACATGAACACTTCCTTTCAAAAACAACCACAGGCTCTTCTCAGTTCCTAGTCTCAGACTTTCCAAGGTACAAGTTCAGTGAATTAGACCTATAACAGCGGTGATGTGGGAACATGTTATGGGTTGGGGAATCATTTATTTCTCTTTACATGAAGAAAACAATGGAAAAATATTGTGCAACCTCAAGAGCCTGATAGACAACATTTCTACAGCAACCATGTTTTTTCAGAACCAGTTTTCTCAACTTGTGAGAGAGAATTTTTTCATATATAAATTCTCTCACATTAATTTGATTTGAATTGAATACATATCCGTTACTTTGTGTGGGTGTAAGCCAATATTCAAAGTTCAGTTCAGGCATTTACTGAATAATGACTAAATGATGACATTTTTGGATGACCTATTTCATAGATAACAGAGGGAACACTGTCATCGGTATGTTATGAGAATTTCTGCTGATTCATAATGTAATTTTTTGTGTGTGTGTGTGTGATGGCAGGCATTGGACGGTTTCCTAATAGCTCTTACCACAGATGGGAACATCATATATGTATCTGACAGTGTCTCGTCTCTCATTGGCCATCTGCCGGTAAGTGATGCCAATGCCATTTTAAAGAGAACTTGATTTGGTGCTGTACTTTTCATAAAGTGAACTCGTTACCTCTTAGAATGCTGTTTTATTTTGACTAATCTGGCAAACTCCTGTTATTAGTAATATGTTTTTCTAAACATAGTTAAGACAACCCACACACAACAGGTTTTCTGTAGGCAGTTGACAGCAGTCCTCAGGAAATGCTGCATATTTTTTTTGTTAGACTTTCTGAATTGTATTTGTACAGTATCAGAAAATCATGAAATGTCAAGTGCTTTGGCTTATTGCCATTTAAGTGGTTTAACTTATTACAGAGAGAAAAAAAAACATTGTATAAACCTGAATCAATGCACCTCTCTTTTTAACACTGCAAATGCGTCAAAATCCATTCAATGTGTGATCACATGCTGCCAGTCTAATGAGATTTGCTTCCAAACTTTACTGTTAGTTCTGTTCCTGCTGTGTGTGGGTTGCGAATGCGATTGATAATAATGATGGTTTGTTCCATCACTGTCAAAGCCATAACCTTTGGCCTTATTAAGCAGAAAGGAGGGCTTAACAGACTCTTATTACTGAGGAACTGAACGAGCTGAACTCGGGTGGCATTGAAGGTCATGTGTGGCCATTATGGATCTACTCAGATTGTGTTAATGCTCTTATGATTTTATTGAGATGGTGCTTGGATACAAACCCAGTTCCAGTAACAGCAAAATCCTGGTTCTAGCCTCAAGGCAGCTTTAGTATTATTTATATATTATTATAGTATGTATATATGCTTTTATTAGATTTTCTTTTATATTTCTATGTAACATTATTTTTATTTTTGTTTTAGTTTAAGTAATTTTACTCCAACTTAAATTTAAAAAAAAACTTAAAATTGAAGTAAATAAGTTTAAGTTTATCTAATATTTGTATAATTTCAGCTATATCTCAATGGTATTCGTTAACGGTAACAACACTGCCACAAGCTGATGATGCTGTACGACCTGTTTTTGAAATTTTATGGATAACAGATTATTATTATAAAGTGTATTTATTGTAATATTTAAAAAAAAAAAAAATAATGAATCATTACATTTCTTGTGAAATCATGTTATACATAATTTCTTAGTATTGTGGTAAATGTAGCCCATTGTGTAGCACTGAAGGAAGCGAGCAGGGAGTGATGTTGCATTGGATACTGTGTCTCAGTCAGATATGGTGGACCAGAACATTTTGAACTTTCTGCCAGAGCGAGAGCACGGAGAGGTGTACAAACTTCTGTCATCACACATGCTCTTGACAGAGCCTTCTACTGTGGACCTACTCAACAGCAGTGAGTGTATACATATACACACTCTCTCACACACACACACACACACACACACAGACCATCACACACCTGAAAACACAGATGCAGTGTGCTGTAAGAGCGTGCCATCTTATTTCCTGGATGTAGTGTGCTCTATGATTACTCTCAAGGCTAATTATAGAGGCTCTGTGTGTGCAGTGTAACACAGATTATCTGTTACAACACCCTGATAATCCAACATACGGCTCTTACCCTGACCCCAATCCCCGAGACACACACACACCAATACTGAGAGATACTGGTAGAAAAAACAGTCACTGTTGACTTATTGATCTCGTTCAATCACCAGTACCACCTGTTTCACTGGCCACACTCGCTTGTGAACCAATGCACACACACTCACACACTGTTGTATGGTCGGTCAGGTCATTGTGCTCTATTATAGGATAATCGTCAAAGTCAGACTGGGGCCACAGCCATAATAGAACATTAACCTCAACCTTGTGGATTCGTCTGACCAACTGAACTGCTGTTACATCCTTCTTTCCTCTCCCTGTCCTTTCTTTCTTTCTTTCTTTTCTTTCTTTCTTTCATTCAGATGAGACACATGTCGAGTTCTGCTGTCATTTAGCGAGGGGGAACATTGACCCGAAAGAACCGCCCACATACGAATATGTCAAATTTGTTGGAGATTTCAAGTTTCATAATAATGGTAGGTTTTTATTTTTTACATCACCCAGAGCCACATGCGACACAAACAAAGACGTTAATAATTGATGGATATAGTTGTATTATATGTTTCTTACTTGATTCAAGAAGTAAACCTTAGCTGTGATGGCAAGCATTTGTGTTTCTTGCTGTGCATTTGGTTGAGGAAGAGATTTAATGAGGAGGATTTGCCTGTGAAATTATTGGTCCATCTCTTCATTTGCATGTAGAATGTCATTGTGAGGTCATGTCTTTACTAATAGGGAATGTGAAAATGAGAAGAAACATGGAGCTGAAACAGAAAATATTCAAGCCATGACAATGATAGGAACAATGCTAGTCCTCTCTAAATAGTTTTAAGTTTATTTAATAAGTATATAAAACTAGTATGCAGACTAGTTCTTAAAACACAGTCTTATATAGTGGCTGTTTATGCAATATAAATAGGCAGATAAAATTGTAAGATAGACATAATAAAAAATAATAATGCAATAATAATAATACAAAATGTCTATAAAAATACATTTTAAATTCATTTTGTGCCAATATAAATAAATATACACTGTGCTTAAGTTTGTTTCTTCATCTCAGAAATCTTGTCATTGTGGGTGTTTTTTTTTTTTTTTAATCAGAAGATGATATTTTTCTGTGTGTCGTAGTGCCTCTGTCTTCATGTAACGGTTATGAGCTGGCATTCCCACGCACCTTGCAGTCCTCCCTAGAAGAGCAGATCTGTCTCGTAGCCACAGTGAGACTCGTGACCCCTCAGTTCCTGAAGGTAACAGTGCTCAAAGTCAATATTACACACATACTACTTGCATTCACACTTAAATAAAAGGAAGGACAGACTTATAGTGTGTGTGTGTGTGTGTGTGTGTGTGTGTGTTGAAGGATCTGTGCAACATAGAGGATGTATGTGATGAATTCACATCAAGACACAGTCTGGAATGGAAATTTCTCTTCTTAGATCACAGGTGAGTCAAATGCTGCTCCATTATGCAAACGACTCCTCTGATGTTGTGTTTCTGCATGGTCTGTTGTACTACACTCCATTAGGTCCATTTCGTTGGATAATTCGTGACTCTTTTTGATTATGTCATTTGCTTAAATTCATTCATCAGTCGCTGACCCACTTACATCTGCTAATTCAGACTTTCCGCTGTCCCACGCACGCTACGAGGATGTCAGATGTGCATGTGCTTGAATCAGTTTTCTCACTTGTTTTTTAATATGATGTTTTTATTCAGCTGTGGCCATTCATAAATTTCAGGATAGATTGTTTACTCAGGAGGCTTTTCTGACCCCCAGAGAGTTACATAACCGTGCGTGTGTGTGAGTACTGGATGTCCTGTTCCCTACAGAGCTATAATTGGACATTCGAGCTGTCTCGTCAAACTCCCTCTTTAAAGGGGAAGTGCGTAACTCCAGCATCAACAAATATAATGTGGTTTTCAAACAGATTTCCCAAACATTACCTGCGTTTTCCATTGGTCCGTCATGGAGATAGTCCCACCCTAAATTCACACAATTGGTTGAGCCAGTGTTGTTGTGGTCCAGATTGTCAAACAGTGTTTTTAGACACAGTGTTTACATTGGTGAATTTATAAACGTACAAATGGTATACTGTGTCTGAATCTTAATCCCGTTAAGATTTAATATTTGAATTTAACACGCACGCGACTGTTACACTTTGATAATAATGAAAAATGTTACTTGAGCATTAAATCAGCATATTAAAATGATTTCTGAAGGATCATGTGACACTGAAGACTAAGAGTAATGATGCTGATAATTCAGCTTTGACGTCACAAGAACAAATTACATTATTAAGATATATAAAAATAGAAAAAGGTTATATTAAATTGTGGATATATTTTACAATATTACTGTTTTACTGTAATTCTGATCAATTAAATGAATATTTAAAAAAAAAAAATCTTACAGACACTTCCCTGATAAGCTTATATGCCTTTCTATTTACACACTCAAACACATACATGACTCAGGCTATGGACACCAAGCTCTTGCTCAGCTCAGTGGTTTCCATGGCGATGAGCATTTTCAGGCTCATCTGAGTCCCCATGTTTCATTCCTTTAGTCCGAAGAGGTTGTGCATCACCGTTTTAATGGGTGTGAAAGGACATCAGATTTGAGTTCCTTTTTTGTAAATTGGGCCAATGCTTGGAATTGTGCATGTGCAGGGAGCAGATAGTATGTACTGAACATCTGTGTGTGTTCGCAGAGCCTCTCCTATCATTGGGTACCTACCATTTGAGGTTTTGGGGACCTCAGGTTACGACTACTACCATGTGGACGACCTGGAGCTGATTGCTCAGTGTCATAAACAATGTGAGTGTTATCTCAAAGTCTTTCTCTCGCATGCGCTCTCTCTCTCTTTTAAAACTAGGTCAGTGTACTGGCTTGGAAATTTTGTGCCGTTTGTGTAAATCACAGAGGAGCTGAAAATGCCCCTACCAGGAAAGATGAAAGACCTTGTAAGAAGCTCTCAAATCTTTTATAGAGACGACTGATCTTGTGTTTATCTGCCTGGATGTGTATTGCAGTGATGCAGTGTGGGAAAGGAAAATCCTGTTACTATCGGTTCCTGACTAAAGGGCAGCAGTGGATCTGGCTCCAAACACACTATTACATCACATACCACCAGTGGAACTCCAAACCAGAGTTTATCGTCTGTACACACAACGTGGTCAGGTAAAACGCACACAAGCATAATTTATACATGGATATTGATAGCATGGCATACATACACTGGAAAGTACACACACTCAATTTTATATGCGTATGAACAAAAACACTTTGCTCACACAAGCACATTGAAACATTTAAAAACATTTTTGGATTAATAATATTTCTAACTAACAGATATATGTGTTCAAATGCCTTTTCATAAGTTCAAAAATTAAATCCAAGTAGTTAACGTGCTTGTCAGCTCAATTAATTGAATCGGTTTTGCAGTGTCTATTGTTTTTTTAGCCTCTGTTTCCATCTAGTGGTTAGTTTGTGTTATTACAGATTTGGCTGGAGTGCATGGGGGGGTGAGGCCCACTAGGGGCTTCAGAAAACTTCCAAAAGGTCCTTAAGATGACTTTAAAAAAAAAAAAAGAAAAGAAAAAGAAAGAAAGAAACTAAAAATCAAGCTACTATTTTTTTTCTTTGTAGAGCCAGTATTCTTAAAATCTTGGAAAACCTGTATATATATGAGGAAAACTCATCTTAAAACTCTGATTTCTAGAAAAAAGTCCTGTAAATTCATTATTAATTAAGCCTGTAAATTAATTAGTCTATGGGCATTTTTCTTGTTATATGACATTCTAGAATATTTTATTGGGTAGAAATTGTAAGAGAATTTTATTTATTTAAAAAAATCCTTAGCCTCAATCGTTATCCAGTAAATCACGAACAACTGAAAAGGGGCCCTTTAAAATTGTTGCGGACATTTGGAGTCAGTGGCTTTGTCGTCGTGTCCTGCATAGACGGCTTCAAGCTGTTGTGCCACTGGTGTAGACAGTCAAAAAAAGTTGGGAACCATTGGTCTACAGATTTTCACTGTGGTTGCACAAACTGAAAGAATGTAAAGTAAAAACTAAACACTTTCTCTCTCAAAAGTTATGCTGAAGTCCGAGCAGAGAGAAGGAGAGAGTTTGGATTGGAGGAAAGCTCATCTGACATGGCCACATCCTCAATCAAGGTACTACACATACACACACACACACACACACACGAAACACACTCACTGCTTTATTGCTTGCATTCCTATTTGTTTATGTGAAGAGTTAGTCATGTTAATGAGTGTTTGTGTGTCAGGGCCAGGAGGTGTTTTTGGACATGTGTCCTCCTTTGGAACAAACACAGGAGGGAATCAGCAGCGCTCGATCAGTGTCATCACAAAGCTCGAGAAAGTCATCGCACACAGCACCGTCCGATTCCGCATGTAAGTACAAACACGAGCCTCTGCTAACACTTCTTCACTTATGAGGTGTACATGTACATAAGAGGGTCACGTGAATGTAAGCCTGTGTGCGTCTGAATCCGTAGCGAACTCATCGGTGAGGTTCACAGAACCATGCACGTCGTCGCGGCAGTCTGCTTCCATTGGTCCTGAGAAGAGCTCCAGCAGAATGCCACATAGTGGATCGAAGGTACAAATATGCACATCATCATCGTCATTTTCACAATCATCATTTGTTTGTGGAGAGATCTGGAGGAGATTTTTTTAGGGCCCAAGTACCAATGGTGTTGAGACCCTATTAGAATTTCATAAATCAACAGGGTATGTTACATATAGACTAAGTAATTTAACATGACCGTTAAATGCAAATCTTTGCCAATTTTTTCCAAAATTAATTGTCCATTTTTCATACTGTACATAATAATGTTGTGATTTAATAAAACAAGTATTTTATTTTTTGTGTTTTATTTTTAATTAAGTCACAACAGATGACTCAACAGGTAGATAGAATTCAACAGGTGAGGGTGTGTAGATTAGACAGGCAGATGGATGATGATCTCAGATCTGTTTCATAAGGTCATTAGTTTGTCTCATCAGATGTTTAATAAAACACATATCAATATTCAGGTGAGTTATGAAGGTGACTAACTGTTGCCAAAATGTAAGGATTAAATAACACACATTACCAAATATTGGCAAAAAACTACATACATCTGCTGCTCACACACTTCCACTGTAACATATTTATAGTTTTTTTTTTTAATTTATTTATAAGATTTTTCAAAGCATTAACAGAAAACTTCATACAATTCAATCTATAGACACATTTATAGTTTTAATGCCAGTGAAACGGTAATGTTGTTATATGTTACTACAATTTAAATAACAAATTTTCAGCATCCATTTTCAGCAATCATTCTAATATGATGAAACCGTTGTGATGCTTAATATTTTGGTGAATTTTTATTCAGAATTCCTTGATAAATAGAAAAGAAATTAACTTATTAACCTGTTATTTGAAATAAAAATATTCTGGAACAGTGTAAAAGTCTTTACTGTCATATTTGATCAATTCAATACATCTTTGCTGGATAAAATGATCAGTTAATTAAGAATATAATCTTACTGCCTCCTAATTTTTGTGCAGTATTGTATGTGTTTGTATTATCAGTCTGTGTGTATATTTGAATGTTTTGTGTCTCTGTTCGTGTTAGACCCTGATTCAGAGGCAGAGCTCCTCTGAGGCCACGCCACTGTCCCCCTCATGCAGTCAGCATTCCACCATGGTCAGTACTCTCTCTCTCTCTCTCTCTCTCTCTCTCTCTCCTCTATTCCATTAACTCTGTCTGCTTTTCATTCCTTGCTTAAGTATAGCTACAGTTCAGTGTTTGTTGTAATCTTAGAATAGAAATATTGTCAACATTTTACCAGTGATGGTGCCCAATCTAGAATCTTGTTGGGATTGTCAGTTCCCTGAGGAAATGGCAGTTGGGGGCCTTAAACATGATAAAACCTGCTAATCTCAAACCAATATCGGAGGCCCAGGCTGGGATTGTGTCCTCAATATGTAAACCTAAAAAATGCAGCCACTTTATTTTCCTTGTACATCTAAAATAAAATTGTGGAAAAAAGTATTGTGAATGTACTGCTATAATTTTATTTTTAAGAAATTTTGCCCATTGCCGCTCACTTTGGCAAAAAAAACAAAAACAAAACAAAACTCTGAAGCAATTTGTTTTGGATTCTAATATAGCTTTTCAGGATGTTATGGAATGATGTAGTCAGTCAGTTATATCCTCATTCGGCTCGATGGAAACAACAGCTGGTTTTGAGAGAAGTTCAGTTTCCGAAAGGAGGAAAAGGCTGCTCTTGACTCCTTTTGTATCTTTAATTGGTGTTCTGTGTGCATGTGGGTTGCAGACACAATCTCTGTACGGATTCCAGCAGCCTCAGTTAGGCGTCATGCATCAGCTGAAAGAGCAGCTAGAGGAGCGGACACGCATCCTACAGGCCGACATCAAAACACAACAACAAGAATTGCACGACATTAAAGAGAAACTACAACTCGCTAACCTACAGGTACCTACAGGTTACCTAAACTACAAACTTACTGACCACAGACTTTTGATAAGTAGTATAGATATACAAAATCTATCAATAAATTTCCTTCTCTGTGGAAAAAAATGCCTCTGTATCCAGAAGTTAGTGTATTGGAAGTCTGACTTCATTTATTAGAACTCAAGTGGTCTGATTCCGAATGGTGTGTTTGGATCGCTGTCTTGCAGATGTTTCTCCAGCAGCCGATACAGGACGAGTTCGCCGGGTCTGGTTCACAGCAGCAGGGTCCAGGCAGGCCGGCCCAACACAGCACGCACCCCAAACCTCAACACTGTGTTTCACATTCATCACACACACTGCTCAGAGAACAGCCCAGTAGTTCATCTGCTCAGGTACACAACACAAAACACACACATTACTCACTCACGTTGACTTACACACTCACGGTTGTCTTGTTTTTGTGTGTTTAGGGGCAGCAGAGACTGGTTCAGTCTGGACACATGCAGGCCGTCAGTGTTCCAATGCAGACACACACCAGTCTCACCACACCCTTTTACAGCAACCCAATGATGTTCTCCTCCAACCACGGACACAGAGCCCAACACGACACGCACTGCCAAAGACACACACACACGGACTATAACCAGGATGGACAGCTACGGTAACAACACACCTTCAAATTCAGAAAAACACAGAAGTACATTGTAAAGGCCTGTTCATCCAAAAGTTCAGTAGGAAAATTTTGTGATAATTTTTTTTTATTTGAATAAATCCCTGTTAATGTGTCCGTTCAGACTGACATGAACATTCAAAGGCAGTCAATACAACAGAGATATTCTAATCTCTTTTCATTGAACCACAAAAAAAAAAAAAGTGCTTTTGGTCACTTGCCCAGAGTGGATGTTATTACATACAATTTGGTGGTGCTCACAAAAATTTTACACCTCTAAATGATAAATGACAGTGAATAGCATTGGTCTGAACATACAAATCGCATCTGAGAATTGGACCAAATTCTTGTTCGAACATTGGAATTGCTTCTTGTCTTTTATAATATTCATAATATAATTATATTAATTATATTATATATATAATAATTATATTTTATAACAAAATATTATAATATTCTATTATAAATATACTTTTATAATAGCTGTAAAACCTAGATTCAAATGGATAAAATTAGGTAGATATTTATATTCCGGAAATTATGTTATAGCGATCAGAGCAAAAAACCTTGAGGCTAAAACATTATCTCTGGTTGGAATAGCAGTTTTAAAGGGGTCGTGACACGTGGATTTTTAAAATGATTTTAATGTTCCTTGAGGTTCACTTAAAGTCAATTAAGTTTTTCAAAAAACAAAAACAAGTGAAGAGTTCAAATGCAAAGCTGCTAAGTGCCACCTCTATTAAAAAAAAATGAGGTAATGATATTAAATAAATATTTCAGCAAAAGCCTCGAAGTTCACAGAAGAACCAATCAGAAGATGCCAATCGAGTCATATGACTTCAAGATGAATGACGGTGTGCTTATGAGTTGCCAAACTGCACGTTTTTATCATGTTTTGCCCAGCTGTACAGTGGCAGGATGACAGGATTTCATGAGTAGCAAAAACAAAAGTGCTACATTTGCTGCAGTAAAACTGACAGAAATGGACGTTTTACTATGTCTTGTCTAAAGAAGTGGACTTTTTGAGGTTTTTGCAAAAAGGTACACATGGACTCAGCTAGTTCAAATTTGTCAAATACCAATTAATTGACTAAAGTGGCATTTTTTTGTTGTTGTTGAAAATAAGGCATTTCAATAACTCATTAATTACCTTTTCATTGGCATTAAAGTGAAACTGCTGAAACATAGGAGGCCGGTAACAAAATGCTCATTTAAAACAAAACATGTCAGACGGAGTTAGAAGTTTTTGCATCTGAACTCTTCAAATCTATATGCGGAAAAAAAAATCATCTTCCACCTTCATTCTGACCCTCTGTCTGTGATGATGTGTTTTTAAGGGCAGCTCCTTTAAAGCTTGTCAGTAAACAGCCATTGTTATGAGTGGCTAACATCATTGCATAGGAAACCGCATCAACGCCCACTCCCTGTTGCACGTGAGCAAGTGTTTTGAAAACATTATCCATATAAAACCATTATTTGCAGACAAAGTATTATAAAAATCATTTACTTGCGGTTTGTGACGCAGCTGCTGCCAGATCCAATATAGCTGACTGCTTCATCTTTCAACAAAAGTATCTTTGTGAATTCTCCATTACACTGTGCCTCGTCTACAAAACAGAATACTCCGAACAAACCTATAATCCTCCGACACGATTCGGGACACCATTAAAATAATCCATCCACTTGTTCCAGACGTTGGTATCCTGATAAAGTCTCTACAGAAATGAGCTGCAGAAACGGGACACGTCAAAGCGAACATTCAGTTATGCTTCAATTTATTCTTCCATTTCTCTCAAGTGCGTGGATTGCGTTAGAAACTGAACGCGCATCTGTGGACTGTATCCAGTGTAGACCGTGTCAGTGATTATAATGGCTTCTATTTGCTTTTGACGTGACGCATATATGTCGAGATCAAAGCAAACTTCATTTCTCATTTCATGACCCCTTTAATGAAATTTTAACCATTTTAGGAATATTCATTATTTATCTATTGCTTAATGAATAACAGATACAGTAGTAACAATCTAATTTGGTGATGACTGTACAAGGGCCAACAAAATGAGATGTGATTTCTGATTGGTAGAGTGAGGAAGCTTGCTGATTGGCTGATTTTTGTTATATCACAGAATGTGTGATTGTGTCAAGACATGATTCCCTGATCTTATCAGTAATATAATACAGGGTGTTTTTGGATTAGTAGGATGCTGCTAAACCAACCAATGCAGACGCTTGTACCAGACAGCAATGGGGGGGCTCAGTCTTCCCAGTGCAGCTCAACTATTCAACATACCAAGTAAGTGTGTGTGTGAATTGATGGCCCCATTCAAATTGAATATAAAGTCATAGAGAGGATGTTAGGCTGAATTTGTTATGGCAGAAATAGTAAGAGTAGTATACTAGATTACTATTCTAAATTCACCAATATTGTTTGTCTGTTTGTTTGTTACAGATATCCTCTGGACCAGCAGATGATGGCTCCTTCCTTCCCTTTGCAGCAGGTGAATTGTAACGCTGTGCTTGTCCCGTCCCCTGTCTTCACCTCACCAATCATGATCCCCAAAATAGTTTCATCACCCATCAGGCCACACCCACCTTCACGCCTCACCCGTCGGCTGCCCCGCATGGCTTACCACTACAGCAGCCTCAGCAGTTCTTTCAGGTAAACGAGCACAATTTTGATTCGCTGTGATTCAGATATACAGGTCTTTTCAGTCATTGACTGAATCAAATCATTTTGACTTGAATCATGTTTTGTGATTTCATAAGCATTCTGTCTCTCTCTCTTGAAGATGCAGCCTCAGGGTCTGATTCATAGCGCTCCCACTCAGGCCTTATTCCACACACCTAGCGTTCCACAGCAAAGCATTGTGGGATACGTACAGCCACAACAACAACAGCAACAACAACAGCAACAGCAGCATCATCACTCCCAGTCCGGCAACCTGTCGGACTACAGAAACATGCTACCACGGTAGCCCCACCCCGCGGTAGAAGACGAGTGGTTGCCAGGAAAGCGTGTTGAGCATTTAGCTCTGAAAGGCATGATGGGATGGGATGGGACTCTCTCGGCATAGAGGAAGGCTCGGTCCCGAGCCAAACCAAATCGAGAAAGCCAAAGTCCCTTAAAGTTCCCATGACAGCAAATGATGGTGATAATGCCACGAGGCCCAAGGGCTCTGCCTGGCCTGGACTGCACACAGTGGATGCTGGGATATGTAGGAGGAGCCCACAGGGGTGTGACCTACCTGCTATTCATGGAGACGGGGGTCACAGAGCAGTCGAGCAGATGCTCTGATTGACAGAAAAAGGACAGAAAGTCGGAAGGGTTTTGGCACCGTCATGTTACAGATGGTTGACGTTATCTGGACTTTTTTACAAACAAACACACCCAAACAAGACAAAATCAACTAATCAAGTAATGCCTTGACAGAGCTTAAACTCAATGCAGAGTCCGCTGAGCGTGCCGTCACATGTTCTGTTCTCAAACAAATACTAACATATTTCAAAAATTCATAAATTTAGCTTCCCGTTTCATGTGCAGAGCAGGTTTGGTCCCCTCCTGTTGTTACGTCAAAGCTAACATAAGAAACTTGAATCACGTTGTATATTTCAAATATTTAAGAACAATTTAAAAATTCACACTAGGCAAAATTTTCCTATTTGAACTCAATTTTTTCTGAGTTTTTGAGTTACTTTTTTTTTTCCCCCCTCTGGATCCACTTTACTGTACATATAGTTCCTCCGCATAATGTATTCTGGATGGTCATATTTCAGTACGTTTATTTCGGTTTTCATATTTAGGCTAGCATCTAAACATAACTCGACAAGAGAAGCATGTTTGCTTCCCTGATCGAACGGTTCTTTGATTTTTCTGATGTTAATGTGGTCCGCATGTCCACACAGCAAAACTTCACTGATTTGATGTCAATACAAACTGATATGATAATATTTAATTTCAGTATTACACAGGGATGAAGCTCTGTCTAATTCATGCTTCTTAGAAGAGGGACTTTGTGATTGTTTTACGGTGGTGGGCGGAAGTGCAGCAGCAGTTTAACTGTGATGAACAAATGAAGAAAAAATGATTGAAGACAATCACAATTATTAGACCTGCAGAAATGGAAATGTTCTCATCTGTCTGTGTCACTTGGGCTCTGGGTTTCACAAATACAGCTCAATTAATAGTAAAAAACATACACTTTTTTTTTTTCTTTTCTTTTTTTTTTTAAATAATTTTCGGAGAGTTGTTGACCAGAGGTGCCCAAACTTTTTACAACAAAGGGCAAAAAATCTAACTTGTTTGAGGGCCAAAAGTTAAAGTTGCATTAAATCAAAATGTTGTATTGAATTTAAAGAGTTTAACCTTGTTTCCCCTTATTTATGATTTCATAATATCAAAATATTACTCTGCAATCTACCTAACTACTGCAGTTTTATTTTCAGTTTTACAATACAATGAAGCTAGCTCATAAGTATAGTTCCTAATGATGTTTTTGTTACTTTGTAAACAGCAGCTGACATTTTAAAAAATGAAGATTGAAATGAAAAATACTCTTGAAACATTTATGAAACTAAATTAATAGTTCAATTAATACACAAAGTAGATTTTTATTTCATGTGACAACATTTACTGTTTAAAATATAAATTAAGTCTATTATTAATAAGGGAATATTAGGATAACCATCTTTAAATTAAGTATAATAATTACATGGCTCAATGGGTACGTTTACAGAACAACTATGCACTAAATACATTAAAGTTTTTCCGTTGTGTTTTCACATATAGGCGACAACTTTGTCAAAACAATCTCCGATAACAGATCCGCAGAAACAACTAAAAACACTAGATGGCAATGTCACAAACACGACACACCTATATACTGAACACGTTTTCACAAATTTGCGTTTTTGTTGTTTGCATGGAGACAATAACGCTATCGTATTCAAAAACTTGCACTTTGAAACACGTTTTAAAAGGTTTGTGTTCTCAGGCCCGCAAAACACCGTTGTCATGTATTTGAACGGCCAAAACACACAAGTATCTGTTTTTAGTTGTGTAAACGCCCCCTGTAATATGTGATTCTGATTGGTCAATCGCAGCATTTAGTAGTCAGACATTCACTGCTGTCCGTGGCAATGCTGTTTCTCGTTTCATAGAAATACAACTGGCGCCATTTCATTTATTGATCGCATTGAAAAAAGATATCAAGAGAACTTCAGTGTCTGTAATATTGTTGCACCCTGTCAGGGTTTATTTTGTTGCTAATTGCACATAGCACAAACCAAAGGCAAGTTACAGCACAGTGTATATTCTCCAAATATGCATAATATAGCACAACTGAATGGGGAGAAATGAACTTAACGCACACATTTATGGATTATGATGCAGAAATTCAAAATTGGCTGTAGAATTTTTCTTAATTTAACCTTTGCATTTTTGTTTCCTCAATCTCGCATGCTCCTTATTTGTTGTGGCGGCACACGTTATTAAAATCAGAGACTGCCTCTGTAATAATAATACACAAATGATTATTACATTCTGTAATGCACTTTCATTATCAGATAGATAGGGTAGTCATGGCCTAAGGGTGAGGAAGTCGGGCTTGTAACCTGAAGGTTGCTGGTTCGATTCCCACGCCGGCAGGAATTGAAGGTGGAAGGCACAAACCCCCTAATTGCTCCCCTTGTAAGTCGCTTTGGATAAAAGCGTCTGCTAAATGTAAATGTAAATTTACCCTCTCATTCTCAGTCAGATGGGGCGTGTTAAACAGCCAATAAGGGTTGCGTTAGAGTGTTCTGAATCGTGACTCCTTGATGGAAATTAAGCTACTGTGAGTTCATAGAAATGAAATCAATAATGTTAATATACTATCTAGAATTCTTCACTTTATTTTGAAGTGCCCACGGCAACAACATGGCATCGTAATTTATGCGATGAACTGTATTACTGACTACCGGCACACGCCTACTTGGTGGTATGTTTTTTTCTTTTCTTCCCTAAGCTATATTTTTCCCCTCGTGGCAAATCAAATGTAATCACCAACTTTGTTTTGGGCATCTCTGGTGTAGACACATTGGCCCAAGTGTCAGCAAAGGGCAAAATGATTTCAGATATTCTGGAATATTGTGAACACTCACAGAAACCCAAACAGGAAAAAAAAATCTGACAATCGCTGCTTCTTTGCGAGAACTTCAGTCTGCGCTTTTCTCTGTCCTGTCATGTGTTGCACATTGAAGACTGGTGCTGATTATTATTTTTGTTTTAAACTAAGAAAATTCTTCACAAGAAAGTGTAAGCTCATGTGCCCTTCTGCATGTTGTGAGATGCGAATCAAAAAACAAGAGAATGTGTGTAATTTATACTTAGATTTTAGTTTTTAGTCAGGTATGTTTTCTTGTATTAGCAAGAAACGCTTCATATTGGTAAAAGCCAATGTACTGTTTGAATGAAAATGGAAAGTATTTTTGTATGTAAAGATCCTTCAGTCATGTACAGAAAAGTGTGAAACTCCCCGACACTCTCAGGTGTGACATCTTCACGCAGGTGTAGCTTGTTCAAATTAAGCTCAAATCCGCTGAACTACACTCAAAACAAGCACTCCAGAGATTTTTACGTTTCCAAGAGTCCTCAACCATCTGAATCATTTCTAAATGTTTTTCAAAGGTTTGTGTAGAGTTTGAATTGCGCAACTGGTTCATCTCAGTGTTTTGTTCTGCCTTCCTGGTTTTTCACTAGAAAAGACGAGGAAGGTGTTTGGCGTGTTTGTGTTTCGGCCGCTGGCTAGACGCAAACAGCACAAAGTATGAAGCGTCAGGGTGTTCTGCATCAGTGCCTCCTGTTTATCATCTGCTGCTGCTGCTGCTCTGAGATTATCTTTGGCTCTCACAAATACTCTTAATGTCTGTAGACATGAGAGAAACTACACTTTGAGTCAGATTTAACTTATATTTTTAGTAACCCAACCTTAGAATCCATCTCAAGGTGGTAGATGCATTTTGGAACACTACTGTAGCTGGTCTGAACTAGCCGGTCAAAGCTGATAAAACCATCTTTGACCAGCAACAAACCGTTTAGGACAGAAAAAAGGAAGAAAACAGCTGCTGGTTTTGTATTCAAAACCACTTTTAATATGGACTTTCCAGTAGAGTAGACTTTGACTAATTTTAACATGAGCAGGACGAATAAATCCAAAGGTGAAGCCAATTTGATTCAGTCCTCATGTGACGCCATTTCAGAGTGTGCATCGTCCCCCGAACAAAACCAGCTTCGTCCTTCATTTAATGCCCATTTGTGGTGTTTTCATGAAATATTTTGTCAGCCAGGCTCACAGCATTGAGTCTCTCATGTTTCATGTTTTTTGCAGTGTCGTTTTGCACATGCAGATGATTTTGTCTTTGCTCTTTGTGTTCATTGATTGGGTTGTGAGTGGTAGATGATACCTGTTCTAACTCTCTTATCTATCTATCTTTCTCTTTTCGTCCTGTGAAACTGCTCTGGTTGTGGAGTTCTGCACTTTATTCTTTTTCCCTTCTTTGTCTTTTGCTCTCTCTTTCTCTCTGGCCTGGATTTCTCCCCAAAAGTGTCTGTTCGGATGAGGCTTTAGGCCTGATCGGAACATAGGAGTGTGTGTTGTGAGTGTGTGCGTTATGTGTGTTACCGGAACATTTGACTTCAGGTGACATGACTCTCGCCGTGGGTGGCAAGAGCATCAATGCATTTATATTGTACCAGGTGTGGGGATGAGACGGACAACGACACCTGGAATAAACAGCCATCTCTGCTGATACTCTGCAGAAAAACATGGAAGATATTGTAATATAAGACATACAAATGTTTAGGAAAAATAGTTATTTTATAAGATGTCAAATAGATTGAAATAAATTTATATACAGTGTATGATTTGAAAGTAAAAAAAAAAAAAAAACAGAGGTATTTTGTAACAGATTAATTATTGAAATTATTGAAGTGTCTTACTTTGGGGGACGTAAAGCTTTCTGTTTGTCAGTTCAGCGAGTTGATGTTGCACAGTCAATGATGTATTGCTTGTTTCCCCCCTTTTATTCTTCTGTGTACATATACCATCACAACAAGCTTTAACATATTGTTAATATTGTTTTAAAAGAAATTAATAATAAAAAAGTTTACATTCTGAAATGGCTTGGATATGTTTTAATTCACACTATTTTTAAACAAAACTTACAATTATAAACACAAGCTCTTGCTTAAATGGCATCTTCTAAAATCTGCCGTAACTGTACCCACTGGGACCATAAAAAATAAATTTTCCTTTAGGTCATGTTTCTTCTTCCTGAATCACAAGCAGCACAAATACTTTAGTTTCACAGACTTATCCCAGACTAGAATGTAGCGCATGTTTGAGCTGTTTTATTTGAAAGCAATTTGCACGGACATATCTTAAAATATTTTTCCATCAAGATTCCCACAGTCATGTTTTTTTTTTTTTCTCCCCAAGGTACATTTATGAAAAGCTACTTAAATGTGCTAATTTAACTAAGGCTTGCAGCTGACTTAATCTAAGATCTAAGTCCTGTCTGTGAAACCAGGCCGAAATATTTATCAAAGCTGTCGTGTCCTCCGTGCCTGTAGTTGGCGATGCAGCTTACTTTCGGTGTTTTGTATTGCTCGTGTTTCGGGAAGAAGAAACACGAACTCGTCGCGCGCTTGGAGTCTGTTTATATTCCGTGAGGTTAGAGCCGACTTCAAATTGCAATAAATGCCAGTGTCGTATTTACCTTTATTCTTTCAAAATGTACAAATAAAACATCGTAAAGTTCACACATGTACTCTTAGCACGTCTATACAGTCACTCTCATATACTTGTACACATATTAAGCTATTAAATGCTTCGATCTGGTTCGGGCCAGATCGTGTAGAGGTTTGAGTCTGGATCCGGAATGATTTCAGTGATGGCAGGAGCAGCGGATCACAGTGACAGCGGGTCCGGTTCTCCTCTTCAGGCTGTGTTTGAGCAGCTGCGGTCCGCGTACACTCTCTCCCTGACCCTCACCAGCCCGCTGTGCCTGGCTGTCGTCGCTCTGGACCGGTACTTGAGCTTACAACACCCCTCCGGTGAGAGCTACAGCTACGACCTGACGATCACGGATGGCCAATGGCGGATGAGGTGTCAGCTTGCGGACAGTCTGACTCGGTGGGTCCGGACGGGGTCGCTGCGCTGCGGTGCCGGGGTCCTGGTGTCCCAGCTGTCATTGGTTCACGATGAGACGAGACTGAGTCACAGTTACTTGAGGATAGACGGCATTCACAGCGTCGCGGAGCTTCCTCCGAGATTTCTGTCCATTAAAGACGTAGAGAAAATCCCGCAGTGGTGCCAGGACTATGTGACCCGATCCGAGGGACCCCTGCAGCTGAGCAGAAAATATTACTTACCACTGTGGATAAACGATGATCCTTATGGGAGTGTTTGGATTCCGAACAACCCACCTCCAGACGTGGCTATTGATGGTATGAAATCAGACTCTTTTCAGCAATAGTATAATTAATAAATATATATGTATATATTATATTATATATTATATTCATTCATTGCACACAGACTGATATATTTCAAAGGTTTATTTCTTTTAACGTTGATGATTATTACTGACTACTAAGGAAAATCCCAAATTCAGTATCTCATTTGAAAAACAATTTTCAAATAATAGTTTAAAAGGGTTGGATAATTGAATTTGATCAATGGAGTCAATGTTGTTTGTCAAAATTGTGTACAAAAAATAAGAACATGGAATGTTGCCTTTCTGTTTGTCAGTCTCTAGAATCACTCTTCTTGCGGATCTGGACGCGTTCTTTCACAGCTCCAGACAGCCTCTCCCACTACTGGTCCGAATTCTGCATAGGTCCAGGATCCGGTACTATGGAAAACCAGGACAAAATATTGACTTCCCATTTCAGGTGACCTGTGGTTATAATTGGTGACAATGTCACATTATTGGTCACATCGGGGCAAAACACTCTCGAGCTATAATCTTTTCTCTCTACAGGTGTACTGTGAGGTGGCTGATCAGAGTGGTGTCATGTCTATGGTTGTTTGGAATGATCTTTGTCCTGAGTGGTTCAACCGACTGACAGTTGGCTCAGTTCTATATCTGCAGCAGTACTCGTTGAAACACAGTTATCAGAAGCGCTCTAGACCACAGATCCGCACACTCTCTCTTATGACTTTTCACTCCATTGGTATGAACTCCAGAGCTTTTCCAAAGCTAGCTTCCTTATGCTACAATTTCATCTGGGTTTGTGTTATGCAGGTTCAATATTGGACCTTTTCATGGAAGAGTAACATTATTTCAGCTCTTTGGTTGTGGTTGTTTTGTGTGTTTTAGAGATCTGCTTAAATCCTCGAAGTCCTGCATCTGTCGTGACTGTGATTCCACCGAAAAGTGTTCAGCCTCAGTGGGGTCTGCCTGATGTCCCATACATCTTTGCCACAAGGTACACTTACTCCCCATTTACAAACACATTCATTTGTTAATTTGTTCCTTTAAACGTTTGGTTTCAGTGTATTTGTTTAAAAAAAACTAACATTTTAAGTCTTGTTCTTACATTATATGAACACTGCCATTCAAAAGTTTGTAGTCAATGTGATTGTTTTTCTTGAAAAACTTAATATTTTTAGTCAGGACGGGGGCATTACATTGCTCAAAAGCTACTGTATCATTTAATTTTACAACAGATTGTGGTTTTATATTACTGCTGATCTTTTAACTTTTTTAATAATCAAAAAATGTATCATGGTTTCCTCAAAATTATTAATCAGCACAACTGTTTTTAACAAAGACAAAAATAAAAAATGTTTCTTGACCATCAAATCAGCATATTAGAATGAATTCTGATGGATCATGTGACACTAAAGAGTAATGGCTTCTGAAAATTCAGCTTTGCCATCACAGGAATAAATTACATTATGTAAATAATACATACATTAATAATAATAATTTTTCACAAAACTGTTTTTACTATATTTTTAATCGCATAAATGCAGCCTTGACGCTTTTTTCAAAAACATTTAAAAATATATCTTACTGACCCCTTACTGGAGCATATGGTTTGAATTATGATTTTAATTGAATACCTTTTAATGTTACTGTTTTTGTCTTCTTGACAGTACATGTTCATTTGTCATGAAGCCAAACAACAATTGTCCACATTGTGGATCAAGTCACTTAACTAAACAAAACCTCTCTCTGCGATCAGGTCAGAGGTGGACTCCATGAACAGTAACCAAGCCTGTGATGTCATTGGTCTAGTGACTTATGTGGGCCGGGTTGAGCGAATCAGGAGCAAGGAAAAGACAAGTATAGCCTATTATTGAACAACTTGTCAGTTATTAATGCTTGCTAATGCAAGCTCTGTTATAAATATTCATACTTGGGGGTTGAGTATTTTATCACACCATCATTACAGCTGCATGTTTGTAAATGTATGTGTGTGTGTGTGTGTGTGTTTCAGGACCTGAAAAGTTTTGGGCGTATCGCTGGGTACATGCAGTGGATGGGACAACTGACTCTCCCTTTATCTTGGAGATCTTCTCCTCATCCCAGCCAGAGATCTTCAACAACATCTGCCCTAGTAAAACATCAGCCCGTTGCTTTATATCCACAAGCTTTATGTTTCTCTTATGCTAAATGGCCTTACTTGATTCTCGCTCTCTCTCTCTCTCAGTGACGTATCTGGTGTGCACTCAGATGAGAGTGTGTCAGACAGGCTGTTCTGTGTATCTGACCAGCAGCACAGAAACACAGCTCTTCATCACAGGTCATTTTAAATAGCTGATTTCTCTGTATTTAAACAGGTTATTTAAGCTACAATGAGGTCACACAACCACAATCAGCTCAGCTATATTTATATGTCTGTGTTTTTGCATTAACAGGCTGCCATAAAAAGCAGCCCTATGTCAATGAGCCAAAAGTTAAAGCGTTCATCCAGTGGACTAAGACACTGAAGGACAGTGTCATGCTGCAGAAGACTGCTGTTGGAGGACACTACTCCTACCCTCCTGCCCCACTCACCTTCACACCAACCACCAGTAGCAACATGACCAGTAAGATTTTGCTTCCTTAAAAACCCATTAAATTAAAAATGGCGATTTTTTTTTTTTTTTTTTTTTTTTTAAATGGAATATTACAGTATTTATTATACGTGATTTATCTGTTCACATTATTGTTTTATTTATTTTTTTTAAATCCATGTGCCTTTATCAAGATTTCTCTGATAATGTGTTTACTGCTCGAATGCAAGACAACCATTCACTCACATGAAATCACAGATCCAATCAATTCCCAATGGACAAAATCCCACCATACTTTTTTTCTTGCTCAAAAAGCCGTTTCACTCGTCTGTATGTCACAATCACACAGTCACCAGTTAATTGATTTCCAATGTTCAGAGGACTTCAGACATTATTTAATGTTAAAGTCGCCCTGCAGTCAATAATATTATCCCTAAAACTCATCAAAACGACATATTTAAACCTTTTTGTCCTGTGAAAATAACTTCATTTAGTATACATGGATCCATGAATATGCAAGTTAGTCCCCGTCTCCACTCAATCACACCAGCTTGGACTACCTGATCCACTCAGTCAACTGTAGGAAGGGTTTGTAGTAAGCAAGTGGAAATATTGGTTTTATTCAGCCATATATGTTTGAACCGGAAACTGATTCAGAAGTGATTTGGTTGCATGCGTCGGTAGGAAACTCCTCCTCAAGTTGTTCCAAACCTGTATGAATTTCTTTTGTGAATGACAGAATTTTATTTTTTGGGTGACCTGTCCCTTTAAGGAGAAAATACACAGAAATGGTGTTGGCTGATGAATTTGCGCATGGTTTGTCTTAAAACATATTAAAAACACCATGTAGACAAATAAACAAAATTAAAAACTTGATTTTCAACACACTGAATATTTAAGATTTAACGTAACACATTAAAAATGTTTCATCCTGTGTGTTGTAGATGAGTTATCAATTTTAGCCATTGCTGAGCTGAAGGGGGAGCTGGAGACTCTGCAGTACAGGGAGCGCAGGAGAGTGGCGGTGCAGGGTTATGTAGCTGCTGTGCAGTACCACACGTGGCCACCACAGCATGAACCCCCAAATAGTGAACCACAGGTCTGTATTTCTGAATCGAGATGAAACAGCCATTCAGAAAAGAATCTAAATGTGTTGACGAAAATAAAAATACCATTGGTGATGTCTGTAATAAAGCAGGAGGGGGTCTCAGTACAAGGGGTCAGTGACACTGCCATTCCTCCCTCCACAAAGGATGGGATGAATCTGTCACAGAGAGAAATAGATTCAACCTCACCAGATTCGGACATTACAGTCGCACCTAAACGCAGGAGAGTGCAGACAGGCTCTAGGTAAGGCATTCTTAACCAATACTAGTTGCCACAGTGTATCATATATTTTTCATTATACACTATCGTTCAACGGTTTGCAGTCTTTTACGCTCACCAAGACTGAATTTATTAGATCAAAATTACTGTAAAAAGTGATATTATTACAATTTAAAATAACTGTTCTCCATTTTAAAATATTACAGCATTTAATTTCATTGCTGTGATGGCAAAGCTGAATTTTCAGCATCATTCCATTGGTCTTCAGTGTCACATGATCCTTCAGAAATCATTCTAATATGCTGATTTTGTGCCAAAGAAACATTATTTTTTATCAATGTTGAAAATAGTGATGATTAATATGTTTGTGGAAACCATGATACATTTTTGTCAGGATTGTTTGATTAAAAGAACTGCGTCTGTTTGAAATGGATATATTTTGTAACATTATAAATCACCACAAACTTTTGAACAGCAGTGAAAGTGTTTAAGGGGAAAATCTAAAGACAACTAATTCCATAGTGAAAGGGACAAAATGTGGCAATGAAAATAATGCAAAATATTGTTTCTTGGTAAGAAATTTATGACTGGTTTACTTGCCTGTGGTAAGAAGGCTGAATAAATAATGCTTAATTAGTGTGATTACTTTATATAAAATGTTTTTAATTTCATTAGTGTGCCACCAAATATTTTTTCCCTCTTTGTTAAGATTGCATCGTCAGTATTTCACCAGATCCAAAATACAGTCCAACAGGTAATCTAAGCACATCACACTCAGTCTCACTTAAATGAATAAATTAAGCAGAATTTCAAAAGAATGTATTCAATTTTACATCTACGTTGTTCTGTTCAGAATTCTTCTAAATAGAAATATTGAATGCCCATAAATAAAGCAAATCACTCTTCAGTTAAAGGCATAATATGTAAGATTTTTGGAACAATATTATATAGATATTATATAGATATAGTTTTTCATAGAATCCATGGGAACGCCAAAGACTTTTTAATATATTATGTGTTTTATTAGACAGGTGAGCAACTGTTTGAATGCATTTATCCACAGAAAACTAATCATGGTTATATACAGTGCCCTCCACAATTATTGGCACCCCTGTTTAAGATGTGGTCGTGGACTTCTAAAAATTGTCCTTTTTTTAAAAACAACATAGAACCCAAATGCAAAAAAAGACAAAAATCCAACCTTTCATTTAAGTACATTACTTTGGTGGTAAAAAAAAATCACACATTTAGAAAAAAAAAAACTTGAAATCATGTGTCTCACAATTATTGCCACCCCCAACAATTCCTCTGAAAAATTTAATTGATTTTTTTTTTTAAATATATTTTTCTGTAGTTGCTCAGGGTATCTAGGAACTTTTAATTAGTAATTCATGACTTCCTGTTTGCCTGCGTTATAAAAATGACGTGACACCTAGGCCTAATTCTCTTACCCATTTGCAAACATGGCAAATACAAGAGAACACAGCATTCAAGTAAGGCAGATGTGTGTCGACCTTCATAAGTCAGGCAATGGCTACAAGAAAATAGCCACTCGTCTTAACTTGCCCGTATCTACAGTCAGAGGAATCATTAAGAAGTTTAAAACAACTGGAACAGTGACAAACAAGGCTAGAAGAGGTCCCAAGTTTATCTTGTTTATCTAGGATGGTAAGAGAAATAAAAAAATTTCCTAAGCTCACTGTCACAGAATTGCATCAAAGAGTGGCATCTTGGGGTCACAAAGTCTCCAAAACAACCATCAGACGCTCTCTACATGCCAATGAGCTGTTTGGGAGGCATGCAAGGAAAAAGGCTTTTCCCACTAACACTCACAAACATACACGTCTGGAGTTTGCTAAGCGGTACTGGGACTTCAACTGGGATCGTGTGCTTTGGTCAGATGAGACTAAGATTGAGCTTTTTGGCAACAATCACTCTAAGTGGGTCTATCGTAAAACAAAAGATGAGTATGCCGAAAAGCACCTCGTGCCCACCCGTGAATTATGGTGCAGGATCTGTGATGCTGTGGGCCTGTTTCTCTTCCAAAGGCCCTGGGAACCTTGTTAGGGTGCATGGGATTATGAACGCTTTGAACTACCCGGACATTTAAAAAAAAAAAAACCTGATGGCCTCTGCCAGAAAGCTGAAAAATGGTCGTCATTGGGTCTGTCAGCAGGATAATGATCCAAAACGTGGCAAAATCTACATAAAAATGGTTCAGCAGTCACAAACTCAATGTCCTCCCATGGCCATCTCAGTCCCCAGACCTCAACCCAATCGAAAACCTGTGGGGCGAGCTAAAGAGGAGAGTGCATAAGAGAGGACCCAGGACACTGGATGATCTAGAAAGATTGTGCAAAGAAAAATGGTCAAAGATCCCTCTCTCTGTGTTCTCCAATCTTGTGAAATGTTATAGGAGGAGATTAAGTGCTGTCTTGTTGGCAAAAGGGGGTTGTACAAAGTATTAACATCAGGGGTGCCAATAATTGTGGGACACATGATTTCAAGGGTTGTTTTTTTTCACCAAAGTAATGTACTTAAAAGAAAGGTTGGATTTTTGTCTTTTTTTGCATTTGGGTTCTATGTTGTTGAAAAAAAAGGAGAATTTTTAGAAGTCCATGACCATATCTTAAACAGGGGTGCCAATAATTGTGGAGGGCACTGTAGCTCAACACAGTTAGTCTAATTGTTTAAATCTCTTGTTTTCTTGATTCACTGCGAGTAACAGTATTTGTACCCAAAAAGTAAATCAGACTGCACTATTTTGTCAAGTGGCTAACATAGCAAAATCAGAAAGAGCTTTATTTGTAGTAATAATACAGAATGAGCTGCATGTCATTTAACAATATGTTTTTCTAAAATCGATCTAGCGCACTCCAATGTGCAACGAGTGTCTCATACCTGCCGGCGAGTGAACACACAGAAGAGTAACATTAACGCTCATTTTTTGTATGATTGTTTTGTTAGCCCACAATTTTAATTTGTCAAATAAAGTAACTTGCGCTAGTAGTAATTCAGCACTTTCAGCTGTTTCTTTTGGATGAAATAAAATAGCCTGAATTTAAATGATCAAATATAACTGTAACAGATTTCAAGTTCATAGATGAAGGAGGCGAACGTAAAACTTAACTTTAAGCGTTAAATATACATAACAAAACGAAAGAAGCGACAGCAGGCGACTGCGGCGTATATGTATAATAAAAACAGCAACGTAAAATGTCTGTCTCTTTGCCCTGCTTCATACCACAGTAATGTTAATAAAACTTTAATACATTTGTCCTGTCGGATTGCTTTCCATTGGCTGTCGAGGTGAAGACGACGACTACAATGATTCCACGCTCATTCACGGCATCATCAAGCTACGCCTTTATAGTTTTGAATAAGCAACCTCTGTCGGCGAAACTTGCATACTGTACCTTTAAGCATACTAATAATAACAGAACATCTATATATATTTTTTCATCTTCTTGTTAAGTATCATAGTTTAATCTAAAAACATGCCTGTTGTTTTTTTAAGTTACGCCCAGGCTTGTATTACTGATTTGCTGTATATTAATTCTACTGTCGAAAATTTTATATATTTCAAATTTATTCCGTTTCAATGTCTTGCCCTATAGACTTCAATTGTAAGTGCATAAAATTAATATGATTTTTTTCCCCCCATTGATGTACAGTGCAGGTATCCAGCTGGCCATTACCTCTCATGAAGAGGAGGAAGAAGAGCAATGGGACGAAGGGGATTTGGAGTTGGGTGAAGATGAAAACACTTCAGTTAGGCTGTCAGCTCAAGGAAAAGGTGCTACATCCTCTGAACATCACTGACACACAGGGGCTGGACATTGAAATTGAAACAAAATTATTAGTATGGTATAGGGCCTCCTTTTGCGGTCAATACAGCATACGTTCGTCTTGGGAATGACAGATACAAGTCCTGCACAGTGGCCAAAGAGATTTTGAGAAAAACATTAATAAATCTTACTTACCTCAAACTTCTAAACGGTATGGTAATATCAAATGTTGGGTTTTTTTCTAGAGACTTACCAGACATTGCAAGTCCCAGATGTACAGCAAGGTGCTAGCCACCCCACTGCATTATGGGAGAGCAGAGTCTGGCCGTTATTGAAGCAACAAGTGACACATCACTTTTGCTGTGGCAGACTCAATCAAGAAAGCATTCCTGAAAAATTCCACTTTGATGACAGAGAAATTCTTCTACATGACCTGAACCTGAGCCCAGCAAGATGGAACTCCGATCTGACCTCGCAGACACACACGCACACGCCTGTGGCCTGCACCGGCTACTTCATGCTCACGATTCTGGGTGAGAGCAGCACTTGCGGCTCACAATGTCATGGAATGGAGCTAGCTTCAGGTAATAACGAGACCTCTCTTCTTCTCTCAGGGCTGAATCAAACGGCTGCTGTAGATGTTCTGCTTGTGCCCGTTGTCTCATCTGATGACCCCAGGGCTGCCGGAGTGCCGCAAACTCAGCACGACAACTCACTGCTGTCCTGCATTTCATCAGGACGTCTGTGTGTTCAGCCAGACGGCAGCTGCCCCACACCAGGTTAGTATGTGTTTTACCACTCTGTTCACAACCTCCATCTCGCTGAATAACCTTTGAGTCACAGTGACATACTGTAGCACTGACATTTGTTTTCCTGCAGGGTCGTTGATGAGTTCTGCCCCTCAGCTGGAGTCAGAGCGCGTGGTCTGTATTGTTGATCTGTGTATGCTTGGAGAAGGCAAGGTAGAAATGATCTGCTCTAAACTCTACAGGACGGCAGATGTCTGCCAGCCCAGCAGCACTCAATGAGAGACCATGCATCACAAAAACAATCATGATATAAAGTCCTGAGGACAAAAGTGCTGGGACTGTTCTGGCTTTTTTGCTAGTTTTTCTTTTTGTATTAATAAAATGGCTATAACCTTTTGTTTGTACTTTCAGGAAACGCTTTAGAAAAATAAACAAAACGTTATTTAAATCCATTTATTTTGTCTCATGCTTTTCCTTTTGTACAGACAGTATAAATGAATTAATGTAAACATGCACGCTGTCCTGTCAGTTCCCTGTGAGAAATGTTAGGGCTTTTCACACCTTAGTTGATGGGTCTTGTCTTTCTACCCCTGGTAAATGGAATCCTGTGTTTATCTTTCACGCTTCTCACAGTTCATACTTTACACGGGGATAACAATTAATTCACCTGGCGTTTCGCACTGTACATTACTGAACCCAGATTTAACGTTTTTATTTGCATATTTGCAGTGTCATTGACTGAACATCCTCATACTATATACTGACGTTTTTCCTGAAGATGCTTTTCGGACTATAAACGTAAGAATAAATCAGTCTCTTTACTCCAATTCACGTGTTTTCAGAATCAAAAATAGTTTTATTGCTAGGTATGTTTACACAAAGAATTTGTCTTGGTGACAGGAGCTTCTAGTGCAAAAGAAAGTACAGAGATAGTGTCACTTTTTTCCTGTCAATTGTCCTCTCAAACCCTGAGACATTCATACAACAAGTGGTGTTTGAAGCACAAGCAAGTGATTGACTGTCTGTTGCTGAGCATCTAGACGTAATATTCTACAGTTTCACGTTGTACAATTTTGGCACAACAATGGTGTTAACGCAAAATTGGTGCTTCATAACCCTGGGTAAAAGCGGTACTAACCCCACTTCTGAATTACAAGTGAATCGTTCCTTTACCCAGAGTTAAGAACTTTAAGCACGGCGTGAAAAACCTTGTGAAATTAAAGATGCGGCGTTAACATGTTTTGAAATGGTCAAGACAGATTAACCGCACAGATCATTTTAGTCACATTTTCTCAACTTTTCCAACAAATAGTCCGATTACAAGAATGAGTACATCAAGCTTTATATATTCAATCCTAGCCCCTGTAAAATGCATTATATGTTGAATGTTTTTGTTTATATAAAAATAAGTTTTTGGTGTGGTCCAGTTTTAAATGTAACGGTATAAAGTGAGCACAAACGTACTGTTGTTGCAGGAATTTAAGTCAGAAACAAACCTGGCGATGACACTAAGGGACCACAGGTTTTTTTATTAAAGGGTGGATTTTCCTTCACAGTGTCACACTGAAAAAGAGCTACAAAACACAATGTAGACGACATGTTTTAACAGAAATGTGGCCTTGTGTGCATGTGTGTTTGATATCCCTGCTGAGGTAAGAAAGTTCTCATAAAAGTGAAGCATCACAGAAAGAAAGACATTACCTTCTTCACCACATCAGATCATTGGCAAACCATGAACCTAATTACAAAACATTTCAACTCTGCTGGAAACAACGGCACATTAAAACATCTCATTTCCATCTTTCTCTCTGCTGCAGTTACTCTGTCGCTCATTCAGCTCCGTGTGCTGTACATGTCAGCGTCCTCTGGATTAGACTGGCCGTGGTCGAGCAGAGAAGGGTCAGGAACAAAGCGGGACTTCACTAAGATGAAAAGAGAGGGGGATATGAATGTGAAAATATGGAGAAAAGGAAGTGAAATCATTCTGCCCAATCACGTCAGAATGATTGTATTTGGTAGACACATATGAAGACGCACATTAAAAGCACCAAAATGTTCTTCAAAACATGGGGATATTTTTCTTTTTTTTTTTTTTAAACTTTATTTAGAAAGCATGCATTCAATTAATCAAAAGTGACAGTAGACTTTTATACTGTTTTATATACAACACATTTCTATTTCAAATAAATGCGTGAGCAAACAACATTTCCCATCATTCTGTGTGGGAGCAAGAGAATGATAAAATAAATAAAAAAAATATGTATATAAAGCATTATTTACACACTTAATGTGAATATTTTGCTCTTAATTAACCTTTGTCAGGTACTTGAAAAAAAAAATAATTAAGAATTCATCCATTTTATTCCACCGGAATTTTCTAGGACGGCTGCATTAGACTAGTTGGAGGAATATAAAAAAAAAAATAATAATAAATACATGCTCTCTCACCTGTGGCTGGCTCAACTACAGGAGATTCAGATGAAAGCGGGGCCTCTTCAGCTGGGGGAGGAGTCAGAGGAATGGCTTCTTCAGCAGGGGGTGGGGAAACAGAAGCAGGTTCCTCATCTACTGTGGTTGTGGTGGCTTCTTCAGGAAGGGTGGGGGCAGGGGGTGTGGTTTCAGCTAGTGTAGATGTAGTTGAGGGCGTAGCCTCTTCTGTAACAACTGTAGGAGCAGAGACTTCATGTGCTGGGCTTGATTCTGGGACAATTTCAGGATCAGACTCCGCAAGAGGAGAAACATCTGTTTCAGCGGAAAGTGCTGGCTCAGGAGAAGTGTCTACAACACAGTCAGCAGGTGGTGCTTCTGGGGCAGTTTTGACCACAGGCTCAGGAAGAGGGGGCTCAGGGGTGCTTTCTTTGACCGTTTCAACAACAGGTTCCAGGGTAGATTCAGGGGTGGATTCTGCATCTCGTACTGTGCCATCAACAGGTTCAGGGGTAGTTTCTGTAGCTGAGGCAGTCTCAAGAGCAGGGGGAGATTCAGGTTCAGACAGTGGGGAAGCAATTCCAGTTGATAAATCAACAATAGTAGGAGGTTCTACAGCATCTTCTGATACAATATCAGCTACTGAGGATAACTCCACTGATTCAGCTTTAGACAGTGGTGTAACTTCCTCATCTGAAACAGCAGGGACCGGCTCAGACTCGGGTGAGAGTTCAGAAAGTGCTTTCACTGGTAATTCTGTATGAGGGTTTGTTACTGCGGCAGCAGACTGTAAATAAATAAAATTAAAAATTGAGTAAAATAAATGCAAAATGATCTTGATAGGCTAATTGGCTACTCTTCAAGAGTATACAATTTTTTTTGGAGAAAAATTTTAAAAGTAGCAACAGATTTTCTCTTTCATCTTGTATATATCTCAATTTTACAAGAAGTTTGAGTGGATGCTTTGATCAAAAATGACAAAGTAAAAAATGCATGGGTGAACTGTTTACAGTAAGATCAAAAACATTTAGAAAATAATGCCAAGTTTAAGGCACTTATATTTGCGTTTGCATTTATTAATTTAGCAGAGAGTTCACTACATTTGCGATATGTACTAGTATAACTTAGTTTTAATATGAAATTTGTATATTACCTCCACGCTAACAGCAGCCATGACGACATCTTCCTTTGGTTTGGATTTCAACATTGAAGCAACAGATGAACTGGCAGTATACACCTTTTTACCCGTGATCTATAAAAAATAAAAAAAAATTAGCAAAAATGAAGGAGAAATATATTTGAGATGATAGGAGAAAAGATTTCATAGGTTTGGGAGAAATTTACATCAAGTCTGTAGAATGTTTTTATTTTAATTTTTGAGACCGAGAGAGAGAGAGAGAGAATACCTTCAGGACTGCTACAGTCTGTGTGGGGTAACATACTGCAGTACCAGCGGTAGCCAGTCCAAGAGGTAAAACAATCCTCTTTAAACGAGAGCCTGGGAAAAAGCACACATTCACAGAGATGCTGCTTCCTAATCGATTTAAACGGTAAAACAACATGCAGTAAGCGCACACACAGCATACCCTTCCGTGCCAGAATCAGGCCACCCAATCCGGACACACCGATGACACCCACTCTAGGCAGGAAACCAGGGGGTGGATCTCGAAGGAAGTGATACGCGTCTAAAATGAGAAGGTCAGGGGTTAAAAGTCAGCTTTACGGTCATTTCCTGCTTTTCGCTCAATCGCGCACTTCAGGCTCACCTTGCCCGCCCTGGTAAACAGATATCACTCCAACTTTGACTGAAGTGAAGGCGCTCTGTAAAAAGAAGAGAGATTAATAACAGATAATCCTTAATAAACTTAGGCTTCTTCAATCATCTAACAATAAATACGTTTCCATCCAAAGTTGGAATATAGCATAGAACACTTGCAAATAAAGCACCATTTCCATCCCATGTGTTCAAGAGAACAAAATCATCTCTTTATGGGAAAATGGCACAAATTACATGAAATAAAAATGGAAGTTGATGCAATGAGGGAAGCCACTATTTTCCTACATCGTAAACGATTTGTCTCAGAGCAGGCAGATAAAACATGTTATCTTGCGTTTGGATGCCTGATGTTTGTGAACTGGAACTGTGGTTCTGGGAGTCGTTTTAAAAAATCATTCTGTTGACAGACTTTGGCTAAGGCAATCATCTGAGATGCTGTGCAATGAAACTGATCCACTGGTCAGAGCAGTTATCCAGTCACATTCACAGGTGACGCAAAATCACGTCAGTTTTTTGTTGCGCATCAAGGGATTTATTCCGTCGATGCATTTACATCATAGTTTTTGTGCATGTCTTCTTATTGGATAAAAAAAATGATCGGACTCAACTGAGTGCATAAGATTTGTGTGCACAATTTTAGAGTTTATGCGAATCTTAGTATTTCCATACAGCGTTTTTTATGCAATAGCCAAATATTTGCATTAAAATAGGTGGATGGAAACATGGCTGATGACAAACTACTTCATTATCACATTGTGAGAGGACAACATGTGTATCAGACCTGCACGGCTCTGACGTACGGCTGCAGGCCCACCCTCACGGCCCCCAGCCCTGTCTGCACTACACCAGGCTGCTCTTCCACAAACTGCACATCAGAACCATCTGGGGAGTATATAGATAACTGGACAGAGACAGAAAGAGAAATAGAGGTCATGATGATATATTTAAGATATGCATTACTTCACACACTAATACACTATTGTTCAAAAGAATGGGGTCTTTAAAATTTTTAAATGCTTTTGAAAGAAGTCTCTTACACTCATCATTTATTTGATCAAAAGCAGTAAAAACAGTAATATTGAGAAATATTATTACAATTTAAAATCGAATATATTTTTAAATGTAATTTATTCCTGTGATGGCAAAGCTGAATTTCAGCATCATTACTCGAGTTTTCAATATCACATCATTTTAATATGCCGATTTGCTGCTCAAAAAACATTTCTTACCATTATCAATGTAGAACAGTTGTTGCTTAATATTTTTTGTGAAAAACGCAATTTATTTTTTGCAGGATTTATTTTAAATAACAGTATTTTGTAACATTATAAATATGTGCACGTCCAAAAACAACAACAAAACTTACTGACGCCACATTTAAATAGCACATAATCACCTCTCACGAACATTTTGAAACAGTAATATGTTACATTTTTGATCATCCATTTTGGCAAACGTGGCAAATTAACTTGCTGTACACTTCTTACCTCTCTTGGAGATATGAGCTCCTCGTTTCTTTTCTCATTCATGGAATAAATTCTGAGTGAGCCCAAACCCACAACAGCAGCAGGAAGCGCTGCATACTTCAGAATCTGAGGATCAACACATAACATATTTTATTATTCCAGACTCACTTCAGTGACTGACCATAACACAACACACCGAAGCACTGCATATTCAAATACCACTTTTACATGCCACTACCATACCATAAAACATGGTAATATGATGGTACAGTTTGTGTGTGTTGTGTAGTTTTCAGTGAACAGAACTATGACAGCATATAGCTATGAATCACTATAACATGCAACTATAATAATATGCAATAACATTTTTGTAGTACAATAATCAGCTTTGTACTGGCTGAGCGTTTTAAGCACATTATCTGTATTAGTTCAAGAGACTGGAGCAAGAGTAGACGCTTTACAGCGTGTAAGAATCCCAAACCAAAAGCTGTCTTGTCAGTCCTCTGTCAGAAACTATTCCGCTGGTGCCTCAAAAAGACTCCAGTGTGTCAGAGTTTAGGAACAGCGTGTTCTCCGCTCTGGTGTAACAAACACCGCGCTCGCGCTACGATTAACAGCTGCATCATGCAGCTCATGAGAAATGACACTTGACAAAATGTGTGATACTCTGCTGCAGAATGGACATACTATAAAATAATACACACGATTATTTGAACTAACCCAGTTGTAAGAGTAACTCACCTTGGCAGCCATGCCGGTCCGCCCCCTTCAGCCTCACTACGGAAAGCGGGAGGAGTCAGGAAAGCCATCAAAACGCGAGAGAATATTCCTGATGGGCTTCTCATGTCATATACAGGGCTGGGTAGGTTACTTTTAAAATGTATTTCACTACAGATTACAAAATATATGCTTTAAAAAGTCATTTGTAACGTATTTAGTTACATTACTCAAGTTTAGTAACTTAATCTAAATACTTTAGAATACTTTGGAATACTAATAAGTGTGGAACAAACACAAAAAAGGTAATCGCAGGTCATTTTTCCCTTGGAATTGCGTGATATAAAGTTGCAATTGGGAGATATAAACTCGCAATATTGAGAAAAGTCAAAATTATGAGACGTAAACTCGCATACTAAATTCCCAATTGCAAGAAAAAAAATTGTATTGCAAGTTTACATTTCCCAATTCTGTCTTTATAACTTGCAATTGTAAGTTTAAATCTTGCAATTCTGAGAAAAAGAAGTCAGAATTGTGAAATGCAAACCCACAATTGTGAGGGGAAAAAACAAATTGTGGGAAAAAGTTGCAGTGACCTTTTTTACAATTATAAAATGACTCACAAACCACTATCACAAAACATGAAAACTGTCAAAACATGGAACTTAACTCTGACTGTCAGAGTCAGAGAATCACCAATTGCTGTTTAAATGACATTAAAATTCAAAGTAATCACTTTGGAAATCTAAAATACTTTTCAGATGTAACTGTAATCTGATTACCACCCATTTAAAATGTAACTGTAATGAAATACAGTTACTCACATTTTGTATTTTAAATACATAACTAAGTTACTTGTATTTCGTTAGTCCCCAACCCTGGTCATATATATTTTTATTGGTATTGATTTTATTATTATTATTAGTATTAGTATTATTAATGTAAACCGAGCTTCCAGCTTGGTGAATGAGAAAACCCGTTTTATTGGTAAAATTGGGGTATATAGGGTAATAATAAAGGCTACACATTTCAAGTGTAGGCCTATAATTTGCCCCCCATTTCAGTTTAATGTGTAGACTGCAAAGGCAACTCTAAGTGTTACATTTGTTGTTAGAGGTGGGGGAACAAAAAGGATACTAAATTAAAATAAGAATGTACAAATAATCAATACTAAAATCTATACCATGTTGGTTTAGTGGTAAGATTCTTGCAATTGACAAGAAACCCATCAAAACTGATCGTTTGTTTGATAAACCAAGTGAAATTGGTATTGAACATCAGTGGAGGTGCAGCAGAAATGAGGGACATTGAGATGCATTTCAGCTTGTGACATTGGAAGCATCACACAACACACCAATGCAGAGTGCAGAGAACTCAGTTTATTAGTTTAACATTTTACAATCTGTATTATATATATTTATATATGTATTTATATTTCTGAAAGCAAAGAGGGTTAGCTTTGAATAATACTGTGAATAAATATCAGGCTCTTCCTGGTGTTTTAATATACAGAAGGGGAAATTTTTGAAAGAAAACCTTGAAAAAAGAGCAATATGTTCCGTCTCAATGTTGCAGTGCAACTTACACCTTATACAGCATAGCCGTGTGGGGGAGAGAGGGGGGGACATGCCCTTAAAACCACAGTGAAACCCCGATGGCCTGGATAACACTCACACACTCAGACACACACACACACACACAAACACACACACACACACACACACACACACCATGATATGAAACACAGCAAAGTGTAACCAACATTCTACATAAAAAAGAATCATTAAAATGGCAAAAGTAACGGGCAGATGTGATTTTGAGACTCGCTTTGGTAAGAAAGCATCGACCACGGACATAAAAGTCTGTGTGGGTAGTGTGTGTGCGTTTGTTCCAATGAAATTTACAATAAACAAGCCATTGAATGAGTACATTCTATTCAATTAAAATACATCCCACGAGATTCTAAAAAGTGACAATCAAACATAACTGTAACACTGAGCACATATGCAGGGCTGTGTTAAAAACCAATGAGTCTTGATGACTTTTTAATGTGGACAAAATGAGAAGACACACACACACACACACACACACACACACACACACACACACAAACATTTAGCAGGGGTACGTTTTGCACTCCACAGCCGGGAATGAACCAATTGATTTCTTTGTATTTTAACCTCAAATTCTCTCCCATTTTACTTCATCCAATTCTAGAATCCTGAGCCACTGACGTCCAGAATTGCAAAAAAGGAATAAAACGTTTGCTTTAGGCTAGTGGAGTCTGTCTAAGGGACACGTACATTAGCAAACAGAAACTAACAACCTGAATGTAGCCCATAGCTCAGAGGTAATGACCAGCAAAGACCCGGAAACAAGCAAAAACAGTCATAACATCAGAGAAGCAAAGCTTTTCATCTTTTGTCATCTTTTTTTGTAGAAAAAAATAGAGAGTAGAAAGGTTCTGCGTTCGCAGAGTCAAAAGATTGCATTCACGAGTACAATTCACAGTTTTAAACAGAGGATGCAGCTATGCAAATAATATGTTCTTATATACAGACTGTTCTCTGGCCTGATAGCATATAGTAATACTTTTTTAAACCATGCATGAGTTTAGCTATAATATAAATATTCTAAAGAAGCCAAATTAAGCACATTACTACCTGCCAGGAGTTCATCTTTTCCCATATGCAAACATAAATGTCATGAAACTCTCAAAAAGAGAATCTTCTGCATCCATCTGACTCGCTTTCTTTCTCTCATTTCTCTAGTACACACATACACACACACACACACACACACACACACTTTCCAAAACTCTTGCTTGCTTCGAGAGTTGTATAGAGTAACACAGTAGGGCGGTGTTGCTTGGTAACAGAGTGAAGCCTGTTGCCCATGGCTACATGAGTGCTCTTCCTGCAGCATTCCGAGGGAAGGAAAAAAAAAAACAAATAAACAAGTGAACAAAATCTTCAGAAGATATAAAAAAAGATAATTTTTTTTTTACTCCAATCAGAGGCAAAAATAAGAGATTTGTTTTTATATACGGTCCTATTTTGTTCAACTGGTGGTCAATTAATCTGAAAAGATCATTCTTCAGGCATGCAGCGGGCACCTCGCAGGGCCTTTCTTCCATCTGCCTCAAATTGTGGCCGTGATGAAACATATTGTACAGAGTTTGCAATGAGCCGTAGGTGTGCAGGTAACACTATCGCTTCCATGACGAGCGTGTCTGTCTGCAGTAGTTCTGGAGGCTGGGTCACTTCTCTGACATTGATCTTACAGTGTATTGGTTTAATCTGGTGTCACTCACGATTGGGAGGAGGGCAGTATCAGGTCATCCGTCAAGGAAAAAGTGAAGACAGTCTGGATCCACAGTGTTTTCAAAGTGTGTGTGTGTGTGTGTGTGTGTGTGTGTGTGTGGGGGTGGGTTTGAAACGCACAACTCAGGTTATTCATATACCTTTATGTCTATTTTCAGCATGTGACTGTTAGTTAGTCGTGCGGGGGCGTGACAGAGTGTTTCACACGTGCGTTTCTATGAAAGAGTGAGTGTGCATCATCAGCGTTGGCGAGAGAGGTGAAAGGTCGTTGGAATCGCTGGGTGGTTCCAATGGGGCAGAGCTGAACTCGCAGATATCCAGGAAGAGCTCGTGGTTACGTTGCTTCCATTCACGAAACTTCCTCGAGGTCAAACAAGGATCGTCTAGCACCTGACTGATTATCGCCAAGTCACCCTCCTTTGCCTGTAGGTGACGGGGAGGACAGAGAGAGATGATTCAGAACACAAGATGCTCAATTCATTCTTTGTGCTAAAAGTGTCTGAAATTCTTCAAGTTACCGAAACGTCAAAAATCTGCTTAAGCATAACACGTTTTAACAAATACAGCTAGCAGGGAAGTAACAACAAGCGTAATTCACTTAACCTTCAGAGATCAAAAAAAAAATGCACATTTTTTTGGAGAACAATCATTATATTTAAGTTTTATTTTGTTTTATTTGTTTACTTTGCCACCCAATTAATATCCTTGAGCTAAGCAGAGGAGGTTTATAACTTGTCCTCTTTACGTTTCAAATAGCTCCTACAGTCTTACTTGTTGAATGTTTATGAAGATCCTCAAGAAATGTCCTTTAGATTCTCTAAATTCAATTGGCAAATTTGAAATTTTTTGACAGATTTGACTGTGATGACACATTTCTACATTCATCATTATAAATTGTAATGTACACTGCGATTGTAAAGTTTAGGAACAGTAAGATTGTTTTCTTGTATTTTTCTTCTCTTTCTTCAGCCTTTCAGCAAGGAAGCGTTTAATTAATCAAAAGTGGCAGACATTTATTTTTTGTTACAAAAATAAATTCTGTTCTTTTGAACTTTCTGTTGTTTAAAAGAAATCTGACAAACATTAATCAGCACAGCTTTTTTACAACATTGATAATAAGAAGAAATGTTTCTTAAGGCACCAAATTTAGAATGATTTGTGTAGGATAATGTGACGTTGAAGACGCTGATGCTGAAAATTCAGCTTTGCCATCACAGGAATAAATTACATTTTCAATTATATATAAAAGTAGAAAACAGTTCTTTTCAGTTGTAATAATACTTCATAATATTATTGTTTTACTGTATTTCTGATCAAATAAATGCAGCCTTGGTGAGCACAAGAGACTTGTTTTAAAAACATTAAAACTTTACTAACCCCAAACTTTTCAACGTTAGTGTATACTTATAAAACTATATTTTGTATTATATTACATTGGGTCTCTAATAGAAGTCTACCCTTTTATCTTTACTTCCATGTTCCAAACCCTGAAGTGTGAAAAGAGTCCACTGCTTCCTGCATTTGCATACCTTCAGCGTGGAGCGGAGAACCCGCACGCGGTGCAGTCGATCATTTGTGGCGGGGTCATTGCTGCGTTTGATGAAGGAGCGTCTGAACTCTTGTTTGGTGGAAGGCCTCTGCTGACCGAAAGCCGAGAGACTGGCCTGCTCCAGCGATCGGTACAACTCCTGCAGGCCGTCCGTGCCGTCAGAAACTTTCTCGTCACTCTCAGGCCTCCTGCTGCTGGCTTTCCTCACCTGCTTTTCCTCCTCTTCCTCCTCTTCTTCCTCATGGAGATGAGTTCTTGGCCTCAGAGTGCCGTGCGTGTGCGCGTGAGCGTGTGTACGAGTGCTGCGGTGCGAGTGTCCTCCATGTGTGTCACGGTGGCGCGGGAGGCTCTGGCTGCGCTGCTTGTGAGTGTGATGGCGGGGCCGGGACTCCTCGCTGTCAGTCAATGGAAATGGCCCGTCGCGTTCCAGAGGACGCCGGCGCTGTGCGGGGAGCGTGGCCTGCCGGTGTTGGTCAGGTGACAACAGGGATGGCTCCTCCTCCTCTGCAGTCTGCAGGTAGTGTAGACCTGTGCTGGTCAAGGGGGTTTCAATCAGGTCCTGCCATGAGCGGCGTTCTCGATGGGAGGATCGGCAAGAAGAATGGGACTCCTCGGCAGAGGAGTGCGAAAATGTGGAGCCGCTGGAAAAATGACGCTCAGGAAATGGACTGGACGAAGTTCCCTGAGGACAACAGAATCACTGCTCATTATCATTGTTAACTGTCAGTGAGAGAGCTAGAGGTATAAGATGATAGTCAAAGAGAGCAACAGAGTGAGTTTGCTGCACGTTTTCCACCAATATGGTGTTGGTGTGAAGGCCGGGGCTCAGCAAACCTCTCTCAGAACTGGCCAATGTTTCCAGTGACATGTGAGCCAAAAACAATTACATAACTGACTATGTTACTTCATATATTGGCAACAAACAAATATGGTGAAGCAATGTTTGTTTGCAACTTGATTCTCATCTAAAGTAATGTAGTTATCATCTTTTTGGCATCATGAGCTGGATTCAATATAAAGTACACTTCTGTTCAAAAATTTGGTATTGTAGGATTTTTTAAATATTTTTGAAACAAGTCTCTTATGCTCAACAAGGCTGCATTTATTTAATGAAAAATACAGTAAAAGCAATGTTGTGAAATTTTATAACAATTTAAAATAACAATTTTCTATGTAAAGGTATAAGTTCACTTTCTAATGAAAATTACCCCAAGCTTTACTCACCCTCAAGTCATCCTAGGTGTATATAACTTTCTTCTTTCTGATGGACACAATCAGAGAAATATTAATAAATATCCTGACGCATCTGAGCTTTATAATGGCAGTGAGCGAGGTTTAACAAGTATGAGCTGAAGAAAGTGTCTCCATCCACATCCATCCAATATAAACATATTCCACACGGCTCCGGGGGGTTAATAAAGGCCTTCTGAAGCAAAGCAATGTGTTTGTGTAAAAAACATATATCCATATTCAACAAATTATGAAGGAAAATATCTAGCTTCAGCCAGACCACCTTCCGTATTATACTTACGAAGAAAGTGTAAAACTCTCACAGTTCAAAAAGCTTATACTACATCCTATTCATCCGTCTTCCCTATTCAACTTACGGAAAACCTTAACTGACATGATGCCAGTTCTTTTTTTGCCGTAATTTGAATAGGGGAGGCAGTCTGGCAGTCTCACTGCCATTATAAAGCTCGGATGTGTCAGGATATTTTTTAATATTTCTCTGATTGTGTTCATCAGAAAGAAGAAAGTTATAAACAACTAGGATGGCTTGAGGGTGTGTAAGGCTTGGGCTAATTTTCATTTGAAAGTGAACTAATCCTTTAATATATATTTTAAAAGATCATTTATTCCTGTGATGGCAAAGCTCAGTTTCCAGTCTTCAGTGTCACATGATCCTTAATATGATGATTTGGTGCTCAAGAAATATTTCTTCTTATAATTAATGTTGGAGAAAGTTGTGCTACTTAATATTTTTGTGGAAACTGTGATACATTTTTTCAGGATTCTTTGATCCAAAAAAAAGTTCAAAGAACATCATTTATTTGAAACAAGACTTTTTTGAATAAACAGAAATGTCTTTTATTGTCACTTACTGTCAACTGTGACTTTTGATAAATTTAATGAATCCTTAATAAAAGTACTTATTAATTGACTAAAGAAAACACACTGACCCCAAACATTTGAATGGTAATGTAAATATCAGTTTTGTTCTAAATAAGAACGTAATAAACTAATGTACAAAATTAATGTAGTTATAATATAAAGTTGACAAAAAATAAACATATAAGTAGATAAATTGAATGACATATGTCAATAAAAGCATTTTAGGCAGAAGTGGTTGGAGTGAATAAGAATATGAATGAGGAGCTGTACTGTGTGGTTGTGTTTAGATTTGTTGATCTAGTTTCGTACCATTTTTATATCTATTGTAATTTTTAAAAAAATTACTTGCTTGAGACATTATCCTGACTACTGGGCCTGGTTGCATGAAACCTCTTAAGTAAGGGTATCCCTGAGGGGACAAAATCCCTGAGCCAAGGGATTTCTTTAAAAGTGTTGCAACAAATGTCTTAACTGTCACCCTTACCTAAGTGTTTATACTAAGCATTTAGCAATAATTTCTGGCAAAACACGACAATGGAGAAGCAGTTGCTATAGTTACGAAAACTCCAACAATAAACAGAACACAACGGATCACTGACTTTTAAACAAGTTTAACATTTACCAAACTGTCATCCTGATGGACGAGACAGAGCATACTAAAATTCAAGCACATTGCTTCTACGAGTACAGCTACGAGACTGGAGGATACTCAAAATCCTGACGCGCCACTCACATAGTTTTCCATTCAATTACATTATGTTAAACCAGCTCATTGTTATTGTATTGTACTCACACATCAACGTCACTTTGCCTGTTTGGCGATTATTCAGTAAATGATGCGTTCGGTGACCTATATGCGTCACGGCTTGACGCCTAACGTTAGTCCTGTGCGCTAAAAGCAGAAATCTAAACTAAATCTGTAATTTTTCTTTTTTCTTTTATAAAACAGGGGCGGAAACAACCAAGCCTGCCGCTATAGTCAGTCACTCTTGCGCACAAGACAAAAGCCTGCCATGAGATAGCTAATTCAAGTGCATAGTGGAAATGATAAAAAATATGTTCAATTTTATGTTTGATCGCTAAAAATACACATCGGTACTTCCTCATCCTCAGTTAACATGAAATCTTCCTTCGTGTTTGAGTTCAGCAGATGACTCATGATCGCTTAATTTTTTTAAGGGATAAAAGGACTGAATGAGCAATGAACGGAAATACTTAGTGACTCCCTTAAGGGTTTTTTTCTTGCAACCCATGTTTCACTGAGGGTGCCCGTAACTTAGGGGTTTCTTAACTCAAGGGCTTTCGTGCAAACTTGCTCTGACCTCTGATATCAAAGGTTTTAAGGGGTCATGAATTAAGAAATGAAATTTTCCTTGCTCTTTTGACATATAATAGGTCATTATACTATAAAAATATCCTGTAAGTTTTAGAACTCAAATCTTCCTCATTAGTCCAAAAACAGCTTTTATCGAAGCCAAGCTCAGACTATGACTCGTTTCGAATTTTCCCAGGGCCCGAAAGGCCACCTCTGCAGAAGATCAACGCCTACTTTTGCCTCTTTAGCCCTGCACACCGATTTGAGCATGTCATGTAGTAATACATATGAGAGAGACGCAAACACAGGATTACTCCAGCAACTAAACCATAGAGATTCCTCTGAAGATAACAAGAGGTTTTGAAGTGCAAATTTGTGGGGGAAAAAACATTAACCACACCTTGTGGTCTTAACATTAAAATTATATGCGTGGATCAGCTTGATTTTAACGAAGTTCCAGTCAGATCACGTCAGTAAGACACTGTTTGTTTATTCACTTTATTTTACTGCAGATTCATTTTTAAACAAGGCAGTTCGACGCAGGCTTTTCAGAGAGACTGAAAATAAAAGATGATGCAGTGCCGACTATATTGAATCAGACAGTAGTGTCGCAACACAAAGTGTGAGTAATAGTGTTTTTATCATGTGTCACTATTGCTTTGTCTGATACAGATAGTTTATCTGAGTATTTATACTGTAGTGCTGCAGTTGCTCTGCATACTTGTGATAGTTGTGATTTGCTGTTCTTTCCTTTGCTTCTGCATTTATAGGGTAGGTGTTGGATTATTATCGGATATGGAAGAAAGTACGAAGAGAACACTGCTTTTGTTATTGTTTTGATCTAAATCCGGGGACACACTTAAAGGGTTAGTTCACCCAAAAGTGAAATTTCTGTCATTAAGTACTCACCCTCGTGTCGTCCCAAACCCATAAGACCTTCGTGCATCTTTGGAACACAAATTAAGATATTTTCAATGAAATCTGAGGGTATCTGAACTAAACATAGGCAGCAACCTCACTGCACCTTTTGAGGTCCAGAAAGGTATTAAAGTAATCGTTAAAATAGTCAACATGACTACAGCAGTTTAATCTTAAATTTATGAAGCGACAAGAATACTTTTTGTATGCAAAAACCAAAAAATGTAACTGTTGTCAGATGCGGTTGACGTTGCGAACGCATTGCAGTTTTTTGTTTTGTTTTTGTGCAAAAAGAATGATGTTGCTACCTATGTATGGTTCAAATACCCTCCGATTTCATCAAAAATATATCTTAATTTGTCTTCCAAAGATGAACGAAGGTATTACGGGTTTGGGACGTCATGAGGGTGAGTACTTAATGACAGAAATTTCATTTCTGGGTGAACTAACCCTTTAAAGCCATTCACTGTAATCCTGGAAAAAAAACTTAGTTCAGTCATCAGTAAGACATTACATCACGTTTCATTTTATTTAAAACACAACACTGCAAATGACAATGTATAAGTTATTGACTTGATTGAAAAGGATGAACTAGGAATAGCTTATAAAAATGACAGTGTGACAAACAGTGTAAGTACATTCACTTATAATTGCGTTTACATTAAACACTGTAAGTTTTCCTTTGTCAGTTATAACTGGTGGTAATTACAAGTGCTTAAAACTGTTACCCAGTCATAGCAGTGCGAGTTTACGTCCGAGTCTTGAAAACAACACGCCTATCAAAAGGGAGCGTTCGAAAGAGAGGGTCAAAAACAGGATAGAAAATAGCTTATTTCCTCTAAATTTCTTGATAACATTGTAAATGGACCTCAGAGAATTATATAAAAATTCAATTGGGATGTCACTTTGGGAACAGGCACCAGAACCAGTATGATGGCAGAGTGATGGAAGAAATTGTGTGTGCCTGTGTCTGTGCAATAGAAAATCAAGGAGAGTGTTTTTGGCTGAATATATGCACATGTGTTCATGTGTTTATACTCACAGAGGGGTTGTGGTGGTACGTGGAGTCCTGTTTGAGTGTCATAGACCCATCAACCTCATCTTGGTCACTCTCACTCCAATAATCTAAACAAAAAAATGACATCAGAATCACATGTACATGACAACATAGTTAATACTCAGACTAGGCTTTTCAACTGCTTCAAGGACAATCATTCATGGAATGGACTGGAATGAAACTAGTCAGTGAGATCACAGCACTATAGCCTTATGATATCATCAGAGGATGTGATCTCACCTTCATCAGGACGTGGTACTGGATCATCAGGCGTGTAGCCAATCGCAGCCAAGCCTAAACGATTCATCCACCTGCAACAGGAACCATAGACATGAGAGGAAATAACAGGAAGGGGAGCTGAAGTCTAAGGGGCTCTGAAACCACTTACCTGTTCATCTCCTCTAAATGATCTGTAGCAAAAAAGAAACTCTTAATTTTGGGATGACATGCTTTAAAGGCACTGAAACAAAAAAGGGAGAGAAAAAGAGATGTTCAGACACAAATATCTAGTTTACAATCAATTACTGTGTGTGTGTTTGTAAAAGAGATGAGCAGTTCCGCAGTGACCCAGATTCCGCTAGCCGATGGGCTTAAAACACAGACCCGCCCCAAACCCAGCAAACCCAACACAACAGAGAGAAAGAGTGATTCTTGTTGTCTGCTAACACTCACTGTTTTCTCCTGCACTCAATCGCTCTGTCTATCCGAAACTCTGGCAAACTGATGAAGCCCTCTGCTTTTTCATCCTGAGCAAAAAAAAAGGAACAAGAGAAATCATTTCTGCATCATAACCATGGCAGGAGTTAGCATAAATGCAAAGATCAGCATCTGCAACTGAGAACATATGACGCACGTGTATTTTTGTGGGCAAGAAAACTAAGCATCACACCAGCATTGTGAGCCTGTGACTTAGCAATCAATGAAAGTAGCGAGTATTGAAAGTGCTGATAATTGTGTAATTGGTAATAATAGTAGAGATTAACTGGCTGGATGTGGAGATGAAAAGGTTTTTCAGTGATGCCAAAAGTGGAAATGGATCATAAAAGGACATTACACACACACTTTAATACAGCCAACAGACTTCACCACAAGAGGGAAGAGAGTTGTGTTTGTTTGCTTACGTTCTGGTTGGTGTACCAGTACAGGTTGGAGTCTTTGAGAACGAACCAATACTTCTTCCATTTCTGCGTGAAGTAGCCGGTGGCGTCTTTCTTTTTCCATAGCCAACCTTCACAGTCGCCATGACCCAGATCTTTGCAGGCAATACGCCTTCTGCTGGCACTACTGAGGGAACCTACACACACACACACACAGTATATTAAATGACAACCACATAACAGAATAACATTGGGATAACTTTATATTGTTCTTGTCAAACACAACATAGTGTAATACAACACGCAATCTAAGTGCTCAGAGTAAAGCCAGGATCTCATCATCATACCTTTGCTTTTCTTCTTCGGCTTGGTCCTCAAAGAGGCATAATGTACAGACTAGTGAGAGGAGAGGAAAGACACATAAGAAATATAGAACTTGTTTTATAGATTACTTGGTTCAGAAGGCTAATTGCGCCACTCTCATAGACCAAAGTTGTGAGGGTTTCTATCAAAATCATTATCAACCTTGCAGACCTGCAGCTAATTGATAGGGGCGAAGCGAAGGCTATTGCCACAACTCAATACAGAAACAAAAAACTCCTGCACAGTATCCCGACTTGCAAAAAGCATCACAAATCATTCAGCAATGTTTCAGTTCCATCATGTGGTAAATGCCAACTGAAGGCCATGGGATGTTGCTGAATAAATTGATACTTTTTGCATTGCAAGTTCCGAGCAGAATTTTTTTTCACCATATCAAGTCAAGTCAAGTCAAGTCAAGTCATCTGTATTTATATAGCGCTTTTTACAATGCAAATTGTAGCAAAGCAGCTTTACATTAATAATTGGCAAAGAATTTTGGCTGCACAGCAGCTCCCAAAGAAAATTGTGTCATTGTCCAATATAAATATTACATTATTATAATAGTCAAATATATTGATCATATAAAAAATAAATGATCAATTATTAAATACTATAACAAATAATCATGTTCCCTCTTTACATCTAAATATTACAAATAAATTAATGTTTGTTTTAGATTTAAAAATTCTAATTACTGCAAAGTGCTGTGATTTAAACATACCATGATTTAATCTAATATTTTAAAAAAATATAATAGATAATATCAAAAATATTAAAAAGTAAATATTTTGTTGTGCCCGTTTAATAGTGCAAAATGTACCTTAAGTTATATGAAGTCCAAACCTGAATAATATAATGCGAAACCTGGTATTTATCAACTAATTTCTAACTACCGCAACACTTTTTTGATGCCATATTGCAAATAAAGATTCTCCAATAAATAAAGATCTTCTCCAATGATATATTAGCAAGAGAAGTTGGATAAGATGGGTGCATATTTTAATTGCCTTTCTCTACTGGAAATGTCCCATACGTATTCTAATTACCAAGTCTGAAGCTGGAAATGTGTTTGTGGTTTACCTTCCTCATTGATGCCCCTGCTTGTCGGTCAAGTCCTGAACTGGCATATCTGCAGAGAGAGAGAAAGAGAGAGAGAAAGAGAAAGAATGAGACAACAGTAATTTATGATTCCATCTGCAGCAAAGATATATAATAAAATAAAATAAATATTTTCTTTCTCACCCATTTAACTTAAACATATAAACAGGTAATAGACAGGATGCTGGTGTTTGAGGTTGACTTTATAACTGATCTTAACTGAAACAGCTGCTCATGCTCATGCACAACCTCAAACACATACACGCCCTTCAACACACACACACACTTATGTTTGCTTCACAATATAGTGAGGTCATCTCATAAAAATACACAAGATTTGGCCAATTGATAAGTCTTTTTACCAGTGAGGTCCAGCTCACTAGTCAGTGTTCAACTGGTTTCACTACATTAGTGAGGATATTTTTGAGCCTTACAAGTATAGTGAAACCTTTACACACACACACTCTACATCTGTGGATTAAGCATTAAATCTTAGCCACCCAAAAGACACTCTTTTATCTCATTCTCTGTATGCATCGTAACAGCAGAGAAACAGTGATCGATCCATCTTGAGACAGACACGTTCCACAGACTCTTACAGATTTAGTCACAGAGGAAATAAAAACCTCCTTAAGACTGCAGCCAAGAAATTTCTGTTCCTCGTTTATAAATAAATGGTAGTTCATTAAGATAGTCACTGTGGTACAAACAAAACTGTGAGAAGCATCTTATTGTACTGTCCAGCAATAAACAAAACTCTTTAAATGCTCTTTTTGAACTTGGAGAGATCAGTTAAAAGCCATGATCTTTTACCTCAGATATCATGAGGAATCAAACTCTCCGTCATCTTTTGGTATACAGTTTATTATGTATTGTATATATTATTTTGAATTTATGATGTCATTAATTTAAAATATTAAAATGAAGAGCCGCATTTACACATCAATGACATTAATGTTCTGAATCATATCCAGTCCAGTCACAGTCTGGTAATAAAGAGGAAGCAGATTTGATACTGTTCATTCCAACAATAGAAAGACTAATGATAGAAATAAAACGTAGGGAATTCACCAAACCTTGTGCTCTGCTTAGCACCTACAGATCTGGCTGTGTGTAGCACCTGCTGCTCTGAAAGTCTTTCTGAATGACCCCAATTATTAGGAATGAATAACGGAGGTTATTCCGTTCAATTGGAATAGCTAGTGGAACAGATTAGTTTGTAAATCTGTCACAATATAATGCAGGCTATGCAAAGAGGCATACAGTGGGGAGAACAAGTATTTGATACACTGCAACTGTGAGTGACGGAATCTAAAACAAAAATCCAGAAAATCACATTGTATAATTTTTAAATAATTAATTTGCATTTTATTGCGTGACATAAGTATTTGATCACCTACCAACCAGTAAGAATTCCGGCTCTCACAGACCTGTTAGTTTTTCTTTAAGAAGTCCTCCTGTTCTCCACTCATTACTTGTATTAACTGCACCTGTTTGAACTCGTTACCTGTATAAAAAACACCTGTCCACACACTCAATCCAACAGACTCCAACCTCTCCACAATGGCCAAGACCAGTGAGCTGTGTAAGGACATCAGGGATAAAATTGTAGACCTGCACAAGGCTGGGATGGGCTACAGGACAACAGGCAAGCAGCTTGGTGAGAAGGCAACAACTGTTGGCACAATTATTAGAAAATGGAAGAAGTTCAAGATGACGGTCAATCTCCCTCGGTCTGGGGCACCATGTAAGATCTCACCTCGTGGGGCATCAATGATCATACATGAACTACACGGCAGGACCTGGTCAATGACCTGAAGAGAGCTGGGACCACAGTGACCACTCAAAGAAAACCATTAGTAACGGACTATGCCGTCATGGATTAAAATCCTGCAGCGCATGCAAGGTCCCCCTGCACAAGCCAGCGCATGTCCTGGCCCGTCTTAAGTTTACCAATGACCATCTGGATGATCCAGAGGAGGAATGGGAGAAGGTCATGTGGTCTGATGAGACAAAAATAGAATTTTTTGGTCTAAACTCCACTCGCCGTGTTTGGGGGAAGAAGAAGGATGAGTACAACCTCAAGAACACCATCCCAACCGTGAAGCATGGAGGTGGAAACATCATTCTTTGGGGATGCTTTTCTGTAAAGGGGACAGGACGACTGCATCGTATTGAGGGGAGGATGGATGGGGCAATACACCATGGGATCTTGGCCAAAAACCTCCTTCCCTCAGTAAGAGCATTGAAGATGGGTCGTGGCTGGGTCTTCCAGCATGACAACGACCCGAAACACACAGCCAGGGCAACTAAGGAGTGGTTCCGTAAGAAGCATCTCAAGGTCCTGGAGTGGCCTAGTCAGTCTCCAGATCTGAACCCAATAGAAAATCTGTGGAGGGAGCTGAAAGTCCGTATTGCCCAGCGACAGCCCCGAAACCTGAAGGATGTGGAGATGGTCTGTATGGAAGAGTGGGCCAAAATCCTGCTGCAGTGTGTGCAAACCTGGTCAAGAACTACAGGAAACGTATGATCTCTGTAACTGCAAACAAAAGTTTATTTACCAAATATTAAGTTCTGCTTTTCTGATGTATCAAATACTTATGTTATGCAATAAGATGCTAATTAATTACTTAAAAATCATACAATGTGATTTTCTGGATTTTGTCACTCACAGATTCTGTCACTCCCAGTTGAAGAGTACCTATGATAAAAATTCTTCTACATGCTTTGTTAGTGGGCAAACCTGGAAAATCAGCAGTGTATCAAATACTTGTTCACCCCACTGTATACTGAAGCATGGGCCAGTTCAGAACAATATTTCCCAACCTTGTGTCAGAGCACTTTTTTTTCTCATTCTCACATAAAGAGGGCATATACAAAAAATTATTGAAGACAAACCAGCAAAAAACTTTTGGTAAAAATTTTTTGGTAACAAGTCAATCTCAGGGGATAAAAATTATAATACAAAAATAATAATAATTATAATAAAAATACCAAAACGTATGATACATTTAGGAAGGTATGAGGTTTACTCACCTATCAGCATCTGCTCGAAGTGTGTCTGCAGCTCTCTGGAACAGAACAGAATGACAAAGAGAAAGAGCGACAGAGAGGAAGAGAGATTTGAATTTCCTGTTCTATGTTATGAAAAGAAACTACTGTTTCAGAGGCGTGAGTGTGTATCCTGTATGTACCATTACAATGACAATATAGATCAAATGTATGTTGTGAGATAAGGTAATTCTGAAATTTTGATCACACTTCATATTAGGTATCTTTAATTACTATGTACTTAAAACATTGTTTGGTACAATGTATTGATTGTGTTTTGCTGTTTTTGAGGTGAGATACAAGTAAGGTTAGGTACAGGTTTCTTGGTTTAATTAGGTTGAAGGGTGGGTTAAGGTGTTAGGGAATGGTCAATAGTTTAATTACAGATGCAATTACAGAAATTATTTACAGTTGTAATTATTTAAGTACATTGTAAAAAAACATGTCTGTACACAAAAAGTGCATTGGATCAAATGATTGATTTAAAATTCAAATGTCAGTACACAGTAGTTAAAGGCAGTTCTGATCAGATTCAACATTACACTTACATGGTAGTGTGGCATCGTGTTTGAGTCGGATACGGGGAAGGGCAGCCCCTCGGGGGGGCCTGTGTCTAAACGCACAGGTGGGGCAAGCATAGAGGGACTGATGGGAAAACTGGGACTGCTGGGATTCCGGCTCTTCTTCCTGGATCGCCTGCTTGTGTCCCGCTGGGAAAACTCTGCCTCTTCCTGAATCAACACAATCCTGTCATCACTGAGGAACCGCAAGAGGGAGGAATCAGAATCTGATTGAGAAAGACAGAAAGCAGGGAATCACTTTCTGAGAGAAAAACAGCGTAAGGACTTATACTGAGAGCATGTAGCAGAAACTGAGCGCATTGCAAAATATTCGACTCTTCATAGCTCTAGCTGCCACAGCATGAAACTACTCTGATACTGTGTGTGTGTGTGTGAGGTTTCAGAGGTTTATTTCCCCTTGTGTTACTTTCTATTTATATTTGTGCCATTGCTGCCAACGTATTCTCTTTTCTATTCTTAGAATTATATTTCCACAGAAAATGTAATGAATGAGTCATTTTACATGTTTACAGTTAACTTTTCACCTCTCACATGACAAAACCCCCAAAAAAGAAAGTTGGTTACTGCTAGTATCACACAGAGATCAAATCTTTAGTATGCTCACATTTCCTACTGATTTCCAAAAAAACACAAAATATTTTTCTCATTAAAATATCTACGTCTCCACAAAAAGACCTACGCTGATCAACCAAAGGCAAAGGAAATGGTTGTTTGCCGTTTCTCCAGCTTTCTGAAGCTTGGGTAGCTTCTTCAAAGAAGTCTGTCTTGCACTTTGCTTACCTCAGCATTCACAAACAAGTCTATGTAACGGTATTTCCTGCTTTTGGTTGCAGAGTTCAATAGAACAACGTCACTGCCTTACAGGATTGTGTCTTGGTTCTGATGCTCTAAAATATCAGTTCTATAGTTTTGTGACATTTACGTTCTTTGCAGAAGTGATCTTAGTGAAGGCAACTTGCACAAATCACACTGATGGCAAATGCCAGGATATGCAACTGAGAATGCCACATGATGTTGATAAACTAGGTTTTATTTACTAAAAAGAAGGTCCTAATTAGAAGCTCCCCATTAACCATAAAAAAAACATTAACGCACACATCTTTGACATAACATAATTAGATGTGATTACATAGTCAGGATTATTTCACTTCAGAATTAAAATTTCCAGATAATTTACTCATCCCCATTTTATCCAACATGGTCATGTTTTTCTTTCTTCAATCCAAAAGAAATTAAGGTTTTTGAGAAAAAAACATTCCAGGATTTTAATCCATATAGTGGACTTCAGTGGGTTCATCGGGTGCAAGGTCCAAATTGCAGTTTTAGTGCAGCTTCAAGGGGTTCTACATGATCCCAAACGAGGAATAAGGGTCCTAGATAGTGAAAAAAGTCTTTTTTTTTTTTTTTTTAATAGAAATGTATACTTTTTAACTACAAATGCTCATCTTGCATTACTCTACAATCTGCCATGCATTGAAAGGTCACGGTATAAGTAGGAAATACCGCAGTAGGGCGAAACACTTCATCTAATTTTCTCCTCCAACTTCAAATTGCCCGATATTGTTGTTTTATCTTTTTTTTTGTAAATGCCGTTTGGCTTAATCTTTGCACTTTCGCTTTGTAGACACTGAATCTGTGCTATCCTTTTTAATGTGATTACTTCATGCATGCGTATCGCAGAGCTAGAGCAAGACGAGCATTTGTGGTTAAAACATATCTAAAAAAGTATATACACATTTGAATTTTTTTAGAAAATGATGTTTCGTTAGATAAGTCCCTTAATCCTCGTCTGGGATCACGTAGAGGGCTGTGAAGCTGCACAGAAACTGCAATTTGGATCTTGCACCCGGTGACCCCCACTGAAGTCCACAATATGAATTAAAATCTTGGAATGTTCTCAAAAACCCTAATTTCTTTTCGACTGAAGAAATAAAGACATCTTGGATGACATGGGGGGTAAGCAAATAATCAGGAAATTTTCATTCAGAAGTGAACGAATCCTTTACCACACATTACACAACAGGAAAATCTGATAAGATAATCTGTAGTGCCACCAAATAATCAAGACTGTGATGTAGAATATGTAAGAATTGACGTAGAGGAGAACTGGGCCCAAAACTTGCGCGGGTGTCTTTATACCTCTCTTTCGAACTGATAACGTAAGGACCAGAGATGAAGTATTTATCTTAGACTCACATTACAGACACTGAGCTGTGACCTTAAATACTCAGAGGTTCCATTTTTAAAGAGACAGAACTGTTAATGCCATTTTTGAGTGAAACACTTTTAAATTCCTTGCAAGATAGAAAAAAACCCTGTTGGCCAGGGATGTCAAAAATGCCTACAATAACAATAACAAGGCACATAACAGAGAAGAGCAGAGAAGTTTAATGTGCTCAAGTAAAAAGACAGTCAAAATGACAATTAAAAGTTTTAAATTAATCTAAAATAAACTTGGTGCTAGTGGGGTAAAAAAAAAAAACAGTAAAAAAAGTAATAGCAAAAATGTGCAATAAGATGATCACCTCTGCTTCCTCTTTTGTAAACTCCAGATTCTTGAGGCTCTGCCAGCCATTCAGTTCCCATGGAAACCTGTCGGAGGTCACCTACAGGCAGAGACATACAACATTTGAGTGTGTCTCTGTGTATGTTGTGGTGCTTTTTAGAGCATCTATCATCTCATCGGCTGGTGTGTATTAGTGCACACAGTAGTGCAACTGCAACATACTAAATGGCTGAGATTTACAGTTTAAAGCCAGAGCTCCCTAGTGGCTTAATCTCCTGTAATGCACTGCATTTATGTCCAGCTTAAAAAATGGCCATTCAGGCATGATGTAAGATGTACATTGTGTAACATCGCACAAGCATACTACAATTTAAAAATGTATGGTTGGAAAAGGTTGGAATGTTTCATATATTATTTAAAACAGAGAAAGTACACTGTAGTGTATAGAACCGTATGTAGCATAATAGTGTTATTCTGAGTCAAGAATACAGAACTTTTATGAATATGCAACAACTAATTGAGAAAGTCAATAATAATAATAATTACTCTCAAATCATTTGAATACAATCATTTGTATCAAAACTGTAATACAGCAATCAAAATCATCCTGTCCAGACAAAATGCTTTTTAAATTAAATTAGCATAAAATTAACTGCAGTAAAAAAATACTATCATGATATTTAAAAATATATATTTAATATATACTGTATGTAAAATACATATATAATATTATATTCAAATATAATAAAAATACAATATCGTATTTTATAATATAAAATTTACATTTACAGTACAGTGAATTGGAATGATTGACTTGGAATGGTGAAAATAATGTTATAATGCAACAAAATATTCATGACCTTAAAATAGGTCTTGTTTTCTTTATAAAATTAATTTATAAAAAAATTCTGCCCATTGATTTATTATTATCAGTGGGCAGTGCAAATATGTTTTTCTACTCCTTAGTCAGTTTATCCAGTCTGTCCATTTATAATGTTGTCTCCATGCAAATATTCATGGTCTTAAATTTTTTCTTTAAGAAAAATATAATCATTATTAATGATAATTACAGACAAATCATTTAAATCCAATCATTTCTATCACAACAAAATTCCTTTCTAAACACTAATTTAGGTTTAAATGAACCATAATTAAAATTCGAAAGTTCATATGCTTGTAAATGTATTATTTCTGTCATGACAACTCTCTGAGTGTTTGGGATGGAAATGGATATGACAATGATGATGTGTTTGGCCTTAGTGCTACGCTGCAGCTGCTGAGCAAGTACAGGACTTGCTACTACTATTACATGACACGCTGCAGTGAGCAAGTAAGACATGCTGCTTCTGTACAAAGTAGCGTATGTGAATCAGAACTAGTAGATCTGTATAGGTGGAGCTGGGGAAGTGGAGGGTTTCTGAAAGCGTACTGCACCGCCACAGCAAATGCTGAGCAAGTATTTAAAAGTTGAGCAAAAAGCAATTAGGACCAAAACAGGAACAGATTGCAAGCAGACTGAATTAAGGACCTATTAGCAAGCGCCATCTAGAGTTTCATGACGGAACTTTTTATTTATTGGAATTATTCATTTATTCATTTATTTATTTGCATATTTGTAATATCCAACTCTTAGTTGCAGCCCTTATATGCATGTTCTTACTGTGAGTTGGGGTCCGGTCTCTGCGTCGCAGTCCGGTATTTCTTCCGGAATCCTCTTCCAGGAGAGGGAAGTACTGGCCCCCCAATACCTCCTGTTCAACATAATACCCTGGAGAATCTGAGCCAAACACACCAAACCCGCCCCGATCCAGATCCTCCTCTCTAAGAAAGTGAGAACAGCAGCAAAAGGAAAAGAGAAAGCAATTACACCAACATACTAAAAGAGACCAACAGTTTGGATTTGCATCTTATATTTCATATGTAAATACCTGTGTCCATAGACAGGGAAAGAATGAAAACATCATGTCCTCCAGGTGTGTCCACTCCAGGTGAAAGTCCAACTGACCCAAGCGTGCTGGGTGGGGTAGGAGAACCACTGCACGGACTGGTGGACAGCGGCTGTCAATCAAAAGCATGCACAAAATAACCTCACTATAAAGCTAATGGCACATTGTTGTTATTATATTAAATGGGCTATATGTGAACAGTTAACTGCCATTAAGTGAACTACAACAACTTATTACTCAAGCTCACACTCATGTACACATAACATACAAGAAACTGAAGTTGTTTTTCGTTCTTTGCTTAGAAGTGAAAAGAAGTTGGATGTTTAAGATGTTTAAGATGATCAGTTTTAGATGAATATGTAAATATGTGCTGTGTGCTTACTCTTAAAATAAACACACAACAACGACAGCAGTGAGAAAGCGGCAGTTAAGAAAGCATCCGTTCATTGTGACGTGGATGTGTTTGCACAAGCAATTCACTGGCATCATGTTGACAGATTCCAGGCATCAGGTCGTTAAAATGACAGTAATCATAGTTTGATTATAAAGTATAATTAAGTATATTTGAGAATATGGCTATGTGAAGCTATAATTTGAATGAAACATTGATGTTTACAGTACAGAATGGCTCTTTCTGCATTATCCTGAACATTGTAGCATTAATTTCTTGTGTCATTGAACGAAAGAGAGACTCGGGAGTGCGCATAACCATCACATCCTTTTGATTTTCCCAGCAAAAACATCCAGATTCCTTCACATAAAAACCAATCACCAGGCTTTCCTAAACAAGTCAGGGAAGTCTCATTTTTTAAGTTTTGCTACAAGCTGTTCACACATTGGCCATACAAAAAACTATGAATACATGAAATTCTCACATATAGTCCCTTCAATGTGAAGAAAAACAATAAAATCAGCTGTTCAAACATAATATCAGACAAATCTGATATTTATATTTCACATGATGGATTATGAAAGTATTCTGGCAAAGATGTATGTTCAAATGGTAATCATATTATACTTGTGCAGTTTGTTTCACTAGAGGGCAGGACAGTGGTCGGTCACACACACACATCTAAAACCCTTTGGAAGAGGACCAAGAATGTATTTAAAAATGACTATAGAGTTGCCCTTAGCAACCATGAGGGCTGCATCAGTCAGTTAGCAATGAGGAAAAGCATAGCAACAAGCAGCAGACAGCAACCCAGCAACAAGAGGCGGGAGAAACATACATAAAAACACTGTCCATCGATTTATCACTATCATTTATCAATGAGAATTACTTTATTGCATGTAACCATTTAAGTACACATATATTTTTGTACTCTTCAGTCATTTTATCATTTTATCAGGTCATTTATAGAGTTTTTTCCTTGCAGTAATATACAAGTGTATAATTGTTTATTTATTCATTCAGAGAGGATTGAAAATCCTGTACTACACATGTTTATCAGTGGTTATGTCAATAATCATTATGTCCTTCAAATCACCAATGTGAATTCATTCATGAGTGAACGTCCACTCCGCTCTACTGTGTCGTGACTGTGAGGAGAGGACACATGTGCAAGCTGTTAACTGAATCTATCTGATACTTGTATCCAGAGCAACCACAGAACTCTGGCTGCCATGGCAACAAGCCGTACAGAACTCATTCAGTGCTCTGAGATGCACTCATGCACACGCACACGCACACGCACACACACACACACGTATGCACTACACATTAAATGGATGCACTTGAACACATTGAAGTATCCTGCACACACACACCTGCAGGGCAAGTGGTTTCCAGCGGGCGTTCTTCAGCAGCGCAGGGGTGGAGCCCAGAGTGTTCTGTGGCCTCTTCTTCAGTGTGAGGATGACTCCGCTTGGATCCTCACGGAGACAGTTGACCAAATTCTTCAACTGCCAGCCAACCTGAATGATATAGATGATTTAAATAAGTTTAAATGCATAAATAACATTAGAGTGGTAGAGTGAAGGTTATATTTCAATATAATTAATATTTTATTTATTTATATATATATATATATATATACAAACACATTTGTAAAATATAAAATTGTAAAAATAAATATGAAATTTTCAACAAAGAGAGTTGGTGGCTTAGTTTTGAATTTTTAAAATGTGCATTAATTTTGAGAAAACAATGGTACAATGCAAAAAAAAAATGTATAACACTTTACAATAAGGTCTACTAAATGTATTAACTATCATGAACTACCACCTTTCTTAATATTAGAAAATAAAAATGTTCATTGACTATTCTTAACAGAAAAAATGTATTAGTAAATGTTGAGATTACCAATAACTAAGAATAATACATGCTGTAAAAGTATTGTTCATTGTTAGTTCATGTTAACTAATGTTAACCTTCTTGTAAATTTTTACCATATAATTTCTTATAAAGACAAGCTTCATGAGACACACCTGAAAACCGTTGAGCATCAAATGACAATCAATATCTAGACAAACATTAATGTACTTTTGTGCACTATAAGATGCGAGCACAGATGTCAACCTTACTGACGCAATGATACACACCACTGTTTGGTGATTGACCTGAATGACCTCATCACCGGCATGGATCTTCTTACACTGATCTGCGGGAGACTGCAGGAGAGATAGAGAGATTAATAACCCCTGCTCATTATAGTGATAAATCTGACACCAATAATTTACCTGGGCATTTCGATGTTGAATTATAGTGTCATACATGCTTGAATGTTGACCTTCCCGTGAAGAACATTTGAAGGTCTTTTCATCAGAATCTCACTCATCTGGGCTGCATTTCCAAAAAGCATCGTAAGCCTAAGCAGATCCTGGTTTCTACAATCTACTTAGGCTTACAATGCTTTTGGGAAACACAGCTCTGCTCATTTCCTCTCTCCATACACTAAGGCATAGTTAAAACATTTCTTTTAAAGAATATTTTCATAATCTTGTTCAAACATAGTAAGCATTTTGTTGATGCTTCTATGCATAGTGACTTACAGTACACTTTGTCCAGTGACAGTCCGCCTGGAGCAACTTCAGATTAAATGCCTTTCTCATGGGTACAACGGTTGACATTTACAATTGAAAAATACAACGATTTACAATTTTTCTAAATCTTGAACCACTAAACCATGACACTAGCCCAGAATATTATTCAGAAGATTTTGCATTTGCCCTGACATCATGTTCTATAGGCTGAAAAGACTGAAAAATCATTTAAAACTGTAAAATCCATTCAGCTGAACAGTAAATGTGCATTAAGAGTTAGAAATCAATGAATTCTGTTCTTCCAGCAACTAAAAAAAGGCATGTTTGAGTCCAACCTAATTGAGCAGCTACATAAATGATTTAACAACAGCACTGGAACAATCCACCATTCCAAACCTCACTCTAGCCAGCTCTGAAATCAAGTGCCTGCTCTATGCGGATGACCTGGTTCTGCTGTCCCCACAGAAGAGCTGCAGCACAGCATGTGCTTTATAGAGCAATACTGCCTGAAATGGGCATCGACAATATGAAGTATTGAGATAAGTAGTCTTATCACAAAGCATCATCAATGATGAGCTTAGATTTCACATAAACACTAATACACTTTCAGAAAACAGGGTGCAAAAGCTGTCACTGAGGCGGTACCCTCTCGAAAGGTACACATTTGCACCTACAGAGTGCATATTAGTACCTGAAAGATACATATTGGTACAAAAAATGTACATATTAGAGCCTTTTTTAAAAGGTAAACAGTAATGTCCCAGTGATAACTTTTTACCTTTTCATATGAGAGTTTAGGAGTTTTAATCTAGCAGTCTCAAAAACTCAGACGGTTCTTTACATTATAAAATTATGACTGGAGACAAAACAGTGTAGATAAAATTATTTTAGTTATTTATAACATCACTTCTAATGCTGATGTGCAATACATCAACTTTAAATTTCAAACACTGGCATAAATTAAAAACTTATTTGCAAACAAGCAGAGGTGGTTTCAAAGTATCCTATTGTAACTATTAAAGGTGTTTTAAGAAATTCTTCTAGACTAATCACTGAATTAGACAGCCTTATCCCCAACATATAAAGGTATAGACCATTCCATGATTGACTGCTGTTTTTAGAGCCTAGAGCCATCTCAGAGTCAGGTGTGATTTCTTAGGACACCTGTTTCAGTACTTTTTAATTTAATTAGAATAAAAATACCCTATAGGCCTGTTACTGATCAAATGAAACCAGTATCAACAAAAGCTATTTTTGCACTGCAGAGGTGCCACAGAAGCTGCATTTAAAATGGCATTTAGATTTATTTACACAGTGTTTAATGCGGCTCAAAAGTGGCATACATGCATAAATACAGCAATTACAAACACATAAATAATACTGTAAAATTGATGTTTTAAAAATAAAATGTTGAATACTGAAATTATTTAAAAAATAAAATCCATACATTCATTCTCAAAACCACTTGTCCTATGTTGGGTCAAGCCTATACCAGAATCTCAGGCCAACGAGGGGAACACCCTGGACGGATGGCCAGTTCATCACCGGGCTTAAGAAAATAAAATAATATTTTTATTTATGAAACTAAAATCTTTAGAAGGCAGAAGAAAGTTCCTGTCCTAATGAGTGAGTTCATTCTTTTAAACATTTTTTTTTTTCAAAATGACTGATTCATTCAGAAGTGCCTATCTTTATAAATAAGTTATTGAATCATTCACTCACTCATTCAAAAATCAAAAAAGCAGATTCATTCAACACTACTGTGTGTTTCTCAGAGATGGCTTTGTTATTTTTGGCTATTTTGGTTGGTATTCTAGCTGCATTCTAACAGGCTACATAGTGGATATACGGAGCCTCAAGGCATGTTTATTTTGGTTTTTGTAAAGTGAGAGACACCACTTGGTAATGTCAGCTCGCACATCATCAAAACAACAATTAAAACAACAATTACAAGATCATCATAGACACTACATATCACAAGTTTAAATGACCTTCCTGGCATTTCCAGATGGGGCTCCTAAATAATTGTGGGAAGAAGTGAGGCGAGCAGCTGTTCATAATCTTTTGATTGGTAGAATTTAAATGAAAAAGCTCCTTTCCTAAATTTTTAAGGACCTTCACTGTGAGACAAGTAAAGAATAAATACAGCTCTGAACTCACATTCTCTGTAGTTCCAGTGATCACATGAAGACCATCATATGTGGACTTGATGTACATGCCCTAAAAAGAGGATGGAGACTGCTGTGAGATTTATACAGATTTTTCAAACTGAAGTGTGTAATTTCTGTCACTAAATGGAATTGCAAAAACAATGATTGTTTTCAAAAAGGTTTCCCTGTCTGCCATTGGTCACACAAACAAATAGTCGTAGCCCAAACTCAAGCCATTATTTGAGTCAATGTTGGGTACTCAAACAAGCAGAGCAATTTCTGATAACACCACAGAGCCACAGTGATTTTTGTTTTTAAATCAACCAACAAAAGGTTGTCTTAAAATTTTCTCTGCATATTTACACCCTTTTAAACATTCTCATATTTCTGTTGTTTATGAAAAGGATATCGCTGTTGTTTACTCACCAGGCCCTCGCTAGGCATAACGTTAGTCAGATGGACAACCTCGAGGTGAGCAGACTGTGACACCAACGAATCGGATGACAATGAAATAATGTGCTCACAGATACCTGATAGAGTCTTACACTGCAAAGAGAGATAAAAACAGAAAGACAATGAGAGAGAAACAGACAGTGTTGTCAGTCTATATTTGCGATTCAATAGTAAATCTCTCAGTCTAATTATAGCTGTTGATCTGGGAGGGAGCAGTGAAAACTGGCAACACTGCAACTGTCCAAACCATTCACAAGAAAGGCATTCAACATCATGAAATTTATACCCATAATGTGACCTGAATCTGTGTTAAGTCATATGATATATGTATATTTATTCATGCTATAGTCTTTCTTTCATCTTTTTCTGTCTATTTGTATCAATCTATACATCCCTCTCTCTCTCTCTCTCTCTCTTTTCTGTTCTACAGGCAGTGATCCTGAAGGGAGAAAAATCTGCATTATTCAAGATATCCAACCTTAGGCTAAACACACACACACACTTGAGAGCAGGCTAGACACATGTGACTTCACAATCACGTTTTACTTAAAATATATAAATATAAGAGCTGTGTGTGAGAGTGAAAAGTGTGTGTGTGTGTGTGTGTGTGTGCACTCTTTCACATTTAACTGAATATATTCACATAATGTTTTAACAAAAATAGAAATTTAAGCCCTTCAGTTTTCCAAATGGTTTCTATTTTAAGCGCAGTACTGAGTTACAATAATATTCTGTGGTAATTGAAAATATGCCACAGATCCTCTTAAGGCCCCGATGTACTTCAAGCAAAGTTCTTTTTAGTTTTTAGTTTAGGGGTAAAACGACGTTCGAAATATGTGTGCAGCATTGTACTGCAATCAAACATCTGATGCCGTCCACACAGCAGAGAGCGATGGTAAGATGAAGATCTAAAAATGTTGCACTCTTTCCTCTCAGTAACAAAATAAACAACAAAACTGAGACTCTAGCAAGGATTTTTTAATTAAGAATAAGAAAAGCATCTGATCATGACAAAGTGGATATGTTTGTTTTCACAAGCTATGTAATTTGGCACACCAGTAGCCGTCATGTCACCTGTATATCATAACATTTAATATAATAGATTACTTAAAATCAAGCAGCTTTACCGTATTCAGCATGAAAAACAGTGCAAGTCTCTCATTTCATCAGAAGTACTACTTCGTTTTCTACTATAAAGAAGCTCTCCAGTGTTCATATGTTCACTCGTGAACGTCTGACTTCTATGGACACGAGAGGAGAAATGAACTGGAGATTTTCCCAGGGAAGCAAGGCGGAGCCTCAGCGCACACATCCCTTATATAATAACAGACCAATGGTAGAACGAAGGAGTTTACCAGCCGAAGCAAACTTTTGAGCAAACTCCAAACGAACTTCGTTTCGGCCTAATTTTGTTCGAAATGACATCACTTCAAGTCGTACTTCGATTTTGCATGAAGTATATCGGGGCCTTTACTACAGTTAGTGGGGTGTCCTCACAAGTAAAGGTGTACAAGTTTGTGTGTGTGAAAGAGAAAGTGTGTGTGGCTTGAGAAACTCACCACATGTAGAATCTTATTCTCAGTTTCATACACTGTGCAATCCTGAAATAAAAAAAAAACACACTTAAAACAATAATAAAGGACTGTACTGTTTGTGTGTTCAAAAATCAAAACACTCACACACACCTGCTGTACAATAGTGGTTAGCTCTAGACAGAGCTGAACAATGTTGTTCTTCAGCACTGAGTACTCAGAAACACTGACAAATGGAGACCTGCAAACAAAGCAAACACATACATGAAGAGATGAGGGCATTTTTTCACATTTTAAACAGAGGTTGGGAACAAGGCCTGGGCTGGACTCAAAACTTGGGTCTCTCTTGAGCAGCACACTTCAATATGTCAGAGCTCTTGTGCCAATCTTCTGCAGTCCAGAGTGTGCCCACTATGCAAACAATAATTCAACTAGTTTCATGTTATTTTGGACAGCTTATCAAGGCTATTTTACGGACTTTTGATTTAGTCCTATCAGGTTTGATTGCAATTTCTTTCATTTCTATGATATCTCATGACTCTCTGGTCTGTTCTTTTCAGCCCAGGTGAGTTCATTCCCTGTTGGGGGATCTTGAGTACCTGTCCAGCCATGCCAGGAGATTTTTAGCTGCTCCAATAAGGTCAACCACTGAAGTCAGAAAATCATTTGGAAGGCGTCGTGAGACTCGTCCGTCATAATGGCCACCGCGGCGCCGCCCCGTGATGAAGTTCTGCAGATTCTTAGCGGATGCATTGAGTTTATGTGACAAAGTCCGCAAATTCTCAGTCTCTAGACCATAGTTCTGCAAAAGGAGAAAATTATTGGTTGAAGTACTTATACTACCATTTAAAGTTTAGGATCAGTAAGAAATGTTTTTGAAGAAATTATTATTTGTATTCAGCAAGGATGCATTAACTTGATCAAAAGTAAAGATTTTGCATTGTTACAAATGATTTATATTTCAAATAAATGCTGCTCTTTTGATCTTTCTATTCATCAAAGAATCCTGTAAAAAAAAATATTATGGTTACCAAAAAAATATTAAGTAACACATCTGTTTCAATATTGATAATAAGAAATGTGCACCAAATCAGCACATTACAATGATTTCTGAAGGATCATGTGCAAAGTTCCTTACAAGATACGATGGCCATATTTGTATATTTTGGGAATTCAAGATCAAATCCTATCTATTTGAATGGGAGAATCCATGAATCTCAAAAACTGCTTGCCGTACTCAAAATTAAATATAACATATTTCAAATCAGCTACAAAATATGTTTTGAAATCTCCCATAAATACTGTTTCTTATGCTCAAATAGTGTTAAAAAAAGCACTTTCTCAGGTTTCGATGGAAATCTGTGCTTCTAACTGCAGATGCAGTGACACAATGACTTTACCAACTACTGATTGGCTCTTTTATTTAGAAGGCAGGACGTATTCCGCCATGTTGCGTTCAACTTCTCCTGTTCATAAGTATTAGGAGTGCACTGTGTTTGTATATTAGGGCTGCCCTCGACTAAAGATTTTTGTAGTCGACTAGTAGTCGTTCATTTAAGGCATTAGTTGACTAATCACGCGTTTATTTTAATAAGCCATGAATCACAATAATGAGCCTTTAACTGTCTATAGGCCTATATAATACATGGCCTAATCAGCGCTCAAGCGCACATATAAAGTTTGTCACAGCACACAGGTGTTGTGCCGAATTCAGACCCCCGCCAAATTATCACCCCCCTAGTATTGGTAGGTTTAGGATTAGGTGTGGGGGAGGAGTTAAAATTAGTTGTGGGGGAGGAGTTAGGATTAGGTGTGGGGTTAGGATTTAGCAATCTCTCCAATAGAATCTGTCTGCGGACTGCAAGAGAGGGGGCGTAACATGAAGGAGGCGTAGCTTGTTGCAGGGGCGTAACTTGAAGTTGTCCAAGTCACACAGAACCACGCGAGATCTCAAAAAGAGATGATGCGATTAGATTCAGAGGTAAAGACTAGAAGGGATATAGCTAGCCGCTGCACATGCGCACATCAATACTGTGTCATTTAATATTTATTTATTTAATTTAATGACTGTATTTGCAGTATTGTAAGGGTAGGTTTCGGGTTGGGGTAAGTGTAGATGTTAATAAAACACAATTTGATAAGTAGCATATTTAATTTACTGTTATTTAGCCTAAGATTCTGCCTCACTTCTGGCCGTAGCTGTATCCCTTCTAGAAACAATCGTCACTAGCACTGCTCTTTCTGTGGAGATTTCTTTTTTTCTGCGACTAACCGACTAATAAAACCTTGATCGGCCAAGCCTCTTCGAGTCGACTAACGGTTGGTTAGTTACTATTAGGGGGCAGCCCTATTGTAAATCTATAGTCTTTGATCATGTGACACTGAAGACTGGAGTGATGACTGCTGATAATTCAGCTTAGCCATCACAGGAAAAAAAAATAAATTTTAAAATATATTAAAATAATAATTAAAAAAAATATATATATATATATATATATTATAATTTCAAGTAAATATTTCTCCTTATTAAATATTTCTCCCTGTTTATATTGTTTTTTGATCAAATAAATGCAGCCTTGAAAAAAGACTTTTAAAAACATTAAAAACAAGTGCAAACAGCAGAAAAATCAAGCAGCATTCTCACAGCATGTACAGCGGGTCATCATACACTAATAAAGTTACTCAGAAATAAAACACTGCCTCCACTATGAAATGAAATAAAGCACACAATCAAGTCTCCATTCATATCTGGAATAGAAAGGCATTACTCAGAATGAATGCCATTTTCTCAGAACTGCTGAGACTGTTGAACTCCAAAAACCATCGTTTCTGTGAATCGATCGGCTGAATAGTTCAATCACAGGACCGGTCTGATTCACAATTGGCTGTTTCAAGTAACAAACAGTAGATTTCCTTTGGGTTTGTTTATTAATCAGCTTGTCCCAACAGCTCTCATTTATAGAAGGAAGGGTTTTCCGACTTTCTCTCTGCTTTTTCTATATATATGGTGTTATACATCCTGCAGCAGTGACGTGTCATTTTCTACAGTGGTGACTGCTGTTTTTTAATATAATTCAAAATCCTCACTGCATAAATTACAGCCATGATGAATATTAATACTGCGGACACCCATTCAATGCTCCAACCATTATTATAAATAGATCCTTATATAAATAGGTTCACGGGTAAGATCTTGTTCATCATTTCAAGGCACCTAACAGATCTTCAATGCAACTTTAGAATTTAAATAAGTTTCCAGATAGCTACGTATGTCAGAATAAATAGTAGAGATCTAAAGCAACAACAAAAAAAAGATCAGCAAAACCCTATGAGGATTTAGGAGTGATCTGGTGACAGCTGACTTTGTTTTAAAAAAAAAAAGGTTCAATGCAAAATTTATAAGGAGAGAAAGACTTCAGGATGGTGCTTCAGAGGGCAGGTTTTGTGAGGTATGCACCAATTTTATTTTATTTTAAAGCCAAATGGAAACAACAAAGATTAAAACCCTTTTTTTACGACAGTGGTTGATTGATTGGTGACTATAATGTATAATATACAATTTATAATCTGTAATTTATTAAATTTTTATTTGTTATAATATTTATTATTCTGTAATTATTTATTTAATTTATACAATTTAAATCTTTGTTATAATTTTATCACCATGTTTAAAAAATTTTATAATTTTATATTTACATATTTATATTTAAAGGCAAAAAAATTTGTGACGCAGTGAATGAGTATGGAATCATAGAACTTGTCGTCATGCCAATGGATCAAATAATATTTATGGGGAAATAATGTTTATGGATGAGCGAATGCATGTTTTTAACATGACTGTGGTGTGAAGCTGGGCGTGGCCGAGAATACTAATGAGAGACAGATATAGTGGCACACGCGAGTCCCGAGGGATGTAAAGAAACGAGGACATTTCTACCGAACAAACATTACTCATAAACACTGAAATACTACTCATACAGGTCAGTTTATTTGACGAATTAAAACTGTGAGGTAACGCAGCGCTATTTCACTTGGTATAACGTTACACTAACGGTATGGGTAGTCGTGGCCTAATGGTGAGGCAGTTGGGCTTGTAATCAGAAGGTTGCTGGTTCGATTCCCACGCCGGCAGGAATTGAAGGTGATTGTGATTGTGAATAAACAACACTCTCTCCACCTTCGATACCATGACTAAGGTGCCCTTGAGCAAGGCACCTAACCCCTAATTGCTCCCCGGGCACTGTAGCAGTAGCTGCCCACTGCTCTGTGTGTATGTGTGTGTTCACTATTTCACTGCTGTGTGTGTGCACTTGGATGGGATAAATGCAGAGCACAAATTTCAAGTATGGGTCACCATACCTGACAATACAGTTGTGTTCAAAATTATTCAACCCCCCAATGCTGTAAATGGTTTTAGAGAATTTAGAGTACATTTGTAATTGAATTCAGAATGAAATCCTACAAGGACTTCTTAAAGAAGCATATGCAACTAAAATGACATCAATTGGTTTTGTAATACAGTAGTAAATGTTTCTTTTGTGAATTCTTCATTGACACAATTATTCAACCCCTTAAAGACTACCACTCTGAAGAACAGAGGTCCATTGAAGTGTTTTCAATCAGGTATTGAAAGCACCTGTGGATGTCAGGGAGCAGCAATAAAGCCTAATAAGCACCAATTAGGCAGCTTTAAAATGACTGTGATACTCAGCTCCTTCTAGACATTTACTGGTGTGGTTACAAACATGGTGAAGTCAAGAGAATGGTCCAGGAAGACAAGAGAAGAGGTGATTACTCTTCACAGGAAGGGCAATGGCTATAAGAAGATTGCAAAGATGTTAAACATACCAAGAGACACCATAGGAAGCATCATTCGCAAATTCAAGGCAAAGGGCACTGTTGAAACGCTACCTGGTCGTGGCAGAAAGAAGATGCTGACTTCGACTGCTGTGCGCTACCTGAAGCGTAGAGTGGAGAAAAGTCCCCGTGTGACTGCTGAGGAACTGAGAAAAGATTTGTCAGATGTAGGTACTGAAGTTTCTGCTCAGACAATACGGCGCACCCTGCGTAATGAAGGCCTCCATGCCAGAACTCCCAGGCGCACCCCCTTGCTGTCTCCAAAGAATAAGAAGAGTCGACTGCAGTATGCCAAAAGTCATGTGGACAAACCACAGAAGTTTTGGGATAGTGTTCTGTGGACTGATGAAACAAAATTAGAACTGTTTGGGCCCATGGATCAATGCTATGTTTGGAGGAGGAAGAACAAGGCCTATGAAGAAAAGAACACCTTGCCTACTGTGAAGCATGGCGGGGGGTCAATCATGCTTTGGGGCTGTTTTGCTTCTGCAGGTACTGGGAAGCTTCAGCGTGTGCAAGGTACCATGAATTCTCTTCAGTACCAGGAGATATTGGAGGACAATGTGATGCAGTCCGTCACAAACCTGAGGCTTGGGAGACGTTGGACCTTTCAACAGGACAATGATCCCAAGCATACCTCCAAGTCCACTAGAGCATGGTTGCAGATTAAAGGCTGGAACATTTTGAAATGGCCATCGCAGTCACCAGACTTAAATCCGATTGAGAACCTCTGGTGGGACTTAAAGAAAGCAGTTGCAGTGCGCAAGCCTAAGAATGTGACTGAACTGGAGGCTTTTGCGCTGCAAGACACTTGTGTCAAGCTATGCTTCACGTTTAAAAGCTGTTATAACTGTAAAAGGATGTTGTACTAAGTATTAAGATTGAATGTCACTTGGGGGTTGAATAAAACTGATAATGATGTGAGCAGAGAAAAGACATTTGTGGTTATTTCATTATAAATGTTGTGTTATATTTGTCTGACCTACACGTGCCTCTTTGATTTAATTGTAAGCAGGATGACTGAATGATCAAAATCAATGTCAAACCGGCCAAAACAATCAATTTCAGTGGGGGTTGAATAATTTTGAACACAACTGTACGTCACGACTTTCACTTAAAATGCATTTGAGTGTGTTGAAAGTTGTGATGTATTAGTTTGTTGTCTGTATGAGACTTAACAGTAAGCTTGATCAACATTAGAATATCAGACTGATGATATCCTTTCAGTTCTTCGTGTTGAGCCATCTAACATTGATTAGTCTCATGTGGCCTACATTTGCTTACCTTGTCTGATAAGGTGCAAGAGCACCATCTCTGTCAAGAAGACAGAGTTTGTTGCAAGTTTGTTGCAAAGCTCTCGCCATCTCGGAAATGCCACGCCGACATTGATCCCCGTTTTATTTCTCCTTATGTCCCAAAGTTTGCTTGCCATGGTCCATAATGTTTGAACGAAACAACAGCAGCGCACCACTAGACGTTAAGCACCTATCTGTGTCTGTTGCCATGGTTACTACGCAGCACGAGCGGAAACCAGGAATAACGCAGATATTACATCACTGACAGCCAACAAGTGACAAGAGAGGGACAGGCTACTATTTAAAATTGTGAATTTCTCTGAATTTACATATTCTTGGAAATATTTAGGATAATGTAAGTACACTTACATTACTGAACAAAATTTATAACACTGTGCAAGTGGTTTTTGGATATTTTAATATAAAAATTTTACATATTGTACCTTTAATTTAAAATTACTTTAAACAGAAGCACCAGTTCTATAAGTGGTGCATTGTGGGATTGAATGACTGCACTTTATATTGTCCACTATGATTTTGGACACCACTACAAATTGCTGTCCGCTCATATAGTGTCCTATTTAAAGGTATAGGGGGCAATTTTGGACACAGCCTTGGTTTGTGAGGAAGTTCACTAGTTGACTGAGATTTAACTCCTGATGCATGAATTCCTCCAGCAGCCAATGAGAGCCAAAAACGTATCTTCCCTTCCTTGCACACAAACTCCCTCCTCTTTTTGTTTACTGGTTGGGAGATTCCCGCTGGGTGCTAATCATTCAGTGTTAAGCGGAGTTTGATTAAAATGTCTGTTGTGTCATTAATACAAAACAAACACATCGTTATCACAGCCAGTCTCTTTTTCACTCTCTCTCACACACACCAGTGCGCATAGTAAGTCCACAGCCTCCAGAATGAGTTCCTGGTGTCCGATGCGGGTCACGCCAAGCTCTTCCAGCTCCTGATGGGTGATGTGAAGCAGCTGCTCTCCGTTTATCTGCTCTCTCTCAAATGTCCTCATATACTGCAGCAAACAGTCATCCAACCCTGAGAGAGAGAGAGAGAGAGAGAGAGAGAAGTGCAACACAACCATGTGATCATAATTCATTTATGTCATGTAATAAACTTAAAATGTGACCCGGTGTAATGGAGCTTCTCTCCATACAGAGAGCTGTCATTAGGATGATTAATACACAACACTCACACACACCAAACGCAATGCATAAACACATCGTAAACCTGCAAATGATGTCAAGTGGCTAATTCCTGTAACAGTTTGTTCTTTATCCCCAAAAAAAAGATGGTAAACCACTTAGCGATTAGAGACACGTCTCTCAGAAAGAGACACACCTGCATTTCTCAAGGCAGCGACACACACACACACACACTCGCTTTCTCAGAGGATGATGTTGGCCGAAAGACTCTTCAGATGGGAACATTCTGAACTTGCATGCAGAAACAGACAAGCTCAGTATCCTTCATAACCAGTTCTATGGTCTCAAACACATACAAGATAAACTGTGTGTTATATCAACGTGTGGGTGCGCATGTGTCCATGTGTGTATGCATGTGTGTGTAGGATGTCCTTCAGCTAAACAGACTTTCTCTCATGCTCGTTCTCTTCATTCCCTCGTTCTGCTCCAGCTATATGGGCTGCTTGGCAACCGTTGCTAAGAGACGGGGAGGTAAGCCTGCACAGGGAATGATAAAGGCCTCCATTTCCTACAGTCCTACACACAAACACACACACACATCCATACTGGAAAGGCGCACGCATACAATGCAAACATATAGACACATTAAAGGAGAAATGTGTTTTTCCTGCAGCACTCACATCACCAAATGGAATTGCAATAATAATGAATCTTTGCTAACGCTGATTTTTTTCTAACCCCATCTGCCATTTGTATATGAGAAGATAATCCCACCCAATACTCACACCATTGGTCAGCCAGGAATGGCTTACTTCTGGCTTACTAGGGGTTTGTACCATTATTGTAGGTGAACAAACTCAGGGTTTCAGGGTTACAGGATTAGCTTTGAGTTGACAAAACCAAGCCAATCCAATCAGGCTTTGTTGGTACCATGACGCTGATCATCAACTTTCTCTGTCAAGGCTTTGATCTTGAGTTCATGGAGCGCGTGCACATGAAAGTGTGACATCGGTAGTGAATGGCCAATCACATGTCTTGAAACAAGAATTCTTGTCATCTACAAAACCCAACACTGACAAGGTGCACAAATTTCAAGACATTTGGTCAAGAGGCAGACAGCAGTTTTTACAAAAATGTTTTCTCACATAAATTAGATTACGAGATTTTCCCATTTATACCATATGCTCTGTGATTGGCTGGATTAGTTCTGCCTAGTTGCATTGTACACACTACAACATAATATCAAACAGGTTTGGAAAATAATGCAGTAAGTTATATGGCAATGCAAAGCTACTTTCACGGTGGCTAAAACCCGGGGTTGGCACAAACTAAACTGAGACATACCTGGCTATCCACCCAAGGCTTTCATTAAGTTTTATTAAAAAAAAAAAAACAATAAAATTATTTTAAAAATGTATATATAGATAAAAATGAGATACTAAAAATATTTTAATATATTTCTAGAAATAGCTCATTGCTATATAAACTCTCCATTTTCACCTTTTGCAGCATAGTTGTTCCTGCATATTAAGCTGGGACTGGAGAGAGTACTTCATCATAAAAAATATGGTAATTATCATGCATAATTACATGCAATTCTCTATGTGAATGGCCTCTTTTAAGAAACACACACACACACACATAATCTCTTTAAGTCCACACTTCTGGTTTGCATCCCACCATCTCACATCTGCGCTAGCACATCTACGTTGATCCAAGAACAGCTGACAAAGGGAAAATGTATCTGGTCCCTCCCACTGAGAGAGGTGACTCATCTTGAGGAAACCCCTTAGAAAATGATCAAACACTCACTCAAGCACATATGCTTCGAAACATCCTACCGTTCCAAGCCCAGTTGCTGCTGTTTCAGGTTCTGATACATCCCACTTTTTGACACTGGACATCTTAGAGATCATTTTTTAAAAATCTGTTCACCACCTGTAATTATTCTTCTTGGAAATCCTTTGGTCATCCCAATAATCCCACATGACTGGACATTTAATAAATGTTGTCTTTTTGCTCTCAAGTCTATTCTTTCATATCACTAAACGTTCTACAACCCCACTCTATTAGTGGCCAAATATTAAACTTTACAGTGACAGTGAAGACATTTATATTGTAGCCTTACAAATAAATTGTCAATAAGTTATCCGCATATTATTCTGTGACAACTTATTTACATTATGTGATTTTTCTTTTTTAGAAAAAAAGGTTCTATCTGCAAAGGAGTATGGCATGCAAAAAGCTCAATATATCAAAACTGCATAATTCTAGGGTGGCAAAATGTTCTTTTGGACTTTCTGTTCATTAAAGAATCCTGAAAAATTTATCACGAGAGCAGCACAACCATTTTCAACTGTTATAGTAATAAGAAATGTTTCTTGAGCTGGAAATCATCATATTAGAATGATTTCTGAATGATCATGTGACACTGAAGACTGGAGTAATGATGCTGAAAATTCAGCTTTGCCGTAACAGGAATAGATTATATTTCAAAATGTATGAAAATATAAAACTAAATTCAATTACTATTTGTTTTTTAGTGTATTATTTATCAAAAAAAATACATCTATGGTGAGCATAAGTGACTTCTTTCAAAAACACACAAAAAATGTATCGACTGCACTCTTTCGAATAGTACGGTGGCAACAAATAACCATCTTTATATGAGTCATTCAACCGGTTTGTTCAAATGCATTGATTCATTCAGAAACAAAACAGTAACGGTAGAAACTGTACTTGGTTGAGTCGCTGAATCATTCACTGAAGGAATCAGTGAATAATTTACTCAAGCAAGTCAGTCAACATCATTAATGTAAGACATTGTGGAGACAATTAGTTTTATAGTGCATGTTCAGAGAATATTTAGCCTAATTCCAAGAAGAAGAAAAATTAATTAATTACGTGTCCCTGTCAATATGAGTGCAAAAATTAATACACGCTGCTTATGTGTTGCACGTGCACAGGCCTGTATGTAGTGTGTGAGTTAAACAGAATGCTTTTTACATTTTACATTTTACATTTACATTTACATTTACATTTTAGTCATTTAGCAGACGCTTTTATCCAAAGCGACTTACAAGTGAGGAAAACAAACAAGCGATTCTTCATGAATTGGCAAATAACACAGGAAGTGCTCACAATACAAGTTCCATACATTGCTCAGTACCATAAGCTAGAGTAGGAAGGGAAAAGGGAAGGAAAGGTGTTTTTTTTTTTTTTTTTTTTTTTTTTTATGAGGGGATCAAGTGTTCACGGAAGAGGTGAGTTTTCAGCTGTCTCTTGAATATTTTTCATCATAAAACTATACGTGCAAACTAGTCACGTTTTTGCAAAGAATCTATTGGGCTTCATGCCAGTTACACACACAGTAACAGTCACACAAACACCAGCACATCTGAATCAATCCAGAGGAGTTTATTGCCATAGTTTGGGGTTTGTGTAGATTATTGTGTAGATTTTTTTGGGCATTTAGATTTCTTGTGTAAAGTAAATTGAGTGATTTTCTTTTATATCTCTTAAAATACTCAAATTAGCAACCTACAGTGGGTTGAACAAGTATATGATACATTTTGATTTTGCAGGTTTGCCCACTTACAAAGTACGTAGAAGACTGTCATTTTTATCATAGGTACTCTTCAACTGTGAGTGACGGAATCTAAAACAAAAATCCAGAAAATCACATTGTATAATTTTTAAATAATTAATTTGCATTTTATTGCATGACATAAGTATTTGATCACCTACCAACCAGTAAGAATTCCGGCTCTCACAGACCTGGTAGTTTTTCTTTAAGAAGCCCTCCTGTTCTCCACTCATTACCTGTATTAACTGCACCTGTTTGAACTCGTTACCTGTATAAAAAACACCTGTCCACACACTCAATCCAACAGACTCCAACCTCTCTACAATGGCCAAGACCAGAGAGCTGTGTAAGGACATCAGGGATAAAATTGTAGACCTGCACAAGACTGGGATGGGCTACAGGACAACAGGCAAGCAGCTTGGTGAGAAGGCAACAACTGTTGGCACAATTATTAGAAAAAGGAAGAAGTTCAAGATGACGGTCAATCTCCCTCGGTCTGGGGCACCATGCAAGATCTCACCTCGTGGGGCATCAATGATCATACATGAACTACACGGCAGGACCTGGTCAATGACCTGAAGAGAGCTGGGACCACAGTCTCAAAGAAAACCATTAGTAACGGACTATGCTGTCATGGATTAAAATCCTGCAGCGCATGCAAGGTCCCCCTGCAAAAGCCAGTGCATGTCCAGGCCCGTCTGAAGTTTGCCACTGACCATCTGGATGATCCAGAGGAGGAATGGAAGAAGGTCATGTGGTCTGATGAGACAAAAATAGAATTTTTTGATCTAAACTCCACTCGCCGTGTTTGGAGGAAGAAGAAGGATGAGTACAACCCCAAGAACACCATCCAACCGTGAAGCATGGATGTGGAAACATCATTCTTTGGGGATGCTTTCCTGCAAAGGGGACAGGACGACTGCACCGTATTGAGGGGAGGATGGATGGGGCAATGTACCACGAGATCTTGGCCAAAAACCTCCTTCCCTCAGTAAGAGTATTGAAGATGGGTCATGGCTGGGTCTTCCAGCATGACAACGACCCGAAACACACAGCCAGGGCAACTAAGGAGTGGTTCCGTAAGAAGCATCTCAAGGTCCTGGAGTGGCCTAGTCAGTCTCCAGATCTGAACGCAATAGAAAATCTGTGGAGGGAGCTGAAAGTCCGTATTACCCAGCAACAGCCCCGAAACCTGAAGGATCTGGAGATGGTCTCTATGGAGGAGTGGGCCAAAATCCTGCTGCAGTGTGTGCAAACTTGGTCAAGAACTACAGGAAACGTATAATCTATGTAATTGCAAACAAAGGTTTCTGTACCAAATATTAAGTTCTGCTTTTCTGATGTATCAAATACTTATTTCATGCAATAAGATTACTTAAAAATCATACAGTGTGATTTTCTGGATTTTTGTTTTAGAATCCGTCACTCACAGTTGAAGAGTACCTATGATTAAAATGACAAACTTCTACATGCTTTGTAAGTGGGCAAACCAGCAAAATCGGCAGTGTATCAAATACTTGTTCTCCCCACTGTAGATAGCCTAAAACTTTATTTTTTCTATCAAACCAAAGTAGAAATGCTGTAAGCAAGTCTGCTTTCGTGATGGGTGCTTTTGAATTCAAAACATGTTTCATGAAGGTTTGAAACCTTTCCGAATCATTTGTTTCAAGCCAGTGATTCGCAGCGCAGACCAATCGGTGAAAAAGTGTTTTATGGTTGGTTGAGGTTTCGCTACACTGACAGAAGTCACAAGCGTGTGCTGATTTGAACGCTTACAAAGAGTTAACCATTTTGCGAAGCAAATGTTTAAATTGATTCAAAATTTCAAAATGTTTCTCCTATTACCAGCCTGTTTCATGCGCATGGTGTGACCAATAAGTGTGACAGGTTGAAATCCTGCAATGGCCCCTGCTGGCCATATATTTTAAAAACTATAGAAACTGCTAAGTGGTGATGACTATGCATGGTGAAGAATAATTTAGATAGGCCTATATTTGGTTTTGGTTCATGGAAGGTGATCCACCATTTGAAATAATTCGAAATGAGTGCCCAGAGCATTCTGTATTAGTAGGCTAAGACAACATGACCTTCACAGTTTCAGGAAGAGCAGGTAATGAGTGATAAAACACTCAACTCAGGCAAGGTGAGGGAGTGCAGAGCACTTTTCCCTCCGATGCAGTCAATTTGTTTGGGGTTTGTTAAATTGAAGGCATTCATGAAATAAGTTATTTTTCAGTATCTGAATCAGCGCAGGAGAGAATGTTTGACCTGAGCTCATCGTCTGTACTGGCTTAACCTGAGTTCAGTCGGTAACACTTTAAAATACCGTTCCGTCATTAATGAATAACTACACAGGAATACATGAGTAACGCACTATTAATATTCTAGTTACTAGTATTAACTAACGAGAAACACTGATTAACAAATTACTAAGTAATAGTGCTCAGCTGAATGTAGTAGTTCACTATTAGCTAACTAACTACTATTTTTTTCATATATTACATACTTAGAACTACTATATACAGGTGCAGAATTAATTAATGTGACTAATGCAAAATGTATAATTTTATAATGATGTGTGAGTATTATAATTCTGAAGTGGAGATCATGGTAACGCACTAGTTATGACTCAAGTGTTTGCAAATCTATCAGAAGAAATTACTGTCAAAAACCTTACAAAAACCTCAAAAGCTTATATTGTCTTCATTACTAGGGAGTTATCATGCTTTTCACTTTAGAATACTGATCCAAATAATTAGTAGTTCCTTCTGAAAGATGTAACACTTGACTCCTAACTACTGAATACTTTACGAAAACCTCTAAATCTTGCAATGATTTCAGTCATAAGAAGGGCTATGTTTTTCACTTTAGAATAATTCCTTCTGAAAGATTTAATACTCGAGTCATTACTAGTGGGTTACCATTACCTTCACTTTAGAATTAATTATACATTATGCATTATTCCTATTACTTATAAACCTGTATTTAGTTCTTAGTATTCCTCTGGGAAGTATGAAAATACAAATAGTTATTGATTAGCTAATAGTGAACTAACACATTCGACTATGCACTATTACTTACTAATTCGTTAATCAGAGTTTCTTGTTAGTTAATAGCAGTTACTAGTGTGTTAATTTTGTTGCATTACTCATTTGATCCCGTGTAGTTATTCTTTAATGATGGAACAGTATTCTAAACCATTACTGTTTACTGACATTCTAATCTCCCCCTTCAGATAGCCAGTCTTGTACATCTATTTAGAATGTTAGTTTTTGGAAATCCATGCAGGCTGTGTTGAGAATCCCATGAAATAGCTTGATGTTCAGCCTTCCAGTAAGCAGTAGATCACGGTGCTCTCAACTGCAAGGTTATGAGTTTGATTTCTAGATAAAGCAAGACTGGTAAAATATGTACCCTGAATGCAATCTAAGTCACTCTGAATAAAAGAATCTCCCAAATGAATATAGGTAAATACCAAGTGAAACACTATGTTCTAATGGGATATTTCAAACAGTGCATGATTTTTTTTAAAGATAAGTGTATTTTTTGGGAATACACTGGCATATGGCCTAAAAAAATGCTAACATGAACTAAAAACCACAAATGTCCAGATTTTGATTTCATGGGTATATATTAACTGTGTACTGAATACTCCTGCCAAAATTAAACTATGAAAGTCAATTACAGGTGATAAACTTTATCTCTTGGATAAGAAAACTGCAATGTTCAACTAGAAAACTAGTGTACTGCTGTAAAGTAAACTGTCAACTATTTTTAAAAGCATTATGTAAAGCGATATGCATTATGCATTTGTAAACATTTCAAACAGAAGTATACAACATGACCCTGTTATGTATAAAAATTGGGAAACACTTTAAAATAATGTTCATTAGTTAACATGAACTAACAATGAACTGCACTTATACAGCATTTATTAGTCTATGTTAATTTCAACATTTACTAATATATTATTAAAATCTTTTTAAAAATGAGTTAATGCACTGTGAACTAACATGAACAAACAATGAACAACTGTATTTTCATTAATTAACATTAGTGAAGATTAGTAAATACAGTAACACATGTGTTGCTCATGGTTAGTTCATGTTAGTTAATACATTAACTAATGTTTAACTAATGAACCTTATTGCAAAGTATTACCAAAAATTGTTATTTAGCATTTTTATTGGTATGTTTTATTGCATTTGTCTCATAATATCTTATTTCGTTGCAGTCTAATTAAAAAAAAAAAACAAAAAAAAAAAAAACGAATCAATAAAAGGGTGTTAAAATTGTGGCTGATACTACTTCTGATTTCTTTATTACATTGAAAATTGAAGGTCAAATTGAGCACTTTCCATTATGGAATATAGTATTCAGGCCAGGGCAATGAGCTCTGTTGCATAATGCACATTTTGGCAAATGTATTACAGCTCATCCGGGATTTTCAAGCTTACAGAAAATTTGCATGCTGTATACTGCAGAAACAGTGAGAGTAGTGTGATAGTAGGTTATACTGAACAGCCAAAGTTTAAAGGGGTAGTTCTTAGCTCGTAAGATGTTTTTTTTTTAATAAAACTTGGCTGTCTATGCTGTATAAAGGACATTTTTAATACCTATAATGCACTGGGCTCAAGCGAACTGTGAGCAAAGATACAAAAATGGAGAAGATCTGTAGTTTTCACAAAAGACTTGGAGCTGTCAAAAGTGTGTGAAGTAAAACGTGACTTCTGTTGATCAATAAACGAGGATAAATGGGGAAAGAGTAAACAATGTTCATTTACTGCTGACATTGCAATAACGCAAAGCCAGATGAAAAGGCAGAGGCATTTGATTATTTACACAGGACATCATCTATTAAAAACCCTAAAATATGCACAGATACAAACAAGCTGAATAGGTCCGCAAATGAAATTAGGTCTCTGGAAAGATTTTATTAGATGAAACAGGTGAGCCACTAGGGCTTATGAAGTGTGCACTCATTTTGCTAACAGAGAACAGTGGAGATAAATGCTCTGATAAGTGATGGGAGAGTAACAGTAGCAATAAACACTGGGAAGAACCACTGCAGTAAGACAAACTACAAGTAGTACATTGTATTGACATTTCTTTTTCTGTTAAACAAACCACATTTGAAAGGATTGCAATATCAATATCATATCATAACTTCAACTATGTGGATAACCTTAACAATAACTGTTGAACTGCTGAGCCAAATGCACAGCCACAGTCCTAACTGTCATCTTGGGTAAAAGACCCTATCATATGTCAACCTGCATGAGGATTTTTCAAATGTAAGCTGTAAGGTCAAAACTGGGCCCTCAGCAAAGTTTTATATTACAAGATGTCTGTAATGTTAGAGGAGGCAGATTACCCATACAGACATCATCAGCACATGCCACATCTCTGCACCAACACAAGCTTTTTCTTTGTCATCCTGCCAAAGGTAAGAAAACGAATGATATACACATATAACATAACAAAAATATGGCAATGGCAGCTGCTCCAAGACAGTAAATAATAACTACAGTTTAGGAAATAAATAGTAAACAATGAACACAAAACAGCAAACCAATCATGCTGACAGGTGTTTGCTTGTACAGAACCTCTATGAAAATTTGACGCAAAGCATGGAAAGCATGAATACCATCAAAATGACCCTGGATCAGGTGCTCTGAGGTCTGACAAACTCTTTGTCAGCAGTTATTGTGAAGATTATGCACAAGCAGCTAGTTTGCAGTTGCATCTGAGACAGTGAACAGAGTTCCTGAAAATGGAAACCATCCTGCACAACTGGCCGTGAAACCTAGTTCTCTAAAATACAGAATTAATCAGTGATCCTGCACAGGGGAGAGTTCAATTCAATTCACATTTATAGCGCTTTTCCTAATACATACCGTTTCAAAGCAGCTTTACAGAAAGGTTACAAATTAAGATTAATGTCAATTAAGTAATGTCCATATTGAATAAATTTCTTTGTGCAATCTGTATAATCTTCAACACCACTGCAAAGAAAATTGTATTTTATTTGTGAATGTGAGTTCGCAGTCTATAATGAATTGTGATGAAATATAAAAACTATGAAACCACGGCAAGAAGAATCATTCTGTTGTGATATCGTCCATGCAAAAACAAGCATACAACGTGACCAGTTTAGTTCAGTTCATGAAAATAACTCTTTTGAGCTGGTTCTTTCTTATGAATCAGGATAAATCAGTGTAATCAAATGATTTTTAATCAGTTCTCTTTATAGTGAATCAAAAACAAATAGCATGATCAGGGTAATCCTGTTCACTAACACTGTTATCAGCAGGTTCTTTCTGCTGAATTGGAAACAAACTGAGTGACTAGAGTAGTCTGATTCATAAACAAATGGCCCTTATTAGCTGCTTCTTTTAATGGATTGTTCAAAAAATATATATAGATAAACTGGTTTGAATTAATTTGACAAACTATATATGTGGAGTATACATATGTAAAATTCTGCAGGAAACAATGATTCATTGAGTACATTAACAAGGCAATAATACCAATAAAAGCAATGAATGAAAGATTGATCAACTATGGGGGCATTTTTTGCCATTTTAAGTATATTAATAGATACAGGAGAGACCTGAGGGACATATAATTGGCTTAAGTCTACATGCATCTACAAAAGAATTTCATTAAAGTATGGGTGTTTTGGACATAGACATCACAACCATTATTGATTCACCTGTGTACACTTGTCCATTATTAGATTGGTGGCAAAGGCTATCTGACCTTTGAAATGCTTGTTGAGTAGAGATTATGAGCAGCTGAATGTCATGTGCACTAATGCCCTTAAACTTCACTTCAGATTTCATCTGATCTTGCTGGTATTTTGGCCCTCTGTCTCTCCACCACAGCTGCTCCATTGTGTTCTACTTACATCATCTGTGTATCATCCATCAGTGTGTCTTTACATGCCCTCTAAAGAACTGATTAATGGAAAACGATTTCCAATCAGATACCAATTGTCATGTCAGACTGTGAAGGTTTTTGAAAATGACGTCAGTTTTTCCCAAACAGGAAAAGCCAAGCCCACATGATCCCTAAGCTATAACTAAGATGAAACCTGCATGGTGTGCCTTCAACTACTTGCAAGCAACATTCAGACTCTCTCTTGCTTTCTTTTGGATGGAGTAGGGGGGTATGCAAAGCTATTTTAACCTAATTTTCCAAAAACTTAATACTATTCATTTTTATATAGCATATCTTTTTTTTTATTATATTAAAATTATAGTGAAATTTTGACTACTATATTTTCAATCTTGAATAGTTAATAGTGTCTATTACAAGTGTTTCTAGTAATAATCTCACAAAGAAATACATTTTTTGTATTTGTTAGTAGTGACATTTTAAATGAACCATGAAGTCGCCGTTAAGACTAATAATTACATATGACAAGTAAAAAAGTGATTGTATTGTGAGATAAGAAATGTTACTGAACAATTGGGATAGACACTATAATCTCTAATAAAATATGCAAAGGCCTATCTAATAAATAAAATAAGTACAAGTAAAGCTGAAATTGGCACTATTATTATAACTAGGGTTGTTAGAAGTAGCTACATAAGGAATAAGTAGGTCAACTAGTACATAATAATTAGTTAGTAGTAAAACAGAAAAAGGTAGCAGTAAGAGAATTCAAGCAAGGAATGTGCAATCTGTTCCCAGTAACAATGGAATAGTTACTTGTCCCTATTAGGATAATGAATAGAAGCAAGTGAATAAGCACTCTCATGTACTGTGACAAAGTTAATAGATACTAGTCACTATATGGAAGCAAAAGAATCTAAACAACTGCTAAAATTGAAATAGTTACTAATGGATTACTTATGGTAATTTAACCGCAAGTAGACCCACTACTGACATGAAAATAGATACTAGTTAGTTTAAAGGAGTAAATGTTTGTCATGGTGGGGGGACTGTCAAGGCTCAGCTGGTTTCCACAGCTACCATCATCCCTCTTCTGGTCCCTAGATTACACGCATCCGCAGCGCAGCACAGCGCGCGACGGCCTGGTTCTGTCCATGGTGCTAGTTATCGCTGCGCGAGAGGGAGATTTATACACTGAGGCTAGAAACAGCCTCTCTGTCTCTCTCGCACTGTCACTAACTGTGCGTGTGTGTGTGTGTGTGTGTGTGTGTGTGTGTGTGCGAGTGCACGCACGCAAGCACGTATGTATATATAGTTTGGTACTGTATGAAAACGCCACGTCGTCCTTTGTGTCATTATAACCGTTTTTGCTCATCTGCTTGCAAAACACGCGAGCGCGCGCACACAGACACACATACACATCACGCATCCCCAGACCACACGCACACCCCCTATTGCGCGACGCGTGTAGCGCTGTGCAGATCACACACACCACAGTGCGCCGAGCAGAGGCGCAAAATGGCACATAAGCGCGATCAATACCTCACTACACGGCACAGGCAGAGCCGAGCACAGCCCGCATACAGCACGCGCTTCCCGCTCACCCTTTCCTCTCCCACCGGCTATAGGTCAAGCAGAGACACTGCGGGGGAACAATTTTTTTTTTTACCTTTCATCCAGTCCAGCACCTGCTTTGGGGACCATTTGCTGATGGGTTCCATGACCAGCGCCATGGCTGGTGTGCGTTGATTTCCCGGTTGAATTGTGTATAGATCGCGCGGACCATCCGAACCCAGAGAAAGAGATCAGAACCGCCGTTAGATCACAGGGGCACATGTGATTCCGTTACATTGACGGCAGCGCGCGCGCGGCAGGAGTCTAGCTGTTGGAAACATCCTCGCGGAGGACTGCGACGGTGAGAGATCCACGCGCGCGACTCTACCCCGCCCCCCCTCCAGCTCTCTCTCTCTCTCTCTCTCTCTCTCTCTCTCTCTCTCTCTCTCTCTCTCTCTCTCTCCCAAGTGTGCACCTGCTTCTCCAGTCTATCGAGTGGAGATGCAGGGGGAAAAATGTGTCTCTCGCCCCCCTCCCTTCCGCGCTCGCAACGCTGCAGTATCACATGGGTCAGCGGTTCCGTGAGCGTGGGGACTGTTCGGTGACACTACCGATAAACGCCGAACAGCTCCACTGGGTCCGATACTGAGCGCGAGATGCAACCGAGTGCCTTGCAAACGGCTACTTGGTATGCTTGATTGTATGCGTCTCTCTCGCTCTCGCTCTCTCTCTCTCTCTCTCTCTCTCTCTCTTCTCGGTTGGACCGTTTCGGGTCTACACGAGCTCGCTTCTCTGTCCGCGTCTGGAAAATTTCTGCGCGCCCGTTCGCTTACGTCACCGCAGCCCAATATCACTCGTATAGCAAAAAGTCGGAGTGTGAGCTTGCTGAACCAATAGCTGCGCAGCAGAGTGAGGTAACCGCAACCGACGGAGCCAGGGAAACCGGGTCACCCTATAAAATAGGCAGAGAACACAAGTCTGTCCTGCTCAAATGATCGGAAACGCACAGAAAGAGAAAACAGATTGGGGTGCTGGGGTGCTGGGGCTCTGGTCATGGGGCAGTAACATATAAGGATGTGCCACGTGCGAGATTATAAAAAGGGGAAATCCTTTAATACACATTAAAAGAAACGATCAAAGAAATGTACAATCTTTTAGTTCATGATTTTATGCGTTTCTATATTTAATTTTGACTTAATGAGTCATCAAGTGGTGTATCCTCTACAATATTTTGGACCTTGAATTTGCTCCAATCCCCCTGTAGTCCATACTTTTATCCCTTTTACGCATCTTGGATCACCAAAATTACATATTTAAACGGGGTTTTTTTTCCCTGTGAAACAATGGTATCACAATGGTATCACTTTTTACAACGTCGGACACATAACAGTAATTAATATGATTAGCCTTTTACTTGACTACATTATCAGACAGCTAATGATGTGTTGGTGATGTTACAGGACTTCCTTGCTTCAGGGCGGTCACAGTTAATGATATGCTAAAGCCAGATCGGTTACAAGGTAGTTTGTGACGTAAGAAACACCAGCCATTTCAAAAACTTCTTTAGAGCACTGCAGTTTTAGAGGCAAAATACTAAGCAATTCTGTTGACTTATGAATTTGCTCATGGTTTGTCTTAAAGCATATTAAAAACACCACGCAAAATGTAAACAACATTAAAAACTTTATTTTCACCACAGGGGCAAACACACACACACACACATAAACACTGCCTGGCCAAAAAAAAAAGCACTGTTTGGATTCAAATGACCAAATGCTTAACAGTCTGTGACTAGATCATTATTGCAGTGATAATGTGTTTTTAGCATGTGTGTCAGGGAACAATTCTTCTCACCCTAATTGATGGAGTGTGTAGTTTACTGACTTTACTGAGTGCTCGACTCTTGCATTGTCAATACAAGTTCTTTACCAAAAATTGATGCACCCCTTGATGGAAATAACATCACAGCATTATTTCCACGGAGAGGTGCACCGATTTTTGGTCAAGATCATGTATTGACAATGCAAGAGTCGAGCACTCTGTAAAGTCTACTCCAGCACATCCCTAAGACTTTCAATGAATTTAAGGTCTGTGATCCTTCATGCTCCCTCACAACTGTTCTTTCACAATTTGAGCCCGATAAATCTTGCCTTCGTCATTCTGGAATATGACCATGATACATGATACATCTTCCTACATGGTTGTTTAAGAAATGACACACTCCATCAATTAATGTTAGAAGAACTGATGCCAAACATATAACATGCTAGAAACATAATAATCACTGCAATAATGATCCAGTCATTGACTAGCTATTTAAATCCAAACAGCGTTTGCTTTTGCCAGGTGTGTGTGCATATATATATATATATATATGATTGCATGCTTTAATCTCCAATTATTTTTAACTTTGAGATAATTCAAGTTCATTAATTCAAGTTGCCACAAATATCTCAAAAGGTGTGTTTGGCTCTTCAAATTGCATTTATTTCAATTTATTTTATTCATTTATTTTTAAGATCCAGAGCACAAAAAATAGCCATCATTGACCGTCCTTTACATTCCTGTCCCACTACCACAGGACATCAAAATATGGCAAGGAACTAAATTAAATGTTATTCTGGCCTGGGTAATTTCCAGGACTAGTGTGAGAGAGAGAGCGGTCCATCTGGTATTATGGTTTGTCACATGGTGCCAGGCTAAAGAGCCCGTTTAGATGCCCACAGAGCAGCTACAAGAGTGTGAAGTAGCCATGTTGGCACAGATCAGATTAACACACACATACAGACACATTTACAGATCAGAGTTAACAGTTAATCCTGTTGATGATGCTGTGCGTTTGTCTCTTGCGTACCGGTGCCAGGATATCAGCATGCACACAAACACACATGTACTCTCATACACGCACACAAACACACATTATTACTCATGGCCCATTAACTGTTATGTCGGCACCTCCCTGGATGTGACGTCAGAGCGACGTCAAAACAATATGTCAGCACATTCATGGCAGTAAAGGCATTTAGGTTTTATTTTTCCTCCATTCATCACAATGAAATGAAATGCTTAATAAAACACATTTAATGCAATGCGTGTATTTTAGCTGTAAACATCGATGTAATATACAACATTTGAAGACTCACAGCTCTGGCTGAAGGACAATGCCTTGGACAGTGACATAACCCTTCGTGGTGACATTGGCCGCCGTTCCGAAAGCTCCCAGCAGAGGGCGCGAGCACAATACAAGCATTTGTTCTCTGGCCAGGTGTCATTTTACAGTAAGAACAGCAGGTGGCAGTATTTAATAATACTTATTGAACAGTTTCACATTATAGAAAAACTACCACAAACTAAAAACCGATTGAAAAAAATAATTGATTGAACTGAATTATAGCACAATATATAGAACTGAGGACAAAACCTAATAAAGTATATTTTTCCCCCAAAACATTTCATTATGATTACAAGGAAAGTGAAAGCATTTAGCAGCAAGACTGAGGGAGATAAACAACATTTGATTGGCTGTTTAGTAGGAAGTGGTCACATTTATAAATGTCATTACACAGTCAACACATTGCAGCATGACTTTGGTTCCTCTTCTTCTAAACATACCATTTTGATGGAAGCTTACAATGGAAGAGCAGAGGTCAATGAGGGGAGGATTGTGGATGAGTAAAAAAAAAAGGAGAATAATAGAGCTCTGCTGTAACATTGGACTTGTTTGTGGTTTACTATGTGATTTGCAGTTGGTCACAATTTGTCAGTCTATTAGGTTTGGAAAGGATGAATTAGCATTAACGAATTGTGTAAACATTCATGTAAAATGTTCTGAATTCAACAAGCTCTATTAACAGAATTTGTGTCAGGATGTTGATTATAGCAGAAAAATAAAACAATTAAGAATTGTGCCCCAGATTCTTTCCCTTTTTTTATATACAAAAGCAAAAATTGCCTTTTCAGTAATATATATGCGGCCAGTTTAGTATTTAAAATGGAAGTAAAAAGTCTAAAAATAGACACATGAGACTCATTTGTTAAAGCACTCATATGAATTATTCAGTAAAAAACATTCATCATTCACTATTAACTGAAAAATTGCCAAAATCATCCTTTTGAGGTTGGACTATTTTTATAGGTGGCTGGATGAATGTCTGGTTATGCATTACTAACATAATTCCTGTGGGTGGAGTTTGCTCCATCTTAACACAGGCCTTCACAGATCGTCAGATTCCTTGTGTGTATCATGCTAGGTAGCACATATAAAGATTGGAAGTACACTACAGTACTGTTCAAAAGTTAGTCATTTTTTTAGAAAGAAAGAAATCAGCACTTTTATTCAGCAAGAATGCATTAAACTGATCAAAAGTGACAGTAGAGACATTTATAATCTGACAACAGATTTCTATTTCAAATAAATGCTGCTCTTTTGAACTTTCTATTCATCAAAGAATCCTGAAATTTGTATCACAGTTTCTAACACATTAAGAAGCACAACAGTTTTCGGAATTGGATTAGAAATGTCTCTTGAGCACCAAATCAGCACATTAGAATGATTTGTGGGATCATGTGACTCTGAAGACTGGAGTAATGATGCTGAAAATTCAGCTTTGCCAGTACATGAATTAAATTATATGTTAACATATATTAAAATAGAAAAGTTATTTTAAGTTGTAATAATATTTCACAATATTACTGTTTTTGCTGAATACTACATTTACATTATTGATCGAATAAATCCACCCTTGCGTGGTGCGCATAAGAGACTTCTTTTAAAAAATTACTGACCCCAAACATTTGAACAGTAGTATAACTTTACATTGACAAGGTATATTATCAAAAGCTTATGGCTGTACTTTTGAAACGTGTATGTAAATGTGCATTGCCTTGCCTTGTGTGCTTCATTGAAATTATTTACTGAAATTGGTTCAAAAAACGGCATGAGTCATGTCTCTGGTAATCAACATGCCACAAATGCTGTGGGAACTGAATGCAGAACATTCCTGTAACAACACAGATAACTCAAAACGTTTGTGTATCGGTCAAAAGACAGGAGCCCAATGGAGGAAATGAGGGTAGGAGTCGTGTGTGTTTATAAGGGTGGCTACTCAGCTTCTGAAATCCGCAGCACAGGTGAGCTGAAGTGGGAGGTGGCTGGAGCTGAGCAAGTGCTCAAGTATCGTACAACGTTATTGGATGAAGAATCCAGCTCTTCTTCCTGACTGACTGTCTGTTCTTTCGCTACAGTCAGGCTGGTGGGAACCAGTGCCGGCATGACGTCAGTGCCCAGCAATGACGATCCACAGCACGCCATGTTTTGCATATGCTGACAAAACACCTCCAGCATTTGGACCTCCAGATACCCATTCAACATGGAGTTGGTGAGTCTTCTTTCCCAGCCTGGGCTCTGAGCACTCTCTATGACAAGATACCCCTCGTCCTGCTGGGTTACGGCCTCTGCTTGGTGACTTGGCTCCAAAGAAGGCTCCAGAGAGCTTAAGTCCTGAGATTGAAGCAGTGGCCCGTTGTCCGATGGATTGAGCAGGTCTGGGTTATGAGGACTCCAGTGCTCCAGCCGGTCACCTGCAAGCCGGAGGTCCGGATAGTCCTTGTAGAAGCTGGGACAGCACCAGGAGCAATATAGCGTCATGCCCAAGTGATCCTCCCCGCTACAGCTGAGAATGGGCATAGCGTTGCTGGGTGCAGAGGCCCGGGACTGCCTTGGCTTTTCCAGGCCTTCGGCCCTGCCAACTAACATGAAGACAGAATGTTTTAGGCACCGCTATAACCAGCCTCATCTTAACATAGCACATAAAAAAAAAAAAAAAAAAAAAAATTAAAACAGCCACAAACAACAGTGAGGAAATTTGATGGAAAGCCCAGAGTTTGCACCTCACTTGATACACTGAATGACAGTTTGAATGTCTCCATACAAATGCCACTTTTGTGCAATTCACTTGGGCACTCATCTAAATGAGGAAGTACTTGGAATAATGTTCTTATTTCATTTTATTTCTTGTGAAAAACTATAACAGACTTTTTATGTTTTGTTACAGCTGTGAGCCACTCAACTGAATTAGAACATTAGCTGAAATACATTTATTTCTTTTATACTGTGCAATATTATCACTTAAAGTTAGCATAAAACTCAAATTATGATCATTTTTTCTTTTCTATTGAAATTTATACACGAGTGACAGCTTGTCAAATAAGAAATAAATGTTGAGTGGGACTTAATTTTATCTATCTCAAATTGTTTGGATTGCTGGAAGTTAATTGTCTTGGCAAGAGGGAGGGGAATTTAATGTTATTTTATGTATTTATTTATTTAAATGCATGGATAAATAGTTTATAATTAACGCTACAATAGTTCATAAAAATAAGAATGGACCCTTTTCACATTTCTAGGGTTCTTAGAAATGGACATCATCATAGTTGGGTAAACTTCTATAGCAGTGAATGGGAGACGACATTAAGCATAATTTTTGTATTCGCTCTCAAAGCAAAAGAAAAAAATTGCAATGTTTCCACGACTTTCCAAAAGAGGGAAAAAATGTAGAGAGATTACAGCAGTCAGAAGAGAGAAAGATGTCAAATTTGTTGTCACTACCTCAGCCATTTTATTAGCAACATCCTCGCAGCAACGTTAATTCGGGTTTTTTTTTTTTTTGTCATTTACCGCCAAGGTAATATAACACAAAATATAGTGTTATAAACATGTATTGATTAAAAAAAATAAAAAATAATAAAAACTTTACTAGATTTGATAATAACTGTGGGTATCACAATCCATGAATTCATTGTCAATTTAACTGCACAGTTCACTCCAATTTTTTTTTTTTTTAAATGTCTCAGCTTACTGACCCTCATGTCAAAAACTTGTATGCATTTCTTTTCAACATCTCAGTTTTTTTCACGCTCCATACAAGGAAAAATTTTTCGGTCTCAATGAACTGACTTTCACTGAATGGCCATTTAAACAGTTGAAACATTCTTCTAAATATCTTTGACTATGTTCTGCAGAAGAGATAAAACGATACAGGTTTATAATGACATGAGAGAGCATAAGTGATGACTGAATTTTTGGGTGAGCTATCCATTTTACAACATAAATACATCTGCATTATAAAGGTTCTGTAATACTCAGCTCAAATTTAACACCTGCATTTAAGTGGCTTTTCTGTTTGTGGGTTAAAATTCTCAGCAGCATTACACTTCCTTCCCGAATTTATTTTTACATTTACTGACTGTTCCCCGGACCTGAGCCACATTCATAGTCTATACGTGATATTGCTTCATTGTTCATCTCCCAATGCCATCAGTCAGATTATTGTTATTTTTAACACAACCTCATCCTAATAGCCCTGAACTCTACGGTCTCTCACCTCTCACAGTTCGTGGTGTCAGAGGTGATCTGGCAGTTGCGTTTGTCGTGAAGGGGTTGGGACAGGTCGTGGGGTTGGATGAGACCGCATGAGAGTGTCCATCGTGATTTGTGGTGTCTTCTGTGCAGTTCAGGATGTGAAGGAAAGCTTCTCCGAGCATGATAGCCACCTACAAACACAAACACAGCTCAAGCTCCAATGACTATTTTAATATCTACTAAAGAAGAAACTTGAATCAACAATAAAAACAGAGTATTATCATACCGAAGAGTGGGCAAAATAACAAACATTGAAAAAGCATGAAGGAAATCAAACTGAAATGAGGAATTAAACAGAATTGAATGTGAGTAATGGAAACTTTACACCACACATTTCAAATAAATTGTTCAAAATCCGACAGCTTAAGAAAACAAAGCAGATAATGTTATAGTCACAACTATTTATTTATTTACCTCTACAAAGAAACTTACCGAAAGTTTTAGCGTGGGATGCCTTTTTGTTTGGTTGCAGAAACAGAAATTTCAAGAGTGACAATAATTCCCAGTAATGTCCAATGTATAGTGTCGCTTTCTGAGTTCTCTCATCTATCTATCTATCTATCTATCTATCTATCTATCTATCTATTTATCCATCTATACCGTGGAGATGTTCTCTCTGAGCTGGAGTCTCTGGTCTGGGTAGCAGCAGAGGAAGTTAGCAGTTATAGATCACACACACACACACACTTACACAAATTTGGCCTCTGCTCGAATAAAGCAGAAGTGAGAAAAGTCTTGTGGCTCCTCTTCTCTATTACAGATTGCCACATGTACGCACAGTGGCATTATGTTTCATTATATTTGCACTTTCATATTTGCATGTTTTCATAGAAAGAGCTCATAACGAAGGTAAACTGCTCATCTGCTTCAGTCAGCAATTAGTAAACTTCACAGATGCAGACATGCTGTGACGACATATCATACAGACAGTTATGAAGGAGGGTCTGACTTTGTTCCAGGGATTAAAAGTGAGCTATTCCTTTTCACATTAGTACTGAATGGCAGAGCATGGTTTGGTGCAGAACGAACTCACATACAACTATACTTTTAACATGCTGGGAGGGAAATTTTACAGGAAGGTCCGCCGTTGGATGTACACCTCAGGATTTCGCGCGTAAAAGCACAGCGGAGGTAAGAATCTGCCTCTTCTGTGGCGGACCCGGACGCCCGCTGATTGGACAAGCGGAACATCAGTTACAGCATGGCCCCGCCCCCACCCTCCCATTCAACCACTGGCTCTAATGTAGCCCTGTGTTTACTACAGAATTAGTGCATAGCGGACGACAGTCTCCTGAACTGTGAACTACGAATCACAAAAGATAACCTGTTAGTTTTGCATAAAAGAAGAAAAATATCCCAAACTCAACATGCCCAAGAGAAAGGTATGTAGAAAAGCCGAGCGCGGCGCACGGCTACACTTTTGCCCTTACTAATCAGTCGTGAAATTAGGAAGCCCTCGAGACAATGTTTTTTTAATAAAAATCCAGACGACTTCTTTAGAATCAGTGGGCAGATAAAAAAATGTTGTTAATTTTGCGATTTTTTCTAGCGAATCGCGGTGTTTTTGTCGATCGTGGTGCGTTCCGCGGGAAGGTTTTAGTGGAGCAGAGCTGTGCTGAAGCTCGGCTTGATCTCATGCCCGTGGAACCGCAGCCATGCTGCCCTCTCTCTCTCTCTCCATCTCCAACACAGCTCGACGCGAAAACCGACGATTATAAGCGCAATCGTGGCTCAGCCTCTGTCGAATGGGGATTAAAAAATAGCTGGATAACTCTAATTTTCTGAATGGTGCTAATTTTGCGAAAAGACGGTCGCGTTTTTAAACAATTTTAACGCATTTTCTTTGTTCGCCATGGAAGAGGAGTGTCATGACGCCTGCTTGCCGCCAGGTGGCAGCGCTGAGGGGGGAATAATCGCGCCCCTCCTCCTTATTCAAATGTCTGGAGCCCGTGAAGTGAAATGCCTCAATAGTATCCGTGAAAAATAATAAATAAAAAATCGGCGCACCATTTTGCGCTGCAGTCACATAAACGTACACGCAAATCCTCTGATAAAAGGCATTTGACCATTAATAGAGATAAACACACACGTATTTTGGCAACTCAGGATGTTGCTTACATTTATAGACATGCAGAACAGCAGATCCCAATGTTTCCACAAGTTGCCTTTTTGCTTTTCCCGCCATTTATGTTAATAAAATTATAGATCTTGTTCTAACTTATGATGTTTGTTTTTTGCAGGGAACTGATGGAGAAGTCAAGGAAGAGGTAGAAAATTCTAAAATTATCTAAAGCAATTTTGGGTTGCATATTTAAGTAATCACCGGTAAATGCATTACTGTACATCTACATTTATTCATTTAGTGGACACTTTTCAAATTACAATCACTAAATCAAATTGCAAACGGAAAACACAAGCGATTTTGTGCCAAATTTAAAGTATAAGCTTGCTTGGTACACAAAGAGGTGAAATGACGAGGATTTTTTTTTAATACATAAGAGTTATAATAAGTATCTTCTCTCTTACCTGCCCTCAAATAATTAGATTTTTTTTCCTTTCTCCCTTTTGTAGCCTCAGAGAAGGTCTGCTAGATTATCGGCGGTAAGTTGTTTTCTTTTTAAAGGGATTTTTAATGTAAATGTTAATTTATTTTTAAAAAGTACCTGAACTCAAACTTTAAATATAGATTCGGAAATTATTAACACTGTTTTGCCAGACTTTTCCTTTAAAATGTGCTGTACAATTCAGGATAGGGCAGAACAACAGCCATACTGTGTTATTTTTTTTAACTATTTATATGTTCATTGTTTATGTATGCATTTTTTGGTTTCACACTTTATTTTACAGTGTCATTGTTATGTGTGTTACATGTAGTTACTATAGTAATTCTAATCCTAACCCTATAGTAAGTACATGTAGTTACTTAATATTACTCTGTATAATTACAGTGTAACAAAGACACCTCAAAATAAAGTGTTATCCATTTTTCTTATTAAACAGTAAGTTTGTGAATGAATCATATTTTCTTTTCCCTTCAGAAACCAACACCTCCCAAACCTGAACCCAAACCGAAAAAAACTCCCAAGGTACTTATAGTAATTACACTTTTAATAAACTCACTTTTACTCACTGATACTCTGTGTCACTCGTTTCCATGATTGTATTGCTCACATTTCTCACTATAGTCATTGTTTTGCCTTGTCTCTTCTTCTCTCTGACAGAAAGAGAAGGAAGTGAATGATAAAAAGGAAGAGAAGAAAGCAAAAGCAAAAGCCGAGGAGTCCAAGGAAGAGAATCAATCAGAAAATGGGGAGACTAAGACCAACGAGGTAAATATATATACACACCAGTCTACCTCAAATCATACACACACTTTATTACTATCACTATTAAACAACCTTTACTTGGCTAGTCCTTTGAAAAAAAAATCTTGTCAGGATATAATGTGTTTGTTTCTCTTGAATGGAAACTCAATACACAATAAACCGACATATTTCCATCAGCTTTTGAATTCTTCCCAAAATCATCTCAACAATTTCACCACCTCTATTCGTAAAGAATGATTCTGATTGGTGCAAAGATTCTTATGGGTTTGTCCCTTTTATTACACAGGTTGAGAAAACTCCAGAAGAGGAGGCAGAGCCCGAGAAGGAGGACCCGAAGACAGAGTAGCATCACGCCTGTCCATCTGTCCGTCCATCCGTCCATTCTTTCCCTTTACCCCCTTTCCTTTCTTTTATCTTCCTCTCTTTTTCCCAGTTTTCTCTCTCCCTCCCCAGCTCTCTCAACAACCTCCTCTCTGCCCATCACCACCAGAGGAATATTTTTATCAGCGAATTTGTAAATACTGGTTCAGGTTTTTAGCACAAAAAACAAAGCTGACTAAACAAGTCTTGTGTTCGGCCGCGGCTGTATCAGGTGTCTACAACACGAGAGGTGTGAAAAAAGGCGGCGTCTTTCTTTGGTTTTGTTGATTTTTCTGATTTTAATTTTTCTTTTTTTAAGCGGATGGTTTGTAGCTCGGTTTTGGAGCGGGAGGTGGAAGGAGGCTCTCAGTCTGTGTGTCCGTTAGTGCTTGTGATGTTTCTCTGGAGTCTGTGACATTTCTGTACGGGGTTTGTTTTATTTTTCTTTTAAATGTAATGGATTGTCTTTAAGAAAGAGGAACGAGTTCAACAAATGTAGAAGAAAAGAGAGAAAACAACTAAAGACTGCTTACATTCCAGGTTCAGCATTAGATGGTGACTCCTGGCTTTTTAAGAAACATACCACCTTTGCAATTTGTTGAAACCGCTAACTGGGCTTTGTTAGGAGGCCAGAAAAACCCTTCTGTTGTTATAGAGGACTTTTTTGAAATTATGGGATTCAAAGAAAAAAAAATTCAAGTGTTTTTTGGAGTTTTTTTAACACTGAAAATTCATCTGTGAAAAAGTACTTAGTGTCCCCTATAATTCTCACTCAATAAAAATCCATCATTGGAGTTTTCCTCAAAATGTCTGTTGTGGTCTTTTTCACTGATTTGGTTACTATGTATTAAATGCTGCCTTATTTACAGAGTTTCTCTGCACATGCTGTTCTGTAATCAGTTATCAAATCAAGTTATAACAGTGGTGGGTGCAATAATATAACTGTAATAGCAGATTTCACCACTGGTTCACATTACTTTTGAATCTTAAAGATTGTAATCGCACAACAGCTGAGACAAACACACCGTAAATGCAAATATTGCAAATATAAATATTTGTTAAGCCATAACTTATAAAACAAAATAGATTTTTTAGTCTTAAAATAGCTGTATACACTATGTAAGAAAGAAAAAAAGTGCTAATGGATGCGTACGTTCTTTGGAATCACTTATACACTACAATTCATCCTGTACAAATATAAGAGGTGCCGAGAATGAAGAGAAAATCTTATTTCTCTGCATTTAAAAAAGATTTGTTTTTAAGCATTTTCCATCATTAAAATAGTAAAAAGGCCTGCAAATTTGCTGGAATGATAAGGGACTCTTAAGTTGTTGGAAGATGATTGAAAGAACCCTATTTATACTCTTCCCCTTCCCCATTATATTAGGTACTTTATTATTTATTTGCACTTATCAGTGCCATTCTGAATGTACATTTTGTTTCTCATGTTCAATTAAAAGATTCTTAGATAAACTGGATAGTGAGCAAAAATGATTCAGTGAAAACAAGTCATCAAGTAAACACTGACTTTAGTTTTTTTTTAATTAGAGTATAAGAAAAACAAGACAATAAAACTGCACAAAAATGCATTCAGATAGCTTTGAAAGCTATCATTCTGACCCTTGCTGTGTGTTTCTAGTGAACCTCTTTAAGTTTGAATCATCTGAGAGGCAACACACCGACTGCCTGTGTTCTGCTCTGTTGATCATAGCTATGCAGAAAACATTATATCAGGATAAAGAAACAGTGAATTTACGTTAACTTTATTGTAATAAATCAGATGTATTATGCACTTTATATAATGAAGTGAAACATGCAATCAAGAACAAACAAAAAAAAAACAACAACAACACAGGATGGATCATTTCTGCATATATCCAGCAGGGTTAGATTTAGCTAAAGAACTGAAATTTATGATGGATGTATATTAACATTTATTGGATATATGCATATTACATAATTGTATTGCGTAATATTTATAAACCATTCCTTACATAACACATGTCAAGTCTGTATAGGACATTGATTGTAGTATGAAACATTTCAACAGATCTTATGTTTAACCCACACACACACTTTACTTGTGAACTTTAAAACGATGTTAAACATGGAATGCGCCCTTTTACTACAATGTGTCAATGTTTTGGTTTCAATAAATCACCCAAGAGGCAACAACACACCATGCAAAATGTCCGCCCGTGGAAATGGTGAGCTCACCTGTGTGCGCTCTCAGGGCGCCCCTGGCGGAGGTCCACGGTACCACACTGGGACTGGCGTACGACCGCCGCACGGGGGCGCTCAAACAAAGCAGCGCGAGCGGCGGCTGCAGGCCGAAACGCTGAGAGAAAATACAGCACAGGCCGCTCTTAGCAAGCAGAGCCTCACAAACCTCCACCCACCGCCCGGACCGGGCCATGGCGGCGGAACCGTGCTCGCAGATTGAAGCCGGTGGGCACCGCTCTGGCGTTTTTTCTGCGCTTTTATCGTTAGAAAGACTTTAAGCACTGTTTTAGCATTAGCCTGCGAGGCTAAGCTAGGCTAAGCTAAAGCTAATGGCTGATGTTGTTGTGTCTCTCTCTGCAGAACTTTATTACCTGATCGCCAGATTCCTGCAGTCTGGACCATGTCAGAAATCCGCTCAGGTGAGACCGAAAATGGCTTGTGAGTGTCAGTGTGTAGCGATGACTGTGTGTTACGGTGTGTGTAACTCTGAGTGTTTCTGCAGATGCTGCTGCAGGAGATGCACGAATATGAGGTGAGTTTCATTCCTCTTCTCCCACTCAAACCCGTTATTTCTCTCCAATATTCCAACTTCAGCATCTCCTCCTCATCCCAGCGCGGCTACGATTCTGAATCCCGCATGTGATGTGTTTCCCCCCGCTGTGTTTGTGTGCAGATCATCCCGAAGCGCTGGAGCTGGGATGGAAAGCTGTTTAAGCGAAGCTTTGAAGACTGGGTGAGATTAAATAAACTATCGCACACATACAAGCACGTGAAACACAGCAACAGCAACTCTCACAGGTGCTTGGCTCACTTATTTTATATCGCATAAAACTATAACATCGCTGATGTGAGGACAATGTGGTGGCGGTGAGAAAAGAATGTATAATAAACACGAGTCTGTGTTGTAGTGGGGGGACAAATTTATTTCAGGATATGAAATTAAAAGTGTTTGTTTTGAAACGAAAGGCTTTGTGCGTGCCGGCCGGGGGCGTTACGGCAGCGCAGATATATCGAGAGGGGATTGGTGGGTTGCTGCGTCAATCAAAGGCTGCAGCCAATCAAACCTCAGTTGCTACTTAAGATGAGAAAGATAGGTGTAGAAGGCGTCTGATTGGCTGATGCAAGACGGACGCTTGTGGAGGGAAAAGGGTGGTCTTTAGGGAATGATATGTGATCTATATTGGTGGAAGAAATCACACATCACGCTAGTTAAACACTATAATCCAATCTTGTGTTATAATATAATAAAAGTTTCTCAAATAATATAATATATTATGACTGGTTATTATTTCTATGCAACTAAAATTTGCTGTCTTTTATCAAAGCACTTTATGTATCAATTACCTCTGTGTATGTTTTAGGTGTTGTTAAATCAGCACATACCTTCGGATTACCTGTTGCGTGTGTGTGAGCAGATTGGTCCACTGATAGATAAACACATTCCTCCCAGTGTTCCTGGGGTCCACAGTTTACTGGGCACTGGACGACAGTCATTACTACGGACGGCAAAAAGTAAGAACCACACAAGATCACTACATACAGCGAACAATTAGATCCTTTCTCGTTTTATTAAAGGTGCCATATGTAAAATGTACGCCTTCTAGCGGCCAAAAAAATCAAAACAACAACAGCTTGAATTATGTGAATTGTCGTCTTCAACTCCACCGCTGAATCAGTCAGATGGGAATAGTATATCATGTTCATGGATGAGGTAAAGTTGTAGTTTTATTAATGTTGCGCTTGATGACATGATTTTATTTCATTTCATTATAGCGAATTTGCCGCAAGTAAAGCAAGGTTTAACCACTAAATTGATTGTCATAGATGTTACTGCATTTGTCCAATTCATTGGTGTGATAATACTGTGCACTTTTGTGTTCAAAACAATCATAGTAAAAGTACAGTTGAACGAACCCACATCATGTGCAAAAAGGCTGATTAATATTTATGTATAGCACCTAATAATTATGTATTAACTGCATTAATTTACATTGTTTATCATGTCAGGTGAAGTGTATGGCAATGTCAACAAACTAATCACAAACCAAATGCAATAATACTGTACTTAAATAAACATTACTCTTACAGAATGCAACTCATACACAGATTTGACACATTCAATATAGTGACAAGTATTTCACTAAAGCTACAGTATATAACAAAATTACAGCCAACCGTTTATAACTTGAAGTATTCGTAGTAAACATCACTTCACCATTTTTCACATCATATGCATAGACAAGAACAAGACACTCAAACAATAAGACTAACACTGTTGATCGATACAGGTTTTCTGTCAGTAAAGGAATCCGGATATTAAAACACATGCAAGATCATGTCTCTGTCTAGTTCTCGCCACATAGGAAATGCCACACCGATGTTGATCCTCGTTTTATTTTTCTTTTTGGGTCATTTGGTTGACATTTACGTTTATGGGAATTGTCTTTGTTGACAGAACCAGCTGCAAACAGTAAAGAATAATTGTGTTCCATAACGACTCCATGAAACAAACTAGTTGCTTTATAGACGCTGCAACTACTATTTCCGCATTTGTCCGTGAGACTATGCTGTCATGGTTTCTACTGCAGCAAAAGTGGAAACCGAGGATATGACGTCATTGACAGACTACTCTCGCACACGTCCCGGAGCCTTGGTTAAAATCACAATTTTCTCATGATTTACAAACAGTTGGAAATATTTGGAATATTGTAAGTACTCAACTGAACAAAATATACAACACTTGCCTTATGGTTTTTGAAAATTATACTGCAAACATTTTACATATTGCACCTTGAATACAATAAAGACTTGAGAATAGCACACACTTTCATTTTCTCCACCTAACACAGTTCAATCTTTTGTTCTGTCTCTCAGGTTCTTCTCATACAGTATGGAGTGGTTCTGCAGTAGTCGCCCTGCACAGGGGAAGGCCCCCAGAACCACCTATAAACTGTGCCAAACCACCAAATATAGGTGCGTCCTGCCTCCTAATTGATGTATAGTGTCCTGGCGCTGTCTGTGTTTGGGTTTAGTTTCAGGAATTACTACTTGGGTTTGTGTACAGATTACTTTTCCATTCGAAAATGGTGCTTCATAGTAGCTGATTAAAGTCGATATGAAATGAAAATTCATTAATTAAATCTAATGTATGTTTTTTTTTTTTTTTTGTTTGTTTTTTTGTTTTTTGATTATTTAATATTATGACCAATGGTCCTTTTCCTAAATTTATTTCTTATATTCATTAATCCTTTACAATCTAGTGTGTTACAAAATGGATGAAAAAAATCTGTCACTACTTCCTTTCATCGTGACTTTAATGCTGCATGCTGTTTTTGAATGAGTTTCCTGTATTTAGCCTGTTATTTATTGATAGAATAATGTCCTTTGGTGATGACCAACTTCTGCTGTTCTGTTGAATGTAACAGTCTAAATATCTTTGTAGTGTCAATCATGGGTGCTCGCCAAAAAACAGGAGTGGCTCGATTTGGCCACGCCTTCCCCTCCTGCACCTACCAGCACATGAAAATGCATCGGAGGATTCTGGGTCATCTCTCATCAGTGTACTGTGTGGCATTTGACCGCACTGGACGACGCATTTTCACGGTAAAGAAGGCGTAACACGCAGAAGCTTAGGTTAGGGCATCTAATGGAGCAGAAAAGACATAAAAGTGAAGTGTGTAATATTGTCGATGTTACTATACCATCTCATGTCCTAGTTTAACATGCAGAGACAATTACAAGCCATGCACAGTTGAATTTGCTCAAATAGTCTTAACACTTTGTAACGTTTTCATGTCGTTGCTGAGTTTGCTACCAAGTAGCGATGCAGGAAAGACTGGCGTCTGCCTTGTAATCGGTAGTTTTGTAATATGTTCTGTGAGTGCGCTTGTAATAAAGGTTTATGCACATGTGTTTCTGGCAGGGTTCTGACGACTGTCTAGTGAAGATCTGGGCAACAGATGATGGCCGTCTGCTAGCCACTCTGCGCGGACATGCGGCAGAGATTTCAGATATGACGGTGAATTTCGAGAATACGCTCCTCGCTTCCGCCAGTTGTGACAAGATAATCCGTGTGTGGTGTCTGCGCACCTGTGCACCCGTGGCTGTATTGCAGGGGCACACAGCCTCCATCACCTCTATACAGGTGTGTGAATGAACACAATGTTTCTTTATAAAGTCACTCTCCAAAACCTTCACCCTCTCTGCTCCGCTCTGGTGGAATGAGCTGCCTATCTCCACAAACTTCTGATAACATGAGTTTCCTAATTTAATTGTCTAACAATCCTGGCAGCTCACGATTCATTGTTTTCACTGTTCCAGATCGCCTCAGTTCTATGAATGCTTTTCCACTTGAACTCATCTCTGTATGTGCTGTGAGTGTGGGTCACTTAACATGCATTTAGAAATGCAACATGCTCCAACATGTACTTGTAATTAGAAGAGCTTATAAACCAGCTGCTAACGAAAACAAAAAAGCAACTTTAAAGGCTCTCTGCAGAAGAATTGATTCGGAGCTGCCGAAACAAGTGGGCCATCGGACCAGTCAGAATAGAGTAGGCTCTCGGAAAGGAGAGGTTTAGAGAAACTGAATCTTCAAACAAACCGTTTGCAGATTCTTTGAGAATTGAGGTGGTGTGCAATTTAAAAAAAAATGAAAGTGTTTTTGACCTTGAATGAATTAAACTACAAAATCAGGCTCCTTTAAAATAGCATAATTAAGGCAATTTTTTTAAATTTTGAAAAAAGTTTGTTTTACTGTGAAATATTATAATAGTAATGTTTATTATTTTGTTTTTATTTGGTAATAAATTTGGAATTATAATATCAATAATAAATATTATTATTATTATTATTATCATGTGGTCATTGTTTTATAATCACATAAGATTTAATGTAGGCAAAAATCAGCCGATTTGTGCAGCCTTACGAACAAGCACAGCAATTCGTTGTTGTTTTTTAATCTCTATCAACTTTTATTTGAAAAATCACTATGATGATGATGATGATGATTACTTCAGCAGGTAGCATTAATTCTGACTTCTCTTCTCTTTTTTTTTTTTTTCTTTCTTTCTTTCTTTTTTTCTGTTTTGCAGTTTTCTTCGTCAGCATTAGGTTCCTCTCGCTATCTGGCCACCACTGGAGCTGATGGCATGGTGTGTTTCTGGCAGTGGAACTCACTCAGCATGAAGTTTGTGTAAGTTTCAATTGTATAATTTAATTGACACATTTTGTCTGATGCAAGTGATTCAGTTTTATTATGTAGAGTAATTTTACAAAAACACAAATGTGTGTCTGTGTTTGCAGTGATAAGCCTGTAAAGTTCATGGAACGTTCTCGTCCCGGAGTTCAGATATCCTGCTGCTCCTTCAGCTCTGGTGTGTTAAGCCACACATACACTCCAACTTACAAACACTCAATGATCTGATTCAATTGAACTTTTTTTCATGTTTCTTCATTACCGTTTTATGATCAGAATCAGACAATAATTCTGACATTCTTTCCTTTGACCCCAGGGGGAATGTTTCTGGCCACTGGAGGCACAGATCACATGATCAGAGTTTACTACCTCGGCACAGAGACGCCTGTGAAGTTTTCTGACCTGGACTCCCACACGGTGAGAGACATAGAGTAGGAAGCCAGTAGACAGACAGGAAGGCAAAAAGGAGAATAATAAACAGAAAAAGCAGGACTTATAAATGTAACGTAGACTGGAAAATGAGAAGTGTGTTAGAAATGAAAGTTTCCTGACTGTATATTGTGCTTATTCAAAAGTTAAATTAATGTTTTTGTTTTACAGGATAAAGTGGTGGCTATTCAGTTCTGCAATAACACTGACAGGTGAGTTTTGATATGTCATGCTTCCGTTGGTGCTTGTTGATTGGGATGTACGATTTATTTTTATTGATTATTGGGTGTTTTTTAAGTGTGTGTTTGTGTTTGGTTGCCTCTGCACTTCAGTCTTAGGTTTGTGAGTGGTAGTCGGGATGGTACTGCTCGGATTTGGCATTACCAACAGCAGGAATGGAAGAGTACTGTACTGGACATGACCACCAGATTACCAGGGTCAGTGTGTGTGTGTACATATCTGTTAATTGTGAGATCAGGCTGGTTTCTCAAGCACAGTTTGGACAATGTTAATTATGTTAAAATTAAATATTGTTCTTTTGGGAAAAATCGAGTTGGTCCTTCAATTATGACAATTTCTACGTCTGTGTGGACATATGTATTGTGTTCACAGGAGTGCTGTGATATCAGGCGATGATAAATCGACAAAGTTGGTGGTGACCATGGTCGCGTGGGATCGTTGTGATCATTCCATCATCACAGCCGTTTCAAACTGCCTCCTCAAAGTCTGGAACTCAGCAAATGGCCAATTACTACATGTGCTGTCGGTATGTGTGTGTTCCTGTGAGGCAATATTCAGTCTGTTACTTTTGGTCCTTAATTTGAAATTCCTTGGAGGAGCATTATGTGACATTATTGTATGGATCACATTGGCAAATGTTTCTCTGTCCTTAGGGTCATGATGATGAGGTGTTTGTTTTGGAAGCACACCCTTTTGACTCACGGATCTTGTTATCGGCTGGTCATGACGGTAACATCTACATTTGGGACCTCAGCAAAGGCCAGAAGATCAGAAACTTTTTCAATATGGTGAGATGACATGACAGATCTGCAGTTTCAATTTAAATTTATTTTATAAATAGTTGGTCAGGTTAAAACATGTTCTTGTCAAAAGTTTGGGATCAGTAAGATGTTTTTTTTTTTTTTTTTAAATTTATTCAGCAAGCATTCGTTAAAGTGACTGTAAAGACATTTCTGTTACAAAGTACACTCGTTTCTATTCAAAGAAAAGAATGCATGTATCATGGTTTCCACAGAAATACTAAGCATCACAACTATTTTCAAATGTTTGATTGTAGTGTTACTTAAGCACCAAATCAGCACATTAGAATGATTTATTGAAGAATCGTGTGACACAGAAGACTAATGTATGAGTAATGATGCTGAAAATTCAGCTTTGCCATCACAGGAATGAATGACCTTTTAAAAAAGTTTCAGTTTATTATTATAAATATATATTTTAAATATAATAAAATGGGAACATCTTACAGTAATGTCTCATTTGTTAATAACACGTAACAATATAAAGTTTGTTAATAACAATAACAAGATGAACTGACAATGAGCAATACATTTATTATAGTATTTAATCGTTTTAGTTAATAAAAATGCAGTCGTTCATTGTGTTGGCTTACAATGCATCAACTAATTTTAAGAAATAAAACTTTTTAATATATTGGTAAATGTTGAAATAAACATTAACTAAGATTAATAAAGTAATTAGAAGTATAACTATTTTTGTAGTAGTATTGTGCATTCTTTAGTATATATTAACTTTTAAGTTGTTGTTTAATGAAACGCTGTTGAACAGTTTTACCAATAAAATATATTAAAATATGAAGCAGTTATTTTAAATTGTAACAATATTTCACAATACTGTTTTTACCTTTTTTACAAATAAATGCAGCCTTGGTGAACTTGAGACTTCTTCAAAAACATTAAATAGTCTTACTGACACCAAAGGTTTGAACGGTTGTGTATACTACAGTCTAGATTTTGAAAAAAGTACTGCTTACCACAGACATTGAATTATTTGCTGTCTCTTTTTCTGTGTTAGATTGAGGGCCAGGGACATGGTGCTGTGTTTGATTGTAAATTTTCAGTGGATGGGCAGCACTTTGCCTGCACAGACTCTCATGGTCATCTGCTCATCTTCGGTTTTGGGTGCAGTGAGTCTTATGAAAAGGTATGTGTGTCTGTGTCTCACATATGTGATATTCTGAGCCTTTTGTGCAGTTGATCGAATCAACTCTTGTTCACAATCCAATGCTTCACTCTGCTTTCAGATTCCAGACCAAATGTTCTTCCATACAGATTTCCGGCCATTGATCCGAGACTCCAATAACTTTGTTCTAGATGAGCAAACACAGCAGGCACCCCATCTTATGCCTCCGCCTTTCTTGGTGGATGTGGATGGGAACCCCCACCCACCACGTTACCAGCGTCTGGTGCCGGGCAGAGAGAACTGCAAAGAGGAGCAGCTTGTCCCACAGCTCGGCTACATGGCTAATGGTAAATTTGTCAGGTTTACATGGCAAATAACAAACGACACAAAGCTTCATGTCATGATTAATATCAATTTTATATTAATAGACATATAGAATCACGCAACTAATTATAGCCATGTTAATAATTTCTTAAGAATTTTGATAACATCCTGCTTTGTTCTGAGTTCTATTTGTAGCTATAATAACAGAATTTCAGTTGCATATACCAATGAAAAGTCATGATTCTTGATAGCAGTGTAAATAAATTTGTAATTAAAAAATTGGCCCGAAACCTGGCCCTAGGTGCGTAAATAAGTCGGGCTTGGGCTGAAATGCTGGGCTCTAGAATGTACTATTCAACACAAAATACATTCTGCATTACTTTTCAACTAGCTATAGCAGCATTCCTGCTTGTCATGTTTGCCTGTCAAGCAGTCACACACCACTTTGGCTCAATTTTTTTTTTTTTACTGTTTAATGCTATAAAAGTTGAGTATCTCATTAGTGTTCTGTGCATATCACATGGCTTGTTAATCATTTTAAATGAAAACCTCCCTGTTCCCACTGTCATGTCATGTGTAGTCCTCTAATAGGACTAGTCTAGTGTTTAGTCAAAATTTGGTCTGAGAGTCTTTTAATGTTTTTAGGTGATGGCGAAGTGGTTGAGCAGGTGATTGGCCAGCAGACGGCAGAGGATTCTCAGGAAGAAAGCCCGTTGGATGACCTGATTAGGCAGCTCCAGCACCAGCATGATGAGCAACGCAACTCAGGAAATCCTGCAGGTGAGAACAACCCACAGTTAACCCGTCAAAATGTTTTGCAGAATTTTCAATGTTCGGCTGGAAAATTGTTTTCTTAAGGTAAAATGATTACACGTTGAAGGGAAAAACTGCAGACGGTGTAATTACTGTACTATTACTTATTTTTAACTTTTTAAAATTTATTCAGCATTTTAAGATTGCAATCTATTGCCATTTTCACTTATGTGAAAGCTGTTAGTTCAGAGGTTGTGGTATTTAAAGCTGTTGATCAGTAGGTGCTGAGGTGGCAGGTGGTCCTCTATCACCCCCCAATGTTGGGCTGCGACGTAGCGGACAAGTTGAAGGTGTACGGCAGATGCACAACAATGCCCCACGCAGTCAGATGGCCACTGAGAGAGACCTGTTGGCATGGAGCCGGCGTGTGGTGGTTAATGAAGTCCAGTCTGGCATTTTCAGGTACAAATATGACATTTGAACAGTTTGCAAATCAGAGATCAAACTGAATTAACAACAATTTCAGCTATGTTGCTACTAAAAACCAAGACTGACTTGGGTAATAGAGCATGTATTTGCAGAAATGTATTTCTAAGTGCCAGAATAGCTCAGTAGGGTTTCTCATTTTTCTTAACTTTCCTTTAACTACACTAAACTGTCCACCTTGGTTTCTTGTAAACAGCTTTGAGAACTGAGTTTTAACTTTAAAACACTGTCTTTTCACTAATGTGATGCTTGTTTAGAGTGATGGAGGAAAGTAGGCTTGCTAAAGGAGAGGTAGAACGGTTTTTCTACAACGTTGAGAAGAAGAGAAAATCTGCACCCACAACAGGAGTGAGTTTAATACGTATATGCACAAAAAACAAATGTCAGTTGTTGTTTTTATTTACTACTGAATGTTACTGTTGTTTCTTTAAAAATACATTGCTCTTGCCATGAAAATAGCCACAAACAAACAAACAAAGAAAGTCACTTTTTACTGTGTCAGACCAAATTAAAAACCTCACTTTCTCCCCCTGTAGAGTGAGCCGGTAAGTAACAGCATTCGTATGTTACGAAGGCCTCAGCGCAGGCCTCAGCAGAGGAGACACACATATCAGACCCGCTCGACTCGAGATAGGAGACGCAGCACAAGCGTGCTCTCGTACACCCGTAATGAGGAAAGTGCAAGAGAGTCTGACAGTGAAGCAGAGGTAAGACAGCGGTTTGTGTTTGGGTCAAAATATTCTATAGGCCATTAAGATGTACATATAGTTAATATGCAACATTTATGTATGTGTGTACCTAGCAGGAAGAGGACCAGAATGAGAACAGTGACGGGTCATCTGATGGTGAAGCTCAGTGGGAGAATGATAGTAGCTCCAGGTTTGGTTTCTAATTAGTCATGCATTCCACAACATAATATCAGTCCCTCCAGAAAAACGCATTTATGCGATCACTTGATTTCATGCATAATCGGCCAAAGTCCGCATATTTATGTGGGGGGGGTTGCATTTTTTCAAATACACCGGACTTTCGCCGCATAAATTGCCGATTTCAGCTAGCAAAATACGCGGGGCTAGCATGATCTCATAATCCCTGTATTTTCGTTGCAAGAAAGTCATACATATCTTAGCAGAAAGTTGAAAAGTGTTGCGTTTACTTCACACAAGTAAAGCGCCATTATTTTCCCCCTATTGCCATGGCAACCTTATGTTAACCTATATATGTTTTGTAAGTTTGAGCCATGCGTTAATTAAAGTTTGAAATAAAACAGAATGAGAACTTAAATATTCTGTGATTTAGTATGCTTGCTTATCATGGGAGGTAATAAGAAATGACTCTTTACATTAAGGTAGTAGCCTAGTGAGAACATGGTGTTTGGAAAATCACCATCAAACCACAGTTTTTGCAAGTTCCCGCAATTTCGTCACATAAAATTGCAAAAATATCCCGCATGTTCCATCGCATAATCAAGTATTTTTGATTGCAACAATCACAAAAAGAATCCGCGTTTTTCTGGAGGGACTGACATAAACCAATTAGAGTAATGCAAATGATGCCTTGTGAAGTTGGTCTAGAACTGGCTTAGGTTTAAATTAAGATTTTAGTTTTTAACTGCATGTGGAATTAGACAAAGTCTAACAACATGTGTTTTTAATTTAGGGATTCACAAAACACAAAAAAAAATTAACACTGAATGTCATTTGTAGCAATTTTTATTTTATTTTATTTTGCTCTTTCCTGTTACGTTTTACAGTGATTCTTCCAGTGAGTATTCTGATTGGACAGCAGATGCGGGAATCAACCTTCAGCCCCCAAAGCGAACAACCAGAAGGCCAGCTCCTGTCGCCGAGAGCAGTAGCTCTGAGGAAGAGGAAGGGACAGGGCAGGGAGAAGGGGAGGGTGAGAGGAGGAGTAAACGAACTGAAAAGAAAAAGAAACCAAAACAGACTAAACAGCGGGTGAGCATTCATTCAGCATTCATTCATCCTTTCAGCCATATTTTTTTCTATTATATTAATATATATATATATGTGTGTGTGTGTGTGTGATTAGTCTGTGCCTGCTGGAGAATTAGATGAGTGGTTGCCTCCCTCTTGGATCATGGAAACGATTCCAAGACGATCACCTTTCGTACCTCAAATGGGAGATGAGGTGAGTTCCTTCATTAAATATAGACATGCGCACTAAATGACCAAAAGTAAGTGCAAGGATTATGATGCATTATGCATGCAGTCATTTCTCTCTCTGTCCCTCTGTAGTTGATATATTTCCGTCAGGGTCATCAAGCATATGTCCGAGCCGTGTGTCGTGCCAAAGCCTACAGCATCAACCCTCAGAAACAGCCCTGGAACCGCTTTGATCTCAGGGTAAGACACTCAGTCTCATCTCCATTCCCTCTCGTTATTAGGCATAATCTGCTCTGTATCACACATGGTTGACCCATTCTACAGGCAGACTAACAGGAACATGTTTGTTTTTTGAGTGTTCTCTTAGGATCAGGAGTCTGTAAAGGTAGTGGGTATTAAATATGAAGTCGGGCCACCCACTCTGTGCTGCCTCAAACTGGCCTTCCTGGACCCCACCTCAGGGAAAATGACCAACGAATCCTTCAGCTTGAAGTATGCATGCTTCTATTTGCAAATACACTCACCTGCACCTTTTGTTAGATCTTTATTTATTAGTTTATTAATTATTTTTGACAATACATTTATGGCTTTGCTGGGATTGTAATATTATTGGTATTGGAATAGCTAAATAAATGATCATGAATCATAAAAATTTACTATTGATGTTAAGATAGTTCTTCATGAATATGAGATGTTAATGACAGCTGTCTCTATCTCTCTCTTTAGGTATCATGATATGCCTGATGTCATTGACTTTCTGGTGCTACAACAGATTTATAATGAGGCCAAAGCACGAAACTGGCAGCCGGGTGTGTTGGTGTTTTAAATTGTGGTGCATAGAAGAGTCGCTGAAGCTATTGCTCAAGCTTTGGGTTTGGATTTCAACAAACCTCTACCTAAAGTATTCAACTTCAGTTTGTTTGCGCTAAGGCTGTAAATGATGCCTCAAATCATGTGGTTTGTTGAAAAGAGGTGTGCCATTACTTTTCATGATTGATCTTGCAATTTGCTCTTTGCTATTTTTTCCAATTTCAACACACAACGCTTTAGATCTTCAGTGACCGACTGTGTGCTGTTATTATTAAATAATTATGTTTTGTGACAGCCCACGAGACATTTCTTTATTCCACTTCCTAGATGTCGACCAATAGTGGATTGTACCAATAACGATAAATCAATAAATAAAAACAAAAAATTATTATCAAATAATTATCTTGATAGTGTATTAACTGTTTAGAGAAACAACTTTAAAAATTTATTTTTAAATGTTGAAATTAACAAATATGAAATGTAACAAAGTATGAAATATACTTTTAAGTGTAATGTTACAAATGGACTCTTATTGTAAAGCGTTACCATTTCATATTAATCCAAACATTCATGCCAGGCCATAAAAGATGGCCATCTTTTAAATATCTACACAAACGCCATAGCATTGAAATTAGAAGCATATTTATATTATATGTTTTACTCTAACGCTTTTTTTGCTTTTAGAACACTTGAAAAGAATTGAAATTGGATGCATTTTTTTGATTTGTTTATATTTTTCACGATAAAGTTTTCTTTCTCACGTTGCTAGCTTTAAATATGCAACTTTGCTGCTTAACTAATGCATAAAAGCAACCAGCTGGCTATAAACTAATGCATATGGTAGCAATCAGGACATTTAAATGTTTGGGTCAGACTTGCGTGTCTTTTTGTCACATGGTTTTAACCGCTTTGAACTGTTGAGCTTCTTCTCAGCCTCGGTGCCAAAGAAACTGCTGTTTCCCACTAATACAGCATCTAGTCAACAAATTAATTACTTGATAATGATATGAAAACATGTATTGAAGTGTAGCTCATACATAGTTTCATTGTCTTTTTTAAATGAAAAAAATGAAATAAATCCGCATCTGAAATGTCCCGCTCTGTGCAGCGCGCAACCTCTCATTTTTATTTTGCCTCTAAAGGTGAGGGGCTACTCACTGCAGAGCCATGGGTGGAGTATAACCTCCAGCTCCCCTTCTCTCGACCTACTGTGGGCGTGATGAATTTTTGAAGATAACTGGTTGTTCCAGCATTCAGTTATTGGTGCTGATTAATTGGCAAAACAGATCAATTGGTCGACCTCTACTGCTTCCTGTGGGCATCAGTATCCCCCTGCATATGCACTCAGCAATTCAAAACTGTCCAATGCAGATCTTTAACCTGAGTCATACCAAATATCAAACTTATGTGTGGGTTATTTTGGTTTGAGCCAGTAAACAACCAACCAGAACACACTATTAATTACATAGCAACATTCCATGCATACATATAAAACACACAGAATGCCGTACTGACTGCATAGCATAGGTTATTGCTATCATCTATTAATGCTGTTGTGGTAAAGACAAATGTATTTAGATTTATGATATGTAATGTTTTGATGTTCATAAATTTGCATGTAAGTGTCGAATAACAGCTGTGTATATGTGTGTGCAGGTCAGCGTTTCAGGAGCATTATTGATGATGCTTGGTGGTTTGGTTCGGTGGAGTGTCAGGAGCCGTTTCAGTCTGAATATCCAGACAGCCTGTTTCAGTGCTACATTGTCAGGTACATGGGTTTGATCACTGCTTTACCAGAGTATGGAGTTTGATTGTTGCTCTGAATATTAACAGGGCTGGGTAGGTTACTTTTAAAATGTATTTCACTACAGATTACAAAATACATGCTTTAAAAAGTAATTTGTAACGTATTTCGTTACATTACTCAAGTTTAGTAACTTGATCTAAATACTTTAGAATACTTTGGAATACTAATAAGTGTGGAACAAACACAAAAAAGGCAATTGCAAGTTTTTATCTCACAATTCTGACTTTTGCCCTTATATAAAGTCAGAATTATGACATTTAACTCGCATACCAAATTCACAATTGCTATAAAGTCAGTATTGCAAGTTTATATCTCCCAATTCTAACTTTATAACTTGCAAGTTTAAATCTCGCAATTGTGAGAAAAAGAAGTCAGAATTGTGAAATGCAAACTCACAATTGTGAGCGGAAAAAAACAAATTGTGAGGAAAAAGTTGCAGTGACGAGTGAATTATAAAATGACTCACAAACAACAATCACAAAACATGAAAACAGTCGAAAACATGAAACTTAACTCCGCTTTTTCAGACTGTCAGAGAATCACCAATCGCTGTTTAAATGACATTAAAATTTAAAGTAATCACTTTGGTAATCTAAAAAATCTTTTCAGATGTAACTGTAATCTGATTACCACCCATTTAAAATGTAACTGTATTGAAATACAGTTACTCAAATTTTGTATTTTAAATACGTAACTGAGTTACTTGTATTTCGTTACTCCCCAACCCTGAATATTAATAAATATTAATAATTGATCTATATTTTTTTGCAGGTGGGATAATGGAGAGAGAGAAAAGATGAGTCCATGGGATATAGAACCCATACCTGAAGAAGGTACTGACATGCTTTACTCCACCCATGAGCCCTGACAGTAAATCAGCATCACATTCTGGCATGTCTAATGGTGTGATTGACTGTGCACAGCTCCAGTCCCAGAGGAGGTTGGGGATAGTGTCCCGGTCACAGAGGACGAACTTCAGTCCCTACTGTACAGCCCACAGGAGGGAGAGTGGGGGCTGCACACACGAGATGAGGAGTGTGAGAGAGTCATCACAGCCATAGATCAGCTGCTTACGCTTGGTATCACAAGTGCACACAAACCACCCAAAGCTACTTTCCAGATTTATTGAAAATATTGAACTTTGATCAAAAATACAGTAAAACAGTAATATTGTGAAAAATTATTGCAATTTAAAATAACTGTTTTCATAATATAGCATGTTCCTTTGCTCAGTTATACTCTTATGTTTTACAGATGTGGCAAAGCCATTCTCCTGCCCTGTAGATTTGAGGGAATATCCACTGTACTGCACTGTTGTGGCCTATCTCACTGACCTAAGCACCATCAGAACAAGATTAGTGCACCGTTTCTACAGGTATGCTCGGTGTACTCCCCACCGGACAAAAATGAGTGCCCGTTCCTCCAGGGACACATACACAGACAACTTCTGGAGTTCTTACGTCTCTGTTTTATCTGTAGGCGCATCTCAGCGCTTATGTGGGAGGTGCGTTACATTGAACACAATGCTCGAACATTTAACGAACCACAGAGCCCCATCGTCACCGCAGCAAAAACGGTCACTGATGTCCTGCTGCGTTTCATCAGGTCAGAGAAAACATTCTCACTTACACATTTTTATCACTATCCCTCTGGTTCACATGCTGGGCTCAATGTCCATGCTGAGCAATTTCATTTTTGATGTTTGTAGGGATCAAAGCTGTACAGATATTTTGGATCTGTACAATAAGATGAAGACCGAATTCAGCAGCGCAGAAGAGGAAGAGGTGAGCCTGGGAGTCTATGTGTGTACACAGCTTAGCAATAAGTATGAGCCACTGACCCAGGACCAGTGTGCCTAAGCTTTGGGAAAGCTGTGGTCTGGTGTATATATTTTGGTATGAAGAAGATGAACTCTTCAGCATCTCTGTTTGTTCTGTAGGAGACTGTGGATGTGGACTCAGATACTCCAGGCACTTCCACTGGTCAGAGGGTGAGACAATTCAAGCTCATGCATTTTCAGTTAAACCTAGGAATCTACTTATTATGAAAAGCTTTAAAGTGCCAGTTGTGTTTTCTTTAACCCCTCCCACCATTTTCAGAGGTCGAGTCATGTGCCTCAGAAGCGTGGCGTGGTCCTAGATATAAACGCATGGCACAGACAATGCAAAGACCTTCTGAGGAGAATGATTGCAAGCCCAGATTCAGAGCCATTCCGCCAGCCTGTTGACCTCTTCACCTATCCGGTAGCTCATTCAGTCACTCGGATCTATTATTGCTGTCCTTCCTGTACTTTTTGTTCTTTCCCTTTAACATAATTTTTGTCACTTCTTTTCCTTATTCTCCATACATCTCTCTTTCTCTCTCTGTATCAGGATTATCGTGATATTATAGACACTCCTATGGATTTGGGCACTGTCTCTGAGACCCTGATGGGTGGGAACTATGAGAATCCCATAGAGTTTGCCAAAGATGTGCGGCTTATCTTCAGTAATTCAAAGGCCTACACGCCCAACAAGAAGTCTCGAGTAAGATCAGCACCCTTTTTCTATCTCTCTCTCAATCACACTCCTATGAAGCCATGGTTTACAATGAATTTGGAACAGCTAAGGGGCATTGTAAGGGCCTTGTTTAGCTGTTCTGGATTCACTGTAAACCACAGCTTCATGGGGCTTATTGCTTTTATAAAACAGTTAGTCCATAAAAACATTTATTTTAATATTTGGATGCAGTGATGCAGTAATACTGATGTAATGAGATTACAGGTGTATGTTTGTGACCCTGATATTGTTTGTTTAGATCTACAGTATGACTCTGAGTCTGTCAGCGTTCTTTGAGAATCAGATCATTCCCATAATCTCAGACTACAAATCTGCTGTTCAGAATCAGCGTAGGAGTCAGCAGAGACTCAAGAGATTACAGAGTTCCCTTCCCAACAGGTAAAACTTGTACACTTTGTCAAATCATGGTACAGAGTGCACACAGAGTGTTACATTTCTCTTGTACCAAACTTGTGTGTTTTGCGGCAGCCCCAAAGGAAAACAGAAATCAGGAAAGAAAACCTCCCAGACGTCTGGAAAGTCCCGCTCACGGAAATCCTCTCAAGGTTTGTAAAAGAGTTAGAGATGTCGTAATTATTTATTATGAAATGATGAATGAATGAAATTTATTTTAACCCTGACTTTCCAAATTGGGGTTGTCTCAAATCGACAATGACAGAATAGAATTGGTAATGATCATAATAATAGTGTATTTCGTCTGTATGCATTTTGTGTGCTTTAAGAGGTGACTGGTTTGGGGAAGGAACACTTCATTTGCCATCATTCTCTGTGGGTCATTATTACTTAAGAAAGAAAGTGTCTGTAGATTTGACACCCCTCGTCAAAACTGTGTTGACTGTTGTAATCAGCTAGTGAGATGCCACCTTAAGTCACAGCTGTTTTTTGTTTTTTCATGGGAGAGTCAAAATGTTTGCTTCTTTCGCCAGATTTGAGTGTTGCAGACGCTGATGAAGACAGTCAGCCTTCCTCTTCATCCTCATCCTCTTCCTCCTCATCTTCCTCATCTTTTTCATCTGAGCATGCAGGAGCCAACAGAGTTACACGCAGCAGAGTTACACCAAGTAAATCCTCAGGTACAAAAAACAAAACCGTTCAAGTTTTGGGTCAATAAGATTTCTTTTTTTAAAAGAAATAATACTTTTATTTAGCAAAAAAAATTAATTAAATGGTTCGTTCACACAAAAATGAAAATTCTGTCATTAATTACCTTCATGTCACTCCAAACCCGTAAGACCTTCGTTCATCTTCGGAACACAAATTAAGATATTTTTGATGAAATCTGAGAGTTCTCCATAGACGGCAATTTAATTACCACTTTCAAGGTCCTGAAGGGTACTAAAGACCATGTTAAAATAGTCCACATGACTACAGTGGTTCAGCCTTAATCTTATGAAGTGACGAGAATACTGAGTCACTGCACTGTCTGTGCAATGTAAACAGCGTAGGAGACTGGCACGGAAGAGACAAATTTGTTTAATAAAGTCATTATTTTTGTTTTTTGTTTTTTTTTGCACACAAAAAGTATTCTTGTCGCTTCATAAAATTTATGTTGAACCACTGTAGTCATGTGGACTATTTTAACAATATCGTTTACACCTTTTCTGGGCCTTGATAGTAGTAGTTAAATTGCTGTCTATGGAGGAGTTGGAGAGCTCTGGGATTTCATCAAAAATATCTTAATTGGTGTTCCGAAGATGAATGAAGGTCTTGCGGGTTTGGAATGACATGAAGGGGAGTAATTAATGACAGAATTTTCAATTTTGTGTGAACGAACCCTTTAAGTTGATCAAACGTGACTGTAAATACATTTCTCATGTTACAAAAGATTTTCATTTAAAAAAAATTAGCTGTTCGCTTAATTTTTCATTCGTCAAAGAATCCTGAAAAAATGTCTTGATTTCCACAAAAATGCTAAGCAGTTACATTAACTGTTTTTAACATTGATAATAAATGTTTCTTCAGCACCAAATCCGCATATTAGAAGGATTTCTGAAGGATCATGTGTTGCTGAAGACTGGAGTAATGATGCTGAAAAATCAGCTTTGCTCAATGAATAATTGACATTCTAAAACATATTAGAATTTAAAAGTTATTTTAAATTGTAAATATATTTTACAATATTATTATTTTTACTGCATTTGATCAAATAAATGCTGCCTTGGTGAGCATAAGAGTATATAATGTATACTGCAAAGAATTTGTTTTACCTCCAAATTGACTCTTTGCATCTAAAGGTGGCCATGACTGCCTGTCAAATGGAGGTCGGAGTTCACGTAGGAGAGGAGCTGCATTAACGGAAGAGGGAGAGGTCTCTGAATGTGAGAGTACCAGCTCGTCATCATCCTCAACATCCGCATCTGCATCATCCTCTTCCGGAACCTCGTCATCTTCGTCCGAGAGCGACGACAGCGGGACTGAGGTGGGCGGCTTTGCCGATGGTGGCGATCATGACTACAGCAAAGCCCCGCAACATAAACAGAAAGGCAAAGCGGCAGCAGTCTCTGTCGATAACGCAAAGCGAAAGCGAAAGGGAGAAGAGCAAACGACAGAACCTGAGAAACGAGCACGGCGGACGGAAGAATCAGAAGAGGAGGATGAGCCTGAGCCTGAGCCTGAACCTGAGCCTGAGGAAGAAGAAGAAGAACCAGATGAAGAGGAGGAACCTGAGGAGGAACCTGAGGAGGAGGAAGAAGAGGAGCTTGATGAGGAAGAGGAGTCTGATGAGGAAGAGCTCATTTCATCATCATCAAAAACTGGAAGTCAGAGGTCAAATCAAAGGACTCAAAAAACAGGGAGGGTTAATACTCGTAACCAGGGACGAAGAACTGTTCTGTACAATGATGACTCTGAAGAGGAGGGGCTGACGACAGACCCACTGAATCTAGGAATGTCACGTTCTGGAAGGGTCCGTCGCATGACTGAACGTGCGAGGGTTAGCCATCTTATGGGCTGGACACATTGACATTTTTATGATCCTTACACAGACTCACTACAGCGATACTGCAGGGATTTTGTTTTTAGTACTGTCTTTTTGTGACTTGTTTGTTTTTTTACTATTGTTGTCTCCGAGACTTGATGTTCATGACTCTTCCTGGACTGTGGTGCTTTCTCTTCTCTGGTTTTCATGGAAACTACCTTGCCATCAACCTTTGCCTTATTCTGGTCCAGAGCGGTAAAGAGTCAACTTTCCCCCTTCCTCCTGTATGACTTTTATTCCCAGCTTTGTTCTTTTGGTTTCCAGTTACTTTCACTCCAAGAAATTTATTCTGTCAGAAAGATGGTGCTGCTCTCCCCTCACTTCTTCCATCTTGCGTTTTTTTTTTTTCCATACTTTTTTACACAGGGGGTCATTAAGAACACTTACGTTTATTCAGCTGACTTGACTTCACTATTAAATCAGGTTATGCATTTACCTCTGTTGAATAATATAATAAACTTTTGTCCTTTGATTTAGTGCAGGTGCAAACTATGGAGATGCATTAACTACTTCCAGATCATTTACATTACTCCTCATCCATTAGAGTACAGACACAAGGAGGGTTATGTGAAATGTTGGAGAAAATGCACTTCTCCCTTCTCTTGTTCAAATACACAAACACTTCAGACTGTTTTTACAGAATATATTTATATTTTTCCACTCTTGTATGATACACTTTGATTCATTCTTGTCTTACAGTAAGGAGAACATTAGTATTGATGAAGTTTGCACATTTTATGTCAAGTATATGTGGCAGCTGACTGGTGGAAATGAGGCAATGCCTAAATTCTGGATTGGTTCAAATATTATGTCAATTGAAGCCGGTGCCCTCAAGCTATCTGAGGAGCATCAGAATGAGTATTTTCTCATCTTTTTTTTCCCCTCTGCTGTTCTTATTGAAAAATAAAAAGAATATTATGTTTTGGACAAGGAAGACAACAAGAATCCCTCTCTGAAAATCGTGAAATGTGATCATTTAACCAATGTTGACGTGTTTTGGTGGTGTATTTTCACGATTCTGAGTACAAAGCATTATATATCTAAGAGATTAAGTTAAATCTGAGTTTGGTTTGTGGCGTTCAAAAGGGTGTAAACAAAAATGTGATTTTTAACACTGGTGCATATCTCTTTCTCTGATTTGCTCTTCTCTTTCCTTATCTTCTATTATTCCTCTTTCTCACTTTTGTTTTCCCTATCTCTGTTGCTCTGCTATGGAAACACCCTCTCCATTCAGTCCCTTAGCTACCTTTTCCTCACCTGTTTGAAAGACTTTTTCACAGCCAATCAGAATACAGCATTAACATCCTCAGGCTCTGTGCTTAGAGTTGACCAGACTTGAATTTATTTTGTCTATTCATTTCCCTTCCCCTGTCCAGTTTTTTTTTTTTTTTTTTTTTTTGTATCAGGGATCTGTTGTGATGGGGCGACAGACAAAGCCTGGATCTGTTCAATGACATTGATTGTGAAAATGGTCATGATTTTAGATGTCATAAGCCTATGTCTGTTTATTTCTTTTCTACACATTTTGGACTTTTTTTTTATAATAAAGGTGTAAAACTGTGATTAGGCTCTAATATCTGATCAGTCTTCTGATCCACCTGCTGGTCTCTCTCAATTCAATTCAAAGTGTGCTTTATTGGCATGACAGTTGTTAAAATGTATTGCCAATTTTTACAGTGAATCAGCATACATGTGGCAATATACAAAAAAAAGTAAGTAGAACACATTCTATTTTTAAAAAATTGATGAACAATAGGTGTGTGTGTGTGTGGTGTGTGTGTGTTAGTAGTCGTCAACTCCCCTCTTTGTGACAGGCGTATATATCATTGTAGCTGATAAGTAGTTTTTTTTTTTTTTTTTTTTTTACCTAATAAGTTGTTGTTTTTTGTTTTAATTTTTTTTTTAAAGTAAAAAGTATAGTATAGGATTTTTTTTTTTTTTTTTTTTTTTCAAAATCATCATCAGGATCAGGAGATAATTAGCAGCAAGAGTGCAAGTTTTATGCAAAAAAAAAAAAAAATACCTAATGCAAATAGCATAGCTAAGCTGACTTCACACAATTTTGTTTTATTATATTTTTGTTTTTTTTTTTGTTTCCTCCTTTTTTCAGTATAAATGTATAAATGTTAATAAAAATTTTTTATTTATGGATAAGATAAATGAAATAAGATAATGTGGAGATGCATGCATGATGTGGAGATGAACCTGAGGTTGCAGCTGAGGTTGAGGTAGAAGAAAGTGTAGTGACAGAGGATCAGGAGATTGCAGTGAACAGAGAGGAAGATGATCATGAGCAGATGACAATAACCAGGAAGCATGATATTAAGTGGCACCATAGGCCATTCACCAAAATCATCGATACTTCCTTTCAGAATCATCTGATTTATGACAGACATCCCATGAGTCTATACGAATACTTAAAACTGTACAAGATGCGCTCTTCGATCTGATGTCTGACAGCACCAACATCTATGCCATCCAAAGTGGCACCCTAGGTTTCAATCCCACCAGTTCAGGGGAAATCAGAACCCTCATTGGTCTCCACCTTGCTATGGCGTGATGAAAATGCCTAGAGTCTCCATGTACTGGGAGCCGGGATGGACATTGGTAATTAAAAGTTAGCAATGTGTTTGGAAGTTGATAACTGATATGCAGTTGAGGTTACATTGCCCACAATCATCCAACCCCTTCACTCTGCCAACGTTCTATGTTAAAAACATGGCCTTTTTTCATTGGATTTTATGTTCATTTAGTCGTTACCAATTACCAATAAAAGAAAGTTATCAATAATGTTTTTTTCCCCTTTATTTCTATGCTGGAAGGAAGTAAAAATCTACTGGGAATTTTTTTTTTGCTCAGCAGAAAAAAATCAGGTCTGAAGGGGTTAAAATTCTAGGAACAATTTAGGTGTGTGTGCGCACGCGTGACTGATTAGTCGAAGTCGACTCCCTCTTTGTCAATGTACAGTCGTGGCCAAAAGTTTTGAGAATTACATAAATATTAGTTTTCACAAAGTTTGCTGCTAAACTGCTTTTAGATCTTTGTTTCAATTGTTTATGTGATGTACTGAAATATAATTACAAGCACTTCATACATTTCAAAGGCTTTTATCAACATTACATGACATTTATGCATAGAGTCAGTATTTGCAGTGTTGGCCGTTCTTTTTCAGGATCTCTGCAATTCGACTGGGCATGCTCTCAGTCAACTTCTGGGCCAAATCCTGACTGATAGCAACCCATTCTTTCATAATCACTTCTTGGAGTTTGTCAGAATTAGTGGGTTTTTGTTTGTCCACCCGCCTCTTGAGGATTGACCACATGTTCTCAATGGGATTAAGATCTGGGGAGTTTCCAGGCCATGGACCCAAAATTTCAACGTTCTGGTCCCCGAGCCACTTAGTTATCACTTTTGCCTTATGGCACGGTGCTCCATCGTGCTGGAAAATGCATTGTTCTTCACCAAACTGTTGTTGGATTGTTGGAAGAAGTTGCTGTTGGAGGGTGTTTTGGTACCATTCTTTATTCATGGCTGTGTTTTTGGGCAGAATTGTGAGTGAGCCCACTCCCTTGGATGAGAAGCAACCCCACACATGAATGGTCTCAGGATGCTTTACTGTTGGCATGACACAGGACTGATGGTAGCGCTCACCTTTTCTTCTCCTGACAAGCCTTTTTCCAGATGCCCCAAACAATCGGAAAGGGGCTTCATCGGAGAATATGACTTTGCCCCAGTCCTCAGCAGTTCATTCACGATACTTTCTGCAGAAGATCAATCTGTCCCTGATGTTTGTTTTTTTTTGGAGAGAAGTGGCTTCTTTGCTTCCCTTCTTGACACCAGGCCATCTTTCAAAAGTCTTGGCCTCACTGTGCGTGCAGATGCGCTCACACCTGCCTGCTGCCATTCCTGAGCAAGCTCTGCACTGGTGGCACTCCGATCCCGCAGCTGAATCCTCTTTAGGAGACCATCCTGGCACCTGCTGGACTTTCTTGGACGCCCTGAAGCCTTCTTTACAAGAATTGAACCTCTTTCCTTGAAGTTGCTGATGATCCTATAAAGTGTTGATTTAGGTGCAATCTTAGTAGCCACAATATCCTTGCCTGTGAAGCCATTTTTATGCAATGCAATGATGGCTGCACGCGTTTCTTTGCAGGTCACCATGGTTAACAATGGAAGAACAATGATTTCAAGCATCACCCTCCTTTTAACACGTCAAGTCTGCCATTCTAACCCAATGAGCCTGACATAATGATCTCCAGCCTTGTGCTCGTCAACATTCTCACCTGAGTTAACAAGACGATTACTGAAATGATCTCAGCAGGTCCTTTAATGACAGCAATGAAATGCAGTGGAAAGGTTTTTTTGGGATTAAGTTAATTTTCATGGCAAAGAAGGACTATACAATTCATCTGATCACTCTTCATAACATTCTGGAGTATATGCAAATTGCTATTATAAAAACTTAAGAAGCAACTTTTCCAATTTCCAATATTTATGTAATTCTCAAAACTTTTGGCCATGACTGTATATTGCTGCTAGTAGGATACAAACTCTTTTTTTTTCCTAATAAATGTTCAAATTGTGTTTTATTGTTTAATTTTATGAAGTTCAAAGTTCAAATTTTGTATAACAACAAACAATTAAAAACAATTAAAATACTATTTGGACAGTGGAAATTGATGAATCAACTCTATTCTAAAAACTTTATCTGAGAAGTAAGCTATTTTATAGTTACAATTTTGTTTTTATGGATATATTCTAAAAAAACAAGGATATTAGATGATTTTAGTAATATGCATGGCACAAATGGCATTTATAGTCCGTATGTAATATTTCTCAATGTCTTGTACTTTTGACGGTGTTAATAATGGTGTCACGTGGATGGGGATATGCATGGAAATGATATGCAGATGAGGTTATGCATAGTAAAACTAGGTGTTGTAGCTATAGCTCCATATATGGTAATTTGGGGGAGGAGACAGGGTGGAGATGCACTTACGAACAATCTTCCGCCGACTGGGATTTATAAAGGGATTTTTTCGCAGGTTCTGGTGTACACATGGTTTTATAAATCTTTTTTTTTCTTTTGCTACACCATTTTCATATTTATGTCGTACGTTCACTTTTAGTAAGGTTAATACGCAAAGTTTTATAAATGAGGCCCCTGAGCTGTCAACGGTCAAACACCGCTCATTAAGTTCAAAATGTTTAAAACGACCAATCAAATCAAAGTAGGCGGGCTTTATGTCCACAGAAGCTGCTAAATGATGATCATGAATTCCAGCGCGACGCTTCCGTCATAAATTGCAAGATAAACTCAACATTTTCTCAGCTGTTTTACAATAGAAACGTTAAATGACCAACAGAAATATGTAGGAATGCAAACGAATAAACTTTTGTTTAATTTCACAATTTTTAGTTGAAGTGGGCTACATGATTCATTGTAATACGTAACTGTCAATGTGACAAGATAAGAAATATTAGCATAAGATTAATTATATATGTGTATGCGATTGCGTACTCTGAAACAAGCCCGCCAGGGATGAGAAGCATGACAACGGAACAAATGAAGGAAAAGCTGAAAGAAAATGCACACCACATTCACTTTCTGACAGTAGATGGCGCTGATGGGACAACAGAAATTCAGCCGTTACCCTGGTAACCCCGTAAACAAAGCTGCATAGCAAACAACCGCGACATAGCAAACAAAGCATTTTAGTATGACCGTAGATCATGGGTCTTCAACCGGGGGTCCGCGGCGGTATTGCAGGGGGTCCGTCAATTAATGTTTGATCACAAATAATTAAAAAAAAAAATAAAACGTGTAAAAACATCACAAAGTCAAATTTAAATAAAATATATTTTATTTTACAAATAGTATTACATTAACAGCTTTAATAAAACCCTTCCGTTCACGTGCAGTCACGTGATCTCATGATACTGTCAACGCAGACTATAATTTGAAAATGCTACTGGCTAATAATTTATATACAATTTAACTCGCCAGAATGGATCGCCTGATAGTAAAATTAAAATGTGAAGTTCTGTTTAAACACACCAACCCGACGTCCAAGAACTAGCGGCGACGGAAGCCGACGGTGTTGTCGCTCATGTCGGCGGAAAAATATGAGCTTGAGCACCGAAAGAATTTAAGCCGACTGTCAACTAGCGCCTGCATATAAATGAGATGACTGTCTATTTAAGCAGATATATTTGTCTATATTCGTCATTCAAAAGGGGAAAGCGAAACCAAGACGGCAAGTATACAAACCATATACAAAGCAGCGCTTGCTGACCGTTTTGAATATCAGTCATGCTGATCACGTGCTTTATTCCACTCCTCTCATGTTATTATGAAAATTCGTGCGTTCGAGTGCTCGGGTAAGAGGACGTGAAATTAGAACAAGCTTCCGTCGGTGCCGTCATGACTTATTCGCTTGCTTTCATAACTTTTTCTATATATTCTCGTGAACTGACTCGTTTACTATGCTGAACAGCCAATCAGAGTTCTCTCTCTCACCGACGCCCCGACGCCGATTCAACATGTCGAATCGGCCGAAAAATGAGAAGGGTCTGGCTGCAGACCGTGGGCGAGTGGAGCTCCACTCTCAAACAGGAAATACGTCACCTCCACTTGAATTAATAAAGAAGGGCCATGATGGTGTCGCTATGAGCTCTTTTAATTTTTACCATAGACAAATTTTACCTAAATATTAAAGTCCGAATCGCGAGCTATAAAGTCCGAATCGCGAGCCATAAAGTCCGAATCGCGAGCCATAAAGTCCGAATCGCGAGCTATAAAGTCCGAATCGCGAGCTATAAAGTCCGAATCGCGAGCTATAAAGTCCAAATCGCGAGCTATAATGTCCGAATCGCGAGCTATAAAGTCCGAATCGCGAGCTATAAAGTCCGAATCGCGAGCCATAATGTCCGAATCGCGAGCTATAAAGTCCGAATCGCGAGCCAATAAAGTCCGAATCGCGAGCCATAAAGTCCGAATCGCGAGCCGTAATGTCCGAATCGCGAGCTATAAAGTCCGAATCGCGAGCCATAAAGTCCGAATCGCGAGCCATAAAGTCCGAATCGCGAGCTATAAAGTCCGAATCGCGAGCCATAAAGTCCGAATCGCGAGCTATAAAAGTCCGAATCGCGAGCTATAAAGTCCGAATCGCGAGCTATAAAGTCCGAATCGCGAGCCATAATGTCCGAATCGCGAGCTATAAAGTCCGAATCGCGAGCCATAAAGTCCGAATCGCGAGCTATAAAGTCCGAATCGCGAGCTATAAAGTCCGAATCGCGAGCTATAAAGTCCAAATCGCGAGCTATAATGTCCGAATCGCGAGCTATAAAGTCCGAATCGCGAGCTATAAAGTCCGAATCGCGAGCCATAATGTCCGAATCGCGAGCTATAAAGTCCGAATCGCGAGCCAATAAAGTCCGAATCGCGAGCCATAAAGTCAGAATCGCGAGCCGTAATGTCCGAATCGCGAGCTATAAAGTCCGAATCGCGAGCCATAAAGTCCGAATCGCGAGCCATTAAGTCCGAATCGCGAGCCGTAATGTCCGAATCGCGAGCTATAAAGTCCGAATCGCGAGCCATAAAGTCCGAATCGCGAGCCATAAAGTCCGAATCGCGAGCTATAAAGTCCGAATCGCGAGCCATAAAGTCCGAATCGCGAGCTATAAAAGTCCGAATCGCGAGCTATAAAGTCCGAATCGCGAGCTATAAAGTCCGAATCGCGAGCCATAATGTCCGAATCGCGAGCTATAAAGTCCGAATCGCGAGCCATAATGTCCGAATCGCGAGCTAAAAAGTCCGAATCGCGAGCCATAAAGTCCGAATGGCGAGATATAAAGTCCGAATCGCGAGCCATAAAGTCCGAATCGCGAGCCATAAAGTCCGAATCGCGAGCTATAAAGTCCGAATCGCGAGCTATAAAGTCCGAATCGCGAGCCATAATGTCCGAATCGCGAGCTATAAAGTCCGAATCGCGAGCCAATAAAGTCCGAATCGCGAGCCATAAAGTCCGAATCGCGAGCCGTAATGTCCGAATCGCGAGCTATAAAGTCCGAATCGCGAGCCATAAAGTCCGAATCGCGAGCCATAAAGTCCGAATCGCGAGCCGTAATGTCCGAATCGCGAGCTATAAAGTCCGAATCGCGAGCCATAAAGTCCGAATCGCGAGCCATAATGTCAGAATCGCGAGCCATAAAGTCCGAATCGCGAGCTATAAAGTCCGAATCGCGAGCCATAAAGTCCGAATCGCGAGCTATAAAAGTCCGAATCGCGAGCTATAAAGTCCGAATCGCGAGCTATAAAGTCCGAATCGCGAGCCATAATGTCCGAATCGCGAGCTATAAAGTCCGAATCGCGAGCCATAAAGTCCGAATCGCGAGATATAAAGTCCGAATCGCGAGCCATAAAGTCCGAATCGCGAGCCATAATGTCCGAATCGCGAGCCATAAAGTCCGAATCGCGAGCTATAAAGTCCGAATCGCGAGCCATAAAGTCCGAATCGCGAGATATAAAGTCCGAATCGCGAGCCATAAAGTCCGAATCGCGAGCCATAATGTCCGAATCGCGAGCCATAAAGTCCGAATCGCGAGCTATAAAGTCCGAATCGCGAGCCATAAAGTCCGAATCGCGAGCTATAAAAGTCCGAATCGCGAGCCATAATGTCCGAATCGCGAGCTATAAAGTCCGAATCGCGAGATATAAAGTCCGAATCGCGAGCTATAAAGTCCGAATCGCGAGCTATAAAGTCCGAATCGCGAGCTATAAAGTCCGAATCGCGAGCTATAAAGTCCGAATCGCGAGATATAAAGTCCGAATCGCGAGCCATAAAGTCCGAATCGCGAGCCATAAAGTCCGAATCGCGAGCCATAAAGTCCGAATCGCGAGATATAAAGTCCGAATCGCGAGCTGTTTGACATATTTTGTGTGGGGGGGGTCCCTGCTCCGTGTCTCGCTCATCTAAGGGGTCCTTGCCCTGAAAAACGTTGAAGACCCCTGCCGTAGATTATTCCCACAGATATGGTGTGATGAGACCGAACTTTCATTTGTCTAGCTCTAGGATCCTAAGACCTTGTAGAATGTGTGTTTAAATAAAGTGTTTTTGCTAATTATATATGTCATATGTCATGACTTCTCGTTTGTGAATAAGATTTCTACACAGAATACACTACCCCATTTACTTTTATCGTTGATATTCACTTAAACTATGCTGATATTCACTTAAAACGCCAACAGCAGGGTGACCAGACATTTTTAGGGAAGGACCCTCCCACATTTTTTTGCTTCCGACGCCCATGTACTCAGATATTCATGAACCATTGGTTTTTAACCCAAAAATTGATTTGGATGTATTTGGAATAGCCTGCGCATATTGTTAAACTCAGACATTTATTGGCCGAAGATGGAAGGATTTATGCAGAGACTCTGGCAATCAAACTTGGCATAAGGTCAGTCCATCTAGTGAGTACGTGCCTGTGTGAACTATAGAGACTTGATTTTTACACACAAGAGAAAAAAAACTTAGCTTTTCCCAGATCTAGAAGTTACAGTCGAGACTGGCTTGTATCAAGAAATCAAAGGTGGTATTCTGTCTTTTAACACGCGTCAACTGGCGAATCTCGGAGGCATAGGGGAAAAATAGGGGGAAAAAAGCAATTTTACGTATTATGTGTAAAAGTTTATCATCTTCACGTCCTTTGAACTGTAAAGGAGTCTAAATGGACAGTCTTTTTGGACCAGACTCTTCCACAAGAGGTAGCTGGAAGACCCTGTGCAAACCTCCCAGTGAAAAACTCTGGAGACCTGCAGTGGGAAGATGTTCATGGTATCATAACATACTTTCTGTGAACAACAGGAGACTGTTTTCCATTTGTTTGTTAATTTTAGTAAATGAATGCCTCCTTTTGATCTTCTTAGTGGATGGTGCCAGATATTAGGAGAACTTTTTACGCCTGAATTATTTATTCATGGACCTAAATGTAACTAAGTAGGTGGGAAATGTATCTATTTTATTTCTTTTTCGGATAAGCAAACCTTTTCGGTTTGGCTCTCTCCCAAAAGCAAATGAGGTGGTACGGGACAAACAGAAGTGGTACATATTTATGAGGGTTTGATGAAGTCTCGGTTAATAATAGAGTTTGAATATTATCAGTTGAATGACAATATTGAGGAATTCAAATTTAAGTGGGGGATAAGTAAATGTATTTGTGATGTAGCGTTGTGTCTGCATGTCTAATAATGTATAATGATGTTAACAAATGCAAAAGGTTTTAACGGGTGTGTGCATGTTATGATGTACTCTGATCTCTCTCTCTCTCTCTCTCTCTCTCTCACTCTCTCTCTCTCTCTCTCTCTTTAATTCGCTGTTTTGACAGAATCGTGACATCATCGCTGTCGCTGACCTGAGCGCATGACTGTGACATCACTCCAGTTGTTTGGAGAAGCCGGAAGTGAATGTAGGGAAATTACCACAAACAGAACGGGGACAGTTACTGATTCCACACGAAGAGCTTGGCGAAAAAATCTTGACTGAAAACTATTCCCGTCTAAATCGACACACTTCCTCAAGTGGAACCAGGAGCATAACCGGATTATGTCGAACATGGAGAGTATCCTTACGACCGGAGGGATCGGGCCCGGTCCAGATTTACTGTCGCTGGGACCGTAAACACTTTACTGAGAGTTATTTATGAGTTAAACTCGTTTTTACCTTTAAACATTTTAGCCTTTAAATCTAATCGCACTTTCGGGATTTCTTTTAGCGTCACTGAAGGTAGATATTGATTTAGGGAGTGAATTTTGGGCTATAGAGTAGAAAACGATTTAAAGCGTTACGCTTAACGAGTTTGTGAACTCGCCATACTGTTTATATTTTTGTTCATTTCTGAAGTTTGAAGTGCGTATTTTGATCGTTTTGTGCTGTAAAACATAATCAAATCCGCCAGATACACGGTGACTGTGACTTACGTAATGTCGCCACCTATGTGCTATTTTGGTAAACTCTGAATCCAACCTGTCAGACTAGTTTGTTTATTTATCAAGTTTCGAAACGGTGTAGGTCTACATCATTTATAATGTAAAGTCGTCATTGCTACATGGTTTAGACTTGTTTTGTACATATTTTTAAATGTATCAGATAACTAATAACTTACAAACATGGTGATTCCTTTTAAAACTTTTCCTTGACTTTTGACTTTAGAGCAGTTGTTTAACCTCAAGTTTGCAGCCAAAGAACTTCAGCGGAGCTCCAAGAAATGCGACAAAGAAGAGAAAGCAGAGAAGGTCAAAGTCAAGAAGGTAAACAGAAAAAAACCCCAAATTTATTAAATGGCATTTAGAGACCCTTATTAGTTCATAGGAAGTAACCTTGACCTGAAAGCTGCTTTATGAATATTACGTTTTTGGGATACTTATTATCTGCATAGTGAAAAGTACTGAGAAACTAGACTTAAGTGAAAGTGTATATGTGTGTGTGTGCATATATATGTATATGTGTATGTATGTATCTATGTATCTATGTATGTATATATATATATATATACAATAGCCAAAAACATAGAGACAACCTTGAGTAACCACATTGAATTACTTCAGCATTTAAAAGTAAATGGTCCATAATTACAGCACATAATTATATCACAGATGAGTCAGATGAAGCTCACTGCTTGCTTTGGTTACTTAGGCGATCCAGAAGGGCAATATGGAGGTTGCACGGATACATGCAGAAAATGCTATCCGCCAGAAGAACCAATCAGTGAACTTCCTTAGAATGAGCGCAAGAGTGGATGCGGTGGCTGCACGAGTACAGACAGCTGTCACCATGAACCAGGTACTCAAATGATTTTCTACCTTTAAACCAGATATACTCAATTGTTTATCCAACATTTTTAATAGTTCACTTTTGACTTTTATTCTCCAGGTCACCAAGTCTATGGCTGGGGTGGTGAAGGGCATGGATGCAACCTTGAAGAGCATGAACCTTGAGAAGGTGAGAGGGAGAGAGAGGACGACTTCTGTCTTGTTGAGCAGCTCGCTGACATAAACAGTTGCAGGGCTCCAGACTAACAGTCTGTACAGGCGTCATTAAGTTCTACAGATTGTGGTAGAGGGCTGCATTGGGTTTGGGCTCCAGCGGAACCCAACGCAAATCTCGAGGGAGCGGGCGGTTTTACCCTTGCTGCGGGTGGGAGTGGGCGGTCAGAAAGTTTAGCGAGAGACCCGCTGGGAACAGTGGGATTTGGCGTGTAGTAGAAATGGAGTCATCACTAAAAGTTGAGAATAAAATTAAAGCGGCTGTTTACTTGAAAAAAGTAAAACAAGGTAAGTCAGGCATATGGCAAAAATTCTCAATTGTCACTGAAAAAAAATGGGAAAGAGTTCAACTTTGTAAGTTGCGATAAATGTGCAAAATTGTTCGTTTACAACGGGCATAAATCTGTTAATGATGTTAACTTGAACGAATATTTATTCTGAGTATATGTGTAGCTGCATTTTTTACAAGCTGTGAGATAAAGTCCGCAGGAGCAGGCGGGAGTGGAACAGATCATACATTCAGCGGAAGCAGGCGGGTGCGGGTTTAAGAAAACAGTCCCGTGCAGGGCTCTAGATTGTGGGACCAGAACCTGACTTTGTAGTGCTGGGGATTCTGGGATTTTTAATCATAAAATTTTTTACAAGATGTAATATAAGTCGCTGGTGTACCCAGGATGTGTCTAAGTTTCAGCTCTAAATACCCCACAGATTATTTATTATAGCTTGTCAAATTTGCCCCTGTTTGGGTTTGAGCAAAAACATGCCATTTTTGTGTATCCCTTTAAATGCAAATGAGCTGCTGCTGCCTGCCCCCTTTCCAGAAGAGGGTGGAGCTTTAACAGCTTGCCTTTGGTTGCTCAACAGCAACAAAGCAGGAGAACCTCACGCAGCCAAAATGACGATTGTCAGTAACGGTGTTCAGCCTTACATTGTTTAAACTGTAGTCAGACACTGACCGAGAGACTCAGGAAGATGTTACTTATAGAATGCATCTGAACGTTTCTGAATGGTTAGTGGATAAATTTATGTAGTTGCTGTCGAGTTGATTCAACTTATTGACTAGTTTGTGCCGTGAGGTTAATCTTTTGTGCAAATCCAGCACTGAATTGACCCTCGTTTGTGAAGCAGTCCCGTGTAAAATCCCAGCATGGCAACAGCACTCTACTACAACAACTTTTCCTCTTCTCTAAAGCAGCCCAACATGGCCTCACCTCCTTTGTTGCGTGTTCCCAGGGGCAGGGTTTATGTAAACTTTGGGGTTTGTGATGTCACCAACCCGGGAAGAAGCTCGTTTTAATGCCTACCAGCCGTTTGTTGCAGTCCTTAAAAAGCGATTTTTGTAAAAGAAAATATCTCCCTTTGCATTAAAGTTTAAGCATCGTAACATTGCAGATGTTTGTGCTCAAACAGCAACATTACACACTAACTAAAGTTAAAAAAGTGAGATCATAACCAAGAACCCCTTTAATAAATATAGCAACTAATAATATTACATGTTTATTTCTTGTAAAGCACTTAGCTTGAGTTGAGATGCAGAACAAAATAAATATTATTAAGAACAGTAACATTTAAAAACAAAGTGTTACGAGCTCCCCTGTCTAGGGAAGAGGAGAAGGAACAGATAAAATTATGTAAATAAAGAATTTTAAATAAACTAAACAAATTAATTGTCTTCAGAGCTCCTGTGTCCCGTACCAGCACTGATTCGACACCCGAACCATTTTACAAATCAAGCAAAGTTTTATTTAGGTTTCATGGGAAAACGGTAACAATGAAAAAAAAACTAAAGATCTTACATGGAAGCAATAAACTTCAGGAGGGGGACAATCGCCAAATTAAACAAAAATAAATTAACTATTTTAGTAAACTAAGTAACCTAACCACAACATAATGATGAAAACAAAAGACAAATCTAAATCTATCTCCTTTACTACCTATAAACAAGAGAAAAAAAGAGATGGCACCCACCTTCCTAGAGCTTGCTTGAATTAAAACATTCAGAAAATAATTAAACAAAATAACAACTTGCCCTGCACTCAGGGGTTAAATGAAAGGGTCCTTTAACAAAAAATAAAATCTCCTCACTTGCACTAAACTCACAGACCAGTTATGTATAATGGACAGAAAGAAAGCATGTCTGCGACAGGGAATCTTCGCAAGAGAGACGGAGGGTAAAACTCCCGCCTCTGCACCACTGCATAACCTGACGGCTTTCATGACGGAGCACGCGGGCGCAAGAGCGAATCGGCACAGGGTGACACTCAGGAGCGTTGATTAACAGGTGTCGCTACTCATCCTAGGAGACCAGAAACAAAAATAGAAGGACACAACAGTCCTACATTATACATTTACAAGGATGCATAACAATAGGGGAAAATCTTTATTTGATATTTTCGGTCATCACATTAAAAATAACCTTTAAATTGGATAATAATTATTGGTTTTAAGTGCTGGAAAATGTGTGAAGCACATGAAAGTCCTTCAAAAGTGCTTTAATTTCACTCTCAAATGGTTGTACTCACCCAACTATTTCTGTCACAATACCATAGTTACTGTTAGATTTACAGTTAGCTACATTAAATCCATTGTGAATGTTGGTGATTTATGGACTGAAAATCCTTCTACAACTTGTTAGTTCATGGCACAATGTTTTTCCTGGTTTCCACCTCAGCACTGTTTAATATGATAACTATGGTCTAACAGAGATCGAATGCTTCTCTCTAGATCTTGCAGTGATGATCCTGTGGCGAATTCAAATGTTTTCTCGTCTAATATTGGTCTGAGCTAAAAAAAACTGTCCATGCTGCCCAGCTCAAATGAGGAGCGTGGTGTTGTTTCGATTTCTTTTAGTTTGCTATTTGATGTTTTTATTTGCAACAGAATTGGCAGCTCTTATCAGTTGGGCTTCATGGTGGTGCGACCTCAAACACCGGCAAAATACAACCATTTGGTCACAGTCTGCCGCCCAGAGCTGTAGTACACTGATTTGTCTTTGTTTTATTGCCTCTATAATTGTTCTTTGTGCTCTGATTGGTCAGATTTCAGGTCTGATGGATAAATTTGAGCGTCAGTTTGAAACTCTGGATGTACAGACGGCTCAAATGGAGGACACAATGAGCAGCACCACAACACTGACCACACCACAGGTCATACATGCACCCTCATACTATAATGACTGCACTGTAACCCATATATCCACTGACATTGTAGTTGTTTTGCGTTTACTGACGCTTTGGTGTTTTTTAGGGTCAAGTCGATACTCTGATGTTGGAAATGGCGGATGAGGCTGGGTAAGAACATTTTAAATGCTGAGTCATTATTTTTATTAATGAGTAAATACTTAAATACACACTCTACTGGTCAAAATTTTGGGGGTGGTACAATTTTTTAAAAATGGTTTTTGAAAGAAGTCTCTTATGCTCACCAAGGCTGCATTTACTTGATTAAAATACAGTAATGTTGTGTAATTATATTTGTAACATTATATTTGTTGTGAAATAATTGAAATTGTAAATATTATTATTACAATTGAAAATAACTGTTTTAAAATGTTATTTATTCCTGTGATACAAAGCTGAATTTTCAGCATCATTACTCCAGTCTTGATGATCCTTCAGAAATGATTTTGATATGTTTATTTGCTAAGGAAACATTATTTATTAAAAATTATTATTATTATTATTATCAATGTTGAAAACAGATATGCTGCTTAATATTTTTGTGGAAACAAATATAAAGTTCTTCAGGATTATTTGATGAACCGCAATTATTTTAAATACAAAATTTTGTACCATTGATAAATGTCTTTAGTGTCACTTATGATCAATTCAATGCATTATTGCTGAATGAAAGTAGTAATTTATTTATTTTTAAAACTTTTGAATTGTATTGTATTTAAATAAATCTATTTGTATACTTATTATTTCTACTTCTATATATAATTGTTATATTGTTATAATATAATATATATATATATATATATACTGTATATATATATATTATATATAACAATTATATATAGTAGTAGAAATAATACGTATACAAATAGATTTATTTAAATACAATACAATTCAAAAGTTTAAAAAAAAATATATATATTTATGTCTTGTTTAAAAAAAAGATTAAAACAAATAGTGTTTGTACTTGTGTTTTTAGGCTGGACCTCAATATGGAGCTTCCTCAAGGTCAGACAGGATCAGTGGGAACCAGCGTAGCATCTGCAGAACAGGTATATAACACATACACATAAATACATAAATACAGATTACATACTAACAAACATGAAAGATATAATGACTATAATGATTTTATCTTTCTCACCGTAGGATGAGCTCTCTCAGAGATTGGCCAAACTCAGAGACCAGGTTTAAGGAAGAACTGTGTGTGTATGTGCGAGTGTTTGATAAACATATCCCCTGCTTACTGACCCCTGGAAATATTGGCATCGTTCTTTATTTGTTTAGTTCTTTTTATGCAGTTGAGGGGTGTGTGCAGATGTGGGAGTGTGTGCAGCTTTCCTTCTCCACTATAACATGCTGAAACCAAACTGTAATGACACGCTGGAAACTGAATTAGACAAAATTAGAAATGTTATATGGTAACGCTGCTGCCATCAGGATTGTTCTGGGGTCCTGCTCTCCCTCAATCCATAATAATAATTGGTTTAAAGATTACAATATTATGTGTAACATTTCTTTGTAATATGACTCTTTATTTAAGTTCATGTTTTAAGTACCTGCTTGTCTCTCAAATACATTTAATGCCAATGTAGTTACATTAACCTACATCAGTAGGGTATCAGACAACAGTTGGGTAAAAATTGTGACTTTTTTTTTTTTCTTTCTTACTGCACATGTTTTTGTTTCTGCTTCAATGGATATTGTGGGAATTTGTATCTTAAAATGCATGTGATCAAGGTGATGATTTGAATAAAATCTTTTCATTTCTTCCAAGGCAGTAAAACCCCCAGTTTATCAGCTCTAGGTCTTTACAGAAACTCTGATCTTTTTCTAGTATGGATTATCCAAAATGTAAAAAAAAAAAATAATAATAACTGAATAAACTGCCTTTGGCAATGTACATCTCAATCAGCTGGCTCAGATGAGAATATATATATATATATGTTTGCGTGTATATAAATAAACATTTTGCAAATTCTATGTTTTTGACTGTAAATAATTTATTGAGAAAATAATTTTTTCTACAGAGAATTAGCATCTGTTGACATTATGATTTTATGGTTTTCAGACTTGGTACATTGACTGTGTGATTGGCCTGTTGGGCCTAGAGTAATGAATTTGATTGGTCCATTGGGCTCAAGCGACAGAAGAGTGATAGGTTTTGATTGGTCCGTTGGGATTCAGAGTTAGCAGGGCTGAACAGTTCTTACTGGTGCAATGGCTCATGAGTCTAAGGAGGAATGTGCTGCTCTGAAACCAATTAATATATTCATAATGTAGTTTCCCTTTGGAGTCTTACCTGATTTTATTTTATTCTGGTAGATGACAGATCAGAGTATTTTTTGTCTGTACATGCCACGTAATGTTCTTCCCTCAAAAACAAAATCTTGTCACAAATTATATTGAAGAAAATAAAACCGAAGAAGAAAACATTTTCTGTCCAAACGCAATTATACATGTGATTTTGTCTTGTATTAATTAGGTGATAAATACATATTTGTACTTCTATTTTGTTTGTGACATTCCAGGACCATTTAAGACTTGAACAACTAGAAGGTGAAGGTATGTACAAACCCGATTCCAAAAAAGTTGGGATTAAAATTGTGAATAAAAAAGGAATGCAATAATTTTCAAATCTCATAATCTCAATAATCTTATATTTTATTCACAATAGAATATAAATAACATATTAAACGTTGAAAGTGAGACATTTTGAAATGTCATGCCAAATATTGGCTCATTTTGGATTTCACCAAAAAAATTCGAACAGGTAGCAATAAGAGGCTGGAAAAGTTAAATGTACATAAAAGGAACAGCTGGAGGATCAATTTGCAACTTATTAGGTCAATTGGCAACATGACTGGGTATAAAAAAGAACCTCTCAGAAGTCAAGATGGGCAGAGGATCACCAATTCCCCTAATGCTGCGGCGAAAAATAGTGGAGCAATATCAGAGAGCAGTTTCTCAGAGAAAAATTGCAAAGATTTTGAAGTTATCATCATCTACAGTGCATAATATCATCCAAAGATTCAGAGAATCTCGAACAATCCCTGTGTGTAAGGGTCAAGGCCAGAAAATATTCATATCCCCCACAACTGGTTTCCAGATGCAAAAAGTCAATACACACAAGCTCTAAAGGGAAGTTAGATGTGATGCTGCCCATAGGAGCCCTCGTGTGTCGTGGGTTTCTTAGACCTGATACAGGGACATTTTCGGGTGACATAGTCTTCAATTTCTTTAGCCATAAAGGGCCAGTAAAATCTTTCCAGAGCAAGATGGAGCACTCTTTCCATGCCTACATGACCCATTTCATTGTGTACGTACTTCAAAGCAATTGGCGTGGGTTTCAGAGGGAGGACTAACTGCTTTTGCTGGTACATCCTTCTGTAAAGGAGGCCGTCTTCAAGTTGCAACTTACTCCACTCATGCAGCAGCGTTTGGGTGGCTCCACTTACAATTTGGTGCATATTATCCATCATTTTCGTGTTTTACTCCTTTAACTCAATAATCTTGCCTATGGCTTGATCCTCTCTTTGAGCCTTAACAAGTTCATTATAGCCGATAGCTGGCAGGTGACAATGAGGATGTGGTGAGGGCTCCGGGGAACACATGTTAAGCGCAACCACCCAGGCCACATCATTCCATTCTGCTGCCTGACTCCCCTCCCATGTAGCACGCACTGCCTCGTTCGAGAACTCCTCTGTACAAGCCACCTCATATTTCCTCATGTCCAAGGGTAGCCGAGACAGTGTGTCTGCATCCAGATTTGATTTTCCAGGCCTATTCCTGATGTCGAACTGGAAATCTGAGAGTTCTCCCACCCACCAATGACCAACAGCGTTAAGTTTTGCTGTACTCATGATGTAGGTCAGGGGGATGTTGTCCGTGTACACAGTGAAATGGGGAGCATAGTACAGATAGCCCCGGAACTTTTCACACACAGCCCATTTCAATGCGAGGAACTCCAATTTTCCACTGTGCAAGTGATAGTTACGTTCAGCAGGTGTCAAAGTCCTTGAGCCATACAACTTTCCATTCTGCCGCTGGTAGAGGACAGCCCCCGGGCCCTGCTCTGAGGCATCTGTATGCAGCGTGATAGGTAGGTTGAAAAAAGGATAGGCTAAGACGGGGGTGGGGGGGGGGGTATAAGGAGAGTGACCAGTTGCTCTAAAGCTTCTTGATTTAGAGTGGTCCAGTCAATAAGCTGTCGGGAAGGCAGCTGTGGGCCTTTGGTGGTTTTCCCCACATGTTGGAATCTGGGCTTTCCCTGACTTAGTTTGGAGAAGCTCATAGATTGGCTTAACGATCCTGGAAAAATCCTGGATGTAGGAGCGATAATACCCCAAGAAGCTGGTCAGTTTCCTTACTGCACCAACTGTCTGTGGTGTTTTGCTTGTCAAGGTTTTGACTGCTTCAAGGTCCCGTGGGTCTATTTTGACACCATCAGCTGATACAAGGTGCCCCACGTATCTGATTTCTTGTCTGAAGAGCTCACAATTTTCAGGCCTCAATTTTACTCCATGCTGTTGGAGAGCCTGGAGCACTTTGTGGAGGGCCTCCACATGTTCATCGAATGTCTCACGTAACAGAGCATGTCATCCAGATAAGGGATGCAGAATTCATCCCTGAGGGTACCTAGCACCTCCTCCATGCTCCGCTAAAATGCTGCTGGGGCATTTGAGAGTCCGAATGGGATATGAACCCATTCATGGAGGCCCCACGGGGTGACGAAGGCCGTCAGGTGTCGCGAACCCTCGGCGATGAAACCCTGATGGTACGCTTTTCCTTTGTCCAGGATGCTAAACCAGGTGTATACCCCCAGTGTGTCTGTCAGGTCTTGTATCCTTGGTAGTGGATGTTGATCAGGCATAGTCTTTTTGTTCAGGAGGCGATACTCAATACAAAGATATAGGCTGCCATCCTTCAACAATCCAGCCTCTCATCAGCAGCTCCTGCACATACTCCTTTACCTTCTTAAACAGTGGCTTCAGGACTGCTGAGTATACTGTCTGTACAGGGATTTCATCCATGAGGGTAATCGACATTTGTAAACTTCGTATGCATCCATATCATAACTGTCACGTGCAAAAGCCCCGGCTTCTTCACACAGCATTTTGTTGACCTTTTCCCTTTGTTTATCATTGAGGTGACTGAGGTCGATCCAGAGCAAGACTGCTGACAAGAAAAGGCACAGTGATTGACAGATTAGGGTCCTCATTCCCCATCAAATTGACAGTAAGGGCAACCCAGCCATCAAACGGGAGGACGTCACCGTTCACTGCATACACCCTTAACTCGTCTTCGTCACCTATAATGTCACTGAGTGGCCTAACAGATGTGTCAGGTAGAAATTTACTCTTCCAGTCTCTATCAATCATACTGACTTGACCCCCCGTGTCTAGCAAAGCACAGACTGCTAATCCATTTAGGTTACAATACGTGAGAGCTCTCCGTCCAACGAGTTTGGCTGGACGTTCCCTTTTGCTGTGAGTTAAGTCATAAGTGGATGGATTGGTTGTCTTGTTTGGTTGTTTCAGTCTCTTTTCCACTACTTTATCTTTTTCAGTCTTTCAATTCCAGGTTGATCAATAAAACAAGTGTCAGGTTGGGATGATCGCTGAGACCCGGTCACTGTTTGTCCCTCGGTAGGGACCGGCTCCAGTTTCCCTGATGCATTGGTCTCTTAAGACAGTCCACTACCTGGTGGCCTTCTTCACCACAGTGTAAACAGTGAGGGCAGTCGGGACGATTTTGCTCCACGCACTAGTCACAGCCATATGGTTTCCCTCTCCTGTGGTCTCCTCGACCTTTTCCATTGTGGTTGAACTATCCTGCCATCTGTGTCTGCATTGACTCTCATGCGCTCAACTGTACTTGTAAGCTGTTCAAGTTTTTCTGTTAACTGCTGGATCACATCTGTTTTTTTTGGCCCCTTCTCCTTTACACTAGGACACTGTGAAGCATTGACTCCAGACTGAGCACTGTGCACATTTTTTAGTCTTTGGTGGGTGGCGGGACCTAGCATTCGCTGCCTTTCACTTTCACTTTCATCACACATCACTTTCTTCATCTGTTTTAAGATTACCTCATTCGATACTCTGGTGTCCACAAGCAATGGCTTCAGCTCTCTGCCAACATCATTGTGTTTATGACCTACGCCCTGATACACGGTGTGGAGAAACACATCCTGCACTGTGCTTGCACTCTACTTGACTTCTGTGTCAGCATCTTTGGAGGCCAGCATGATCTTCTGCTTAAGTCCTATGACTCTATATAAGAACCTTTGGGGTGTCTCATTGTCTTTTTGTTTGGTGCACATGAGTTCCTGGAACAGCTCACCCAGGTGGGAGTGGAGGAAGGCTTTTAGCTCTTCTACAGTCAGATCATCCTTATTCATCAACATGTTTTTAAAAGTTCCTGCTTTGATAACTTTGAGGACGGCTCTTAAAACCTCTGCATCACTGAAGTGCTCCTTTAACCTGTCTTCCATCTGCCAACAGACGCTGTTATAGTTGAGATCTGACCCCTGGTCCCCAATCTGACCCCCCTGGATCTTCAGTTCCCTGCGATGAAGGTAAGACAACTCCCTTAAGGAGAGCAACTTGTCATGTATTAATGGTGTCGAGTGTTCACTTAAACCTCTGGTTCCTGCTACGTTACTACTCTGTGTGGTGCATCCTATCCTTACAGATGACTGAGCTACAGACTGTGGAGTGGGTGTGTGTTTGCACTGCATAAGTTTCTTACTCAGCTCCTCATAACTAGTAAGTATTTTCTGCAGTTCTGTGTCATGTGTGTCACTAGCCGTAGATAGTGCCATGTGGGTTGTATTAGTAATCCCAGTATCGGTAAAATCCATATCATCAGTTGGGTTAACATTCTCATTAGCATGACTGACATCCCCACTGCTCATTACATCAATTGCTACAGCAACTTGTGAAGCACGACCCTGAATGACTATGCCTGTTATGAATCCTGTTCTGTTGTCCTCCATCCACCTACCACTAGATGTCGCCCTCCCATTTCAGAACTCTTTCATGGACTCCATACACCACACTACACTTCCCATAAGCCCCTTATGTTAATTACTGCCCAGCTGTAGCCAGTCTAGCTCCCTATTTAAGTCTGTTCTGTTTCCCTGGTTATTTGCGAAGTCTTGTTAACCTTTAACATTTCTGAGTGATATCCCTGTCTTGTTTTTGCCTGTTTTTGGATCCTGCCTGTTTCTTCATCTTGTTGTTTATCTGCCTGCCTTTTGATCTTAGGCTGGAATATTTACTGCGAGTTTGCCTTTCCCTGTTTACTACTGTTTGGTGTTGTGTTGACCATTGCCTGTCTGACTACGTCTTTGAAATAAAGCTGCACTTGGATTTCAACCCGCTGACACCTCGTTACAATGTCGATTAACTCCCTTAAGCTTAATAAATGTGCCATCCCAGAATCCTCTAACCCCAGTAAAGGCTCACTGGAAATGAAACTGCAGAGGTACTCAAAACAACTCTCTTCATCTGTCGAATTGACACGAGACTCGTACATTCCTGGCACTGGACCCACAGACTTGGCAATCTGGAACAGTTCATCTACAGAGAGAGTGAGAAAGGTCTTTTTGATGGCACACACCAACGTTTTCCTCTCACCATCCGCCATACTGCTTCCCAATTCCTCGCACTTGGTCACAAGAGTCCAGGATCACAACTCACGCTCTGTTCTTGATGAGTGGTGATTTCAGCACGGCACAGTCATTAGTTTTTATCCATTACAGGACCCTCTTCATCTGTAGACACCATTGATGGTAGCTGGAGATCTTTTTCACTGGCGGCAGCTCGCTGGTTGCCTCAGGTCACTTTTGGTTCAAGGTTGCAGTATCACTGGATCAGCTTCCGGCCACAAGGTGGGAGCGCTCCCTGATGAGCCCCCAATAAACTGTTACACGAACCGGCTGATACCACGTATAAACAGCTTATATGCTCTCTCTGGAATCAGGAGAAATAAATGAGACAGGGCAAACTCTGCATCCGTTTTTCATCTCACTCAGCAGAAAGAGGAAAACCACAAAGCGGACCAAACTGACGTGAAGCCCCATGGAGCACAATAATCGCCACACTACACCCTGCTGGCGAACTCCATAATTACTCCTGACCTCTATATAAAATATTTTAGTGAAAGAATGGTGGAAACAGGTTCATTACCTCTGAACAAATATTCAAACACATTAATTATAAAGTTACAGAAATTAACACAAATTTGATAACACTTTAGTTGGCATCACATATGGGGTTGCATGAATACTTGTGGCATGGGCAGCTTACACATCTGGAAAGGAACCATCGATGCTGAAAGGTATATCCAAGTTCTAGAACAACATATGCTTCCATCCAGACGTCGTCTCTTTCAGGAAAGACCTTGCGTTTTCCAACATGACAATGCCAGACCACATACTGCATCAAGCCTGTATTAGACAAGAATGGGACAACATTCTGATTCCTAAACTTGATCAACTTATCTCCTCAGTCCACAGACATTTGCAGACTGTTATAAAAAGAAGGGATGCCACACCGTGGCAACATGGCCTTGTCCCAACTTTTTTGAGATGTGTTGATGCCATGAAATTTAAAATCAATTTATTTTTCCTTTAAAATGATTCATTTTCTCAGTTTAAACATTTGATATGTCATCGTGTTGTATTCTGAATAAAATATTGAAATTGGAAACTTCCACTTCATTGCATTCTGTTTTTATTCACAATTTGTACAGTGTCCCAACTTTTTGGGAATCTGGTTGCAAAGATGCAAATTTTGTTCTTAGCAGTGGCATTTTTGAAAATTAGGCATTTCACCCTAAACATATGGAGTGTGATACAACTGGTTAATAAAGGTCTTCTGAAGTGAACCGATGCGTTTGTGTTACAAAATATCCATATGTAACAAGTTAGGAAGTAAAAGCTTCAGTCAGACCGCATTCCGTGTTCAATTTTCAAAGAAAGTGTAAAAGTCTTGCAGCTCAAAATGCTCACACTACATTCTACACCTTCAATTTTCAACTCCTGCGCCTATTCAACTTATGGAAAAGGTGTAATTGACATAACACTAGTTTACACTTTCTTTGTAACTTGAATACGGAAGGCGATCTGACAGTATGGATTGTTTATGATGGATGGATGTGGATGAATCCTCTTTCTTCAACTTCATACTTGTGACCCCTGCCATTATAAAGCTTGGATTTATTAGGATATTTATTAATATTTCTCCGATTGTGTTCATCAGAAAGAATAAAGTCATATACACCTAGAATGGCTTGAGGGCGAGTAAAGCTTGGGGTAATTTTCATTTGAAAGTGAACTAATCCTTTAAAATTTTCCAAATGAACTCCTTAGCAATGCATATCCACTCACAAAAATAAATTTAATGTGTTATTACGGTACAAAATTTACAAAATATCTGCATAGAACATGATCTTTTTTAATATCCTAATGATTTTTGACATAAAAGAAAAATCAATAATTTTGATCAAGGTTCAGTAATTTTACTTTAGTGGGAATGAAAAGGTTATTAGATATTTAAATTTGTATATATATTTGTATATAGTTTTTCTCCTCCCATTTCCTCCTGCCCTGCCCCTACATACCCCGCCTTTCTATCTCTTCTCTCTCTGCCTCTTTTGCTGGACTGTCTTCTACTGTAGAGAAGAGAAAGAGAGATGAATTGACTGATCATGGTATTATTCCAATTACAAAAAGCACAAAAACTGTTCATTTCTAGACTAGCATGACGATCAAAAATGCACTTTGTGTATTTCTTGTTGAGCATAAGGATGTAATATGGACCAACATTCCAGAATTTTTTGGGATCCTGAAGAGGAGCAGCTGAAGGTGAGTCAGGGAATTCACATAAGCAAGCAGGTTCATGCATACATTTTTTTGTCTCTCATGTCACAATCTATTATATACAGATTTTTAATGACTATGAGTTATAACCGTTGATTTCTTTAATTTTATTTTGAATGATTTACAATATTATTAAATATTTGTTATTGTATTTTTATAATATGTTGTATAATAATATTAATTTCTATATTATTTTGCTATTCTTAGTTGATTTTTTTCTATTTAGCTTCACTGACACTATAGTTTTTAAAATACTTTTGAAACAAATATTTAATTTGTGAAGTTGTGAATATTTACAGAATAACTGTTAAACTTTTTTAAAGCCTACTTCAAAAGTGTTTTATTTTCAGGGAAAAGATTAGAATATTGCATATCTCCAGCATCGTGTGTGTGTGTGTCAGAAGAATGGTTGTTAGCAACCATGATTTCTCATGAGACATTAGCGCTGTGTGTTTGTCCTCTGGGAAGACAGTTGTGTGTCACTCTGTATTTTTTTGTTTCTTTAATGATGAGCCAATTACCAAAAACATTGTTAACGTTCATCTAGACACGGCACCATCTATAAGTCTGTAACACCATCCATTAGTCCCTAAAGCTGTTCTCTTATTAACCATGAGCTCATCCCTTCAATTTGGTTCTTCTTGGGCAGAAGTTATTAAATATCTCCCTGTTCCGTTTACATCTTACGGTAATCTGAGGTGATTGTCATAGTGACCACACTCCCAGGTGAGAAGTGTTTGCTGGTAACTCCCCTGACCTGCTGTCCCTCTGCACTTCACCCACAATGTCTCTGACATGCACTCCTGAGTCCTGAGAAGTTTGAAGGGCCAAGATGTACTGAAAACTGCCTAGCGTCAGTGGAATGTAGAGGCACATGCAGTGAGGATGTTTTGCGAAAAATTGTCCGAAATAGTCATTTTAAAAAAAGCTAAATATGAGAAAACCTTCCTTTTGGGAGCATTCATTAAAAATTATTATAAAAATGTAAAAAATATTGTTTTTGTAAAAAATTTTTTAGAAGCATTTGTTTAAGGATTAGCTTATAAATATACAATAACATGGAACGATATACTAATATTCTGGAAAGGTTCTCTCAAAGTAATGAACAAATGTTCTTTCAGTAACTCTAATAGAATGTTTGTTCAAAGTTATCTTCAATAACATCAAAACATTCGCACAAAAATGTTGTTCATACATCATTCATGGAAAGATTTTTTTTTTGTTGTTGGACATGATTTTTTAAACGTTACTACTTACTACTTTTTTTAGATGGTTTAAAGAATATTCAAAGGTAACTTTCCTATAATAGGACTATACTTGTAAATTGATAAAACAGAGAAAACATTCCCATAATGTCACATAACCTAGTTTTTTTTTTTTTTAAACATTTAAAAGAAAATGGACGTTTTGAACGTTGAGAACATTCAGAAATAGCGTTTTCACAGCTTGGTATATATTACATACTATATATTTTCACTATTTTATGTCCTCATTTACATAGCTAAGTAATTGTGTGTGTTTGTGCACAGAATGACTGGCCAGTCGGTTGCTGAGGGATCTCCCTGCTCTCATCGTCTCTCTGTGCAAACTCAAGAGGATGAGCAGGACCGAGCAGAGAGTGTGCTCAGCAGGTCAGTGATTTTGTGTTTGTTCGTGGTCTGTTTTCCATCTGTGCAAGGACCAAATATCCTCACTCACAATGACAGTAAAACCAATTTGGGGATCTACCTTGAGGTCCTCAGAAGGGAAGTGTCATAAAAGGATGAAACAAATTTTTTTATATGTTGTAAAAATAATTTTTATTTTTCACTTTATCAATATTCTATCAACAGCATGCTGTCATCTACCTCTGAATTGACTCCTCTCCGTAACTAAGTAAAACTGTGTACAGGGCTGAAAATAGTATAGGCCTACTTCAAATAAGTTTGAAATATGAAATTGTCGCACTGTTGAGAAAGTCGTCCAAGTATGCTTATCATAACTCTTAAACATTTGCATAAAAGTGATAGAATTACATAAAGACAGTAGGCTATAATCCAACCTTTGCACAACCATGTAAAGCTACATGCTTACTTTATGCTAGCTTCATGTTCATTTATTGGAAAAAAACCCTGCTCACAGATTATTAACTTATAACACACAAAAAATTCAGCCACCTAAATGTAGTCCAGCAGTACCTTGAATTTCCAGCATCATTACTCCAGTCCTCAGTGTCACATGCTCGATAACACAGCATTTATTTGAAATAGAATTCTTTGGTGTCACTTTTGATTCATTTAAAGCATCACTGATGAGTAAAAGTATTAATTTCTTTCAAAAATCTAGCATATCTTTGAAAGGTCGTGTAATTTTTAAATAATTTTTCACATGATCTTAAGTCATATTTATCATAAAATACTACTTTAAGAACAACAGAATTCGATTGGAGTTAACCATGATGGTTTTCAACTCTTCACAATTCTGTCTTCATCCTTTCCTTACTCTCTCAGGTCTCAGTCTGCGTGTGATGACACCTCGTCTGAACTGCAGCGAGTGGCTGCTCTAGAGCCCCAGGATGCGCCATCAAGAAACTCCTTTAGAGGGAGAGGAGCTCTGTCCAGGTTCAGGATCCATACAAATATGCACATATACATTCTCACATGTGCAAGTTTGTAACGCTGTCTCTCTTGCGTTGCCAGGTTGGTGAGTCTGGTGGTGACTCTGAGAGACTGGGCACACAGGAGTCTGATAGAGGAAGAGGAGAGACCCGATTCCTTCCTAGAGAGATTCAGGGGACCCGAAGTACGAGCCCCACCCAGTCGAATTAGCAACAACCAACCAGATGCCAATGGAAATACTAAGGGAAATACAAAGTAATGTTACAGCTGTGACACATCTTAATTATTTTTCTTTTAAACATGGACCGACAAACGGACATGAAAAAAATAAAACAATCTGCATACAGGGAGGATAGATTTCTGATAATGTGTTACATGTGTGTTTTTTCACAGGAAACAATGGGAGACATTTATAGTTTCTCCAACTGATGATATTTACTACTACTGGCTCTTCTTCATCGCCGCTGCTGTGCTCTATAACTGGGTACTGCTTGTTGCCAGGTGTGACTTTTCATCTAGTCTTTCTCCTTTACAAATTCCTCATCCTCCTCTGTTAATGCTCCTGATAAACACAGTCCCTTGTGTTGACAGTTTGTTTCTGGCCTAACTAATTGTTACAACGGTGAAAGGCTCTTTCGTTACGCCTGTCACTCTTCCACAAACAAAACAGCCCTTTGAGACAACTGCTTGACTAACTGTACAGATGTTTGCTTCTGCTAGTTATCTAATATTTATGGTTTTCCTGTTCCTTCTCTTTCTGTCCTTTGTGTGTAGAGCATGTTTTGATCAGCTTCAGACTGAGAATCCTGTTGTCTGGCTAGTGTTTGACTATATATGTGACTTTGTCTACATACTGGATTCATGTATGCGGCTAAGGACAGGTATAGACACACACATATTTTCAAAATTCCTGACTTATACCACATATTAAAGTTAATTATTCCAATAATTAAATTCATTAACCTGTTAGCATTCCACCTTTCAAAAGCATGCATATCCTCAAAATGGTTCAACAACAGCATGCAATTTACTTTGGGTAGGCCTTTTTTAGGCGTTTTAGGCAAATTTTAGTAATGCAGAAACATTACACGTGTTTTATATTATCGTCACAAAATCTTGTATTGAACTGCATTTATGCATTCAGAGGATAAGTTAATCCAAATCGATTTACATTGCATTCAATGTAGAAATTTTATCAATTCATGCATTCCCTGATAATTGAACCCATAGCCTTGGCATTGCACCGTGCTTGACTTTATAAGCTGAAGACATGCTTTATATTGGTTTGTGGACAGCAAAAGTGATGGGAAAGTCATGTTAAAATGTTGCAAATTATTGGCCTAGTTCATGTTCATTTAAAACTTAAAATTAATCTATTTTCTAATTGCATGTTATTTATCTTATTGTAACCTTTTCATGCATGCATGTTTTTTTTTTTTTTTAATTTTGACCTCATGATTTCTGGTGAAATGACAGACTTCTCTCTGGTGACGTATCCCATCATTTTGTGTAAGCCCTGTCCCTTTCTTACACATCTGCCTCCATCCATTCAAAAACTGATGGATAGAACCAAGTTCTCACCTACATTCATTCATTTCCCTTTCACTCAGATTCACAACACAATATGGAAAATTGATCTGTCGCCAAAGATTTATCATGACTTAAAGTACATTTCATTTGGTGTTTTGCTCACTTTTCTCTTGCATTGTTCATGTTGAGAAGACAATTTATTGAATGTATTCTCAATTCTTTACCCTAACACAAAAACACAATGGGCCATTCAGCATCTTGGAAGCAGAACAATGTGCAGATTTTTGTATTCTTTATGTTACTGAATGAATTTTGAAGCATTTTATATGCTCTCCCAGGTTACCTGGAGCAAGGACTTCTGGTGAAGGACCTAGCGAAACTCAGAGACAGCTACATTCATACTTTTCAGTTCAAAATGGACGTTATCTCCATCCTCCCCACTGACCTGGCGTACATCATCATGGGCATCAACACACCACAGCTCCGCTTCAACCGCCTCCTGCGCTTCCCTCGTATGTTTGAGTTCTTTAATCGGACTGAGACGAGAACCAACTACCCAAACATCTTCCGCATCTGGAACTTGGTGCTCTACATTCTGGTTATTATCCACTGGAATGCCTGCATCTTCTATGCCATCTCTAAGTCGCTAGGTTTTGGGTCAGATCAGTGGGTTTATCCCAACATCTCATCTACAGAGGAAGGAGCTCTGAGACGAAGTTATGTATACTGCTTCTACTGGTCCACACTGACGCTGACCACCATCGGAGAGATGCCACCACCAGTACGGGACGAAGAATATGTGTTCGTAGTGTTTGATTTTCTTGTCGGAGTGCTGATTTTTGCCACCATCGTAGGTAATGTGGGTTCCATGATTTCCAATATGAACGCCACACGGGCAGAGTTCCAGGCACGGATTGATGCTATTAAACATTACATGCACTTCCGCAAAGTCAGTCGCCATCTTGAGACACGTGTCATCAAGTGGTTCGACTACCTGTGGACAAATCAGAAAGCGGTGGATGAGCAGGAAGTCTTAAAGAATCTTCCTGACAAACTACGCGCAGAAATTGCCATCAATGTTCATTTGTCTACTCTGAAGAAAGTTCGCATCTTTCAAGACTGTGAGGCCGGGCTGTTAGTAGAACTGGTTTTAAAACTGCGCCCTCAAGTGTACAGTCCTGGTGACTATATCTGCCGAAAAGGAGACATTGGAAAAGAGATGTACATCATTAAAGAGGGAAAATTAGCAGTTGTTGCTGATGATGGCGTGACACAGTTTGCATTGCTAACAGCTGGAGGTTGTTTTGGCGAGATTAGCATTCTTAACATTCAGGGTAGTAAAATGGGAAACCGTCGGACAGCTAACATTCGCAGCATCGGCTACTCTGACCTCTTCTGCCTTTCAAAGGATGACCTGATGGAGGCCGTCACCGAATACCCAGATGCTCAGAAGGTTCTGGAAGAGCGTGGAAGGGAGATCTTGAGGAAGCAGGGCCTTCTGGATGAAAGTACTGCACAGGGAGGTTTGCTTGTCATGGATACAGACGAGAAGGTGGAACGTCTGGAAGGTTCATTGGATGTTCTACAAGCACGTTTCGCACGGTTGCTCGGGGAGTTCACAGCGACTCAAAGCAGACTGAAGCAAAGAATCACAGCGCTTGAGAGACAATTGTGTCATACGGGCCTTGGACTTGTTTCAGATCAAGAGATGGACTTTGAGAGTAATGCTAACTCACCACGAGCCAATTCAACTGCATAGATATACACATACGCACCGCGAAGATTGTGTGTCTCTGTATCACAATCAGGATTATATTTCTAGGTCCAGATAAATTCACAGTTACAGACACGTTCCAACAGCCTCTAGCTTTTAGACTTGGGTTTTCAAGTATTGTTTTTAATGGATTTATTTTCAGGAAAGACAGCATATTGAATTTTCCTTAAATGAAACTGAAGCTGTGAGAGATAGATGTCCTTCAATAGATCATCAGTGTTGTTATTAACTAAGTTTGAAAAAAAAAAAAAAGCTGAAATAAAATAAAACATAAATTCATCTATCTATCCAGTCTCCAAATCATGTGTTCATGTAGAATATATAATTTAAATATTATATTAATTCATTTAAAACCCCCCAAAAAATAATAATTTAAAAATATTTAAAATCAAATGAAAATAATTGAAATAAAAATATGTACTAAAATTATAAAACTGAAATTAAAGATAAATAAAAATGTTTTTTCAAAAACAAAAATCAATAAAAAAAAACAAAAGAAATGCACTTCAAAATATTAATAAATATTACAATAGTATATAAATAATAATTATAGACTGGTTCTCATTTTCACAAACATTTTCCAGAGATCTTTTTTTTTTTTTTTAAATTGTCGTAATCATTCTTGTCTCCATGTCCATGTGTCGAAATGTTTCTAGTTATATAGAGACTTATTTTTATTAATAAAAACTGTATCGTACACCCCCCATCCCCAGCCCCCTTTGTGAAAAATGTAATGTGATGTCCACTGTGAAAAGGTCCACACCCGGGACAAATGCTGCTAAGTGAAAATTTTTGTTGATAAACTGTACATGTAACATGTGGGGTTCATAATAACTTAATTTTCACATTTAACATACAGAAAAATAACAAAATGTATATTCTGTATAATTACTGTGATTAGAATGTATCCTGTATGCAATTCGCTCAAATAAAACTGACATTGCCCAGCATCAGTCGTCTCTCACGTGTGCTTATGACGACATCCTATGAAGTATTTTTTTTTTTTTTTTTTAATTGAAGTTCAAATTTACATACAAAATAAGTATTGAACAAACAATATTAACTTACAAATCTCAAAGGCAGACATAAATGCAAATCAAGTCAGTCTCAAATCAAATATACATTCAAAAAGACGAAGTAAATAAAATAATATATATATATATATATATATATATATATATATATATATATATATATATATATTATATATTTAAAAAAAATACATGTAAAAGTCTTTGCAAGGGGTAAAGAAGTTAAAGTGCACTTAGCTCATTGAAGAAACTGGCTACTGTAGAAGCTTTTTCATTTGAAAGGGTGCAAAGTGAAGCAGCAAAAATTTTAAGTTCATTAGTAAAATGAGGAAAGGACGGGGGTGTTTTCAAAAAGGACATCCTATGAAGTGATGATAACCAGAGACATGAGCCACTAGACGTCAGTCAGGGTCACAACGCCGTTTCCGGTGCGCCATTTTAGGCTGCATGGCGCAAGTTCCACTGGGAAGATGGCGGGTTAAATTGGCGTTTGGTTAGTTTTTGCTTTTGGCCAAATATGAGGTTATGCCGATTACCGTGAAGTGCGTTGCTGCTCTTGGTTGTGCTAAAAGCTGTGTGGTGTGATAAAAGCACCGCGCGTGAGGACGCGATGTCTGCTGAAGTCCTCGGGTAAGGCGCCAATTTGATTTCTTTTCCACGAACCTTACTAACGTACAAACGTTGGTGTTAATAAATATTCCTCGACAATAAATCATGTAAACCAAGTCGCTGTTTGAATTAAATCCCAGCGCTATAATCTCACATTTCTAAAGTAATGTTACGTTTTGACTTTGCAGTTTTGGTCAATCAGCACCAGCAGAACAAAGAGTCCTTGTTCCACTGAGAAATATTTATAAACCCTATTTGAGTCATATTAAATGTAAACCTTACATATTCCTTTCACATTGCAGCCTGAGGAATGTTTCTCTTTATAGAGACTCTGTGGTTTTGTTTTCAACAAGTGCTGTTCAATGCTTTTATCTTATCATGAGGGATTACATGTGAAGGCAGTTGCCATGGAGATGATCTGTGTCTCGTCTTTGCAGACCCAGGCCGGTGGCCAGTGGAGGAAGTAAGTTAGATGAGCTGATTGGGAAGTTCCATGAGTACCTGGCGGCCAGTAAAGAGGACAAAAATGAACCTACTTTACCTGGACACTGGAATGGTGAGTACAGTAGGGAAGATGGATTTAATCATTAGTCAATAGAACCGGAACCAAAAACAAGCCTGTTAATGGGGCAGTTATAGTTACATTATGTCTCATTGACAGGAACCACGGCCAAAGAATACCTGGAGCAGCAGGCTCATGCCCAGACCGCAGTGGAGGTAGAGACTGTTTCTTAAGTGCTGCGGAGTTGTGTTTTTGTAATCCAACCCTGAACCCTTTTTTAATTGGCTTTAAAAATTGTTGCAGAAAAGGAGCTCTTTGACCAACAAACGTTTATGATTCTTACATCTGGTAACACTTTAAAATAATGTTCATTCGTTAATATGGATTAATAATGAACTTCTACAGCATTTATTAATCTTTCTTAATGTTAATTTGAACATTTACTAATACATTATTGTAATCTTGTTAACATTAGTTGATGCACTGTGAACTAACATGAACAAACAATGAACAATGTATTTTCATTAACTAACGTTAGCGAAGATTAGGAAATACAGTAACACATGTATTGCTCATGGTTTGTTCATGTTAGTTAATACATTAACTAATGTTTAACTAATCAAGTCAGTCAAGTCAAGTCATCTTTATTTATATAGCGCTTTTTACAATGCAAATTGTGGCAAAGCAGCTTTACATTAATAAGAAAATGGTGTCATTGTGCAGCTTATTCTATATATTATTGATTCATTCCGTTGCAAATATCAATAGTTATTAGTCTAGTTAATTTATGTATATCAGCACTGCAGAAAACAGTGACGTAATCGTCCGGCTCAGCTCAGTTTGTATACAACGGCGCCAATGCAGGCATATCAAAAACACTGCTGAATATCAAGCAAGTGTCCCCAACTTAAGCAAGCCAGAGGCAACAGCGGCAAGGAACCAAAACTCCAACAAATGGAGAAAAAAACCTCGGGAGAAACCAGGCTTAGTCGGGGGGGGCCAGTTCTCCTAACTAATGAACCTTATTGTAAAGTGTTGCCTTACATCTTTTGTTTATCAAGTTAATCTTTACAAATGAACAACTTTTATGAAACCTGAAGCCTATAAGCCTTATAGCCTATTAGGCTATAAACAAACTTCACTGTAGTTGCATGACTTAAGTCACCACCACTAAGCCTCCGAAACTTTTTCCAATCTTTATTTAAAGTCTACAAGTTGGAAAGTAGGATTTGGAATAGTTTGCAAGAGCATGAGTATAAACACAATGATGCTGTAGAAGTGGACTAGTGAGTAAATCAAATTCTTGTTTGCCATGATGATGTTTAATGTCTAGCCACTGATTAGCAACCTAGACATTTTTCAAGACATGTGAAAACTTAAAGAAATCACAATTGGTTTATTAGTGATGTATTCTGTTGCAGAATAAAGAAAATATCTTGAGCTTGTATTATCCACATACCATTTTTGAGGAATTTAACCAAAAACCCTTTTTACTCTGGGATGATGGAACTGGAAGTTTCCAAATACTAACTTGTTTCTGGGATTTAGGCCCTGTATTGCATAAATCGGGGGTTTTTAAAGACCGTAGGCCTCCCTTCTTACCCCCCACCCAATTTAACTGCATAGTGTGAACTGGACTGAATGAATTAGATTATATACAGATTCTTAATAAAGCTATGAAAGCTATCCATTCAAGAGCAGTGAATTATTGTTTTTCCTTTTGTGGTTTGATAAACCTTAACGACAGGCCTATATGAGGCTGCTGTAACGTAAAGACCTTTTTAATAACTCAAGCACGTCCCACTCTTTTTTCCATCCATGTTTCTTTGTTGTTCTGTAGTGCTTAAGCAGTCTTGTGCTGCACTGATATATTTACATAAAGATAAATCTTTTAACGATTGATATCTTCATGTCGCCCAGCCCTACCTTGTGCCTCCCCTGATGTGCCCTTGTGCCCCACACTTTGAAAACTCCTAGCATATATTAACAAGAACTCCATTATAGTTCTTCCATTATAATTTAATTATATGGCTGAAATTTAGTTTTTCTCACCTCTGTTCTTAAAAATTCTAGAGATCTGTCTGTTTAAAATGTTTTGTCTTTTTTTTTCTTTCTTTTTTTCAGCCCAGTGGACCCTCAGAAATGAGGATGTTGTCGTCGGCACGTTCAAGAAGGTTTGTCAATGAAGGATGAGCTGCATCTGGAGACTTTGTTCTCTGACTAAGAGAACTAATTTGTAAACTTTTCCTCTACAGGAAACCGATTGTTGTCACCAAACACAGTGGGATGAATGAGTCGGACGCTTCATCTGAGAGTGGAGCAGAGGATGTGATGTCTGTCCACTCCAGCGACCATGACACTAATTTCCTACCCAAAGGTGCCACTCCCATTCTCATATTCAGTTGGTTGATTCAGATGATCATGCCCGTGTGATGCATTTTATGTTATAGTTTCTGTTATTGAATACATTAGGATATTACAAGTCATCTTTGAACCCCATTACACATAGGAACAGTGTTTGTGCTGCCAGAGCCAGTCTCCAATGAAGCTCGTGATGATTTCCGTGGTCCAGAATTCCGCAGTAGACGTGTTTACAAGCAGCACCGAGACGGTGTTGACAGACGCAGAGGTAAGAGATAAGAATAAAGTTATTCTTTATATATATGATCGATATATTTTGTGGCAACATTATAAAGAGTGCAAAATCTCTATACACAGTCATGTATGTCACAGTACAGCAAAGCCCTGTTCACACCACCAGCAACTTTGTCACAGTATGTCACTAGTCTCTGTACTTTGAAGACACTTGTGAGCATTCCTAGTGTTGTTGCTCTAAGGTTATTGGTAGACTGCACGTCTGGCCATATCTTTAGAATTTACACTGCGTCATGTAATTAACAACATGAACTATCAACATATGAATCAACCTCTTTAAGACTGCGGACAGTTTCTTTTCCATGCATCATTTTATTATATTCGTGCGTGGGTACAGTCAAATCATATAAAACGGTGAAATCACTCTGGAACTCTGTTTTGTCTTGCCTCCACTCAAGATTGTGGCATGTGAGCTCCACAGACAGTCTTCACTCCTAATAGTTGTCGCTCGCAATATTCGCTGCTCATTTGCGTACATTTTCTAAACTTCTGTGACGTGACTCGCTTGACACGCCTGCATTTTGTCGCAAATTGTCACTGTTGCTTGGGTTGCTTGAATTTACCAGCCCTCCAATGAAAATGAATGGGGTCAAGCTTTGTCACTGCGGAGCACGTGCACAGAAAGCCGTCAGACATGATCCTATCCTGAATTCAGTTCTTTTTCATGGCTTATTGAACTTCAATAATGCAAATGGAATAACAACACAATGCCCATCTTGGTGAGAATTCAAGTAAACAAAGTATGTTGTGTGTTAATTGGATGTAAATGGAAAAATTTGGGTGTCTGTATATTAGATCCGCACAGCGGCATAATATACCTTCTTCCTCCTGTGTCCTTAATGTTAATCAAACAACAAAGGACAGAGAAAATAAATCATTGCTCTATAGTAAATAACTTGAGTATTTTATTAAGGGTTACATGTGTATTTAATTCATTTACTGAAGACTGTAAAGTGTTTTGTTTTATTCCATTTCTGTTCTATTTCTTACATGAATGCTACTGTTTTATAGACCTACTGTACAGTGGGTATGGAAAGTATTCAGACCCCCTTAAATTTTTCACACTTTTCAACACTCGGGTGCTGTCCATTTCCTCTGATCATCCTTGAGATAGTTCTACACCTTCATTTGAGTCCAGCTGTGTTTGATTATACTGATTGGACTTGATTAGGAAAGCCACACACCTGTCTAAATAAGACCTTACAGCTCACAGTGCATGTCAGAGCAAATGAGAATCTTGAGGTCTAAAAGGAACTGCCTGAAGCGCTCAGAGACAGAATTGTGGCAAGGCACAGATCTGGCCAAGGTTACAAAAAAAAATTCTGCTGCACTTAAGGTTCCTAAGAGCACAATGGCCTCCATAATCCTTAAATGGAAGACGTTTGGGACAACCAGAACCCTACCCAGAACTGGCCGTTCGGCCAAACTGAGCTATCAGGAGAGAAGAGCCTTGGTGAGAGAGGTAAAGAAGAACCCAAAGATCACTGAGGCTGAGTTCCAGAGATGCAGTCAGGAGATGGGAGAAAGGTGTAGAAAGTCAACCATCTCTGCAGCCCTCCACCAGTCAGGGCTTTATGGCAGAGTGGCCCCACGGAAACCTCTCCTCAGTGCAAGACACATGAAAGCCCGCATGGAGTTTGCTAAAAAACACCCGAAGGACTCCAAGATGGTGACAAATAAGATTCTCCGGTCTGATGAGACCAAAATAGAACTTTTTGGCCTTAATTCTAAGCGGTATGTGTGGAGAAATCCAGGCACTGCTCATCACCTGTCCAATACGGTCTCAGCCTTGAAGTATGGTGGTGGCAGCATCATGCTGTGGGAGTGTTTTTCAGCTGCAGGACAGGACGACTGGTTGAAATCGAGGGAAAGATGAATGCGGTCAAGTACAGGGATATCCTGGACGAAAACCTTCTCCATAGTGCTCAGGACCTCAGACTGGGCTGAAGGTTTACCTTCCAACAAGACAGTGACCCTCAGCACACAGCTAAAATAACGAAGGAGTGGCTTCACAACAACTCTGTGACTGTTCTTGAATAGCCCACCCAGAGCACTGTCTTAAACCCAATTGAGCATCTCTGGAGAGACCTAAAAATGGCTGTCCACCAACGTTTACCATCCAACCTGACAGAACTGGAGAGGATCTGCAAGGAGGATTGGCAGAGGATCCAGGTGTGAAAAACTTGTTGCATCTTTCCCAAAAAGACTCATGGCTGTATTAGATCAAAAAGGTACTTCTATTAAATACTGAGCAAAGGGTTTGAATACTTAGGACCGTGTGATATTTCAGTTTTTCCTTTTTAATAAATCTGCAAAAATGTCAAGATTTCTGTGTTTTTCTGTCAATATGGGGTGCTGCGTGTACATTGAGGGAAAAAAATGAACTTAAGTGATTTTAGCAAATGGCTGCAACATAACAAAGAGTGAAAAATTTAAGGGGGTCTGAATACTTTTTACTTGTTATTTGTATTTTTGGTTTATTGTATCTGTCCTTTAGTTTGTCATTTGCATCTTAGGTCTTATTTTTTAATAACAAATATACATATATAAATCTGTGCTCAACTCTAAATATTTTTATTGTAATAAATAAGGTTATGACACTAAAACTTTAGATGCAGGTGAAATTTCACAATTCTCTTTTCCAATAATTACTAGCATAACTAATATAATATTAATTTATTATTTTTATTATTATCTTTATTTTATACAGTGCTTTTTTAAATGTTATTTTCAAAGTAGAAAAGAGTACAAAGTTAAAAGGTACCAAGTACATACAATAATAATAATCACATAATCACATAAGCCAGTCTAAAAAAAGTAAGTTTTTTTAAGAAATGCACTAAAAGATTTGGCATGTCTGATATCATAGGGAAGAGAGTTCCAGAGTTTGAGCAAAGGAAGAAAAAGACTCGCCACCCATAGAGCGTGAGCGAGTTGAGGGAACAGTCAAGAAGCCTGACTCAGCGGTACGGAGATCACTCCTGGGAGTGTAGACAGTTAAAAGTTCAGCTAGATCATAAGGTGCCAAGCCATATAAGGCCTTATATGTAAGCATAAGAAATTTAAAATCTATATGAAGCCAATGTAGGGACTCCGAAATAGGCGTGATATGCTCTATAGTTCTTGCCCTTGTTAGGATTCTAGCAGCTGAATTTTGGACATTTTGTAGTTTATTAAGCATATTTTTCTGAAACCCTGGTGAGCAAATCAATGCATCTGCAACATTAAAGAATAACATAGCGTGCAGTCTTGCAGTGTTTCCGAGATGAAAAAAAATACTTTTTACAGTGTTCTGTACATGAGGGTCAAATGTTAGATGAGCTTCAAATATCACCCCCAGATTCTTTAGTTTTGTTTGAAACTCTAAGTCAGCCATCTATATTATAAGTGAATTTGCTCAAATGAAATGAGTTTATTTATAGAAAATTTATAGAAAACGAGTCACTTATTTTACGACCAAGCAGCTGAATCGTCCAGTGTTCATTTGCATGAACCATATAATATGCTCTGTAGCGGAAATGAATATCCAACAATCTTGAAAACATCTTTTATTAGCAGGGTAACATAGATCGGCAGTTTAAGACATTAAATTAGAAGCACATAACACAAGATGCTTTTTAACAATATAAATGACACTTTATTGATTATATTAACAAACTAAAACACACACACATTCACACGAGACGCAGAATGAAAGGAAGAGAGGAAAGAATGAGTTTTAAGAGAGTGAAATGATGAAAGTTTCTAGCAATATAAGTATTTCATAAGACCTGATTTGAATTGATTTGAAACAATCAATCATTAATTTAACCCTTTTATTGCTGCTTAGCCGGGGTTATTAGATTTTATATCGACGCACCAGTTTAGCTTTAGAATCTGGAGGCTCTTGCGGCTGTTGTTTCTTTAAATGGGGATTCCTTGTCGGCAGCCTTGGCTTGGAGAAAGGGGTTCCCTAGGTTCGTTGATGTGCAGGTCTTTTCGGTCCGGATTGATGTAATAGGAAGCCAATCACGTGCTGGCAAATGAATGGAGTTTCCCTCGTGGCTGAAGTTTGAAGTTGAGGTGGAAAAGACTGCAGAGTCGATTAAACTATGCGGCAGAACTTAACACGAGACTCAACGGAAAGAAAGAGAACTAAAGTGAGTGAGGCAAGAGTAAGTTGGATGGCTTGATTGAAACTGCTTGTCTGCTCTTCATCGCCTGGTTCAAATTTTATTCTATCTGGAACTGATTCATTCTTATTCTAAATTATTTTGAGTGTACTGACCATTTAAATTGAGGTTTTTGTCCAACCTCTTAGAGAAGTTCTGACCAATCAGGTGTGGTCTTTGGTCCAGAGGTGGCTTTTCTCCTCCCCTGATCATAAATGAAATGTTATCTGATTTCTTAACTTTCAGAGAGTACAGAGACCATAGTTTAGACATTATTTCCCTAAAAATGTAATACATTTGATTTTACACAGATTGCATTCAAGCCATACTTTTGTTTTATGATTAGAGGGTCACAATCAATACAAACAATGCACAATTTCAATTAATCATTCAAAAGTTAAAACAATTACATGTGTAATGTGTATACATGATATAGAACTATGCAGTTGAACGATGTTTGATTTCAAGTTCGTTTAGAATTGTTTAGTAACAATTTGATGCAGTTCATATATAAAAGAGTTTGTGGGGTTTCCTAGACTTTGATTCTGTCTCACTCAGAGGTCATGCAGAATTATGTTGTCTGTTTTCTCTCTCTGTCTTGGGAATCAAACACTCTGGTGTTATCTTCTTGCAGCTCAAGTTGCATTGTCTTTTTAACCATTTGGTCTTTTACAAATTTCTTAAGTTTGACACCCTTCTTCTCAGCTGGGCTCCACTTTTACAAGCTTGCTAGGCCAAAAAGTACGTAGCTGGGTGGATTTGGTAGACTGAGTGGAGCCGCAAGTGAGAGATTCCCTGATTTTGGCTCCTCCGTGTTGATTTAGTTTGAGATGAGATTTGTATGAAGTTATGTTTGAAAGAAGACTTTGGAAGGTTTGTCCTCAATTCCTACTTTACCCCATTAGTTAGGCGATGTGTTGAGGCAGAAGACGCAGACACAAGCAAAACACAAGACAACACCTCCATAATTGGCCACTGTACTGGTGCAGGGTACTAGAGTATTTGAGGATTAACAGTTTAATTTCAATTTTGGGAATGTTATTCTAAATTGTCTCAGGATGTTGATGTTTTCATCAAATTATGTGATTACATGTACCTATATTTTCTTCTCTTCTAAATTGTTTTAGGTTAAGACCATTTCACCCTTCATTTTCTGGTGACATCATTTGTCGTGAAAATGATCTGACCCTTCATGCATGGAGCTCTCTTGCTCACATTCAATTTTAAGGTGGCTTACAGACATTAGGCGTAGTGCGTCAATCCTGATATTATGACCTTGACCCTTATGGTGTAGATGGGCATTCTACCTTATACAAAGAGGGAAAGGCAAGGAAGAGGTAAAAAACAAAAAAAACAAAGCAGTTGAGTGTTTCTTAGTATCACAACTACCCAGACAACAGGTAGATGTAGCTGGACCACAGAAGTGTATCTTATAGTGAGTGTAACTAATTCGATGTTGAACTAGTTTCTACCTATAGGAAGATGTTTGCTGAATATTTTCCAGAGTAGATGTGGTTAACTTTGGTATGTTAGTGGTGCAGTGTATGTATGTGTGGTCAGATCTGTCTGTTTTGCTCTCCCCTTTTCTTGAGGACTTGGATGAAGATTGGCTCTTTGCATCTTTTACTTGGAACAAGAGATCGTTCATATTCTGATGGGTGTCAGTCCAGTAAGGCAGGAAGTTCTTTTGCAGAAAGTGGGAGGTAGTTTGACATGGCTGCGTTGAGCTCTGGTGCAAAACTTTGTCTCCTGTGTTGCATTCTTATTGTGATGCATTGTGGTTGTAAGCAGACTGTCTGACCTTCTGTGCTTACTGTTGCACAAGCACTGTTCTTGAGTTTGACGCTTATTTGGTGGTTTCTGGGTGAGTGATGGGTAACCAGAATTGTTTTCTGGTACCCCCGGGTTTTCATCTGTCGTTGGCTGTGAGAGACCCATTTGTTCTGTTGTTGTAGAACAGGTGGTCATCTCCATTTGGAAGGTGTGTTAGATGAGCTGGCACGGAAGGTCAGTGATCTAGTCATAACGAAGATGACTCATTGTGGACATCCCTATTTACGTTGTTTTCAATGTAACCTTTCAGTTGCCTCATTAATTGTTCCATGTCTTGTGAGGTAAAACTGTCTCTTTCTTGGGCATACTCGGTGCGGTCCTTAACTGAGTGGTGCTTAGGTGGGTTCCGTCGTCGGAATTACTCACATTGGATGCCTTTGAATGTGATGGTTGATGGACTTTGGATGTCCCAGTTCCATGTTACATTTAAATGTTATGTGAAATGCGCATTTCAACACTGTACAAATAAAAGACACCACTAGCAGCTGTTTTACGCTGTGGGGCTTAAACTTTAGTGACAGCTTTGAGCTGTAATAGATGGAACAGTTTATCGGGTTTTATAGGTTGAGCCAATAAGCAAAACCTCTGTCTTGTCACTGTTAAGACAAAGAAAATTTTTAGACATTCATATTTTAATCTCAGAAATGCAGTTTTCGAAGAAAGCAACAAGCTGTGTAATCATCATGTTTTGAGTGAATTTAAATCTGCATAGCAGTGATACTTAAGACCAAGCGATTGCAAAAAGATGACCAAGAGGAAAGATATGAATACTAAAAAGTAACGGACTCAAAATCGAACCCTGTGGCACCCCAAATTTGACTGAGCCAAATTGTTTACTTGTGCCCATCCATGGGAAAAAAACTGCCTACGGTGGGTGAGGTGGGATTTAAACCAGTGCTGTCTAGGTGATGCCAAACACGGATTCCATACGAGTGAGAAAAGAGAATGATTGACAGTGTCAAAATCTGCACTGAGATCAAGAAGAATCAAAATTGACCGACAGCCAGAGTCCGCAGCAAGTAACAAGTCAATAGTAACCTTCACTAATGCCCTTTCTGTGCGGTGAAATTTGCGGAAACCAGATTGAAAGGGCTCAAACTAATTATTTATTGTAAGGTGAGCGTACAGTATACATGCTTTTAAATTTCAGACATTATTAAAGACAAATTAACAGTCAGTAATAAAATAAGAAAAAATAATTAATTACAAACAAAATTCAGTTGAGCAAATTTACAAAACCACAAATAAAATAAGTTTTTCAGATTGGTCTAACAAATGTAAAATACTGCATAGTCTAAACTGTGAATTTAAATATAGATTAATCCTTATTACGGTTACAAAAGTTATTCTGTTAAGAGCAGTGGGTGTTTTTTTTCCTTCTTTTTTCCCCTCTTTTTTTCTTCTGTAATCAACATTAAAAACATAGACAGCAGCAGGAATACTAGACTGCTGTCACTTTAAGACCCCATGTACTGATCCAATGCTGTTGAACATGCATTTTCTTTCTCAACTGTTTTCTCAGTACTTTATAACCTGCTACGTTTACTAGAAAACTACATAATCTACATAATTTTTGTGCATTTTTTCATTCAAGAGCAAAAAGACATGAAAAAGAATGTTTGCGCTTCTTTCTGGGAAAGTGTTTTGCATGTGTGCTCTCAAATTTGCACACAAACAGTGCGCCAGTAGCGTATTGAGTCCTTTCAACTGACCCGAGTGTCTTTCACATTGACCCTGTGCCATCGGACAGGCCTTATTGCTGAGCTGTCATTTTTATTAGGGCTTTCAAATTTTATTCTAATTACATGATGTGCCTTTTAATTGATACAACTGATTAGATTAATTAGCAAATTAATTGCTAAAAAAGATAATTTAAGGTCTTGTGCTGAATTAGAAATGTATCAAATCGAGATTGCCAAACAATTGTTTAATGAGATTATACTCTAAATAACAAACTAAATGTAAGTCAAGTCATTAATTTATTTGATTCGTAGATTATAAGACTATAACAAATTCTGGAACACGACAGATTTTAACTATGGTTTGTGTATGTGTGTCACCTTAAATCCTGAGATGTTCTCAAGCACCCAATCTCAAAATAATGTTTTGTAGCAAACATGAAACAAAGAATTCGGTGTTCGTTCCATTCATAGTCTTACACAGAATAACTTTCCTCACAGTGGAGAATTCAGACAATTCTCTGTGGTTTTCCATTTACAACTGTGTGTTACCTTAATGTTGCTGCTGAAGTATATGAAATAACGGTTTTAGCTGTGTGTGCCGGGGGATGAGAGTAAACTCTTCTGGTTTGTGTGTGTTAGGAGGATATGAGATGGAGAGGGTAAACTGCACAGCTTGCGGTCAGCAGGTGAATCATTTCCAACGTGACTCAGTCTACAGGCACCCTATGCTTAAAGTTCTCATCTGCAAGGTATGTATATGCGAGTCTCTACGATAATGTGTTTTGTGTTTGTAGATCTATATGTAACCAAGCATGAGAGTCTTAAGATTAACTTTCTCATACCTGCATCATTTTTTACAGTAATTTGTATTTGACTACTAGTTAATCCTTCCACAGAGTTTATGAGAATCTGTTTGCTTTCTTGTAGAGTTGTTTTAAGTATTATATGAGTGATGACATCAGCAAAGATTCAGAGGGGATGGACGAGCAATGTAGGTACGTGATGTGATGGAAGGGAATCTAGTCTTGAGGTGGTTTTTTTTTTTTTGTAGGCTTGACGTGTTTGTATTTCGATGGAGTGTTTATGACATACATTGGATGTATTTTGTCAGAAAGTGTTTTTTTTTTTTTTTGTCACTTTATTTCTAGAGAGAATTACAATTATATTTTTCATGACCAAACTATTATTTGTGGGTGAATATCCTATACCTTCATTCACAAAATTTTATATTTAGGATTTAAGGAAATTACGCCTGTTTTTTTTTTTTTTTTTTTTTTTAAATCAGTATGAATTCAATTCAGTACATAACCACCATGCATACTTTGTTTTCTTCCACTTCTTACTTATTTTTTTTTAAACAACTATTCTTTACAAGTAAAATAATCATTAAAATGGGAAGGAAATGTTTTTTAAAATCGGATTTATGTTTTTGCAGACTTTTTTGGGGGGTGAAATGACCCAAACATTTCTGCCTAAGGGGCAGTTCACACAGAATGCGATTTTTCCATTCCAATACGCAACTTTTCCATTGTTTTTCTATGTAAAAATGCTCAAGACGTGCTCAAAACCGTTGTTTGCGTCTTACGTCTTTTGTAGCGTCTTTCTCATGACGTGACATTCTAAAAATGCGGCGCTCCTTGCATTTTTCCCCATTCTACTTCTGGTATCTCATGTTTTTCAAAGCAAAAACTTGTTCTGTGTGAACAAGCCCCAAGAGTCACTGAGTATATCATAGGTACATAATGGTGAAAATCAGAGCAGCTGAAATCATCTCAGTTAATGGTTAGGGTTTGCAGTTGATGTATTTACTTATTTGTGGGTTTGTAAAATAAGCGCTTTGGTCCCCTGTTCATTCAGGTGGTGTGCAGAGGGAGGCAGTCTGATTGGCTGTGATTACTGCAGTAATGCCTTTTGTAAGAAATGTGTCCTGCGTAACCTGGGGAGGAAGGAGCTGTCCACCATCCTGGAGGAGGAGAGGAAGTGGTACTGTTATGTGTGCAGTCCTGAGCCACTGGTGGAGCTGGTGTTAGCCTGCGACTCTGTTCTAGAGAGCTTAGAGCAGGCTCAAAAACCAAACTCTGTCCGGGGGAAAGCTAACAAGGGTGGTCGTGCTGCATCATATCTGATGGCGGCAGGAGGGGGACCGGTGCCCTCTGCAGGGCTTTACCAGCGAATGCAGCGGTTTGTAGATGTTACTTCATCTTTGAGTCATTCCTTCAAGGCCGTCGTTCAAAGGGAAAGAGAGGAGAATGGAAACCAAGAAGAGAAGCAAGAGAGAATTGGGCAGCTACGGATGTTCCGCGCTGTACTGGATGATCTGCAAGCAGCCAACAGTGCACTACAGGTTAGAAGAGATGTTAAGTTACCGGTTTTTACCTGTTAAGCTGTAAGAAGAATACTTTAACAATGAAATTTTGATTAGGGATGCACAGAAAAGCTGGTAATTATGTCCATGATAAGACTGATAGCGATACACTTCTGATTTTAAAATTCTATACAATTTTTTATAAATTACAAATAAAATACTAAGAACTAAAATCATTAATTTTAAATGCTAGTAATCAATGAATTTAGGCATCTTAACATTAAAGTATAATAACATTTTATCAGAGAGACTGTAAAGCTATATTGTGAAACGTTACAATTTAAAATAACTAGTGACAAACGACTGGACTGCAAATTCAGCATTACATTTAAATTAATGTTCTAATATGGATCAAAACCCATTTTTTTAGAAGCATATTTGGTGCTTAAGAAACTTTACTTAATCACAATGTTTAATACGGTTGTGCTGCATTGTATCATTTGCTTGCAGTTTGTTCATATGAATGTATTACAACAACGTCTAATTTGTAATTGCAGGAAGCCCTGGACCATGAGCTGACTGGGTCTAAACGTGCCAGTAGAGTTGCTTTAGATAGTAATAAAACAAAAGGGAGACGTAGACCGAAGAAGGCAATGTCATCACAAAGCCCTGGACTCACAAAAGAGCTGGTGGTCAAACTTACTCCTGTACCAGTCAGTCCACAACCCATCAACAGCACCTTTCCTTCCATTCATCCATCACCTGACAGACAAAAGATAAAGATTGGAATGACAGATGGGTCACTGGAAGTAAGTGGAGCAAAGGTAGAGATGGAGAAGGGGATGGAAATGGAGGGAATGACTGAGAGTGGACACGTAGAGAATTATTGTAGTAATAATGATGAGAAGGAGGAAGAGGAGGAGGAGGAGGAGGAGGAAGAGGAGGAAGAAGAAGAGGAGAAGGACCAAACTGACCCAAAAAGTTTGTCTTTATCAGAGGAGAATAAACGTTCTCCACGTGTAAAAACTACACCACGCCGTCGGCGGACGAACACGAACCCCTCTGCTGAGCATGCTGGTTTGGCTGAGGATGACTCTGATTCTGACGAGGTGCCGGAAGTGCTGCTCCAGACCGCTGCTGCCATGGCAAATAGTGAGGAAGAGGGTTTGGTAGGTAGCAGTTGGGATGGGGACGAGGTAAACCAGCATGTCAGAAAGCAGCGGCTCTTTGGGCTGGTAAAAACCACACCTCCCGACAGAGGCTCTCGTAAGCGTAATCTCAAAGAGAGATCTTCATCGTCCTCGTCGTCCTCTTCTGCGTCTTCAAGGAGGGGCTCCCAAGACCAGGGGTCTACAGTCAGAATGACCAGAGGAAGAGCCCACAAAGTTGCCAAGATGACTGGACAGAGCGGGAGTTCCTCAAGTGAGGTGGGGGGGCAAGAACTGGAGACTGGTCCGAGCAGTGACTCCGATGATCAGAGGATCAAACCGCTGACGGAGGATGTCACTTTGCTGGGCTCTGGAAATTTCCAGCAGTCTTCCGGTGAGTGTGTGTGTGTGTGTGTGTGAGAGTGCAAAAAGCCAACATTTTCTTTATACAGTAATACCAGAAACTTCTGAAGAAAATAAATACAACTATAAAAGTTTATAATCTAAATGTAAAAAAGTTCCTTCAAAAATCTGACACACAGATCTGAGCACTTTTCACAATCTGATGAATTCCATTTTTTGTTTTGTTGTTCAAATTTCATAAGCAAAATGGGTTTTGTGTTTGACTGTAATCATTCTTTTTCTCCATCTGTCTCCAGGTGATGAGATGGACATCCAGCCAGGTCCGTCTTTGTCTGTGGAGGACGATGATTTAGAAAATAGGTACGATTCTGACTACACAAGGGCCACACACACTTTCCCAGCACAGGCCTTCTCCACTGGACTTCAGCTATCCCAAACCCACTACAGCGAGAGCTTTGATTCAAATCCCGTTTAAAAGCACACAAGCATCAAGTCCATCCACATGCACCGCCACTAGACAGGGCTTTTTAACATGTCTCTCACCCAAACACGCTTTTTATTTCCCCACAGTTTCTTCCACACGCTGTAGAGAGAATCTGTAGCCGTAGGCACACACTGCGCATCAGTGGGGAAGCTCTGAGCCTTCACTGTCTAATGGAAGTCAGTGAATCATCTACGGAGAAGCTCCTGTTTTTACTTCACTGACAGACCATTGCATGTCATTGGCAGAACTCCTGAAAGCCAAACTGTCCTCTTTTCTGTCTGTAGTGCTAATAAAGCTTTTAAGAGAGTAGAAAGAGTCTAAACTGCTCGGATCTGATGGATCCTGTGTTTAGTAAGACAGACAACTTCTTGTGTGTTTGTGTTTTAGGGCTCAGCTTCCCGGTTCTCACGCTGTAATGTTTTCTGTCAGTCAGAACAAAGGCTGTGTGGTTTGCTAACGGTAGGTGTTAGTTTTATACAACACTTTTGTTATTAGCAGTGAAATGTCATTTTTGGTGGAATTCGAGTGAACACGTTTATTAGGCAGAGAGAGACTTAGTAGTGCAGTATTAGCATTTGTGTTAAACGCGTTTGTGTTTGTTCTTTTTCAGGAGATTAATCCTGCGACAGACAACTGAATTAAACTGAAGATTTGATTAAGCCTTTGTCTGAACTGCCTTTAATAAATAAGTTAAAGTTTTTATATGTAGAGTTACTTGCGTATGAATTCTCTTCATTTTCAAATCATTTGCACAGAATTTATTTTTTCGTGAATTGGCTAGAAGGTCTAAAGTCAATATTGTCAATGATTGTTCATTTTAGCAGAAGTTGATGGCTGTCAGGGATTGGAAATTTGAGGGAACAGGAAACTTGACTCCAGCACATGCTGAAAGTTTTTGACTTGGTGGTTCTAAATGGTAGCTTTGATTGGCGCCACGGCCCTGCAGTTGGTGCGTGCGCTCTGACACATTGATTAATGGTGCTCGCTCACGCAGTGTAAAGTTTGAACCAGGCTTGTGTTATTTACTACTTGTTCATGCCCTTTTTTTTAATAATCCTATAAATAAAATTTGTTAAAAGGCTGAACAAACCCATATGTGAAATGATTGCTTTGGTGGACTTGGCTTCAGTTTGTGTTTGAATGTTAACAGGGCAGCAGCAGGTGGCAGTTATGATGCTCTTTCAGGCCCAAAATGTGTAGTCAGTCAGCATGTTTGAGGTTGGAGTGTAGTCTTCACTCTCATATGAGTGGTTTCTGTGTGTTATTTGCATGGGTGTTGAGAGGCAATAAACACTTATTCTTTCTCTTGTTCTCTGTTTTTTCCCCGTTTCGTCTCTTTTTCTGTAGCTTAACGGGGTTCCCACGCATCCTGGAAAACCTGGAAAACCTTGAATTTTGTAATGCGATTTTCCACTAATGGATAAATCTTGGGAAATGTACCTAAATATCTTGGAAAATGTTTACTGTAACCTATTTATCAAACTGGTTCACCGTATCACTGACAGCGTTTTCATAAAATGAAGAAATCCTGGGACCAATCGGGATTTGAAACTGGGGTCAGTTCTCATTGTATTCTGACATGAATGACATTGCAGAATCATATCGTTTTGTTTTTTCATTTGCGTTTGCTTGTGTATTGTCAGGTATACGTCATCGTCTCTGCACACTCACCGTCATTTCTGTTCTCCGCACAGATATCACTCATTGATATCAACTGATATTGACACCATACGTATTGCAATAGATTTATTATTATTTCCCAAAGGATAGTTACCTTATCCAACTAATTGGAGAATCTTCCAGAGGCTTCGTTTGTCACTCAAATGAAAAAGTAGTCCACATTAGCTGTGCATTTTGAACCATGCCAGTAACCACGATACCTCAGTGACTATATCAGCTGTAATTTCTTACCGGATTAAATTAATATTCTAGATTAAATTCAGAATTCGATTCAGAACCTGTGCCATGCAGGCATTTACCATGGAAAATTAGCTTGACTCGTCTCCATTACCATTGAAAATTACATAAGAATAAAATAAGAATGACCAAATTCTGATTAATATCTTCCGTGTTTTTATTTAGTGTTTGTAAACTTTCAGTCTGGCTTGAACGTTACAGTTCAAATGCCAAACGTTTTTAATAGAGAATTCATGTAAAATCAACCTTTGTATTTCTGCTTTTAAAGTCTCATGCCTTCTAGGCTTCCATTTGTAAGTGCAGTACTATAAACATTGTTTTTTAATTTTTGCAAACCAATGGACGAGTCAGCTTTATTTTCTATGGCAAACAACAGTGGCCTACAGATGTTCATTAAATATTAGAGGTGTTAGTCACCCAAAATCCCTTGAAGAAATATCTTGGACAGAGTGGGAACCCTGCCTAACCTTAACCTGCATTAACATGCTTCTGATAATAATCCATTTTTCCCCTCATCTTTCGAAGTGTCCTTTTTTTTCTGTTTGTTGTCTTTAATTTCTTGTGAAATCCCTTCACTTTCATTGGATTTCATTGGATTTCAAAAACCCTAAAAGCTCATATTTATTGCATGCTAATGTTCTTTTTTTGGACATATTTATTACTGTTATTGTTTTAAGTTTTACGCAGAAACCTTTTCAACGTTTTCATCCAAAAGAAGCATGCATTATTTTGCATCTGAGGAGAGCAAATGTAAATAACTGTGTAAGAACTGTATAAGAATTGTTGTAATAAAAGTTTATATCCCAGCCACAACAGCCTCTGTGCATTTTGTCTATATATATATATATATATATATATATATATGTGTTATTGTTTGAAATTTTTTTGTGATGGTGCATTCAGTTTCCAAGTTCAAAACTCTGCCTCTGTATATGCTAATGCCTCATCTACATTTATTGTCTGCCTTTTTGTTTAACTAATAAATTAAGGGGTTTATATTAATTTGTAAAAGTAACAGACCACTTTGCAGTCCATTGGATCTTTTACATTGTCCAATAATGTTGTTTAAATTTTATATTTGTCCTTTAGTTACATCCTTTATAGTTTAATTTGAACAACAGAATAGAAAGTACTTGTTCTTCTGAATAGTTTCTGTATAACAAAAAAATGCAATTTTGAGAAATTATATTGAAAGGGGATGGAGGAAGATGCATTGATTAATGAATCTGAATCCATTGGTCACCCACCTCACATTTTGTCCCTCTCTTCTCTTCATCCCCTTTCTCTCTATTCTCTTTACTGCTTCATCCCATCATTTGATCTATAAAGAATTGCGAGGCAGATTCTGCTGGCTCAGATCAGAGCAAACCTCTCCTCTGATTCTGAGCTGGAGGCCAGCTCTGATGAGCAATCAGAGAGCACGAGAGGAGAGGTGGTGAAGAAGAGCAAGAGCGAAACATCTGAGACGACAGACGATGACGGTGAGTTATGGCCATTACCACTGGTACTATGGGGAATAGACATTGGAAACTACATTTGCATCTCGATGTACAAGCCATTTTGATGAATAACAGCTTCTGAAGCTGATCTAACTACACAATATTTTTATGTAGTTAATTTGTCACAACACTTTATAATTGTTTTTATTAACATATGCAGCAGATCCTTCAAATAGTTACGAATGTTATTGAACATTTATATATTCATGTATTTTTGTTACTTGAACAAAAATGATTCTTTCAGACAACTATAGTTCAGAGTCCAATGGGTCAAAGTCAGGGTCACGGCACCGCCACAGATTACTGCGACATGGTCTAACTTTATTAGAAGCTGGAGCAAAAAGTCCAAAGCAAGGGGAGAAGAAAAGAGCAAGGGAAGTCCAAAATTTAGGATGCGTTATTGGTGAGTTAAAGGATGTATGTAATCACATGTTTGTTTGGTTTTTTTTTTTTTACTGTCTTGAAAGAATGTAATGTTCTAATTTTTTAAAATTTATTTTTTGTTCAGATCTGGTGTTATTTTGATTTTGTCCATTTTTATTTTAGTAAGCAGTGATGGAACAAGTGACTCTGACCTATGCGAGGAACTCAGCCTTTCAGATTCTGAGGAAATCGGGTAAAGCTCATATCATCACATTCATCAACTGGAATCTGCTCTGGGCATTAAACCCTTGCATATTACTACCTACCAACAAACCGAAATGCGTGCAGAGATGAATAATCCCCCCCTCCCCCCACTGTATTGTAGGTCCCAGTCACCCACTCATAATGAGATGCTTCAGAGTCCATCACACACACCTGACAAGACCACTGCTGCTGATGTGCGTGTTTGTTCCTTCTATATTATAGATGGTGTGAATGTGGATTCCTCAATTATTTATGTATATTTATTTTGGGGGGGCGGGGTCGATATGCAGGATGATGTTTCTCTAACCACTGAGGAATGTTTGAGGGGCACCCCTCGAGGGAGGAGGCAGATCAGACGACTTCTAGAGGTCGGTCAGCTGGCCCGAGAGACACAGAGCGCTCTGAGAGAAGAGGAGGAGCGCAGGAGGAGATTAGCAGAGAGGGAAAAACAAAGACTGGAAAGTGAGAGGAGAGAACGAGAAGACGCAGACTCCGAGGTGATGAACTGCATGGTGTCGTGTAATGTTCTTTTTTGTAAATATTAAAGAAATAAAATTCTGTCCTCTTGTACTCTTCCTCATGTCATTCCAAACTAGTTCCAAAATGTTTTTTTTTTCTCTGTACAGTTTTCATCACCAGCATTTTTCAAAATATATTCTTTTGTGTTTTGGAAAAGAAAGTCAGTCATACAGGTTTTGAATGACATGAGGGTGATTAAGTAATGACACAATTTTAACTTTGTGGTGAACTATTCTTTTTAGTTTTTTTTTGTAATTTACATTCTAAAATGACAGGCTTTTAAACTAAATGATAAATTGAAAGTGTTTTCTTTGTTGTAATTTTTTCTCCTCTTACCTACTTTAGGTCATCTTAGTTTCTGAGAGACAGGCCACACCATTGGTTCTTGAGCAAGATGACGTAACGCATAAGCCTATAGTGCAAGTGCACATGGGCTTTCTGAACAAACTTAAAACACATCAGCGAGAGGGTGAGAATTTGCGTTTGACTCAACTGCTTATTGTGTTATGTATTGATAAAGTGTTAATACAGTACTTTACACGAGGCACATTAGATGCTTCACAAAAACATTTGTTTTAACCTGGTTATTTATATATTTTGCTTTAGTGTGCCGGGAGATAATATTATTATTAGAATTCTGAAAATTCTTCTCGCCAATATTGTAATAAAACAGTGTTGCAGGATTTTTGCCGATACAAAAAAATCTCAGAGAACTGAGCTCACCATCATGGAGCCATCGGTAATTGTTTTGAAAAATACTAATATTGTAATTTGTGGTGTGGTTGTGGGTTAGGAATCAATATGTAGGGGTGGACTGCAGGTCTAATTGCCAAGGCTATTTTTATATGTCAAATAATTTTCATTGTATTATTTTATTTACACCTTTTATGCTTTTCAAATGAACTCAACTCTATCTGTCATTATGACATGTAATAGCTGCGCTGTACAGGAGCTCTCCAAAACTCTCCGTTATCATCTTTTGTATTCACGGTATAATAAATAGCTTTAAATATTTGTATTAATTTTAAATAAGTCCACTGAAGAACTGTGACAGACTCAAAACGATTAAAAAGTGAAAATGGCAATATTGTGAAAAGTTACAATTTAATATAATTGTTTTATAAGTTAATGCATTTTAAAATGTCATTTATTTCTGTGATTGCAAAGCTGAATTCATCATCATTACTCCAGTCTTCAGTGTCACATGATCCTTCAGAAATCATTCTAATATGATGAGCTCAAGAACCACTTCTTGTTATCGATGTTGAAAACAGTTGCTTAATATTTTGATAAAAGTGTGACTTAAGCCAGTGTAAAAATCAGTCAAATGGTAGAAATGATTGAGTTCAGGGCATGATTGTTTATCATCCTTTTAATATTCACATGCATTTATGAAGCAGCATCTACTAAATGAAAGCCAGTGATGTGACCATGATGCAGTTCATGGTGGAGATTGTTCATATAGTGAACATGTATTCCTGTGGCGTTAGGTGTGCGGTTCATGTGGGACTGCTGTTGTGAGTCTGTTCAGAGTGTGAAGTCGTCTCCGGGCTCTGGCTGTATTCTGGCCCATTGTATGGGCCTGGGCAAAACCTTTCAGGTATTGGGCACATGCGTATTCTCCTTTTCTTTGATAAATCAGCAAGTGGATGTTTCACCGGCAGTAACTGTGTTTGTGTGTGTGTGTTTCAGGTCATCGTGTTCCTTCACACAGTGCTGTTATGCAAAGAGTTGCCACTGAAAAGGGCTCTGGTGGTGTGTCCTCTCAACACAGTGCTTAACTGGAAGACTGAGTTTGACCAGTGGCAGAGGGGCTTAAGACCACACAGACTGAGGGTCAGTTGAATTCTCTCACTCCTGTGTTGATCTAGGTGATGCTTATGTCAGATAATATGCTACCCTTCAAAACGTTTGGGGTCGGTAAGACATTTTAAATGTTTTTGAAAGAAGTGTCCTATGCTCGGGATGTATTTATTTGATCAAAAATACCGTAAATAAAAACATCATTACAATTAAAAATTACTGTCTTTCACTGTGATGGCAAAGCTGAATTTTCAGCAGCCATTACTCCAGTGTCACATTGTCCTCCTATGCTGACTTGGTACTCAAGAAACATTTCTTATTGTCAGTGCTGATGGTTCTACTGCTTAATATTTTTGTGGAAACTTCCATATGTTTTTTCATAATTATTTGATGAAAATGAGAAAGAACAGCATTTATTTGAAATGGAAATATTTTGAAACATAATAAATCTTATTACTGTCACACTGAATAAAATTGTTTCTTAAGAAAGAAAAAATCTTGCCCCTAAACTTGAATGGTAGTGTAAATTGGAAAGTTGCAGAACTAACATGGGGGCTTTTTTCAGAGCTGAATCTCTCTTTATTCAGCTCTGTCTATTATGTGTTGCGAAGAATTCAAAAAATGAATATAACATTTTTATTCATATTCATGTGTATTTTTTTAATTCTGTGTTTCTAATGTAAAGCTATCTTGTGTCTTCAGAACACTTGGAAGTGCTCAAGCAATGTTTAGGCTTTTTACACAATACAGCAATGTAATCCTTTGTAATGTTAACCTTTTATACTGCAAATGTTTAATTCTGGGTTTACACTGGCACAAAAAAAATCAGATTTTTTTTACTTTCATCTGACACAGACCATAATTTGTTGCATATGTGTGTAAACAGAAAAATCTGCACAAGATCCGATTTTTTTGCCTCTGATCTGAGCCACTTCCAAATGTGGTTTTAAATCAGATACATATCTGATATCTAGACATCTGACTCGCAGTACATCTGAACATGTTTATCCGATTCCCTTTGAATTCCAAGCCACCACATGATGAGGGGACACATTTGCCCACATAGATAGCTTTTTAATATTGTATTATTAAGCAGACGTGCCTGTATACGTTTGCACTAAAACTGAGGTGGGAACTGTTAAGAAATTGTGCACACACATAGAAACAATAAAGAGCTTAGAATGTTTTCAACCTCTGACCCATGAATTTCTTAAATAAAATGGCTTCACTACTGAAAGCTATTGTTTCTTAACAATGAGGTGATAAATAAAATTTTTGTAAATAAACTAACAAGCACCACTATTACGAAGGGATGCATACTGTAATTCACTCTCACAATCTCTTGCTCGATCGCTTGTTAATTATAAATCATTCAAATTCATTAAAATAAAATCTTACCATGGTACTTTATTTCACTTAAGAATTCTAGATCTAACAAACCATAGATAAAATAACAAATTAAAAATGTTATTTTCCGGCCCTTATCCGTTCAGTCAAATTTTACACTGCAAGAATCCATGGCAGCTTTTCACTGGCCAATAATTATGGCCATCCAACTTGAATTATATAAATAATTTTTGTATGGCCATTCAAAACCCAATGGTCTACCCTGTTGCATAGTAAAGTGATCACCAACAGACTGCCATTGTCATTTTGGACGAGGATTAATGCAGACAGATATATTGGAAGTTGTGACTCGTGTCTAAAGCGAACGTAAACAGGAGGGACAAAAAATTAGACATAATTAAAATCCGTTTTGTGCATTAAGACTTGCAGTGTAAATGCAGGGTTACATTATTCCAGGGTTAAAATGACCCTTTAATACAGTGGTTCTTAACCTTGTTGGAGGTACTGAACCTCTTGACCTCCGCCGAACCCCTGGGGTTCGATCGAACCCAGGTTAAGAACCACTTCTTTAATACAATGTTGAATAGGCAAAGACCAGAGTACTTTTATGGATCTTTTTTGTCATATTTGAGGCTTGACTTAAAATCACTGACCACTTTTGTGGATGGAGCCTAGAAATTTTTGCTAAGCATCATCTTTGTGTTGCATGAAAAAACAATTTGCAGAGCATTCAAACATGAGTGACTTTACTTGAAATTTTTAAAATTGGTGGATATTATGAATGTGGACCCTTGACTATCACTTGTATTTTTTTTTCTGCTTTTTTCTTTTTTTCTTGGGTCTGCCACACACAGGTGGCAGAGCTGGCCACTGCGAAGTCTGTGGCTGTTCGCGTTGAGCTGTTGAATGACTGGTTTACGAATGGTGGCGTGATGATCATGGGTTATGAGGTTTTTCGTATTCTGACGCACACGGATAGCTCAAAATACAGCAGACACAAAGAAAGCTTCTGCTCAATTCTCCTGGATCCAGGTAAATTCTTCTGAATAATTGATCTTCAAATATTGAGAACTGTTATAATGTTGTTGTTTTTTTTTCATCAGTATTTTAAAACTACTGGTGTGTGTGTGTGTGTGTTAGGCCCTGATCTGGTGGTGTGTGACGAGGGTCATGTGCTTAGGAACGCAGACTCCAGCATCTCAAAAGCCATGCGAGCTATACGTACACGTAGGAGAGTCATTTTGACAGGAACACCGCTTCAAAACAACCTCACTGAATGTAATCACTTTTCATCTCCATTTCTATAAAAAGCTTCTTGTGAAAAATGATTTCCTTATTCTTTTTTTTGTTTGTTTGTTTTTAAATATTATACTGTTTAAATGAGGTTTTCCGACCTTAAAGGTGAAGTGTGTCATTTTTTTTATGTTTATTGTTCTAGATCACTGCATGGTAAACTTCATTAAGGAGAACCTGTTGGGTTCTCTAAAGGAGTTCCGAAACCGTTTCATTAATCCAATCCAGAACGGCCAGTGCGCAGACTCCACCCCTGCTGATGTCAGACTGATGAAGAATAGATCACATGTCCTCCATCAGATGATGTCAGGATTCATTCAGGTGATGAGACCTGAGAGAGAAAAGAGAGAAAGAAAAAGAAAAGAAAAGAACTAGAGGCTTTGCAAAAAGACAATGATTTGTGTTGGATGATTTGTGTTTGTGTTGCAGAGGAGGGACTACTCAGTTTTGAGGTCCTGTTTGCCACCTAAGCGCGAGTATGTGCTGTCAGTCAGGATGACACCTCTGCAGTGTCGATTATACACACACTATCTGCAGACCTATACAGGTCAGTCTCACAAGCACTAACAGTGCAACAGTAGAAATGTGTCAACCTTTATAAATTAAGCTGATATTTGTTTATAAGGAATGGCTCATTGAAATTCTCTATACCAGTTTTTTTCTTAATTAAAAAAATAAAAGGCTAAAAAGTAAAATCAGTCGTTTTAAATGCTTAAAAATGTAAGCTTTATAACAATGTACAAAAATATTTATTTTGAGTTTTAACACTGTTAAATTGTGTTGTATAGAGGAATTTTAAGTCTGCTTTAGATGGTGTTAATTATAATCTAAATGTAAAAATATGAGAAACGAGCATGCACAATGAAATATTCAATATTGACTGATTTTAATCCAGGATTGCATAGAAATAGCCTTAGATGCTTGCATGGATTTAAAATTGCTAAATGGTGATGTGATATAACATCATTTCCAACATTAATATTTGTCATACCATCTAATTCTACCTCACACTGAGGCAACAGATTGATAGCAGTGTCTTTAATTTAGGGAAAGGAGCAGGTGTGAACAGTTTGTTTCAGGATCTTCACGTTCTGAGTTTGATTTGGACTCATCCCTGGTGTCTTAAACTTGCTCAGCTGAGCAGGAATAAGGTACACACCCCCACCCATCCACATACACTACTACTGAAAAGTTTGGGGTCAGTAAGATTTTTTTATTTGAATTAATTAATGCTTTTTTCAGCAAGGATCCATACAATTGATCAAAAGTGATGCAAGTAAAATTGATCACTAAAGACCCACTAAAATGACCTTTGATGAAAAATTACCCTGACCTTTTGTATGGTAGTGTACACGTATCATGACTCTTTTTACAAGCATCCTATCGATGGTCACTGATTTTCACCTCATATTTCTGTGTTTGCTGCAGGGGAAAGAGCAAGAGCCTGCTTCTGTCTTCACAGGGCTGGATGCAGGTTTGGTGAGAGATTCCGTAAAGCCAAATGGCTCTGAAAGGTACACATTTTCATATCAAATTTTAGTATTCTCGGTACCAATAATGTGTCTCATGCAACTCGCTGTTGGAGAGATTTAAAGAGTGAGAAAGCGCAGCTGGTATCGTGCATCTATTCTGTGGAAAATGAGTATTCAGTGCATTTCAGATATTTCAGTATTGATTATGAATTGAAAAATGCCAAAAAAAGATTGGACAACAATATATTGCATTTAGTTTATTATTTCAGATGTCTTTTTAAAAAAAACTACAATTGAAAATGTATTTACAATATATCAAATTCAAAGTAGCTTGTAGGAGTGACTGCGTTACACACCACTGCTGAAATCCACCTGCATTTTGCTGGTGTTAATGTCAATGCCCTGGAGAATATTTAGTTTTGGAAACAACTGGTAAATGAAGGACTATTGCTTCAATGATACAATCACAGCCAATCAGAACATATTTTATCTGTAATACTCAGAAGTCAAATTCTGCTCAACCCCAGGTTTGCTCTGATGTTCATGTTTCCACCATCTGTCTTGTAGGAGAGACACTGATATCACAGATTTAGTGGGTGATGGAGATGGAAATACTGATCCAGTCTCCTTGCACAGTGGGTCCAATCAAAAACCAGATGTCACAAACACAGCCACAGCGGAAATTCCTGTTGGGGAAGCTGGTACGCGTGTTCACAGTCTCGGTCTCTTTATTTGAATCTGTCTCTCTTTTTCTGTAAGTGTCTCACTTTTAGTGTTTCTCTCTGTCTATTGTTCAGGATTTCTTGTTGGTAACAGGCCATCTGCGGACTGGTATCTGCCATTTGTAACAGCAGCTGATGCCAAAGTTCTGGAGCATTCTGGGAAACTACAGTTGCTGCTGGAAATTTTACACTGGGCAGAGGAACTACAAGATAAAGTGTGAGGAACACGTACTGGAATAGAAGTAGCACTTTTTTATAAGCTTTGTTTTGGTCCATGTTCATATTTCGTTCATATTTGGTTATACACTATCATGTCTATATTTTTTTTAAATGAAATCAATACTTTTAATACGCAAGAATGCTTAATTGATCAAAAGTGACAGTAAAGACTGTTACAAAAGATTTCTATTTAAAATAAATGTTCTTTTGAACTCTTTATTCATCAAAGAATCTTTAAAAACGTATCACAGTTCCAACTGTTTTCAACATTTCTAATAAGAAATTAAAAAAAACAATTCTTGAGGACCAAATCGGCATATTAGAATGATTTCTGAAGGCGTAATGATGAAAGTAATGGAGTAATGATGAAAGTAATGAAGTAGGAGTAATGAAAATTCAGCTTTGTCATCACAGGAATAAATGACATTTTAAAATATATTACAATAAAAAACAGTTACATTAAATTAATATTTCACAACATTTCTGTTTTTACAGACTAAAAGATTGCATGTTAAATGTTAAGAGTGGCTTTAAGTTTGACACATGAATGAATGTTTTTTGCTTTTGTTCAGGTTGGTGTTCAGTCAATCTTTGATATCACTGGATCTTATTGAGAGTTTCCTCCTATATGCAGATGAGACCAGGGGGGAGGAATGTTGTCCATACAAAGGTAAACGCACAGTTTATACAAGAGATGGTTTGAACTGGCATTTGTTCATTGTATGCAATTGTGTTTTGTGTGTGTATTGTCAGGAAAGAAATCGTGGGTAAAAAACAAAGATTATTATCGTTTGGATGGCAACACTAGTGCTTGTGCTCGCAAGAGGTGGGCTCAAGAGTTTAACAACAGTAAAAACATCAGGTACTGCACATAAATAGTTCATCAAAATTATATTTAAGTTCTCTGGATTTCTTATCCTGACTGTTGGTGTTTCCCCTGTGTCAGAGGGAGGTTGTTTCTGATCTCCACTCGTGCAGGGTCTCTGGGAATCAATCTGGTTGCTGCAAACCGAGTCGTGGTGTTTGACGCTTGCTGGAATCCGTCATATGACATCCAGAGCATCTTCAGAGTCTATCGCTTTGGGCAGAAAAAAACTGTAGCTGTGTACCGTTTTCTGGCACAGGTATACACGCAAAATCACACATACTTTGGACGACTATTTTTTAATGTATTTTTTAAATATTTATAAATAAATACATTTACAGACACTATTTTAAGATTTTAATTAAGTAATTTTAACCCATAAATGAGATTTTACTGATGGACTGTTAGTTTTACTTATTTATTTTAAATGTAAAATGTGAGTATATAATATATTTTATTGTATGTAATATAGTTTATGTGTGTATGTATGTATGCATGTATGTAAAGTGGGTACGGAAAGTATTCAGACCCCCTTAAATTTTTCACTCTTTGTTAAATTGCAGCCATTTGCTAAAATCATTTAAGTTCTTTTTTCAGACCCTTTGCTCAGTATTTAGTAGAAGCACCCTTTTGATCTAATACAACCTTTTTGGGAAAGATGAAACATTTTTCAAACCTGGATTTGGGGATCCTCTGCCATTCCTCCTTGCAGATCCTCTCCAGTTGTGTCAGGTTGGATGGTAAACATTGGTGGACAGACATTTTTAGGTCTCTCCAGAGATGCACAATTGGGTTTAAGTCAGGGCTCTGGCTGGGCCATTCAAGAACTGTCATAGAGTTGTTGTGAAGCCACTCCTTTGTTATTTTAGCTGTGTGCTGAGGGTCATTGTCTTGTTGGAAGGTAAACCTTCAGCCCAGTCTGAGGTCCTGAGCACTCTGGAGAAGGTTTTCGTCCAGGATATCCCTGTACTTGGCCTCATTCATCTTTCCCTCCATTGCAACCAGTCGTCCTGTCCCTGCAGCTGAAAAACATCCCCACAGCATGATGCTGCCACCACCATGCTTCACTGTTGGGACTGTATTGGACAGGTGATGAGCAGTGCCTGGTTTTCTCCACATATACTGCTTAGAATCAAGGCCCAAAAGTTCTATCTTTTGTCTCATCAGACCAGAGAATCTTATTTCTCACCATCTTGGATTGCTTCAGGTGAATCCATGTTGCTTCAAAACATGGAAATCTCAGCCGAACAGCTGATCATAGCTGTACAGGGGGGTTGTTATATCTCATCTCCATAAATATATATAGTAGTAAAGCTAAAGCAAGGGCTAAAAATCAATTTATCCCTTGCTGAAACTTCCTCATGGTCGTGGAGAGCACAGTTCATGGTTGTATAGCAACGACAGATGCTACAGAAGCGTGAGCTCCCGAACGCTTACAAAAGTAGGAGGAAGCGACGCGGCCGCGCTTTACAGGCTTTAGGCGTGATATGTGAACGGCCCCTAAAGAGGCGGAAAGCATCGCTAACGGTTGGACTTCTCGGTGAACGCAGAGCTATAAAACAGTTACAGCCCACACAATCAATAGTGACTGGGAAATAGTCAACTTTGTACTGCAGTGACACTTAAAGTGTTGTTTGAATTTTTTATTTATATGTTTATTTTATTTATACTGTTTAATTTATGTTCAATCTGTAGAAAGAAGTTCAGTGAGATTTCTCATGTGAAATTATACAGGGCAGAAAACAATTGGTTGATTTTGTGGCAAAAAATTTAGCAGTGTTTGCATGTTGTTTTACTGCAAATAATTCATTAAAATAGAAGTAAAATGACATGCATTACAAGTTGATTTCAAAATGCACCAACATTTTTGCATTTTATAATAATAAAAGACTATTTTCCCTTCATGCGTTTCATTATTGAGGATTTCTTAAAAATACTATGAAAATCTTGTCTCATGAACTCGATCTCGTGTCTCGTCTCGTGGGATAGGGGTCTCGTCACATATATAGTATTTATACAGTACAATGTCAAAAGTTTGAAAACATTAAAAAAAAGTGTTTTTGAAGTCTCTTATGCTCACCGCGGCTGTATTTATTTAATCAGAAATGCAGTTAAAATAGTAATATTGTGAAATATTATTGCAATTTAAAATAATTGTATTCCATTGTAGTAAATAAAAAAATGTAATTTATTTCAGTGATGACAAAGCTGAATTTTCAGCATCATTACTCTAGTCTTCAGTGTCACATTATCCTTCAGAAACTATTCAAATATGCTGATATGCTGCTCAAGAAACATTTCTTTATTGTCAATGTTGAAAACAGTTGTGCTGCTTAACATTTTTGTGGAAATAATGATAACGTTCAAACATTTGTAATAAAATAAAAAAAAGAGAAATTAATATTTTTATTAATCAAGGATGCGTTAAATTGTTCAATGGTGACAGAACAGGACATAAATAGTGTTACAAAAGATTTCTATTAGAATATTAGAATGTTTTCTGAAGGATCATGTGACACTGAAGATTGGAGTAATGACATCAGGGGAATAAATGACATTTTTAAGTATATTGATATAGAAAACAGTACTTTTAATTTGTAATAGTATTTCGCAATTTTACTGTTTTTACTTAATTTCGGATCAAATAAATGCAGCTTTGGCGAGCAGAAGAGACTTCTTTCAAAAACATAATATTTCCAAACTTACTTTATATTTTAAATTCATATAGTTTTAAATATACTCTATGTAACTCCAAATGCTTATATTTTACATGTTTTTCATTTTTGTGCGTAGGGGACAATGGAACAGAACATTTATGAGCGGCAAGTTGCTAAGCAGTCTCTGTCCTCCCGTGTTCTGGACCAGCAGCAGATTCAGAGACACTTCACACACAGTCAGCTGAATGAGCTGTACCGCTTCCAGCCAGACCTACGGCCCAGTAAACACACAGAAACACCTGCGGTAAATGCACACAAGGACCTGCTATTGAACACACAGATGTGGGTATGTGAGATAATTATGACTACAAGGTGTTTTGTCTTCCTTTTGTCCGTCAGGATGAGGTGTTGGTCCGGTTGCTGCAGAGCTGTGAGCAGCTCATTGTAAGTTATCATGAGCATAACTCATTGTTAGACCACCGGGAGGAAGAGGAGCTGAGCGAGGAAGAGCGCAAAGCAGCCTGGGATGAATACCGTGCGGAAAAAAAGGTACATATTACAAGTCAATGGTTCTCAAACTGTGGTACAGAGCGCCCCCAGGTGGCACATATTGCAACCCTGGTAATTTACACTTTTAGAACAGGGGTGTCCCTGTCCCATATTAGGAGTTTATAGGTAGGTCTGTTGAGGCAAATTGGAGCTAAACCTGGAAGGACAGTGGCCTCACTTATATTAAATATTTTATATAAATTCATATATTGTGTTGTATGCATGAGACTATTAAGACTCATGCATTGACCACATTTTTTACGTTGGCAGTGCAGGTTGTGAAAAGCTCATGTTCTCTGGTGCACACACAACAATATCATTCCTGTCCTTCGTTTCTTACCCCTGACCTTTATATGAAAATAATAATTGTCTGTTTGCATCATATTGATACATATTCACACACTAGCCCTCATTCTGCATGTGTCGCATATGCACACCAGCTCATTCATGATTTGTCTATTTCAGGCTGCTGTACAGATCTCCAATGAAGCTGCTGCCAGAATCACCAACCAAGACTTACAGGTACAGTTTCATCTCAGTCCAAACTTTTAAGGTTTCTGTATAAGTGTGTGTGTATTAAACAGAAATTCTGCAGGTGTAGGCTTCAGTGCTAAGAATCTATCCCTTTCTCTCTTCAGCTCAGTCATACTCAGCAGGCTGTGGCTTTTCGAAATTTCGGCTATACAACCAGGAGCACTCTTCCAACTTCACTTTCTATCAAACAAGGCAACATTCAATCCCCACATCCTGCTCTCCAACTCAACTCCGCCAATTTTCATCTGAAGCAACCCAAAGTGATTTACTCATGTTCTAAAACAAAAACATAGCCTGATCCCAATCTCCTGTCCTCAGAACAGTTTGTGTTGGACTTGATATAAAAACTGCCATGTTTGGCAGTATGAATGTAGTATTAACATCAGAACACAAAAGGGACTCACAAGAAGACGCTTGGACACGCATATGTTCAGAGAACTCAAGGCAGCTGTTCTGTTGTCAGTGACTTGAATTATAAAGCAGCACTAGTTCCTCACTGTCCAAGACAGTCTGCTTTTTTAACTACCTCAAAACCAGTATGAGTTTGCAGAAAAATATCTGGCACATGTATGTCCTTTTGGGCAGAATGAGGTTAAGAAGTCGGTATACAAAAAGACTGTTGCCATTGTCTTTGCTAACACCTTTTATGTTTAAATATTACAAATTTTGAATAATTTACTTTTCAAAAAGGTCTTAAAAGTCAAAAGCTCAGTCTGTGTTTTGACTTGTGAGCGTTGGTCTGTTCAAATGCTTTGTTGGTGTAATAAGATCATAGAAATAAAGATAAACTTGCTTTATAGGAAAAACACTTGCTTGCTGTGTCCTGTGGAGGCGCGGTTTCTCTTATTACTGTGCCTCATTACTATGGACTCGTTGATCCAGTCACAGATGCTTCAGAGATAGGGCGACGCGCGCTGGTCTCGACGGTCATCGTGATGCTTCTGCCAGCGTGTCTCCGCCGCTGCGCGCGGCTCCTGTACTGGATCCCCGTTACGATCATTATCGTGGTTGTGATGTGGTCATACTACGCCTATGTCGTGCACTTCTGTTGGAGTGAGTAATATTTTTGCTAAATTATTACATTTAGAGATTAATGACGCAGATTTCATGAGAATAAAAGGCCATTTGTATTCAAATGTGAGAGATACATAGAACTTGATGCGACATTTAGTCTCATCGTGTGTTACTAGTTTTTTTTTTTATGTCTCTCAAATTTTATAAGATGCTTCTATACTTGGCTGCTACAGATTAAAGTAGTTCTGAAATGAGCAAGTATCGCTTATCTATGTAATTTAATGTCCATTACAAACTACCCCATTGCTTAAGTCGTGGTTGTCAATTTGAATTTTGAACATGAATTTGATCAAACGTATTTGTTCGAAGTAAAGTATAATGCCAAGGACCATCACCAATTTATTTTAGTGCAAAATGCTAAACAAATGGGGAACATTTTCATTTAAAACGGCAATTACAACAAATACAGAAATATGTAACTAACAACTCAAACATAATAGATTGTGTGTATTAGTCAGTCAACGGACAAATGAAGCTTGTGCAGTGTTTGTGGGTCCAGTAGAAGTGCATTTGGTGGTCATGTTTTGCAGTGATACAAAACATCACCCTATAGCTCATGTGACATTAGTTAAATTGAGGCTGTTACACTCTCCGGTCTCCCTCTTATTTGGAGCAGTAGTTATAAAATCAAAATTTAATTCATTAATGTAGATGCTTGATTTTATGAATGACTCTTGTTCATATTTGTGTGCCAGTCCTGCTTACCTGTGCAACGCAGAGAGGTATGAAATCTTTGTGTTGTTATAAATGTTTATTGTATGGGAATATGCAGTTCTAAAGTTTGAAAGAGCTTCCTTTTATTTTGATTGATAATTGTATGTGCACTTATTCTCTCAGTGGTGTTCCTTTGCCTGTTCCACGTGTGTTTTGGGATGTTCTCATGGTCATTTTGGAAAGCAGTGTCTACTCCACCATCCTCTCCTTCTGTAGAGGTACTGTATCATTATAAATTGATGGTTCTTTACCAAAAAAACAAGTTCCTCAACTGCACCTTTTGGAGAAGGGATGACCATGGCTTTTGCACATGGTGCAATTATAACTGCATGTTTTTTGTACACAAATTATGGAAAACACACCTTACATGGAGTGCCATGTAAATACTGGAGTAAATAAATAAAGTTCAATAGTATGTCTTATACCATTGCTGCAGGACTGTAACCACCATAGACATTGGGGGGGACCCACAATAATCAGATAAGGCCAAATTGTCCTCGCCAATATTTGATATTTTTGATGTTGCACCTGTGCACTCCATTACGCACCACTCTGTTTGTTATTAGGATAACAAAAAGTTTTAGACTGGTCTGCCTTAGCGGTCTAACACTCATCAATGTCAAAATGATTGAGATGGCCAATCAAATCAAAGGTGGCAGGCTTTACTGACCACAGAACGTGAACACGAATTCTATTGTGATAGTTCATTTGATAGTGCGAGGTAAGATGCAAGTAGCTAAAAATTTAATGTTTGACTATTGTTTTGCTATAGAAATGTTAAATGGCCAACAGTAATATACAGTGATGCAAACTTCTTGACTTTTATGCCAGATTCTACTGTTTTGAATTGAAAATGCAGGATTTCACATGATTATTGCAATTCATAATTAAATGTGACAAGACAAGAAACAGAAACAGCTGTTTTGGCACATTAGGAATAAGATTAAGAGGGAATGTGTATAAATAAATTTAAAAAAAAAATGTAAATAAAATTATTTGCAAAAAGTTCAAATAGACAAACTTAGTTCTTTTGCTGTTTTTCTTATTCTTTATTCTCTTAAATCCCTAAAAATACTTTAATTATTTAGAGACCTGAACCCCCACAAAAATTGGTTTGGTCCCCTCAGTGTTCAAGACATGGTTACAGCGTTGCATCATTGTACCATAGTACACCTGCAGTACTTTTTTGCCAGGGGAATTTGAACTCTTCACCATTTCTGCTGACTTCACCCCACAGAAGAGAGACTTGGGCTCTCACGGGGGTCAGCCCATCCACTTGCGAGTCAGGCATGTTATAATGACAAATGAGCGTAAAAGGAACCCCTCTACCTTTCAGGGCACCGCCATCTAATTTACTAATTGTATGTGTATGTGTATGTGTATGTGTGTGTGTGTGTGTGTGTGTGTGCGTGCGCGTGGGTGTCTGTGTTCAGTTTCAGCTCTCCTCTTCAGACTCACTGCTCTATGAGCAGGAACGTGGTGGTATGGAGAAGAGTCAGATTCTTTTGGAAATCTCCCAGAAGCTTCCAGTTCATACACGTACAGCAACCGGAGGTCAGGAAACCTGTCAGTGCTAAAACAGATAAACATGACAATGTAAAGTATTAATAAAATCTAAAAACTAAACTGGACCCGCTCCAAATGTAACTCGATTCACACCGAACCTGTAAACATTAACCTGCTCCATCACCACCATGTAATTGAGGGAAGACACTGAACTCTAGATTACTCCAGAGACACTGAATCTGCAATTAGTGCATTTTGAATGGCTTTCAGTGAAAAGCATCTGCACAATGTTAGAGGGTTCACTGCATCGGTGTTTCCTGCACTGCTCTGTAATAGGGGAATCTGTGATATTCAGCACTGTGGCAAAAGAAATTGTTCTAGATCTGTCTCTTTAGTTGGCAGTCTAATTCACAAACAGTGATTCTTATGTGTCAGTTCTTTTTAGTAAATCAAAATCTTGCAGCCTTCTAAGTGTTGGTGACGTCCTGAAACAAATTACTCTCATAAATTTATAGTTTTATTGAATATTTCAAAAAGACAACTTAACATTTTAATCAATATCAAACACTGCCTTCATTGTCAGTATTAGCAGAGAAGTTCTCCCATATGGACGCAAAATGGAGATTAAAACTGAAATACACCCAAATGAAGTGGAAATTTGGAATCGGGAAATCTGTATCAATACCCAGCCCCACAACAGACCAAAATTCTCCCTGAACAATGATGATGCCAAATGTCTTATAACTGAATGCAAGACCCCAAAAACACTAACATCTACTTGTGTTTCTCAGTCATACTGAGTTTTGTGCAACGTGTGGATAAGAGAATGACGACGGAATATTCTTCTTCATTAATTAATTTTACTTTAATAAAAAATGAAGAACAATTGAGCAATTCAGTAACACCAATGTGTCAACAAAAAAAATGAAAATGGTAATAAAATTCTTGCACTTTTGCCTAATATATAAAATATAAAATATTGTGTGAGCAATGTCAAAAAGACATTTTACCTGAATGTTCAGTAAACTTCCTTATTCAAAAGCAACTGGACTTTTTTGTGAGTTATGGAGCCATTTCATAAACAAGACATAATTTGTAAGGAATTTTAAATTGGATTAATGTTGAAACATCATAATTGTGTCCGTATGCTTTTTTGATTCAAGTGCAATTCCTCCAAGATTTGTTAACTAATCAAAAATGGTCTTCTATAATATATTCTATGATAAACGGCATGAATAAAATCATACGTAACAGTCTCTTATCAAAGAGGAATTCCATTTACCTAAATGTTGGAGATAATGTTATTTATTTATTTGGTTGTTTGTGTGTGTGTGTGTTCATCTCAGCTATCAGGTTCTGTCATCACTGCCAATTGATAAAACCAGATCGCTGCCACCACTGTTCTGTCTGCCAAATGTAAGAATCGTTCTCTCTCTCATTTCTGTGTGCGTATCAGTGCATCTCCCACTCATCTACGTACTCTTCACTTAATGAAAGGGAGAGACGTTGAAATGTGATCTGTGTGTGAGTGTGTGTGTGTGATAATTACAGGATGTTGTTGAAGCGCTTGGTCACATTTATTTGAGTGGACACAGTGAATCTTCTCAAATGAGTTTCGCTCCGTGTCAATATCAGGTTCCCCTCCTTTGATTAAAGTCCAGGACTGAGTGTGTGTGTGAGAGAGAGAGAGTGAGTGCAATGGAGAAAAACAATGACTATGTGTGTTTGTGGAGATTTTGAATGTGTGCGTGTGTCTGATTACACTAGGTTTTTTATTATTATTTAATGAGAATAGTTCCTGTGGCCTGTGCACTTCACTCCTGCGGTCTCTCTTTTTTTGTAGGTGTGTACTGAAGATGGATCATCATTGCCCCTGGTTTGTAAACTAAATTAAAATTGACCCCATTTCTTTCTAAACGCATGTTTCTGTTAATTATGAACGACTTAGTAAACATCTTTTATTTTCAGCTGTTGCTTGGTCTGTGCAGACTATTGGATATTGAAGCCAAATAACTACTTGCTGTAGATATTTATTTAACTTGCATTCAGAAATTTAAAAAACTGACACCTATTCTCATCTTCTGTGTGTATGTTGTGTTTTGTTGTGAGCATGTTCAGGCTGAATAACTGTATTGGATTCTCCAACTATAAGTTCTTCATGCTCTTCCTCTTCTACTCACTCCTGTACTGCCTCCTCATCGTCGCAACGGTTACACCGACCTTCATCCAACTGTGGCTGGTGGGTGACCTGTGTGCCTTTACATTGCATATTTTTTAGGAAGACTGACATGCACTTTGAGTTGTAGTGACTAGTCTCAGCCTCAGATGGCACATCCACAGATCACCCACAATCGCTTGGCATCAAAAATATGAACATTTTACACACATTTAAACATAAAATGTATTACTTAAATGCATAGTCACTTTGGATAAAAGTACCCTCCACATGCACTAATGTAATTGATTGCGAGTGAATTTGATATAAAATGTTTATCTTTTGCATTATAATGATTATTATAATATATATAATAATTGTGTAATACTTTACAATAAGGTTTCTTTTGTTAGCATTAGTCAACTACTCCACTACAATACACGATTGAATGATGAACAATGTTTCTACAGGATTTTTCATCTTAATGATAATTTCAATTTTGAATAAAAAGTTGTGTATCTGTTAGATTAGTAAGTGTGCTGTGAACAATAACAATTTGGATTTGGATTTTTATTAAGAATAATAATTTCTGTTAAAAAAAAATATATATATTTCTCGTTGCTAGTTCATGTTACCATCTGCATTAATGGGGCCTTATTGTAGAGTGTTACCAGTAATTCTTTTAAGAATTATTATAAGAATAATTAAATAAATTCTTACATCAATAATTCGTATTTCTTGTTTGTGTATCTTAATACTGCTCTCTCTCTCTCTCTCTCTTCTCTCTCTCTCTCTCTCTCTCTCTCTCTCTCTCTCAGGGAAAACTGTTTGATAGTTGTGTTAAACTGCATGTCTTGTTCTTGACACTGGTGTCAGCCATGTTTGCTGTTACCCTCTGTTTTCTGCTGCTCTTCCACATCTGGCTGCTCACCAGCAACAAAACTACTCTTGGTAAAACCTGCATTTCACATATGCTCATTATTTGTATGAGGTTTTGTAGGTGCAATAGCATCCCTTGCTCTCTTTCTCTCAGAGTGGCTGTCAGTCCCCTTTTTTGCGGATGGACCAGGAAGTGAAGCATTTGATGTGGGTGTCAGCGCAAACTTCTCACAGGTGTTTGGAAAGAAAAAGACACTCTGGCCATTTCCAGTATTTAGCAGGTTAGTATTTAAGCCGTAATCAGCATTGATGGCACCTGAAACAGCCTACAGATTATAAACAGTATTTTTTGCAGAATAATTTATTCTAATTAATAATAATAAAAACTACTGTTCAAATATTTTATTCAGTAAGATTCTTTTTGAAAGAAATTAACATTCAGCAATTTGTAATGCAACAAAAGATTTCTATTTCAAATAAATTGTTTTTAACTTTCTTTTCATCAAAGAATCATGAAAAAGTTTTATGTCTCTTTTTTCAAAAGAATATGCAGAACAATTAGAAGTTTTGATAACTTTTATTCGGCACCAAATCAGCTTATTAGAATGATTTCAAAATATATATATAATTTTTTTTTTTAAACAAAAAGTACTATAATGTGAAACAGCTATTTTATTTCACAGTATTACTGTTGCAATAAGAGGCTTCTTTCAGAAACAAACCAAAAATATGTATATTAATGCTTACTGTCTTTTGTCACATTGCTATTGGCACCGTCTTACAGTGATAGTCCATAGGGAGCTTTAGGCATTCCGCTTCATGTTTTGCTTACACACGGTGAAATCACTGTAAGAGAGCCTTGAGGGTGAAAAACATTTCCTGATAACATTTTCCAGTTTTTGGATTGAAATGCCACTGTTGATGAATTTCAATACTGTCATTTCCTTGTTCAGTTGCTGGCGTTTCGCTGTTTATTCAACTGACGTTTAATCTAAACCATCAGTCACAAATATTTAAGATTTAAGGAATTTCTTTTGATATAATGCCACAACACAGATGCCATAGCTTATGTTTATCAACTGTTTCTTTTATGTATATCACAGTCAAGGGGATGGACATTCATTCCCCTTGAAATGGCAGATGTCATCGCGCAGTCCTTCAGTGATGATTGGAAATGGGCATTGTGTCATGGAAGGAACTGTGGGTAAGAAATATATTCTCTGAATCATATTTCAAAATTCAACAAATCAGTTAAACAATCCAAGCCCAGTTTTCCGGTTTAGAGTCATCTAATTATGTCTCAGCACTATAGTCAGAATGGTTTGGTAAATCTTTTATTTAGAGGGGAGACTGAATTTATCCCAGTTCTCACGCTGTCTCTGAAGGTGATCTCCTCTCTGCTTCTGTCATTAACTTAAGTGTGCTATCACAAAGAGTAGGATTACGAACACACATCCTCTAAAATTCCCTGGCTAACTCGAAATAGCACGCCGAATATTCATTTTTAAAATTCTCAGAAGTAATTGGGAGTTTAGGAGAGAAAGGTTGGCAGTCTTCTACTGTAATACAAAGTTAATCTTTTTTTTTTTTTTTAATTTTGTAAATTTGGAAAAAGGAAGTTCAAACCCCAGGTTTATATTGCCCCCTTGAGGCTAAACCAGGGCTGCACAGCCTGATCAATAATTCTGATTTGAGCCATTTGTGTGTATCATTCTTTTCTGCCATCAGTCTCACCTGAGGGGGTCTTTGTTACCATAGCAGTGGATGACTAGCAGTAATGAAATAAGGTATGAGAAATGCTTGTTCTGCTTTTCAAGGACATCTCCAAAGCAAACCTGTCAGTGTTCAAATGACACTAAATAAAATTCAAATAATATAAACGTGTTTTTGTCTTTCTAGGTTAAGGAAATGTGTTATGTGACATTGTCACAGTGAGGCGATTTTAGAAAGATCTCAATCACAGGTTAAGCTTACAGGAGTGGCGGGCGGCCCTCAGGGAGACGAGGGTTGAGGGCGAACACCTGCCTGCATGCTCAGTTTTCACCTGGAGCACTTCCTAAGGGAGCGATCAGGTCTCCGAGACCTCTCTTTTACTGATCAGGGTGTGAGAGAGCTTTATCAGGTGTCCCTGTGATGATCTTTTTAATTCAACATTTTGTGCTGAAATGTGGTGTTTTTCTGTTGTGGCATTGGATTCTAGCTTTATGACAACACTATTAAATAGTGTCTTATAGATTAATTGAATAACAAATTTAATGAAAAAATAAACAATTCATTTAATACAAAATATTTTTATTGGTAATTTTCTTTTGTTTGTTTTATTCTAGAATGTTCAGGAACATTTTTCAACACAGTTTGTTTTAATCCAGGTGGTATCATGGAGATAAGCACATGTTTTTAAAAGATCACTTGATCCATTTGCTCACATTAAACGTGGATAAATACATTAACAACCAATAAAAATACAGAGGCCAGCCCTGATCAACCAATCTCACACTCACACAGAAACTTGCTGTGGGCTGGTCAGGCAGGCATTACCAGATGTATGAAACAAAAAAACTAAATATAATATGCATGCCACTTCAGCCGAATCCAAGTGACCTTGGGTGGAATTGGTGGTTTGTCAGTCTGTGCCGAAATACCTCTGGCCAAAATGTGTCGGAGCGACAGCATGAACTTCAGTTGTCAGTATAGTGATGTCAGGAAACTCCTGAACAATGGAGCGTGCACCTGCACACATACACACATCATTATGGAGGTGCAGTGTGCACTATTTTATATATATATATATAAAGGAAGAAATTAATACTTTTTTTTACTCAGCAAGGGTATATAAAATTAAATCAAAATGAACAAGATTTCTATTTCAAATATCTGCTGTTCTTTTAATTCAAAGTACTGAAAACAAATGCACGAACACATTAAACCATTTTCAACATTGACAATAATTAATGTTTCTTGAGCACCAAATCAGCATATTAGAATTATTTCTGAGGGATCATGTGACACAAAAAATTGGAGTAATGGCTGGTGAAAACTGAACTTTGCCATCATAGGAATAAATTACATGGTGAATATATTAAAATAATATTTCAAAATATTGCTGTTTTGAAAGAGAAATTCTTTCAAAATCATCCTACCGATCCAAAATATTTGAATGGTAGATTATATCATTTAAAATAAATGACTAGTTTATTCCAAATATACAGTCAAGATCAAATTTTTTTCATAAATGTTCCTTATTTGTTTACCATGAAGACTATTAAAGGTTTAGTTGACCCAAAAATTAAATTTGTCAATAAGTACTCAACCTCGTGTGGTCCCAAACCCGCAAGACATTCGTTCATCTTCGGAACACAAATTAAGATATCTTTGAAATCCGAGAGTTTTTGAACCACACATGGGCAGCAACGTCATTGCACCATTTGAGGTCCAGAAACAGTGCTTCAACCTTAATGTTATGAAGCAACAAGAATATGTTTTGTGCAAAAATGAAACAACTTTTATTTAACAATTTGTCATATGCAATTGTGCAGTGCAGAGCTTCCATGTTCTATGCATGCGTCGGCCGTAAACATGGAAGTGCTGAACTGCGTTCATTACATCAACTGTGTATGACAACAGTTCAAATTACAACAAAGGTTCGAACAGTTCACATTCTCATAACATTAAGGTTGAACCACTGTAGTCACGTGGACTATTTTAACAATGTCTTTACCTTTCTGGACCTCAATAGGTACAATGATGCTGCTGCCTATGTGTGGTTCAGATACCCTCAGATTTCATCCAAAATATCTTAATTTGTGTTCCAAAGATGAACAAAGGTCTTACGGGTTTGGGACGACGTGAGGGTGAGTACTTAATGATTTCATGTTTGGCTGACCTACACCTTTAACATGTACTACGATAGATAAAATAATACTGAGATTTATCATGTGATCGATTCACACTTCACACTGTGTCTGTGCCTTACCGTGTGGAGTGGAGAATAGACTGAGTAGTATGATATGTTTGGCCAGCAGGCCGTGTTCATTCAGCACCCGAACTGCTTCTATCACAGTGTTGCCTGTACCTGAACACACATACACAATGAATTGCCTCTTTAAATGCCATGTTTGAAGTACTTACAGGTTGGCCCGAGTGGAATTATAATGCCTTTTTCCACAAATTTGGCCCCGAATCAGTACAGAAAATGCAAAATTGAACAAATTCTATTTAGTCCACCTTAATGCCTGGTTATAGAGGTGAATTACTCACTGAGAATTGGGTACATGAGCAAAACCTTCCTTCTGCTGATGTCAGGAGGAAATTTTGCATAGTAAACTTTGGCCTTTTGCGTCTCCTCATCACTCTGGATCAGAATCTTCCCAATACGGATTGACCTGCAGCAATCTCTCAGGCCTTGCTCCATGGCCTCACCTGCTCACATAACACATTCTTTTGAATTTTATATTAGGGATGCAAACTAAATAGAGCTGTTTTTATTATTATTATTATTTCATCATGGCTGTGTGTATGAAACTCTGTGAAAGAAAGAGACTCACCACTCCTCATGATGCTAACGCCACAGTTTCCCTTTTCAAACTTCACACCCTCATATTTATGTCCTGTGTAAGTATAGAATGAAACTCTGAATTTGAAGATCATGTTAATCATACGGGGGGGGGGGGGGGGGGGGGGGGGGTTATTCACCATAGTAACAGGCTCACCTGTTGGTGTGGTTACAGTGCATTCACTATACGGTAGTTGATTGAGACCCTCTTCCACCACTAATCTTATCTGAGAGCAAAACAAACAACCAAATTAGAATCAAATTGATGGGTAGCAAACCAAATACAGAACAGTAACTTTACAATACTTAAAAAAAAAAAAAATCAAGGTGATTATTAATATAGTCAAAGCAATCAAGAAATGTGAAGCGTAATTAATCAACAATACATTGACTTTGTGAGCTGCCTTTAACAGGTTCTTTATAAAAATAATAATAATGGCTGTCTATAAACCGTTAGTAGGATCTACTGACGTTTAAACACCGGACCAGCACTCTTTACCATTTTTGGCGATTCTTACCAATCTATCAGCACAGAACACAAAATCACCTCTACTGGTAGTTCTGGGTGAGACAGAGGAAAGAGAGAATGTGACTGATGTGACAAACTTGCAACATACAATACATGTTGATTGATGTGCAACAAAATGACATGAGGCTACATCCCAGTTTAATCCATTAACATTTTAGATGCATTCTGACAAGTTACAGGTTTATGCACACATGCAATGATATATTAGGTGATTATGATGCATATCTGGCCTATGGGGACACGCACTCAATCCAAATCCGGTTAGAAGGCGAACTGGAGACTCACTTGTCCCGAATGATAGTCTGAAGTTCTCGTATTTGGTCATTTAATGGCAAGAGTTTTAGCTGAGGTCCTATTTGTCCATGGATGTCGCTCATGGTTTGGTTTTCACACGGTTCCGTGTCATCTTGACGCGTCTCGGCAGCAGCGCTGCTGCGGGCGAAGCGGACGTGCTTCGCGGCGTGTTCGGGGCTTTCATTATTATTCAGCTGCTGATTATGGCACGGCATCTTTTCGATAAGATCCGTTTCCATAGAACTAAAACCACGAGAAAATACTACACGAAACCGCCTGGTCCACTTTAATGATGGCTCTTCTGTTCCACGGGTGATGTTTTCAGTGAACCACTATCTCGCCATGTCGACTGAGCAGAGGAGACGCATGAGAGACGACTCACGTTCCCGGGAACAACAACCACACGTCATATCCCTTGCTCATATGATTGGATAGAAATCATGCCAGTCTAAACCTCATTGACGTGAGGGGCGGGACACTGCGGTCCTCATTCAAGCAAAGCCGTCAGAGACTTTGACTGGTGAGGAGCAGTGAACGGTGGCGCTTTTAACACATCATGGGTTAACAAGGGCAATTATAAGGTAAAAGAGCTATCTAAAAAAAGTACTATCGTGAAAAGAGGCTCTCTTACAAGACAACGGTTTAACACAGCATCAGTGCAGCAAACATATGGGACATGTTCCAGTAAATATACATGCATGTCAAACATACAAAAAACAACAACAGATATATAACTAAGTATTTGTGTAAAGGGAACGATGTTGCAAGTTTTCTAATTTACATGACAAAGTAAGATTTTTTTTTTTTTAAATTCACAATTTTGGATTTTGAATTAATTCCCTATTTATTTGCTTTTTTATTTGTTTGTTTGAAGTGACCGCATTTGTAACAGCCAACTAGTTTCGTTGCCTAAAAGAAGATTTTCAATATGATCAATTTTTCCCAATTTCCCTCGCTGACGTTTATCTAAAGTAGCTGCATGTAATAGCAGTGTTATAAACCAAAGTTATTTTTAACTTGATGGATTTTTCTACATTTTCAAATGTCCTTGTTGATATTTATTTCAAGTAACTGCGTATGCAATACAAGCTTTTCTATGGGAAATAAAATAAATCTGCAGAGACCCCTAGCTGACGCTCGGAGCTTGTGAAGCATCAGTGCGCATGCTTGCGCCTCTGCACCTGTTCAGCAGTGGCGCGCGCTCCCGATTTCTCAGCGCGCCGCCGTACAAAATATGGGGGCGCGCTCTTTATGGCAGGTCTCAAAAGAGGGGGAGCAGCAGCGCACGAGCGCGCCGTCGTTGTCAGGGACGGACGGGGTACAGCTGGGAAAAACACATACACACGCTCGCACACCCCCGTCTCCGTCACACACGCACATACGGCAAAAACAAAAGCGACTCTAAGGGAAGAGCGGAACGAGAGAGAGGGAGCATGCGGCGAGGAGCAGGGGCTGCAGCAGACCTTTGTTTGTTTCCTGGAAACCCTGGAGCGCGAGGGAATAAAATGGAGTGGTAGGGGCTCCGAGGCGCGAGAGGCGCGTCCACCTGCTGCTACCGGGGAGGCAGTCCGGGCTCGCGAGAGAGGGGAAACATGGTGAGACCACTGCATTGAAGTGGGTAACCAAAAAAAACAAACAAACAAAAAAAAAAACCAACATATGACAACATTCCACACGCCGAGCGATCAAACGGAGTCTTACGAGCGGGCGGGACGTGCGGCCCGGGTGTAACGGGAGGTGAGTATGTGGGCTGTGCGTGTTTATGTGCGTGATGCGGTGAGTGGGCCAGTGTGACGCGCGTCAAACGCTGCAATGGGGAGAAATGGTGGAGCGAGTGTCAGCTGTCATGATGCGTCCATATTGCACAGGTGTGTGTGAGTGAGGGAGAAGAGGAGGAATGGTTCAGTGTCCTGTGAAAGCTATGAGGTGCAGGCCATCGTTTGAGGGGACAGCATTGGTGCTCATGACGAATACGTGAGGCAAACACGCACGCACACACACACACACACACTCCCTCTCTCCCTCTTTCACACACTCTTACACACCATCCCCCTAAGCCAAGGCCACAGCTACATACGCACTCGTTCACAGACAGCAATAACACAAACGATGTCATGTGGCGATTTTCTGTATGTGCCGTTTTACGCATTTTCATTTTCCCCGCGTTTTGCTTACGGTCGGTCCTCGCGGCTCAGCGCCTGCGACCGATGCGGCATTTGGCGATGGGAGATGCAGAATAGAATAGCAGAACGCGTATTATAGCGCACCAGGCCTTCAATAATTAAGGGTGGACTCAAACCTGTTACGTCTCTCTGAATAATGTAAATTCTCTTGGTTATCCGAGATGTTGAAAGCGTGCTCATCTTTCAGGCTCTTGATATAATCATGTTTGGAGTATGGAGGACCTGTCGGTCACCGAATACCTGTCCTGGGAAGCTGTTACGGAAGTTTCTGTCATGCTTTCAAGCTGCACAGCACTCATATAGATATAACAGAGCTGAAGATCGCTTGCACAGCTACAACCACCCAAATCAATAATACAATAAATCAATCAACAAAACAAATCAATCAGAATGGACATAAGTCTGTTTGCTTTCTACACAGATGCCAGACTTGTTAAAACCTTCTACCTTGAGTTAAGAAGTCAGTCAGTGTTGTAATGCTTTCATTGACAAATGAATGATGGTTGATATTTTGGTTGCTTGTCTGACAGATTGACCAAGGACAGATTGCAGCAGATTTATTGATCTCTGAAAAAGATATCAAACAAACTCTCACCAACGTGGATTCTCTCTCTCGCTCTCTTTCTCTCTCTCCCTTCGTGTCTGTCTCGTTCTTCAACTCTCCACCTCTCTCTCTCTCTCTTTTGTAATTCCATTGTCTGTCTCCTGGGTGGATGTTGAAGCTGAATAAATATTAATTTCATTTTTAATAAAAGCAGTTTGCAGACACAGCCACTGCCCTGTTCTCTGTCTCTGTCTGCAAAGCTGGCAAGAATGAGCCCAGCCATGCTGTTCTCAGAACAGCCCTGGGCTTTTTCCTCATACTGGCACTGATTTGGAAGGTGCAAATCCTAGATCCTAATATAGCCATGTCCAGATCCAGAAAACTGTATTTGTATAACTCTGGGTGTTGTTGGAAATGGGTGTTATGGAATTTTCTCTTGGATTTATTCTGAATTATCCAGAGAATATATATTTATGGTGTATATTGTGTTTTATATAAATATATACAGCAAATGTATCTAGAGTAACATCTTATTGAAATAGTTGGGCCATAAACATCATGGATTTCACGGTATAGTTAGTTTAAATAAATGTTGACATCTTTTTGATCAGAAGCAAGTTTTAATGATATTTGATAAATGCATATCTGAATTAGCCGTTATGCTTGTTGAACAATAACATATCATAAACATGAATTTGGATATCCACTGCATAGTATCCACTATATATATATAATTTGTGTGTGTATGTTTGAAGTGTGTATATAAAAAAATAATGCAATTGGAGCAGCAAATCATGGGCAGTGAAATGCACATAATGCCCATTCAACAGTTTCACAACTCTTGTGCAGTTCATAAATCTTCAATAGGTCAGTTCTGAATTCCTATGTAAATTCGCCTCGTGGGAACACTTCAAACGGTGTACTAGAGATCAGCATTTCTCCCCAAAGCATATGAAGTGTTGTCATGTGTATTTATTTATTTTTTTAAATAAAAAGCTGCATGTGTTCTTACTTATATATGGCACACTATTCTGACACATGCATACATCGCCTGAGGCTAGAGAGAGCACTTTCTTTTCTCTTTCTCTGCTGTTATAAAGCTCTTTCATTTCTTTCACATCCTCAAGAGTTGTACTTCACAGTGAAGGGCAATCAGAGGACAGAATGATGTAAAACAATACAACTCACTGTAATACTGGAGAGTGAGAGAGAGACACAAACTGAAAACGGGACACAAATCAAGGAAGTACTAGAGAGAGAATGCTGATTTATAACTCATAGTTAGCATGATGAATGAATCAATCCTCAATGAATTGTGGGAATATAAACTGAATTTAAGTTTTTAACACTGGAATACTCACGTTTTTTTTTTTTCTGGACCTTCAGCTAAAGTTTTCCTAAATGAACAGTCATCCTTCGTCATTTTAGCTGCTGATAAACTTTTTTGGTTAAAGTTCACCCAAAAATGAAAATCCATTCCACCATCATGTCTATTTAAATGTTTTGCATGACTTACTTTGATGGAACACAAAAAAGGTTTATGAGAATTTCCTAGGTTTTCTTTTCTATTAATTGATGAAGAACTGACACTATTTTCTGACACTTTTCTATTCATTTATTTTTTTTTAATTATCTTTTTCTCTTATTTTATGCATTTCACTTGTTGTCTAGCTTGTGGGCTAATTTTATACTTTAAACTTGACGTTGTGTACTGCAAATATTGTTGGCTCGTATGACAAATTCCTTGGGATATTCCTCATTTAGAAGTCGCTCTGAATTTAGAATCTGCTAAATGAAACACTACTGGTTTATCAGTCAAATCTAGTATCAGTTTTGTTTTTTCTTCCAGACATAAGTGCTGACAGATTTTAAAGATTGCTTGGCATCCACTATAGCCTTTACTGAGTGTGTGTCTGTTTTCTACAGGCTGGACTGTGGTAATTATGTTAGTGAGAGAGAGATTCAGTTCAGATTGATGGATGTTCTACAGAAGTCTCGATTCTCAGGGGCAGATCACAGCCCCTGCCCAAGAGATTCTAGTGAAAATGGTAGGAGCTCCCACACATCTAAAATTCAGCATTTTATGTAATTGTGTATTTATCAATTATTCCATTTTAAATATTCAATTTCAACTATTACTATCTGCACCTAATTTAAAATCACATTGATTTCAGTGTAATATGTCAAATTCATCTTTATATCTGAACACATTATTACAGTTGTTTGTCAGCAAGAACTTGCTTTACTTGTGTAAAGATCTTTGTCTCAGCATATTTTTGTTTTTGTTTTAGAACCACATGACCCATTGACAGATGTGTCACATGATATAAGGCGCTGTGATGACATCCCTCCTGCAGTGCTGTCCCTGCCTTCCCTCTGTGGCCAGAGTCAGACCTCTGAAGGTCCTCTTAGCCCAGCTGACCTGCATGATGGATCTGTCTCCAACACCACCTCTCTATCCTCGCTTTCTTCATTCTCCTCTCTTTCTTCCCTCTCATCTCTCTCTTCTGTGCCCTGTTCCAAACCTGTGACACCCTGGTCTGTGCCGCAGACCTGTGACAGGTCATCCCTCTCTAACATGGACTCCAGGGGCGGAGATTGCCTTAGCTGTCTGATCCCTAAAAGTCAGACAGAACCGGAATCCTGTGAGTCGGTACTCGGCTTTGCCAGCATCAATTTGCAATGCCTTGGCCCCGCCCCCAGCGCAGGTCGCTATGGTGACCAGGTTATATCTGACCAGCTGCTCAGCGGCCCTGCCCATCCAGCTGTAACCACTGAGGGGGCTGAGGAAGGGAGGTCGATGCAGGAAAGTGAATCAGATGAGGATCCTGCATCCAGGAGCATTTACGAAGGTCTTGGAGAGGAAGCGCAGGACTGGAGCTGTCTAGAGACTCTCATCAGTGAAAGCCGTATGGAGCTGTTGGACTTATGCTCACGCAGTGAACTTGCAGTCAATCTGTTCTGTGAAGAAGATGTGGAGAATTACATGTTTCAAGAGGAGGAGACCGCACTCAGTACTGACGTCTGCTCACTCAAGATACGCTATGAGTCCTATCAGGATGGAGTGCAGGAGAGGAGTGAGTCTGCCCTACAGGATGAATCTCAGCTAGGTTTCTTTCCCAGTTTACCTTGTAGTAGAAAGGAGGGACCAAAAGAGAAACCAGACCAATCCATTGAGATTAAGGGTGATGACCATGTGACCCCCAATATTAGCCCAGACAGTAACTTTCTTTTTGACCTCAGTAATTCTCCAGAAGATTCCGGTGAATTCAGTGATGACAGCTCTTGCACAGGCTCCCCAGACCATGCATTCTCCCTCCGCCATGGCCGTTTATCCAGAGAAAACTCTAGTTCCTCCAGCCAGCTAAGCTACCGCCTCAGAGCCAAGAGGAAGGTGGCCTACCGAGAAGACTACTTGTATGATGTGGACTCTATTGAAAGTGAGAAGAACGCAGAGAAACGAGATAAACAGCCTGCTGGGCTCAAGAAAGAGCGTGATGATGACTGGTGCCCGAAGAAGAGGCGGCGGTCCAACAGGAAGGACCCACCTGTCATTATAAAATACATAATCATTAATCGGTTTAAAGGCCAGAGGCACATGAGAGTGCGGCTGGGACGAGTCGACCCATCACCTGCTGTGGTCTCTTTGAGTCCAAATGCTTTGCTACGCTATGAGAGACTTGCACCATTAAAAGCATACTGGCAGGAAAAAGAAAAGGAGCAGCAGGAACAGAATAGATTGACAGCTGCAGAAACAACCAAACGCCTCAATGGCTGCAAAAGACCGCCAAGCACTACACCCAAACGCAAGCACAGGTTGGCCAGACTCAGAATCCAACAGATCCATGCAGTACAGAATTCCCTCCCCCGCCAAACTATAGTGGTCCCCGCCAAAATTCAGCCAGAGGAGACTGAATCACTGAAAAGCACAGAGGAACCAAAAGAGGGCATTACCTCCATTACACACACTGCCAGGGCTAAAAGCAGAACACAGGAGAGAGAAGAAAGAAGAAAGGCAGGTAAAACAGGCAAGATAAAGAAGTTCAAAAGTGAAGCAAGACTTCGGTTGAAAAAGTTAAAAGAGGCTGAGACACAGGAAGTGCCTGAAACCTCTGAGATTGAGCAGTGCAACCCATGTTTACCAGAAAACCTTAGTAACTCTTTGGAAGGTAATGTGACAAATGAAACCTCCAGTGATGGCCCTGAAAAATGCACTTTGACCCCAACAGCTACAGGGGCTGAAGGAAATGCTGAACTCCTCCCAGGGGGATACCTGCAGACTCTTCTCGAAGCCTCTGAGGCATCGAGCACTGCTAACATCACCTATTTCCATCCGGGGCTGCAGAATCCCACCCTTCAGCCAGTCCAGAGCTGTGTTCTCTCTCCTCCCTCTGAATCAGAGCTGCCCCACTCTCCTCCATCTGTGAACCATGGGTCCCACCACACACATTATGCTGAGCCAAACCTAACTGAACCAAACCAGCCCATTTCATGGCCATCCCAACCATCTGCTGAACAGCTGCCCTTCTCCCCGGACATCCCAACCCAGTCACCTATGATGCCATCGGGCTTTCCCACACCATTGCCTGTGTTAGCAGGGGATGCCACAAATGTCGCAGGGTATGGGCAAGTGTCTCTATCAGGGTGCAGGGTGTCATATGAAGAGTCCCAACCTGATGCTGATTATGGCTTGAGTCCAGCTGGGTCTCGGAGTGACAGTGGTGTAGGGCGACTGGTTAGCTTTAACTCCCTGGGGTCACTTTCTGCCACCTCTAGCAACTACAGTTCGCTCAGCCTAAGAGAGGGAGAAAGAGAGCGGGAAGAAGAGATTGGTGAGATCAACGATGGCTTCTTGCCGCATTGCAGTCCACGGCTCATCCTGCAGCAAAGTCTAGAGGAGGTTGCTCCACTTCGAGAGTCCACTGACCTTCTGGATATCTCCAATTTTACCCCTGACAAGTTCCGTCATTCATCGCTATCTGAGATGTCTCCACCAGACACGCCTAACTCTTCCCCTCAGCTGCTGGGGAATTGTGGTAAAGTTGGAGAGTTTTCGGAGGCAGCAGAAGCAAATGTACAATGGAGCTGTGGAGTTGTCCCACAACTAAATGAAGATGGAAACTCGCACCTCCTTCAGATGCACTCTTTCAACACAGAGGAGGAAGATGTAGAGCTAAGAGATCACAAAAGTTCAACAAAAAAGGGTGGGAAAAATGGACAAGGCACCAAAAAGACCAAATCTCCAAAAACGGTAAAAGGAGAGAAGGTAAAGCTCCCACGTCAGGGTTCTCGTTCTGTGCGGAAGATCAAAGCCTTGCTAGAGGGAAAAGCAGCCAAATGTGGCGGAGGGTCAGGAAGTTGCACTTCATCACCCACCCCATCGCTTGGCTTGATTGGAGCTCAGGGGGAGTGGCCTATTACTGGAGCACTGTCAAATGATGACCAACGAGAATTCCAGGAACCATCAAACATCCTGTCCAATATAGTGTCAGGCATGGCTGAGGTACAGCGTTTTATGAGGGCCTCTGTGGAACCTCTTTGGGGGCCTTGCCTGTCACCAGGTCAGCATGCCCTCCAGAGCCAGACACTGAAGATTCTGGGTAGTGCCGCTGACCTTAAAAAGCGGGGTGGTGCCTCAGGCGGAGGTCGAGGGAAGAAAGGGGCTGGACGTGGTGGTAAAGCACTGCCTAAACTTCTCCCACCAGGCTTCTTTCCTACCCTTGGATTAGACTGCCTCCCACTTCCACACCGCCCAGCCCACAAAAAAATGTACCGACACAAAAGCAGCGCTAAGTTTGCCCGTGAGGAACTCTTAGCGGGCAAAAGGGACATAAAAGGAGTAGCATTGACCACTTTGGTAGAAAAACGGAGGTAATATTTTCTCTCTGCAATGTGCCCCTTCTCTTTCTCCGTTCCCTTCCCTCGCACCCTGCCAAATCCTCCTAAAATCCTTTCCACATTTCAGAGCTGCATGGCACCGACTTTACCCACAATCCTTTGCCTAGCCCACTGGAAGGCAGGCACATCCTGCATGTCAGCCCTGCTAAACTACCTACTAGACTGACTGAAGTCTCACTGTCATGGCTGCACCCTACTCACCATTGCTGCTTTGTTGCATTTTTATCTGACAAATTTTCAGTTTTATTTGTTTTGTTTGTTTTTCAAGAAGAAAAATGCCTTGAAAGTCTTTGGATTCTCTTTAAGTGTGGTGTTTATCTAAATATCAATTTTTTGTCTTTTTGTTTTCCGTTGCAGCTATAACACTGTATGTGTTAAATCGGTGTCACAGCACCATGGTTTAAACCGAGCCCAGCGCCCTGCTCTGTCTCTCAGCAAATGGTTGCCTTCTGTTCAGGGGTCAAAGGTCATGTGTAGTATTCTGTGCTAATTGTTTTCCCCTAATTTCTGTGCCAACCCCTCAGAACATTGGGCTTTCAAAAGCTAAAAGAAAGCATCTTCACCAAGATGTTCTTGTTTTCTGAGGTTTTGAAATTTCAAAAGCGATTTTTTTTATTTTATTTTTTTTTTCATTATTATTGTTTGTTTATAAGTTGTGAAAAGGGGGTTCAATTCATCCGTTCTCCAGTGAATCTCCTCCTGCCAGTATCAAAATGCTGTTGTACACAAACATATGCACTATTTACAAAACAAGATTATATCAAACATGTTTAAATTAATGTGCCAAACTATGAACAATTAAATGTACAGACATTTTTATCTACATAAATATTTGCTGTTTTATAATGTGGCAGTGATTGAGGAGTGTGTGTGTATGTGTGTGTGTGTGTGTGCTTGGGATTTTTTTTGGGGGGGGAGTTGTTAATCTGAGATTCACTCCTGTTGCATCACATCTGTACAAACAGCGAGGAGTCATCTCAACAATCAAAAGAAAAATGTTGGTTTATTTTCTGTTTTAACACTCTTGGCTAGTTGCAGATTAGAGGCATGAAGTGAGAGATGCATGACAAGAATTGTTGGTAGGAAGCCGACGTGCTCTAATGGCAGAGAAAAACATTGGTTGCCTTTTATTCGGATTTATTTCTGGATGGTAAAATATCACTGTTCGTGTATAACAAGGTAAGAAAATGAGCATTCCTTCTTATAACAAGACACTTCTAACTTGTTTATGTCCCCAAGTTCCTAATTTAGCTTTCAGTAAACATTTTTCTCTGTTACTCTCAATTTTACACCCTTAAAACCAGTTTAGAACAGGACCAAATTTTTTTTGAAGGTTTTTCTAATTTGTTGCTAGTGATGTGCATGCATTTAAAACATGATCTGAATATGTGCTGTGAATGCTGATCCCCTGTATTACTTTATCTGACTCGCCTGTTTTTTCTTACCTGATCTCAAAACCATTGTTTTTCTATTGCTGTTGGAATGTTATTTGTTGTGTTATAAAAAGAGGGAAAGAAGCCAACTTGGTTACCCCCATGTACTGTTTACTACATTGCTGCAGGATTGTACAACTCCCTGGATCCCCTCTTTTGTGAATATCTATTTGAAAAGAAATATTCTCTCTCTCTTCTTTTTTTTTTTTTCTTTTGCCCTTAGGTTGACGGTGTGTGAAACACTTAAGTTGTTCATTACATTGGATTAGTTTGTGAACTCTTCCTCCTATTTCAGAGTTCAGTGGGTATTTGTGCAAATGCTGTTCACATTGCTGTGAATGAATTGAGGATAAATTTTTGGGGAAAATGTTGAGCACAGGTGCATTCCACAGCTGGTGGTGTGATTCAGAAGTGAGCTCCTCTGAAAACTTTTTGACTTTAGGGTTAACTAATCAGAGCTTTCCCAGCCAAATCAGCCTAACCATGCAAAAGGCCTGGAAATATTAAACGGCGAAAGTTTAAGTTTGTTGTCCAATTTTTTTATTATTATTTTTCCCCCATGCTGAGTGAATGGAGATGTAACCGTTGGTTCAGGTCCGTTGGCTCAGGGAACCCAACTGCATTCACATCTCTCATTCCCTCAGCTGTCCATCTCGCCATTCAAACTTAAACTGTTCTCAGCGGCGCCCCCTGCTGTACTGTTTTTACATAGCACCATTGTTGCTAAACCTGCAGGACATCTGTGATGCCAGTGCAGGGTGCTCTTGTTCATATTTTGAGAACAGAGTTTTACATCAGTGAAAACTTTATAGCACACATCCCCTGCACTAACTGTTCATATTTTTAAAAGTTCTTAAACAGTGTTATTCCCCTATAAATGCATCATGTAAAGTTAAAACAGGCATATCAAAAACTTAATTGTGCCCTATTTATGAATGTATTATATTGTCAAGTTGGAAGTATTTATTCATGATTCATTTGACACAACATCACTTGTAACTACTTTTGCCTTTTTTCATCATCAAGGGGAAAAAAAAAAAAGAAACTTTCTACTGCCTGGTCAATCTTCACCAGGTGGATTCTCAATGAACTTGATGTAGGAAAAAAATGATGACCTGTATATTTTTCATTGTGCCAATTTGTAACATATTTTCTAAGTGTATATTTTTCTTAGAAAGTGATGTGAGGTCGTTCTTACTGTGGCTTTGTTCTTTTCCCTTTTCGGCAAGTGAAAAGGTTGCTAATTGCCATGTTTTCTTTCTTTTTCTTTCTCTCTCTCTTATTTGTTTTTTGTTTGTTTGTTTTAAAACCAAAAATTGAAAATACTATAAAAAAAATAAATAAAAAACTATTGTAAAGGAGAGAGAAGGAGAGCAAGCTGTGACTCTTTGTTGAGAGTTTTTGTAATTGGACCAATCTTGTTGTAAGAGTGTTGTGCTCTAGTAAAAATATATATTAATTTAAAGATAAAAAGAAACCATGAAAACAGACAGTGGAACAATAACACTAATTTGTGATCTCATTGCTGTTTTATAGATTTTCATGTAAATTATTCTAGTATTTTGTTTTTGTTGTATCTGTCACAAAAGTTGAAATATTTGTGATCAAGCCTGTATGGTGACAAATGTAATATTGGTAACTTGCTGAGTTTTGTAATCATGTTTATGGAATAAATATTAATTAAAAGAGCTTTTGATCACTTGTTTCAGTACTGTCTCATTTTTATTTTTGAAAATACGAACAAATCTGATATAACAAAATGTGATTTAGCCATTCTGTTTTCCATCATTGATGCTCTGTATATTTAGTTCGCGCTCATCTTGTACCAAATATTAAAAAATTATGCATATCTTGCTGTAAATCAGCTTTGATGGCAGTTTTTACAAACAACAACATACATTGCAGTTCAAGGAACACGCTGCTGGCACATCTTCAACTACAAGAGTGCACTAACTAACTGAAACCAGAGATTTCAGAAGAAATCACTGAGCTTAAAAACTAGAAAAAAACGCTTCTCTGGAAGCAGAATTTTCAATACATGTTCTATGAAACATAATGAGGTCATTGCAAATGTTTGTTTTTATTTCATCTGTATGATACACAGGACAGTTTTAATAAAAGCCTGTTGACTTAAGACGTGTCATTTCTATCTATTAGCTGGTTTATAGCTGTATATCTAATTTGTAAAGCTTTATGTAATGAACATCATGCAGAAACTGTAAACTCAAAAATGCTGCGCGTACCCGTCTGTTTAGCTGCCAGTCATCTGGCACGCAGAAATCTATCCAATCATTTCCCAGAAATTGACGCGCGCGACAGTCTATGGGTGTGTCTTAGCTTGAAGCGGGCGGGGCGGGGCTACGAAGGCACATAGTGCATTTGCTGCGCAGACGGACCCGAATCAGAGATAACCGGTACCGAGGCCATATGCACTCACGCTATCGAGGTTAACATTGATTCAGAAGATCATTTTAACTTACAGTGTTTTGTAAAAAAAACACTGTACACCATCCCGACACTATAGGCACCACGGATCAACCCAGAATGCCAAATATAAAGATTTTTAGTGGCAGTTCGCATCCGGATCTGTCGCAGAAGATCGCAGACCGACTGGGACTCGAGCTGGGGAAAGTAGTCACCAAAAAATTCAGCAATCAGGAAACCTGGTGAGTTATTTACAGTCAGAGTTGATACTGAAACTATGCTTTCACGGAATGTTTTGGCTAGGATAAACGAAATGGTAAACACATGGTAACCATATTTTTTTTTAGTTTGTAGTTTTCTGATTTGGAAGATGCCGTCTGGCGTAAGCTGCCTCATACAGGCAACAGACTCACTTTCCCAGCATGCACCTACATTAAGCATGTGACTCTGGGCACGCTAATGCTAATTTTAAACGTCCTGTCTGGCCTCCTCTGCCACGTGAGGAGTCAACGTTATTTTTATTAAGTTAAAGTGTGCTCCCTTTATTGTTGTTATTTATAGCTATTTATTATTATCATCATTATTATTAGTTGAAATACTACGTTATAAATTAGACGTAATTTTAAAAACGCAGGTACACAACCACACTCGGCTCTTCACATGAAAATATCATGTTGACTCTGCTGTTTGTGTTATATAATTGACATTTAGCCCAAGATGAGTGGAATGCTTGTGACCCTATAAGATAAAATGTGTGTGTGTGTGTCTCTTTATCTGCTCCTGACCTGTGATAAATGTAGCCAGGTTCTTGACGCAACAGTTTCGGTTTGCTTTTTTAATGGTTAACCGTCCGATCCTCAGTGAAGACTGTTTTAAATATCAGCTCAAACAGATACTCTCCTTTAATCAAGCAGACAAATATAGATTAATAGTGCATTATCTTTAGAGACCGAGACTCAGGCTTGCCTGTGTGTGTGTGTGTGTGTGTGTTTGTTTCTCTGTCTGTGTATAGTGTGGAGATAGGAGAGAGTGTTCGTGGAGAAGATGTCTATATTGTCCAGAGTGGCTGTGGCGAAATAAACGACAATCTTATGGAGCTGTTGATCATGATCAATGCCTGTAAGATTGCGTCAGCATCCAGAGTCACCGCAGTCATTCCTTGCTTCCCCTATGCTCGGCAGGACAAGAAGGACAAGGTGGGGGTGAGAGGAACAGCTTGCTTATTAATACGTGCACACAGTTAATCTTACGTTAATCACATCACTGTTGGTGGATCCATGTGGGCTACTTTCTGTAAGTCTTTCTTGTGTGGTGTCAGTGTTTGTTTGTTTTCTCTCTTTCTGGCCTCTTGGCAACTTACAAGGCACGGCTAATTGTGCTTGCCCTTTCCTGTTAATGTGTTTATAGTTCGTAGTTGTGATGACGCCCGTTTATTGGTGTATGTTTACGAGTGCGAATTTTGTCTGCTAGAGTCGGGCTCCAATCTCAGCCAAGCTGGTCGCCAACATGCTTTCTGTAGCCGGAGCAGACCACATCATCACTATGGACCTACATGCATCTCAAATTCAGGTACACGCAGTGAAACGCCTTTGCTCCAAACACTCAAAACAAACTCTTATCTCTCATGAACAGAGATCAGTGGCATAACCCAACAGTCAGGCACAAGTTCAACTGAGTGGGCTTTAAATTTCTTATGCATTTTAAGGTATGATTTTAAGTCAATATGTTTTTGTGTGTCTGTGTGGTGTTAGGGGTTCTTTGATATCCCTGTTGATAACTTGTATGCTGAGCCAGCAGTCCTCAAATGGATAAAAGAAAACATCAATGAATGGAAGAATTGCACCATTGTTTCTCCTGATGCTGGTGGAGCCAAGAGGTGAGATTTAAACTACTGGTTTATGAATCATGATTTATTTTCTGAAAATCTTTGTACGATTTTAGACGAGGTGTGTGTGAATTCTAAAATTAACACAATAATGTAGCATCAACTGAAACCATACACACAAAAATCACATACTCCCAGAGGTCTCAAATGTTTATATATATATTTAATAGCTTTATAAATGTTTGGTATTTCATAAATAATAAAAATTTTTATATATATATATATATATAACACAACACACAGTGGGTATGGAAAGTATTCAGACCCCCTTATATTTTTCACTCTTTGTTATATTGCAGCCATTTGCTAAAATCATTTAAGTTAAAAAAAATTTCTCATTAATGTACACACAGCACCCCATATTGACAGAAAAACACAGCATTGTTGACATTTTTGCAGATTTATTAAAAAAGAAAAACTGAAATATCACATGGTCCTAAGTAGGGCTGAAACTAACAATTATTTTGATAATCGATTAGTTGGCCGATTATTTTTTCGATTAATCGGATAAAAATCCTAATTTTCTTTTTTGTATTATTTTATTGACAAAAAACACATTATTGTACATCCTGCCCAAAGTCCTTCAAACAAACGTGCCAGTTGAATGCTATGAACACATACAGTGTTTAATTTCTTAGGGTGTGTTCACACTTGTCATGTTTGGTTCGATTAAAACGAACCCTGGTGTGATTGCTCAGTTAGTGCGGTTCGTTTGAACATATGTGAACGCTGCCATCCGAACCCTGGTGCGGACCAAGACCGCTAAAAAGATGGGTCTCGGTCCGCTTCCAAACGCACTCTGGTGCGGCTCGATTGATGTATGAACGCAACACGGACCAAAGACATGTAAACAAACCAAAAACAGGACGTGACGCCTCAAGATGCGACGCTACAAGTCAGCTGATTTGACGACGCGGAAAGATCAGTGAATCCAAAATGAGTCGAGGGCAAACGTGGAGCAACGAGGAGGTAAAGTGCCTCATCAATATTTGTTACAATGGAGGAAATCCTGGTGCTGTTTTGAATGTTTTCAACATTTTATGAGCTCTTCATGAGTTTTTAGCTGTTAAAAATAAAGCATATGTACATGCATAAAATGATCGTGTTTAATCCAGTGCACAGCATTGTTTTGAATGTTCGGGAATGAAGCTCCGTCGCGAAGTATACGTCATAAATGCCGACCAATCAGGTTGTGACCGTATCCTTATGCATTTGGTTCGGTAACTCAAAGTTCGCTGTTAAATATGCCAGTGTGAACGCTAAGCGGACCAGGACTATTTGTTTTGTTTTTTGGTCCGGACCAAACCAACCGAACTACAAGTGTGAACGCACCCTTAGACTACCCGTCACAGAAAAGAGAACACAAATATTTTAGGGATCTGACAGAAAGTCATTATTAACACAATGTCCTAAAAAACTTTATATTCTTGCTGGCATTGATTTCATGCACTTTTCCACAGTCTCTGTTATTGACTGTAATTGGGCATCTGAAAAAAGATGCCCAATTATACCCAATTTTCTGTCTTTCTTGTAAAACAGTAAATTCAAAAATTCATGACAATATTTATATTTTAGCATTAGAAATATTACTGTGACTAAACTGAATACACATACTGGTGGATTAACCACTACAGAAACATAAAAATGATTTTGGTAATCCGTTAGTTTCGGGCAGCTGCGATACAAACCTTAGGTGGTATAATAAATTTAAGCACTGTATATAGTGAATACAGTTTAAATCTCTACATTAAAAAAAAGATAATAAAGAAAATCAAAAACTCAGTGTTAACCAACAGTCAAGAGAAATGATCTGCAGGAACACACACAGAACCTCTTACTGTCATTTCTTTATCCTGTGTAAATAATAGAAACGTCTTACCTTTATTCAATTACATTCTGTTATCCCTTTACAGTTACTCCCATGAAATACTCGAATGACATACTGATTTTTACACCAAAACTGAACTTTCAACAACAGATATTTCAGCAAAATGAATATTTTTGCGCTGAATATGAATTGTCTCCTTCTCTACCGCGTTCCTTTTGTCTGACGCGGGCGCGTCATGTAAATGTAAAGTTTGACGCAGATGCAGGATAAACCTTTATGCAAAACGGAAATCCTCGTGTGAATTTTAAGCATGTACTGATAAGGGTATAGCCGTAAAATTAACGTTTTACACTGAGGACGCGCCCGCATCTGTCAAGCGCCTGAAGGGGCAAGCCATGTTAAACACGGAGCTAATGCATTAGCTTGAAGCTTCAAATAAAGAGTTCTCATGTTTTAGGCAGTTTGGATCACGCACCTTTCCCGCAGCAGCTCACTCTGTTTCCTCCACTGTTTTTAAATGCATTTTGTCCATAGAAATGCGTTATTCAGTGCTGTAATTTGACGAGACTGGCGAACGTTTTGTGTGCACGTGGGCAGACCCGACTAATTGATAATGACAATCGTTGTCGATGATTTTTATTATCGATTTTATCGATTAGTTGTTGCAGCCCTAGTCCTAAGTATTCAGACCCTTTGCTCAGTATTTAGTAGAAGCACCCTTTTGACCTTTTGAGCCATGAGTCTTTTTGGGAAAGATGAAACATTTTTCAAACCTGGATTTGGGGATCCTCTGCCATTCCTCCTTGCAGATCCTCTCCAGTTGTGTCAGGTTGGATGGTAAACATTGGTGGACAGCCATTTTTAGGTCTCTCCAGAGATGCTCAATTGGGTTTAAGTCAGGGGCTCTGGCTGGGCTATTCAAGAACAGTCACAGAGTTGTTGTGAAGCCACTCCTTTGTTATTTTAGCTGTGTGCTGAGGGTCATTGTCTTGTTGGAAGGTAAACCTTTGGCCCAGTCTGAGGTCCTGAGCACTCTAGAGAAGGTTTTCGTCCAGGATATCCCTGTACTTGGCCGCATTCATCTTTCCCTCGATTGCAACCAGTCGTCCTGTCCTTGCAGCTGAAAAACACCTCACAGCATGATGCTGACACCACCATGCTTCACTGTTGGGACTGTATTGGACAGGTGATGAGCAGTGCCTGGATTTCTCCACACATACCGCTTAGAATTAAGGTCAAACAGTTCTATCTTGGTCTCATCAGACCGGAGAATCTTATTTCTCACCATCTTGGAGTCCTTCAGGTGTTTCTTAGCAAACTCCATGCGGGCTTTCATATGTCTTGCACTGAGGAGAAGCTTCTGTGGGGCCACTCTGCCATAAAGCCCTGACTGGTGGAGGGCTGTAGTGATAATTGACTTTCTACAGCTTTCTCCCATTTCCCGACTACATCTCTGGAGCTCAGCCACAGTGTTCTTTGGGTTCTTCTTTACCTCTCTCACCAACGCTCTTCTCCCCTGATAGCTCAGTTTGGCCGGATGGCCAGCTCTGGGTAGGGTTTTGGTCATCCCAAACATCTTCCTTTTAAGGATTATGGAGGCCACTGTGCTCTTAGGAACCTTAAGTGCAGCAGAAATTTTTTTATAACCTTGGCCAGATCTGTGCCTTGCCACAATTCTGTCTCTGAGCTCTTCAGGCAGTTCCTTTGACCTCATGATTCTCATTTGCTCTGACATGCACTGTGAGCTGTAAGGTCTTATATAGACAGGTGTGTGGCTTTCTGTGGAAGAAATTTTAGTATAAGGGGTTTTTCTATAAGCTTAATCATAGGTTTATGACCTGAGGCCTAAAAGGTCATCCTGTATAGACCTTATGTCATGGTACAGTGTCTTTTCTTTTTACCATGTGTGGAAAAGTATTGATGCTAAGAGATGTAACCTTGAAGGGTGCGGATGGGTATAAAAGCTAAAGGAGCCCGCCCTTCTTGGTCACACCCTACAGCAGTGTTTCTCAAACTTTTTCAGCCTAAGGACCACTTTATCTTCCAATTTTTTTCTGAGGACCACCTAACAGAATCCCACTCTAACACGCCCCCCCAAAAACAACAAACTGGGAAGGATAAACTAAATTTAAGTTTAATATGCAACTGTTTCAAGTCAAAAACTAATTATTCAAACACAAATGCAATTATCCATTTTTTCGTTATTAAAACACACTGACCACACTTTTGCCCTACAGTAACCTGTGTTTCTGTATGACTCTCTGACCTTCCTTGCAAGCAATAAATTCTTTATAAAGACAAGCTGGACTCAAATGCAGGTGTAGAACCATCTCAAGGATGATCAGAGGAAATGGACAGCACTCGAGTTAAATATATATAAATATGTGATATTTCAGCTTTTCTTTTTTTAATAAAACTGCAAAAATGTCAACAATTCTGTATTTTTCTGTCAATATGGGGTGCTGTGTGTACATTAATGAGGGAAAAAAAGAACTTAAATGATTTTAGCAAATGGCTGCAATATAACAAAGAGTGAAAAATTTAAGGGTGTCTGAATACTTTCCGTACCCACTGTATATAATATATGAGGAAAAAGTGACCTAATTTTTCTATGTTTACTAAATGACCAAAAGCTGTGTGGAAACCCCATATATGGAAACAGTTGGTAATGGTTTGGGAGTGCTTTACTCCTTTACTCCATGTTTAACCTTGGGTGAGAGGTGGCGAATTTAGGATGCTCCAAGTCTATTAACATTACAGTGAGGTTAAGACCAAATTAGCGTCTGTATGCACGTGGTCTAAATTTGGACCGTCACGTATAAATTTGAATAATTGACACGATTATCAGTGAATGAGACCCATTCTTTTCCTCTGTTTATCTTTCTCACATCCAGTTTGTTTAAAAGGTCTTTAGAAAAAGAATGTATTTGTCATATTTTTGAGTATTGGATTGCGTATAATTTGATTTAAAGCAACATAAGCCTTTCAAGTTTATTTGTAGTTTATAATTGTTTATCAGGCTCTTGAAGATGATGGACATGAGTGTGTTTTACTCTTTTAGGTGTGGAGGGTAAAGAAATGTCAGGTTTCTTTGTGTGTTTATGTGTGAGTGTGTGTGACTCTCTGCTAACAGTGGATGGCTTGGCCTAAACCTTTAGCTGTACATTATAGTTGTGAGCATTTTTTAAAAATCAGTTTGAAAGCTTTTAAAGCTTGGCTAATTTAATCATGCTGAATACATCATGTGATTTTGTTTCTGAAGACATGGACTACAGCGACCCCTTTTGTAACAATATAAGGCACTCGAGTGAGCGAGTGGGCTTACGCACACTGGAGTTTGTACTTGTTTTTACTGTAACATTTGCGCATGTGGTCTATCTGTGATGTCTGTATGCGACACTTGCAGAGAAGCCTGAATGCTGTCATCGTCATTTCTCACTGTTGTACAGAATGTTACCTAAACGCTGTGTGTTCGCTTTATCAGAGTGACATCCATCGCAGACCGACTGAACGTGGACTTTGCCCTAATCCATAAGGAGCGGAAGAAGGCCAATGAGGTGGATCGTATGGTGCTGGTTGGGGACGTGAAGGACCGAGTGGCGATTTTAGTTGATGACATGGCGGACACGTGTGGGACAGTATGTCACGCTGCTGACAAGTGAGGACTCGCATGATAGATGATCCCTTTCATGCTCCGATACATGCACAATCATGATTATCCTGGTAATCTGTCATGCCTCCATACAGGCCTTTCTGTGTTTTAACCACACGTGTGTGTTTCTGTCCTCTACCAGACTGGTGTCTGCAGGAGCCACTAAAGTCTACGCTATCTTAACTCATGGTATCTTCTCTGGGCCTGCAATTTCTCGGATCAACAATGCCAACTTTGAGGCTGTCGTGGTCACCAACACAATTCCACAGGAGGACAAAATCAAACACTGCAACAAGATTCAGGCACAGACATTTTGTCATATAAAAAAACTGTTATGGTTAGGGCTGAGGAATTTCCAAATAATCTCAATCAATTTAGATATTGATTCTTCAAGGTCTTTTATTTAAACCGTTTAAAATAAATACTTCTAAATAATTAAAACAAATGTTATCAGTTCACACAATTATGTAATATACATACACAATAACATGAATATGGAGTAATTGTTTTTCATGAGTTTCAAAGTCAGATTCGAATCCTAAGCTTGTGAATCTGATTTAAAAACAAACTGGGAAATTATCTGGACTGGGCTGATATGCAACTGCAATTCCATTATGATTTCACAATTTTACCGTAAATTTGTAATTCATATACATATCCCAGGCTAGATTTTATTTGATTAAAAATAAAATAAAGACACAAATATTGAGAAATATTACAATTTTAAAGTACCATTTTCTATTAGAAGATATTTTAAAATCTTCAGTGTCATTCAGAAAACATTCTAATATGCTAATATGAAAGACTTCTGATTATTATCAGTATTTTTGCTATTACTTTAAATTGTTGCAGCTTAATATTTTTATTAGAACACATTTTTCAGGAAACAACAGCAATTGATTGCATTCTTGTTGAATAAAAGTATTAAATTCTTAAAAATATTTGATAAAGATTTGGTTGTTTTATAGATATAATTTTTTTTTGTTCTTTGCTCTGAGCATGATCACTGATTTATTTTTCTCTCTCTTTCTGCAGGTGATTGACATTTCTATGATCCTGGCGGAAGCCATTAGGCGAACGCATAATGGGGAGTCTGTTTCGTACTTGTTTAGTCATGTGCCCTTATAGCACGCACGCACGCACACACACATACATGCATATACATGTCATCAAAGTGTACAGACTCACATGATGGAGAACCATTACTGGGTCTGTCACACGCATCATTACCTGAAGACATATCCTGGACAGTGAATGAAAAGAATGAAAGCCTTCCCCCTTTCTGCTGCATGTGCTGACTCCCCTTTTTTCCCTAAGAGCATTGTGATATGTGATGATTCGATACTCCTATTATCTTGAGTTCCGTCTGCTTGGTGAATTTCCCCCATCACACTTCTATAATAGTTACTTGCATGTTAGTCTTTCTGTTATTTCCTTAGGAACCATTTAAAACCAACAATTAAACAAAAAACAATGCTTGTAATGGAAAATCTCCTGTAATACTGGAATTTTTTTTCTTTTCATTTTAACTCTGAAGCGTACTGTGTAACTTAAAGGTACGATGGACATTTGAGTCTTGTAACATCTTAGTTTTGTTATAGAATCTAAATACTAACATATGGCTAGATTGGAAAATAATAGAGCTGGGTTAAGCCCCATTAGATTTCCGTTGTTATAGCAGCTGGATTTTTTTCTTCCTTTGTTTCTCTTCTCAGGTTTTGGTTTTCCCAGTCTTTTCAGGGTCTTTTAACAGGGCGAAAGCCAAGATCTGAGTGGACAAATTAGGTCATTTTTTTTAATGTTCTGTTAAGATGTTTTCTTTTGTTTGTTCATGTTTACAGTTAGGCAGCGTTTTTGTCTGCTTGAACACAGATCTGTGAAGTGCCCTTCAGATTTGCCAGAACTTACACACTCAAGTCCTATTAAGTGACTACTGTGGAATTGGCCTGAACAATCAGCCTCTTTGAACCATATTTTTGTTGTTTCTTGCTTGTCTCTTGTGGGTCGGTGTGTTTGGTCTTGAAGTATGTTTCTTTTTCCCCATGCTACATGAGCGAGATCAGAGATAATACACTATCCTGCAGCTTACACTGGAGCAGTATGTGAGATGACAGAGTTTGATTTGATGGGTGTATGCCGTTTGCCTTAATGAAGGAGAAAAATACTGACGACTGTATCTTGTCTGTATACAGAAAAAGTAAAGCATTTCATGTATAAACTACACACCTGCTTGTTTTTCCAATTATTCCATTTTCATGATATCAAATGTGAAAATGCACTCATGAAATGTTTTATGCTTTCCCATAACAGAAAAGCTTGATTGGATGTTTAAGCTTAACTTCTGCAGAAGGCAGTGCACACATGTGGACTATAAACAGAAGTAATAACCTACACAAGCGCACTAGGTGGCGCATTTCGGCGTATATCTGTCTACTGGTATTGGTAATGTTTGGAAATGTTTTCCTGATATGAATCATAACCTACATGCGTTTCTTATCAATAGTGGTTTGAGGTCTGGTTTATAGATGCTGTTTAGGTCCATTCTGGCTGACAGCCCTCAACAACCGAGGATATATAAACTCACCCATCCGCCACTCAGCACAAACAACGATGAAAATAATAGTTATCGATATTTAAGTATTAGTGAGGTAACCATATTTGCCAAATTATCTTGTCATTTGTCAAAGTCACATTAAACAGAGCCTTATCCAAATACCAACGAGTCACGAGCTCCGCGTCAAACTCGTGTTTATCTTCCCGCAGTTGGGCGATTGCGGGATTACCGTCTTATCTTAACGAGCAATGTTCCCACGGCTCAGTAGTGCAGGCTATCCTGTTATCATCCACTTGTCTTATTTATGGAAGCCTTTTTGGAAGTAACAGTGGACTTGTGTATGAGTGACAGGGAGCGCGCGTGCTTGGACACACAGCTCGTTCATTAAATCGATCAAATAATATTTCCAGTCATTATTGAGGGAATGTTGTTCTCTGTCACCAACAAACAAATTCAAGCGGACTCGCACGGAAAAGGAAAGAGAAGACAGAGCGCTCGCCTAGTTACCTCCTTTCGACCTCCTCAACTTTTAACCCCGTCGCGCGCAGCCGTCGCGCGCAGTGATGTTGAATGACAAACGGCGCACATTTTTTACCGAGCAGTTTGCAGCCTGACCATCAATTCTGCAGCATAAATGTGAGTATAGTGATTTTTTCTTTCGCTATGTAGTCTTGTTCCTCAATTTTAGATTTGTATTTATGGAGGGACAAGTAGATTTAGATTTTTATTTTGTGTTTATTGTGAATTGTGTCGCCGTGTGTGAGTTTGGACATGGCGTGTCATGAGTGTGAATGAAAGTGTGTGACGACGCAGAAGGCATCACGCTATTGGGAGACAGAGAATGGATGGAGAGAGAAAAGAGAGACAGGGCAGAAGGGACAGAGCCGAGTAAAGGTGTCCGAGAAGAGAGGAAAACCGAAATGAAAACGTTCTAAACTCCTTTGCTAATATATAGGCTACTCTCATTTGTTTTCAAGAAGATAAAAATATACGCCTATTGGAAAAACTGCCTAACAAATCAGTGGGGACGAATTTAAATCTAGGTTTCGGAATTAAGTCAGCAACGAAAAGCTCCTTAAACAATGAGGTAAGAGATGTCAAAAAAAAATCCGAGTAGGCTATGCATTGGATTTAGTATTGGATTCTTTAGGAATGAATGAAGCTTTTCAATATAGCAGGCTGCAAATTGAGATTTTTCGACAGTCGGTCTATCCATATTATTTATAAATGTTTTCCATTTTCAGCCAAAACACCTCGCAATCATTCTGTTCTAAAAATCCTCTCAATCGGACGCAAGAATAAATGAAAACGCTTAACTTTTTTATCAAGGCAAAATCATTTGTATCATCTAATTCACATTTAATAAGAATTTAAAGACATCAGCTGTTTGTGCGCATTTTAAAAGGACATCATGTGTTTGTGTACATTTTTTCAATTAAAATCTTGAGATCACATGCTGAAAACATTTCATTTTCCATTGCGCATCTTTTAGTTCGCCGTAGTTAAACTCAAACGGGGATATGGCGGATTTAGAGTTCGGATCTCTACAATCGTGTTCCGGCGGCGATTCCCCAGCGATGGATTTCGAGAACGGTAAAGATTCCGGACATCACGGTCGGAGCAAAACCGGGTCGCCGCCACTGCAAACTCAGCTCTCCCAACAGGTCAGCCATGACTGCACGTGCAGCCTTCCTGAGGAGGCTAAATACAAGTCAAAAATTCTGCTGTAGGATTTTTATTTCTTTCTTTTTTGTACTTTTTGTCATTATTATTATTATTATTATTACTATTATTATTTGTGCTGGTATTGTTGTTTATCTTAAGTGGAAATTGCATTATTGCACGACGGATATTCATTTCGAAGATAAAGCATATAACAAGGATTTAATAATGTATACAAAACAAACAGACATTTTTGTGGACACGAGTGTATTAGGCCTATTTATACTAGGCCTGCGGGTATTTAGCACGTTGTGTTCAAAAGCGTTTGTTGTTATGACTGTCTTCAAAATGTACACGTATATCTTTTTAATTTTATTTCAAATTCGATATTACTATTAAGTGCCGTTCTCGACTATTCAATTATCGATTAGATTATCTGTTTGGATTAAAAAACAACAACAACAACAAAAAAACTATGGTTAAAAAAAACTGTAAACGGAAAGGCAGGAAACGCATTTTTATTTAAATTATTATTATTATTATTATTATGGTGGTTATATTTGTCAACATATTTTGAAAAAAAAAATCATAAGAAAATCAGCAGTAATTTCCATTTCCCATCTTCTTTTTCGCCGCTCCTCGCGTGCAGGGTATGGACGGAATCAAAGTTTATTTGCACGAGAGAGATCTGTGGGCGAAATTTCATGATGTCTCTACAGAAATGATCATCACCAAAGCTGGTCGGTGAGTGACACTTTTCTTTCTTTCTTTCTTTCTTTCTTTCTTTCTTTCTTTCTTTCTTTCTTTCTTTCTTTCTTTCTTTCTTTCTTTCTTTCTTTCGTTGTTTCGAAAACATTTATTTCTCTTTATTGAATATTCATGGGTTAACATAATTTGTGTGAAAAAGTTCATCGGGCAGGAGCAAAGGCCCCTTGGAGGACAACACAGAAATCGGCAAAATTTGTCATCAAATTCAAACATGCTGGATACTAGAAAATATTTGGTTTGAATTTAAGTCCAAATAAATCCATTCGTTTTTAACTTGAGTGGGTCACTTTAAATAAATTTGAAATTGATCAACAAACCATGTCTCTAAACAGATAGTTTCAGGGACTAAATCTCCAGCTAAAATGATTGCATTATTGCAAAAAAGAAAAAAGAGCTCTATCTTTACATAAAATGACTTCATGGATCAAGATGTTCCAGTCTACAGTATATTGTACATATATTGTATATTTTGTGTGTTTGTTTAAATATTGTATGTATGTATGATTATGATTATTTGTTGTTGTTGGCTCTTTATAATTCATCATTAATCTTTTACAGGCGAATGTTTCCCAGCTACAAAGTGAAGGTAACAGGCCTAAATCCCAAAGCAAAATATATCTTACTGATGGACATTATTTCAGCCGATGAGCATCGGTATAAATTTGCAGATAACAAATGGTAAGAACTACAGTGAAATTAATAAATTATGATTTATATAAATTCTAATGTTAATATTCATAAATGAATAGAATAGAAACAACAATTAATTTTTTACAACAATGAATATTAAATTAGCATTTTATTACAAAAGTTTGGAGTGGTGAGCATTTTAATCAGATGAAAGGCTAAAGAACATGACTGAATGAAAGTGAGAGATGTAGCTAAATAAATGCATGGAGGAATGCAAAGAGAAAGGAATGCATAGTGTAAATATGAATGAAGAGAAAATCAACCGTGTTGTTGTTGTGAAATGATGCATGAATCATGTAATTAGGAGCCTCAGTTAGTGAATATTGTTCAGTGAGTGGAGGATCCACACAGAGCAGAGAAACTCTGAGACAGACACTTATTTTGCAACCTGAACTTTTATCTTAGTATTGTGGAGCAGACAGAAAGTCCTTATCTTCTTTATAGATGACTAACCCCTTCCTATCTGCTCTGCAGGTCCATCAGTGGTAAAGCTGAGCCGGCGATTCCAGGCCGGCTGTATGTGCACCCAGACTCACCGGCTTCAGGAGCTCACTGGATGAGACAGCTCGTCTCTTTCCAGAAACTCAAACTCACCAACAACCACCTGGACCCTTTCGGACATGTCAGTAATGATGTCGATCAGCCTGAAATGGTTATTTATTTGTTTGCTGATGAACGTGATTAAACTCCCCACAGGTTTACACCTCAGTTTCACTGAACTGGACACGTGGGTTAACCAGGAAATCTCTTCCTGTTATTTTCTGCAGATCATTTTAAATTCAATGCATAAATACCAACCTCGCCTGCACATCGTGAAGGCAGACGAGAGGAACAGCTTTGGCTCCAGCAACACAAGTTTCTGCACACACTCCTTTCCTGAGACGACTTTCATCGCTGTAACATCCTACCAGAACCACACAGTAAGCAGCAGGACCATTGTTATCATATATAAATGGATAGATTTGCAGAAAGCAGCAGAGTGTTCATCTTTAATCCTCTTTTTTTTAGATCACTCAGCTGAAGATTGAGAATAATCCATTTGCTAAAGGTTTCCGTGGAAATGACGATATCGAACTGCATCGCATGTCCCGTACACCAAGGTGGAACGCACATGTTTTAAACATTTCGACACGTATGCATGTCCACACGCAAACATATTTTACTTTAGTGGATCATGACAGCACCATGAGTTTGTGTTTGTGAGTAGTGATGAATCACTAATGTACTGTATCTTTTTTGGTCTTTATTTATGTATGTTGTATGTGCCTGCATGTCATTGTGAGTTGCATCTCGTAGCCACTAATGTTGTAGTTTTAGATACACAGAGAATATGTTGTCCTTTTAACTAGCAGGGTTTGGGAACAAAAGTCAAAGCTTTGTGTTGCATGTTGACAATATTGAATGTGACACACAAGAGAGGGATATTTATAGTGTAACAATATTAAGAGCAGAGCGGCACAACACGCTGTCACACAGAGAGGTCACTGAAGGGCTAATGTGTGTGTGTCTGAATAAATGCATTTTTGAAAGAGAGAGAGAGAGAAAACAGAGAGAAAGAGGAATGAGTCAGATTGGAAAGGGGGTATAGAAAAGATTTTTAGCTACTGTAATTGTCTCTAAGCTTAGAAATTTAATTAGAAACGATCAGTACTGTGCAAATGATATCCTTTACCCTTGCCAATGCAAATCATGAGCCTGCTCTCTCTCTTTTAACACCCTGATCTATCAACCCGAGTGCCAGTGTTTTGTGACTCTCCCCCTAAAAGTACCATGATTTACTTGTATTCTGAAACACCCTGAATATAGTTTTCGAGTTTTTTCTCTAATCATCATTTTCTTAAAATTTGTCTTTGTCTCTGCTGTAGGAATCAATGTGTCTGATGCCTATTTTGTCCCTTTTCCACAGTAAAGAGTATCCACTTGTACCACGGAGCACTGCAAGGCAGCGTGTAGCTCCTCCCTCTCCTGACTGTCTCTCACGGTCAGAATACACTGTGACACAAAAACCCAGTCCTGGCTACACCTGCTCCGACACTTCAGGTACATAGTGCAAAATAAAGAGGTTGAATTTCTGTGTGATGATATTTTGATCATAGCTAAGTTTTATTTACTCAAATGTAGTTTTATTGTAGTTATGTGGCATTTAAAAATAAAAATAAATCAATTCTTTTAGCAACTTAAAAAGAAGAGTGCCCTAAAACTCTCCAAATTACTTTACTTTACTAATTTAATTTTATAGGTCATAATTTGATTTGATATATTTTGATATTTATTATTTTTACTTTTTTTAGTATGTTTTTGTATGGTGCTTTGGAATTATTGTGTTTTTTTCTGGTGCATATAAAATGCAATGTGTTTAATCAGATATTATCTTGTTAGATGTCTTCGAGCATGTCTCATTTCAGAAGAGTCAAGTAACCTTTATTTAAATAGCTGTTGTGCTTTATACAATAATTTTGTTTCAAAGCAACTTTACAGTGGTAAACAGGAAAATAAGGATTCGATAATGCAAACATACGTCAATTCTGACAACAGTAAACAGTCATTATCCAGGTGAAATCAGTTCAGTGTTGATTCATTTCAGTTAATCATCAATTATGGATCAATTCATCTATAAAGCAGTTCTGCAGAAAACAGTGATGTCATCATCCAGCTCAATTCAGTTCTCATTCAATAGTGTCATAGCAGTCAAGTGAAAAATATTGCGGAATGTTAAGTATCCCCAACTATAGTAACTCTTGTAAAATGTTATGACTGTAAATTATTGTAATTTCTTTCATACTTTGGGATTTGATGTATGTGACCTACGAAGGGCATAGTCTTGAAATGAGAAGGCAATTATTTTCTGCACGCAGTTATGCAACAAAAACTGTGTAATGACTGATTCGAACTGGTTGTTTATAATGAGTCAATCTAAAATTTTCACAATATGGACTTGATCTTTCTTGTTTGTTGAGGTTTGAGTCAGGGAATCTTTTTCTAAACATATACACTTCATTTTACAAGGGAAATTTAGCTGATCCTTGCTGCGATTGGCCAGCAATGTAAAGTGCTAATTTCTGCTCTAATGTAATATTTAACATTTTTAAAATGTTATAGATTTATGAATCAATACATTTACAGAATATAAAATATAAAACAATATATATATGATTTTCAAAAATATAAATATGAATATGATTTTCAGTTTTGTTAAATCAACAGTTTTCCAATAACTGAACTATATGTAAAATATGCTATTTGGGGTAAAAAGTGCCCCTACTGTTGTGGAAATAAATGACATGATTATAAATTGTTTGCTGACATTTCAATTTGTTGACATGACATGTTTAGATTCAGATGGTAAATTAGTGTAATTTTTTAATTTGAGTGTTCACCTTAGAGATAATCAAGATCAAATTTTTAGTCAAGAAATATTTGTAAACAAAACAACCACTTTTATTATTTATCAATGTAATCGGGCACCTAAATGTTTTATTTTAGGAGCCAACATCTTCCTTGTCATTTATGTTGTCTAGACCCATTTCTGTATGCAGCAGAGAGCACTCTGTAAACTTTTTGCCTTCCTTATTATTAATTCAAAAGGTCTGTGGCAGTCTCAGTCTTCAAAGCAAGCAGCAAGCAACTATGTAAACCAAAAACAACTCTTTTAAAGCAAAAATGCACATTTCTTTATTGGAATGATTGAAAAAAATTTTTTTTCTCTCTGCAGGTGATCACACCCTCAATGAAACCCCTCCTACTCATGACCCAACCTACCACCTCTTCACCTATCAGGTCTCCCCGCAGACGGCCCCTGTACACAGTGCCCCCTGCAGTATGGACACTGCACAGCATCAGCCTTGCATGTACGGAAGCTCTCAGGTGGGCATGGAGGACCTCAGGTGGGCATCTTATACGGACAGCACAACTTACCAAAGCTTTTCTTCTACTAAAGAAATGGGTGGGACTTTTTGTCCCACAGCTGACCTCTCTCAGGAACTGTATCCACAATACACCTGTGAGGTGGGTGTTCAGTCACACTGCATGATGAATGATTTCTCGCTTTATGCTTGCAGTCGATCATTCAGCCAAAACCAACAACCAAACAGCTGGTGTGGGGGCAGTTGAGCAAGTGTGTGTGTGTGTGTGTGTGTGTGTGTGTGTGAGAGAGAGAGAGAGGGAGGGGGGGGGGGGGGGAGGGGGGGGAAGGAGTCTGTGAATAATTGTGATAACTTACTCATCCTTCATCCTGGAGTCACAAGTTTTCATCTGTTTTGCTCCACAGTTTGTACGTTGTTGTGAATCAGATCTGGCAGAGTAGATAAATGTTCGAGTTCTGCTATATCATCAAAATAAATTATAACAAAAAAATTAAAAATGAATATCATCTGCAGTGTAGTAGCAAGCAATTCTTATTTCATTTATTGATATAAATATTTGTATATATTTTATATATACTTTATTGTGTTTGATAATCTTTCATCTCATATATATATATATATATATATATATATATATATATATTTGCGTTCACATTCACTGTGGAGCAAGTGGAAACTAATGGGATCTCAGGATAAAAATGAGACGTAAAAATGACATAATTTCCTCTTATCCCACATGGACGTTTGCATGTCCTTTGCATCTTCAGTGATGTGTGTGAGATTTTGTGTACCTTTCCATCTCATCAAATATCTCTTCTGGTAAAGATGTGTGAATCTCTGTTACCTTTACCATGGAAAAAATGTCTATCATGATACAACTACACCAGGAATTAAAAAAGAAAAAGGAGGTGGGTTGTTTCACTGTGGCCAGTATGTGTGAAGATTTAGAGAGTATCCTCTCTTTTTACTATTTCACTTAGGAAATGCTGATGTACAAACACTAACAAACCCAAATGCAAATGACTCTTAAACCCTAATATCCACCTGAACCGAACATGCGCTAGCTTCAGATGGGGGTCCTTTATTTTGTTTATTCTTACTCTATAATGAAGAGAAAAGGGAATGCTGGGTACTGCACGTGTCACAATCTATTAAGGGAGCAGTGATGTTACCAATCCTGTCATGGCCCAAGGCAAGAGATACAGAGAGACAGAGAGAGAGAGAGAGAGAGAGATGGGAGGGATATCAGCTGGACATTTATTTATAGACACACCATGCAATAAGAATTTCATAAGTGAAATATGGTCATTTTAAAGAAAGTTTTTAATGTTGTGAAATTCATGTTGCAATTATTTATAATGATGAACTATTTATTGATTTTTGAGTTCACAATTTGTGTTTGTTGATATTTATTTGTAAAGTGTTTTTTAAAATTTATTGAGCAGTTTGCTTTACCCTGACACATTTCTGTGTTTTGTGAAGGTGTTTTCTGAATCTTTTGAATATGAGATTCAAAAGCTGAAATAAAAAGGTAATCCACAACCATGTCTTTTGTGTTGATTATAGAGCCTACATGTTGATTTCAAATAGTACTTTATTCATAGATTTTGATGTTTTATATGTGCATACATACATGTATGACAACAGCAGTGTGTGTGTGTGTGTTTGTGTGTGTGTGTGGTCCTGGTCCTCTTTAAGATGTCAATATCCAAAATCCATTTTTTTGTTCTCCATGAGGAAAACAGCTTATTAATTCATACATACTGATGTCTTTTTAAACAGTAAAAATGCAGAAAGTATTTTCTGTGATGGGTAAGGGATAGAATGTACAGTTTGTATAGGATAAAAATAATTATGTATATGGAATGTCCCAATAAAGCATGAAAAACGTGTGTGTGTGTGTGTGTATGTGTGCCTTGGAGGCGAAGATTCACACCTTGCATAAGAGTTTGAGCTATTACAGGGGAAACAGAGAGAGAAAGAGAGGGATGGAGAGAGGGAGGGAGGGAGGGATGGAGAGGGGGTCTTCACGGGCATGACTGGAAAGTTCTTTATTGGAAAACAGTTTATCTTCTAAATGCCAGGCAATTTCTTGTGCATTTCAACAATAGTTTCTACTTCGAGGAAAATAATTCAGCCCTTTTCTGTCCCCTTTACTAGTTTTTGTGTTATCACTGGAGTAAATCATGTCTATTATTATTATTATTATTATTATTATTATTATAGGTTTTGTTGACAAACAATACCACACTGAAAGCAGTATCTTTTCGTCATTTATAATCAGAATCTCCAATCAAGTTTGGAACTAAGCAATGTTTAAGTTATTTGAACTCTGAATGATATGCCTGCTATCATTAAACTCCCCTGTCTTATCTCAGCAGAACTGTTCTGGGTGGCTCCTCCAGATGGAAATCTGAACCCAAATCAAGTCTTTATAAAGCCTCTGACCCTGACTGGATTTCCCGGCCCAGCTAAGCACTTATTTACTGCTAATTAAGTGATCTGAGCTCATTTTCTCAATCCTAATGGCATCATCCAGCTCCTCCAGGAAACACGCCGCTGCTCCCAATACACTCTGGCACACGCACATGGTCCAATAAGGGCCCTTTTACCTCCCTGACATTAGCCTGTAATGCTATTAACCCATTCATCGTTAAGATGCCCACTTAAGCAAAATGCGAAAGCGAAAGATACCCACTTAACCGAATTTATTGCAGAGTGGAAAGAAATCGAAAAGCGTATATCTTAATGTAGAGTTGTTAGGAGTGCAGCTCACAACTAATCTATGTATTCATAATTGTGTCTTCTTGTTCCTCATTTCCAGCTTTGACCTGAAGAACCTTTATCAGTTTACTGAGACCCGACTGTGTCTATGGAGTTTTGATTCAAGCAATGGCTGAAGGTCATTTCATCTTTTTGTTTTTTTTTTATTAAATGTGTCGTTATTTTCAGCTTTGCTAGAGATAATATATATCCAACATTGTTGAAAACAAATGTTTAAGCATTTCGGTATTATAATTAATTTAGTAGGAAAGATTTTTTTGAGAATGATTAGTTTTATCCAGCATTACATTGATCAAATGTGACAGTAAAGACATTGATCATGTTTTAAAATAATTCTCTTTCGAGTAAATGCTGTTTTTCTGAATTTCTTATCATCACAGTAATAAATTACATTTTAAAATATTAAAAAAGAAAATCTGTTTTAAATTGTAATAATATTTCACAATATTACTGTTTTACTGTATTTTTCATCAAATAAATGCAGCCCTGGTGAGCATAAGAGACTTATTTCAAAACATTAAAAATCTTACCAACCCCAAACTTTTCAATGGTAGTGTAGCCTCATAATAAAGTTACTCATTATTAAGATGATAGTGGAAGATAAGTAGGCACTGTGATTTAATTGAATATAAAGCAAGAATTTTCTTTAATTATTGAAAGTGAAACATTTTACCCAAAGGTTATAAAAGTATTTTATGAAATAAATTCTTAAATATTTAAAGATGATGTGTTATAGCATCAAAAACTATGAACAATATTTTTTTGGTCATACTTTAGATTTACAGTCCAACTCTCACTATTAACTACGACTTTTGCCTCAATAAACTTCTAATCACTGATTATTAATAGTTAGTAAGGTAGTTGTTAAGTTTAGGAACTGGGTAAGATTAAGGGATGTAGAATATGGTCATGCAGAATAAAGCTTTAATATGTGTTTTATAAGTACTAATAAACAACCCAAATCCTAGTAATATAAATGCTAATAAGCAATATAATCGTGAGAATTGGACCCTAAAGTGTTACAATTTTTTTACTTTCTTTATTTACTGTAACTACAAATACTGTACTTCAATATTTATGCCAATAAACCTGAACTGAACTTGATAGAGAAGCAGAATGCCTTGTAGTCAGCAGTTGTCAATAATCAGTAAATACCAGCAGCCATAGAGATTCAGAGTGGGCCAGTCCATGTATGTGTGTGCGTGTTTGTATCTGGTGCTTAGTGGACCAGAAAACACTCATATGGAAGCCCCTCCCCCAACAGTTCATCCTAAGAAGACTGTTCCCTATGGAGACCTCATAATCCTCAAAGTCAAAGCCTGCAGCCAAACACAGACAGAAAAGACCTGAGCAGACTCCTCAAAAACATTACATCGTTAATGTAAATTTTCTGAAAATCAAGAGCAGTACATACTCCTTTTACCTGCTCAAATAATGTTATTTCAGTAGTGCACTACTGATAATATATGGAATCATTTAGATTTTCAAGAAGTTAATTATTAAAGTATATATTTAGAACTGTCCAATTGACCACACTTTTTTTCTCATTTATTGTTCTTTTATTTACAGATTACTGCGTTTGATATATACAATGATTCGATGATCACAAATGCACAAATGACTCCCGGGCAAACAAGAGTGTGGAAAAGAGATAGACTGAACTAATGATGCGCGGCACACTGGCGAAGTGGTGGTGGTGGGGGGGGGGGAGGCCACCCCTGATGCCACCCCCACCCCCGCAGCACACCCCACCTCCAAATGTTCTGGGGCAGTGGGCTTCGGCAGCAAGGAGCCACTGTCACTCTCCATTAGCAAGAAAGCCCTAATCCCTCCCATGCAAAACTGCCATAATGATATCACTAACCACGAGTGGCACCGCCGGTCATGCAGCGTCTGCGTATGTGTGTGTATGTGTGCGAGACCTAATGTCCACAGCTTGACCTTTCACAAACACTTGTTTCACTAATCTGAAACTTTTTTAAAAATGCCTTCCTACATCTTTGTGTCTACTTGAATATGGTTTGAGCAAAATGAGATGTTTAGCCTCCTACTTGACCTCAAAGGAAATCTTGTTTCTGAATGACCGTTTCATAATCAGATCATAATCAGAAAACATTTGTTTTGTCCTCCATATATATATGATCAACAATTACTATGGAGAAGTTCTCTTATATCTTATATATATATATACACACAATATGAAGATGCTGATGTTGAAAACATCTCCATAGTAATTGCAGATAATATACAATATACACTCTCTGGACACTTTATTGAGCACACCTTGTACTGGGTTGGACCCCCTTTTGTCCTCAGAACGGTTGACAAGATGCTGGAAACATGTAAACATTCTTCAGAGATTTTGGTCTATATTAACATGATAGCATCACGAGGTTGCTGCAGATTTGTCGGCTGCACATCCCTGATGTGATTCTGCCCCACCACATCCCAAAGGTGCTTTAATGGTTAGAGATCTGGTGACTATGGAGGCCATTTGAGTATATTGAACTCATTGTCATGATCATGAAACCAGTTTGAGATGATTTGAGCTTTGTGACATGGTGTGTTATCCTGCTGAAAGTAGCCATCAGAAGATGGGTACACTGTGGTCATGAAGGGATGGATATGGTCAGCAACTTGTTTAGATAGGCTTTGGAGTTTAAACAATGCTCAAAGTACTGAAGACCTAAAGTGAAAATATGCCAAGAAAATATGCCCCATTACACCACCACCAGCAGGAAGGATCCATGCTTTTATGTTGTTTACGTCAAATTAACCCTACCATCTGAATGTTGCAGCAGAAATTGAGACTCACATCAGACTAGGCAACATTTTTTCAATGTTCTGTTGCCCAATGTGTGATGAGCAGATTGTAACAGTTTTTTTTTTCTTTTTTTAGCTGACAGGATGGCAGTGCTGCTGGCCAGCTTCAAGGTTTGATGTGTTGTGCATTCAGAGATTCTCTTGTAATGAGTAATTATTTGAGTTACTGTTGCCTTTCTATCAGATCAAACCTCTCTGGCCATTCACCTCTAACCTCTGCCATTTAATGCATTATGATAAATAAAAGTATTTCCTTTTATTTTACCCCAAGTTTTTGAACATAGTAATGCATCATGGTTTCCACAATAATATTTAGCAACAGTTTTCAACATTGATAATAATAAGAAATATGTTTTTTTTTTCCTGCACCAAATCAGCATATTAGAATGATTTCGGAAGGATCATATGATATTGAAGACAGGAGTAATAATGCTGAAAATTCAGCTTTGCCATCACAGAAGAAATCACATTTTAAAAAATATTAAAACAGAAAACAGTTCTTTTAAATTATAACATTATTTCACAGTATTACGGTTTTATTTCTGATCAAATAAATGTAGCTTTGGTGGGCGTAAGAGACTTTGAATTAATTCAATGAATTAAATCCAGAAGGTTTGGAATGTCCTCACGGTCAAATTTTTCTATACTGTATTGCTTTAATTCACGCACTGCATCGCTGTTCAGTCTTTATGAATATTGGTCTCTCTCTCTCTCTCTCTCTCTCTCTCTCTCTCTCTGTCTCTCTCCAGTGTTCTTGTTCGATATTGTTTACTCCTCATAAGCAAGCCCTGTTTTTGCAACACTAAACGGTGCATTACAACTATCAAACTATCAAACAAACAAACAAATGCTCCCTGACCCCGGCTCAGTGGGACAGCTGCGGTGTCTTATCACTTATCACAAACGCTAAGTGAGGGTAAACATCATCCTGAACATCGAGTGGCTCTCCTGCTCACTCACTCACCTCTGTTATGCTCTTGAATAATGAATTTCGTCTGCGCTTGTTCAGTGTTCGATCATGTGTGAACACAAAAGAGAGACACACAGAGACCTGATGCCGCTTAAATTTACCGAACAGCATGCTGATATATGGGGTTGTGTGTGTGTTTTTTTCTCTTTGAGATTTGAGGTCAGGGATAGGGTCAAATATAGTGCTAAAGATGGCATCCCTGGCTTCAGTTCAGAGTAGCAGGTTTTGTAAAGGTCATGAGGGTGATGTCTCTGTCACTGTTGGAGGATGGTTCAGTGGACCCCACTGATTCACACATGGATATTTCAATTTAAATCCTAAATGACAAGTCAAATCTTTCAAGCAAGATTTATTGCAATAGTTTACTGATATTTTTATACAGAATATATGTAGTCATCCAAAAATAATTGTAGTTTAAATTGTTGTTTTTTTTCTAAAGCTAAGAAACATAAGCCAAATAAACTGAAATAAATAAATGCATGTTGCGAGGAAAAAATAGTACGATTCTTCTCTTTTAGCTTTGGACATTTACATGGGTGTTAAAATCATTTCCTCTAATTCCACACTGAGACAACAGAAACCTTTGTGGCCTTAATGCATTAGGAGAGAAAGGTGACAGGAGACAGAGTAATGTTTATGAAAGATAAATGAAGGTTTGGACACACGCACGAAAACAAAAGGAATAAAAAAACACATAAAAACACTTAGCGTATTTGAATTTATCTTATCAAGTCCATTAAGCATTGTAAAAAAGTCTCTTTTCATGTTCTCACATTGTTATTGTAGTGGAATTATTCATTAAATAGCGAAAAAATATATTAAATTCTAATGATGTGGACAAAAAAGTGTGTTTTGGCTCTCCTTGAACCAAATAAGATATTTAACAGGCTTGTGTGTAGAAATGCCTCATAAATGTTTATAGGTGACATTTAATAGCGCTTAGTGCTAGAACTGAAGATGATTATGTGCTGATCCACACACCAGAATCTGTTGTAGAAGATTTATAATAATAATAATAATAATAATAATAATAATATGATATACATGTTTCCCATTAATTTTGCTATTGGTGTAATCAAACAATACTGACTTTCTGAATTCATATTTTCTTGTGCATATTCTTTTAAGTTTTTTCTCTTTATTAATTCTATCTTTGAATTCATGTATTCATATATTTACTTCCATCATATGTTCAAGTATTTAGTTCATCATAAGTTTATATTATTCTCTTTGATTTATATTCACATATATGCATTTCTTATATTTTCAAGAATATGTTATTCATATCCTCAAATGTTGTATGATTTAAGAGATATATCTTTGTTATATTGGATGCATTCCAATGATTGATATTTCAAGGTACTAGAGTACTTTTCCAGAGAAGTGTTTTGTAAGATGTGAGATGTGGTATTTGAAAAATGGGTGCTTTGGTGTCTTTCTTCTGAAAGTGTCAAAACCACAACGGGTTTATCTTTTTTGTCTATATATTTCTGCAGCTGTTACATTTGCCCAGGTCACACTGACCCAGCTGCTACACCAATGTCTGTCATAATGGATAGTCCACTTAACCTTTTCTTATCTGACATAAGCACAGGTAGGAGGATGTAAGTTCTCTCTGTATATGTTCTTGTTCTCCAGGCTGTCTGCTAGGGAATTCTTGTCTTCTTCTGCTCTCTTAGCAAAGACTATACTCAGATTAATTTTAGACTTTCTAAGTTACTTCATTTAATTTGGACTTTAGTTTTCTTTCATATATTGCATTTCACCATTGTACTCAATATTATACGTTTTATTATTATTTACTCAATTTTATTCCTCATTTGTTATTCACCTATTAATATTTTAAAAATATATATATATATATTTTTCATCCTCACTTCGTCTGACTGGATCTCACTGCATCAGCTATTATGATGATAAAAAAAAATTCAGCTACATTATTCATAAAAACACAATATTATTCATTAGCACCAACGAAAATTATCATCAACGCCACAGTAAACTTTTTTGCAGTCTTAAATGCCTGTGTTTAAAAAAAAACACCTAATGTCTAATCACGACGTGAGATATTTGGTTAAGGAAGGTCAGCAGTCTTCAGTAATTAACAAAGTTGGGAGAATCATCTGCCACTGGAGGGCAACAGAGGGAAACGCTTTCCTTTTTGTTGCCGTGGAAACGACACACGCGCGCGGAAAGTTTGCCCAGAAAGCTTTTTGTGGGACTGAAAAGATGAATTTAGAGGATTACTTTCAGTCGGTTTTCAAAGAACGACTTTCATTGTAAGTACATGTAATTTATAACACCCCAAATCTTGTTTTTGTGGAACCATTATGTGTCGTAATGGCCACTGAGATACAGAGTCACTGAAGTGCAATTAACTGCAGTCTAAGCTTTGCTTGGGCGGCTAAAGATGGTGGTGATGATGCTAATGTACTCAGTGACTGTTCAAATCTTCAGAAATAATGCCGTGCAGAAGGATTTGACGAAGATGAGCACAATGACACAACTTTTGGAGGTGCGCGAGGAGTGCGCGAGCGTGACCAGAGCACTGGAAGCGCAGAAAGAGGTGGTTGTATGAAAATAATAACTATAAACGACAGTACTGTATTTGCATTTTCGCTGTTCCAGTTTAAGTGTGTGTGCTGTTGTCAGGAGATGCAGATGAAGCGGGAGAGTTTACGAGAGAGAGACGAAAACATTAAGAAAGAGGAGGAGAAGCTGAAGATATCCATACTGAAATATAACAAGTTTTTGCAAGTAAATCAACATTATAAAATAACTACATGTGAATGGATAATGTGTAAACGGACTTTTTTGCTAGGCCTAAACTTTTTTTGTGTTTTTCTCTCCCTAAGGAAAATGATGGCAGACGGTTGCGCGCCATGAAGAAAGCCGAGGCAGAGAAAGCTCAAATCAAACTGAAAGAACTGGAGATTCAAAAGCTAAAGACAGAGAATGACGCCCTGCTGGCACGTAAAGAGCTTCTGGAGGAACGTGTCGGGAAAGCCATACGCTACCAAGAGTTCCTGGAGAGAGCTGCAAAGATGTCCGTTAAGGTAGTCATTGTACTAGTAGGTAGTTTGCTGAAGGGGAAGGGGTACTGAAACAACTCAAAGAAACTGTCAAGCTGTTTCCCTGGACTCACCTGCCTCATTTGGCTGAAGAGTGAGACTTTCCACACTTTGAGAGTGGACAGAGTTATGAACTAGAGACTGTAGGGCAGAGATGGTCTGCTCGTTCATATATGAATTGCAATGCCAGGGTTCAACACAGTGATTAAAGCTTCAGCTTAATTATAATGATATATGTTTCCACTAGCAGCACCACTTCTGAATCAGGTGAATATGATGGCAAACAACTGCAAAGTTGCAAGTTTGGCGCCATCAGAAAAACTGAAGGGTTCTTCAGACTAGTCGGCACCTCCACCTATGTTAACTCCCTCTAATATGTATCAAATGTGGAATTATTATTTTGTTTTTGAGATACCAGTTGGATGATGGATGAACAGTAGAATGAAAAACATAGATCAGTCTCATTACATCCGTTAATGCATGTTAGATTTGAACTTTTACTAAGCGCTGTCACATGTTTTAAGATGTTACATGTTGTTGTGTTAATATACTAACTATTTGTATATTTGCTTACATATAATACAATGTATTTTGAAAATGGGTAAGTTTGTTCTTTATGTGCATATGGTATTAATGTTCATTTCTTTAGAATTTAAAAAAATCTTAAATTGGATTTTAAAAAATGTGCATCAACCTTGAATGCTCGATATGATGGCTGCAGGTTTGTCATTTGACAAGGTAAATGCTCGAGCTCTTTAAAATGTTTTTATCATTCATCAGCTGGAAAAAAACAGCGATTCCAATGATACAGTTTCTCTGTGCCGTTATCGTTATAGTTGTGGTGTGGACTCTGTTATTCTTTCATATTTAAAATGATTTTTAGCACTATATCTTTATCATTATTATTACAGTTATCGACCTTGGTGTGAATGACCCTTTATTCTGTGTTGTTGGACTTTTTCAAAATTGTACATAATATTTGAATATCTAAAATTTTGTATAATAATGTTATGCTTTTTCTTTCTCTTCCCTCCCTTTTTTAATGACATTTGAGTTTGAGAATATTGGTCAAGTCATTGACCGTCTTCAGGCACTCCGGTCCATCCACAAGGAACTTCTAGAAAACCAGATTGCGTTAGAGAAAGAAAGAGAGAGGACAAAGCAGGAACTGATGCAGTACATAAATAAACAGCGAACTGTTCTCCTGCACTATAATAACCAACTACACCAGCAACAGACGCAGCTAGACAACATACGCTTAGAAGCATACAAATGGGTAAAAACATACACATTCACACACATTTACAGAGGGTAAGTGTGTTAATGTACATGCACAAAAAGACACACATACTGCGGCACCTCTGTCTACAGTTCTGTCTCCCAAGATTACAGACTTTTCGTCTATTCTACAGGAATTAAAACTGAAGCACTTGCGTTCCACTGCAGCAAAAGAGATGCTCCATTTTGTTCAGCTAAAGACCACGATCCAAAACATTTATCAAATGATCACACATAACACCAGGGGAATCTCTGTGGATACTGTGGACACCTTCAAGCAGTTGGAAATGGTGAATAATGCAAAAATACCTTTGGCAATATTGAACAAAACAGTATTTGTTGTTGATATGTTTTTCTTTTTAAATGAGGTACAGTAAAGTTCATAACAGTCATCACACAGAAATCTGAGATCAAATGCAGAATTGCAGTTTCACAACTGCTGTGTTGATTAACAGTTTTTTTTTTCTTGTAATTTTCCCTCTAGATTCAGAAATATTTTCAGCTCATGGGAGCTATAGGTAATGATCTAAAGTTCATGCCGAATCGAAATGAAGAGAACGACAGAGGAGATTAAGACCCAAGCTCTGAGGATGTATATCAACTGAAAAATGACCAGATGTGCCTAAGCTAAATAAAAATCATCATTTTACCACACTTTTGACAGGATTATGCACTGGGGTGGGAGGGGCAGCAGGGATACTTTATGAAGATTAAAACGATGATTCATTTTAATGGTCTTCTCTTATTCAGTGAAATATCATCCAAGCATATTGCTTTCCTTATTTTATGGAAGCTGGTTTCTGCCACTGAATAAAAAATAAAAAAAGTAACTGCAGCATTTTATCTCACAATTCTGACATTTTTTTTTCCCCTCAGAATTTTGATATAAACTCACAATTGCAAGTTATAAAGTTTGAATTGTGAAGTAAACAATTCTGAGAAATACTCGCAATTTCTGAGAAACGAAGTGAGAATTGTGAGATATAAACTCGCAATTCTGAATTTGTTTCGCAATTGTGAGTTATAAAATCAGAATTGTAAGATATAAACTCGCAATTGAGAGGTACAAAGTCAGAATTGTGAGACATAAGCTTGCAATTGCAAGAAAATGTCACTTGTGAGCTGACTTTTTGTCTCAGAATTGGACCTTATAACTCACAATTCTTCCATATATTTATATATATACTGCATAGGCAGCATTTTTCAGTTTTTCATTTTTCAGACTCGGCAATTGTTTCTACAGGCTGCACACACTTCAAATTCTAAACAGATTTTAAAACGCTATGCATCAGACATGAAAACAAAATGTGTTGTGAAATCTGCTCAAAACATCAAACATAACTGAGTCTATGGCATAGACTGTCATTTTCTGTAAAATCTTCCAAATCTTGACTGCAGCGTTGACATCCTTAGACTGCAAATTGAGGCAAAATCTGGGTTAAAAAGTATAAAAAAAAGATGAATGTGAACTGAGTATGTTGAATATGAATGTGAACTGAGTGTGTTGAATATGAATGCTTCATGAATCTCATTCACAGTGGGCTTTATTGATATTATTTATCTGATAACATAAGAGTAATAATGGTGGTTATCTTGCGCTGTGCTTCCGTTTCTAGTTCTCTTTCATTTCCCTTTTTTCCCCTTTCCTTTCTTTCCTTTCTTGGGCTTTGTGTTGGACTTCATAGCCTTGCGCACACAAAAGCCTCTCCAGTGGGCCTGAATCATAGTGGCAGCTTGGGTCTGCATCTCTCTTTCTTTTTCCTGTTGTTCCCTCTTCTCCTGAGCCTCCTGTCGTTCCTCCATAATCTGGGAGTACTCTAGATCCATAACTGCAAAAAGTTCCTCCAGCTCACTCAGCTCTGTCATCTCTTTCTCATGCATGCGTGTCATTTCTTCCAACTCTGTCTAGACACATATACACAAATAAAATCAAAAACATGTACAATGTTAAAAAAACAACAAAAGTTTATACTTAAAGTACATGTTCGTGCTACCTTAAAACGATATGTTTAGTCAACTTAATGTGAAGTTCTACTAAGTGACAATTTGGATGCTTGAGTTGACTAAACATCATGCATTTAAATATTAAAATGCATTCACACAGTGATGCCCTGAGACATTAGATTTTTTAAATGCAATGCATATACATACTGTTCAAAAGTCAGTATATGCATAAGACTTTTTAATTTGTGTATTTCTGAAAGTCTCTTATGCTCATGTGATATTTCAGTTTTCCTTTTTTAATAAATCTGCAAAAATGTGTCAAGAATTCTGTTTTTTTCTGTCAATATGGGGTGCTGTGTGTACATTAATGAGGTAAAAAATGAACTTAAATGATTTTAGCAAATGGCTGTAATATAACAAAGAGTGAAAAATTTAAGGGGGTCTGAATACTTTCCATATATCTATATATATATATATATATATATATATATATATATATATATATAACAGTCACATTAGGTTAATGTCTACCTGTTTCTCTCCCATTTCAGCATCATATTTCTGTATCAAGTTCTCGATCTCTGTTTCTTCCTTGTATTTTTTCTGCAACTCAAAAATCAGTAACATTTACAAGAAAGTAATCAGTAATAATCAAAAATTAATAAATAGAATCATGCTTGCTATTTCAGTAACTGAATGGCCCCGAGTGTGCACACCTTTCGCAGTTCCAGTTCTCTCTCTCTGTTTGCTGCAATCACATTATTGAGCTGAGCTCTCAGTTGATTGGCCTCTTGTTGCAAACGAGCTCTCTTCCCCTCTGAAGTTTTTTTGTCTGATTGGCTCTGTTTCTCAGCGTCCTGCTGAGTTCGGACAACAAACTCTTCCAAACCATTTTCCATCTGATGCAGTGAGCTTCCCAGCTGGTCCACTTTATTTTTCAACATGGAGATCTAATTAATGAGAGCCAGACAGAGAAAGAATGAGCAAGGAGATCAAGTAGTTTGGAGAATTCTGTACTTTGAAGATTCTGTCATCTAACTAACTGTCAACTTTACAAAATTGTTTTGCTCCTTATGGTGCTTCTCACCTCTGTATCCTTGGCTTTTATTGCCATTGCAACCTCTTTGTCCAGGGAGTCTATCAGTTCCTGGTTGGCAGAGTGACGTAGACTGACTTCCAGCATCATCTCTCGGTGTTCTCTCTCCTCCGCAGGGGTTGTGAGGAGCTTCTCCAAAACGACCTCCCTCAACTCGCACAGGCCATCTCTCAGTTTCTGAGAACTAATCTCTCCCTCTGTATTAGGTTCTATCCCTTTTAGCACCTCCCTTGTGGTCGGAGTTGCCCTCAATAGCCGCACAATGTTACGAAAGGAGTCCTGAACTGCTTTTGCAGATTTGGATAGTTTTTCCTTTTGTTCATTTCCATCAAGACTACCATTAAGTACCATAGGTTGGTACTTTTCCTCAAGCCTCTGGTGCTCTTTCAGGGCCCTGACCACCTCCTCTTCCAGGCTTGGCCAAAGTGCTTCTGGACAGTTCAGCAAAGTGCGTAGAAGAGAGGCTATCTCCATCTGATTAATGCACTCATCTAGTACTCCCAATATGAGCTTCTCTTCCCGAGATGATAGAGTCTTCCTGATGGTCTTCAAGAGGGCTGCCTTAGTTTTGTTTGGAATGGTGACTGCATCTGATAGTTTGTCTTCAAGAGGGAGATCATCTGATTTTGAGCCCATCATTAGAGGTCTCTTTGATTAAGTAAGAGGAAGAAAACTATTAAACAGACAATAGATCATCTTTGGTGAAACACTACTAATTATATAAATTTTAAAAACATTTAAAACAAAATCAATGTTTTGGTTTGGAAAGACATTTAAATACAGAAGACGAGATGTAATATGAGTCTTCACAAAGCTACAGTTTTCAATCAATATTACATTTCTTTGTACATTAAATACTACATAAATAATTTACAAAAACAATGCCCAAGTACACAAAGTTTTCATTTCAATTATAAAAACAGTTAAAATCATTTTAATATATTATACATCACCGTGGTATTATTATTTTTTAGTAGAAATCCGTATTCATTTAATTAGAGTCCGACTCAAACTCAATTGTTGTTTCTACGAGTTGCTGTGACAACCGTTGGCATGACATACTTATCTTCAACCCTCCACTTCGTCCAATGACTTCCCATTTCAACAAAGAACAAAATACATCTCACTCTTGATTTACTTATATATTTGTATGAAAATAAAAATCCCAGTATATATGTAATAAACATCATAATATCAATAAATTAATTAAAGTGTTTGGCACAAGGTGCACTTTTCTCATCGTGACTTTTATTCTGACGTTTCAGCTGCGATTAATAACGACACTGTCGTAAAAAGACGTAACGTCAGATCCTCCTGCTTGACGGCGGCGGTTCTTTTATTTATAATGTTAAAAGCTCGACAAAACCGCACTTTTCTGCGTTATGAAGTTAAATTAGTTTATTACTAGTTTTGACAACAGCAATATACTTTGCGCTTGCGATGGTATTTTAATAACAGCCGACGACAATGACGTAAACAGACAGGCTCTGTTACGATTTTAATTATGATTCGTTTAACTTAGGCTGCTGTTAAAGTTAAAAGAAAACACATTTTAGCAATAACGTGCTCGGTTTGGTGTTCGGGGACAATAAAGAGGTTTCTGTAACTCGTGGGGTGAATTGCGACCAGTGTTAAAGTTTCTCTGCAGCAGTGAAAGGTTAGTTTATTGGACATAGAGATTCCGTGTCCCCTAAAACTGCGGTCCTTTCGCCGTGTCTTTGATTCAGCGGGATGGCGGACGGGGACGACGACGTGCCGCTGATTCTGACCTGGGACGAGACGAGCAGCGGGCTGCTGGAGGAAGAAGAGAGTGAGTATATCTGTCCTTACTACACCCCATACGGTGATGTTCTGTCACCTGCTTTAACCCGAGCTTAACTGCTGGTAGAGCAGGACTGCGTGCAGGCCAGTGCAAATCTGTAACCGTTATGCTTTTAAGGCATTCAGAATCAGGCCATCCTTCATGAGTTCTGTCCCGAGTCTGAGCTGTCAGATACTTCAGAGCAGGGAGTTTGAAACTTTCTCATGCCAAATATAACTGTGTCCTGACGAAGTAGTTGCATATTGTCATGTAAGTTTTAAAGAAACATTTTATGCATGTTATTCTAAAGACGTAATGTTTTTTTCAAAGGTTAAATAACTGACTTACAGCATATCCTTTTTACACACTTTGTTTTAGACGTATTTAACCTGAAGATAATCAATAGCTTTAATATCGTACTGTAAAAAATATGTTGAATCACTTTAAAAAAAAAAAAAATCCTTTTTTTTTCTGTGACGTCAACAGAAGCCCAATAAAGATAATTTATAAAATTATCTGAATTGTCCACAGGCTCCCTATAGCACCCCAGTTGCAGTTCCCGGTGTCCCAGGCCTTACCGTCATGTGACAACTCCTGCTGTTGGGGATCAGTTAATTAAACAGTTTCACTCTTACAGGAATGTTGATAGTAGACATTGCTAAGATACTACAGACCCAGCTGGTCTACATGAAACCTGATCTTTAATCCTAACTCTTCTTGATTATCACTAATCAAGAAGAGTTGGGATTAAAGATCAGAAGTCTGTAGTACAGACTTTCATCATGTGACAGTGGACAGCAAAGATGGCCATTTAAATAGTTTCAGTTCCAAACACTGACTCTAGAGGGCTCTGCAGTCAAAGCTTTTCGTTATTGTTGACTGCATTGTTGACATTGCTAATGCGCTGAAAGATGATTTGTGGGCCTGAAGCATAAGGCATAATTTACGGTTTTAGTAGAGCTAAAGCATGGCTGTTTTTCACCACGCCGCTTTATAAAAAGCTAATGTTGAATTTAATTTCATCAGTGTGTGTGAGCTGTGTTCACTGTGGCTTTCATCAGGGGCGGATGAGACTTAATCATAATGTCATTAAACAAAATGTCTTTGTTTATTTGATCACGTTTGATTGAAAATAATAATTGGATCCCTTTTTATATAAAGGAAAAAGTTCAGTTAAAATTGTTTTGTGTCCACACTTAATTTTGAATGGTTTTCACACATCGCTGACAATCCGCTTATTACTTGGAAATGGTCTTCTACAATCAGATTGACAGATATCGGTTTGGATTTATTCATCATAACAGAAGAAAAAAAATTGTTGACGACGTAAATCAAGTTGGCATGAAGGCCATACATCTGAAGCCAGTGTTGATGAATATAACAACTGTTATGTGAGGCATTTTTCTGTTATGAAAAATAGATTTGCCAATGGATACAGATATAGTGTTATTTGACTCTTGTTGCTCTTAAGGCATCTTGACACAGCTGAGTTAAGGCTTCTATGTGCCTGCTCAAAATTCTGTGTAAAGAAATAATGCTGCATAAAAGCTCGACCAAATTATGCCTGCTCAGACCCTCTTCAGCCCCTGGAATCAAAGTATACAGTTGGAATTGCTCAGTAAATACACTAATGTCACTTCTGGGCAGCATTAAAAAGTCTGTGTCTAAATGTATATAGTGTTTGCAGTGTAAATTTGGCATAAGTGCTGTATTCAGAACTGTAGAGTCATTGACTATGAGTTTTCTTCATGACTGTAAGAGTCATTTATGGATCGATAGACTTTTGATGTATTGGTGAAAGCGGTTTAAAAATCACTGGGGAGATGCTGCACTCTAGTGCTAGTGTGTGGTATTGCATTTTGGTGAAAATATCAATAACCATTATACCATGTTCTATGTTCGGTCAGTTTTTTGGGGTAGGACGCTGTGAAGTACTGCCATTTTAAGAGTGAAGTTTCCCAACGCCAACGGTCATGTGTTTAAGTGTCCAATACAACAACATACTGGCTTTTGTACCTCACACACACACAGACAGAGGAGTTAAAATGCTGTGTCAGCTTTATGGCAGATACAACACTGTTTGTGGCCCCCTCTCCACTCCCATCCTGCACGCACACAGTCCATGGGCTTGTGTCAAAACGGTTCGGTAGTGATGAGAGCTAAACGTTTGAATATTTGAGGACCTGAATGTAAATTGTAGCACTTTTTTTTTCTCCTTTTTTCCGGATTTGACGTGTTGCTTTAGTTAGCCAAGAAAAATCTTCATGAAAAAACAACAACGACGACGACGACGTAAGGACACAGTCTTTCTTTTTGGTTCCTGGATAGCTGTTTCTTAATTTTTGAGGAAATCAAGCTGACGTGAATATCAGATGCCTTCACTTCCTCATCCTGCCTCAAGCTGCTGTCTCAAAATGTTTTTTGTTGTCATGGTGAAGATTGTTTGGACATTTTAACTTCTGTGCTTTTATAAACAACCAAGTCAGATCTCTGATCATCAGTCTGGCTTTGTTTCTTTGTGTTGGAAGGAATTCTGGAACTGGACTGAAAAGAAACCTGCTATCTGAGCTGTCTGTCTCTCTCTTGTGTCCTCTTGCTCTGCCAGGGACTTATTGATCAGACAGAGCAAAACCAACGCTGTTGTAGTCATGTGCGTACTCAATAAGAGCTGTTTACTGACAGCTGTGGGTCAATGATCGGCAATGAAGTAACTCATTCAATCAGCTTGTGTTTGCTCAAACTAAAAGCTCTTACTGTTTGTGATTTAATCTGTAAGGCATTAAATTACCAGCCTGTGGGCTGACAGATCTTTAAAAGGGTGTTAGTGGATTAATGTTATATTCATTGCTTACAGAGAAGCAGTTGTAAGTATAAATCGGAAAAAAAAAAATGAATTGAAACTTTTTACTTCCCTCCGGAGTCAAATGAAGCTCTCAGCTTGGTAGATTTGTTCAGCAGTGCACTCCATCTCAAAAGACAGCTGCGTTTTTGAGCTTGGAGGGGAAAAAACTAAAATGGCCACATTATAGGGGATATAGCACAGGAAACAGAAGATGACACGGAAGAAGGGAAGCTATGACAGAGAGACTCAAACCGAACTGATGGGGATGCCGGAAAACGGACTAGTTTCAAACGAAACGACTCTGAAGGATGTTCTCACTGTGCTTTAGACTGCTTAGGAAAATCCACTGGTCAATCTATTCAACTGCTGGGTCACACTGTGATCTCTGAACCATCGTTTCCTTGCCCATATCCTCTGAGGGAGAGAGGAAATTCCAGAGTGGAATCCTTTTGGAATATTGAGCTATATAGGATTGAACAATGAAATGTTTGGACCGGAATACGGAGTCCAATCAGTGTTTTGGGAAGCAGCTCTGAAGAACATTTGTTCACATTTTTGTTTTTTCAGTATTTGGCTGTCAATGAATGTCTAAATCTTGTTGATATCATTGAAAGCAGCCCTAATCTGATTATTCACTTTTCTGTAACATTTTGTCTAATCAGCCTTTTTTTTAAGGCTATATCAGCAAAACTTTGTGGGATATTTTTGTGCATATTTCTTATGTTTTTGCCACCAAAAGAGACATTATAAACACATTATTAGTATTATTTTGTTTTTCTTAAATGTTATAATCAAATGAATGTTTGAAGGTGGAGAGAGAGAGAGAGAGATGTGGCGTTTTAAAGTAGCGTTTGGCCTGATTTGACTTGATTTTTTTTTTTTTTTTTTTTTTTTTTTTTTTTTTGGAAACCGTGTCATTTTTGGAGGAATTGTGAGCATCACCACAGGATTCTGTTCTGCTTTCGGACCGTTGGCCGCAGCAGCTTCAGCTGGCACAATGAAACTTGCATGTGCAAGAGCATTGTTTAACCCTTTCAGTGCTAAAAACTGCTTGACCGTTGACATGCTCTCTGTCTGACTCCTGGGACGTGGGGCTGATCACAGGGATTGCCATGGAAATCAGTAGTACATTTGACAACATGATTGGATTAATACATGATAGGCCAGTCCAAACGTCCTCTTTATGCCAGCAGTTTGCGTCTGTCGGTACGTCATTAAAATGTGTTGATCAGCTGGCTCAAAAACCTACAAGTTAATGCTTATTTTATATTGAGAAATCATTTAATTGTTTTTCTTTCTCTACACAGATGGGGCAGGAAATTATGATATTGTGAATAATGTTGTCATTCCGACCCCAGGAGCACCAGACCCCAGGGCCCAGAATTCTTTGCGGCAGAGTTGGGAAATGAACTACCAGGAAGCAGCAATATACCTGCAGGTCATCTTTTGAACCTCCACGTGCTCAATGAAGCAGCTAAATAGATGCAGATGATCACCAACACACACTCACACACTAATAATAATTTTCCTTTTTCTATTTGGCTGTGTTTGTCTTCAGGAAGGAGAGAATAATGACAAGTTTTTCACTCATCCGCGAAGTCCCCATGCGCTCAGCGCCTACCTGTTTGCTCACAATCACCTTTTCTATGTGATGGAGCTGTTGACTGCGGTGTTACTCATGCTTCTGTCCCTCTCAGAGGCCCCTGCGGTCCCCTTCCTCCGCTTGGACGTCTATGTAAGTGACTTGTACTTGCACTGTGTCCATACGTTACCTCTCAAAAGTTTGGGGTCAGTAAGACTTTTTGCTTTTGAAAGAAATTAATTCTTTATTCTGCAAGGAAACATTAAATTGATCAAAAGGGGAAGTGAAGATTTTTACAAAATAACTGTATTTAAAATAAATGCTTTGATCTATAGACGAGTAATCATTGAAGAATCCTGAAAATATCTCAGTTTACCCAAAAATATTAAGCAGCACGACCGTTTTCAACATTGTTACTAATAAGAAATGTTTCTTGAACATCAAATTAACAGAATTGAGTAATGACTGCTGAAAAATCTGCTTTGCCATCACAGGAATACAGAAATCAATGAATAAAAATAAAGAAATAAATTGTAATGCATTACACTGAAATAATATTTCTCAATATTTCTGTTTTTAACTTTATTTTTATATCAAATAAATGCACACTTATTAAGCATAAGTGACTTTGAAAAACATTCAAAACTCTTACAGACTCCAGACTGTAAAACCCTATTTGGACAGTACTTGTTTCTCATGTGGAGGTGTCTAAAATTAAATTTGCATGGCACCTCAGTGATAACACTAATGGATTTGGATGGCGATATTTTTTTTTTGACAGTGGCAGAGTGAGTTTTGTGATTCTACGAACCAATGTGCTGCTCACATGGTCGCATGATATTCTGCTGTAAATGAAATGTTATATGCTTGGAATAATCAGAATAAATTCATATTTCATTAAAAAATAATAGGACTATTTATTGCATTTTATGTCTCAAAGTGATGTCCTTTAAAAAAATACGGAAATTAGCAGAAATAAATACTTTCCAGCGTTTCAGTAATAAAAGTGTACATCATTAAAATGCATGCAAATTACAGCAAAGCGCAACAGTAGTCAAAATGGATTCAAACAGTGAATTTTGAAATTATCTCTGTGGATTTGGATGGCAATTAAATTACCACACGCCCTTGGTGTTTGCCAAAAACAGTAGGAAATTTGGGTGGTGGGAGAAAAACACTGATATTTTGACTAGCCTCTGTAAATGTTGAAAATACCTTGCAACCCATGAGAATCAATTACTGTCTGAATAGGGCTTATGCCTTTGTAAAATAAATAAATAAATAATAATATAAAAAGAATTGTATGCGCTGGCTTTCGATTATATGAATAAGAGTATGTAATGTGTATTTTTGTTTCTGCCAGATTCACGCGACACTGGAGTTATTGGCATTGGCGTTGGTGGCATTTGAGTTGGGTATGAAGCTCCGATGGCTTGGTTTACGCACCTTTATACAGCATAAAAGGACCATGGTGAAGGTGTGTGCAGTTTTGTAATAGACTGCCTATGTTTATTTTAAATGGTTTATTTTTTCCTCTTTATATAGGAATGCATCATAGTTTCATATTCACAGAAGTTCAGCTCAAGAATCCTGTTATCCTCTCTGATTTGTGTGGTTTTCAGACATGTGTCCTGTTTATTCAATTCATCGAGGCGATTGTTGTCTTAGTCCGGCAGACATCTCACCTGCGTGTGACGAGAGCCCTGCGGCCAATCTTTTTGGTGGACTGCCGTTACTGTGGAGCCGTTCGCAGGCATATTATTATAATTATTATTATTATTATATTTTATAAACATGTATTTATTGTTAAATTAGAAATTATTACTTCTAGTTTTTTATTTTGTTGCTCTTTCTGAGATCTCATAAGAGCAATAAGCTGCCTGAGGCATGTGTTACAGTGATTTTGCCTAAAATCCACTTGGATATGCCTGATGAACGTTGCGACTAATAAAGATTTTTTTTGATACTTTTGTAGGCATGGATATTGTGTGGGATTTTCTAAACCTAAAATGCACTTAACCGTGGAAAAATTACTGTAAAGCATGTCCTTTACGGGATACAATGTGATTTTCTGACTCTATCTCTGTTTCTGTCCTCCCTCAGAAACCTGAGGCAGATATTTCAGTCTCTTCCTCCCTTCATTGATATTCTTCTGCTGTTGCTTTTCTTCATGGTCATCTTTGCCATCCTGGGATTTTGCTTGTTTTCAGCCAACCCAGCTGACCCGGTTAGTGCATCATAGTCACACCTTTGTGTTCCACATGTTTCTTTATCTCTCACACGAACTCAGAGATTCTTTACTTTTTCTCTACAGTATTTTAGCACACTTGAGAACAGCATTGTGAGTCTGTTCGTCCTTCTGACCACTGCAAAGTAAGTATGTATCCTCACTCTGGGGCACACATCCTGGTTAAGATAACATGACTCTTGAGTCTCAGTGGGGTTGATTCATGTCTTCCTGTAACTGAACTAGCAATCCAAATCTTATCAGTTCAAACCCCTGGGGCCAGTTGTTCACGTAATCTCATTCGGATTTTGGCTATCGGATTGGATCAAACCTTGAAAATGGGTTGTTCAAAAGGAAAAAAGGATTCTGAAATCAGATTTGATTGCAAAATCCGATCTTGTGTTGTTCAAAACCTTTTAGTATGATACCTTTGATCCAAAAAATCTCCCAGTAGAAGAGTGGATTTCAGGAACCAAAACGTAATAAAACTTTAAATGTGGTCAAAAAAATACAACATTTTTATCATGTAATATGCATACAGGCATATTTTTTTATTTTGCTCTAGATTAGTTTAACTGTTAAAGTAATAAATTAGAAGAAGACATTAGGCTACCTATTAAGCCTGTCTGTATCCAAAACAGCTGTAAATATCAAACAAAAATATATTTAATTCAAAGTGTTTTCTTAATTATAGTTTGTAAACTACATTGACACAATCATAAGAGATAAACCAGTAAAAAGGTCTTTGCGTGCGAACACAAAGTTTTTCGGGTGAACGCTATACAGAAGTTTTCTGAGAGAACACAAATGCTTTGACTTTTTTTTTTTTTTTTCCTTCTCTATCTCTTAATGTTTCCATCTCCATGTCCCTTTAGGCCCTAAAGTTTAGGGTCTCCGTAGAGCACTAGTAATCCATATATGTTAATCTGAAAAAATGTGTATCTGGATCAGGGCGATCCTATCCAAATTTGCTTTGAAAAACAAGCACTAAAGTAAGATAGATTACCTGATCCTGGATAGTAAAAGACTGGATTTCCAAATCCAGATCATTCTGATCCAGATCAAACTTTTTGAACAACTGGCCCCTGGAGTTTTTTTTTTTCTTTTTTCTTTTTTTTTAACCAGGGGGAACTAGAGAATTTCTCAGATCCTCTGTTCTCATTATGCCTATGAGCAAAGCATTTAACCCCAGGTTTTTATAGTCAAACTATCACTGTTAAACATGAAGTAAAAGTCACTTTGAATAAGAAAGTATTTGCTAAATGATTCATAGTTAACTATTAATCTATAAAGATCTAAGAGTCTTTAGTAGATTTACAAGTTTTTCCATCTTGTTTCTTCACTAGTTTTCCAGATGTGATGATGCCAGCATATTCAAAGAATCGTTGGTCATGCATTTTTTTTATTGTGTATCTGTCCATCGAGCTCTACTTCATCATGAATCTGGTCAGTAATGAACAACATCAGATCTGTTTCTGTTTTGCAGGATTAATAATGTATTATAGTGTTTAGTGCAGTGTGATCTAGCCTTTACCTTGAGTTTGCTATTGTTTTTGCTTCACAGCTCCTTGCAGTTGTATTTGACACCTTTAATGGAGTGGAGAAGATGAAATTCAAATCTCTGCTTTTACACAAGCGATCCGCCATCGAGCACGCCTTCCAGCTGCTGGTTAGTCGGCAGGTGAGATTTATACAGATAACACTCTTTCCTATCTCTTGTTTTTTCAGGATTGAAGCCAATGTGATACATTTACATTTGTATCTTTTATTTAGAGGCCAGATGGAGTGTCTTTGAAGCAGTTTGATGGACTGATGCGATTCTATCGTCCACGAATGATGGCACGGGATCGTTTTCTCACCTTCAAAGCCCTCAACTATTCAGGCGCAACAATGCTGAGGTTCACACACACACAAGTGCATATGCTCACATTCTTTTGATTATTTTAGCAGATGATGACTTCTTAAGGTGCATTTGTATTTGTGTTTTAGTCTCCAGGACTTTTATAAGTTTTATGAAGTGATTGGGCTCAAATGGAAGGTCAGATTTCACACTCTGTCACATGATTATACTCACTGTACACTGTGTATATATATATATATATATATATATATATATATATATACATATACATATACATATATACACACATATACATATGTGTGTGTGTGTTAAACACTCTTGAGCCACATCTGGTGTGTGTGTGTGTTGCAGGCTCGACGGAGTGGGGAGTACTGGTTTGATGATCTTCCTCACACAGCATTCCTTATTTTCAAAGGTCTTCAGGGCTTCCTTGTCATAATGATCCAATTTGTTTTAGTTACAGTACTTTTTTTACACTACTGTTTGCTCAGAATGACCAGATACATTTATGATTAATTGGCATCAAATATTTTCTTCCATAATAAATTTTATGATCATTATTCTTTTTTTAACAGGAATCAATTTACTTGTGAAATCCAAAGCTTTTCAATATGCAATGTGTAAGTTATATTTCTTAAATATCTTGTTGTATTAAATCTTTAGATATTAACATGCAATACCTGATCAGAATATATTTAGAGTATATAATAATATAAGTGGTAGTAAATACTAAGAAGTCTCTTGTTCTCACCAAGGCTGCATTTATTTGATCAAACATGAAGAATATATATATGTATGTATATATATGTGTGTGTGTGTGTGTTGTGCAATGGTAGCTTACACTATATTCGATCCATTATTTCTAATACTGTCCATTTTTCATGATTGACCGGTAACAGATCTGGTAGTTGCAATTAATGGCATCTGGATCCTAGTGGAGACAAACATGTTAAATGGTAAGATCTGCTTGAGGAATGTAGCTGTGCAGCTGTGTTGCAATTCCAGATAATTCTATGAATTCACCATTCAGAAACGCTTGCTTATCTCCTCACAGATGGTGTCTCATGGACTCGTGTTGTTCCCTGGAGCTACATTGTTTTCCTCACAAGTAGGTGGAAATTGTTTAAAATGAAATCATTAGTAAATATGAATGTAAATGTATTAATGAATACGAGTTCCATTTAAAAACAACAACAACAAAACAAATGTATATATGTTTATTTTATTCCCTGCTGATGTGTCTGGAATGAAGTTTATGGAATTGAAGTCTTGTTGAAGATCACAGGCCTTGGTCCAATGACATATTTCAGCTCAGGATGGAACCTGTAGGTATACACACACATACATTCATAAAAGCACTAACACACACGCATGCAGACTGCCTCACATGTGTGCCTCTATTTCCAGCTTTGATTTCTCGGTAACAGTATTTGCCTTTCTGGGATTGATTGCTCTGGCCTTCGACATGGAGCCGTTCTACTTCATTGTGGTGTTGAGACCTCTTCAGCTCCTCCGGTGTGTACTTATTTGTGTGATTTGATGTCTTTTGATTTGGATATAGTTGTAGTTATTCATTTAAAAAAAAAAAAAAATTGTCCTCCCAAAAGTGTGAGACTGAATTGAAAATCTGAAATTCATTCAAAAACTTAATTCTAACCTCTAAATAAACAGAAAGGTTTTAGGCTTGAATTTTTATTATTTATTCAACTTTCACTCAAATTGTTGTCCTGGTAATGTAATTAATGCATTCTATTAAAAATCAATCAGTTTAGTTAAATGCCAAATAGAAGCAATTTCACCAGATGTCACTGAAGTTTTTACCCCACCGTAGATGACACCTGCAGTGTAAACTTTTTTTTTTAAGATGTATTTTTTTGTGTGAATCATTAAATACTCTTTTATATTTGATCATATTTCCATCAGTCATAGCTATAGATAGAAGCAGACATTTTCCTTTTTAACAGAGTTTCATACTTTTTTCCTATTTCTTGTCAAGATTGTTTAAAATTAAACAGCGCTATCGGAACGTTCTGGACACAATGTTTGAACTGTTCCCACGTATGGCCAGGTACAGAAATAATAATCCATTTCAGCACATTACTCACAGATGAGGGATCTTCTCGCATAACACTCTCTATGTCTCTGTAGTCTAGGTCTGACTCTGATTATCTTCTATTATTCTTTTGCCATCGTTGGAATGGAGTTTTTTGCTGGGGTTGTTTATCCCAACTGCTGCAGGTAAGTTCCTTTTAATCATAAATGTTTTTCTTGTTTTGCAGACTGAACATCGCCTTAAACTTATACATTTTATATACAAATATAAATGTAAGACTACTATCTACTAATTCTTTTCTGTTGCATAATTAAAGAATAGTTTACCCTGAATCATAATAAATCATTTACTCACCCTTATATTATTCCAAGTGCGGTGTTCTGCAGTGCGGTGTTCTGAAATTTTGAAGAAAGTTAATGAAAGTACAACGTGATCAGTAGATGCCAAGCTATAAAAAGGACAGAAAATCACCATAAACGAATCTCACTGAATAATGGTGTGTTTTTGGTGTGTTCAATGGTATGTTCTCTGTCTTTCAAAGCAATAGCACAGTTGCTAACTCATATCGCCAGATAAATGAGACCATTGGCAACCGAACAGTGCTAGAAGAGGGATATTACTATCTCAATAACTTCGATAACATCCTAAGCAGCTTTGGTATGTGCACACGCTCACAAATACACACTCCTCTCATGTCAGTATATAGCCTTGTGTTGTTTGTAACTGGGGTTTGCTTTTTCTCTGCCATGTTTCAGTCACTCTTTTTGAGCTAACAGTGGTGAACAACTGGTACATCACTATGGTGAGTAAATGGACAAAAACACATGTACATCAGCTTAGTCAACAAATCATATCAGATGTTCCCTCAGTAAAAAGGTTGTTTTTTTTTGATCGATGTGGGTATGTGGTGCCCTCTGCTGTTTAACCACATTAAATATCAGTCAGCACAATGCCTTTGATCCGTGTTTTCACAGGAAGGTGTGACATCGGAAACTACTCACTGGACTCGTCTTTATTTCATGACCTTTTACATTGTCACCATGGTAAGGCGATGTATATGTCGTTAATTCAGGGTTATTGTTGTTAACTAAAAATGTTTTTTTTTTTTTTTTCATTTATTTGTTGGTTGAATTAAAAGAAAAGAAAAGAAAATAGATGAAAAAATTAAATTATTTGAAAATTATAATAGTCGCTTTGGCAGCTAACCAACATAAATTTGTTGGAAATTAGAATTTCTACTCCGAAATAAATAACTAAAGCTAAACTAAACTGTAAATAAAAATAAACCTAAAGCACTTAAAATGTATAAGAAACCGTGTTCATTTTAAGGGGGAGTAATGTTTTTTTTTTTCATTATTACTTTTATTTTTTATATATTTCATGTAGTTGCTCAACTATTATTAGAGCAAAAGTGAATTTCTTAAAACGATTAGAATGATGATGTTTAAAAGGATTTTAGAATCTTATTAAATTATAGGATGTCACACTGCTGAATGTTATCATTTACCGTTATTTATGTGTGTTATAAACCTGATTTAGTGATCTTGATTTTTTTCTCACAGCTCTGTTATTTTGAGTTTAAATGCCTGTGTGGTTGTGTGATGCAGGTTGTCATGACGATAATCGTAGCCTTCATACTGGATGCGTTTGTCTTCAGGATGAACTACAGTCGGAAGAATAGAGAGCCGCTAGACGACCCAGAAGGTTCTGAATGTTTAGTTCATCTGATGACAATGAATGTGACTTGGACCTATTTCACTAAGATCTAAAACTGTGAGTGTGTGTGTGTGTGTGTGTGTAATAGATGAAAAGGGGATTGTATTTGAGACAGAGGTGTCCCAGACTGAAGCTCTGCAGACTCTGGACTTGTATAAACATACACTGGGCGTCACCAACCTAAGCTCACTGCAGGAAATGTGTGTGGCTCTGGAGCGGTGCGGGGTGAGCACATGTACACACAGTCTGCGTTCAGAGCATCTAATTTGTGTTTCTTCGTTAGATTAATTGAATTCTAATGGAACATTTTTGTCTTTGCACACAGCACTCCTCATTAGTATTTCAGGGTCGAAGGTCACGGACCAAGAGTGACCTCAGCATGAAGATGTACGAGGAGGAGATTCAGGTACTTTAACCACACATGAATGGGAACAAAAGGTTCCCTTATTGAATCAGAAAATTAAATCATGAACGTCTGAAATGGTAATATATCAGACAGCTGTTTACAGAAGGATAGGCCCAAGTGGAAACTTGGAAAGTTTTGCAAAAGAAAAATAACTGCTACCTAAAGTTATTTCAGTAATATCATGTTCTGTTGTTCAAAGTTATACTGTGATGTATTTGGCTCTGAATGCCCCTCTTTTAAAAACAGAAAATTCCAAATGTGCAATGGTATGTTTGTGTAAAGTGGTCATTTTTTTGTTGTCTGCAGGAATGGTATGAGGAATATTCCAGAACAAACCTTCAGCCTGACGAGGCGTTCCACAGAGAACTGGACAGCCCTGAAGCCAATGCCTCAAACAGCATAAACTAACACACACTCTGAACACTGCATCAGCGTTAGCTAACACACTCACTCATACCTCTGAGGGACCGTAAGACCGTCTTCCTCCCATCGATGGAAAGCACAGTTGTTCCCCATGACCACTACATTCTCCCTCCTTCCACATGGAGACCCACAGAACTACCTTTACTTAAAGCCTTATTCCCCAAAAAACCTTAAGGTTCCGTGGCCAATCAGGGAAGCTTGCAGACCAATCATGTGACATGCACTAGGTCCAGGAACCTTCTTTTTCTTCCATGAAATGCACCTCATGACGTTTGCCTTTTGGATCCTGAATGATTCAGACTCTCTCATGGATTTGACAAATGGAGCACAGTGATTGAATGTTTCTGTGGGAGATGAATCAGAACTGAATGTGAGGATTTTAGAACTAAGTAACTTGTGTCTTTCTTCACAGTCCGAGGTATTGCTTAACCAACAGATAAAAGATTATAGTAATAAACTAATGCTGTTTTTAAACTAAAGCTGCTTTTTGCTGGAACCTTTGGACCTATAGAGAGGCTTATTTTGTCCCTCTATATAAATATATACATGCAGATTAAACTTATGTTAGATGCAGTTAAGAGTCAAGTATTTAAAAAAAAAAAAAGAATGTTTTAATACATTCACTTATTCCTTCATTATGGGCTGGTTTCCCAGATGTGTTAAATTTGGACTGATAAGTGTTAGAAAACCAGCCCTGGACCTGTCTTGTCACGTTTGAAAATATCTTATTTCCTTTGTTTGGAGTCAGTATTGTTTTAGGCATGAATTGTAAAGCTTGAGTAATTTTACAGACCCATTCAGATAAAATCTAGTCAAAACCATGCATTTTATTCCACCTATAGTCTGAATCCTTTGGCTTTCCAGATTAAATACAAATCTGTTTCGAAATCAAAATGTTCTTTTGTGTAAAACCATAGGCGACAAAGGGAAACTATTTTGCCTTGCTTATGGTTTTTTTCACGGTACTTCAAAACTGTTATTTATTTATTTACATTGAGTTAAACATATTGTCATGTTCATCTCTTATTTGCAGCACTATTTTACTTTATCTTTTTTTTTTTGTTAATTCTTTTAACAGGGTGAATGCATGCAAATCCTCATATATCATTGTTTACTCTCATGTCTAGAGCTTCTGACCTTGAGTAAATCATAAATCATGTGTTCACAAAGGTTAGTGATTTCATCCCAGTTGGTTGTTTAATTGCAGCATTGATGCTCCAAACACAAGGGAACATGATGCATATGTGACATCAAACCACACCAGCTCCTTTAATACTGTAGGATTTACCCGTGTTTCAGTTCTCTGTTCTTGCACCTTTTGTAAATGTATAATAATGACAGGTCTAGTAAATGATACATTTTAATGGAACGTTTTGTTTGTTTGTTTGTTTAATAGTTGTAAGGTGTCTTTTTATACGTATTATGTGAGTTAACTCGTCTTTGTAATTGTTATGATGCCAACCCCGTTGTCAAGTTTGATTTCATTCGGTTTGAAACAATAATATACATATTTAAATTATCATGTAAATGCTTTAGTCCAATGAAATCGTACCCGTCAGATTTTTTTTTTTTTTTTTTTTTTTTCGAAATTGAACATAAGGCGAGGTCTCATTTCCGTCAACACTTCCAATAACAATCGACGCATTTGGGAAATATTTCGCTATTAGTTCGAGTTGGTCCCGGTGCAAATTCGCAGCGTGGGAAGTGACTTGAGAGACTATAGATTTCGCTAATGTGACTCTATAAATAAAAACATATAGATACATATAAATGCTTTTGTAGCATATTTAGCCAATTTACTTCTCCTTCTGACAGTTATTCGCGTCATTTAATCTACAAATTTGACATCGACAGAATTGACAGTTGCAGTCCTCCACGAAGACTTGTTTCGCACTCATGTTCTCTACCTGACAGGATGGTTTATGGAGTTTTGTTTGGAACAGGACAGCAGGAGGCAGTGCAGAGTTAGGCCCATCATCATAAAGCAGGGAACTTGAGTCGTCCTGTTTAATTTGCAGCTCTCGGTCTCCGTGTTGTTTGTGTGAGGATGTTATTTTTATTTTCCGCTGGTTTCCATCACCTTTGAACCATTTATTCCACCCTTCACTGTTGTTCCAGCGATAGTAAGGTGATCCCTGTTTTCTGGAAGTTCTAATATGTTCAGTCTGTGATGATGTCAGACATTTTAGTTGAGGATAGGCTTAGCCACTTTCACTTATTGTTCTAAATAACCCAAATATTTCAATTACTTTACGCTTATGTACCCCATTGAGCGAAACAGTATCAATCTATTAGTTCAAATTCATCCATACAAGAATTTCATGTTCCTTGTTTTAATGTTCTTTCCCTAGTTTGATGCTGTGTTTTCAGGCGGGATTCTCTGGATACCTGGAATACATGAAGTTACAGCAGGGTGTCTGTGAGTTATTAAAATGTTTTATTTGTTTCAATTATTTTTCTTAAATGTATGGTTGATAGAAAGAACCTTTTAGAAAAATGTTGACCATAGTTGATTTAAAAGCATCATAAAACAAATATTTCTGTACATTGAACATTACGGTTGAAGGATGAATCAAAGAGGAATTAAAGGTTGTCAAATTAATTCAAAAACCTGGTCAGCACTTTTTAATAGTTAAACCGATTTAAATTGTTACTAAAAAAAATTACATATTTTTATGTTAGGGTTCCCTGACAACACCTTATTTATAGCAGAGGTGGGAGTAAGTCACATATGTGCAAGTGACAAGTCTCAAGTCTTAACCTTCAAGTCTCAAGCAAGTCCAAGTCAATTTTTGAGAGAATCAAGTCAAGTCAAGTCGTAGTTTAGGTCAAGTAAGTCACTGGCTAGTCATTTCAAAATTTTTGATGATTTAAATGAATTTATATATTAAAACTATGGGAGTATGGGAACTGTCATTTGTGTTATAACGTTTAACTCCTGAGTTATTGGTCCGGGATGTTAGAATATGTGAATATATATTGCCAACTTTACTGAACTTCATAAGCACTGACCGCATTTCTTTATATTGAGTCCAAGTTCAAACTCTAAATGGGCTGTGCATCATTTGTGTGTATTAATGCTCGAGCTGACTTAATAAACACTACTGTCAGCCAGAGGGACATTAAACAGGAAGGTTTTGTCTGAGCTCACAACAGGTTTTGCAAGGGAACGATAATATCTTTGTGTGGGAGCTCTAAAGTCTTTGCGAGGGAACGCAAAAGTTTAAAAAAAAAAAAAAAAAATCCTCCCATCTCAATTTTTTCCCATCCCCACGTCCCTTTAGGGGCTCCGTAAGATCCTTCCTTTTTAACAGAAGAATAACAACAAGAAAAAACATTAATAATTGAATGACACAAACCTTGCACCAGTTTATCAGGTGGATTGACTAATGTCCATTATTAATCTGTGTGTGAGTGGGTGAAAGAGAGTGAGAGAGATTTGATTGAGTATGATTCATTAATATTTTTGAGTGAATGTGTGTGCACGTGTACGAGTGAAAATTGTATTGTTTGTTTGCATGTGCATGGTTGTGCTTGCAAGTTTGAGTTTTTTGTTTTGTTTGTGTGTGCATGGTTGGGTTTCCCCAGTCTGTATGATTTTTTTCTTTGTGTGTGTGTGTGTGTGTATACAATATATTTATGTGCATCCCCAAAAACTATCCAGAGTGTATCAGTCTACACAAATCAAATGCTAGTGAAAGAGAGTGACAAACTTGTGAGCGGAAATACTTATTTACTTCATAAAATTGCTTATTTTTCATTAAATATAACAAAAAGATTTATGTTTTGAAAACTGAAATTAAGTATTATGTTAGATCAGTAATGTAAACAACAGAATTTAAAAGATACAGAGGTATCTTTTTTGAACATAAAAAAAATACTTTAGTGCTGAAATATTCCAGCTCTTTGACTTTGAATATGAACTTTGCTTTTACTTCAGTGTCTTGCTAGTCTGCTCCATGATATCATTCATTGTCTGCACCAATTCAAAGTGTCAAACAGTCTGGACGCGTCGGCGGCGTTCGCGCTCTTTTAAACTTATAAACTGGCAAATGATCTCCCCAGAAACGACGGAGGACAACAGAAAACGTTGATTTTTTGAATGCATTACAATTAATCCAAAAGAGATGATGACAACTCGCACAGCTACGTAACGAACTGCACTTCTTCACGCGCCTGTTTTCGCTTTGCATCCCGCGAAGGATGTTCGTTTCGCCACCATCATAATTCATGGTCTTGAACTCAGTCAGCTGCAGAAAAGTTGCATTTTCGTACCTTTTTTTCATAAATTCAGAAGGTGGGACACACTTTGATAAGGTGACAATATTTGATTTCATTTCAGATGAAAGTCACTGGGAATTCATCTAAATCCAATATATAAAGAGCCTAGTATGTTGTTCCCCTATGCTACGTTAATGGAGGCCCGTCCTCCAAGACAGAGGCCCTATAGGCCACTGCCTTCTCTGCCTATAGGTGGCGCCGGCCCTGCTGACAACACCTCATTTATAGTGTTAAAAAAACTCCTTTTTTGCAAACATCTCTGATATGTCAATTTTTTTCTTTGCAATTAATATCAGTGATATGACACAAAAACCTTTTAAATAATATCTCTTTTATTGTATTTTAAATGATTGACATATGAAATACAGAGAATCCTCCAGTCTGTAGCCTTAACTGGCCAGTCTGAAGTAATCAAATCAAATCACGTATTTGTCAAATTACTGTACACAAGATTCGTGGTCTTGTCGTGGATGCTTGCTTGACAACAATTTGCTTTTGTTTTTTGCTTACAACACAAACAAGTGCCACCGCATGCGTTCTCACATAGTGAAGTCTGTTATTAGTGTTTAGGGTGAGCCTGAGCCTGGGATGGTGGTTCGTGACTCATTCTCTCTACATTGAGGCTGGTTCCTAATTTATCCCTTCAAGCTCTCCCCCAAACCAGCATCCTGTCCCCTCTGTGACCCTTCCTCTTCCTCCCTTCTCTCTTCCTCTCTCTCTTGAGGTCTTCTGTCAGTCACTGGGGAGAGCCGCTGATGCTCTTTGACAGGGAACAGAATGTGTTCAGGACTTTATGTCTGTCCTTTTTTTAGTAGAGACACATTGGACAAGCTACTTTTATGATCTGGTTGTGCTGAATCATTAACATTGTGTCAGAGTACTTTTACAGGTTTCATGTAGTGCTGTATGACTAAACAAAAGAGGGTGATTGTATTTGAGAATGTTCTCACACACATTTCATTGTCCACCAGGGAGAATAAATGTAGCTTGGGATTTTGAGTGTTTTGTTCCGAACGTACATATCCTGTATATTCTCAACCCCCCTTTTTTTCTGTTTATTTCTTATGGTCTGTTTTTTCTCACAAAATAGTAAGTTAAGAATTGAAGTATCATGACAGACATTTATTTTTCAGATTTAATTTGGTTTTAAATGTTTCACAGCATTATTTTAATAATTTTTTCAGATACAATTTTCAGTACTGTGACAACAGTCATTTGATCATTTTTAGGTGAACATTTTATGTCGAAGTGTATTTTGTATTTTCTACTATTTATTTAGATTTGAAAATTAGTACTTTTATTACAAAAAATCAAAACTTTCTCACTTAATGCTTTTTCAGGCTGATTTAAACCCATTGCTCATTTCAATATGCCAAGACTTGTTTTCACGTTTAATAAACTTCATTGCATGGTTCACTAAAATGACTTGACATGTTCAAATCATTCTGTGTATATAATTATCATTTTATGACTATGTATTCTCATGGTTACTGTGAGCCTGAGAATACTGCTCTTTCTCAGCCCAATATAATTTGTGCATGTGTAATTCTCTAGAGGAGTTATTCTGCAGTTTAAATTACAAGTTCTGTCTCTCACATTCGGATCAAAAATAGATATTTAGAAAGTCAAACTGTAATGTACACAATTCTTATAGAAAACTCTCTCATATATATATATATATATATATATATATATATATATATATATTGGGTACGGAAAGTATTCAGACCCCCCCCCCCCAGTCTAAAATCATTTAAGTTTAATAAATCTGCAAAAATGTCAAGAATTCTGTGTTTTTCTGTCAATATGCGGTGCTGTGTGTACGTTAATGAGGGGAAAAAAATGAACTTAAATGATTTTATATACATTTATTACTACATGTGTGTGTGTGTGTGTGTGTATGTATGTGAATATGATTATAGTATTCCATAATTAATGTAGCATAGGTTTTGATATGGAATGTTTTGCTTTTTGAATTTTTTTTCAGATGGACAAGCCACTGCAATTGTAGAGACAAACTTACCATTGCTCTGGAACTGTGCGGAGTGATTCCAAATTTTGACTTAATTCGGTCAAAATGCACACAACAAGACTCTCAGTGTCAGGTCAGTGTCTGTTTTCAGAGGTCCAGATTACTATTTGTGCTGTACAGCCATCGCTAGAAGTGGGAAAAAAAGTGCTGGTTCTCCCGAGGGTTGAAATCGCATTCTAGGTGCGGGGATGTCAGTATTTGACAACATGTGAGAAGTGCCAGTACATGAGGAAAAAGTTAGGGTTCGCTGCAGATTAAAATATAGAAGTTCTGGCCCACTTTAAGCACAGCATACAGCTTATTCCATATGGCACAAGATCATAATGCTCCCTGTTAAAGCAAGTTTACAAGTGTCATCCATTTACATAAACAAAAAAGTGGCTCAAAGAAGTGGAGGGGCTCAAACCCCACTATAAAACTTTGCGATTACAAAATCTGAGGCCGTTTTGCTCAGAATTTCACATAACATGCAATTGACTCACATAGACTAAAACCTGAGAACAGAATAACCATGTGAACCTATCAGACAAAACCAAACTGAAACACAAATAAATATGATTTATCTGTTGGTTAACCCAAACAAAGAAAATTCTAAAAAGACACGACATTGTGAAGTACTTATCCACTCTGATTAACGGAAAACAAGATAAAAGGTTGTACAAACTGCACAACAAAAGATATCAAGGCAGAGCTGCATTTTTCTGTCAGAATGAATAGATTTCCAATGAAATCCTTTTGTTAGATTCTTCAAATAAATTAAAAGGATATCTGAAGATACTGACAATTTCCCAAACAGAAAGAAGCTCCATAACTGTATTGTGTGAGCCTTGCATATAAATTCACCTGAAAATCTGTCCTTCAGATCAGAGTGAAGCGAATAAAAGACTTATAGATTCTTCTATTCAGTAAAAATCATCCCTGTATAACATTTGTGACCATTTACAATGATGTTCCTTTCCCAACATCTGTTTCTCTGAAGTAATCATTGCCAACATGTGTATAACGGCACTGTGACCTTAATTTAAAACAAATCAAGGGAAAACAAGCACATGAATTTAGTAAATCTTCTAACATGCATCAATACACACACATAATACATCAATATTTAATTTTCAGGGCTTACTTTCAGACAAGCAATGTTTATTTCTTTGTTCCTTTCTGTCATTATTTCTTTGTTTCTTTCTTTCTTTCTGTCATTTGTTCTTCCTTCCCTCAGTTCTAAGTGTTCAAACAGAATTTCTCATGTTCCTTACTTTGTCTTAAGATTCATATGTGACTGAATAATGAAGATGTGTTAACTCTCTCTCTCTCTCTCTCTCTGACCCTTGATGAATGACAGAAGGAAGTGTTTGAGAAGAGGGACATTTTTCAGTGATAGAGGATGGTTATGGATTTGAGTAAGTGCCCTCTCTGAGGTCAGTCACACTCGCTGTCACAATAACAGCGCTTCTAAAAGCATTTATTCACCAACAAACAAACCATGACTCATTGAACTTCGTTAAATGGTGTTTTAATATTAATTCTCTTGGTGATCATTATAAATATATATATCAGACCATGGATGAGTGAAGTCATGAAATGAAACGAAAGCTACTGTTTGCCCAATAATGAATGTCAGGAAGGGAGTTTAATTGGCCAATGTTTATGCAGCTCTAAACTTAAATCAAAGGTGTATGTAATGTAAATTCCATTTTCTCAATGAAAACAGCTGCTGGTTTGTCTGTCACGTCAGTTGCTTAAGACTTAAGTTATGGCTCTACTGTTAAAAGTTGCCATTTTAAGTAGCCACAGCTGTACATTGTTCCCCCCTTCAGCCTTCAATTATGGTAAGTTATAGATGCTCAGTATGTCCAGACCAAACGAATCAACTCAGCTGGAATTCTAGAGTTTACTGACTACAGCAGCATTCCAGAGTCCCTTTAGAATCGATTGCTGCCTAGTTTTAAAGTTTTAGCCTGTGGATTCAGAAGACACTCTGATTTCAACAGCAGCTCTCAACATGCAACCCCACCAAAAAGACCTTTTGTTGCAACATTGTTGTCTTTTGACCAACATTTTATTAAAGAAAGTGTTTACAGACACTGGGTTTGACAGCCACTGAGAAACTCAAAAGCGTGTACAAACAGTATGTTCTGTTCCTTCAGATGTTTGGAAGAAAATAAGATATACTAATAAGTAAACACACGCACACATTCTGTGTAATGTCATCCATAATTGGCCATTTCGGTTATCTTAGCCCTCCTCGTTTGAGACATCATTATCTGCTTCATTATGAGATTGTTAGAACACATCTGCCCGTGACCTCTGAGGGGTCTCTCTCTAGGTCGTCGCCACGGTAACTAGAGTCCAGAGTGAATGGGAAGCCTCTGACGTCTCTCAATTTCCTGTGTTTTAAGAAGCTTATCTGGTTTCACACTCTGGGTAAAATTGTTTGATAGAGGACACGATTTTACCCAACAGTTTAGAGAAAGAACTTCAAAACTCTTGTGAGACCAGTGACCAGCACTTTCATTTGCAGGAATGCAGGAAATTTACATGAGAAAGAACATATAGATGTACAGACATTTGCTTGTTCATTCAAGGTGATGAAACATAACTGCAGCACATATAAACACTACACAACAAACATTACTGTGGCACATCTGTCTTTAATTTTTTAGGTCATTAGATTTGTGCGTGTAATGCTGGAGTGTTTCCTCCTGGTTATGTTGCAGTCTCTCTTTCTTTCTCCCTCTCTCTCTTTTACATTAGTGTTCACACAGAGCTGCTGGACAGATGCATTTAAAATGAATGCAGGCATTTACCAAAAGGAAAAAAACTCTCTCTCTCCCTCTCCCTCTCTCTCTCCCTACAACATCCTTCTCCACCCTCCTTTTCCCAGTGGACAAATGTGGACGTAAAAAATATTTTAACAAATCCTACATCTGGTTGGCTGTTTACTCCCTCATATACTTAAACACGCAGGGAATCGACTCCAAAATGTAAAAGTCTGCTGGGGGCTAAGCAAACTTTCTTTGGCTCGTTTTTCAGCGTGAAACGTGTGCCAGGGGTTTATCGACGCCTCGGAGGGATCGAAGACTTCTCTAACTTCGCACTGGAAACTGAAAGGTATGATAAGCTGCCGAGTGCTGTGGTCATTTTTCCTGAGTTTTGAACATAGAAATAAAACCATCTTGCAAGAAAAAATATTTCCTTAAGATCCTGCATGTAAAATTAGAAGTATATCCGTAAAATATGCAAGAAGACGCATCAGCCAGTGGGATGCATTTCATAGGTGCTATTGCTATTGTTATCATGTCAGATATTATCTGAAACAATATGATGTCAGCGCGGTCTAAAGGATTTATCTTGTTACATATTTTGCACTGTGGCTCAAGGGACCAGTTGCATAAATAGCCACTATAAGTTAAGCAATTAGTTATTAATTGCTCATCAGTCTTACTTTTCATATTCACATTAGACCATTCTATCTTTTTATGTAACTGACATACAAAGGTTATGACCAGCCTTGAAGAAAAAAAAAATAGGTGACTAACTTTTAAGACCAGTCTTAAGCAGTTGAGTCGCAGGAGTCACTTTATTTTCTTTTCTTTGCTAAAATATATTACAAATTAGGAAGTCAAATTGCATGTCATTTTGTTTCCACTTCCAGACAGTTAGCGCTCCTGACACGAGAGAATTTTTTCCCAGGGGAGCAAAATCACTCTTGGCAAATTTGAACTTTGTTGTTCTCTAAAGCTATAGGATGTGTGATATGAACCATGAATATGAAGGAAATGGTTAAGATGGTTTGAGTGGTTAAATCATTACTGCATCTAAAAAAGAAGAAGAATCATTTATTATATTAGATAACTACAAGCTTTCCAATTACTTAAACAGAAATGGTGTGTGAACTTGACAGGCGTAGCATTCGGATTAAGAACATGTGCAACATTTGAAATATGACTGGGATTATTTTCAACAGCTGTGAACATTATTTAGGGCTCAGAGTCAGTAATGTTAATCTTCATAAATGATTTTTCATGACAGTGATGAGCAGATACAAATTATGAGAAATTTGTTCACTTAGTATATCCTATAACACAGGCAGATTCCTAATATAATCCACATGCTAAATGATTTATTTACATTTTTAGATCTAACCATACATAAAATAACTAGCATTACCTTTAAATAAAAGCTTCATACTGACAAATATGTCAGCAGTTTCTAGAGAATTCGATCTTACTTTGCTTAGTCTGATTGTGATGTTTTTTTTTTAAATTATGTTGTGTAGTTATGCATCTATTACATGAGCTCATTGGAAAAAATGAAAAGTATGAATACGCACCAACTTTGTGTTAATATATACTATTGGGGAGCAGGACAGGACTGAACATCGTTCATACACCCCCCAAACTACACAACTGATTTCCTAGCCTATCAAATATCTTCATGTGCCCCCCGCCTATGTTAACAGTAACCAGATGTATTGTGAGCAGCCTGCTGAGAGCTATAAAACACATCTGTGCTGGACCCAAACTCACCAGAGCTATGGTTACACACATTCACACACTCGCTTTCTCACGTTTCTCTCTCACACACAGATTCTCGTTCTCACACTGACAAGATGTAGAGAAGAGGATGCTGCAACATCAGTCCCAGTGGATTGTCAATGGTCAGTATGTGGTGGGATATTTTTCTGTTTTATAGCTCTAATAACATAACAGAGAGACAAGTGCTTCAAATTGGATTCAAAGTGTTTTCTGAGTCTGTGGAGGGTTTGAACATACGCCCACTTTTTCAGAACACTAGAACATTTATTCTGGCAACCTGTGAAATTAAGCCTGTGATTTATAGCTGTTTTATGACTTTTTCTGTGCTTTTGGGCAAAATGTTCAGGAGTTTCACAATCTTGTATTTTCTGCTTGAGGGGGGATCTAGAAGTTTTTGTGAAGGTTTAAGATAAATGGAGTATGATAGATGATTTTGCATTTTATCACAAGGCTACAATAACATGTTTCATCATTTCTGCTTCGCATTAGAACTTGAACTGCATAAAACTTGTTCTATCTCTTTTTTTTCCATCACAGAACTTCAGAATCATCTGCATAATCAGCAGTGACGCCATGGAGACAGACTCCGCCCATAACCTGACTTCACCCAATGTGTCATTGTTGGACCATAATATGATGAATTCATGTGACTACATGTCCCCCTCAACTTCGCAGTACCAGAAGAAAGTGATCCCCACCTTCTATAGCCTCATCTTCGTACTGGGCTTTCTTGGTAACATGCTGGTGTTGTGCGTGTTGTATCACAGTTCAGGCCGAAGGACCGTAGCCAACACGTATCTGATGAATCTAGCCATGTCAGACTTGCTGTTCTTGAGCTCTTTGCCATTCTGGGCTGTGTATTATTCACTGGATTACAACTGGGTTTTCGGGAAGGTTATGTGTAAGCTGTGTGGGGGTCTGGTCACTATAAACGTCTACGCGAGTATATTTTTCATCACCTGTATGAGTGTGGATCGATGTCACGCCATTGTCTACCCCCTGCACTCTCAGAGCAGTAGAAGCATCAACCAGGCCAGATGGGTCAGCAGCATCATTTGGGTCGTTGCGGCTCTGACCACGTTGCCGACCGTTGTGTTCCGTGACATACACATTTTTCCCAGTAACAACGTCACGGCTTGTGTCATTTATTACCCCAGCTCCTTCTGGCAAACTGGGCTAACTCTTGCGAAGAACACCCTCGGATTCTTCTTGCCGTTTGTTGTCATAGCAACCTGCTACAGCCGAATCGCCGTGCACCTGTTGGCCACCCCGAACTACCTGGAACAAGACTCTGGCCGGTTGATGCACGTGTTGCGTTTGGTGGTCGCCGTAGTATTGGCATTTTTCTTTTGCTGGTTCCCGTTCCACGTGCTGGCGTTCATCGGAGCTCTGGGAGAGCTGGGGGTGGAGTGGGATTGTTGGGTGCTCCAAGTGTCCAATAAACTCCTACCATTCTTCCTCTGCCTCGGCTTTTCCAACTCTGCCATAAACCCTTTCCTGTACTGTTTTGTGGGAAATCATTTCCGTGAGAAGCTGTGGCTGCTTTATGGGGATATGCTGACACAGAAAAGAGACTCTGTCAGCACAAGACTGTCTTCGTTCTCCCGGAAACTAAGTGACTTTAAAGAAACTGTGCCTATGGAGATTCTTGAACAGCAGAACAACCCGTAGTGAAATCTAGTGAAGCTATATCCTTTACATGTCAAGGATATAAGGATAGGCCCATGTCAGCATCAGTAAAGTGCTTTTCCATGGCCTGCTACCTGTTCAGGATGATCAGTTCAGATTATCTTGGTTGATTAGAAAATATTATTTTGCCTTTTTTTCTAACTATGCAGGGATGTGATTAGCCCCATCATCTACAAATAACCTTTGGCTATATAATAATATATAGAAATATAGCCCAAATATTATTCTTGTGTTGTTCAAACTCCTATAATATCCTGGAACTATTCCTGCACAAATCATAGATAATAATGAAAAAATGTTTTTGCATATAGCTGTATAGTCTTGATATTTATAACTGGTATTAATAACTGGTAATATCAGCATTGTAAATAACACCTATATGTTTTGATTTTAAGCTGTAATATAAAAAGTCAGTAATGTAACATGAATTATTTAAATTATAAATCACTGTAAATTGAATTATAATTCTATTATAATGGAGCATCGTCAATAAATGGTGTTAACAAGTAAACAACATCACTCTAATCTATCTATCTATCTATCTATCTATCTATCTATCTATCTATCTATCTGTCTATCTGTCTATCTGTCTGTCTGTCTGTCTGTCTGTCTGTCTGTCTGTCTGTCTATCCATCTAACACTTTGTTTAAGCCTGCTGTCTCAATGCCTTGTGTCACATATCTTAAGAGTACATGCTTGAGTTAACATAGACTAAAACAGATATACAGCAACACACCTTTAGAGTCATGTTGGGTCATCTAAAACACCAGCTTGAGTAATGAACATACTTAACTAGCAGCAGTTCTTCTGGAAGGAATCTGAAAGAACCAGCTTAGCATTTATTCATAGGATTCCTTCTGTCTGAGGGTTTTAGTAGCAGTTCAGTAGTGATGTGTAGTAGCCGACATATTTCTCATATTTTACTTAATAATGCTTCGTTTTCTGAAGTCTGTCATTCCCTGTAGACACAATCACTGCACTCAGTTCCTTTAATGGCTTTTTCTCACACTCCATTTTGCATTTCAGGAATCCTGTTGTTGTCTCGGTTATTTGAATACTTGTCATTTGCACCATTGATGCAAGTTCTTTTCTAAACCTCCCTTCAAAGAAATAATCAGACAACAATTTTCTCCTCTGTCAGTACATATTTCAATCTCATTTTTTTTTTTATAAAGACAAGATCAAGATTTTGGAACTTTTTAGTTGAAGAAGTTATATGGATGAAAAATGTATATCAAGCTCCTTCCAAACAAACAGATGCACTTCTGAGATGTCTAAAACCCGTGAAACAGCCTGGAAACTTCAGATTCATCACTCATTCATAAGAAATTGAATGCAGCATGAGTGTACAGGAGGAGGATGTTTTTAGACAGATAAAAAATGTTGTTGATAGATAAGAGAAGCCAGGGTGGTTGTTGCATAACAGTTAAGAATCTGGGCCGTTGATCCAAAGGTTTCAGGTACAGATCTCAATGAAGATTTACGGAGATAAGCATTCCATCACCATTGTGTCCTCTAGGCTGCTGATCCTCACATGGACCTGCTATCAGTGCGCTTAAAGTTTGAAAGTGCTACATGATAATAAAACAGTGTTTAAGTTTTCACACTCCAAGCACTAAAAACTCAAGGCCTGGTTTCATAGACAGGTCTTAGATAAAGTCAGGACTAGGCCAAAGTTAAATTAGGATATTTAAGTAACTTTTTAAAATGTGCCTAAAAAAAAAAGAAGCAATGGCTATGACATATTTTAGATATATCGGTGCTGCAAGTTACTTTCAGGTAAGACAGCTCATACATGCATTTTAGTCTGGGGTTAGGCTCAAGTCTTATCTGTGAAACCGTGCATATAGGTTGTGGCTCACTAGAACCACTAGAGCATAATGGAAAATATCCACCTATTGTTCTTGAAAATATGCAAAGAATTATTTTTAAATATTATAATTATTTTATATTTTATAAACTATTATTCATTTAACATCTGACTGTGAGATTAATTGAATATGTGACTGTTAATCCAAGATCGACTTTTGAAAATCTGAGAATGAAAACCAGAATTCACCGGCTGAGATTCATTTTTCTTGCTGTGAGGTTGAACACAATATTCTAGCCAGTGATTGTAAGTTTGTCGTGTTGATGAAAATAATTTAATGCATTTATTCCTGCAGGTATACTGCAGCCAACATAAATGTTGGACACTGTACTTTTGTGCAAATAGATGGAGTTTACCTCTGTCAGTAAACTTCAGAGTTTTGACGGTCTTTGGTGCAACCCAATATCTCACTTTGTCATTGTGTTCAACATTCATATTGTAAGCTTGACTGCAGACAAAACCCACACATACAAATATGAACTCAGACATTATTATCTTACATCAAGGAAATAAATGCAAAGGAGAGTGAATGTGAGTTGTGCTTTGGTTTTTTTTTGTTTGTTGGAGGTGTGTGTGGGGTGGGGTGTGGTGTAGTGGGGGGGGGGGGGGGGGGGTCATGCATTGGAGGTGTGTGTCTGTGTGTGCATATGAAGTGGTTGCAGTCTGGCAATTTTTACATCACTCACACAGACTAAACTGCAGATTTCCACGCACAGGTAAGAAATTTTGTTGCTTTATAGCACACATTCACCATAACAGAGAAACACTTGTGCACTTAAACACATTTAGGTTGTGTGCATAGTTTTGGTTGTATACTTCTGAGGGCCATTTTGTAAATGTTCCCTCAGATATAGTGAAACATGGCTAAAACTGACTGGAAGTGCTTCTTGTAAATATGATTGCATGAGAGACCCATAGCCTTCAAATATACACCACGCCTGTCTTAATGTTTTGGTGTAAGGGTGTAAAAGCTTGTCTGTGTGCTCAAGGGTTTTTGTTTGAGTGGGTTTATTTATGTCCCAGGGCTTCTTCCTCTGACTGTGATCAATGAAATTTAAACAAAACAAGCAATGAAGATGGTTTCACTATTCTGGGAAGTGAGGAGGACATCCTGCCATTATGTTAGAGACCGAACCTATAATGTGTGATGTTGTGCTTTTTGATCCTGTAATGTTTTAGAATGAGGACATGGCTTTTATGAATGTATTAACTGGCCTTGTGATGGCCAGAAATTAAAATATCACAAATAGGCAATTGAAACTGCTACAAAAAAATAAAATAAAAAAAATAAAGACATTTGAAATGAAGTTAAGTATTGACCGATTTAGGAGACTTTCAAATAGGCCAATTCAGTTTTGCTTTAAATCTGATAATGTCAACAGATTTGCGGGAGGGGGTTAGGATTAATGAAAAGGTAATATAATTATCTTACTTGTGTATCTTTCCCTAACTTCAGCCGAGATAAAGCGTTTACATGACATTTAATATGACGATGTGTTGTTTTAGACTGACTTACATCTAACTTTTAAAGTGCATGCACGCACATTATTCAGACAACAAATATGTGAGCAGAACAGATGCTGCAACATTATAGCCGAAACAGGCGCTGAAATCCAAACACCAATGAGGTAAATGTGGGAATACAATATATGGAATATATCTAGATCCATATTATTTTGATATCATATAAGTAGCTATTATCTATTGTGTTCATGTGCAAGAGAAAACCAAAGCATTCCACAAACACAACACATATGAACAAATAAACTCAAGATCTTACAGACCATCACTTGTGTTTGTGTTGCTGTGTGTTTTATGACCTTCTTCCTCTTTGACATCATGCTTAATGTCTTCCAGCTCATTTGTTTTTGGCTACTTAGGTCTTCACCACTTAAGTGCTAAAGGACGAATATTTCACAACACAATGCAATTACTATGTCAAGACAAAAATATTCACAACACATATTTGACTGTGACAGCACCAGAGTTTCGGTTCTAGATGGCATGTGAGATAATGCACACACACAATGAAGACAAAAAAGTGGTTCTGCTGCATTTTTGTTGTTTGTATGTGCATGCATTTTCGGGGGAGTACAGGAACAATTGGCACAAAAAGCCAATCAAATAAATACTTATAGTATACATGGCTACTAAAAAAGAGAGACGCAAAATGTTTGATTTCATATTTCATGTGTTTCCAATATAGGCCTGACTGAGGAAGAGGATCCCACGATGTCCAGTGGTAAAACATGCACAAACATAAACAATAAAACATACATTTGTGACAAAATAGACTCTAACAGAGGCTTTCTGTGACTGTAGATGTTAACAGGCAGGCCGTGTTCCAGGCGACGAAAGTTCGAACCCATTTGAAACAAGATGGAAGTTGGATTCATAGATCTCAAGAGGTTCTGGACACTCAGTCAGATGTTATACGGTAAATGCTCACTCATGCTGTCACCTGCTGGCAGAGAGCGGTAGTATCAGCCAGTCAAAGGTCTTTCCCATGTTTCTTTCCCATCAACACTAACGTTGATCAACGTTAATGTCATTGTCTCTGTCCCTCTCACTCTCACTCTCATTTTTTTTCTATTCACTCTCTAACAGTAAACCGGTAAAGCTAGAAAAGCCAAAGTCATCACCTGAGAGCAGTCCGGGCTCTTCCTCTATCATGACATGTTCACAGAGTGGCGCCGCCCCCTCCAGCCTGGACTCGTCCACAACCCCTCAAAGCTCTTATGTCATGTCAGCCTTGAGCAAATTTGAGTGAGAGCTGTTCTTATTTACCTTGTGTGTGATTTGTTTATTCAATGTTTCCACATTCAGTACATGTTTCCATTCCAATAACTCTAGCTATCTGCGCTCCCTTGGGCCTCTGAGCTCAAGAGAAAACACTCCAGTTAAGAGAGTTTCCCATATGGCCAAAAGGTCTGGTCTCTGTACTGGATTGTGATTTTAACCATTAATTTTCTCATATGCAAGTTATAACAACTAAAGCAGGAATAATAAGATGTTCACACTCATTAATTCATAATCAGTGTTGTGGAAAGTTACTTTTAAAAGTAATGCATTACAATATTGCGTTACTCCCTCAAAAAGTAACTAATTGCATTACTTAGTTTCTTTTTATGAAACGTAATGTGTTACATCGCTACATTACTTGTGTTACATTACTTTTGAGTTACTTTTTCTCACCTGGGCTGGGCTTTCTTGTTTTATTTTTGGAAAATGTGAAGGACATTTGTGAAGTGAAATGAATAAGCCTCAGGCTGAAGGAAAAGCATATTTATGCCTGTACAGTAGGGGTCGCAGCTCAAACAAACCTTTCAGCTGTGCTGATTAAAGAACAATAGGATACAGGAGAAGGAAGCACAGCACTCTTGTTTCTAAATCTGACCTAAAGTAATTTTTGCTTATTAGTATGGTTGATTTAGATAACTGAAGGTCAGCAGCAAAGACATGGGTTAATGGAGAAGTTCTAAATTTACAAAAATACAAAATAAGATTGCATTTCAGTTTTTATTCATATCGGGAATACTGAATGTTTTCGTGCGAGTGAGATGCATGTTCACATTTGTTCTAGAACTTCAATACCCATCATGTTTGCACAGCGCACACATCACCTCTGCACTTTATTTCTCTCAACATGGGGAGAGGAGAGCTGTCAGTCAATAAATGTGAAAAAGTTACTTGCATTTCTCATTTGAAAAAGTAACTTAGATATTTTGTTGTAAATAGAAAACGAAATGTGTTGCTTTACTAGTTACTTGAAAAAGTAATCTGATTACGTAACTCAAGTAACTTGTAATGCGTTACCCCCAACACTGTTCATAACAGACTATATTTCATGTTTCATGAGGTGTAGAAGAAGAATCAGATGTTTCATAATTACTTTGAATGTGTTCCAGTCCATATCCTGTCCTTGAGGACTCCAAGAGAGCACATGTAGAGGACGTAGTGGAGAAATTAACAGTCAAACCTGTAGAACCTCCAGCAGATTCTCCTATAAATGGCATAGTAGAGAATCCTTTAGCCAAACCTGCAGAGGCACCATTGAAAACACCTGCAGGTGCTTCTGTAAAGGATGCAGTGGAGAAACCAATGGTCAAACCTGCAGAGGAAGCATTGAAAACACCTGCAGGTGCTTCTGTAAAGGATGCAGTGGAGAAACCTATAGCCAAACCTGCAGAGGCACCATTGAAAACATCTCCAGGTGCTTCTGTAAAGGATGTAGTGGAGAAACCTGTAGCCAAACCTGCAGAGGAACCATTGAAAACACCTGCAGGTGCTTTTGTAAAGGATGCAGTGGAGAAACCTATAGCCAAACCTGCAGAGGCACCATTGAAAACATCTCCAGGTGCTTCTGTAAAGGATGCAGTGGAGAAACCTATAGCCAAACCTGCAGAGGAACCGTTGAAAACACCTGTAGATGCTTCTGTAAAGGATGTAGTGGAGAAACCTATAGCCAAACCTGCAGAGGAACCATTGAAAACACCTGCAGGTGCTTCTGTAAAGGATGCAGTGGAGAAACCTATAGCCAAACCTGCAGAGGAACCATTGAAAACACCTGCAGGTGCTTTTGTAAAGGATGCAGTGGAGAAACCTATAGCCAAACCTGCAGAGGCACCATTGAAAACATCTCCAGGTGCTTTGTAAAGGATGCAGTGGAGAAACCTATAGCCAAACCTGCAGAGGCACCATTGAAAACATCTCCAGGTGCTTCTGTAAAGGATGCAGTGGAGAAACCTATAGCCAAACCTGCAGAGGAACCGTTGAAAACACCTGTAGATGCTTCTGTAAAGGATGTAGCGGAGAAACCTATAGCCAAACCTGCAGAGGAACCATTGAGAAAACACCTGCAGGTGCTCCTGTAAAGGATGCAATGGAGAAAACTTTAGACAAGCCTGCAAAAGAACCATTGAAGACACATGCAGACACTCATGTAGAGGTAACAGGGAAGACAACAATAGACAGAGTTTCAACAGATCAAAGACAATCCAGTAGAGACCTGCAGGAGAAAACAGCCAAAACTCTACATGAGAATCCATCAAAACCTTCAGGTACTCTGACCACAGAGAAAAAAGAAGACAAGCCAGTGGAACAACTCACAACAGCACATACACCTGTAATAGAGGCTCCACCTGAACCCAGAAAAGCAGAAAACCAGCCTACAAGTAATCATGGGAAGCTTTCAGTAATATCTGATCTGAAAACTCCAACTACAGAGTCATCGGATGGAGCAACTACACAACAGACCGAAGAGCCTCTTGTGGAAGCCTCAACAGAGCACCACAGACTGAACAGTGAAGTTGGAATGAAGTAAGTCAGTTGTTTATGCGACACCATTTTGGCATTATGTTTGTTGACCTATATTGACTCATAGGCAGTGCCTAAGATAAATGAATAATTAAAAAAAGTAAAACATAATTGAATGTATGTTCAATTAAGTCAATTAAATCAGTGTTCATATTATGCACAGCACCCATTCCCCCAGCTCTAGAGAATCAGAAAGAGGAATCACAAATGAAAACATAAGTTCTTGGGAGTATGTGTTATATTACATTTTGTTTTAATTGATTTCTTTAACAATAATATTAAAATATTTAATTAGAGCAGCCACATAATATTAACAGTGTAATAGTTTATTGGTATATATCAGTACTTGTGTAAAAACACAGTACATGAACACTGTAAAATGAAGCGTGACATGTCTTAATAAATAACTGCATTTATTTTTACAATAAAGTTTACTTTATATTAGTATTGTATTTAACACAGTTTCATTCTTAATAAGATGTCTTTGTATCTGTGTATATATCCCTTTACAGTGTGAAAGGTAAAACCATGTGTTCCTTCTGCAAGCTGCCCTTAAATGGAAATGTGAAAATTTCCATCAACATTCCTGACATTTGCTGCCATCCGGATTGTTTCAAGGTTTACTTTTTAAATCTCTTCTTCCTCTGTACTGAACCAGGCTCAGAAGTCAGAGTCTCACCCTTTCTCAAAATTGTTTTTATCTGAGCCTTGTCTGTATATTTCTAACTGGTCTTAAAGATGCAGTAAGCGGTTTCTGCGAAACACTGTTTAAAGACTAACAACCAACTTGTGCTTGTGAATACTCTTGTGTACTGGATGTTAATTTTTTGTTCTTGTCGTTCTTTCATCAGCTTCACTTTAGTTTCCACAAAGCATTATTTTGCTTCACTTCAGCTATGATAAAGAGTCAGGAGATATCCACTCTTGTGTTGTGTGTTTGTGCATTTTGGGGGCGGAGCAATGGGGGGGGGGTTTGGTTTGAATTCAAAATATAAACATGGCTTACTGCACCTTTAAGTTTTTTGGCGATCCGATCACAAGTGCAAAATACAGGTATAAACAAGGTCAAAAATGTTTTGCGATGGGATCACTGAAACCAAGGAAGCATTATTTTTCTTTCTTGTTTTCTCATGATCGCAACTTAATTTTCCTGTGATCTTGACATTACAAAATATTTTTTTCTTGTGATTAAAGTGTAAATTTTCTGAGTACTCAAAAATGAATAAAATAAGTATTAATAGAAAAACAAATGTTTTTTATTTTGGTTCTGAGCAAAAACAATTTTTTCGCTTGTTTTTCCAGAGTTCTCCTTTCCAAAAGATTACTGGTTAAGAATAAATAAAGATATGGTTAATATCGTTCTTTTTATAGTGATTGTACATCATGCAATGAAATACCATGCAATAAAAGTGAAAGTAACAATAGTCAAAAACACCTATGACCATATCGCATTTGTAGTGAAAACACCGTCCATCCTGAATGCTGTCCTGGTGTTATACCGAATTCTGTGACCCACCGAATTATGTGAACGTATACATAATGTAGTGATGGTAGGGTTATGATTAGGATTGGGATTGGATTAGGATAAGGTCAATACAGGGCCTACCATGGTCACATAATTCAGTGGGTCACCAAATTTGGCACTACACAGCTAACTCACTGCTCTCATATAATATCATTCTGGACATGTAAGAAAGAGCTCTAAAACAAGCAATTCAAACGTCGCTACGGCTTATAATCTTGATTGACATCCTTTTCTTTCGCAGATTCATTCATTCAAACATTTTTTTCATACAAATGATGTGCGTGTTTAACAAAATAAGAGAAGAGTCTCTGCGAAATCCGAACATAAGTGATCACAATAGCAAGGCCCAAAATTAACTTTGCCACAATTGACCCTTCGCAAACAGTTTGATTGACAGGTGATCTAACACAGAGTCCGCCATTTTATTCGACAAAGCAGAGTGCATAGCTTATTGGACAAAGCAACAGGGGCAGGTCTTTGCGAAGGGTCAATTGACAATGTGTTTTATGGCCATGAAACTTTTTTTAAACGGAAAAAAAAGGAATACTTGACCCCAAAAAAATACAAATTATCTTATTTACTCAACTTCATGCTGTCCCAGACTTTCTTTCTTTAGATGGATGCAAGCAATTATTAATATTATTATTACTTTTTTTAATGCATCCCTGTGACTCCAAATAATGCAAGAGTTCGGGACCGCCAAAGTTGACGCTTCAAAAACCACACAAAGTGAACACGATGGTAATCTACACAACCACGGGTTATTAATGCATTCTGTAATCAATGAATCCTGAAGCGGACCAAGATCTATAAACTCTCGCTTCCAGCTAAGTGTCATATTCTGGTTCGAGTTCACGTGTGGCCTAAACGGCAGAAGACAATTCATCAACTGTGGTTGTGTTTCTTAGGCCTACCACCGTGTTCACTTTGTGTGGTTTTTGAAGCCTCAACTGCATATGTCATGTACACTTGCTTTGAATGGACTCGCAGAGATGGATTTTTTTCTTTTTTTAAATGTTTGTGTTCATTTGAAGAAAAAAAAAGTCATATACATCTGGGACGGAATGAGGGTGAGTAAATGATGAGATTTTTCATTTTCGGGAGAAGTATCCTTTTAGTTTATTTTCCCTACGAACATTCACAGCAATAAGATGTGCTGCAGTGTGATCAGTAATGCTTTGTCTCTCTGTGTGTGTTTTAGTGTAACGGCTGCAGCAGTCCTCTGGGTGATCTCTCCTCATCTATGTACCACTTTGGTGGGAAAGTCCTCTGCGGGAGATGCTTTCATCAAATCTTCCAGGTCTGATGATTCATCCCCACAGCAACCTACTCGACTACAACTTGTCACCATGACAACAAAGCACATATCAGAGTCTGCCACTTAGTTTGCTTTAATTCAGCTCTAGTTTAAAATAATCTTTATCAGTTTAGGAACTGTTATCATAGGTTTAAATGATCTGTAAATGATCATTGCTGTGTGTGCATGTCTTCATATATATATATATATATATATATATATATATATATATATATATATATATATCTATATATACATATACATACATACAAAATACCCTTGGGGATTAATAAAGTATCTCTCTCTTTCATCAACATGTTCCTCATCTTTTTCTAACAATTCAGTTTCAATTGTATTTTAGAATCCTCTTTAAATGTGATCTGTATCTGTAAGCAGAATTGACAACACTGATGGTCAACCTTCATTAAAGTTTATTGCATGAGTTTCTATGGTCAACACACAATTTTATATAGATTCGCTTTAGTTTGCATCATTTTTATTAATCACTTACAGTTATCCATCTTATTGTAGAAATAATTTTAGTTTTCTAAAATGAGCCAGAACAATAATAAAAAAAAAACATTAGTTCCTTTGATCGAGCACCATCATTGAACAGGTTCAGCATATTGCCACAGTTAGTCATAATATACAACAAATACACTCACAAACTTAAAATCACACACAGGAGGTGACACACTAAGAGTGTCTGTAAATACTGAATTCAAACTGACACAAAGAAAGCTGCACTACAGCACTGTTTCTCTGAGTGTCTTAGAATATAAAACATCTAACTGAGGAAACAAGTCAAACTCTCTCAAAAGGATGAAACGTGAGAGAGACAGAGAGAAGCTAAAATCCTAGCAAACTGCAAGGCATTAATATGACCATGAAGCACAATGAATACAATCATTAAAATGAATAAATGGCCGTGAGAAAAAGGAGAGCAGTATAATAATGTGTGTGTGACAAAGTCAAAGAGAGAAAGGAGATTCACAGAGCAGCTAGTTTCCACTCCTCCAGAGATCTACAGTACAGTAGTCTGTTGTGGTTTTATGTGTAAAGCTTCAGTAATTTTTTTCCCCTATTAGTGTAGTTTGTACTTATTTGTCTCATGAAACTAGTGGTTTGTGTGTGTTTGTGCTGTGTATTATAGAACTCTGCAGGGGCTTCATGGAACTCTCTTGCGCTTCCTCACGGGCCACAGAGATGACACTGACACCGCTGCAACAGGCAACAGGAAAGCGAGCCTAGCAACACCGAACCTAGCAACGGATTCCCTTCCTTCCGAGAAACCTTAGAACAGCGTAGTTGTAGGTGGTGGCAACCACGTAAATGAACTAGTAAGCAGAAGAAAAGGAAAGAACACATATTTTCACACTGATCTGTTCCTCTGCAAAAGAGGAAATCTGAAGTTTTGTGACACTGATGTTTAAATCCCTTTGCTATAAACATAATATATTACTATAAAATACCATATTTCTATATTACCATAAAACATATTACTATAATCAGACAAGGTAATAATAGCTCATCATTTATATACAATCTTGTTTGTAACAGCATACAGTAACTAATATTTTAGAGGAAAAATCTAAAATCACTTTGGAGTGAGTGGGGTTATGCCATGTTGTAAAAGTTTGCTAATGCAGTTGTTATTTTTTCCCGTCTGGCATAGCCAATAATTAAATCTTATATGTCATAATAATAACACAAGCATATTTTCAAACAAAACATTTCACAAAAGAAGTGTGCTTTTGTTTGCAGATGCAATGAAGTATAGCTTATGTGTCTACATTCATTTGGGGGCCATTGAAACTGCAATTTTCTACTTATTACATTATTTTTGCAAGTTTGTATCAATCTCATTGTGCTCTTCAGCAAGACAGAGGGCTGTCCTGATAGTTAGTGCTCTATGATTCTCTTTAGATAAAGTCTGAGAAATGATTGCGGCCAGAAAAGGGAGTAGAGACGTTGGGATCTGTCAGTAGCAGAGAGGTCAGTTACTGATTGTATGCTAAACATTTCCTTGCTGTACTTCCATTATGAACTTCTTGCTGTTTGACAGCTCTGCACTCTGACCTCAAAGAATCCAGTCCAAATAAAATCCCAATGTATTTTCAATTCAATGGTATAAACGTGTAAATATATTAATCAATAAATGTACATTTACATATAAATGTGTAAATTGCCTGTTACTGTTTTCAGTAATTGTCAAGATGGACCAAACGTCGTCGTTTGTGATTCTTAAAGTCATTTCATAAAGATTTCTGAAGTGGATTTACAAATTAATAATGGATGCTTTCCAGAATGCAAAGCAAAGAGGAACCAGTTAACCACTATGACCTTGCACAGAACAATGTCTGCAGTAAATATAAATGACTTTAAAGTTCACATGTGTAGAATATGAGATCACTAACCAGGGCAAGAAGGGTGATTCCTGCTCCAGCAAACGCACAGATGTAAAGGTCATAGGTCATGTAAAACTGGAAAAATGAAAAGGAATATAAGTGATATGATCTCTTGAAACTCTGAGTATGTGTGTTTGTGTGTCCAGGAATATAACCATCTAACCTCTGGTGTTTTGCAGATGTTGCCCAGTGTATTTCCACAGACAATCCCCGGCACAGCATTCCAGGGAAGAAACCCTACATAGAAAAAAACAGACATCACGTTCATGAACACACACACAGATTCACACACATATGGGCGCAGACATACCATACATCCGTGCGTCCATGCAGACCCTTGACTGCTGGTTGAACAAGGTGGTTTCCGACAGAATGTTGACTTTGTGACAGGAGTTTTCCATATTAATGAAGAAGAGCACAGGAATGGCAGTGAAGCCAAAAACAACCAGCCAGATCACAGCGAGAATGTATGTCAGGATTATCAACTGGACAAAAGAAAAAGCTATTTAGATCGTTGCAACATAACAAGCATAGTCACATTGCAAAATAAACAAGCTAGTAAAACTTTATATAACACAGTGTTGATAAACTTGATTTATATTAACAGTGTTTAAACCATCTTCTACAGAAGACATATGGTCATAAATATTCACATACATGCGATACAAAAAAAAAAAGGAAAATAAAGCGCCGGCTAAATCAACTGCCCATTGGTAATCATGGAGTTTAGACACAACCAGCATGTTGCAGTTGGATGATCTGTGTGACCTAGCTTGTGTGTATTTCAGTGTTCCCACACTTTCTGACCTATGATTTTCCATGATTTTTCCATTCTTCATTCATTTGTGATAATAGGATGAGTATTTTTCAAATCATTTTATAGAGATTTACAAAATGTAATTTTAAGCCGAATAAATACTTTTGAACTGAGCATAACTGAACAAAGTATATTGAGTACTGAAATTCCAGACTTTTAAAATAATTATTAATAATTAATTCTATTATATGTGTGTGTGTTATATTGCTAGTCATTAATTATTTTTAATTACTTGTATTCTTTTGTTAGGCCTGAATTTTTTATTATTATTTATTTTCCATACTCTAATAGTACATTAAGGAAGGGAACATTGACCACAAAATTCAAAAGCCAACACATACACACACACACACATTTGCTACCTTAAAGAGGACATTCCATGGGCGTAATGGTTTTTATACTGTACATCTCCCCCTACACTCACCCTACTCCTAAACCTACCCATCACAGAAAACATTCTGCATTTTTACTAAAACATTGTTTAGTATGTTTTTAAAGCTATTTGAAATATGAAGACGCATGAAATGTCCTCATAAAACATGTTTACGTCGTAATACCAGTGTAATACCCATGTCATTATCAAAATTTGTGTCCTGATAAATCATGAAAACAAGCACACACACACGCACACACACTCACACGCACACACACTCACAGTCAGGCTGAGGCAGCGCCCGAACTGGGTGCTCCTGAATTCTCCGAATGTCTGCTTTACTGCACTGGTGGTGTAAAAACCTTCAGCCAACAGCAGCAATCCATAGAGGAAAAAGAAGGAGGCCAGACCGTAGATCACATACTGGAAATATTTTATACTGAAACACAAAATATGGAACAATGACACACACAAACAAGAATAGATAAACAAACAAACACAAAAGGTAAGAGAAAGACAGTCACTCACAAGTCTGCCAGCACAGTGAAATCCTGGACGTCCCTTGCGAAGTAGAGCTCTATGAATGTACGTGTGTGAGTGAGCGCCTCATGCCCTCCCCCACAGAAGAGCGCCACGCCAGTGTAGCAGAGCAGGGTGGCCAGCAGGCTGGTGTAGGGCACGGCGCCCAGGCAGCGGATGCAGCAGTCATAGCAACCTGTAGGTGAGTAATATATCAACACACACACTGCACATGCAGCACACACAATACACACACACATTTATACACACACACATACACACACACACGCGCACTATCCTAACAGTACAGAAGTGCACTCATGATCATCTACAAAAACACACCGCCGACCCAAAAATGAGCATCCAAACTTCATATAAACACCTCTAATGTGCTTTTAAGTGTTAGTTGGCCTACATTAAGTAAAGGACACACAAAAACATGCACACACACACACACATACAATGCGCACATGCACACACTTTTAAATAGTCAGTGTATCATGGAATCACAAATGAACAAGCCAAAATGCAGGCAACCAGAAAGCCCTGCTCGAAGTCTCAACCATAAAAGAAACCCAAATTACAAAAACCTCAAAGAAACAAGTAAACTATGAGGAAAAAAATAGATGAACATGCACTATATGCACCAAAACAATTAACAAGCAAAATAACTATATCACTAAATCTTTTTAAGCAACTTAACCAAAAGAAGCCAAACAAAGCCCCAGAAGGCTCAGCTATGGAGTTCTGCAGTCCCCAGCATGTGAGAGAAGATGATGCGCCTCAGGTCACCTAGCGCTTTACACAACCACGGCTGTTTCACTGGAAACATCGACACTGCTGAGCCGAACCCACACCAGGAGAGAGCCGTGCAGATGCTTGTCCACTCACTCCAGAGAGATTTCTGTCCTCTGTTGCTGTGATGTCTAAATTGAGGGAGGTATTTTCTCTTTCTTTCTTCAGATTCACTCCACTGTCCACCTCAAGGAAGAAAAAATGCATCGCTTAAGCTGCTCCTCTCCCTCCCTCCCTCACTTCTTTCTCTCCTTCTTTCCCTCCCTCTCTTGTCTGAGTAGCCTGGTGTCAGGGTGAAATGGGGGGAGGGGGGAGGATGGGGGGGTGCGCGTTTTCATGTGTGTTTGAGGTTTTGTGGTCACAAAAAGAAGCACTTGTGACAATCATAATGGCTTTTGTTTTACAACAAAAAGTATCATTGTGCATGAACAAAATACACACACACTCACAGGCCTCAGCAGTGGAGTGCGTCATTGAGTTTCCACCCATAGCGGCACAGACAGACACACACTGACACCGCTGGGGTGACAATTGGGATCACGGCAGGTCATCCAGCCTTTTTACACTTTATAGACTCTTTTCTAGATCATATTCTCAACAGGCATCAAAATGCCTGACACTCACTATAATATGATTACTATACAAAAGACATATTTTCATTACACCTTCTGTTTGAGAATTTGGAAATACTTTTGGGTTTTAAACTTCAAGTTTCCTCTTCAAGTACTTTTTTAAGGGGTTAGTTGACCCAAAAAATGAACATTCTCACCCTCATGTCGTTCCAAACCTGTGTGACTTTATTTCTTCTGTAAGAACATACTCTGAAATATGTTTTAGTGCCTTTTTGTTCACACAAAGAAAAGTCGGTGGGGAACAATGTTGTTTGGACACCAGCATTCCTTTAAGTTTTGGAGAAGAAAGGACAACAGGTTTGGAACAACCATCCCTATTTGAGCAGAAAATCACACATTTGCTGTTACAGTTCAAACAGAAGATGCGATTCTGCAGAAGATCTAATCTGCTGTCTGCCACTACAAAAAAGAAAGAAACCTTCATAGAAAATAATACAATGCAATCCTTCATACATCTGCAGAAAATATCTGCACATTTTTAGACTGGCATGGGGCCGTACAGGAGTCACCCGCAGAGAATAGAATATTTGACCTAAAGACCTGGAGTGACCTCTAGCTGGAGTCTCTTGAGGTTACTGGTTGTCTCACCCACACCTCTGTGGCGTCGTAGTGACTGTCTTAGCCAATCAAAAGCGGAGCCAGCTGGATAATCAATCAAAACAACCATTTAATTTTATTAGGACCCATTAAATATATCTCCTCCATAAGTACAGGAGTGATGCTTCCAAGCTTCTTCAGTCAGAAGCCATCTTAATCTTACACACTACATAAAAAAGGATTATTAAAACACTTATATGCATTTATCCAAACAACTTATTTCACATGCAAATCACAGACAGACCAATCAATAAAAATTATGCTAGTAAATATGAGAAAAATGCTGAATGTCATGGCAGTGTTTAAAAATGGGTTCAGGTGAGTTCAGGTAGACTTACCCATGTGAGTATGTGTGTGCGTATCACGCTCTGTCTCTCTGATGTGCCGTGTAGTTTAATCTCCCTCGATGCTTTTATGATTCTCACACACGCTTTTGTCCCAGAAACAATAAACAAACCCCTCCGCTCTCTCTCACTCACACACACAACACACACACACATTGAGGCTGATCTTAAAGACGCAGTGCCCTCTTTCACTGCCTTGATAAATAAAGAGTAAGTGTATTTGTGTGTGTCAGTGCAATGATCCCTAAACATTCTCATGCACATACATGATAAAGATGAACAAATGGACCAAAACACTCACGCACAGACGCTAGTAGCTCTTATGTTTGGCCTCTTCATGAGTTTTTCTAAATAAACATCTGTGTACATGGACACAAACATGCTTTCTTAACTTTCTGCATTTTCACAATTGTTGATTTTATTTTAATACCATTTTTACAAATGAGGATGCCCCCAAGAGGAGGTTTAGTCATATTTAACTCACTTCTGGGTACAAATTTGTCCCCAAAATATGGTTAAGTTGGTACAAACACACACACACACAAACACACACACACACACACATTTTGAAGTAAAGCGAGGGAGGTGTGACCCAGTCAGATTGGGACAAGAGAACATTCAATACAATACTACGGTTGTGTCAGAAATAGGAACACACAGACAATTCTCTTTTTAGTAACAAACACACACACACAAAATACATTTTCTCAATCTTTTATAAACAGTGGGGTTAATGTGTAGTTTGAAATAAATTTTGTGTGCTCCATTAAAAGTATCCATCAAAGACCCATTCTTAATTTTCCGTGCACAAAATTTAAATACACGGGTGTGTTTACACATTGTTCTCATCTTCTCTTTTGCATCTCATTGCGCTTGAAGAATCTCATCAAATTAGTGAGGAAACCTCAAATTGGTGATGAAGTTTTAATAGGCAATTGATATTAGCTAAACTGCAGACAAAAACTTGTTGATATGACAAGAATTATAGCAAAACATAATTTGGATCATTTATGTGAGGACCACTGAAATGTTGGTTTAGACATATTTCACTATTTTAACGATGACATTTTCAGAAAGTTTGACCTTAAGATAGCCAAACTTGGAGCCGTTTGCATAAATTGCTTTGAACTAGTCTTAGTCATCAAAATTTTTTTGTTCATAACTTTTTAAAATCAGTTACATAAAAATGTATATTGGTCTAATTTGTATCCAAAAAGTAAGACTGATTACCTCATGACTAACAGCTAGTTAGTTCTTAAACAGTCTCAGTTTTTACAATCTCTAGGACACATTTCGCCATACTTTACATCACTTTTTAAAACACAGTGTTCAGAACATCAGCCTATGTAGGCTAAACCGTCTATCATTTATCATTGCTTTGGCACAAACTGCATTCAATTACTACATCTATAATTTAAATTAATTCTATTCTCACTTAAACACAAACATCACCAAAACTTTAAAGATATTGTAGGCCTATGTACTGTATCTGCAGGCCAACATATTGCACATGTTTACATATTCCTTTCAAAACTGTTGAGTTCAAAACCTAGCATAATCCAGAAATGAATAAGTCAGGAATTTGCTACATTTATATAGTATACCATATTGAAATATACAGGTGCATCTCAATAAATTAGAATATTGTGGAGAAGTTCATTTATTTTAGTAATTCAACTCAAATTGTGAAACTTGTGTATTAAATAAATTCAATGCACATAGACTGAAGTAGAGTAAGTCTTTGGTTCTTTAAATTGTGATGATTTTGGCTCACATTTAACAAAAACCCTCCGACTCGCTATCTCAACAAATTAGAATATGGTGACATGCCAATCAGCTAATCAACTCAAAACACCTGCAAAGCTTTCAAAATGGTCTCTCAGTTTGGTTCACTAAGCTACACAATCATGGGGAAGACTGCTGATCTGACAGTTGTGCAGAGGACAATCATTGACACCCTTCACTAGGAGGGTAAGCCACAAACATTCATTGCCAAATAAGCTGGATGTTCACAGAGTACAGTATCCAAGCATGTTAACAGAAAGTTGAGTGGAAGGAAATATTGTGGAAGAAAAAGATACACAAACAACCGTGAGAACTGCAGCCTTATGAGGATTGTCAAGCAAAATCGATTCAAGAATTTGGGTGAACTTCACAAGGAATGGACTGAGGCTGGGGTCAAGGCATCAAGAGCCACCACACACAGACGTGTCAAGGAATTTGGCTACAGTTGTCGTATTCCTCTTGTTAAGCCACTCCTGAACCATAGACAATGTCAGAGGCATCTTACATGGGCTAAGGAGAAGAAGAACTGGATTGGTGCCCAGTGGTCAAAAGTCCTCTTTTCAGATGAGGCCCTAGAGTCTGGATGAAAGGTGGAGAAGCTCATAGCCCAAGTTGCTTGAAGTCCAGTGTTAAGTTTCCTCAGTCAATTGTGATTTGGTGTGCAATGTCATCTGCTGGTGTTGGTCCACTGTGTTTTTTGAAAACCAAAGTCAATGCAACCGTTTACCAAGAAATTTTGGAGCACTTCATGCTTCCTTCTGCTGACCAACTTTCTGAAGATCCTGATTTCATTTTCCAGCAGGATTTGGCACCTGCCCACCAAAAGGTGGTTAAATGACCATGGTGTTGGTGTGCTTGACTGGCCAGCAAACTCACCAGACCTGAACCCCAAAGAGAATCTATGGGATATTGTCAAGAGGAAAATGAGAAACAAGAGACAAATGCTTCAGCTGCAGATGAACTGAAGGCCACTGGCAAAGAAACCAGGGCTTCCACCTCAGCAGTGCAACAAACTGATCACCTCCATGACACGCTGAATTGGGGCAGTAATTAAAGCAAAAGGAGCCCCTACCAAGTATTGAGCACATATACAGTAAATAAACATACTTTCCAGAAGGCCAACAATTCAATAAAAATGTTTTTTATTGGTCTTATGAAGTATTGTAATTTGTTGAGATAGTGAATTGGTGGGTTTTTGTTAAATGTGAGCCACAATCATCACAATTAAAAGAACCAAAGACTTAAACTACTTCAGTCTGTGTGGATTGAATTTATTTAATAAACAAGTTTCACAATTTGATTTGAATTACTGAAATAAATGATCTTTTCCACGACATTCTAATTTATTGAGATGCACCTGTATTCTGAAACTCATATACTATCAGAACAATTAGTTGTAGCTGAACTACACACATGTTAGTCTTTCAATTTCATTTCCGTATATACAAAACCTAGGAATAATTTTGTACTATAATGTAAACATGGACTATAACATATACTGTACTGCCGTGAATTATAAGCAGCAGAGAGTGTCATTCATGTTTTGTAAATAAATTTTACAAAAGCAAACACTGTATAATACTACCTGCTGTTAATGTTTTAGGTCTGTGTTTCATGAGAGACAAAGTGTGTTTGTTGATTGAATACCTTTGCTAGAGTTTGACGATTTGAGACATGTATAAAGGGTTTTGGTAATTTTAGAGCATTTATGGTTGTGAAATTAACTGCTGTGCCAAGTTTAAAGTTCGTTAAGAGAACTGTGTGAAGAGTTTTGAAAAAAAAAATGACCTTAGTACTCTAAAAAAACAAACAAAAAACTAACACAGTGGCTGTTTATGCTGCCTACGTATTTGAATCGCAGGTCTATTGAAAAACGTGTCACGAGGGTAAGTAGATAATAGATTTTTCATTTTGTGTGAAACATTCCAATACACATATTTTGTTGTAGACCTAGTTAAAATTTTCCTGTAGCTTTAAAGTTTTTTTCAGGTACAGCTCAAGGGGAACACATAAAACATCTGACAGAATGTGCCTTGAATGCGCTGTAAATGGTTTAAGTGCGTCCCAGTGTTCTCTTGAGATCAAAAACTTCAGTCTCCAGACTCCAAATAAATCTTGATAAACAGGGAACAGAAATTTTAGGCAAACTCAATATTTACTGCAAATTTGAGGCAGAAATGTACAGAGTATAAAAGAACAGACTTCTGCAAGCCGTTGAATCGACAGACCTGAGCAGCTGCACACAGGTCACCCTCATCCAGGAGAGACACACTGCTGGTGTCCAACTCCATGCATCCAAATGCTATTGTCTTTCCTCTTCAAAGTCCAGATGAACTAAAATGGTTGTAAATACTGCAAATTGTTTTATAAAGCTGTCGAACTTTCACACAAACACGTTAACAGACAAACTTTCTGCTGGTTACCGAGGAAACTATCGCAAATTTGGCACAAAAATCATGGCAGGGGTGGTTAGCATGGGTAACATAGAGAATCTAACCATCTGGCAGGATATGACATGACTACACGATTGTATCCCCTGTGTAAACTCTGTGCAGCTCCATAGTAAACATGATATTTTAGACCGTCCTTCATCAGAGAAGCCCTGTGTTCAGTACAAATCACCGCATTCATGTTTCATGGGAAAGATTAGCATTTTAAGTTCTCAGCAAAGCCTGCATGTCACATCACAGCGTGAGTGACGACATATTACAGCATGAGTGATGTCATATTACTGTATTAGTGATGTAATATCACTGATAAATAGGCCTACTGAAAAAATCTCAATGCCTTCAAATTGAGTTCGAACATTTTCACAAAACATATTAAACAAACTCAGATACAATACATATTTAAGATGATCGAAAAGCATTTTCATAAAATGATAACATTTAGCAAGACACAAATTATCTAAAGATGCTTAACTTGAAAATTGTACACGCCGCGCTCATGAATAATCTTCACAAACAATCGGCGTGATCGGTTCGTGTAATCTACAACTAAATGAATCGATTATACCAAAAGTAAAACAGCCCAGGCCTCGACAATTCACCCGTTCATAGAGAGAAAGAGGGGAAAAGGAAGAGTGAGAGTGAGTGAGAGAGAGAGAAAAGGTGGTATAAATTAGTACATTTTTTGCAATTATAAAGAAAGGGAGCAAAAAAAAAAAAAAAAAAAAAAGGTTCAGGATTTAAAATCAGTCTGGGCTTCAAATGGCCTTCTTTGCTATGGATATAATCTGAGCTTAAAAACGATTAGAAATTTTTTTTTTTTTCTGACACATTCAAAAAAGCTGTCTGTACATTGACGTTAATATATGTTATACTGTACAATAGCCATTAATATGTTTGTTATTACAGGTTATTATTATAACATATCATAGAATAAGTGCTTGCTTGGTTCGTAATGGTGAACCACTGATGGGACTCCAGCGCCCCCTACTGTTCTTTCGGATCAAACCACCAGGGCTTTTAGAGTCTTGTAGCACCACCTAGAGGCCGCAGCGGTACTACAGCTCACCCTCAGGTAATCTGCTCATTCTTTCGGCCTCATTCCACAGAGAAGTTTCTTGACTGCTCATAGAACGTGAATATTGTCTGTATAGACATGAGTCAGACGTGAAGCGTTGCGTTCATACTGAGCCGTACTGTTTATGCTAGTGTGCTGCAGTGACATTCCTTCTGGTTTATACTGTTCGTTTCCTTCTGGTAAATTATTATTTATACTGATGGGTCGTACTGATTCATTAGTGCTGTAAATCAGAGGTGATTGTGCTCATGTTGTGTATTAGTTTCACCTGCTATTGTACTTTCGAATACTGTTAAACAGTTTGCACCGGTTTGATCTGGTTTACAGTAATCAGTCGCTGTGATTGTGTTGTAACGATTTGTGGGACGTGAGTGTTGTGCGTTGGCGTGTGGAGCTTCTGTTGCATGTTATACACGTGTTGTTGAGTGTGGGTGGGGCAGGCTGGTAGAGTTGTATCCATGTGTGAAAGTGTTGTAAGGGTGCATGCTGGGATATCCCATCAAAGAATTAGGTGACATGGTAATGGTGTTGGGTGTCATGGTAACACTGTTGGGCGTCAAGGTAACTGTGTTGGGTGTCATAGTGCCACTATTCGGTGTCATGGCAACAGAACTGGGTGTCATGAGCGGAATGTCATCCGGCGAGCGGCGAAGTGTGAGGGCGTAATCCCGTGGAGATGACGCCGGGGTCAAACGCAGGGGGTCGCACAGTGACCCCTCCTCTTGGTTACCCCCAGAGATGGAGGTGGGCGTGTAGCTGAGGTCATTGGGCGGGGTCTGACGCTGAGGTGCAGGCTGAGGGGGCGTGTCCTGTCGACTGCGTTTGTCCTTGCGGTAGTAGAGCGCAGCAAAGGCCAGGACGTTGAGGAAGAGGAGGGACGCTCCAACAGCGATCGTGACACTCAGCTCTGTGGAGTAATCGCGCGGATTGGCAATGACCAGCGGTCCGCTGCGTGCTGTGGACTGGGGGGTCTGTTTGCCAGGGGTACGAGCCTTGTTGCCCCCTGGCCGTGGCGTGGCACTGTGAGAGCTGTGTGTGGTCAGAAGAGGTGGAACCCGTGTGGTGGTGGATGTGTAGTGGAACATGTCATGCAGGTTGTACAGGTGAGGTACCAGGTGCTTCCAGAAGGCCACTTTAGTAGCTCGATAATGATCCCGAACACGAGGCTTCAGCCCAATATGCAGATACAGCTGGTCGTGAGGACCGTACTTGGCCCACGTCACTTCTTCAAAACGGTTGGCCTTGGTGTGGATGAACTTAGTGTCCTGAGGAACTGGCTTGTTCGGATCCCTAAACAAACAGATTCACACACACAAAACAGTTCATTAATTACAAACTTGTTCGTTGTAGTAAAGTTTAAAATGAATTTATATTTCCTCATGCCATATTAATTCAGTTTAGTCCATTTTGCATAATGGCATATGAATGTAGGCAGCAAAATTAACATTTTAATTCATGATTAGACACATTTTCAAATATTTTGAAAAATGTACTCTACCATTTAGAGTAAATATCATTAACAAAAATTTAGGGTCAATAAACGTTTTAAAAATAAATAGTTATGTTCAGCAAGGATGCATTAAATAAAGCAAAAGTGACAGACATTTGTAATTTTACAGAAGACTTCTACAAAAATATTAAGCACCGCAAATTGTTTTCAGCATTGACAATGATAAGAAATGTTTCTTGATCATCAAATCAGCATATAAGAATAATTTCTGAATGGTCATGTGACATTGAAGATGCTGAAAATTCATCACAGGAATAAATTACATTTTAAAATATATTAAAATAGAGAACATTTATTGAAAACTGTAATAATATTTCACAATATTACTGTTTTTACTGTACTTTTGATCTGATAAATGCAGCCTTGGTGAACATAAGAGATTTAAAAAATCTTTCTGACCCCAAAGCTTTGAACAGTATTTAGTGAACAAATATTATTTTAAACATACAAAATGTGAATAACAGCACATGAAACTATACCTTGTTGTGAGCTAATGTATGTGTACATTTTGTATCTGTACAATGCAGATGCATTGTTTTAATGCTACATTCTTCCACCAGAAGGCACTGTTTCAATGATTTAAATGCTGGTGACCTGTTTTACATTGAAATTTACTTACAACATTGCTCCTCCCACAGCCTTGCTATGTTCCCTGTGACCTACTTCAAGGTCACAGTGACTGTTTACCAGTTTACCAGTCACACTTGTTTTACCATTAACTGGTGGCTGGGTAAGATGGGAGCTAGTTGTATTGTGACAACGTACAATGGTGTAATTTACTATTATATACTATCCTGTAATGCATTTTTAGATTGTGAACAAAATTATTGTTTTTTTTTAATGAGCGATTTGATTACAGAATGGCATGTATAAATAAAAAATCTAATCTTTGAGTCCAGAAATTTATTTTGTATTGTCACTGATAATATTTCACTTTGTGCTGCTTTTCATTTTCAATTGTAGAGTAATTTGGCATATTGTTTTGATTTGTTGTTTGTGCTATTATAGAGAGTGTTCTGTTTTACCCGGTCTTTGCAAAGTTGGTCCAGTAGGTCATAACAACGGCACTCAGCATGATATCATTACGGGAGAAGTTGCAGGGAAAGAGTTCAGTAGGACCAATAAGTGGAATGCCAAACACATAGGGGAGCTCATCACCGTGTGCGGCGTCCGCCCATGGAGGCTTCATAGGGCTCTGGCAGTGATGGTAGAATGCATAGAAGAAGGTTGGAGAACCGTAACGTGCATGCAGGTCGGCCGTCACCACAGCTGGCTCCACCCACTGGTGATCCGTAAACATGGCCACAAGGGTTTTGCGGCGGGTCTCGGGATTGTCTCGATCGGCCCAGTCCGTGTACATAAACTTGATGGTCTCTCTGAGAGTGTCCTTCCCTTCTGGATAACCATAGAGACCGTCCACAAAATCAGATACTGTGAAGTCAAAATCAGAGCCAGAAACTCCGCCCTCTTCTGGTTCCACCACGCCCTCTACGAAGCGGAAGCCCTCGCCCTGGTTAACACCCAACATGATGTCATAGTTAAGAAACTCCCCCTGCTCCATGAGCACTTCAGGGTCATCCGGGATGAGGTCACCGTCAATGACCGGGCCAAAGGCCACATGGAAGCGTGCTGGCTGAATTTCCTGCTCCACCAGTTCCCTGTAGCTTCGCTTCTGCATGCAGAGGACCAGGTCCTGTGTAAAACACACAACCATTACATCTGCCTCCTCATCTACACAACTGGTAAAATTGATAGTCGTTAAAAAGTAGACACTAAATTAAAATAAAAAAATAAAATAAATATTACACTGGCAGCCAATCAATCAAATTTGACTAATCAAAGATTTAATTACCATAGATTGACCTCAAAGCTGCCGGTTTGCAGTGTGGTAGGAAAGTGGAGCAGATGGTACACTACCATTGAAAACTTTAGGGTCAGTAAAACTTTTTTATTGAAAGAAACGAATGGTTTTATTCAGCAACACATTCAATTGATCAAAAGTGACAGTGAAGACATTTATAACGTTCCAAAAGATTTCGATTTCAAATTAATGGTGTCCTTTTGAACTGTCTTTTCAAGTGTCCTAAAACAATGTACCATGGTCTCCTCAAAAATATGTTGCAGCACAACTAATTTTAGCACTGATAATAATAATAAATGTTTCTTGAGCACCAAATCAGCATATTAGAATGATTTCCGAAGGATCACTGAAGACTGGAATAATGATGCTGAAAATTCAGCTTTGCATCACAGGAATAAATGACAGTTTAAAGCATATTAAAACAGAAATCAGTTATTTAAAACTGTAATAATGTTTGAATATATTACTGTTTCCACAGTGTTTTTGATTAAATAAATACAGCCTTGGTGAGCATAGGAGTCTTCTTTCAAAAACATTAAAAATCTTACCAGCCCCAAACCTTTGAACAGTAGTACACCGAGCAGTATGTGTTAGGGCTTTTATTTACATCTCACTTGACAAGGTTCTACACAGAATACCCACAACTGCATTATCACTGCCTCTCATTTTACACACAAAATTAAAAACAAATATCTTACTTGTGTGTCAAGGACATTGCAGCCGACGCGCTCAGCGAGGAGACGTGTGTATTTCACAGGCTGGTAGTTCACTGACCAACTGGACAGTGCTGAGCCGCTCTGAATGATTGCTCTGTGGAACAAACCTGACGAGAGAACAGAGAATGTCAGGAGAAAATAAAACAGTAAATGCCATGCCAATATTCCAGATCAGTAATTATATTAGAATTGTGTACAGAAAGGGCAGAGTTGCAGTATCTTTCATCTGTCATGAAAGATGTGTCTATCCACATCCTGGACTTTCTTCTTTATGTGACCCTCACAACCTTCAACCAATTCTTTATATTTTTCTCATTTATCTCATTCTCTTTATTTTTTTCATATTTTTTGCTTTTATGGTGCCCTTTTTCCTGACCATAAACTTCGTAGTCAACTGCACTCACAGTTTTGTAATCAGTTAGATAATGTAACATTAGTTGGCTTGAGCTTGAACCCACAAAATTCAACTCCCGTCTGGTTAGTGGTGAGGTTTTTTTTTTATCATTTAATACTTCAGATTCAACTATCTCCTCTGAGACAGTAATTACAGATCTTGGACTGCTAACTTGTCTATAGAGACACTAATTCCAAACTTGATAGGCCTAGAATACAATATCATGACAGTCAAATATCATCAGATGTTCTCTGCAAAGCACGAGTCATGAGTCATCGTCATTGGGGCCTTCAGCAAAACATTTATATCCCCAGAATGCTCCAGCAGGACTGTTGCTGGAACGAGGTCATACCATGACTCTATGGCACAGTATGAAAGTTGTCTTTTCACCAACCTTGATCAGATGACTAAAACATTTCTGTTCAGTTCAATTCTGCCACATCGTTTCAGCCAAGACAAGCCTTCCATAATTAGCACATCCATATATGACTCATGCAATTTACTCTACAAGGAAACAATGGAGAAACAACTTCAACAGCTACATCCTACTAGGATGCCCAACTGGGTGTAAAACATGCCCATCGCCCACAAGATGGGAGCAGGATTTTCCTGAATTTGGGGGATTGATGCTCAAGCCATGGCAGTATATCTTTTTATACTCACTATTAGAATAATTTCAGGTATGTCAACCTTAAACTGTGTTATAAAAACAACAACAAAAAACAAACAAACAAGCATAATAATACCTAATCTTTGGTATCCTAGTTTAAAAACCCCTGATTTAGATGGCACTGCAACTTATGTGAGCATCGTGCAGGAACATCAAAAACATTGAATAAATTAGACTCTTGTTTGATAGAGTGGATGAATGAATAAGTGCCACATAATGCTCACATCAGATAAAAAACAAAACAAAAAAATAATAAATAAATAAAAAGAAGAGTTTTTTCCCCTGAAATTTCCTCTATCTCTGTCATGTAGAAAATATTATTCTCTTCAATCCAACATTCAGGCATACAAAATGAAACAGAATCCATATAAATATGCAGATTTATCATCTTTATCCTTTTATCCTTGTCTCCAGAAGAGCCTTTCTAGTGAACAGTAAAATTGATTTTTGATTGTTTGAAGTCATACATCATTTCACTCTGTCTGGAACAGTCAGAATAATTTAAAGAGAGCTTAAGTCGTAATGACTTAGTATCAGTGTATTTCAGAGAAGCAACAAAACCGTAGAAACCACAGTTAAATGTAAGGAGGGTGGAGAGAATGGGGATGTAGCTTGCGTCCAATCATTTTGAGCATCTACATAAATGATATAGCCAAAGTACGGTGCAGTCTGCCCCCCCGACCTCACTCTATACACACTGAAATCAAATGTCTGCTCAGCAAGGATGACCTGTTCTGCGGTTCCACAGAAAAAAGAATGCTCCTTTCTGGAGCAATAACTGCAAATATTGGTAGTGACAGTCAATTTGGACCAAATCAGTGCTATGATTTTCCGTAAGAAAGCAGGATTTCTGGGAAACAGATACCAGTTGTGGTAGAGATGTCCTACAATACACAACCACATAGACTCTTACAATTAGATAAGTGCACCTGGAGTTTTATTCTAGCTGTAAATGCATTAGGTGAGAAGTATGTACAGTATGTCCAAAATCAGATTTCTAGCATATGTACCAGCAAATGCATGCATAAACTCTCAAATGGAAATCAAATGGGGGATCAGTGTCAAATTTTCAAACACTGACATGAAGAGAGAGGGAGAAGACAAAACAGTGAGAGAAAGAGATGAAAAGGTAGAGGAGTTATCAGTACTGTACACTGAAGCAAAACGATGATGTAGGATCAATATCCCTGCAGGCGTGAGTGATTGGCTCTGATCTCGGAAAAACACACTTTGCACACACTCCTTGCAGTGACAGACACACCTACATACACTTGAGGCCCACAACAGAGGGATAAGGCTGATGAGGCAGGAGACAAGTTACCATGGTTACAGCAGAGATTACCGTGGTAACGGAAACTCGGATGTGACAGTGGTCATGGTTGCAGAGGCAGCTGTCTCAGCAGTTACGGACTGCAAAAATACACTATATGTGGCTTACTGAGTCACACCTTTAACTGATTACCATAAGGCTTACTTACACAGGGTGTAATGAAGTAAGTATAATTAGAAAATCACTTCATTACCAGGATTCCAATGAGAAGATTTTAAAACGACTTATTTTGTCCATTATCTTTATTTTCCAAACAATTATTATTTAATAATATATATATATATTTTTAATGAAAGTCAGGTGCCTCTGTTTCAACACGTTCATGAATGATGTAGAACTGAATATTACATAAACATTTGGAACAATAGCGAGGAGAATTTCACTGCATCTGTGATATTATGGCCCGGTTTCACAGACAGGATTTAGCCAAAGTCAGGCCTAAGTTAGGCCTTATTTCACTTAAGGCATTTAAGTTCTTTTATAAATGTTCAGTAGAAAAAAAAATATATATTACTGGTGTGCATCTTGAGACAAAACGTGACACTGACATATTTTAAGATATTTAGACGCAAATTACTTCCAGTTAAAACAGCTCAAAGAACATTTTAGTCTAGGACTAACTAAAGCCTTGTCTGTGAAACTGGGGGTATATGTTTATATGGCGAATTAAACATTAATATTATTTGAGGTGTCTGATCTCTGACCTTCAGAATGGTGTGAAAGAGTGAGCAAACTGACACAGGATGCTCCGATTCCTGAGCCAAACACGGTCACACGGCCTGGATCACCACCGAAATATCCAATATTCTTATTGATCCAGCGGAGAGCCTGAATCTGATCCAAGAGACCATAATTCCCTTTAGCGGCCTGGTCACCTGTGCTTAAAAACCCTGAAAGAGAGATAAAGAGAGAGGACAGAAACATTTGAAAAACAATCCTTTTTTGATTACTCTTCAATGATCCTGAGAGAGAAATATTTTTGTTTCGTTCATGTTTTTGGCAGCTGAAAATAGAAAACAGAAAGAGATGATTTGCAATTCATAAAAAAAATCCTGAAGTGAATATGGCCACACAACCTGGAAATAAAAATAGCAGCAGGTCTCCACCAAGGAGGTTTATACCTAAAGAATCCATTCATTCATAGTTGGTTAGTTTTACTGTATAATTTGCTTGCCAAAAAAGGGGTGATGTAATTATGACATCTACCAGCAGGGGCTAACTGGGTCATGCTAACCAGCCAAAACTAGACCCCATTTGGGGTTGATGCACACCACTGGGATTGGCTGTGTTCTTTTGGAGCTGTACACAGCCTGCCTAGCAATATTTAGGACATCTTTGTCTACGAGGTATAAGAGCTTTGATAAGTTTGTTATCTAACTAGTCACTTATCTGTCATAACGATTTAATGATCTACAGCCTGAACTTTGGTGATAACTACGCATATTATATTAAATATAATATAAGTAACGCACAGGACTGTGGGATATCAAAGGCACGAAGGCAGCAATCAGATGAAGGTGTCTCAGGACACAGGAAATTAAGCTAACATTGGATTCGTACATGCCTTGATGCCTACCATGGAATGCGTCCTCCGAAGGCAGCATTTTTTAGTTTTCGGGTGCAGCCATAGTCTTTGAGATAGTGATTGAGTACTCCAAACATAAAGTACATTTCTTTCATTCAGAGGTTTTATCGCAACAGACAGGCCATCAGTGATGGTAAATGTAAGGCGTGATGCCTGTTTGCTTTTAGAGTTGATTGGACTTTTATAGGGTTCGGTTGTGCTGTCTTATCAGAGCATTCTTCAAAAGTTCTTCATTCATAAAGATGGAAGCATTCTTCACTCCTCTTCTCTTTCTTACATTGTAGGTGAATAGGAAATGTGCATTGTTTTGATGCTTTTCTTGCTGAGATTTAACGGAATCAGAGCTCTTTAGAAAAGAAGCATATTAACAGCACTCTCTCTGAATGAGGCTGTAATGGACAGATCTGCTTCCCAAAGCATTTATAAAACATTCCTAAGGTCTTCTAAAGACTTGGATGCTTCTATAATGGCTGACATCTTTCATTTGGAGTATCTTGTGCATGTTGATCTTTCCTCCAAAATATGAAGAAAAACACAGTACTTTTTGATATTCATAAATCACTTATTTATCCAATTTCATATCTTAAAAACCTTTTCCCTTATGGTACATACCTAATATTCCCACCCTGTAGTTGAGGGTTATGACGATGACATTGCCGTAGCTGGCCAGCACACTACCATCCATAATGTTCCCCGTGCCCTCCATGTACGAGCCACCATGTATAAACAACATCACAGGACGGGGGTCATCTCGAGAATCCCTCAGCCCTGCATTCACACACACACACACACACACACACACACACACACACACACACAATGCACAAAAAAACATGAGGCTCTCTGCGTTCTGAAGTGTTTTTCACAGCTGCTCAAAATTTCCACAGGGATCTTCTGCACCACTGACAGGCTTCAGGTTTAAATAATCTATTTAACTTATCAACATTCATAGCACAAGTGACTAAAAATAACAATGTAACCAGCCAAGATCTGCCTCTGAGACTTCCTTTAAATTACTCAATTTCTTTTTGTTTCATTTATTATAATGATTATAGTCATTTCATGGTTGTCTTCAAATGTAGGGTTCACAAATAACAGTGGGCAAGTGAATAATGTCAATTCGTTAGATACATTTGGAAAAGATTAGTTTGAATTTCTTCCCAAAGAGAAAGTGGCAAAATATAGTAATACAGACTGCACATGTACAGTAGAAGTGGTCGATAATATGATGTCTACAGTACAACCGACAAGACATGGGGGAAACATTCTGGACTACCTTATAACACTACCTTATAAAATCCTCCTGAAAATGATGCAACATTGGGTAAACATCATCCGGATTATTCTCTCCTGCATTAACCACGATGGGATAAAAAATGAATAGGAAAAAACATTAAATATGGATTCAACTGAAAGAATGATGAAAACGGGACATACCATCATCCTCTGAACGCTCTGTGTCAGCTGACATGTCGCCTGTTCTCTTTGTACCTAGAGAGAGAGATGATAAATTAGAAGTGCAGATAGAATCTAGACCGCAGAGAAACATGTGGGTGTGTTTGTGTGTGTTGTGGGCTCTGTGTAAGTGTGTAAGTGGGGCTGTATAAAAGCTCAGTGGACTCCTCTCTGAATTACTGTGCGAAACCAACAAGGGTTCACTTTTCGAAACCAATAATAATAATACAATAATAAAGCTTTCAACATTTTACCAGGAAATATTTGCTATTTACTTCAAATGAGGCCATAACATTGCTTCAGTTCAACTTAAAGACGGCAAGGAAAGTACAGAGTATACTTTGGCCATAGGCACTGAACTGGATATCAGAGAAGCTTCTGATGTAGCTTAGAAAGGCTGAGAAAGACAGGAACTGACTGTAGTGTTTGTCAGCTAACATAACAGGGCTCCAGTGGAATATTATCTTTTTATTTTTCACATTCAATAACCAAAATCTGTCTTTGTACATCATGTGTGTTGCAGTGAAGTTGGAAGCTTTGAAACCGAAGCTTGCCATGCTTCAATCTACTCTTCATATACAGTAGTTCAACTCCAGTCTTCGATCAAAATTTTTTTTTCAAAGAAATGAATACTTTTCTTCATTAATGCATTCAAGATGCATTAAGTTGATTCAGAAAATTACAGTAAAGACTTTACATTGTTACAAAATATTTTTCTTATATTTTTCATCGCACACATACACAGAATTATATCGCAGTTTCCAAAAAAAACCTCTTTTTCAGCATTTGTAATAAGTAATTTTTCACCTAATCAACATATTAGAAGGATCGTGTGACTCTGAAGACTGGAGTAATGATGCTGAAAAACCAGCTTTGCCATCACATGAATAAATGACTTATTCTTATAATATAAAATATATATTTTACTGTATTTTTGATCAGATAAATGCAAAATTGGTGATCATTCGAGACAGGGTATAATCTTTTGAAAATAAATGACTAAAAAGGTTACTATAAAAATTAGATTGATTACACTGAAACAAGCAGTATATTTTAAATATATATCATTCTCATTATTTAATTGTTTTATTGCAAGCAAACAGGGTTGCAAGGAAACAAAATATTTGGGGCAAATTAAAACTACAGAAAATAGATGAGGAGGAAACTAGGAACCAAGAACCAAAAAGGAGTGATGTTCTGTATATGAAATAAGCAATTTGTGTGTGCCTTTTGCATTTGTACTCACCACTTTGTGTGGGTACGTATATATTCAAGTACAGACAGTCCTCACTCTGCTCCTGCAGGTACGTAGCGACCGTGTCAAGGTTGTAGGTGGCCCAGACGGGCATCATGATGTCGGGCACTGCATTGCGAACGGTCTGTGGGCAGACAGGAGGAAAGCGGGTGGCATTCCGTACACCGGACCAGGCCGATGGAGCATCGGGTGGCATGAAGCGCTTCTCTCCTACAGGTGGGGCAGCGTACGGCACACCCAGATACTGATCCACAGGGCCCAGACCCTCCGTGGCCACAGCAACCCGCATCCCCCTTAGTCTGCCAAGTGCTGTGTTTACTGTGGGCTGGTAGGTCAGTGCTGTCGTCATGGAGACTGACCACATCAACCACACAAGCAGCCAACACAGAGCAAAGTTCAGAGGTCGGCAGAGCAGGTGGGTAAGCGGCAGGTAAGTTGCTGACTGTGTGTGCCACATGGTCCCTCTTCACAGCACACACGTTCGCACTGAAAAAAATCTCTGTCTGTAGCTTAATGACACTCTCTGCTTTGACACAATCACACTCAAACAAACGGCACACACTCAGGAAGATCCAGTGGGCATCTTCGCAGCCAGGTGTCCACCACCAAGTGCTCCATATTGGTTGTTGATTTCAGCAGGTGAAGCTGGTCATTTTTCCAGCACGCAGATCCTTTCAGCACAAACCTGAAATACACACAAACAGGATGTAAGAGCCAGAACATCTCATCACACCGCTCAGAATGTGAACCATATTAATAATCCCTCAGAAAATACAGTTTGTCACATTTTACAATGGCCTCAAAAAGGGACACTTAATGTCAAACCTTAAAAAGCATGAATGTCATAGCATTAGATAGCTAAATATCAAACCAAATGGCATTTATTTGAAAGAAAGAACAATTTTCAAGCGTAAAAGAAGTTCAAATTAACTTTGTAATGCAAAAACAATAGTTCTGTCAAGACAACTCTCCGAGTGTTTGGCGTGGAAATGGATATGACACTGTTGATGTTTGGTGTCTGCAGAATAGATCTGCTGCGCTGTTGCTGCCGTTATTGCTGCTGCTGCAGAGCTAATATGAGACTTGCAACAGCCAATATATTCTGTGAGCAAGTAAGACATGCTGCTGCTGTAAACTGCTATAGCAGATGTTGACTAAGTATTTGAAGGTTGAGGAGCGAGCTCACTGGCTTCTGATACTGCAGAAGTCAGCTGTGCCCTATAGAGATGATGTGTTTGCAAGTGGATCAAGTTAAAGACATCCGCCTGTGCCATCTAGAGCTTCATGATTTTGAATGTATCTGAAGATTACTGAATATTATACATGCACAAGAATACAGCATGTATACAGTGAGGTTCGGTAGTTTGGGGTCAATACGATTTTTATTTTTATTTTCAAATAAATGATAATTCAGTTAGGATGCATTACATTGGTCAAGAGTGACAATAAAGACATTACTTCTGTTCTTTTGAAGATTCTATTCATCAAAGAGTCCTGGAACAAAAAAATCAGTTCCCACCAAAAATATTAAGCAGCACAAACGGTTTTTAACATTGAAAATAACAAGAAATGTTTCTTGAGCACCAAATCATCATTTTAGAATGATTTCTGAAGGGTCATATGACACTGAAGACTGGAGTAATGATGCTGAACATTCAACTTTGCCATTATAGAAATAAATACATTTTAAAAATATTAAAATAGAAAACAGATATTTTCAATTGAAACAATATTTTAAAACATCACTTTTTTTTTTTTTGCATAAATGTTACAAAAGAACAAAAATATTTTTAAAAATCTTATCGACCCCAAACCTTTAAATTGTAGTGCATATATGAATGTTCCAGCACTGTACTGGATGTACTTTAGAGAGAGAAAGCAAGCAGAAACAGTCAAATGCAGAAGCACGCACAGTCTGTGCTTCATATCACATTTACACGTGCATTAAGGGGCAAGTACAAACACTTTAACCCTGAACCCTTGCACAGCTCCAGCCCTGTAGGTTCACTCTCATGAGGGATCAGACATGGACAGCAGGTGGATCTTACATCTTCTAAGGGGAGGAGCTTAAGTCTCAAAGTGCAAGGCTTGTGTTCAGAATGCATGTAGTGCGAGTGGATCGATATGCAACGCTTCAGCCACAAACACGCAGAGCAGCTGCTTTATCTGAAATCAATGTGCGTGCATGACGCTGTGGGATGGCAGCATGTAGAGCCGATGGGCTGAAACCCACAGCATTCATTAGGCCTGCACTGCAGTGATGAGGGCCAACCACAAAACAAGTGTTCACATCTACATCCTTCCTTTCAAAAACCTGGCCAAAGATCAGACCTGGAAGCCTGACAGTCTGTGATTCTGGGTGGGTAAAACTGATGTACCAAAGAATCATTGTATCATTAAGATGGCTCAGTTTTTAGGATCTCATAAACCATTGACATAAAACTGATATTTTCTCACCGAAGACATGGCCAGTCTGGTATGAAGTCCTGCATGAAGACACGAGGAGCGGTTTTTTTCTGCATTTTTTCCAGGGACACTAATTTAGTAGTTAGATGACCGATGTGCTATCTGGGATAAGTGAAACATGGCAACAGTATTCATTTCATTGACACATTAATCATTAACTCATTGACCTTTAATTTGTCACAAGGAAACTTTTAAAAAGCAGCAATGTTTCATTAGTGAATACTTTTTTCTCCTGTTTACCAAGTTTTTTTCTGTTAATACATAAAGGGGTACTTCACCGGTGGCAAAATGGGCTTTCAAGAAAACCTGGCTGCCTATGCAGTAGAAAGGCGACAATGTTTTTGAAATCGGTGCTACATGACTTGAGAAAACCAAGGCTGCTGTCTTTCCTTTTCCCAAATAGGTAGGACAACTTCAACACCCTTCATGCACTGGGCATGATGCAGTCCAATGCCACTCCCACTTGTCTGCTACGGATAAGCTTGACCAGAGTCAAATACCACCTTACTTTAGTAGGAAATACTTTTTAGCAAATATGTAGTTGTAATGGTGTCGACTTGTATTGTACAAGAATTCAAAGAGTAAACGTTTAGAGGGAGTAAGTTACTTTCAGTTTTCAGTAAAGGGTCCAGCATGTTGTAGGCAGCGGCTACAGGCTGCGAAGAATTGTAAATATGGAGAAAATGCCGCAATGGAAAATCTGAAAAACCCCAGTGTTTCTAGTCAAGATTTCAAACTGAATTTTTTAGGCCAAAAGGAGGGGGAAGAAAAATCAAGTGCCGTTTTCATGAAAGCTGTCAAAAGAATTTTGCTGACAAATAAACATGAATTTCTTTGTTTAGGTAACACAGAGAACAACTAAACAGTGTTAATTTACATATACTACTGACATTGTAACAATACAACGCGGATTAAAAATCGGGAAGTTACAGTTTAAGCAATTATATTTTGAGCAATTAAACTTTAAAAATAATGTGACATCAGGTTCAGTAATCCCCATCCTAACTCACAGCCCCAGAAGCACTGTTTTAGAGAACATGCAACTACCAATTCTGTAAGCCTTCCTAAGTTTTTGACAGAAACACACACTTTCTGGGTAAAAAAGGACTGATTTGCAACCATTTACAGCCTGAGATGTAAACAATAATTTAAATGATCAAAGTATTCCGTATTATATCTTTGATCTCAGAGACATTAAAGGAACAAAAGTGAATATCAAATATTCAAGATTTAGCTATATAAACCCCCCTACAAATTCTATTTCAAGAACATTAAATGAGTGAAACACTATGCAATGCAAAAGAATTAACAGCTTCAAGTACAGAACCTAAAATATAATCCAGCCTGGCACTCTTAGAGGTGTGAAACGACTTTCGAGCACAGGGTGTAAAGTGCTGGTGTGTTGAGCAGGTGCTTATATGACCTATTTTATGTAATTGCCTTTCCTGTAAATTCAACTTCAGAACTGCAAACAACACAAAAATAATAATAATAAAAAAATCCCATATACACAGAAACAAACTGATCTCAACCTAACCAAAGTAGCTGCTATGCAGATGTGCAGATGTCATCACTGGCATCATTACGGCTGAAAATTGCAACCTACAGGATAAAATCATTACAAGTATTCATTGTGCAATTAACTGGGTCACTCCTGTAATGCAGCACCTCTTGAACTCTGAAAAGTATTTTGATCAAAAGTACACCAGACCTTCAGAAATATGCGCTGGTCAAGCACAGGCATCAAAACCATCAATTATAACTTGATGAATTAAACAATGGCAAGAGAATTTCCTGTCATGCCTGTAAAACCAAACAGTGATGTTAACTAACTGAAATGAGTTAATTTCACTCAAATATTGCAGATCAAATTTTACTAAGTTCATTGCACTTAATATAAAAAGTCTTGTGAACTCAGTAAATGATCGTATTAAGCTGGACTTAATTATAATATCTTAAACTGAATTAGTTGCAGCAGATTTCTAAATCTAAATACCATCATGCTTTGCACCAGACTGTAAAAGGAGACTAAATGTTGAAATGAAGTGTTTTTGTGTGTGGTTGCACAAGATTAATATAGGGAGAGATGTGTTATTGTTTAGTGTGTACATACAAGTGTATGTGGATAGACTCCTTGCTTGTTTTCTAACTAGAAGTAAAATGATGTTTAGCCGATCAAACTGAGTGAGTTCGCTTGGTCGACATTTAATTTACAATGAACTTGTGTAATACAAAATCGTGTAAATACAAAAGTTCTTAACATAGCCCAAAACTGAGTTTGTCAACTTAAAATAATGTGACTGATTACCTCTTTTTTCCCTTATTTTTACTGCTGCTAACTTATAGAAATATTTCCGTATTTAAAACTGTTGAATTTAACAAGCCAACTGTTCCCCCCTTGCTTAGTTTATGGTTCCGTTCACTCCTGCCGCTGTCCACGGTGCTGACGAGATTACCTGTAGCTCAGCAGCATATAAACAAACGGACTCGCGTTTCTGTAAATATGTTTTAGCTCTTGGTTCCTCTAATGTGGGTCAGTTAATCTGAATCGTGTGGGCCCATCGAGAGAATACTGGGAGTCGTTTATTCCGGTGCCCATTTTCCAATAGCGAGCGGACACGCGCCTCAATCAGGTCAGCTGTACAGGGCAGATGCGTTTCAAAATTGGGGTCCTTGATATTTAACCCATATAAATGTGCGAGAAATGAAATGCTAAAGTCTCCTTTCATTGAACTGATGAATTCAGCTCTGTTTACATGAATCTGGCGCTATTGCCTATTCAGGCTTAGTGATACAGGGCAAACCGCTTCTTTTCTGCATTCATTAGGAATCGGGTGAGCGTGTGTATGTGTGCGTGTTCCCCGGACTCACGGCGGGGACGGTGAAAGAGACTACCATACGAGAGATGAATACCAATAGTCTTGTCCCTCCTCCTCCTCCTCCTCCTCCTCCTCCTCCTCCGTAGCTCTGACTGAACGGTGCAGTGGCGGGATGGCGCTCGGATAATAAACTATGCGGGGGCATTTCCTTCTGAAAACTCTAGCGATGTTCAGTATTGACTGCCTAACTGATAACAAGTTGCTCGTGAAAATGTACCTGTGGTGTCACGACCCTTCCCTCGAAATGCCAGAGTTTTGAATCGTAAAGGAACAACATAAAGCCCTTGGACACGCGCACTCACTCACGCGCGCGCGCTGGGAAATCTTTATGCAAACCGAGCCAACAGATGGTAAAATCACTATGACAACTCGGACTGGGTACTGGTTTCGCTTCCTGAATTCATCCACACGGACGGTCGCGACACTGGTTTCTGACTGGCACTCCCGCGTGCTCTGCCGTTAGTACCTTTCCAACAGGTGACGAACTGCAGCTTTAATTCACACACGCGCAGAGTCACGCGCCGCCCGTGATTAATATATCAGCGGGTATTGAGCATGCACGCGGAGAACGGCTCGACCCCCGAGTGTCCCTCGCGCAGACAGGCCCTTAGAACAGCTAAATAACGGGGCTGGCAGAGGTGTTTTCAAACAGATCTAAGTTTATTTAGTGTGACAACGAGTAGAACTACAAAACCGACTGTTTACGACCATCTAATGAGTGTGATTAACAAGATCACACAGCGCAGATGCAACAAATCATGGCTTTGAGGTTATTCGAATGATAATTCTCTCCCTCTCTCTATCATTTCGTCTCTCTCTCTCTCTTTCTCGCTCTCTGCTCACCTTATTGCTATTGCGAGCTTTCATGCTGCAGATGAGAGAATGAAAACGGCGTTAACATCAAATCAAATTAAAGACAGAAAATTATGATATTTCCTTCACAGAAATCGCACCCTTTTATCGTAACCGTTTCCCAAACACAAGCAATGCGGCGCATTCATCGTTCATTGTTCAATCAAAACGCGTCCCACATACACTCATACACAATCCAATTCACGCTTTTTTCATAACTGCCCATATTTTTTTTATTCGCCAGCATCGGAAAATTGCTTTTATTACTCGCGATTGTTCGTTTTCACCGCTGCCTGATATTGCGAACTGACGGCGCGCATCAGATCAGCCATAAATAAGAAAATTTTGGGCTCACCTGCCGAATCGCTTAGCCGGTATCGCATCCGAGCGTGCGCTGTAATAATCTCATATCTCATCGTTCCCACCATCCAACATGCCTCCCTTTTCCCCGTCGTGCCGTGTGAACGGCGCTCGGCTCTTCTTGCGTTTTTCTTATTTTCAATTAACGTCAATCTCCCCGGGTCTATTTTAAGCGCGCGCGCTGTGCGCGGTCGCGGAAGCAAGGTCAGGAGCGCCCACTGCCACGCGCGTTGCCTGGCAACCGAAGGGACACGAGAGATCTTACAAACCGGCAGCGAAACAAAATAAATAAATAAGTAAATAAGGGGCATATAGGCAGCAAAATCTCGTCTCGTCCAAACCAGACACGCATCTTATAAATAAAAACACCACCGAGTCATGGGGGAATGAGAGCGTAATGGCATTGGTGGGGTGTGGCGGGTGCATCACAATTTATTATCTGAATAAAAACCGTAATATCAGTTTACAGAGCTGCTGCAATGAGATCCAGAAACTTGTATTAAACAAAAGAGAAGAGACACTGGGGAGTCTTTTTAACATTTGCGTTTGGGAATGTTAAACACTATATTTACTCCAACGTAACGAAGTAGCAATTTAGCAGACGCTTTTATGCACAACGACAACAGACACGGTCCTTCTGGAGGTCTTAAGGAAACAATGATGAATCCATGGATCGAACAACTACCCTGGCTGGTGACCAGACCAGGGCTTTTGCCGCCACGCCACACTGCCTTATTACTAAACCTTCAGAGGAATGAAGTAGAAGTAGGCTGCTGGTAAAGCTATAAAATAAGGCATTTTCCATTAATCTCTTAGTACACAAACCTGTATGGCTGTCAGCTGCTGCTGTGCTGCATGTACTACATTTGCATGCACAGCAGGTGCTTATTTGCTCAGCAGGTGGCATGTTTTGCAGTAGTGATGAGCGTTATTTGTAAGAGAGTTATTACAAATAAGATCATCTCTTCATTTGACATTGAACTAGAATGCAAAGCTTCTGACATTATCTTATGGTCTTTTTGTGGTTCAGTAGAACATGTCATTCAGCTGAGCAGTTCCTGCTGGGAAGCTGTCGGCCCTGATAAAAGATGACTTAAAGGTGGTTTCAACATTGCAATTCTTTCTTCAATACTCCTAATGTGCACAGACAACTAGTAAGACAGTTCTGAACCGAAATTCCTTCGAGAATATTGATTAAAAAAAGAACACAAGTACAAGCTCAACTTCTGAAGCTGAAATCACACATCAGTCAGTAGAAATTTGTCTTAAATCTGTCTTTATTTACAAAATATACTTAAATGTTTAAGAGTTGGATGCAGTCATGCAGAGGGACAGACTATTGTTTACGTCAGGATGTATCTTGACCATTTCGTAATTTTCTATTCTTTTTTTTAAATTATTATTAACCGGGAATGGAGGAGGTGGTGGAGGAGAGAGGGGTGGGAGTAAGGGCATGTCAAGGGAGGCTTTAATGAGGGGAAAGCAGTTTTCATCCTTACCGTACATGCAAGTTCACTTAGAAATCATACAGAAGTCAGTTATATAAAACCTTCAAAATAAATATGCATTTTACCATCTAAACAAGAGAACATGTTAAGAATTTAAACAGAGTGGCTTTTCTGGATTTATAAAATCAAAGATCCATGTTTTCTTCATTTTTTTTTTTTTTTTATCTATCAGTTTAACAGATATCATACATCAGAGACAATCACAGTTTTTTTTTTAAAGTATTTTATAACTAAATAAAAGTAATTACAAACTGTGAAACATTTCGCTGTTGTTTCCTAAGCTTGACTCAAAAAAGAACTGATATATGATAGCGATTAATATGAACTTTTTGGTAGCACTTTACAATAAGGTTCATTAGAGAACAACATTAATTAACATGAACTAACAATGAACTGCACTTATACAGCATTTATTAATCTGTGTTAATGTTAATTTCAACATTTACTAATTACATTATTAAAATCTTGTTAACATTAGTTAATTCACTGTGAACTAACATGAACGAACAATGAACGATTGTATTTTCATTAACCAACGTTAGTGAAGATTAGTAAATACAGTAACACATGTGTTGTTTATGGTTAGTTCATGTTAGTTAATACATTAACTAATGTTTAACTAATAAATCTTATTGTAAAGTGTTACCAAATGATTTGTTGTTGTTGCAGATGCTATATGAATGTGCCATCATTATTTATCTCCTATGTTTAATAATAAAGTAATATGGCAATAACAATTAAGAATCTCCTACCCTTGTTGGGTTTTGAGTACAGAAAACTGGGAAATATTCACACACGCACGCCTGAATTCACTCCAGCTAAAGTAAAAATAAATCTAAATAAACTGTAAAATGTGAAAGGAAAACAATGTTTACATTAGTTCTCTGATGACATAATGTATCTGAAAATATTATTTACATTATTCATAACACAATTATGTTGATGAGGACACAGAATCACAGCACAAACTTTTTAAACAAATTAACGAGCTGAATATTTCAAAAATATTTCCTAGTTTGCATAAAATGTTTGTTTGCAGAAACTCCTTTTGCTGGAGTTGTAATGGAAACAAGCCGACTGTCACTCATCAAACACTGTCATAAGATCAACCAAATCAAACCTCTCTTCGGTGCGTTTCTATCTCTCCCTCCCTCCTTCACCGTCTTTCCCTCCATAATGAGAATAAGTTGAAATATGGTTTCAGACCCAGCACCCAGCAGAACATCTCCAGGACTTTCGTGAGATGGCCTGCGTGGTTTGTTGTTTTGCCACTGGTTCAGTAAGGCACTGAGAGAGGGTGGGCGGGTGTTTGGTCCATCCGATAGTCTGTCGCGTGATTACTGGTTCAGGTTGTGGTCAGAGCCGAGAAGACAAATGTTCCGGTGTGATGGGTTTTGGTTGGGTGCGTAAAGGGAATCACAGTCGACTCAAAGAGACGGAGAGTCTATCCCATGCCGCATACGACATGATCAGCAAGGGACAGGCTTCCAATCTGAGAATAAGAAAACAAAGCAGCCCAACCCATTTAAGACTTGCAGGAAGATACGCTCTTTTGACAATAACACAATTCACCAAAGGCACTAAACTAAATGCAGAAAGTTTGAAGAGGTGGAGCACCTGATTCATGGCACCACCTTAAAGCTGCCGTAAGTACCACCAGACTACTAGTGCGGTCATATTAGCGAAATTTCAGCTGAATTTTACAGGTATATCGATTCAAAATCGGCGATGGGGAAATATTTCTGATCACACGGACTCCTTTTGAAAATTCCCTGAACAACGGTTAATGTGACCACACTTTATGCACTGAATTAGAGAGCACCTCCTATGTGACATGTTTAGAGGTACTTTCAAGTTTTATGACTGGCCAAACTCTCTTACTGGCAAAATGCTGTCATAAGTTTCTGAAATTACAAAATCACAATTTATTTTGTAGTTAGCTATTTTATACATGGTTACTTTTTCATATGAGTAAATATTTTTTTATATACATATTCGGTCAAAAGCTTAAGGCCAGTACTTTTTTTTTTTTAAAGAAATTAATGGATGGATTAAAATAATCAAAAGTCATTTAAATGAAATGCTGTTCTTTTGATCTTTCTATTCGAGGAATCCTGAAAAAAAAAAGAAAGAAATACTATCATAGCTTGCAAAAAATATGAAGCATAACTGTTTTCAACACTAATAATATAACAAATGTTTCTTGAGCAACAAATCATCATATTAGAATTTTTCTGAAGGATCATGTGACACTGAAGACTGGAGTAATGATGCTGAGAATTCAGGTTTGCCGTCAAAGGAATAAATTACATTTCAAAACATATTAAAATAGAAAACATTTTACATTGTAATAATATTTCATGATATTACTGTTTTGCTGCATTTTTAAGAAGATAAATGCTGTCATGGTGTGTATAAGAGACTTATTTCTAAGTCTTGCTGACTTGTCCATAAAGATTAAAAATCTTACCAACCTCAACCTTTTGAGCGGTAGTATAATTCATTACAAAACGACATGCCCCAGCTCTGCTGACTGGGCTAACATGAGCAGACCACGCTCAGATTCTTCTTCTTTTTTTATGTTTACAGCGCCGAGGGCAGTTACAGAGAGATGTGTGATTTCTCAGAAAAACTCTTTAGAGATATCCGTCAGATAGCAGGGACAGTCTATTCTAAAACAAATTGCCAACAGCAGCTTTAAAAGCTTCACTTACCTCAGAACAGAACACCAACTCTGATATCATTTCTCATCAGAAGCAGACCTCCCATCACTAATACCTTGTTTTAAAAAACGGTATCACTCACTCACTAACAAACATTCAAAACATACACAGAAAACAGCCTTGGACGAACCATTATATTTTGACGCTCTCTGTTCCGTAGACGTTATAGCCCTCTCTGTATGTGGTGAAACTCTGTGCAGTGGACGGAGGAGCTGGTTTGAAGTTCTGGGCATTTTTGGCAAGTTTGAGGCGTTTGGTCTCCTGGTGCGACTTATAGCAGAACTCCACCAGGGCCACAGTCATAGCCAGACCCAGACCCCCCACCAGGATATAGAACACGCCTGCCACGTTACTGAGACTCAGCGCGCTGGTCTTATCCTGTGGGGGGGAGACACAGTTAGTACAAAGTAGTATACTTGGACCACCAAACTACTATACAATAACTAATAAAGGACTTAAACATAAGCATGCAAGCTTTCACAACCCAGCATGCACTCTTTCACACCCTCACACATCAGCTTATCCTCACTTTTGCTCCCAGGGGTTGCACGACTAGTCAACTGGAGTCTGTGTCAACATGTCAGTGATTGCACCAACTCTATATACGTTGGACAGCAGGAGGAACATTTTTGTGTGTTTGCTCAAAAAAATCTGGAAATTAGTTAATGTAACTTGTTCAAAATGAACAAAAAATTGAAATGAGTCAATACACCATCAATGCTTCTTTCAAAATGTGTTTTTATCTTACCGAAGCAAACCCTAAATAATGTTCTAGCGCACAATGCATGCAGTTTTGGTTTTTAACCGCTAGAGGGCCAAAAGTTACAAAGTGTACCTTTAAATGGCTGACTATTGGGCCCCCAGTTAAGAGCGTATGCTCAAATAATCTGGAAATTTTTCAAATCAACAGAGCGGTTTACTTTCACAGAGCACATAGCGTGCACATTACATAAGTGCTGCAGACATCTGAGATGGTTCATTTTGAGTTCAAACACAAGCCAAATTTATTGCAAAGCATTCTGCAACTAAGTGAACTTAAATTAAGCAGCACTCAGAGGCTGACAGAAACCATAAGCGATAGAGACGTGACTGTTTTTTTTGTGTAAAATTAATCTGGAAAGGGCAATTTCTCACCTGATTCAGCCGAGCAGACTTTCTCTGCACTCGCAAACCCTCAGTTAATGCAGAATTAGACTTGCCGGAAACAGCAAAAACTGCTGATGGTGAGTCATGGTGAGAAAAACGAGTAGCCGTGCAAGCCCTATTACACACATACCATACGCAACTTGCTTGGAGGGAAAGAAGATGAACTAAATAAAAAGGGGTGCTTGAGGGCAGTATTCAAAAGGGCATCAAATCATTATGAAGTGTGCCCAGAGGTCAAAGGTTAATGGATTAAAAGCTCAGGCAGCTCAAGAGAGGAAGAAGTTATTCCCTCTCTCCTCTCATACCTTCACTCAACTGGCCAGAGAAACAGTGAAACACTGCCCTCGAATAGATTGCACACTTGTACGCACACACACACGCGCACACACACACACACAGACACACAGACACACACACACACACACACACACAGAAGTGAAGAGTGAAGAGCCAGCTCTGAGCCTGTTGCCCCCTCTAGAGGTGAAGTTGAGTCAGTACAGAAACATGACAAATAAGCTGCCATCAGAGAGCTACAGTCGAATCCTCTGGCTTCTTCGGTCTGCCATCTTAACAGAGGAAGTAAGGAAGAGGAAAAGGAGGGGGAAGAATATTGATGTTACTATGGCAATTCCCCTCTCTGAACTACTTCTGCAAGCTTCACAGCCTTCAAAACTCATTAACAGACACCTGCATGCGACCAACGCCACACCTCAAAACACAGACAAGCCTCAACAGGACTCGGTTCTGCTGCTGTGACCACCAGCCTGACAGTCTACCAACACTGACACACACAAACATGGTCTGTCTTCAATAGAAGCCTGTGAAAGGGCACCATAGCAACAGAGGACTGGGAGTGTAGCATTACTGTCTTGAATGCAAAGCTTGAGACCCCCCCCCCCCCCCCAAAAAAAAAATACTGTTACCATGGTTACAGGCCCATATAGTCAGTGGTATAGCTCAGATCTGCTGTGCTTATACACATGGGACATGTTTTCAGAGTTAATTAACTTTCTCATCAGACTGGATTACACCGAGCATTGTGATAAAACAATTGCAACTAGAGTCTCCAGGCAAACATGCTCTCCTGCACGTGGCCTCTATTAAACCGACGCCACAGGCAGTTCCATGAACTTAATCAGGACTAGAAATAAAATGACCAAGGATATGTCCCAGGCATATATATATTCACTTCAACAGAATGTATTTATCTTTACATACTAAATAGCATTGAGATTCCCAATTGGCCATCTGTCCAATTAGAAATATTTCTGCGTGACTGTCCTTCTTTTAAATGTTCATACTAAGGATTAATGTCAATGAACGTTGCCTGGAAACAATTCATAAACGAATCAGTAAACGCACTAACAATATTGAGAACGAGGCCATGTCACAGCAGCAGAAGAGGAAAAATCTAATGAAATACTTAATTGCTAAATCACTGTTATGAATGCTTACTACAAAATACTTATGTAACACTTAATTACTACACCATTAAGAGAATGAATTCCGTTCACTAGTAAGTGCTTTCTTAATATGCCATATCTCCTTCTGTGTGTGTGTATGTGAGTGGATCTGTCGTGTAGTCTCAATAATGCTAAAGGATTTTTTTTTAGCTACATGATGTTCAATAGTTACATATGTGAAGATGCTTTCAAAAGAAGGGGCCGAAACGGAGTGAATCCAGCTGGAGCCAAATCCACTAAATCCAGTGAAACCAGTAAGGCTTGTTGTTATGATGTCTGTAGAATATGAATATGTTTGTTTGTAAATGAGTGAGCAGACTAACCTTACTCCCAGAGTCTTTGGTCCCACATTCACCCTTATCGTACCACCACTTGTTTTTCAGCTTGTCTAAGATGCCTTGTTCACTGAGTTTCAACACTGCAAGGTTTACAGGAGTTCTTCACGAGGGGAAATAACATAAATAACATGGCACCATTATGTTATTTTATGTTATTAAAACTTAAACCTACCGAATATTTGTTAACCAAAGCGATACTGTAGGACACCTGGCCTTGTGCTGTTGATATCGCAGACAGCGAAAGAATAAGAGAGGGAGAGATGGAGAGAGAGAGAGGGAATGCAGGCAGGGCTAGCCTCAGTGTTACCTTCGACCTTTGACCTGGCAGTGCTACCTACTGTTATCGCTTTGAGTAATCGGCACTCACTGTTCCAACAGAGGCAGAGAGAGTAACCATGGTAACACAGCCAAACAGAGCATAATTACAAAGAGCATTGGGCAGATGAGTTTCGTTATTGTAATTGTGGTGTGAATGCAGCTTCTCTAACCCAGTATTCAGCAAGCTGGATCCATCGGGAGAAAAAACCCTTACTTGACTAACAGACAAACAGGACCCAGCAGTCAGAAGGGGAACCAGTCTGTGGTGGGTGAGGGCTGAAGCCAAACATCTTACAAATGAAAACACCAAGCCCTTATGAAAGTCAGCACATAAATAATAAACAGAATATTAATATTAGGGGGCATTTTAGTAGATATATGCATAATCATGCATTCTGCAGCAAGTTTTTTTATTTGTAAAAAAAAAAAAAAAAAAATTATTTAAACTTAAACGAAAGCCAACAAAATAATGGAAACATTACTGCTCAATGATGTTACTATTCCTTCTGGGCATTTCAGTTTGTAAGATGTTAGTATGTCATCAGCAGGACTGCTGGGAAACTCAGTTTATTTTCCTTCTGCTAAATGATGAGAGTTGTAATCCAGCAAAGCAAATATACCATACTTACCACTGTAACACAAGCCAGCTTCAGACCTCGAACGGTTTGACACCCGACGAATAATACCTTGAAAGAATGAGATCTGTTTATGCAGAGATGGACCTAACACTTGAGTACATTCAGCTTGTATTTCCTGTGTGTTTACTTACATTATAATTGAAAATCCACACTTTTATTCATGCAACAGCACTGTACAAATATGCTTTCTCCAATTTTAAATCATTTTTGCTGTACTTCAACTAGGTGCTCTTGTCAGAATGAAGTGGCCATGGTTGAATCCTGTTTTCAGCATACACAGGTTTGAGCGCACAGGAACTCTATGATGAGCTTCAAAGAGCTCAGAAGTGTGTCAAATCACCAACCGCTAAAACAATTGGATTTTTCAGCAATCCACGTGTGAAAAATGGGCCCTGATTCCTACATTTATGAACACATCCTACTTTATTGTGGTGGATTTTCACTGCAGTTGCTGTACTGTACTGTATGTTTGCTCTGTAAAGCTTTGTGCTGTACGTGTTGGAGTTTTCTGTATATTTGCAGTGTATTGGTTGCATTTCATTTTGCTTTGTGTGCTAATAGTATAATATACTTGCTAGGTTTGCTGAATTACTCCATTCATGCATTTTGGATCAGACTCAGGTCAATAAATGAGAAACATGCAGTTGTGATGTCATAACAGACTAGACACCCTCCACCCAGCATGCTCAACTTATCAATGCGTGGACTAGGCGGCCATCTTGGTCTCAGAGTTTAGAGCTCAGGCGCCACTCATGAGAGACAGCCAATTACTGCAGTGAACTCGCTTTTGAAGACCAATCAGGACTAAGTGGGGCTGCCTTGCCCTCATGATAGGCTGAACAAAGGGTGACCATTCTGCAGGCACAGGGGCTAGAGAAAAGTGGCCATAAATTCATTGAGAAGTGTGTGTGTGTGTGTGTGTGTATGAGAGAGAGAGAATATAATGAATTTGTGCTTTTTTGTGGATTTCTGTGCATTCATATGCAGATGAAAATGTGCGTTTACAATACTACACCAGATCTTTCTCCACCTTTAATTTCTAGAAGTGTTTAATTAGAATTCTCACGTTTTCCTGTGATGTTTTAGCCCCGTCAGGACTGTCTGTCCCAGTAGTCTTATATTTTTCTTTAATCCCACCAACAAGGGAGCTACGGCTTTTTCATGGGTTACACGCCAATTTGGGGAATAATCTCAGAGAGCTGGCGGCTCCAAAAGGATTTGCATGCTTGTAGCAGGGAGTTGGCCAAAGACCAAAGATAGTGTCTTTTCAAAAAAAATCTGTCATCTGACTATTTGATTGGAGATGCGAAGTCTTCGCACTTCTCTTTTGCCACTACCAGCAATTTGACACACTAACAAACAGACACTCAACATATAGTGGCCTCCAAATGTTTCTAATCACTATAGGCATAGTAATTTGGACAATATCAGCATAAATACTTGTCATTTGTGAAGACTTTGCATTGATAAGGGCCAACATAAACTGGAAAAAAAAAACTTTATTAACTAAAACAAATTTCAAAACACAGAAAAATACTACAGCTATTTTTAAATCTAAAACTGTGATCTAATTGGTCTGCTGTGGACTAACCTTAATAGGCAATCAATCTGTAAAGCTATGAAGGCATGCTGACCAAACATATGCAAAAGAGAAACTTGAGTTAAGATTAATCCAGTATTTAGGCATAACAGCTGACTGTGGCGTGCATATATAACCATTAATATGTAATCAAGAACAAATTCATTATTGCTGGTCTTCACTGAAAGTTACTTGAATGGATTTACACCGCCAAAAAATAAAAAATAAGCTAAATATTTATGTTAATTGTCCAAAATGTAACTTTACCTAGAGCATTTCCAAACTTTTAGAAGGTATTGTAAACTGCAACCTAAAGACGCGAGCATAACTACGCTAAAATATTATTACTCTTCCTCATGTCATTCCAAACCCGTACGATTTTCTTTCTTCTGCAGAACACAAAAGAGGACATTTTGAAGAATGTTGGTAACCAAACTGTTGTAAGAACAAAGAAATATCTTTTATGTTCCACAGAAGAAAGAAATTCACAACTTTGGAACATGTGAGTACAGTAAAAGACGAGGGAATTTTCATTTTTAGGTGCATAATAGCATAAGTCCCTAAGGCACAATAATAAACATCCAATCCTCTGAGCTTTAGAAAATACAGAAATGCATTTCCAGAGCAGTTTTGGTCTCGTTTGCACTGTTTATTAGACCTCCATACTCCATCTCTTTTTTCTTTCTTTCTGTCGACAGCCATTAAATCCTGGAGCACCGGTATACACAAACAACACTACGTTTTGTGATGATCTGATGTTACAGATCAGAGGAGAGCCAGAGACGGGCTAGCCTATTCTACCTAGAACAAACTGCTTGTTTTACCACACAAACAAACCCGAGCAGCAGGTTCACAAGAACCTAACCATCCTAATAAGCTGCGCTCAGGGTGACCCTGACCTCGCTCCACACATCCACCCACCCGAGCCTTTATTCCTCTCCTCCTCTGCTTCCTTTCCTCCATTAGCCAAGTAAAGGGTCACATCTGATCACAGTTTGCCTTATTACGCAAGTTCCAAAAAACAGTACATTAGCGGCGCTGACAGTAACTGCAGCCATCACAGTGGTGCTAATGTCCTCAGGTCATTAGGCTCAGTTTGCTCATGTCCACCCCTGAGGGTCACGGTACTGTTTCCGGGGGTCATAGGTCACAGCCTTGCCGATTACTCGTAGCTAGGAAATGGTTGTTTGGGTTAGATTGAGGCTGACCTTCGAGTCCCCTCCCCCGCTGCCGCACTCTCCCTTGTCGTACCACCATTTATTTTTCAGCTTGTCCAGCAGGCCCTGCTCATTCAGCTTTAACACCGCCAGGTTTACAGCGCTTCTTCAAATGATAAACACATAGCTCGTAAGAAAAGGGACAGGTTCGTGAGAAATCTAATGAGACTGCAGCAACTGGCAGCTGCTCTTTTGTTAGGGGTCAATACAAAGGAGAGACCGGTTAACTGGTGAAGTGGTTGGACCGTTTGATTGGTTAATTGCGTCAGCTACTAGGTACAGACAGAAGCGTGTATGCAAGTGAGATGCGTGTGGTGCCAAGTGGACAGAGAGAAACAGAAAGAAGTGAGAGAAAGAAAAAGAGGTTGAGTGCTAGTGAGTGATGTGAAGGATGCAGGGAGAGTCCTTTGCCAGGAGGACGAGAAACAGTTTATGGCATGACATGCATGGCAGCAGGCAGAATAGCACCAGTGCAGAGAAAAAACAAAACAATCAAACCACAAAAAGATTACAGAACCGCAATCACAGCACAAAGCAAAGGACAGAGAAGATAAAAAGAGGAAGGAGAGGACAAGAAAAAGGGTGTAGGAAATCAACAGCAACAGGCATCACACTGTAAAAATGGACTGCAAATTAACAAGTTAATTGACATTTCTGTAGAGAGAAACACGGTAAAACATTAACACAACATACATAACTAAAAAAAAAAAAAAAAAAAAAACTTCACACACAAGACACGGTTACCTTATCATTTACCGCAAGAGAAAGAGAGACAGACAGAGTGAAAAACAAAAAAGAATAAGAAAAAAAAAAGAGTTTGAAGTAGAGAGAATGAGAAAAGGTAGAAGGATGAGAGAATAAGAATGAAAAACAAAACATGAACGAGACAGAGAGAAGAGAGAGATGGTGGAATCAGGGTAGGTGGAATACTATAACAACAGAGTAAATTGTTATATTATTCCACCCACCTTAATGCCGACCCTTTGGGCGTGGCGACGCCGTAGCCCTTGGAGTCCAGGTTCCCTCCCACCTTCATAGTGTCGCAAGGTTTTCTCTGCTCGATGTATTCGTTCATCGTGGACTCGAGCAGGAACGCAAACTTCCCCTTTGACTTGCGCACGCGAGCCACTCCGTCAGGGGTGGTCTTAACGAACACGGACGGCTCGGCGGACTTCATATAAGACCACATCTTCTCATAGACGGCGATCTTTGAACGCTGAAAGAGAGGAGAGAAAGGAAATTAATGGAAAGGTAAGATAGAAATGTGAGTTTTATGAGATTTTATAAAAAGTGGCTGGCTAAAATTTCTTGTCAGCAAAGATTAATAATCCTCCACAATATTATTAAAATAGCTCATTTTTGTTACATATATATATATATATCCTGTATGCCAGGAGTATTTCTAGCTTTTCATTAGTAAACATGCCATTTGCTATGGTCTGCCATTTAATGTGTGTTAGATTATATTATATTTTTAAAAAAATTATATTTAAAAATATTGACAAATAGCTGGTGTATGAGTGTATGTGGTTTTTTTTTTTTTTTTGAATTCCAGGTGTCTCACAACATGTATATCCGACCCCAGAAACATTGTCAACTGAAGATCTCAAACTGTCCTATCAATGAATGCTTTGTACAAGACCCTTCAGGGATTTTTGATCTCGGAGACTGCTGTTACCATGAGACTAAACCTGACAAGAGCAGAGTATAAAATTGTAGTAGAAAAGACCGAAAATTAAGAGCTCCTCAAATAATCACTGCATATTTTCCTAACACTCTCTAGAGGAAGAAACATCTGCGATGCTTGCCCATCTAAGGCCTTTCTTTTCAGTGACATTAGAAACAAACTCTGTCTCTGTAGTTAAAGTACAAGACTACTGTATATTAAGAAAAAAACTCTACATAACACACAGCACACAGTTCTCACATATAACATCCTTACAATCAGAATGCAGAGAAAGAATGAAGGAACAGATAAATTATGGTTGTACTAATACTTGTAATTCTGCTGTGAATCAAAACTTAAGTTTCATCAATTAAAATATTCTTTGTCCATCTCTTGTGAGACTAGATATAAATGGCCAAGTAGTGGACAGGATATCTCTGGAGTAAACACACACCTACATTTATTAGGACAGACACACACACTCCTGCTTTTGTAGGACAGTTTTACACACATACACTCACACATATCATACACGTAAGTAGGTTAACTTGACCTCCAAACAGCTGGTGTATGAGTGTGTGTGTGAACATGTTTTTCACAAACTTTAGAATTCAAAGGGGGCGGGGGGTGCGATTTCTGTGCTACAAAACAGTAATCGAAAAAAAACCCCTCTATTCAGACCTTTGACATGAGTTAGATTATTGGATGAGTGATAATTAAAGAAAGCTAACTAGAAGCAATGATTGTCAGTAATTAAAAACCTACACAATCGTTCAAAAGTTTGGGTCAAAAATAATAGTTAAAAATGTAGTTTAAAATGTAAATTATTCCTGTGGTGTCAAGGCTGAATTTTCAGCATCATTTCTCCAGTGTCACATGATCCTTCAGAAATCATTCTAATTTGATTTGATGATCAAGAGACATTTTTTATTATTATCAATGTTCTTACAATGAAGCCTGATATTTTTGTGGAAACTGATACATTGTTTTTTTTAAGGATTCTTTGATCAACAGAATGTTCAAAAGAACAGCATTTGTTTGAAATAGTTTTTTATTCTTTACTGTCACTTTTGATCAATTTAATTCATCCTTGCTAAATAAAATAGTCACACGGGCCTCTTTATGGACATTTTATTGTGTTTTGCATCATTTTTGAAGTTTGAAAGGGTCCGTCCTCACTCATTGTAATTCCATGAAAAAGAGTAGCAGCACAAAAAATTCTCCTTTTGTATTCCATGGAAGAAATAAAGTCATCAATTTTGGAATGCCATGAGGGTGATTATTCCTTTAAATCACTTTACTTGCAGGGTCCGATGGCTGCCACAATATATCCACATTGCTTTTTTGTCCTTAAACTCAAATCAGCATCACCATCTAATCAGCTGTCTTCATTACTTGCTAGTGCAGACAGGAAACAGAATTCACTTCTATTGCCATGATGTTTTTTTTATTGCTGCAATAATAAGATATGAACACAAGGTGGAGACTACCTCCACATCACATTTAGTCCAACTCTGTGTCAGCTGCTCTCCTGTCATCTCTGCTCTGATCTAGTGTGTTATCAGATGACAACTCATGAAAGAGAGAAGAGCAGAAGGGCACCTCATTTCATGTGTTCTCTCTCTCAAACTCCGACTCCAATCACTCTATACTGCGTCTGAGACGTGACCGCGACTGTGTGAGTGACTGATTATGTGTGTGTATGAGTGTGTGCACATGTATATCTGCTTTCACACACATACACACATTAGAGCGTAATCGTGACATTAAGGTGAAATGACAGGATGAGCTCATCAGCAGTGGTGTATCTGGGTCATCTTAAAACTGCCCTGTTCCCTATCATCTCAAGACACACATGCACACACACGAACACACACTCTGCCTCTGGCTAACTCCCTTTAAAATGGTTTCTGGTTAAGATTCACTAAAACAAGTTTTCAGTCAAAAATGATTACATGTCTGTGGTGACATGTCTTTGTCAGATTGTCAGTTGATTGTCATCATTTTATTGTCAGAATTTTTTGCAGGTAAATGCACACAAATATGTGCTTTCCTTTAGATTACTTAGTTTAATATTCAAGTTCTTTAACACGGTGTCTACAGCAGACATGAGTGCCGCAACAAGACCAAAGCAAATAGAACCCATTATAATCAGTTATGCGGTCTACACTGGATGTGGCGCGACGCGATAAATCCGACAGTGAGCTGATGTCCCGTTCTATTTCTGATGTAAAAAATAGATTTGCAACGGTCGCTTTGTTGTGTCCATTGTAGACAGCTTCAAGCTGTTTTGTCGGCTGAACCAGTTCACCAAATCAGAATGGATCATCTGAAACGGTTTGTGTCAAGCATATATCTCAATCAAAAACTCACTTTCAGATGTGTAGAAAATGCTGTATTACTGTTACTACAAATAAAACTTTATGATTATGCTATGTTAGCCACTTGACAAAATACAGTCACTGAGGCATGGTACAAACATGTTACTTGCAGTAAATCAAGAAAAACAAGAGATTCAAACAATAAGTCTAACCGTGTTGAGCTATATAACAATGATTAGGTTTCTGTCGATAAACGTATTCATTTGGGATAAAGTACACAAGTCAACAAAATATATAAAATTGTTTTTGGATTTTTTTAATCACATATTGTGCTTTTAAATTGATCAAAACTCACATTCTTACAAAAAAATATTCATATTCTAATAATATTCAATAATATTCATGTATTCATCAAAGAATGCTGAAAAAATGTATAACGGTTTCCATAAAACATTGGTCATAAAAAAACGTTTCTTGTGCACCAAATCAGCATACGTGCCTGATTTCTGAAGGATCATGGGCCACTGATGACTGGAGTAATTATGCTGAAAATTCAGCTTTGCTATCACAGGAATAACATTACATTTCACTGTATTTTTGATTAAGTAAATGCAGTCTTAATGAGCATAAGAGACTTCTATCAAAAACATAAAAAAAAATCATAGTAAAATATTTACTATGCCCATTACCAAATATTTGATCGGTAGTGTAGACGTAAATAAGGTCAAGATGTGGTTGGGGAACTGAAAAACACTGGCACGGAACACTCTTTTTACTATTATCAATAACCACACCAGTTTATTTCCTCATCTTGGCTAAAAATGACGGTGATTTTGCATTTGATAGAACAATTTTATTGCCGTCTTACCCTAAAGAACTCTTTGGTGGAACCGGAGTCGAGTGTTCCGTAGGCGATCTCAGTCTGCTTGGCCAGGTCTTCTGCACTCTCTATAGGCGAGACCATCCTTTCCACAGTCAGGAAAGCAGCCAGATTGGCAGTGTAGGATGAAATGATGATCAGAGTGAAGAACCACCACACACCTCCAACAATACGGCCAGACAAAGACCTGAGAGAGAGGGGGAGAGAGAGGGAGAGAGACAGAGACAATAGGAGAGCAAACAAATCCCCTGTGAAAGGTTAACAATTAATGCAGACAATATTAAAGCTACTGCTGCAGATGAAAGATGCAAGTCTTCAAGCAATGGAGAAAACAATCACTCAAAGAACAATTGAAGCTTCTGTTTGGACAGGTCTCTCTAATGAAGGGCCAGCAGAAAGATGAGGATGAGAACAGGGTCACAAAGATCACCTCAAGAATGAAAGACATGAATCCAAGAGGAATTTGGTGAGTAAGATGGGCAGGAAAATCAAATGACTGAATCGAACAATGATGGAATGAGTGAAGAGAGCTGACACTCATCCACTGAAACAGTTTATAAACACCAAACTGCTGACAGTAAAATAGAGACATGCAGCAAGAACACGGTAGCCCTCCAAGAAAGAGAGAAAGAGAGTGAAAGAGAGAAAATCTGTACATTTTACAGTCAACACATGGTGAATATAAATTATTTTAGTTGGTGTCCAGCATCGCTTAAAACAGTGGTTCTCATGTTCACTTAGAGTACGTAGTACAGAATTTAAATTTTTGGACAAACTAATCCCTTATCCCTGTGCCTGCAAAGCAGTCTCCTTTGTTTATTTAGGCATTTATATATGGATATCATAAAAGACATTTCGTATTTTTTAATATATTTAATATATTTATATTATACTTTTTTCAGTGAAGACTGTAACTTTTCATATTTCAACAAACGCTGGATTATTAGCCAAAACATGCAGTTTTCCTTGTTATTATTTTTAAGAATTACATTTTTTTTTTATTATTAAATAGCAACTGTTTGACTAAAGATAATTGCAAACATGACAGTAACTGCTGACATTGGCTCATGTGTATTAAATTGTTTGTTGTTCCCAATTATTTTTAATTGCTTCGTACAAAAGCATCTGTTAAAAGATTATATGTCACTGTAAGTGCGAAAACTTGGCAGCAATACTGACAGATGATCATATTATTGGGCTGAAGGAGGAGCAAAAGTATGAAAAAAATATTGAGAACCACTGACTTAAACCAAGCTGTATTTCAAGAGGAAAAGAGGAGATGAAGACAGGAACAGTTGTAGTGACAATATTGTAACTGGTGAGTGATTGAGTGAATGAATGAAGTGACACAGTGATAGAATGAGTTAGGGTCAAGAGATAAGCTTTAGCTTATTGAAAAGTGAAACACCCCAAGTAAAATAACATATATGCACCATGAAAGACAAGACAACCATAAAATGCAAAGATGAGGGGAGTGAGAAAGATGAGGATGGAGAGACAAGTACGGGCTAAATAATACACCAACCTTGGCGAGATATCGCATCCTTGCTGCATGAAAGCTCCGAGAGAGAACCAGAGACTGTTAAAGATGCCAAAGTCGTTGGGCGGGTCAGGTGGCGTTTGCGGATCCTTTGCCTCTTCATTCTCGTCCAGGTGCCATTCGTATGGACTGAAACGACTCACCAGGAAAAGAACCACGCTCACACCGATATATGCAAACACGATACACATCCAGATCTCATAGGCCAGTGGATCCAGGAAGGAGAACACTCCTGGTTTGGACTTCTGTGGTTTCTTGATCATGATGGAAATGCCCAGACTCATGAAGGGCTTGGAGAAATCTATCACCTCCTCCCGGACAAGGGTTATAGTGAGAGGAGCCACAGCTATATCTGCCCTCTGGAAACATGGAACACAGTAACTCTCAGTTCATAGTACGAGAAAAAACAATGTCAAGGTGTGATCGTGGAAATGTGGTTAGATAGTCTAATGACAATAAAAATGCAGAATTGAGGAGTGAACCAGTTGTTTTAGAACAACACTTTCACAAGGTTCATAAGAGCAAGTAAAGGAGAACCTTCGGTTCACTTTACATTTAACTGTATATTGTAACTGTATGTAGCAGAATGTTACCATGTACTTCTGTCCCATAATGCCTTCTTGTCTCCATCTGCTTATGAAAGCAACTCAGAACTCAATTTAAAATTCAACAATATAACTAAATAGAAACTCATAATAACATTGTGTGTAGAAATGCCTTCAATTCTGGCAAATACAGAGAAGCTAAGAACTATTTTCATGACATGGACAATAAATAGTTTATGATAAATGAATGACAATATACATTTGCATTACAATATATATATAAAATATATAATATGCAATATACAGTATCGTGTATAAGATCATTTCAGTAAAAAAGGGTAACCCTTTATCAACATTAGTTAGTGCATTAACTAACATGAACAGTGAGCAAAATATTTGTTACAGTATTAATTCATCTTTGTTAACTTTACTTAATAAAAATACAATTGTTCATCGTTTTGTTCAAGTTACTTCACAGTGCATTAAATATTGTTAACAAATAAAACGTTTGACTTTAATCATTTATTTGTAAATGTTGACATCAACATTCACAAAGATTAATAAATGCTGTAGAAGTACAGTTCATTATCAGTTTATGTTAACTAATGAAACCTTATTGTAAAGTGTTACTAAAAAGATTGAGAATGCAGTTAAACACTCTTCACCTGAGATTATTAAATGATATCCGTCTCATATATTCAGGATATGTTGAATAGCACACAGAATCAAAACAAAAGCATAGACACACACACACTTCTCATTCTAAGAGATTAGGTTGTGTTGTTTAATTTTAACAGCAACCAGGAACCAAATGGGCGTACCGTTTTTAAAAAAAAGTGTTTTGAATGACTTTACTCATGGTGCCTCACCAACATGCAGAGAAACACTACTTTGGAGCTTTGTTGTGTAAAAACACTGACCATGACCAAAGACTTGGGTGATGTCAGCAACACCAGGAGAAATAATGTAAAAATCACATTACAATGTCAAAATAAATCATGTGACACAGGAAAGAATATTGAGAACAATTCTCAAGGACAAGGACAAGCACCAAACTCAAAAAGCTCAAACTGTTTTGTTATATGAAAAGACCCTGAAAATAAACAGGGATTCTGTTACTTTTATTTTGACAGAGTGTGATTTTATATGAGATCAGTGATTTTAAATGAGACCTCCAAAGTGTTGCTGGCTTCACACAGCCACCATCCCACCACCAAAACTTTCCTACTGCAGGATCATTTTTCCCAGCACTCACCCCATATACCAACTCCCCCACCATGCCGTTCCAGGTCTTGGTCTCAGGGTCGCGTGCTCCGTATTTCCCATCAGCTACAATGGACAGTTTGTACTTTATGCCCACGTGCTTTGCGATTTCTGATGCCAAGTCTACACAGTAGCCCTCATAGCGATCATTTCCATCCATCTGCATATAATTCCTCTTGTACATTACATATGGAGCTTCCTGTTAACCAAATCAGATGAGGTTCAGCTGGCTTTCAGACTGACAGCTCAGAAAACACAAAAAAAAAATCATTAGTCTGCAATCATGCTGTTATGTCTCTCACACACACATTCACACCAATTTTACTCATTTGCACAAACGCATACTGAAATATAAACATGCATTGTGAGTCTCATAACACCAATGTAACCAACAGCCAAGCTACCAAACAAACAGCAGCTGTGAGGAAGGCTAGTTTGAGTTTAAACTGGGTTTTGGGTTTGTGGACAGTACAATTCAGTGGTGGTATCTGATTTCTCAAAGTGGAGATAGAAAGAGACAGCAGACATAGATGTGAAGTTGCAGGTCCTCTCATTAAAGTCATTCGTCAGTCTGAAGCAAGCAAGTTTAAGGGGGCTCTGCCTCACACACATGTACGTGTACAGTGCATGCAGGTGGGTTAAAGAGGGTGGCAGAGGTTTTCTCACATGTGTGCATGCTTTTAACTATTTTAATCAGGCCAACCGTTAACATGAATGATGATGAAACTGATGAATCTCTAACATTAAAAGCAGAACAAAATTCTGCTCTAACAGCTTCAGATCAAACTTTTTTAGTTTTTCTCTCATCTTTTTTTAGCAAACTGGTCCATCTATCTAGGCATCCAACCTATGTAAAATAAAACATTCTTTTCACAAACTCATATTAACCTAATTATCTAATTAACATAAGATTTATTTCTTTTTTCACTTTCTGTATCTACTTATGAGATCATCATAGGCAGAGGCAGAAAGAGGTCGTCATCACTTTAAATGTAACATAAGGCGAACCTTGTGGTACATTTAAATATGACTTTGCTTTGCTGTGACTAACTAAACTAACTTTAGTGAAATATGTTTATATAATTCTGACTGGTCTTATAAATGTTCACTTTTCTAATGAATGTAACGTACATGTACTAAAATAACTATTCCTTATTTGACAGTTTACTTTATTTTTTTCCTCACTAAGATTTGGTTTTTGTGACCTTCAGGTTATGCATTATTCAAAAGATTAATTACCATACTCTCCCTTTAATTAATATTCTTTCAGTTTCATTTCAGTCCTCGCCTCTATCCCCTTCTGCCCTCGAGTTCTCAAAGTTCTTCATTAAGGACGTAATTATGAAACTGTTTAAGCCCAGCTGTAATCACTCTACAGCCCCAACCGATTCACTTCCAGCATTTGGTTCAATTAACGTGCGTTTGTTTAAACACAGCGAGTCGTCCAACGTAACTTGTCCAGTAGGCAAAACATTTCCACGTGCCTGGCACCTGGCACGTGTCCTGTTTGAAATTCTCTAGATTAAGAAGTTCTGCATTTCTTGTTAATTGTTAATATGTGGGATGGACAGATAAAGTCAAGAGAAGTAAAATTTAAATTACATTTTGCTATTTTAAAATTGTATAAGACAACAGTTTACTCGACTATATTGATCATTTTGTTTTGGATGGGACTTTTTTTTTTTAGTCAGACAAAAATGCAGCTGTATGTGACTGGATGTATCTGAACAGTGGCAGTACATTTGTATACATTTAATTTTGTAATATTACTGGAACGTAATATTAAAAGAAAAGGCTCTGAGCTGGCTACCAACCACAACCCATCTTCATGTGGCACTTAAATAGCCACTAATAAATTAGAGAAATATGTAAAAGCCAATCTGAGCAAAAATTTTACTTTTATTGATTTCCTATTAAGTGGATACCACTCACACTCGCTCACATTCATCGCTTCGGATTCATTGATTAAGCCTTTTTTAGGCACCTAAATGAATAACGAACTGTCTGCACCTAATGGGCATGTTTGATTGGACAGCTGGGAATTAAAAACAGGACTTCAGCTAGAAAACGCAGAGAACATCTGAACTCTTTACTTTGCTTCTTTTTCAAATGTTTACTAATTCACATCATGTGTGAGAAAACCATCAGCCAATTTTTGTGTGCATGTGTCTTTATGCACACTTTCCCTTGCATCCAGACTGGCATCTCAGTTGTTCAGTACTTACGTTTGGTGGAGTGAAAGAAGCAGAGACAGGAACATTCTAACCTATTTCTTACCAAAGCCAGTATTGTGATGTCACTGCTACAACAGGCCACCGGAATGGAACTGAAAATGCTTTGGCACTCACACGGATACAGTTGAAACACTCTTCTGTGATCGACTGTTTCAACATGTAGTGAGTGAGTGCAAAGCAAAGCAAAACAGAAAAGCATTCTGCCCCCCCAGGATGCAATGCAACTGAGACACTAAACCTGAAAGGGCAGAAGGATCATGGTTCAGCATATTTAAAAGCAGCTTTAGATAGTGTACCATAATAGTAGTGACCACAATGGTTCTGTTTTCCACAGATGAGGATTCGTTGGTAACCTGCTGCTCCACTATATAAACAAATTTCTCATATTCATTCCAGTAGCCAATCTGCAAGGGAGAGAAACAGCAAAAGCATAAATAGAATCAATCAATCACAGTCAACCAATAAAAGAAATGGAGCAATGCAGAAAGAGAATGACTCAGTAGAAACATGATCTCATGAATGATGTAGGAGGAAAGCAAGTATGAGCGTAGCTGGAGCATTCAAGTGCACGTTAAATGGGTCATATCATGAGAAATACAATTTTCCTTGAATGTTTAAGATAAAATAGTCATTTGTACTATAAAAAACTAGTTACTGTTAAAAAAAAAATTGAACATTCAATGACAAGGGTCTAAAAGAGGGCAGTAAAATGGCAATAAAAAACCTCACTTGCTTAACTCTTTCCCCACCAGCGTTTGTTTTGTTTTTTTAAGTTGCCAGCCACCACCAGAATTTTCACACAAAAGAAAGAATAGAACCTCTGTTTAAAAAAAAAATCTATTTTTTTTAATGTGAGTTTTTATGAAAGTTTCATTACAAAAGCAACATTTTGAACAAGAAACTGAGAAAATCATGTTTTTGTCAAAGACGACTACATGTGTCTTTTCTTTTTCGCATGTGTTTTGATCTGTAGATTCTGTTCTCTTTCAAAGGGTCCGTAACCCTACCGTATATTAGTGAAAACATGGATGTTGCCAGAACATTCATGTCATAAAGATCGAGGTGGAGAAATAATTAATAATGACAGTTTTTCAGTTTTTGAAGCAAAAAACAAACAACAACAACAACAACAAAAAACTAATATACAGTATCTCACAGAAGTGAGTACACCCCTAACATTTTTGTAATTATTTTATTATAATTTCTCATGTGACAACACTGAAGAAATGACACTTTACTACAATGTAAAGTAGTGAGTGTACAGCTTGTATAACACTGTAAATTTGCTGTCCTCTCAAAATAACTCAGCACACAGCCATTAATGTCTAAACCGCTGGCCACAAAAGTGAGTACACCCCTAAGTGAAAATGTCCAAATTGAGTCCAATTAGCCATTTTCTCTCCCCGATGTCATGTGACTCGTCAGTGTTAAAAGGTCTCAGGTGTGAATGGGGAGCAGGCGTGTTAAATTTAAGTTAAATCACTCTCTCATACTGGTCACTGGAAGTTCAACATGCCACCTCATGGCAAAGAACTCTCTGAGGATCTGAAAAAAAGAATTGTTATTCTACATAAAGCTGGCTTAGGCTATTAGAAGATTGCCAAGACCCTGAAACTGAGCTGCAGCATGGTGGACAAGACCATACAGAGGTTTAACAAGACAGGTTCCACTCAGAACAGGCCTCGCCATGGTTGACCAAAGAAATTGAGTGAACGTGCTCAGCGTCATATCCAGAGGTTGTGTTTGGGAAATAGATGTGTGAGTGCTGCCAGCATTGCTGCAGAGGTTGAAGGGATGGGGGGGTCAAACAGTCAGTGCTCAGACCATACGCCGCACACCGCATCAAATTGGTCCCAATATGGAACCATGGAACCATGTCCTGTGGTCTGATGAGACCAGGATAAACTTAATTGGTTCAGACGGTGTCAAGCGTGTGTGGCGGCAACTAGGTGAGGAGTACAAAGACAAGTGTGTCTTGCCTACAGTTAAGCATGGTGATGGGAGTGTCATGGTCTGGGGCTGCATGAGGGCCAGCACTAGGGAGCTACAGTTCATTGAGGGAACCGTGAATGCCAACATGTACTGTGACATACTGAAGCAGAGCATGATCCCCTCCCTTCAGAGACTGGGCTGCAGGACAGTTTTCCAACATGATAACGACCTCAAACACACCTGCAAGACGACCACTGCCATGCTAAAGAAGCTGAGAGTCAAGGTGATGGACTGGCCAAGCATGTCTCCAGACCTAAACCCTATTGAGCATCTGTGAGGCATCCTCAAATGGAACGTGGGAGCACAAGGTCTCTAACATCCACCAGCTCTGTGATGTTGTCATGGAGGCGTGGAAGAGGACTCCAGTGACAACGTTTGAAGCTCTGGGTTATATAAGCTCTGGAAAATAATGGTGGCAACACAAAATATTGACACTTTGGGCCCAATTTGGGCATGTTCACTTAGGAGTGTGCTCACTTTTGTGGCCAGCGGTTTAGACATTAATGGCTGTGTGTTGAGTTGTTTTGAGGGGACAGCAAATTTACAGTGTTATACAAGCTGTACACTCTTTACATTGTAGCAAAGTATCATTTCTTCAGTGTTGTAACATATAAAGATATAATAAAATATTTACAAAAATGTGAGGGGTGTACTCACTTCTGTTAGATACTGTGTGTATATATATACATATATATATATATATATATATACACACACATTTATACATACACACACACACACACCCACCGGCCACCTGTTGTTAATGCAAATATCTAATCAACCATTGACATGGTAGAAACTCAATGCATTTAGGCTTGTAGTCATGGTTAAGACGAAACTGAGCATCAGAAGAGAGATGATTAAGTCACTTTTAAGTGAATATTTCAGAAACTGCTGATCTACTGGTATTTTCTTTCTTTCTTTCTTATATATATATATATATATATATATATATTTTTTTTTTTTTTTTTTTTTTTTTTTTTTTCACATACAACTATCTCTAGGTTTACAGAGAACGGTCCAAGAAAGAAAAAGTATCTAGTGAGTGTCAGTTCTGTGGGCGAAAGTACTAAGTGAGCTTAGTTTAAACACCACAGCCTACCCATATCCATCCTTTCATGACCACAGTGTACCCATCTTCTGATGTCACAAAGCTCAAATCATCTCAAACTGGTTTCATGATCATGACAATGAGTTCAATATACTCAAATGGCCTCCATAGTCACCAGATCTCTAACCATTAAAGCACCTTTGGATGCAGAAATGAAGAAAGTTTCCAGTGCCTTGCTGAATCAAGGCCTTGAAAAATTAAGGAAGTTCTGAAGGTAAAAGAGGGTCCAACCCAGTACTAGCAAGGTGTACCTAATAAAGTGGCCAGTAAGTGTGTGTGTGTGTGTGTATATATATATATATATATATATTTATACCCTCATGCATGTAGGCATATTTTCAACACTGCTGAATGTTCTTGATGACTTGTGACTTGTGGCTTTACTGTGTGAATTTATAGAAACTACCCTCCCAGAGCCACTAACCTTTCTTGCTCCTCCCGATTTCATTTCATAAACATCAATGGTGTAATTTGATCGCCGACCAAACGAGTCGAACTGAATATTTCCCGTCATACCCTGAACCTGAACCTGTAGGTGGAAAGCACACAGGAACAGTAACACCCACAAAATAACAAGTACAACAAAAAGAAAATCATGAAACAACATTATTAAAGTTATCATATAACCATACAGATGAAAATAAACACAAATTATTTCAAATCCAACAAATGTAAATGCATATCTAAATATTATTGCACGTTCATTGACAGTAATGCTGCTGTTTTTCTATCTCTTAGAAGAGGTCTCTCAGCTATTTGTCTGAGGCCCTATGTGGACCCCTCCTACCATTTTGAGAGCTCTTTCAATGTCGATTCCCTGGCTCCATGGTACGGCCGGGTTGGCAAGGCAGTCGCCTGCACTCCCTCGACGGGAAATATCAACGCGCTGACGTCTCAAATACCGAAATGCCTCCGCTATCACCAGGATGGCATCGTGTGTCAGTGCAGATGTATACTAAACATGACAACAAACAGATTAATGGTTTGCATGCATGGACACATCAGTATAGAAAAAGCACCACACAAAAGACAAGCAGTTTGACAATACTACATTTTTCCAATATAATTTGCCCAAATGAGTGCTCATGTTCTATTAAACACTCAATGAACAGTTGAATAAGGCGCAGCATGGGAGAATTTCAACAACATAGGCAAGAAACAACAAAAAGAGATGGTTAATAAAACTACTGCATGACTGCAACATTAAACTCATCAAAATATGTTATCATAAATTACACATACACACATTCAAATAAACTCCAGAAGTATATTCACAAGTGGCACACTCCGAAATAAACACATCACAAATGCACATAAATAAGCATAGAAATAAAGAGAGAGAGAGAGAGAGAGAGACCTTCAGGGGAGCATTTCTAGACTCAGGGAACTCTCTCTCGTCGAGCCGCTCCCAGCGCTGGAGAAACTGCTGCACAATCGGGCTATCGGGATTTATGATTTGGAATCCGGTAATATTTGCTCCGCCTGAACACACCTTATCCAAACTCACGTTGGAGAACCCCTGCAGAGAGCAATGGTCAATAGTCAAGAGTGAAAGGTCACTCACAGAAGGTTAGGAGATAAAAGCTATGTGCATGACTGTGTATTTTCTCACAAGATTAGCCAGGATGTAATGATATCCTCGACCATTCTTTCCTGAGATCACAACCTGGAAATAAAAGAATAAAAGAATGAGAGAGTGTCCAGCATTATGAATGGTAGTTTACGTGGACATGATATCAACACGAATGAATGACAGGCACATTGGCAACAAATAAAATGCAAAAGCCTTAACTGCTAAGGGATGATTCTGTAACTGTGGGCACTTTGCAGTCCCAGAGGTGAAAGCAAAAAAAAAGTTTGCTTGCGTTTTTCTTTTTATTAATAGTAAATAATTGAAAAAAACGTGTACTGGGGAAAAACAATGGTCTTTCTTTTTATTAATAGTATAGCTGAATACTAGGGAAAAGTCACAGGCCATGAGTGACAAGGTCTTTTATTGTCATTTTATGGGTTATAGTTTCTGCCATGTCAAGGAATATTTGAAATCACAAATAAAGCCAAGTAACAAAAATGCTTTTATTTTAAATGAAAAAAAAAAAGTCAAGAGTCACGATATTGGCTATGATCTGTGAGCAAGGTTTTTTCTTTTATAACTAAATCCCTTTTGGTAACCATCGAAAAATGTATTTTTAAATAAATTATAAATTTATTTAAATATTATAAATATTATTTTATTATGTAATAATACATAACTATACTTATATAATACATACTTATATATAGCACTATAGTTGTTATAGTTAAAAGTACAATTATTTAAGAAAACAACATTTTCGTTCCTGACTAAAATAAAAAAAACTTTTAACTTCTTTCAGCTAATTGCCAAGAAAACACTTGCAGTCTTAAACAGCACTTAAACAATACCTTCCCAAAATAACTACTTACACAACATTTTTAATGGCAGTACTGACAATGTCCAATGTTCATTATAAACACCTAAATAACACCACATTCCATCTATTGAAATATAAATTTTAAATGTTTTTCCATTAAGAAAAATCAAGACAGTAATGTCCATTGTTTTGTAATCAGAGATGAATGAACTGTCTCCATTGTCCTGATTGAACCTGCTGGGAACTGTGGAGCTGTTATAATATTGCGTCTTCCCACATATCACAGCACTGTGTTAATATTTATTGTTCTACAAAGGTGCAGTACTTGAATACATTGGCAATATTGAAATTTTTACTGCTGTGCCAGTAAAGCTTTGCTGACTCTTGGGCACAACATAAAGGTACGACCTAACCACACCCACACACACAGCTATTGATCTACAAATAGCAGCAGACAGCCAGTCTGCTGAAAGCGCAGCGCTCTTATTAGCTTTCTCTGAGCACTGATTGATCTACTCGTGGATTTCATTATCTCTGTGACCTCCCAGTGACACACACAAACACACACACACACACACTCTCTTTTCTACTCTGTCTCAATGCATATGTGTGTGTGTGGGGGGGGGGGGGACAAGAAAATATAGACAGAAGGTAAAAAACTTAAAGAGAAAGAATAAGTGAAAGACAAACAGAATCGGAGAATGTAACAGTACCTTTGAGAGCTGTATTTTTGGATGAGAGGAAAGGGAGTATTTTTAGTTTTCTCACTGTTCCCTTGTTACAGGACGCTGTGCCCTACTTAGACAAACACACTCACGCTCTCACACACTATTTTTATCACCTTGTTTGCTGAGGACAGTTGAATTTTGGAGAGGTATTGATCAGTACTACAAAACTGAGAACTTTTCCTAATCTACCACCACGACAGACAGACAGTGACTGTAAACAGCCTGACAAATAGGCAGACCGTCTGACAGGCAGACAGATGAAACTGTGTGTTTTTATGTACCTGCTCTAGAATACTGTTAATGCGTTCAACCTCACAGTCGATAAGGAAGCGTTTCTCTTGACGACGATCCATTTCTTCAATAATACGCCGGTATTCCAGCGGATCCACTATGTTCCCCACTGAACGTGCCGTCACCTGCCAGTTATTCATCACTGCAGATTCCATGATGGCCTGTAGGATGGAAAACCCTCAAAGAGAAAGAGAAAATAATACAAGGTGTAAAATACACAGCTACACCGTGTAGAAGTACTAACAGGGCAGAATTGGGCAGGAATGATGGAGCAAGTACTGCTTCATTTCTCTCTCTGGTTTGAGAACAGAGAGGAACTGCTGATGCAGTGCAAATCTGAAGGGATGAAAGGAGGAAAGGCGCAGAAAGAGACGTGGTGAATGTAATTACTGTAACTCTGCACCAATGATGCCAACACAATGGCAAAACACACATTATTTTACGTATGCATTTGTATGTGTAGGTTTTTATTTGGCCTTCATTCATATATTTCTGATACGCTCCACTGTAAATCAGATATACTGCAGATCATATCTAATCAGATCTTCTGCAGCACATTTCAGACCCCTGAATAGACACCCCACCCCAGCCAGTGAAGGTTTTGTTTGAACTGATTTAAGCTAATGATTACCTGAAAAATCCTGATTTGCAAAAAATTATATTTTACATCCTATATGTATTCAAGAGAGAGAGAAAAAAATCACTTATTAGGAAAGTGGTGCATAAAAGAAAACATATTTACATGGATGGACAGATAGATCTTTTCTGTATTAACAGACAACATACCACAGGTTTACTTAACCAGTTAAAGGATTCAAATCAAACAAAAGCAACAGAAATGCTCAATAACACCATTTATAACCTCCAGCTCAAGGCCATACACACAAACAGGACACAAATCAGCCCTGTTCCATTTGGTCTCGTTTTTAGCCCTGCAATCACATTCATTATAGGACAACACATACATTCTATCACTATTTTAATTAGCATACGTCCTAGAGTGCCAGACCGCCAGGCTGTTTAGCAGTGACCAATTAATCAAGACTGACAGCTTGCAGAGAGGTGAGAATTCAAATGACACACATACACACAAGCACTTCAAATCTTAAAGTCATACATGTTATTACGAGAAAGGGCATGTGCCAAGTGATAGCAGCGCTCAGACCCGCAAAGGTTTATGAGTTAATTAAACGTCGTTCCTCATTAGCAATTAAGAGGTCTTGCTAAACACTGTATGGACAAAATCTTTTACAGCCTTTCATTAATTAAATATCTCTTAACCTCTCTCACAGATTAATTTTCCAAATTATATACTTGGCCTTTTGCATTTTTTCTTGAGCATCTCTGCCAAACATTTCAAAACCCCTCTGATCACCACAACTCAATGTCTCGGAATGTTTATATTTATGCAAAGGCTCCAATCTCACACAGATTTTTTTAATCGTCACTGTTTAGCATATTTAACAGATGCAAGAGCCCTGTGGTGATGTAAAGCCATTTAAAGTTTGGCACCACCAGCACAACTCCCTGCTGACTGTAGTGGATGATTTTTAAGGGTGGTTACAGATTTAGACTGTCTGCACCGCATCATGATTCGAAAATGATCCGATTCCAAAGAGCATCTTGTGTGTCAATGGAAGAAAATCAGACCTTTTGAACACTAGAATTTCAATGTTGTCTCAGACTTTGCAGCCAATTGTATAGATGCGGAGGTCCAAACAAAGTTTCATTGACTTCTAGCTGTAAGTACACTGTTACTCCAACTATTCAGTGCATTAGTATGATGGGTTTAATCCATCGAGGAAGATTGCTGAAGAAAACATAATGCCTCTCTTGGTATCTTAAACTACTCCTGTAAGCACTCTCTTCAGAGTAAACAAGCTAGGAAAAATGTGTGATTGTTGGCTGAACGCCCGTTAGGTGATCTGGAACACAAACAAAGGAAAACTGTCCTCCATTATACCAGTGTTTGACTGTGTTGTCCCTATGCCTGATATAAACAGTGATATCTACTGCTTTAGCATAAATTTGTAAATGAAAATATTTTTAATATTTTTGTGAACAAAGGCAGGCCTATAAAAACCAGGCACGTACACAAATAGACCCCGAGTGGTGCTCAAGAACCTGTCCTTTATGGCACCATTTTTGCAAGACATTTTTTATTTTATATTATATTTTAGTTTTTGTTTAAATTTGGCCCATGGTACAATTCTCAAATTCTCAAAGGTTCTCAGTGTGTTCCCGACAACTTATTCTTAATAATTCTGTAGACAGCACAAGCCCCTCCAACTATCTGACATCCCTTGTCACAGCCACCACAGAGCTCATCTCTTGGATCTGATTCATTGGTGACAGCAAGGTTTGCTCTAAACTTTGGCACTGTTAATAATTAAACCAGTATTAAAACATCTCAATACAGCCAGCCTAACTTAGCCATTAGCCCTCCATTAAAGGGGTCATGACATGAGAAATCAAATTTGCCTCGATCTTTTGACATATAAGAGGTTTTTGTACCATTAATGCATCCTGCAAGTTTCATAGCTTAAAACGTCCTCCTTATTAAGAATTTATTTACTCAAGCTAAAAAACAGCTCGTTTTGAAACTGGGTGACCTGTGACACTGGCAAATACATTTGTTTATGACTGCCTCCAGAACAGGCCCTACCGACTAGCATTCAGTCGCTCAAAGGCTGATTTTTAGAAATTTGTCTATACTGAATGTGAGCATTGCGTAAAAAGGAAAGGAAACCCCCAATAATGACTGACTCTGTCCAGGCTGGATACAGTACATAAATGTGGATTCAGTTTCAGACATTTGACACACATTTGAGTCTGTCACAAGGAAAAATAGAGGAGTGAAAGAACGTTTGTCCAATGACGTTGACCAATCATAACAGTGCCCGCTAACTGACAAGCATTAAAGGAGCCGCCCCTTTGAAAGGGTCATTTCAGACAGAAAATGAAGGTTGAAAATATATATTTATATTTTTTTTGTACAAAAAAAACTTTATTAACATTATAAGTGAACCTCATGGAACATATTAAAATAATAAAAGCAATCGATTATATGAATTGACAATTTTTAGACATAACCATCAATTTGAACTGTTTTTGCTCAATTTTGCCAAATAGTTCCAAACGAAGCAGAAAAGTTGCATCTCCCAGCAACACACAGTGATGTTTTGTTCTTGAATGATTCACCATTTTTGAATGAATTGGGTGAGTCAATAATTCAATGACCCATTCATAGGGCTTGTTCGAGATGCATCTGCGCTGCGACTGATGTATGACATCAAATTACCGCAAGAGCGATTCAAATGTATAAGGAGTCATATGCTCTTTAATCGCTCTCGCGGTACTTTGATGCAATGCGTTGACTGGTCTGCACAGCGCAGATGCAACTCGAACAGGCCTATAAGTATGTGGACACTTGCTTCATGAATGAATGAATAATTATATGATTCACTTATTACAACTTGCTGCCACCAATGGTTTTAATTTTTATTTTTCCCAATATTTCATATTTCTAAATTCAAAATGTTATATTTAGAAGAACAATATCCTAGCATTATTTAGGCAATTGTAATTGTATTTTGCAAATGCAGTGCAAATGGTTAATGTTTGATAAATGTAAGATGGATTTTGCTGATACTGATTTCATTGGTATGACAGTCCTATAGTGTGTTAAATGTAATTACTATAACTATGTAAATACAATAATTAATCATTTTTAACTTAAATTTTTATAAATAATTATAAGAATGGTGGCCTTTTTTCATGTGAGCACCCGCCAAATGTGCACGGCCCCTGACAAACATGGTATTCTATAGACCCTGTTTTCACCTGGTATTAAGATGCTTTTTCAGTCATCTGATCACATGCATTACCATTTACACCTAGTATTAAAATGCATTTCAGATGCATCTCCAGTGACCACTTGAGGTCGAATTTTCGTGAGACACACTCATTTTGTCACATTCTACAACACTATATATTATATAGCGCTTTATACAGATTTAAAAGAATGTGCAAATAGAGTTCAATGCTTCAACAGAGCTCTAACAAGAAAATAGTGTCATTGTTCAGCTAAAGTCCATTTAGTGTTGATTCTAATCCATTCAAAAACTGTAAAGTTCATCAATTATGAAATGAGTTCAGTTCGGCTATATAGCATCATTTAGTACAACGATCAATTGAAACCTTTGTAAATTAACGAGAGCCTTAGACCACTTAGGCTATTTAGACCATTACGTTCAATGTAAACAAATCTTTCTCATTTTTGCTTCCTCATCCCAAGTTAACCAGAGACAGAATTGTCCCCAAAACAAAGAATATTAATGATTTATGATCTATGCACCAAGTGTATCTGTAGTAGTTCATGGCCATAAGTTTTAAGGAGCACAGATATTGGCTTGTAACAGAACGTTATAATGATACATTCTCACAACGGTTACAAGTCTCGTAATAATGACCAATATATTTTGGGAAAACGTGCTCTTCACAGCAATGGATCTGCTTTATCTAAAACTTAAAATTATAATTTCAATGCTGGCTGGGTTGAGTCAGTCATGAAACATTCTCTTGACAAATAAAACCATACAGTGCATCCGGAAAGTATTCACAGCGCTTCACTTTTTCCACATTTTGGTATATTACAGCCTCATTCCAAAAGGGATTAAATTCATTATTTTCCTCCAAATTCTACAAACAATACCCTATAATGACAATGTGAAAAAAGTTTGTTTGAAATATTTGCAAATTTATTAAAAATAAAAAGCAAAAGAAATCAGTATTCACAGCCTTTGCCATGACACTCAAAATTGAGCTCATGTACATCCTGTTTCCACTGATCATCCTTGAGATGTTTCTACAACTGGATTGGAGTCCACCTGGGGTAAAAATTCAGTTGATTGGGCATGATTTGGAAAGGCACACACCTGTCTATATAAGGTCCCACAGTTAACACTGCATGTCAGAGCACAAACCAACCCATGAAGTCCAAGGAATTGTCTGTAGACCTCCGAGACAGGATTGTACCAAGGCACAGATCTGGAGAAGGGTACAGAAAAATTTCTGCAGCATTGAAAGTCCAAATGAGCACAGTGGCCTCCATCACCCGTAAATGGAAGAATTTTGGAACCACCATGACTCTTCCTAGACAGGGCCGCCTGGCCAAACTGAGTGTCAGGGAGGGAGGTGACCAAGAACACGATGGTCACTCTAACAGAGCTCCAGCGTTTCTCTGTGGAGAGAGGAGAAACTTCCAGAAGAACAACCATCTCTCAGATGGACTCTCAGACCATGAGAAACAAAGGTTGAACACCTTGGCCTGAATAGCAATCATCATGTCTGGAGGAAACCAGGCACTGCTCATCACCTGGCTAATACCTTCCTGCTGCGGGAATGTTTTTCAGCAGAAGGAACTGGGAGAGTCGGAATCGAGGGAAAGATGAATGCAGCAATGTACAGAGACATCCTTGATGAAACCCTGCTCCAGAGAGCTCAGTACCTCAGACTGAGGTGAATGTTCATCTTTCAACAGGGCAACGACCCCAAGCACACAGCTAAAATAACAAAAAAGGGCTACAGGAAGACTCTGTGAATGTCCTTGAGTGGCCCAGCCAGAGCCCAGACTTAATTTGGTTGAACATCTCTAGAGAGATCTGAAAATGGCTGTGCATCAACAACCCCCATCCAACCTGATGGAGCTTGAGAGGTTCTGCAAAGAAAAATGGGAGAAACTGCCCAAAAAGCTTGTAGCATCATACTCAAAAAGACTTGAGGCTGTAATTGGTGCCAAAGGTGCTTCAACAAAGTACTGAGCAAAGGCTGTGAATACTGAATGTACAAGTGATTCCCATCAATAACTTTTTTTTTTACTTGAAAAATATAATTATCACATTGCATTTTTATGTTGCCATTTTTCAGTATACATTTTGTTGTTGTTGTTGAGCAAAATAACATCTAATTAACTGATTTTAAGTGAAAAATTTTACAAACAGAATTTTTATGCATTAGACTGTTGGTAAGAACAGTTGAAAGGTAGAACATTTGGTAACACTTTACTTGAAGGGTGTACATAAGACTGACATGACACCTTCATAATTGTGACATAACACATGCCCTGAATATAAAGAAGGTTTTATGTATGTTTATGACAACTGACATGAAGTGTCATTCGCTCAATAATGTCATTTTTAATGCAAAGATGACATTGTTTGAGATGTGTTTGTCATGACAACTTGACCAAGACATATAACAGTGTCGTGAATATTTTTCTTGAAAAAAAGAAATTATGAAATGAAAAATATTCATGACACTTTTATAAAATAATTTGACAGTGTTAACACTTAATGACATGTTAATGACAAATTCCATTTGTACCACTGTAGTTTAGGTCAAGAAAAATATTCATGACACAGTTATAATGGTCTCGTGACATGTGAAAACCAGCCACATGACAGTTTCATGTAATGTTAACCCATAAAAGTAAAAAACCCAAAAGTAGTTTCTTAAGTTTTATAATTAATCTGTTATGTCACGTTTATGACAAATGTATAACAGGTTATGTTTTGGTTCATGTGAAGTTGTCATATAGACGTCTAAAACAATGTCACCTTTGCATTAAAAATGACATTATTGAGCGAATGACACTTCATGTCAGTTGTCATAAACCCTCCTTCATATGCATGACATGCGTCATGACGATTATAAAGGTGTCATGTCAGTCTTTGCACACCCCTTCAAGTAAAGTGTTACCGAACATTTTAACTCCAGTTTCCACATAAAAAAGGTTAGATTTACCTATAAAGAAACAACCTGCACAGCTGTGCTGAATTAATGTTTAGTGTTTGTCATGTGACAACACTGTAGCATACACAGTGCATACTACTACATAAACATTATTTGTTGCATATTGTAAACTATTTCACACACTATTCTTAAAAAAAAAAAAAAAAAAAAATAGTAGGCTATATGCACTGTGAACTGGGCAGTAAGCAGTAAGTGAGTGCGCCATTCCGAACACAGCCAGTTATTAACATCATGTTAACGTCACCATCTGTATGACTTTATTCTGCAGATCAAAAAAAGAAGATATTTTCAAGAATGTTGGTAACCAAACAGTTTCGCTGAGCACTGACTTCCATTGTATGAAACAACCCATCACATTTCTCAAAATATCTTCTTTTGTGTTATTCTCATAGTCATAGTCAGTATTAGTCACAGCGTTTTTATTTTTTATCCTGAACCATCCCTTAAAGTGTTTAAATACTTGACCACTAACAGTATATGCGTTAGTGTGTGTGTGTTTACTCACCTCTATCAGTGTCATACAGGTAGACAAATTTCTCCCATTTGTAATGGGCTAGCAAGCTGAGCAGCGCCCCCCGGAGGCTCGGCCTCATCTGCAGAACAAACTGCACATCTGTGTCCGTGGGAAAAGATGGAGTGATGAAGGAGGTGTGCAGAGCGCCGCAGAACGATGTTAATGTGTTCATTGACCTCCTGTCATAGAATCCAAATATTGCATACACACCCCTGGAGAACTGAGAACAGACTGCCGGACCAAGAGAGAGATGGAAGCAGAGTCAGTACACTTTAAAAATAAACAAACATTAGGCACACACACTTAGAAGCATTTTTTATTAAGATGCTCTCTACTGAGTGTGTGTACTTGTGTATGTGTGTGTCTGAGTGTCTTAAAAAAAAAAACCCTGAAGAGACAATAGCCTGTTAGCAGAAATTGAGGAAAATATGACACCATGTTTGATCTCACAGACTACATCTACTGCAATATGAAGTAAATTCTCCAAAAATCCGAATCAAATGTCTTGTTATTAATTTATTTTAAAAGACCCTAAATGCATTTGCCATCTAAATTATTTAAAGATAAACTGCAAATGTTTCTAAATCTAGCAACCATGTAGCTAAGCTGACAGTGGACAGATTGAGTTCACTGACGTCTCCATAACCCTAACCAGGAATGAATCCTAAGAAAAGTCAGTTAAGCATTAATTCAGCTTTAGTGCTGTCAAATCAACTTAATATGTTCAACCATATGTTAACCAGAAAGAGGACATTTTACTATGCGTTTCCCAAATCAAATGATTTTTGCCTTACACAAACACCTGCCTCTTGAAAAAGAGAGAGACAAGAAGAGAATAGGAGAGAATAAAGAACTGTGGTAGGATTATACGTTAGTTAATTCTAGAAAAAGGAACAAATGGGGCAAATGTTTCCAAATGTGTCCAGAAGACATACAAATAAACAAGAAGCAAGGAAAAGTAATTATGTGGCATGTAAGAATGAGGGAGAAAAGGAAAAAAATACAAGCAAATGTCACATTACTCAGAGAGCCCAGAGGTTAAAAATCATCACACACAGATGAACACACATACACTTAAAAAAATGCCCAAATGATCAGCAAAGCAAATACAACAAAGAAAAACAAAACCTTTGCAAACAGACTACATACAAACACACAAGCAAACAAACACACACACGTTGTGTGGGCACTTTCCATAGGCGTAATGGTTTTTATACTGTATATTCTGTCCCCCTACACTACCCCTACACCTAAACCTACCCATCACAGAAAATGTTCTGCTATTTTAGATTTTCAAAAAAGATAATTCTGCATGATTTATAAGCTTGTTTCCTTGTGGGGACCAACAAAAGTCAAGATTTACTGGTTTTACTTACATTGTGGGGACATTTGTACAGGTACACACACACACACACACACACACACACGTAGGCCTATACCCATCACAGACACTGAAGGGGACACATCCTCAATATTTAAATGAGTGGTCAATCAAAATATGCTTTTTTATGTGCAGAATTTTAATCAACTAAAATCGTGGCAGCAACCATTGCTTTCCTGTGCACCGTTCATCACTTCAAACTCCACTCCAGTAGGTGGCAGAAGATGTATGTTGCACAGGAGCGCAATGGTCCCCGCCATAATTTTACTTTTAATATTGATAAACTATTGGGATTTTTTCACAAAAAAGCACTTGGACAATGATCAGTGAGACACAGTCTGTGTCTGACTTTTTTGCTGACACTATTTGGAGTTTTAGCAATTGTTCAAGTGAGTCAAGATGTACTACCATTGTCCTGAATGGACTCTATACAATGGCTACTGTAACTTCCACTGCAGCATAATGTATGGAAATTGTGAGAAAATGAAGTCTTGAACACACTAAATGTATTTAAAGCTTCTGGTGTTCAGAGTAGTTAATAATGCATATTATAAACAATGCTATGTTACAATATAATGTAAATATTTGTGCCTGACAGTAATTATAAATATGACAGAAATAGATTGCTACTACCAGTTTTCTATGGGGGAATACTATGCCAGAAGCTTAGTTTGAGATTTTGAGATTTTAGGCAGTCAGCATGCGTAGGGTTAGAGTCCATTCACCAACTGGATATTCATTGAATACAAAAGAAGAATACAAAGAAGAATGAAAATCATTCATAACATATCTACACACAAACTGAACACTGTTTTAGTGTGTGTCCGTGTGGTCCTGTCCTGTCCTCTTTCTATATTGATTGCGCCTCAGTGGAAAGCAACTCTCACCATGATAGAACAAACGATCACTGCAGTTGAGAGAGATATATTCAGTTCTTACACACTCTCTCATTCAGTCCTTAAAGCAGAAGTGTGTACTTTTTTGTTACAATGCTTGCTTCTTTCTCAGCTTAATATACAGTTGTCTATAACTAAGCCATTACGTCGGTAGCAAACACGTTGGCGCTTTGGGGCAATCTAAACTTTGCTCAGCTTGTTTGAGCAGCCAATGATGTGGCGGGACAATCGGTTTGTCTGACCAAACCGTTTGATAAACAACTATAGGTTCGCAGTTCTCAGCGGCTATTTTGCATTGTGTTCTCCCCAAAAAATACTTGATATAATTTGAAGGTAAAACAGATATGTATCCATTTAAATATGGAATCAACAGATTGGTCAGAGTCGGTCAGTCTGCACGTGAAGTGCAGATTCTCTGTTTTCATACAAGTGAGAGTTTTTTTATTTTAATTAATTAACCAACATATTACTGATAATTAGCTCACACGGACACAAAAAGCACAATACTTATTATTGGATTGGAAATAACAAGCTACTGATTAGTTACAGTAATTATTTAAAGTTGCAATGCAACAGAAGTAGTGACAGATATTTTCTTTCGCGTTGAAAGAGAAAAGGATTATTGACGGTTCATGAGAATGAAATGATTTTATAGAAGTCTGACATACATCACTAGAGAGAAGTTGTGACATTGTTCCAGTAGATTGAGCCATTTTGATAGAAAGATTTTGAATTTTGATTTCATGCTGTCATTATTTTGCATTTCTGTTTGGTGACACTAAATTATACAAAGACTAAGTAATGATTATATGTCTCTCTCCTTCATTTGTTCTTCTGAGCAAGCAGGTTACATCTGCTTGCTGCCTTTCTGCCCTTCTTTTCATCTGCCTCTCGAACGCTTCAGGGAGCAATAAAGGGAAAAAAAGATGAGAAGATGAAAAATTGTAGAAAGGGAGAGGGAGCAAAAGAGTGAGTGAAAAATAACCTGTTTACAGACACTCTGACCCCTACAGTTTTCTCTCCACTACACAAATCGCCTCAATTAAAACAGCAGGGTCACTGCATACGTATGCTGTCAAAACCCTTTCTCGCAGGATCCGTTTGACGCACAACTCACACTCACAAGCACTGCAGAAAAAAGTGTGTGCGCTCTGATTCAAACACCACCCCAGAGAGAAAAAGAAGTGTCTGTCTCTATTTATGAACCGTTCTCGCATCACTGTTCAAGCACTTTGTCCTTCCTGTCGTGTTATTCCTAGATATGTACTTTGAGAGCATCTCCACAGAGTTTATTCATTAAACTTTAAAATCACCTTCAGAGTCTGAGAGGTATGTGCATATGTCTCCACTTGGAAAATCTTTTTATTTATGTTTTTAAAAGCCCAGCGGTTTTTTTTTTTTGTCCGATGGGCCAACCAGATGCCTGGAGCAGTGTGCATGTGTGTGTGTGCGTGTGTGTCAATGCAGTGAAGAAAGATCAATGACTGCAGCAATAACACCATGATAAGAGAGGAAACCAAAAGCTCACAAACACTGTCTCTCACATAGACACGCTCAGATGAGCAGCCAGGCCAGTCAGAGACACAAAATGGTAATGACAGCAGCTGTAAACAGGCATTTTATAATGATGGTAAAGCTCTCTCACTCTCACGCACACGCACACACAGAGTGCAGGGTACTAACCCTTGCACTGGTTTGGGCATGTGTGCAAATGTCAGCATGCACTCATCATCATCGCTCTCGCAGTCTTTCTCCCTTTTTCTTCATCTCCCCATTATAAAGACCTGAGGCTTGTGCCACAGAAGAGTTTTCCATGTTTTTTTCTCTCCATTCCTTGGCCAACTTCTCACACTATCAGTCTTTATATATGCTCTTTTTTTCTTCATTTGTACTCGCTACACTACATTATTGGAAATTAAAACCTTTGCTTTTTGTCACCTCCAACCAAATTATACATTTTTACTACAAATAAGCTCATATTTGCTTTCATTTTATTTTGTGAATTCACTGGAGAACAATGGAGCATGTGTCTGTGTGGGGGCAGCGCTTCATGATGAACGTTGACGCCTTTTGTCACCCCTGACCAGACTAGAAAGAAGAAGAACACTTAATGCAATCAATGAACTTTAAAGCTCGTAACAGCAGGTAAATGCTTTAGAGTGACATACTCTCATATGTCAGAAACAGGACAGATCAGCAGTCTAATTTATATGGTGTGGGCAGAGAAATGATGGAAAATGAGACTCGTGATGAGAGGGAATGTGCTTGTATTACAAGACTTCCACGCAATTGAATTTTCTTCACACCTACATTGTGAACATGATCAAGGTCCTGTGACTCACTGCTCCAATTGCTTTGTTTGTTTTTAAAAATTAGAATCTGAGGGTTGTATCCTGCCTCCTCACAATATGTCCTTACAAAGTTGCAAACCTACTTCTCTGATAAGAATCGAGAGCTTTTATTCAAGTCTGTCTTTATGATATCTTTACACACACACACACACACATATTATAAACACATCATGAACACTTAAAGGAGAATATGTGCGGGATGTTCCGCAGAACTGTATGCAGGGGAAGAAATAGTGAGACTCACACGCGTGCGTGACTGAGAAGCTATTGGATGACTCCAGATTGTCCACGTTATAATTCAGGTGAAATGGTTTCTCGGTGATGTTCTGGTTGGTGTTGTAGAGCTGAACGGCGAAGCGGAACGCGCTGTGTTCCTGAACCGTGGAGCGCATGAAGAGACCACCTGCATGTGAGATCAGATGAGTTAAGAACATCTACCTGACTTTACACTTGTTCGAGTGAGGGACAGTCGTAGTGACATTCATATAATCACACTCGGGCGCCAGAGGTGCAAACTTCTCGTATGAAGTCCCTATGGGTGATGCAGCAGGTAGATGAGAATCAGCTTGTGTACACGGAGATAATATTTAATATTTTGAGCAATAAATAATCAAATCACTCACCGATATTGATCTGGTTTGGAAAGCCTGCCTGGGTTTGCAGCATCAGCCACGGCAGGAGCAGGACGCACGCGTGCGCTCGCCGCCGCATTTTGTCTCCGACCTCTAGAATTCTTCAGCTCACGCGCAACATCCAGACCGGGCGCGAGAGCGACAATAAAATCCTCCAGATGTGCACCGACTTCCTCACGCGATGCCGGATAGGTGCATTCGGTCTACAGGACGAGAGCCGAATACGAGCAAACAAGCGCAAGAGCTTTTCAATTCAGGACAGCGCTACAGATCATCCAATAGGACCGCTGATCAAACTTGATGTGACGTGAAATTACAACAGCACCCGCGTACGCGCAAACGCACGCGCGCAACCCGCCACTGCGGACCCGCGTGCGCAGTCCGCATACAGCTCAGAAAAATCGGCACGCGACTCTGGAACCGTCCACTTCAAACACGTCGTTTATATCTCCCATATTCAGCCACAATTCCCGTCACCATTCGCGCGCTTGGACCAAACGTTTTATCGCACGCGAGTGGTAAATCAACAGAAAAATTAAAAGTTCGCATAAAGCAACCCACAGGTTCGGACCATTAGGCTACTATCCCACACCGGCACGCTAGTCATAGAGTGTTAAAGTACGAATCTGTCGAAGAGCAAGAGGTGTCGATATACGAGTGTCATGTGAATTGGTTCTATCTGTATTTCTATCAAAACATTCATAATTTATGTCGAATAGAGGTGATCTCTACAGGCTGTGAACTTGAGCGTGTTTAAACAATCCACATTTGTATTTTTCCCCTCAGAATCTAATAGGAGGTTCTTGCCATTTCAAGCGTTTCGTGATTTAATATATTATGCTTCTATTATTTAATGTATGTGTTTATCTATTTTGTCCTGTGCAAATATTGAAGTGATTTTTTTCCCTTCCTTTTTTAATCCTCTGATCTGTTTGATGTGAAGTCTGTCTCTGGAGTAGATAACACAAGCTGTCCTTCCTTTATACTCCTAAGAACTGATTCACTCACATAACGAAAGCATGTTCATGTGTATTAATGTTTTAATGCATTTAGGCGGTTTACACCATTATAGGATCTTTGTTCTTGAAACATGCTCTGCTCAGAGCTCTTTCCGGGTGCCTGTAATTGTGATATGTTTCCACATTTTCAGCCTTGGCATCACCCAAAACTGAAAGCTCACAGCTCTGAGCTGGATACGGCTGACTAACAGCGACCCAGATTTCCTCAGCTCCTTATTTCCTATGTGTGTGTGTGCACGTTTAAACTGACCATACAAGCCATGTCTGTGTATGCGGTGCCAGATTTATCAGACTGACTCTCTTGTTGAATGCAGACACACACACACACACACACACACTTTCACAATCATCTCTCTCACTCACATTCAAAACACACTGGACCATAAGCTTACTAATTTGAGTTGACCATGTTGTCTTTTGGGTAAATTTTGACTTGCAGCTTGATGTGCAGATGGCTGGATAAGCCATGTGCATATCAAAAATTAATTCCATTATGTTCGAATTAAAAATAGTTAAGTAGAGTAATATGCAGGAGTGACTCTATTGTAGGGGTGTCCACTCTTGCTTCGGGAGGGCCACTGTCCTGCAGAGTTTAGCTCCAACCCCAATTAAGCACACTAAACCACCTGAAACGTTTAAGAAGCTCTGTTGAGGCAATTTGGAGCTAAACTCTGCAGGACATTGGCCCTCCAGGAGCAGGAACACACCATGTTCTTAAAGGGCTAGTTCACCCAAAAATGAAAATGATCCCATGATTTACTCACACTCAAGCCATCCTAGGTGTACATGACCATCTTCTTTCAGACGAACACAATCGGAGATAAATTTAAAAATATCCTGGATTCCAAGTTTATAATGGTAGTGAATGGGGAGCTGTGTTTTGAAGCCAAAAAAAATTCGCATCCATCCACAATTAAAGTAATCCATATGGCTCCAGGGGGTTCATAAAGGCCTTTTGAAGCGTTTTTTGTGAGAGAAATATCCATATTTAAGATTTCATAAATAGACTATATAACTAGCTTCCGGCGGACGATCGTACACATACTGCACAAGTCGACTTGTGCCCTGATGTGATATATGACACAGGATGGAGGAGTAGTGTAAGCTTAGATGCCTTTCGTGGTTAAAAAAAAAATAAGGCTGGGGAACAAACTCAAGCTCTTCTTTTATATGAAAACCCTCTGACATTTATATGTAACTTTTCTCGTTTTAGATTTCTAATTTGTCACTGGTGTTTTGTTTTGCTCTATCCTCAGTGCTTCAGAGTTCGCCATTGTGCCATGCGTCGACCATTTGCCGAAAACTAGTTATTATAGTTAATAAAGTTTTAAATATGGAGTTTTAAATATATTTCTTACAAAAACCCATCGTTTCAGTTATGAACTATATATATGCCTACATTAACCCACTGGAGCTGTATGGATGGATGCATTTTTTGCGTCAAAATGGCTTGAGGGTGAGTAAATCATGGGATCATTTTCATTTTTGTGTGAACTAACCCTTTAAGAAAATTTACTGCCCATCTTAATCTTCTTTACTATTATTATTGTTATTATTATTATTATGTCACAATGACCCATTTTGCACCTGTTTCTTACATGTGTCACTAATGAAATGTATTGAACGCTGAACTGCTCGCATTTCAATTCAGATTAGAATCCAACTTGCCATGCAATACATTATTGCCAAAGAAACAGTGATGTTGTCTACCGCTGGCTTTTCCACTCTGAAACAGCAGCACAGATGGAACGCAGCTGATCTGATGTCTTTTGAGTCCTCTGTACTCCCACGACACAGAAAAGCATAAAAGTTATATTGGGAAAAAACACGAGATAAACAATAGGGTTCCCTCACAAGCTATGCAAAATACTGCACATACAACACAAACTAATCTATGAGGACTTAAAACTAAAAAAAACATGTTACTTAATTTTGAAGTAACAAAATATTCTGTTGATTAATTTGTTCTTGACAATAATTATCACTGTTGCATTAGCACTACACTTGTGTAACGACTGATAATTTTGTTATTTTTAATAAATATTTTTAAAACTCTTCACTAAAGGCAAACCAATGTGTCTGCCCAACCCCCAAGGTAATAGAATTGCTTGCCATGCTTTTACAACCCTTCATAGTTTAGTCATTGTGAGTCAGGCTACAAGGAAGACACAAAGCCTATAAAAACAGACTCTCCTGCATTCATTTATAACAGACAAACTGTTCTATAAATGAACATGCATCCCAGGACAATCTTGTAAAGTGGCTCCTACATTGTGTTTTGCTTTACGCAAATTTTATGACTGAACTATTAGTGAAGGTAACCCTACGTATATTGTGTCTTTTTTGAAATCAAATTAATGCTCATTTCATGACTTACATTTTCGGGTGCAGAGCATGTTTGTTGTATTATTTGGAGAATAAAGGGACACAAACCCACAAGGCCCATTTTAATCACGCTTAATCATGACTTCTCCCGGGACCTTAAAAGGAGACGCACAGCTCCGCCTCGCTCTCTTGCCTGCATCCGGCCTACCTTGCATCTGCAGGGTGCTGCCTGTTGGCCTGCCCCTCACCATGTGCTTACCTAGGATAGAGAAGGACTCTTTCCCCATTGAGTCAACTAACCATGCAATTTAGTCATCGTTCCTTCATTCAATGCAGAAAACATCGATTGCAACTTCAGCACCATCGGACCGAACTCAGGACTTTCTACTGTAACCGTATATTCGGAGCATCGTACGATATACTAAATTGCTGCTAGCTAGTTAAAGTTGTGAACCTCTGTTAACAGAGGAGCTTTTTAATGAACACTGATTATTCTTTCCGGGTTTTTGACTTTGCTCCATAGCTCCATTTCCTGTTCCCACTTCTGTTTTCACTCTCACTTCTCATTTTACCTATGTATGTGTGATTTGTGTGCATGTATGTGTTTGTTAGTTTAGTTATGTGTTCGTGATTTAGTTAATAAAACGTGTGCACAATACATTCTGACTCTGTCTGCGAATAAATTGTCACTTAAATGATTTAGATTTTGAAACAAGCTCTGCGTGCTGTAAATGCTAAGAAAGAATTATTTTTATGTGGCCATGAATAATTAATCATAAGGTAAAATCATAATGAGATTTAAATAATTATTAATATTTCCCCTTTGAGCTAATTTGCTACACTTGACATGTAGCATAACAGTGTCACTGTTCCAAGATCCCCCCCATAAAATCTATAATTTATAATAGTACCTCAATGATACAAATATAATACTGCTGCGAGCTCAAGAGATTGATTAAAGGAACTTACTAATTAATGCATATGCATAAGCACTCACTTCCATACATACACACAAACACATACACACACACACACACACCACATACATCAGAAGCCCTGGGGAATTATCTGTCCTATATTCAGGCAAGTGGAAAGTTCATTCATTCTGCATAATGATTGAGAGCTGTGAACAAAATTAATTTTACTGCAGGTTGCATTCAAATACCTGTGAGCTCTCTCTCTCTCTCTCTCTCTCTCTCCCTCTCTCTTACACTCTATGATCATCTCATTCTATTGATGTACCTGTTGTATGAAAAAAATGGTATATTGTGTATATTTTTGGAATACTGTGTTTATTTATTTATTTTTGTTTGAAAATGTCCCTGTTCGGGTATGCTAGTTGCAAATGAATTAATTAAATGTCTGTGTTTTAAGTTTTTCTTCTTAAATAAAAAATTAGTCTGTCTGTGTGTTCAGTGCTCAGCACAGCTGTCACAGTGATCTCACCATAATGAATGTGCAGGAAGTGATGCGATATTTAATATGGCCAGTGGCATCAGCTGGTGGGCAGTCATCCAATGGGACACAAGAACAGCGTTTTCCAGCAATCACTCCATTTTCACACTGAAGAAAGAAATGGACAAACAAGTGAGAATGAGGCAGTTCTTGCAGAAGTGTCAGTGCAGATTAAAGGAATAATGTGTGGAAGTCAATCAATGCTAAAAGACACACAGCTCTGTGATGGTCATGCTGAAAACGAGAATAAATAAATAATCAAATTACATAATCAAATTTCAGCAAGTATTTGAATGTTGACCGTTATGCCTGGTAAGACAGCAGCTCATGTCAGATTTGTCAGATTCTAACTGGACCAATCAGCCACAAAAGCTCCCTGTGGGGATTTTAAGCAAAATGGGAGTTTTCAGCAATAAACAGGTTTTATCCATTTAATTTTCCGAGAAGGCACTTGGCCCCAAACTGTCACTTTTAAAGATCCAGTGACATCAGAATTGGACTTTTGTAGCTTTTAGTCCAAGTCTGTAAGTTTTGTCATCTATATGCTAGTGTACTCCAAAAAGTTGACAAAACTGACTTCGATAAAAAACAAACAAAATATTGATGACTCAGGAGCTCAGGGGAATAGCTAAATTTTTGTCCAATAAAATACTCCGGAATTATCCCTTCTAATATTACATGCACCAGAACAAATCATGATTTATTTTTTATCAAAACTATTATTTTAAATACGTATCAACAAATAAAAATGCACTTGCTTGTGTTTGATTATGCTTTTGAGACAATTTAAAGAAATATCACACCAGAATGACAAAGGCAGCCATCCAGGTCTTAAGACAACGCCATCATCTTCGAAATACAAATTAAGATATTTTTTTATGAAATCCGAGGGTTTCTGAACCACACAAAGACAGCAACATCATATCACCTTTTGAGGTCCAGAAAGGTAATAAAGACATCATTAAAATAGTCAACATGACTACAGTAGTCCAAATGTTATGAAGTAAAAAGAATACGTTTTGTGTGCAAAAACAAAACAAAAATAACTTTATTTAAGAATTTGAACTGTTGTCAATCACAGTTGACTTAGTGAATGCAGTGCAGGCTTCCTTGTTTACGTCAGAACGTCAACTCATTATTGGCCGGCTCGTGCGTCAACATCACACGCATGCATCGTGTTCAGACGTAAACACAGAAGCACAGCGTATGACAACAGTTCAAATTGTTAAATAAATTTGTTATTTTTGTTTTGTTTTTTAACAATGTCTTTAATTCCTTTCTGGACCACAAAAGGTGCAATGATGTTGCTGCCTATGTGTGGTCCAGAAACCCACAGATTTCATCCAAAATATCTTAATTTGAGTTCCAAAGATGAACGAAGGTCTTACGGGTTTGGGACGATATGAGGGTGAGTACTTAATGACAGAAATTTCATTTTTGGGTGAACTAACCCTTTAAGTATGTATGAAGAAACTTATATTTCTGTAAAATAGTTCAAATCTGTATGATTGAAAAAATTAGGTTAAAAAATCACCCACATTTATTTTTGAATGTCCTTAAAGTCAACAGCACATCAACAGCTCTGACAGTTGATTTGTAAAAAAAACAATGTCAATAATAGCTAGCAAGCAAAGCTGAATTACTGACTTAATCAGTAATCAGAGCAATGTGTGTCCACGACTGCTGACCGGAAAATACAGATCTTCTCAGAAACTGGAGGAGAATTACTAATGACACACGGGCTGAATTGATGAGGAGTATTTTACACAAACTCAGTGACCATGAGGCACCTGGACTGAACACACACACGGAACTGGGGTCAAGCTGTAATTTATCTGTGTATAGGTTATATGTGTTCTTGCCTGCGTACCGCTCACTTACACTGGGCATTCTGTAATAGGAACTCATGGTTGACTAAGCACACACACACATATACAAACCCACACACCCAGTAACAGCCACAGCAGCCATCACTCTTTCTTTTTCTCCCCCCATTTCTTTTCCTTCATCATTTATTCTCCGCATTTTTTCCAGGCAGAGATTCTTCAGTGCCGACCCACTGAAGCATAGAGATTCGCCCTGAGCACACACAAACACACACACACACACACACTAACACATTCCTAACTTGTCTCTGCAGTCTCTCATACACACCATCTAAGAGAACAAATCAGATTTACTGCAGATGAATCTCTCAATTCTTAAACAGAACCACAGCAGAGAGAGATACAGATTTATATTTCTTTTTATATATTGCATTTGCAATAATCACTGTTTAAACTCAAATGTTGCTCAGTATCTTATGCAATAAAACCATTTCAGTAGCTTTTTGTAAAAAAAAAAAGCTTTGCTAGACTACCTTGAGAAGAAGTAGACTTTAGCATACTTTTAAAAGGAATACTTATACTTTAAAGGTATATCCTTAAGCACATACTTTGTACATTTTAATTGCAATTAAATGAAACTGTATTATAATTTGAAATTTATATTAAATGCAATAGAGTGGTTTCTTTGACCCACTTACAGGACGCAAGTACTTCTGTATGTATTTTCATAATTCTATTGTCTTTGAAATATGATTCAAGTGTGTTGCCAAATGTACTGACAAGCATTTACAGTAAACTAAAATTCACTTTAAATTTTTAAAATGACATTACAAAGAGCTCTTTTTAAAATGTAATTGGCTGTATAATCTTCAAGTACAGTTTTTTTGTATTATTATTTCAAGATATTTTCTCTTAAGATACTTTCAAGTGCACATTCAGTACAATTAAGCACACTTTTCCCATAAGGGTAGGCTTGGGATCTCATTAATTCAGATTAAATCACTAATTTAGATTCAGCAATAAGTGCTTTTACACTGCTTCCAGTCAATAACTTAAAGCACTCTCTGAAATCACACACGGCTAGATGATTGCTTAAGAACCAGAGCACACTGCTGCAGAGAAAGAGTTATCACAGGGAAGATTTATTTGCGATGCTCGAATTGTACTGCCGATGCAAACAGGCTGTAAATTCCATGCTAATATGTTAATGAACAGCCTGCAGACTGTGCCTGTGATGTTCAAATCAAGATTCTACATGATTCAGTTCATGTAAAAACATTTAGCTAGGAGCTGCTTCAAGTAAATACCACCAATCAAATTGTGAGGGTTTATAATTAGCCGCTTCCCCAGGCACAACCACTGCCTTCATCAGTTTTCTCAAGAGTCTATATCCACAAGGGTCTTTCAAACTTCATCACACAACCCTGGAAGTCATCCTTCTACCTGCTACAGCTTCCTCTAAAGCCTCATACAAATCTTCAAACCTCTGGAATTTAAATACGACTGATGAGTAAAGCAGCTGGGGGCGTGGCTAAGAGAGCATTTGATGACGCTGCGAATCACCAGCTGCCGGGACGACTGCACCGATGACATCATAGAGAGCAGGAGATCAAACTCTTCCTTTCGGTAAAAGTGCAACAACACAAAATCTCCCTGTAATGCATACACAGTCACAGGACGTATTAGAGGTTCTAAGACTTCAGAAGAAATAAAAGCCTCATCCATCATTAAGTTCCCACTCTTAACCCCCTTGGGGAAGAAGTGGGCCTCTATCATTCCCGCACATTCATCTGTGTGTCCGTCCTCTAAGTTCCCCCAGGAAACCGCTCTCCCTGTCCTTGCGTTGCTCACGCAAATATGCCCTGTCAGCAGCTCTCACTGTCCATCTGCTAGAGGCCTGAACCCCAACTGCAATGCTCCCACTGAGAGAGCAAAAAGCGTGTGTGGAAGAAAGAGTGTGTGTATGTGTTTGTCAAGCTGAATTATGCCCCATGGTTTCCGTAGAGCTGAGGTCAGACTTAGATATAATGTTTTCATGGCTCGGATCTATGGCGATCACACAGAGAACTTGTGACATTACCAATCAGTTATTTACAGTCACACATGACGTCCAAGAACCATTCAGTGTGGGTTACAAATCTCCCTTCATTGAGGTTCTGATACAGCAACAGAGGGTCATACCACCTATTACTGCTACACACACTTCCATGCGTTCAGTACATATCCATTCAAATCTTGTATGGCAGCTGTTTGTGCTTTAGGACAAGCACACAGGCTAGCTGCAGTTCAGCAAAATGGTTACATGAGCAACGTCACTTTTCATTGAGGGAAATGTAGAGTGCGTGTCTTCAGGGGGAATGAAAAGTTTGAGCATAAGACAAAGACTCAGTAACCTCACAAATCGGAAGAGAAGTGATGCAACCAAGAGGTCAAGGTTTGGTTTGTTAGAATGACCCTGTTAGTCACTCCTGTAGATGCTGTAGCTAAACAGAAATAGGTAGGATTGCAGCAGGATTGAGTCCTAAAACGAATGTTTTTTTGGTTAAATGGCTGAAATAAGGCCTGTGGTTAACCTGTATTTCCTTGTCTCGTAAAAAAGAGACTTAAAAATTAACATGGTCATTAAAACATCGCTAAAACAACAAAGCTGGTGGTGGCCTATAACTATTTCACAGTACTGTTCATGTCAAGCTATGCAGATCTGTATGAAGCAGTCAGTGACAGTGAGTGATGCCTTTCTCTCTCCATCACAGTCTCTCAGGCTGAAATACAAGTAGTACTCCAAAAGTTCTCTGAAGGTGAGTTTAAATTTTAATGGATACACTCTTCGCTCTAAAAGCATAGGAGTGTCTCCATTCAAGAGCATACCAAGGAAATATATGCCAGGAAGGACAAAGTGGTTTAACACACACACCTATTATTTACAGGTTCTGCAGAAAAAGCTATTAAAGTCAGCATGAAACAGTGTTCTCAGCCCGTTTTACCGTCATAATCTTTCATTTTAAAATGAAACCAAATACTCATGAGAGAACAAAGTGTTGGAGTGGGGATTTCATTAATAGGATAATGAAAAATGGGCTTTCCATACCAGAATGGAGCCAGGTGGCTGAAGGAGAAGGTTTGTGGTGATGACAAGGTGATGTCAGCCCAAAAGCACAGTCGGAGGTGGAGTAAGTTATGTTTAGATGAAACATTAAAAATACGCACACACACACGCAAAAAAGACCATCAAATAATTTCACGATATGACCAATTTTGATTTCGTGTTGACTTCAATACTTAGTCCTCATTCAGTGTATGATCATTCAATGTATGATCAGTGTGTGTGTGTGTATGTATATATACATATATATATATATATATGCTTTGTTCTAGCTTACATTTCTTCATATTTACACTACCACTCAAGTGTTTGGGGGGCCAGTAAGATTTAATTTCTTTAAATATTTATATACAGCAAGGATGCACAAAATTGATCAAAAGGGACTTTTAAAATATTATAAAAGATACTATTATTACAACTATTTCTATTCATCAAAGAATGTAGCACAATTTCGACAAAAATATTAAGCAGTTTAACTGTTTTAAACAATGACAATAATAAGAATCGTTACACCAAACTAGCACATGATTTCTGAAGGATCATGTGACACTGAAGGCACTGCCAGAAATGTGTATTTTTGCAAGCCATTTGAGAGTAACTGAAAGATCTGCAAGTCTAATTTTACAAATAATCTTTTATTAAACTATAAAACAGACATCAAACCCCATGAGAGGGGTTAGACAGACAGAGAGCGCATGTGTGTGTGAGAGAGAATTGATTGGTGTGTTCAGCACTATTCCTTTTGTGTGTCAGCACAAGAGGGTGTTTGTGTCACAGTGAAGGCCTGACCCTCCTCATCATCCTCTTCCTCTGAGCTGCCCATCACAGCGGCACTCAGAGCCTGCAGCGCCCCCAGCAGACCTGAGAGAGAAGCAGAGTGAGGAACCAAGTCAAGTGCCAAAGAACATTGAGTAGACATCAAAGAAAAATAATGAATGAATCATTGTATGATTGAACAAATTATATAAATCAAAGATATTACAATATTATAAATACAAGTACATATTATGAGAAAAAAGCATGAAATCAGCCGTGTGTAGGCTTACTTTCAGGTGTCGGAGGATTGCTGCTCTCAGACTGAAGATTCTGTTTTTGGGCGTCAGTTGTATGAATTGCTGATCTTCTAAGTCTTTTATACTCATTCATCAAACCCTGTTCCTGAACCACTGCCTGCACACACATAACATACAGATGAAGAACACAGAAACAGATCTTAATCCCACACAGATAATTGAACTAAGTGGATTTTAAATACATCTTCAAAAAAAATTGTTACTCTCATATGATTTTTCCTCAGCAAAATTTGTTCTGAAATTAGGAATAATTTTTTGGATTATAAATGTACAGTCTCAAGTTTGATTATAAAACCTGCCTTGGGCACCAAGTGAGCCAGGACTGCCACTGATTCCCCCTTAGAAAGAATAGATGAGAGTGTGTGTGTGTGTGTATGTGTGTATGACTCACTAGGAGAAGGTTGCGGTCTTTGTCCTTGTCTTTCAGCTGTTTCTGCAGATGTGTGATCTGTTTGAGTGTGTGTTCTGTTTTCTCCCTCTCTCCTTCTTTCATCTGTTCTTTCTCTCTTTCCACCTGCCTCTGAACCTGCCGCAAAGCTACCACTGCACACACGCAGACAATACAGACCATGCATGTTCAGTTCTGTATAGAAACTCAGATATATTTTTCAGAAATATATAACATTTCTATTTGTATGCAAACTATGTATGTTTACCCGCTTTCGTGTGCTCTCTCCTTGCTGTGTTGAGTTGAGACTCCATGTCCCTGAGCTTCTCTGCACACACACTCTCAACTTCTGATACCTTTTGTAAAACTGCGCAAACAAGTACATCTCAAAAGACGTACTCTATAACCAAACTTAAGCAAATATTAGATGGATATGCAGAAGAACAAATGATTCATCATTAGAGAATGTGAGGAGAGTGGAAGCAGAGCTGCATGATTTTGCCTGAAGCGACGAGCAATTGATGTCAGCAGAATTCACCATGTGTTAAACACAGTGTTAACAGACTATTAGCAATGAGAATGAAAGGAAGATGGGGATTTGTGGAGTGAATACAGAATGCTTTGCGTGAAATTCCCATTGCTCCACTCACACTGTTCTTCACACACCTGAGTCACACTGCTGCTGTAGTCTCTGGGCCTCAGCATGGAGCTCCCCAATGGTGCCCTCATGCTCTTCACATTGTCTCTGAGTCTCCATCTGCCTCGATTCTGATGCCTTCAACTCCTCTCTGCTGCGTGAAAGAGCTTCTCTCAGGTGGCTCATCTCTCTTTCTCCTGTAACGTGCAAACAACACACAGTTACAGCTCCTCTCTTTACTCCACTCTGTAACGATCAGTGTTAGGCTGGGGTTTGTGTACATACGCTGCTGCTGTAGTTCAGACAGGGAGGCCTGGATGAGGTCTGGTGTGCGTTTGAGCTCTTGTGTGAGTTTGTCCCTTTCTGCACTCAACAACACCACCTCAGCCTGAAGACTCTTAATAAAGCTGCAACACAGAGAGATGATGAAGGAAGAATTACTAAAATAATTGCAGGTGAGGCTGTACACTTGATAGATTAATATACACAATGATTAAAATTTTGAAAAGTTATATACTACACTGTTGTCACACGACCTCTTTACTGGCATGTTTAGTTTAGAAAAATTTTCAAAAAAAGTTATTTTACATTTTTAATGCAACTTTGTGTCTTGTCTTAGCAGACCGGTCAATAAATATTAAAAGAAAAAGAAAAGGAAGGCCTTTTTTGTCGCATTGCAAATAGAAGGTTAAGGTAGTAGTAATACTATTTATTATCATTATTATCTTTAAAATGATAAAGAAAAGGTAAAAAAAAAAATTGGCTTATTTGTCACACTGGTGTGGTAACACTGGTTAGGGTGGTAATAATACAACAACAACAACAACAACAGTAACAACAACAATAATTATTGTTTAATAAAATATGTTATATTGTTGAACTGATGTGTTTTGGGTAAAAAAAATGTATATATATATTACACATACATACACATGTATGAGATGACACAGAAGTCATCTTAAAATTTACATTGAATGTCAATGTCTTATTCCCATGATTCTGTACCTCTCTGACACTGCCGGCTCTGGAGATCTTGTAGCTTTTTTGGTTCTCCACAGAGCTTCTTTCCTCAACAGCAGCCCTGGAGACAGACAACACACATTATTAAAAGTGCAACACACTTAAACACGCTCTCACACACAGATGACCATTTACCATGTACTGTGTCCAGACGTTTGGCAGCGAAGGCAAGTCTCTGGTTCAGCTGACTTACACTGGCCTGAACTGCTTCCATCTGACCTGCCTTCATTTCTACGGCTGACATCACCCTGATGAAAGAGACAGAGAGAGAAAGATAACGCAGAGAGAGGCAGATGTTTATGGATGAGCTGACTTCAGGGGTTTTGTCAGAGGAACAGTCAGCTTTAATCTAATCATGTTGGTGTTAGAAGACTTGTTTAATCCAAAGAGACTTGCAGAACACTAACAAATTCAAAAGCCAGCTCAAGGGGTGCGACTGTGTGTGCTACCTGTGCGCAGTTTCACTAATAGCATTCAGTGATCCCTCGTTGCTCTTATTGCGCTCTTTCAGCTGAGCATTCTCCTGTAGAGCTCTGTCCAACTGCTGCTGTATTCCCTGAACACACACAAAAAGCAAGCACACAGGCTGTCAGAAACATACACTTGTCTGTAGGCGCAACAGAAGAAGAGTTTCTGTGCCGTCACCATGTAACAGATGATCAACTGGACAGCTGCTCTGCATGCAGTGAGCAATCAGAGATGAACAATATGATGCTAAAACAGCAGATCTGTGAGTCAATGCTGAACAAGCTTAAACCTCCTTAAGCTCAAACCAACCTGCTCAGGCTGTTAAAAAGCAAAGATAACAAGGAAGAAAAGAAGAGAACAGAATGAGTTCATGAGGGTTGAAGTGAAAGTCTAAAAGCCGATGCTGAAATGATCATGTGAATATCAATGAGCTAGACTTTTTTTTTAGGTTTTTTAGTGAGTAACCCTTTAAATTTCAGTCTGTACATCACACAAAGCAATCACTTGACCTGGAAGACCTGGAATGTAATAAACCCTTTATCACGCCATGCCTGCATCTTCGGCGGCTCAGCTGTCGGGAGTAAATGATGACTGCTATGTTCATTCTTACAGCAAACAACAGTTACTTAGGAAACATTCTTATCTACACCTGCTCCAGCATCGGAAACAATGGGGGACTGTTTACAGCTCACACATATGATCTACGCTAAAACAACAGTGTCCATCAAGAGTCGTGGGAGGGGACTGAGCGAAATTACATCAGTTTGCCAGGAAACTGCGAAAGGGCTTATGATTTATGGCAATTAAAATAAAACGCACTGAAAGGATTTTTATCATTATAGGGTGGTTGTGTAGACACACTGCCAACACACATTTATGTCCAAACACCATGTAAAAGTGAATTTTCATCCAATGTCCCCTTTAAAGCAGGAAGGAATCTGACAGGCTGTCAATATTTTTATCATTCATCAGCTGGAAAAGATTTTTCTGAAAGTGATTTTTAACGACACCGGTGATCGACTTGATCATCTCCCTAGTTCAGTAGTCAGCACGCTGCTCAGGGAGTCAAGGATTTTAAGGGAGCATCGATGCTCACTATGTTCCCTTACCGGACATTCTGAAACATGAAACAAATTGCTCAAACCAACTCAATACACATGTTCTGAAAAAACAATCTTAATTAAATTTCAGCATAAACATAAATAGCTACACATGTACTGAAACATAATCTAGCTAACATTCATAATTTATGGTTGAAATGTTGCAGTGGTATGTAACAATCAAAGTATTTATTATATTATATTTTAAATAAAAATAAGTGTAAAATATCAGTTCTGCTGTTGTACATAAATACTAGTAGTGACGTTGTACAACGAGAATGTTGTCATGTTACCATCAATATCCCAATGTGTAGTGAGCCAGGGTCCTTGCAGTTCTTACCAGTGCCTGAATTTACATGATATACTGATTCACGACTAATGGAGCTGATTGAGTCGCAGCCATCATTTCTCTGTGCTGTTGTAGTTTTAGATCTAAAATAACTTCATTGTAATTGCTATAGTAGTCATCCTTGATGAAAGGGATTTCAGGCAGACCAAAAGAGACACCACAAACCCAAACCACACAGATTTTAACGGACCCTACAACCAGACTTAACTTCGACCAGTGTGTATGTGCATGTGTATGTCAGCGTACCTGAGTGTGTACATGCTGTAACTCCAACTGGGCTGTTTTGTCCTCTAGGTGGTGCTGAAGGACACTGTTCTGCGACTGCAAGCACTCTGCTTGCTGCTGTAGAGAGGAAGCCTACACACATTTACAGATTCATATTTTTATGCACATTCAATCATGGTAAAACAGACAGTTATTTAAAATGTGTTTATGAAGACATCTATTATCTTTTTGACGTTGATTTGATCTTTAAAAAGCCATAATTGCACAGATTGATAATTTATTTGCAAAGTTATTCAAGTAATTAACATACACTACCGAATGGTAGTATATTTTAAGCCTTTACAGGCTCGAAGATGGAACAACTCTTTTTTTTTGAAAGAAGTCTCTGATACTCACCAAGGCTGCACTTATTTTATCAAAAGTACAAAAGAAACTCTGCTTTCGTGTGCTCTCTCCTTGCTAGTAGTAGTCGTTCTACTGTAAAATATTATTATAATTTAAAATAACTGTTTTCTATTGTAATATATTTTAAAATACAATTTATTCCTGTGATGGCAAAACTGAATTTTAAGCATCATTACTCAAGAAACATTTCTTATTATTCTTATTATTAAATAAGTTGCTGCTCAAAATTTGTTGAAACCATGATTTTTTTTTTTTTTTGGATTCTTTGATGAATAGAAAGTTCAAAACAACATTTATTTGAAATAGAATTTGAAACTATGTAAAATTCTTTTCTGTCTTCTAATTAAATGAATGCATCCTCGCTGAATAAAAGTGTTACTTATTTCAAAAAAAAAAAAAAATCCTTACTGACTCTAAACGTAGTCCGTCTATAATGACTTCTGAAAATCATTTCAGTGGGTAAATAAAAATGCAAATTACTGACACTAGTGGTTAGGAATGTATATCTATGATAGAACATGATGCATGTGCATTAGAACGTGACTACGTTACCATGTTGTGTAATTGTGTTTTCTCTGTGTGGAGTTGCAAGTCCCTGGTCTGCAGTTTAACAAGTAGCATGAAGACCTTTTGTCTCCAAACACTCAACATCTGCCCAGCCTTACTGCCAGAGTACAACGGGTCAGTCTGCACCTACACACAAAACAAGTATCACTAAATGTACCGATAACAATCCTATAGGGACACACTGAAGCTTGACTCACCATTGGCTAGAACATTTTAATTTTACTCAGAATCCAAGAATAATGCAAATGAAAACACTCTAAATAAATAAAACATAAATATAAATCAAATAGTAAACATTATTAAGGACAAGTAAACAGTCTGTAATAAAATAAGAACAAATAATCGAACTACAAGCAATAGCACAAATAAACACAATATAACAAATATACAAATGAAATAAACAATGATTTCAGGTTTTTCATGTAGATCTAACAGTAGTTAGATACAGATTAAGAAGAGTACAGAAATTGAATAATGTCATCCAATGTAACACTAACATTTGGTCGCATATGTGAGTGATTTACTCAAATTGTAGAGGGTTGAATGCATTCTAATCAATCAAACTGCATTGGTCAACCAATTAAAACACAAAATATCTAAATGTGTGTGTAATCTTACATGATCGCCAAGCTCTTTCTCTTGAATGGCTAGAATGTCACTGGCTGCATTCACTCGGACATTCAGTAGCTGGACAGATAGAGACAGGGCTTCCTTTTCCTTTTCCAAATGCTATAAACACACATTCACAATATAATTACATTCATTTAGTCACTAAAAATAATAATCCAATCACCACAACTTACACATAGCATTTCAGTGGACTGCACGTGTGTGTGCACACCTGTATCTGTCGTCTTAGCTCCTCCTCTTCTTTTTTGTCACTGATGTTGCTGCCAATGTATCTGCGCAGTTTCTGCACACACTCAGTCTGTTCCAACAATGAGCTCTTCAGGACACTGCATAAACACAAATTATGTGACTTCACAGAAACAGACCTGAAAATGATTTGTCATTTAAAAACAAAGCAATACGAGCAACTTATTTTTTATATACTCACCTAAGTTGATTTTTCAGCTCATCTCTCTCTAATATCACTTCTTTTATTTGGGTTCTCAGCGAGGTCACTTCCTGTACAGCATCAGCAATCACGTTCTGATATTCAAAGAGGTTGAAAATTAGATCACATTGAAAAATCAAACAGAAAACTCCAATGAATTGGAGGGTGAAGTCATTATAATAACATAATCCAAGTGTGCTTTAAGTAATAAATGGAAATCTAAGTGACATTAGTCCCATCCTCCCAAAGTTTTTTTTCCAAACAATGATCCGATTTATGACTCAAAGACCATAATATGATCTGAACCTTGAGTTTTGTGATCCGCTGCACCACTTCTAGTGGTTGAGGCATAAAACTATTACTCGTGGAGGAACTCATTTTGGTATTTAAATGAACTGGCTTTGACTCAGCCCTTCAGTGCAGATGAGTATAATGGTTTGAGACATTTGGTTGTGTAGTGTACCTTTAAAGGGGTAGTTCACCCCAAAATTAAAATTAATCCATAATTTACTCACCCTCAAGCCATCCTAGGTGACTTTCTTCTTTCAGCCAAACACATTCAGAGTTATATTAAATATATCCTGGCTCATCCAAGCTTTATAATGGTACACAAATGCATCAATTCACTTCAGAAGGCCTTTATTAACTCCCCGGAGCCATTTGGAGTACGTTTTATGATCAATGGATGATCACATTTTCGAACTTCAAAATCTCATCCTCCAACCACTCCCATTATAAAGCTTGAAAAAAGCAAGGATATTTATAATATAACTGATTGTGTCTGACTGAAAGAAAAAAAGTCATATACACCTGAAACGGCTTGGGTAAATTATGGAGTAATTTTCATTTTTGCGTGAACTATCCCTTTAAGACACTTAAATATCACAATATCAGTGCACTGAAAAAAATATTGCCAGTATTGTGTAAATTATATCTTACCTGCGTCTCTAATTTTTGTTGCAGTCTCCACATCTCCTGCTTTGAGTCCTGTAACTCTTTCTCCAAACGTTCACATTCAAAATTATACTCATTCTTTAAGGTCAAAAGCTAAAGATACAAAATAAAGATGTATTTAGAAGCATTTCTGGCCCTAAAATACACATTCAATATATAGATTACATACATGTGAAATGGTTTTAAAGGATCAGAGATTAAGGGAATAGTGTATCCATGTATTTACCAGGTCTTGGCTCATACGGAGTTCAGACTTGCAGCTCTTCAGTTCACTGTGTAACTCATCAAGCTCTATACACTGTCTGCAGACACGCACACACATATTTCAGTCTACATACACAGTGAAAGCAACAGATATGCAGTCAGTCAGTTTGAGAGTTTGTCCCTACCTGTTTATTTGGCTTTGCTGATCTCTGATCTGCTCTTTCAAACACTCTTCTCTTCCTTTCAGACGCTCCATCTCGACCATCATCGCTTCCTTGTTTTCTCTTAACCCTTCCATGTCTTGCAGCAGGGGCTCTGAGCCACTCCTATCATCTTCTGGTAACCTGACAGAAAGAGATTTATAAATGTATAGACCGACCCTTAAAACCACTAGACTAGATTCAATAACAGCTTGTTGAGTTTGTGTACCTGTGGTCAGAGCGCTGCTGTAACATTTTCTCGCTCTGATGTTTGTGATGGACGGGCCGCCATGCTTCCACTCCAGCAGTCTCTGTCCTTGCAAGCCCCACCCCACTGAATTTAGAAGGGGGTACAGCTTTGAAAGGTGTAGACTGTGACAGAGCTTGGGTGGGCGAGGTCTGTGAAGCTGTGGGCCGGGCCAGAGGACCCCCAGTAAACTGAGCAGGTGTCATCAGAGGAGGAGTAAGGTTATAGACAGATGCTGGGAGACAAATAGGCAGACTGATATTAATACAATAAACAAAGAATGAAGTATTTACAGATGCCTCTCATTATCTTCTATGTTTGTTGTATTTTTGTTACTGTTTAGCTTTCTTCCAGTTCACTTTAACCCCGTAAAGCCTCAAAATAAAATAACATTCAAAAAAGTCACTTTAAAAAAAAAAAAAAAGAACAGTTCATTGAACCTTTAGACAAAATATAAAAAAGTGATTTTTGTTGCGTAAAATGTTTAATACTTTAGAGAACATAGAAATGTGTGTATCCAATGTGTTGAAGTAGACTATGGAGCTCATTGAGAAATATAAATTGCAATTAAGATCATATACACTGTTGTTTGAATAGTGTTAACGTTGAAATCTTTATAACAGAAGAGCTGTCACTGCTTCATAAGTCATGCCAACTACCGTTATACCCTCATGAGACTGCTTGTTTTGGTCTTATAAACAGTAATACCATAAATATTAATTAACTGATATTCATATAAGAGCACCAGGTCATTTGTGTTTGTTTCTTTGGTTTATGTCGGCCATTACTCGGTTCATTTTAAATTTGTTTACCTCCGTCAGGAGCTTTCATGAAGTCTGCCGGAGCGTTCAGCCTTTCTCCTCTCCACAGATCCATAATAAGCACTAAAAGCCAGGTCTTACACAAGAAGTCTTATATAAATGGGTAAAAATGTTTCAATCGTAATGTTTTGATTAATATTTCACGTTATAGTTTCAGAAAGTGCGCCGTTGAGTTCAAAGCTGTACATGCAGTTGTCATGGCAGAGATTTCCGGTCGGCGCGAGGCGAGGTGCTATAGCGCCCCTTGCAGTTTTATTTGAAAAACTAAACAACTGCATAGCAATGTATTCCATTTACTTAAATAAAAAAAAATTATATTTTAAGCGACACATTTATACAATTGGTTCTCCTTTAAATCATTCACATTAACCTTCATTACTAATCTAACCCTCCCAAAATAATAATAATAAAAATCAGCTGAGTGTGAATCAGACTTCAAAAAAAGAACAAATCATTATCTGCATGAAATCCGACAAGTCATGTTTTAAACCATCATTTTTTTTTCATCCAATGCACACAACATTATTCTAAAGTTCTATAAAAGAGCAAGTTTTATTGCATAAAAACAACTAATCCCTCATGTTCAGTAGCGTTTGTTACGCTCCGGTTTTTAACACTGATCTCTGTCATTTGTTCTGGACGGATGCGTTTGTTCAGGCATTGATTCTTTGTGAATGAAGGCTTTGATTAGGCCACTGTAGAACACTGACCTTCTTGTTCGTGACCCAGAAAATGTCAGTTGCATTCTTGGTTCATAGGAAGAGATCAATGAAACAACGGTGATTTCTACGACAAAACTTTGTATTTTATCTATGACACAAAAACAAAGACAAAAAATAAAGTTCCAGTATTCTTCAATAAAGCATTTACAGACTACTTTTTGAACAAACCATTCAGTCAAATGTGATGATTTGGCAAACAGTCTTCTCTCTGTGAGCTGCTGATTTAAAAAGAAGTGCTGAAGGTTTATTTTGTATCCAAATATAAATGCATAAACATAGGAAATGAAACCACTGACATCTTGCAAATAGAATAAAACATCTTGGTTTTTATGTACAGTCCAATACATTAAAATACATACACTCACACACTTTTGGAAATAAGGAGACATTGCAGACCTGGAAATTAAAATTAAAGTGGGACAAATGACCAACTATGTGTGAAATGCATAAAAAAGAAGTTTCCTTTCCAAACCTGAACAAAAGCTCCTTGCATAAATGCATTTACCCTGCATACAATCATCATGGCCAAGATTTCTTACCACAAGAACAATCGTCATATTTCGCTCCGTTTAACAAGCCATTCATGATTTCAACTATCTAACCACAAAAACAACCCACAACCTGAATCCATACCTCAATGAACTACACAAAGGGGAAAGATTATAGAATTTTTCACAGTGGAGCTTGTGAAAGAGAATTAAACATCAGTGATTCTCTCAGGACAGATGAAGCATGATTGAAACAGTAGGTTGGATACCAAACATAAAAACATTAACTTAAACATAAACCAGCAATGATTCACATTACATTACACATTTTGTGTAAAACAAAATAGTACATATATAATAATACATATACAGCTGTGTTCAAGATAATAGCAGTCCAACACCAGTCAATAACCAGATCAATCACTGCTTTTGGTAGAAATTATATTTCTACATGGCAAATATTTTACTAGTGGGTGTAGAGTACTAGAAAAACAACAGACCCAACAGTGATGACATGCATTGTTGCTGTTTCTGTTTAATTGAATCATTAATTGAAAAGGGCATGTTCTAAATAATAGCAGTGTGGAGTTCAATTAGAAATTATTCGTTCTGTAAAAAAAATTGGTGTCAAACAAGTGGCCTTTTTTTATGGACGAAGGCAGCAAATGTTGTACTGTGCATTTCTCTCTGAAAATAAAATGGGTCGTTCCCGGTAAAATGGATCGTTTCAGACATTGTTCAGAAGAACAGCGTACTTTGATTAAAAAGTTGATTAGAGAGGGGACAACATATAAAGAAGTGCAGAAAATGATAGGCTGCTCAGCTAAAATCATTTCAATTGCTTTAAAATAGCAACCAAAACCAGAAAAACTACCATTCGAATGGATAGAAGAATAGCCAAAATGGCAAAGACTCGGCCAATGATCAGCTCCAGGGTGATCAAAGAAAGTATGAAATTAGCTGTGTATACTGTAACTATTAAAAGACGCCTAGGTGAAGCCAAGCAAGAAGCCCCTGCTAAGTCCCACTGCTGAAAAAATGACAAGTGCTGGAGAGGTTACAATTTGCCAAAGAACACATTGACTGGCCTAAAGAGAAATGACACAATATTTTGTGGACTGATGAAAGCAAGATTATTCTTGTTCCGCAGACAGTTTGTCAGATGACCCCTAAACACTGAATTCAAGCCACAGGACACTGTGAAGACAGTGAAGCATGGTGGCGCAAGCTTCATGTCATGATATGGGCATGTTTCTCATACAGTGGCATTGGGCATATTTATCGCATTCCAGGGATCATGTACATCAGTACATCAAAATACTTAAAGAGGTCATGTTGCCTTATGTCGAGGAGGAAATGCCCATGAAACGGGTGTTTCAACAAGACAACGACCCCAAACACACGAGTAAGCGAGCAGCATCTTGGTTCCAGACCAACAAGATTAACGTTATGGAGTGGCCAGCCCAATCCCCGGACCTTAATCCAATTGAAAACTTGTGGGGTGATCAAAAATGCTGTCTCTGAGACAAAATCAAGAAATGCAGAAGAACTGTGGAACGTAGTGCAATCATCCTGAGCTGGAATACCTGTTCACAAGTGTCAGAAGTTGGTCGACTCCATGCAACACAGATGTGAAGCAGTTCTGAAACTGTGGTTATACAACATAACCTAAATATTAGTTCAGTGATTCACAAGAAAGCTAGGTGTTGAAGCATTTTTCAGTTCATACGGTAAATGTTTGACTTAGTAAAGAAAAATGCAGACACCGCTAATTTTTTTTTTGAACAGCCTAATATTCTTTTTTCTTCACTTTTGGTAAAGTAAAAACAAATTTGATCATTTTTTCTTCATGTTTTGATTTAGAACAGAATGTGCAGTGTTCACAATGCATTTGGGAGTATTGAAATGAAAGTTATTATAAGGATTTTGAGCTTTACTCACTATTTTAAACACACTGCTATTATTTTGAACAGAACTGTGTGTATATAAGAATATATTATAATACCGAATTCTAACCTTTAAAAATAAATTCTTTATTCTACAGAATGAGCTTTTCTCTGAAAATGGGGGCAATACCCAATGTAATATAACCCAATTTATATATGAGGGACAGGCAGGCTTTCAAAGTTTCAGCCAATCAGCTCGTAGAGGACCACTATAAACAAAACAAAATAAAATAAAAAAACAATCTAAGGAGTGAGGAATATCATCACAATATGAGGTTTAACCTACTTCTGGAAAGCAAAAACATTGTGAGTGATGGTTAAAAAGCAAAAACAAGACAGAGAAGAACTGGGGGGGAAACAGACACTGCAACTCTAAACTCTTTAAGGAAAGTTGAGTTATAAATTTTAAATTTCAATCACCCTTTATAAAGTCATTTACAACTGATTGTCTTTACAAAATTACCTAAAAAAATCAAAACTCCTCCAGGAGTTACAAAAACAGCTATTTTTAAACCTCCATTACAAAAAAAGCATGAATACATAAGTCTGATCTCATGCTGTAGATGTTTGTCGGTCACCCAGGGGGCTGTTATATGTACAGATGAAAAGTTATGGTGTGTTTTCCGGAGGGAACGATACACAGCACCATCATGTGCATTTAGTCCATGGAGTGAAATCAGAAGAGGAGAAACATGTCACCACTGATCTCATTTACCCATCTCAGAACATGGAGACATTAAGAACCTGGAAGGCAAAACACAGAGTCGCTTTATAACCCCAGTACTGCAGCAGGTGCAAAGAGTTCAGGATGTTCATATAACTATAATGATAACTACTGCATAAGCAAGCTGGTTCTAATGAACAGGTAACTGGGTTCAAGTTGGTCCCATGGATTCCATTCAATGTGACTTCATTGTGATCTGTGTGCTTAAAAGGTTCATTAACAGGCAATGGACATTTTTGCCCACAAAAAGTAGCTAATGAGACCCCACCTTTACAATGACATTTTAAACTTCATAGTTTATTGTAGTTGTTCACTTCAGTTTATAGTTATTGCTAGGCCGTTAGTGCTGCATTCTTCCATAGCATTCCTCTCCGGACCCTCAAGGATTTTACGATTCTGTGATCGCTGAATTTATCGCAACAGCCTTGCATTCTTGTAAAGACCACCTAGAAGTGCTATATTGGACAAATGAAACGAAAACGGAACAAATCCACAATACTACTTATTTGGGGTGGCACGGTTCACAAAACCCATGGTTTGGTTCGTATCACGGTTTTAGGGTTACGGTTTTTGGTTCTGTATTTTTCTTGTTGTTATTTTTTCTTTTAATCTTTAACACTCCAGAAATTTCCTTCAGCATAAGATATATAGCTTATTAGCTTAATTATCCACAATTTAGGATACAGTATTAACATTTTTTGTAATGTAATCATGCACTAACTGAATTTGACTTGACTTTAAGCACATTATTGGGACCATCTCTGAGTAAAAGCTGGGTGAGATTTTGATACAGCAAGAGAGAAGACATTGATGATGACATGCTTTTCGTTTATTTGGCATAAAAAAGGAGCATGTGCATTGTTATCTCTACGGGAACTTGTGCCTTTTTAGCACACAAAGATTGAAATTAACTTGCATTTATCAAACTGCCAACTTCAGACACATTGGCGTGATGTCTTCTCAAATGAACTGTCATATTAGAAGTGTTTCCATTAGCATATTGAATGCATTTTGCAAAATGCTTGCACACAGTCGCAGTTCTATCTACTGTTATTTCCGTTGTCATCGTAAGTAACATGAAATCCAAAATGTTCCCACACACCGGATTTGAATGACAAGGGCGCATCAGCCAACTCCGGGCAGCCTTCATTAGGGGCCGTTCACATATCACGCCTAAAAAAGGGCGGCCGCGTTGCTTCCATTTTGAGCCATTTTGACGGGCGCCTACATAGGAAATAATGAATATGTGTGTGCAAAAGACGCGATATGTGAACGGCCCCTTACTCCACTTTTACTGTCTAATTGTATGTTCGCACGAAATTTTCTGAATACGGGGCTACATTACGCATGCGTTGAACCGTGAGACGCGAACCGAGACAAGTGAACCGAACGGTTCCAACGGTTTTTCATGCAACACTGTTACTACACAGTGCTGCGAGATCCAGAGAAGGAAACGCTTGAATATGTCACAGAATAAATAACATCGCTGTGAAATCTTGTGAGATGCATTCGAATTCGGCACATAATTCTCGTTGAACTACAGATATCAGATCAAACAGTGCTTACGTGGAAACATTGAGAAACAGTGTGCCATGAACACAAATCTCCAAGAACATTCACTAAGGATTTAACATTGTAACACTAACAGAAATAACTTGTGGCAGAAATGGTCTAATGTTTTCAAGTTCTTCACACAACTTTTCCCAGCACTTCAAAGCTTCAAATATTACCCAATTTGAATGTTATTTTTAATGTGATGACCAAAACATTATTTGTTCATCCTTCAGAGGTTGTTACTGGCACAAAATTTAAAAAAGCACATAAGGATCTGGTCGCTTCTTTAATTTAGATCTGAGGGATCTCTAACAAGCACCACTAATGAATAAACTGAATGGATTAATAAATCAATCAATAAACAGACTGATGAATTAATGCTCACCGAGTCGTCCATAATGGAGGCAGGGTCAAAGTAGTCTGCTTTCAGCTCTGATCTCTCCCTGCGGTTTTTGGATGGAGGCTTTATTGGGACAAAAAAAGGTCAAGTTAAAAACAATGACACACAAAATGTGTTTTCTCTGTATGTATGAGAGTGTTGACCCTGTAGTCAAATGAGATTGGATTAAATGGAATATGTGAAGATCTGAGCATCACTCATTGTGACTCTGCACCTGATTGAGTGAATATTTCGGTAAAAAAGAATTCTCTCTGGTTAATGTTGTTTTACTGAACTCTTGATTCCTACCAGATCAATGTCCATGGTGTCGAAGTCCATGCCTTCATTAAGGTCGTCCAGTCGTTCTTCTGATGACATCATCACATCCTCTACAATTGGCTCCTCATCATCTTCCATCAGTCCGCTGCCACGGCGACTGGCAAACAAGCAAATTAAAAATATGTTAATATCACTAATATCACCACTGTTCAAAAGTTTGGGTTGGTACTTTTTTAATGTTTATTTTATTTTTATTTTTTTTTTAGAAGTCTTTTATGCTCAACAAGCCTGTATTCATTTGATTTAAAAAAAAAAAAAAAAAAAACATAAACAGTAATATTTGAAATTACAATTAATATAGTTTAAAACGTAATTTATTCCTGTGATGGAAATCTGAATTTTGAGCATCATTACTGCAGTCTTTAGTCTCACATGATCCATCTGACATCATTCTAATAGGCTGATTTGGTGTTCAAGAAACATTTCTTTAATGAACAGATGAACAAAAAGTTCAACACAAAGTTAAAGTTCAAAATTTTGAAATAGAAATCTTTGGAAAATTACATGTTTTTATTGTCACTTTTTCATCAATTTAATGTATCCTTGCTGTATAAAAGTTTTTCTTGAAAAAAAAAAACAAGAATTACTCACCCCTACCATTTGAAGAGTAATTTAAGTGTATGTAGATGTACACTCACATGGTGTGCTGAATGTGGCCCCTCATCTTGCTGTACTGCAGGCTTGCTCTATCCTGCTGCTGTTTTTGGGCCATCATCCACGTGACCTGAGAACTAAAAACAACAGTTCTCAGTCATCTCTTTACTTATAAAGGGAGTATGTGTTTGAATGTGTGTGTGTGTGTGTGTGTGTGTGTTTACTTGTAGTCCATGTGTTGCTGCGACTGCTGCAGGGGTGTGTGTTGCGTTTCGTTGCTCATGCTGTAAACTCCCATGTACCCCTGCTCTGGGCAGAGCTTCTTTGCATCCCGCAGGACAGTGGAGACGATGTGGGGTGATGACATCATTACAGGAGTGTGTGGGCCACTCTGCTCTCGGTTGACCCACGCGCTCACGTCACTGCTGCTACAGCTACTCTCCTCTGAGATACAGACAGATAGAGAGAGAAACCAAGAAAGAATAAAAGGGAAAGTTAGTTTTAACTCTGTACAGATTATAATTAATCATTCAATTATGATTCGACACACTCGCACCCTCAGGCAGTTTTCTCTTGTTGGCAGCAGGTGGTTTGCTCCTGCGACTGCGGGCGGAGCTCCTGCTGCTCATGCCGCTGATGACAGACAGTGTATCATCATCAGCGCCCGCTTGCAGAGAGTTCCGGTAGGAGATGAGTGGCAACCAGCAATCGTCCCTTTGCAGGGCCATTTGAAAGGTCATAAACCGCTCTAAATACAGGTGCCTGATGGGAGAGGTCGGAGATCAAACAACGAACATACAAATATTCCAATAGAGAAACTCATTTAAAAGACAGTACACCGTTAACCTTCAGAGACCCAGCGTAGCAGAATTGCAATCTGTACATTTACTTAACAGTAGCTGGCCATTGAAATTGATGACAACAACAGTTTTTGTGGGCTTTCACATCGGAGGAACCTCTTCATAGTTTCTAGAACTATTGGCTGAAGTACCCGGATTTTGTAGTGTTCGCACAGCAGGAACTAAGAACTTATTAATTTCTTTTGAGGGAACTAAATTAGCTCCTACTCAAAGTAGTGTCTAAACCAACACTATAGGAACTATCATTGATATAAATGTACATTAATTTGGCAAATACAAACCGGTCTCCGGCATTTTTATAAAGCTGTGTAAACATATTTATTTCTCGAACATGGATAACGGCATTTACCAGCTGTTTGCAGGGTTGTGTTCTTTTCTCAGCCTCGATGATATGCAATACTGAAAGTTGTCATAGGAGTTCCCTTTCAGTCGGTCACATTCAACGTACGTCAGAAATGAACCGACGAATTGGGATGTTGCACAATGTCAAAAAAGAGCTTCAATTTCCTTCACAGGCGTGTAGTGCATCTTTTTAAAGATCTCATTCCGCTTGTGCGCTGCTGGATGCGGTCGTTCCCTGTCACCAGCTGACAGTTTGGGCATTCAGCACGCTGTGGCAGCGTTTGTGGATAGTTCATGTTCTCATTGTGGGAACATGACTATCGCAGTGTTGAGATTCTCAAGGCCAGGCCCCGTTCCTATGTCCCTATCTAGCGGTCCTTCTAGTTTCGGCCACAGGATCACTACTTCGGCAATTAGACCGAAAGATCTGAGGATTACGGTCTGGGCTTCCCTGCCGAGCCAGGCTAACCCCTCACACGCACCGCAACCCGTGGTGTTGCCAGAAGAGCGTGCTGGTCCCTCTCACGAGCAACCAGCCATCTCCTTTAGTGTGCCCGCCGATGAACAGATGTCAATCGCAGCATCGGAAGGTGGGTTTGAGTCCTCTGGGGATGAAGGCTTGTATGCTCTGCTTCCCTCCGGGAGAGTAGCGTGATCTGAACCTGACCCAGAGTTGACTGCCATTCTTTCCCGGGCCACCAGGAGTGTAGGGCTTGACTGGAAACCTCCACCGTGTCCCGAACCCTCCCAGCTGGACGATTTTTTTCTCGGGGCAGCCCACGCTGGTTCTCAGCACTCTGCCCCGGTTCCTTTCTTTCTGGAAGTGCATGAGGCTAGATCGTGGAAGAAACCTTTTTCTGTCCGAAACCGGTCCGGTCCCTCCTCCACCTTCACCGACCTGGATGGCGGTGCAGCCAAGGGTTACGTGGGGATCCCCCCAGTTGAGCGTTGTCCTGAGGCCGCCATTTGGAGGGGCAACCCGCGCCTCCCATCCCGGGCCTGTAAGTTCTCATCCAATCTAATGGATTTGGTTGCTGATCCTAGCTCACTTGCAAGAGGAGTTGTGCGAACACAGGGACCTGGTGTTAGCTCACCTCAGCCGGTTGGGTCTTCGGGTCAACTGGGACAAGAGCAAATTCGCTCCCAGGCAGAGGATCTCTTATCTCGGTATGGAACTGGACTCGGTCAACCAGACCACGCGCCTCACAGAGGACAACACTGCTCCTTCTACGAGGCATCTCTATGGGTTTAAGTGGAACCTGTTTGTCGAATGGTGTGCTTCCCATCAGTAGAATCCCCGATCTTGCTCAATCAGGTCAGTGGTTTCCTGGAGAGCCTGGAGCGATGGCTGTCTCCCTCCACCCTCAAAGTGTATGTTGCCGCAACTGCCACTCATCACGAAGTCAAGTCACTGGGAAGGCATGATCATCAGGTTCCTGAAGGGGGCAAGGAGACTGAATCCACCTCGTGCTCCCTCTATACCCTCTTGGGACTTGTTCTGTCTCTTAAAACAGTACTCCTGGTTGCATTGGCCTCCATCAAGAGGGTAGAGGACCTGCACGCTTTTTCGGTCGACGAATCGTGCCTAGAATTTGGGCTGGCTGACTCACGTTATCTTGAGACCCAGCCGTGGCTTTGCTCTGTCCCATCCACGCTCTGCGCCTGTATGTGGACAGAGCGAAAAAATGCTTCAGGACCTCAGACCAGCTCTTCGTCTGTTACGGAGGCCAGCAGAAGTGAAAGGCTGTCTCCAAGCAGAGGATGGCTCACTGGGTAGTGGATGCCATCGCCTTGGCTTGGCTTGCCCACTCGGGTTGAGAGCTCACTCCACTAGAGGAGTAGCTTCTTCCTGGGTGCGTGCACATGGTGCCTTGCTGACAGACATATGTAGAGCTGCGGGCTGGGCAACACCCAACACGTTTGCTAGGTTCTATAGCCTTCATGTAGAATTGGTATATTCCCATGTACTCGCCCCTATTGGCCGGTAGCATGAAGGACCCCTTCTATTGTCCGCTTGCAAACGCCACTCCCGCCGGCTGGGCTGTATAAGTGGGTCTATTGCTCCAGTAGAGTTCCCCTCTGGGTGAACCCTGTTGAGTCCTCCACCACCCCGAATGTTCGATACTAGGCTTAGCACTCATTAAATTGCCTGTGCTAGTCTGGTTGCCATATGTTGTGACCCCAACGGCGGTCCCATATATGTAATGTCCACAGTAGCCTTCCTACGGTAAGCCCGTGTCTTTCCCTCAGCAGAGCCCGCTCTGCTGTCCCTGCCTGATGTGTCTCCCCTAACTTAGGCCGGAGCTATCCCAGGGACTTCATATGTTCACAGCCCACGGCCAGTCCATATGTGCATTCCCACGTAATACCACCCTACAGGTAGGTTGTGGTCTCCGCAGCGTCCCCAGTGGGCACGCTTTCCCAGTGTTATCCAAGTCTTACTGAACGGGTCATGCGGAACAGCAGTAGACTTTCCTAGCGTAAGTCCAGTCCCTTCTCCGTCCCAAGTGGCAAGAGCCACTGGATACTGTGGCTTATGCTGGGCGCTGGAGGGGGTCAGTAGCTGTGACATTGGACTCTCATATCCCAATTCGTTGGTTCAGTTCTGACGTACGTCTCCTTTCCCTCCTTCAGGGAACAAGGGTTACATTCGTAACCGAGACAATTTCATCTCTTAGCCCCACTTTTTGCTCTTTTGGTCGAGCAAATTATGCATTTACATTCCATTTCCGTTATCACGAAACTTATGACACACAACAAACAGCTCCATTCACAGCATCCTTCATCCACCAATTTTTAGCGTTTGTAAATGTCGCACTTAAAGAAGCACAGCTGTTGGCTGTTCCTATTCCCAGTGTGAATGCAAATGTGTGAATGCAAATAGAAACATGGCCCAGGGGACAAACTAGTTTTTGGGGAACTATCCTTGTGGCTAGTTCCTAGAACTGATCTGAACTGAACTATTCGGTGCGAAAGCCACTTATCTTCATTTTTTAGATGTCTGATAGTTTAGATAAATTTGTTCCAAAAGTGTTAAGAATGGCTGGCACAATTCTTTTTGGAACAACAATATACATACAAACACATACAGTATCTCACAAAGTGACCATTTTAGTATATCTTCTCTAGGGACAATATCATAGAAATGAAACTTGGATATATTTTAGAGTAGTCAATGTGCTGCTTGTACAGTAGTATAGGTTTACTGTCCTCTGAAAATAACTTAACATACAGCGATTATTGTCAAAAAAGCTGACAAAAGTGAGTACACCATAAGTGATAACAGCACGTAACTGTTCGTCGTTTAAGCTACATGTTGTATTCATCATGTTCATGTTTTTGTCTGCTAGACTGGACCATATAAATTTGGGTATCTTGTATTAAAGCAGTTAAAATTTGGTGCTTTGAGTACAATTCTCTCATACTGACCACTGGATGTTCAACATAGCACCTCATGGCAAAGAACTCTCAGAGGATTTGAGAATTAGAATTGTTGCTCTCCACAAAGATGGCTTAGGCTTTAAGAAGATCAGTAACACCCTGAAACTGATTTGGAGTACAGTGGCCAGGGTCATACCAAGGTTTTCCAAGACGGGTTCCACTCGGAACAGGTCTCGCAAGGGTCAATCAAAGACGTTGAATCCTTGTGCTGCACATCAGGTGCAAAAGCTGACTTTAAAAAAAAAAAAACAGACGCATGAGTGCTGCCAGCATTACCTTAGAGTTTGCAGAACTAGGTCAACTTGTCAGTGCTCAGACCATACGCCACACTGCAACAAGTCAGTTTGCATGGCCGTCGTCCCAGAAGGAAACCTCTTCTGAAATTGGCTCACAAGAAACCCGCAAATAGTTTGCTGAAGACAACCTGTCTAAAAGCATGAATTACTGGAACCATGTCCTGTGGTGTGATGAGACTACAATAAACTTGTTTGGCTCAGATGGGGGTACAGCATGTGTGGCGGATGCCATGGTGAGGATTACCAAGAAAATTGTGTCTTGCCAACAGTCAAGCATGGTTGTGGTAGCATCATGGTCTGGGGCTGCATGAGTGCTGCTGGTACTGGGGAGCTGTGTTTCATTGAGGGAAACATGTACTGTGACATTCTGAAGCAGAGCATGATTCCCTTTCTTCAGAAACTGGGCACTTTAGTCATGGTATTGAAGGTGGAGAGAGAGCTGTTCATTCACAATCCCCACCTTCAATTCCTGCCGGCGTGGGAATCGAACCTGCAACCTTCAGATTACAAGCCCGACTCCCTCACCACTAGGCCACGACTACCCCGGCAATGATGAGTAGAAGAGGATCCCAGCAACAACCTGAGCAGCTCTGGTGAATTCCATGCCCTGGAGAATTGAGGCAGTGCTAGATAACAATGGTGCTTGCACAAAATATTGAGACTTTGGACACAGTTTTGACATGTGCACTTAGGGTGTACTTGTACTTTTGTTGCCAGTTATTTAGACAATAACAACTGTATATTGAGGTATTTTCAGAGGACAGTAAATCTATACTGCTATACAAGCTGCACATTGACTAATCTAAAATCTATCCAAGTTTCACTTCTATAGTATTTTCCCTTGAGAAGATATACTAAAATGGGGTGTAATCACTTTTATATATATATATGACATTATTTTTCAAATACTATTGTGTGCTGGTCTGGATTGTGTTGTGAATTCCAAACTTTCACTTATTGTGTCCAAAAGTAGTTGTGAAATTTTGCATAAACAAAATAGTATTTATAACTAATGGGTTCCTAAAGACATTTTTGAGGGTTAAAATAAGAAAACATAATGAATATCAATGCTTAGGTCTCTGAGGGATCTGAGAAAGCAAGGGATTCTCAGTGTGAGTGTCTTACACAGTCTTCTTGTCCTGCCTCAGTAGTTTGGAGGAAAACTCACTGAGGATGTCAAGGAACGGAAGGTTGAGAGGAGGGCCGCCTTCTCCCTGTGGACTGGGTTCTTTAAATGCAAATTCTATTCCATCCCTATAAAACACACACGCACACGCACACACACACACACAAAACACACACACACTTAAGATTCTGTCACTAAGACATATGCGGAAGCTGATACTCCTTTTCCACAAAAATTATGCCAATGCTGGTGACAGAGCAGTGTGACAGTAAGGGGTTCTGTGAACCTTTCTTAAAACAACTCAATTGCTGTAATTAAATTAATGTTATTAATATTATGCATATTTCCATATTAAATCAGCCACCTTGCATTCTAGACATTGATATTGGCCTTTGAAAACCCGATTTCAGTCAACCACTACTTTTCATTCATGTGTTACAATATCTTTATGCAATAAAGAATTATTTTTGGTGCAATTATAAGAAATTTTAGCAAATGAAAATCCTAGAAATTAATAAAATACTTTTTACACAGACAGGAGAAAGAAAGTGTCTGGAGGTCCAACAGTTCCAGAATGAGCCCCAGATCCCTGTTGGGGTTTAACAGCAGGCATGTTTGAGTTTTCTTACTTGTGGAGCATTGCAATGGCCTCTCTGGTTTTGATCTGATCGAGTCCAAACGTGAGCGAGAAGCGTCGGGCCAGTTCTTTAATCCCACAGAATGCAGATGTGGAACGATCAAAGTTACACCCTAGATCACTCAGCATCTCATTAAACAGCTGAAACACACACATCACCCATCTGTTATTCAGTGTTGCTGGCAGAGCTGGTCTGCGTAAGGAAGAAGTGCTATCTCACCTGCTGCAGGCTGAGGATCAGAGTCTTGGCACACTGAATCTTGTCGATCTGACGAGCCTTACTCATGGTCTCCTTAATGATGTCACCATAATCATTATAGTACTACACACAGAGGCAGAGAGTAACTGTAAGTTTCAAGTAACAAAGAGAACTGTGTCGGAGCGATAGCCTTGTGGTCAAAGCTCCAACTAGTAGCATGGTTGCGCTTCACGTTCATCTCCCGGCTCAAAGATCTTTCCCGATTCCGTCCCCCCTCACCACCTCTCTCTCTCTTTCTCACTTTTCTTACTTCCTGTCTACCATATACTATCCAATTCCAAGAAAGGCAAGACGCCAAAAACAAATCTTTACATAAAAAACCCTCCCAAAAAAACAAGACCGTTACAGCGACTTTGAGTGGGACTCACTCTCATGTACTGTTTGAAGACATCTGCTCCTGTCTTCATGTCCACCACGTTGTAGATGATCAGCTTGCAGAAGGCGGCAAGTAAATTCCTGCGTCTGTGGAGCGCCTCAATCTTACCGGCCTCGTCATCTGCAAGACACACCCCAGAAATGGATGAAATGGACTGGACAGTGAAAAAGCAGCCAATAATTGTGCAGAATACATTTTTCACAATGATTTTTTTTTTTAAAGTGTATGTTACATTTTTTTCTGAAAATTCTAAGAGGTGCAGTGTATAATTTCTGCTCCTTTTACAGCACCAAACCAAAAAATAACTGTTTCCTCACAGTATTCTTAAAAGCAATGAAAATTCTGTCATCATTTACTCGCCCTCATGTCATTGGTTAATCATCAAAACACAAATTAAGATTTATTGAAACCAAAGAGATTTCTGTCCCTCCATTGAACGTTCAGGTAACTAAAACTTAAGAGATCAAAAACGCTCATAAAGCCATTGTAAATACAATCCAGATGAACTTATTTTAAACAAGGCATAGCACTGATTGACAACAACAGTAGTCCCACCCCAATCTCAAACCATTGGCTGAGCCATATTGCTAAAATAAAAGTTGTTTTTTTCATATTGTTAGTTGTGCAGAAATTACAACTATGCATTACAAATCAACAGCTTACTGTGCCTCTGGAACGAAGACTGCATACATGCTGTTATACACACACAAATCCACTTTCTCTTGTCCACTTTGAATTTTTTTTATTTTTCACCTGTGCCGCTGTCCTCATCCTGATCAACAAACACGTGATCGAGGATGAAGTTGAGTAGTTCACTCTCTAAAGATGCATCTGGAGTAAACACCAGGGGCTCTAAAGCTTCCCGCCCCGATGCCACAATCTGATAACTGAAGATCAGGAGTGTATCACAGAGAATGGTGAAGGCCTACAACACACAGACACACAGAGTTCATTTTCCCAGAATCCCCCATGTATGAAATGATGCATGGTCTGTGGCAGTTCAGAGTCACCTGTTCTTTGACAGCGGTGCTGATGCTGTTCAGGTACCTCTGACACATCAGACAGAAGGCTCTCACCTGCCTCCGCAACAGCACCATATCATCCTGAAATGGGATAAGAGTGTCACTCTAAACACTCAAAATGACTGGTCTCTCACAGGTCTGGGCATGTATGTGTGTGTTGTACCTTGTTGGCGCTGCCCTCTGAAACTTTAGCCAAGTGCCAGAGAATGACATAGTGAGTGCACTGGAGTGCGTGAGCCACGATCTATAAAAACAAAACAATTAAATAACAATAAAAGTGTCTGAAGTGAGGTAAAAGAGTTTAGAGTAGAGTCAAACACAAGCCACATATGGCCTGTAGAGAAGTCTAGTAAGGTCTGTGGGATGATTTAGGAAAAGGAAATTTTCTGAAAAAAAATTTTTAATTAAAGGGGAATCTATACTGCAAATAAAAGCAGAATATTATCAATAAAATAAAATGAACAAATATTTTTAGCAAAAATGAGAAAAATTAAGAGTTACAGTTACATTTGTTTAAAAAAACCCTGCTGAACATAAAAGAAGATATTCTTTAGAATATGGGTATACAAACAGGCCCCATTGACTTCCATAGTATGGAAAAAATACTATGGAAGTCAATGGGGCCCTGAGCTTGTTTGGTTACCGACATTCTTCAAAACATCTTTTGTGTTCATCAGAAGAAAGAATTTCATACAGGTTTTTCACCAAAAAATGAAAATTTTCCAAAACTTGAGGGTGAGTAAATGATGACAGAATTTTCATTTTTGGGTGAACCATTCCTTTAATACTGATTTGATGCTTTGAGGGAATGACTCAGAGGCAGGATTGTTATTAAAATTGTTTTGTAAGCCTAACTTTGTGTTAATGTTCAATTATTAAGCCAAGATCATTGAATAGTTTTCTCTTTTTCTTCAAAACATTGTTACTTGATTAATATTCCTTAATTGCCAATTTATGTAGGCAAATATCATCTAAATTCATCTGGGGAACAAAAAAAAGGGGGAAAAAAAAGTAAAATTTCATGTGCTACATTTTTTGTTACTTAGGCAGAGCGAAGTTGATTTGGAATATCATTTAGCTTCAGAATAGCTGCTAAAATGAGTCAACCCCTGGGTTAGTAGTCAGTACCTGCTCAGGCATATCCCCGTTTTGCAGCCCAGAGTTCAAAAGTCTGTAGTTGCTGGTGAAAAGGTCCCATTTAGTAAGGTCATGGGCGCTGCAGAGAGACAGAGACACACTGTTACGATGAAGACACTCCTGGTCTCACAGAAACATGCCCAGATCTTATTTCACACCAAAATCAAAAGAATAAATAAGAAATAAAAATTAGCTTTTCAAATAAGTCAGTGTTTCAATACATTTAAGATTTTAGTAAGCTGGCTCAACTATTTCTCAGTTTTAGCTCAATTACTTCTCAGTTTTGAATGTGTTCTTACTTGTGGAAGGCAGTGATTCTTTTGAGTGTTGACAAAACTTGATAGGCGTCATCTTCATCAGGCTCTTCCCCCTTAAAGTAACAAAACCATTCAAACTCAAACTGGCAAAATTACAAAGAACTACAACACATAAAACTACCGCACACAAACCTCCTGCAGGATGTCCTCCAGCAAGCGGTGGAACTTATCAATCTGTTCATCGAGCATCTGGCTGCGGACAATATCTACGCGGTTAAAGATGGTGAATTCCTCATTGCACAGTGCATGGAATGTCACGGAACATGCCTCTAATACATCGGTGTCCGTGTGCTTCTCCACCACATCACGGACCTGACGCAGCAGCAGAGCATCCAGATGCTGCAGGACATCAGCGTAATTATTACTTACAGTACAACAATCAAACATTTCTTGATTTCATGTCTATTCATGTAAAAAAAAAAAAAAAAAAAAAAAAACTTTAGTACTATTGGAAACTTTTTGTCATGTTAAAGTGACTATGTGCAACAATATGAAAGTTTTTTGTTTTCTTTTGGATGAGCACCTTCTCCAGCCGACCGGTTGTATAGATCTCCAAATCAAAATACTGAGGAAACTGCAACAGATTAGTGACCTTCTCTGGCTCCACTGAATACTGAGAGAGAGGGAGAGAGAGAGAGAGAGAGAAAGAAAGAGAGTGTTCAGAAATCAATCGGTTTGCATCCTGATTCAGGTGCCATTTGGCTGGAATATTTGTATGCAAATTCTGAGCTGTGAACTGTTGAACAATGAGATATCTTACAAAAACCTCAAAACATGCAAAAACTATTTGCGTTTGTTTGCTATTCTTTTGATGCATTACACACTGTCTGGCGAATCACTTACTTTAGCCAGTAACAGAGGCAAAGCCACAGCAAATGTTTCTGTGATCTTTGTTCGATCATCCAGCTGGGTTTTCTTTTCCTTAGCTGTCAGGACCTGTGCCAAAGTAAAGAAAAACAGCAAACAGGAAGAGAATGAGTAAATAATGACAGAATTTTTAAAGACTTCTTTAGACAATTGTTTTATCAGTTTATCTAATATTCATTATTTTATCTAAGTAACAACATACGAATGATGGTTTGAAAATACTTTTGTGTGTACACAGGTTTGACTACACTTGTGAGGTCCAAAGTTTTGAAAATGCTTCCGCAAATATAGTGAAACGTCAAAAAAACAAAAGTAGTGTCAGATCGCATCTTCCATTTTGTAACGTACATCCAAGTGAAACGGATCATAAAAAATATAGGACGGGACTTGGTTCTATCTATCAGTTGTTGATTGGATGGAGACAGATCTGAATGCAAGCTTGAAGTTGATTTTAAGAAAGGAGCGCAGATTAAGCAGACTAAATGATTAGAGACATCTGGCATATGTCACCAGAAAGAACTCTTTCAACTCAAAGGAAGTTTGAGTTTAAAATGATTGAAATTATTAAATTACAAGGTAAACCTTTTTTTTACATGAAACATACATGGATGAATCATTCAAAATAAGATAAATAACATACATTTAGAAAAAAGATTGGGTTTTTTTTTTTTTTTTAATCTACTACTTTTTCATAGATTAGGAGTAGGGTTTGCAGTTTAGTAAATATCTATGTAAAACCCACTGCATGGGACATCCTCACTAGAGCAAAATGGAAATGTTAGTGTGTGTGTGTGTGTGTGTGTGTCTTACCCTTCTGCCTGTGCCTCGTCCGATGGGTGGGTGACACTCACAAGTCTGTCTGACAGCACAGAGCATGATCTCAATCAGAGCAGTTTCCTGAGCATCAGTGAGAGCTGAAACACACACATCATGGTATTTAAGGGGTACAGGTTAGAATGATTTTTAGCCAAACTTTGGTCCAGACACCAAAAACTATAAGATATACAAGGGTGTGCATTTGTACCTTCCTCTCCGGGGAACGGTTCATCCAGCAACAGGCTGATCATACTCTCCCAGTCCTTCAGCAGCTCTGACGCACAGTCCCACAAGCTGTCCACCAGATAGGCACCATGCTCATGGAGCTAAAATTCACAAAAATTCTTAAAATCTTTAAAAACCAACCTAATCTCTCATGATTTGTTCAGTTACTACACATAAATGTGTTTGCTGTGAAAGTGGACAGTTATTTTTTTAATCTTATTACCTTTGTTACAGTCTGATCTCATGCAATTTCCCGCCATTTTAAACAAGGAAAATACTTAATTGAAATACTAAGGCGTGTTCAGTCCAATTATTTATATATTGAGACATTAAAGGCACAGTATGTAAGTTTTGCTGCTAGATGCACGCTTATTCAAAACAATAACAAAGGCCTAGCTTGACGCCATGAACGAAGTGAGTCACGGGAGTTGTTGTTTTCACCTCCACAGCCGATGGAAAGCAAGCAATCCGACGGGACCCAAGGCAGAAACCATGTTCATGAATGAGCTAATGTATTAAAGTGTTATTAACATTACTGTGGTATGAAGCAGGGAATGACGTAGTCGTGGCCTAATGGTGAGGGAGTTGGGCTTGTAACGTGAAGGTTGCCGGTTCGATTCCCACGCTGGCAGGAATTGAAGGTGGCGATTGTGAATAAACAACACTCTCTCCACCTTCGATACCATGACTAAGGTGCCCTTGAGCAAGGCACCTAACCCCTAATTGCTCCCCGGGCGCTGTAGCAATAGCTGCCCACTGCTCCAGGTGTGTGTTCACTGTGTGTGTGTGTGTGTGCTCACTACTCACTGCTGTGTGTGTGCACTTGGATGGGATAAATGCAGAGCACAAATTTCAAGTATGGGTCACCATACCTGACAATACGCCACGACTTTCACATGACTAAGAGCCGTGGGAGTGGAATGAGGCTGCTGGAGCGAATGCCAAAGAGACACCTGTGCTTTGTTTTTGGATATTTTAATCCAAAAATCTTACATATTGTGCCTTTAAGAAGTGACATTACAGGCCAAGCACATCAAGCACACCTCACTTTCCAGAAAGAACAAGACAGTTGTTCTGATGAGGTTAGCATTCAAACACTGTCTGCCTCTCCTGGGCCGCCCCTCATCCTCTGGACCATGATGACTGAACAACCTGTGAACACAGCACACATCCACATGTTTTACCCAAAATAGCCAAATAGTGTAATCAGTGAGTCAGGACGAGAGTCTGATGTATTATGGATAAAAACTAAAGGCCAAAGTATACTTCTGTGTGATGTAAATTTTCGTCATCGTGGGGTTCATGGACGTCCGTGGACAGCCTTATTTATGTGTCCACATGGACGGTGCACTACAACAGCGCAAGTGACATGAGCAAAGTGCTAAATGTGTTTTTCCACGCTCACGGCCAAAGTAGTATAATTTTAAAGGCTCACATACTTAACTGTGGGGCAAGACGGAGTGGAATGCAAAAAATGAAGTATACCCGGGCCTTAAAGGGGGCCTTTTATCCACATTTGATGTGGATGTAGTAGAAAGTAGAAAGATGTACTTCAAGCCTCTGCTGTCCCCAGAATGTGTCTGTGGAGTTTCAGCTCTAAACACCCCACAGATGATTTATAATAGCTTGTCAAATTTGCCCCTATTTGGGTGTGACCAAATAGGGGTGCCGTTTTTGTGTGTGTCCCTTTAAATCTAAATGAGCTGCTGCTCCCAGGCTGCCTTCCAAAAAAGGGTGGAGCTTTAACAGCTCACGCTTCGGTTTCGCTACAACAACAAAGCTTTAGAATCAGCCTAACATTGTTCAAACTGGAGTCAGACACTAATGAAGAGACTCAGGAAGAAGTTACAACTTTTAGAATGCAATTGGAAGTTTCTGAATGGTTAGTGGACAAATTTATTTAGTTGCTGTGGAGCTTATTCAACGCATTGACTAGCTTGTGCCGTCATGTTAATCTTTTGTGCAAAACCCATATGGACCCACTATACACAGGATACCTTTTTGACAAACAGAACCATACACACCAGGCTAATGTTTATGATTGCTACCAAACGTTGTGAATGGTCTAATTTTTCTTCCAAGATATCGTTTGAACAGAAACTGTCCTCCAATCAATCTTGCCAGGGTCAACATGCAGGCTATCCAAGCTAACAAGAGTCTAAATAGTGTTTTGTGCTCGTATATGCAGCCAACAACAGAACAGTTAGCATGTTTTGCTCAAACTTTTGCCATGGCCTTAAACCATTTTCGCTTGGCGAAAACAAAATGACAGCGCCGAGGTTGGAAACATGCGGATTAAGTGGCAGTAATATTATAATAAGATCCCCTTCCTATGTCACAAGGGGAGCGAAATGTGAGCGGCTCGTTTTTTCACGCTTGCAGAGAAAGGCTTGCCAAAACAAAGTAACTGGGTTGCCTTTTTCACTTTTTCTGGGTTGGTAAATGCATCAGGGACACGATTATAGCACTTAAACATGGAATAAGTCAGACTGTCATGATATGTCCCTTTTAAATTGGGTTGCATGCGGATGTCCGCGGACCCAAGGAATGTAGATGCCCGAAGTAAACTTTGGGCTTAATGTAGCAAATGTGTTTAATTACACTAGTATTTAATGAAGCACAGGCTGTGCTGTGGAATAAAAATTTGTAGTACTCACTTTTTGTAAAGAAACTCCCCTGCTGCCACGGCAACTGGTCGGTGGGCGGAGTAAACTAAGTGATAGACGCTCTCACAGTCTTCAGCAGTCAAGACCTCATCACTACTTCTGTATGCACAAGCAAACACAGCCACAGATTAAATGGACACATCAATTAAAAAAGAAAAAAAAGAATGAAAAAGAGTATGACATTGAATGATGAATGATCAATGATGAACTCACTGCAGAACCAGCGTTAACAGCTTAATGGCCTGAACAGCAACATCATACTCCTTATCCAGAGTCATGGACACAATTCGATCCTACAGAGATAGAGAAAGAGAGAATGGTCAGTAACAACATTTTTTAGAATCATAAATTGAGAGTTGGTGTTACCATATCAAGTCTCCTGGTGAAATACTCACTTTAAAACGGCTTGTGAAGAGTTCCAGTCTGGCGTTGAGTTCTCTGCTATAATACAAACCCTGAAGAGCTGTAAGACACTTTAGACGGACCTCACCTTGCTAGAAAAAGAAAAATAATACAAATGGATGAGACAAAGAGAGGATGTGTCGAGTCACCTTTATTCATATAGCGCTTCATACAATACAGTTCATTTCAAAGCTGCTTTACAGTAAGCATGCTTTTTATTTGTTTAGCTTTGAACAGTATATAACAATCAGTGTGTGTGAATGTGTTTGCGATACCTTATCATACATGGTCCAGCCCACGTACTTCAGGTAACTGTCATTAAGAAAAGCCTCACTGTACATCTTCATCCACATTCCAATCTCCTCAATGCAAACAACCCTGATCTCAGCTATCACATCCCTGCACACACATACATGAAAAAAATAAGCTCTTTTCAAAGACTGTGTGGTTATTTTGAAAGATTAATTAATTGAATCGGTCAAACTTGATTTAGTTAATTCTGAGATGCTTCCTTACCTGTATCTGTGAATGAATACTCCTTTAAAAATGGCATTCATCATGTTCTCAATTTCATCCTGGTTTTCCTGGAGCTAAAAATGACAGAATCAGTGTTTGAATCAGGTTTTCAGATTTTAGAATATATGTGTGTGCGTGTGCATTTTTGTGATTTATCAGGACACAAATTTGTAGAATTACATAGGTATTACACTGGTATTATGACGTAAACGTGTTTGAGGACATTTTATGAGTCCTCATATTTAAAATAGCTTTAAAAACATACTAAGCAATGTTTTATTAAAAATGTAAAAATGCAGAATGTTTTCTGTGATGGGTAGGTGTAGGAGTAGGGGTGGTGTAGGGGGAGAGAATGTACAGTTTGTACAGAATAAAAACCATTATGCCTATGGAATGTCCTCACTTTTTGTCCTCACCCTGTGTGTGCATGTGTGCGTGTATCACCTCTTTGCGTTTCTGCAGCAGGAACTCCAGGCGTTCATTGGCTCGTTTACCAATGCTCTTGTTGCGTTCTGTCTCGTATTGTCGTTGTGTGTTGTCCAAATTAATGCTCAAATTAAGAGCAACGTTTACCAAAGCAGTCATCAGTTTCATGGCTGAAATACAGTAAAAAGAAAAACTTTAGGGTTAAGGTGCAGTTAAGCGCATTGAATTGTAAGATACTGTAATCAAGACCTAGAAAATAAGCAACTGTATTAAGTAGGGATGCAGCAAAAAAAAAAAAAATTCAGGATGCACTTGTCTGAAAACCAAAACCAAAAATAGCTAAAAAAGAGTCGGACAAACATTTATATGGACATAAGGCAGGTTTTCGTGCATGTCTTTAAATGCAAATGAGATGCTGCTCCCCACGCCCTGTCAAGAATAGCGCTTCCATCAATCACAGCTCCTGCCTACATCGGATACTCTGCCAAAAACTAACTAAATGTCTGCTGCTGATCTACATCGTGATCACACTCTGGGACATCTTCATCATGAAAGTTTATTATCTACATGCATTTTAAAGCTATATCAGTTTAAACTTCTAATTTCTAATTTTCTAAGAGCACACACACAGAAAGCTCGCTATCAGAGGGAATGTCTTGCAATTATTAAACTAACTTCTCTTACATGTTTTATCGTGCTTAAACTGTCAAATACACACAAGGTTGTCAAAAAAGGATCTGTGGCGCATTCCCTTCAAAAATAAAACTAATCCACTACGTGTTCAGCGGCTCAGATGTCAGGAGTAAATAACGACTGTTTTATTTACTCTTACATCCTACAACAAAACACCTCAATCACTTACCACACATTCTTGTCACTACAGCTGCTCCACTGTCGAGACAATGGCAGACTGTGTACAACTCACTCAGGGCAAGGTCTATGCTAATACAGCAGTGTGGGCGGGGCCTGTTCAAAGTGGTGTCACTTTGTACAGAATCTGCAAACGGTTTGTTCTGAGACACTGCTTACTGATTTATGGGGACACACTGCCAACACACATTTATGTTCAAACACCACATAAAAGCGAATTTTATATAATAGGTGCCCTTTAAATAACATTAACTAATGAAAACTTACTGTAAAGTAATTTATTGATTATTTGGTAACACTTTACTTGAAAGGGTGTACATAAGACTGATATGACACCTTTATAATCGTGACATAACACATGCCATGAATATAAAGGAGGTTTTATGCATGTTTATGACAACTGACATGAAGTGTCATTCGCTCAATAATGTCATTTTTAATGCAAGATGACATTGTTTGAGATGTGTTTGTTATGACAACTTGCCATAAACTAATACATCATAAACTGTCAGTATCTTTGTCATGACAACTTGACATAACCAAGACATAACAGCGTCATGAATATTTTTCTTGACCTAAACTCCAGTGGTACTTAAAAAATGAAATGAAAAATATTCATGACACTTTTATAAAATAATTTGACAGAGTATTAACACTTAATGACATTTTAATGACAAATTCAATTTGTACCACTGTAGTTTAGGTCAAGAAAAATATTCATGACACAGTTATAATGGTCTCGTGACATGTGAAAACCAGCCACATGACAGTTTCATGTAATGTTAACCCATAAAAGTAAAAAACCCAAAAGTAGTTTCTTAAGTTTTATAATTAATCTGTTATGTGCTGTTTATGACAAATGTATGACAGGTTATGATGTTTTGGTTTAAGTTGTCATAAAGACTTCTCTAACAATGTCATCTTTGCATCAAAAAATGACATAATTGAGCAAATGACACTTCATGTCAATTGTCATAAACATGCATGACACCTTCATATGCATGACATGCGTCATGACGATTATGAAGGTGTCATGTCAGTCTTATGCACACCCCTTCAAGTAAAGTGTAACCCATTATTTAAATGTTTTTACTATCATTTTTAATCAATTGAATGCGTCCTTGCTATCAACTTCTTTTAAAAAAAATATTTCTGACTCCATTCTTTTGAACAGTTGTGCAAGTCATGACATAATGCATACTGAAGAAGTAGAAGTATACTATTCTGAACATTGCATGGTATGTAGCCCAAGGTCACCCACCTGCCAGGGTGCTGGTGTGCCTGAACGCTCTGACCTGTGAGTCGGACAGGCCGGTGAGGAGAGAGATGATCGTGTCCATCATGTACTCATCATAGATGATGCTGTACTGGCACTGTCGGACCAGGACCGAGATGAACTCGCACAAGCTTAATTTAAACTTCTTCCACACAGGACCCGCCATGGCCAGTGGGTAATCGCCACTGTCCTAAACACACATATGCACACACCATTTTTACATATGCTCACTTAAAGCAGCTAATCTCCTCATCCCAGCACAGACACGGTTTTACATATCATATATTCTTCCTATGGAAATGTCAGTGGTATAAACTCACGCATTAACAAACCTCATCAAACTCTTCTGTCATTTTCCTGATGATCTCAGAATTCTGCATGTGCCGGAACATCTCGAAGCTCACGGCACCTACAACAAACATACGCATTCAGTAACGCATTAACGTGAAGTATGCAAACTCATCAACACCTAAAGAACATACAAACACACACCTTTACAACCAGAGCAGTGGATGAAGAAGTTGATGAGTTCCAACAGGGCAGAGTCTCTGTCGGTCTTATAGGACTCAATCCAATCATCCACCACTGACTGAAGAGAGAGAGAGAACACACACACACTCGCTCAAACTACCTCAGTTAAACTTTCTTTCATACACACACAGCCTACACAGAAAGCACACGCTGCAGTTAGGCCTGGATATAATAACTAACCATACACACCACTGATTCACGAGATGATACATCCGAGCACTTTGAAACCGAGTCTATGAATGAATACTGTGCGAGATCAGCGTGTATCTGAAGATGTTTGTGTTCATGTTGGTACCTGTGTGGCACTCTTGCCCAATTTGACAATCTCGAACAAACTGAGATTCTCCATGTCATTCTCCTGATGGTGGCCATTTACCCGACCTCTCACCTCTGACCCCTTCAACTTCTCTCCAAGGGCCTTCTTCCCCCTCTACACACAAATAGTAAAAAGAAAGGGCAATTCCATCAACCAACTCCAGGTTTGCTGTGCTTGTTTGTAGGGCTGCACAGTTTGGACGTGATTATATATCAATATGACGATGATAATCACATTATTACATAAAAATATTAAACAATGACAAACGTTACTAATTTCACTAAATTACAATACCAACATTTATGGTTGTCTTAATGTCTTTCAAATGTTAAACCACCGAGCATTTACTTTGGCAGAAAACAACCAAAATAATCCCTCAAAGCTTCTCCTTAGTTGACAACGGCTTGCTTATAAGCGATTCTCATGACAAGATAAAGAAGCTGTAAGCAAAGCACATGAAGAGCTAAAGTTTATATGGAGCAGCATTTACTGTGATCCAAGCCACTCCGAGACACTAAAAACACCAGGTCGTGAGCTGCACGTGTGTAAATGAAAACAGCACCACACTTCACTCTGAAACATGAAACGCATGTTTTCATTTTATTACAGCACAAGCTATATTGCAATTTTGGTTTTATTCCAATTAATCATGCAGCCCTACTCATTTCTGTTATACAGTGTATCTGAAAGCAGTTTGGCTGATGAAAGAGAACTGATTGCATGTCTGAAATTGGCTGATAGGTACCTTCCCTTTTCCAGGTTTGCCATTCCGACCCTCAAGATCTTCAAGATCGGTGTCTGAGAGCCGGGAGTGTCCTTCCCTAAACAAAACGCACCAGTGATTACAGAAGTGTGTCAGTGGAGGTGAAAGTAATTAAGGTGTGTGTTAAACAGATGCTTTAATTAACTAACACACACAGTTCATATGCACTCTGTGTGCACCCATGTGCAAACACCCAAGCTGTAGCTTCCCGACAAACATGAAAATATTAGTGTTGTAATAGGTAACACATGTACATAATAAGCAAACAGTAATGTCGCAGATGCTGGACTTCATGTTCGAATGTGCTTATGCCATTAATACTGTCTAGATAGGCAGCTCACTAAGTTTCGAGACACAGACACTGTCCGGCTGGAGAAGGAGTGAGTTAGTCTGTCTGGTACTTACTGGTAGAAGTCTGCGTGAAGGTCCTGAGCTGCTATCATTTTCTCAACATCTTCTGTCTCTTCTGGAGTTTATAAGTGTCCCCCCACTGCAGCAGACAGACCCACACACACACACACACACACACACACACACACAAAAACACGCTGCAGTATGAAAACCATTTCTTAAAATATCTGCTTTTAAACAACCATATCATGATGCAGTTACTTAACGAGGTTACTATCGCGTGCGTTTGTGTGAAGGACAGTGTTTATATATGTTACTTCAATAATAAATATCAAACATTTACTGCCATTACTGTACGAAATATCTCATCATAAAACATTATACAAACTCAATTAAACGCATAAAATCTCTATGTGTTTGTGAAATGTGTGAGATTTTATTGGGTTTTTAATGTTCGGTATGATTTCCGTAAACACTGGCTAGCATGCTAACATGCTAACAGGCCTCCGGCTTCTATAACAGTCGTTAAAACCGCCCCAAACCCACCAAAACAACGTAAAACTGCAAAACCACATTACAACTTTACGTTTCTTCACACGTAGCACATTATAACATTTCGGTAATTCTCAAAATTCAAACTGATGGCTGAAACTGTGACATATGAACGACTCTGGGAAAATAATCTCCCCACGAACTCACAGTAGAATGTCTTTTATTTATTTTATTTGTTTCCAAAATCACGGATATTTGTGAAGATCGGCCGCCATTTCCTCCCTCACCTCCCTCAGCGTGAATCCAGCTGCATAAAACCCGCCCAGAGCCGCCGCCGAACGGAACCGAACCGGACCTCCGATCCGCGGTTAAGACATTAAAACATAATCCAAGTGTAACTGGCCCAGTTCTGTTAGTGTTTCGAAGGTGGAAGAGGCAGGTTGGTGCTGTGGGCGGACAGGAGTAAAACACAGCTTGGAGAAACCCAAAACACACTTATTACGCGTCCACACACACTAGTATCCACAAACACACCCACACACACACATACATGAATATCATGGGACTGTCACAGCTCATTTCCGAACACGGTTTGCATTTTAATGGAATATATAGTTTCTGAACCTCTGTTCCTATTTACAAACAAATAAATGAAGAAAAACTAGATGATAGTCTTCTTTATTCGGGTCAGCCAGATTTGAGAACATCAAAGGCAGTTTCAATGTCAACCATTTAAACTTCAATGGTGAGAAAAGGGTTAAACGTCCAGTTCTCCAGATGAGTCCGATTCCCATCGTGAAATAGAAGAAGTCAACAACAACAATTGGTAGCTATAGAGGTTTGACAGGTAAATGAGGAGAGAATCTCTGTGCCCAATTTGGAAAATTCTGCTGTTAAATAAGAGGGATAAACAAGAGGTATACTCCACTACATTTCATTTTGACACATCAAAAATGTGCAAATCGAGCCAGAGAAGCAAGGAGCATCCAAAGTCTGTGGAGTGATGGTGTACAGACAAGTAAGATGGCAAAGGATTGAAATTGAGTGATATCAGAACATAGCACAGTGAAGTAAAAAAAAAAAAAATAACGTAACAAAATTTACAGGTGTAATGTTTATATACAAATAAACAACTTTTTTACATTTTAAATTTCTCAAACATTTATCAAAAAACTAAATCATGCACAGATGAGAAACAAACAGAAAAGCAGTAACAGGATGTTTTGTTCAGGTAAATAACAAATGAATGGTGAAAAACAATTTATACTGTGAAATGGAGATATAGTTGTTGTTGTTTTTTTTAGAAAAAAAAATGCAATATGATATATATTGCACAACATGACTGTTTTATCCCTAATGGACACGACATATTATGTGGTGTCATGAACCCACTCACTATGTGCAGTGAAACAACTAAAGATGGAATGGACAAACATCATAAAACAAATTCTCTTTTTATGTCAATAGTACACAGAAGAAGAAGAAAACGTATTTCCCATATGTAAACATGAACTCATCCCATGTTATATTGTGTACTTTACACAGTTCCCAGTTGTATTTCTGCTGGTCTTGAGTGACAATTACCAATCTTACCATCAGAAATAATTGAATCACACTAAACAACATGCATCAGCTTTTGTTCAACACTCTTAACAATCACACTGAGCAACTAAAAATGTGACATTTGCCACTTACATCCAAAGAAAACTTTCAAGTAAAGGTGGCACAATTTTCAAACATTTATAAAAAAAAAAAAATATTACATATATAACATACATATGCTATAAGGCACTTTTTAAAGTTAAAAATAAAAACAATATAACACCACTGCATGCACCTTTTATTCCCATAAAAATAAAGATATTCCTCACAGTACTTACTCAACGAAGAAGTAATGACCATATATATCCAGCAGGAGGCAGAACGGTGTTTCTACTGAGATCAACGGGATAGCCAGTAAGTGCAAATATGGATGAATCGCAGTTGGCATACTTTTATCATGTCTAGTGTGTGGAGCAAGACAGGACGACAATAAAAATTGCATCTTGAAGCCACATGATATACATCTGTATACTAGTAATCTAGGAAGCATAGTATGACAACTGGAAATCAACCTAGAGTGTTGCATGTGCATCATTTAGTCCCATATAACCTCTCAATGTCCTTTATATAATGATTTTTCAGCTCTTTTCTCTTTAGTTTGAAGGCGTCCGTCACCAGCCCTGTCTCTGGAGTCCAAACTTCAGAACTTAAACAAATCTTCTGTGGAACCTCAAACCTTTCCAGTTTATCTGTGTACCAAACACACGAGTTTATATACAGTTTATACACAGACACAATGACATTCACAAAAACATAAATGGCTTGGCCGTTTGTAACAGTATCAAACACACAAATCTCAGTAGTTTATAATAAATACTGTTTAAAAGTTAAATTGTAATTTCAGTGCCACAGACGGCCCTGCCCCCAACTCAGTCTGAATATTAAAGTCACCATGAAATCAGAGTTGTCAATTCTTTTCTTTTTTTATGGAATATTGCAGTGTCTATTATAAATGATGTATCCATTAACATAACTGTTATTATTATTTTTTTTAATTCACATGCACTCTTTAAATAAAATTAACTTCCACTCCTTCTTACAACAACATCTCTTCTCTTTTCTGATAATGGCTGTATCTGAAATTGCATACTTCTCTACTATATAGTAGGTGAAAAACAGTACGTGACAAAAGAAGTACGAATTCACAGTACTCATGAAAGCGTAGGCAAAAAGTACCCGGATGACCTATTTCTTCTGGCAAGACACTTTACTATCCCATGAGGCCACAGGAGAGGATTTGAGAATGACAGTGAAGAGACTCAACCGACATTGGTAGGTCATGTGATAATGACAACAATAGTATAAGATTACATTTATACTTCACACACTCAACATACTTTTTTAGAGCTCACAAAATAAATACCTACTCAAGTGAGAAGTGCGTGGGCGGGACAACCTGTAACTCACATGAGATCACAGAAATAACAAACCACAACGATCCATACAATTTCAAATGGTCCCGCCCAACTTCTTTTTTCTTGTTCAAGAGGCTGTTTCACTCAGATATACATCAAAATAGAGAAGAAAAGACTAACACAACCTCTGTTTCATACTGACTTTAAGCTGGGACAGGTGAAAAAACACCGGGAAAATACACTTTTCAACTTTAAATACACAAACAACAGCAGATCTCTGCAGAATACCTAAAAAAAACATTAATAAAAGGCTAAAAAAAAGTGCTTACTTTTTACTGCAATCTCTTTGATGACTTTTAGCACTTCCTCCTCCATCATGGTGTGGTTGCAAAGCTCCTCCCACTCGCTCTCTATCCCATTCTTTTTTGCCAGCTCAGTTAGTTGCTTCTGATTGGGCACCACAAAGCTGATCAAGTAGTTCTGATCACTGATCGGAAATAGTACGTGACTGTATTAGAATTGGTCTGCTGGCATGTGTTCTGGTGCATGGATTTATTCTGCATTATGGTATCTTGCCTGAGCTTTTTCATGACAAGTTTAGATTGTATAGATTCTGTTGAGAATAGTCATTATGAGTTTTGTGGATTTAAGTCCATGTCTCTTAAATATTAATAGCATAATACTATGAAAGGGTTAGTTCACCCAAAAGGAAAATTCTGTCATTTATTACTCACCCTCATGTCATTCCAAACCCAAAAGACCTTAATTCATCTTCAGAACACAAATTAAGATACTTTTGATGAAATCCGAGAGCTCTCTGACTCCTCCATAGAAAGCAATTTAATTACCATTGTCAAGGCCCAGAAAGGTACTAAAGACATCATTAAAATGACGTAAACGTAAACACGGAAGCAATGCTGTCACCATGTCGACTGACATGGAGGAGAATAGGTTGTTGAATAAAGCGCACAAGTATTTTTGTCACCCGATAAAATTAAGGTTGAATTACTGTAGTCACGTGGACGATTTTAAGGATGTCTTTAGTACCTTTCTGGGCCTTAACAGTGGTAATTAAATTGCTGTCTACGGAGGAATCAGAGAGCTCTCAGATTTCATCAAAAATATCTTAATTAGTGTTCCAAAGATTAACGAAGGTCTTACGGGTTCGGAACGATATGAGGGTGAGTAATTAATGACAGAATTGTCATTTTTGGGTGAACTAACCCTTTAATATGTGGCCAGTTGTGCAGCTCACCAATAATGTTCTAAAATCCAACAGTATGAACTCCTACTACGAACAACAAATCTGTGAAGTGGTGATTCCAGTGATAAACTTGCTGTCATTTATTAACAAACTGTCATGGCTAGCAGTAATAAGCCCCTCACTATGTCCTGCCCCAACTTTCAGTTACAACAGGAAACAAAACTGGAATGGAAAATGTTAGCTAAATTTAGTGTTTATCCAAGTTAATCTATAGTTAGAGAATATTATGTTGTGTGTAATTGTTTCGCCATCAGGTTCTGGTTTACCTGCTGGCATATACGCAGATGTTTTCAATGAGGGGGCTGTTTTTCAGGGCAGCTTCTACCTTCCCCAGAGACACATATTCACCTGCCTGCAGCTTTACCAGGTCCTTCTTACGATCTGAGAACAGGAAGTGGAGGATTGACGTGTAATGGTTGATTTTAACTCAACAGCTGACGTCTCTATGATGTAACTCTTCCCTGTAAGATGATTCAGATCCTACTTACCCACAATCTGCAGACAACCATCTGGATGAACTTCACCGACATCTCCTGTACAAAACCACCGCTGCCCCGCCTCGTCCACCCAGAAGTTGTCATTTTCTCCCTCCCCCTCACTCCCATAGTATCCTATGGCAACATTCGGTCCACCAATCAAAATCTCCCCTCTTGGGTGAGGCTTGTCCTGACTGGTGTATCCACCTAATGATGAAAGAGAGAGAGGTTGAAAGTTAGGAATGTAAAATGAACCCTCAATTGCAGTTGTTGTTTGCATGCGTGTGTGTCTCTTACCCTCAGGCCAATCGCGCAGTTTTATTTCAGAGCAAATGAGAGGAGCTCCAACTCGACCTGTACTGTAATCTGAAACTACCCACACACAAATGCACAAGACCGAACAAGTCAGCACAGGAATCCAGCCATTTTAACATGCAGGAAAAATGTCAAACGTTGTATGCGTGAGTGTGCACTAACATTCTGAGATAGTTCCTGCTCCACACGTCTCTGTAAGGCCGTAACCCACGGCGACAGGGCAGAAACACACGTTCATAAATCTCTGTGTGGAAGCAGACAGTGGAGCCCCTCCACTCAACATCAGACGTACACAACCTCCCAGCAGCAAATTCACATGCTTGAAGATCAACCTAACATACACAATAACAAAAGACAGACATAAGAGAGATACTACTTCATTTTATTTTGCAATTTGTCTCAAAAATGTAGTGTTTACACAATTTGGATGGTTGTTGTTTATATATATATTGAAACCCCCAGAGACTTGAGCAATGATATGATGGGTTTTTTTTCACCTGTTAACATGTTTAAGTTAACATGTTAAGTTACCATTTCGTTTAGGCAATTTGCATGTATAGAAAGCAGCACTGTAAACTGTAAAATCATTTGAATCGTTTTTGTACCATTTGTTGAATAGAATCTACTGAGAGAGAATAACAGAAAAAGTTTATTTAAAAAAAATGAATTTGCATGAATTGTTCACAATAACATCTATGTATTACATGCATGTAGAACATTGATAGGGTGAATTTTCATTTCATAGATAGATAGATAGATAGATGGGATAGATGCCCCTTATCTATATAAATGACTCACATGTTACACACTGGAGAATCAGCTCCTCGTGACACCTGCTGTAGTTTATAGTTGTATCCCACTTTGAACAGAGTCCTCTTAATCACTGACATCTCTCTCAACTTCCCATTAACATTCTTGCAGATACGATCCATGATCTCCTACACACAAACACACACAAAAAATTATATTGAGTAAAGAAAAGAGAACATCAATAAAACACCTGAAGAAAAGTAACATTTCAAGACTCACTGGTACTGCCGCTATTAAGGTGGGTTTGAGCACAGAGCAATCTCCTTTACCCCCAATCTTTATTTTACTGGACTGCACAGACAAGAGCACAGAGAAAATGGTATTATAGAGGAAAAGAGAATATATGTGTGTGTGTGTGTGTGTGTGTGTGTGTGTTACCTGGTCAGTGAGTGTGTGTGGGGAGGAGTATCCAACCCTGCATCCATATGACACGCAGGATATTTCTGCTGTCAGCTCCAGCACATGTGCCAATGGGAGATACGCTATATATGAGTCCTGTGATCTGTATATACAAACAGAAATGAGATTATTGTTAACAAAAAGTAGAAATAAAATCAAAATAAAATCACTCTGAAACAAAATAAATGATTCTGTTTCTCTGTTTCTCACCCCAGGCCTGGGATCCGCTGGCACTGACCCGCCATTCCTGCAATCAGATTACTGTGTTGCATCTTCACCCCTTTAGGCTGCCCAGTAGACCCACTGGTATACATAACCACTGCGAGATCAGACGCAGTCGGCCTCTCATACTCTTCACCTACTAAGAGAGAGACACAAAGAGAGATTGAGTATTAGCTTGTTAAACAGTTCAGTTTGGTTGCATAAGTAATTGTTTTGTATGTTGCTCACAGTTCTCTGGCTTTGACCCAAGCTCCATTACTTCGTGCATGCTGTGAATGGTGAGGGACTGTGGGTAATCAGCCTGACATACTTCACCACTGCCTGCATAGATAACATTGTGCAAACCTGAGACTGCACTCAGAACGTTCTGCGACAGACAGAAAGAGAAATATAATGTTAGTCAGGCCACGGATTAGGACAGACACACATGCGTGTCCGTTTGTTTGTGTACCTTCAGTTTGCTCTGCAACAGTTCTGTGCTGGTGATGAGATGAGTGGCTCCACACTGATTCAGCCCAAAAGCTACAGCATCTTCACCCAGAGTTGCATACAGCGTTACCACTGCAAACACACATACATACAGTTGTGCTCATTAGTTGGCAAAAATAGTTCCAAACAAAGTCAAAGAAAAGGAAGTGCCGTTCCTGAATGAATCAGTTTGTTAAAACATATCGGTTGAATGAGTGATTCAACGGCTCACTGATAAAAAAACACTTTGTTTCAGTCCTGAATGAATCAGTGTTTTTGACAAATCAGTTAGTGAGTTAGTGATTGAATGACTCACTTATAAAAAGAGTCACCTACACCATCTACTGGCATATTGATGTACTGTAATCTGCGGAAAGATTTAGTCACTGAAAAATCCCCACCTCTTATATTCACAGTGACATAACAAGCTGGTTTTGTACAGATAAAATCACAGGAAGCAGCTGATTGAGCAACTGCTTGATAAAATGCCCATTGCTGCTGTTAAATCAAGAAAAAGTGCATACTGCAAACTGACAACCTGTCTGGAACGAGCAAAAAATGTACAGTGATGAAAACGTCAAAAGCCAATCAAATTTGTGGACCAGAAGTTACATAAAGTCAAACGTCTTCGGAGTACAGCAAAACCATATGATTTCGATTTTAAACTTTTATACAGGAATTGTTTTGATTGTATTACATGGGAAGTTGCGTCTGAAGCAGGCCTGCGCTGTGATCATCCATTCTGCTCGTGTCTCGCAGAAGATGGCAATGGTATTTCGTGGCCGTTGACCCAAAGCTGCCAGACCACTGCCAAAATATTCCACCGCTTGGCTGACCGCTTCATAGGTCATCCAGCTGTATTCTCCCAGGACCAACTACAAACAAAAACACAAATAAGTTTCTATATCAACTGTTGCTAACATCTTCAGCTGATGCAGCTGAACTGATACTGAAACAAAAATGCATAAATCATTGGATGAATTTACCTTCTTAAAGAGCTTCCCATTGGCTTGTTTTTCTTCTTCTTCACTAAGGACCTCTCTGGTGCCCAGACAGGGTGCCTGACTGAATCTCTTCACAGCATGAACAAAAAGTTTGTCCAGCGTGTCTATGCCATCAAAGTTCTGTGTAGTGAGACCATCAACACTTTCTACCGCACGATACGGCCCTTCTGGACGTCCACTTATACTCCGCGCTCTCTCACACTGAGGCAACATGACCTGCACACAACATATACAGACCAATGTATTTCCATTTGAAAATCATAACGACATCAACAACACATGATAAGAAACTTCAGTTGTCTCTTTGTATCCTGTACTCAGAATTAGACCAGAAACCCCTCTGGGAGATACAGAAGACAAAACAGTGAAAAAACAGTTTTTCATCCATTTGACATGAGCGATAAGATGAGGTTGTTAAATGAAGAGAGACCAGAAGAGGAAAAGGAGAAGAGAAAGATTTAGATGCATGTGTGTGTAAATGTCTTACTTAGGAACTACTTCACCACAAACCTACAAAAGTTTGAGCAACACTGAAGAAACATCAAGACACATCCGTGTTTGTGGCTGACCAAAGACATTATACTAACAGACTAAATATTTATTCTGTGAAACTCACGCACACACACCCACACATCAAGACATAAGATCAAACTCAAGTGGATGTGTATTAAATAGACTTTTAAAAAGTGCAAGTTTAATCTTGCTTTCAGATTTGAACTAATGTTAAAACTGCATAAACCACCAAAACCAGTTTCAGAGGCTTCACTTGCATATTGATGATCGGCTGCTTGCAAAAGAACAGATCATATCAATATGCACAAACATACACGCTCCACCAGCATTAGCTACAGACGCACTACCCAGGAAGGCCACTGTTTCCAAACTGATGACATCACAGTTTGGAGGGATTCGAGCAGCGTGTTCAGGAAGTCAGATGACCCACTTAAACATCTGGAAAAACTGTCCAAGAAGACCGAGTTAACTGTCAAAAACACATCCACATATATAGTGATATCACCTTTATCTGGCATGATACAGCAGACGCAGCCCTCTGAATCAGACTATCACTTTGTTGGTTTAGTGGTGGTTTGGTCCGTTTGTGAAGCAAAAGTTTTCAGGGTTTTAAGGAAATGAATACTATCTTCGGTTGCATAAAAGTTTGCACTAAATTAATGAAAAGTGAAAGTAAAGAACTTTGTTTCAAATGTATATTTCAAATAAATGCTGTTCTTTTGAATTTTCTTTTTATCAACAGATCCCAAAAATGTGTAATGGTTTCCACTGTTCTCAACATTGATGTTAATATTAATAATAAGAATAAGTATGTGACACTGAATGATGGAATGATGGAATGAGGTATGATGCTGAAAATTTAAATCTTAAAATAAAATGAAATTGAAGTGATTTCAAATAGTAATAATATTAATTCACAATAGTAATGTATGTTTGGTCAAATAAATTTACCATTGATGAACATGAGACTTCATTAAAAAAAAAACTTACAGAGCCCAAACATTTGAATGGAAGTGCATGTTGTTTATATATAGCTTTTTGATTCATAACAAAATATAACAGTAGCACTTTAAATAAGGTTTTACTTAGCAAACTTCTGCAGTTTTCTATTAATCTTAATATCCATTTTAAAATGTATCTTTAATAACAACTGTGCAGTGTGAACTAACATGAACATGAATTGTATTTTCAACATTAATAAAGATTAATGAATGCAGTATTGCTCATTGTTAGTTCATGTTAGTTAATGCGTTAAATAATTACCACACACACACACACACACACACACACACACACAATATATATATATATATAAATTATAATGATGTAATTCATTACCACATGAGTGACTTTAAGCTAAAACTTTATATATTCATAAACAATCAACTACATAAACTACAACTACAAAATGGATGTAAAATATATATTCTTAATTTTGAACCAATCACCAAAAAAGGTTAAGGGGTTAAAAAGGACGAGGACTGAATATACTAACACCATTTAGTCCAATCTGAAAAAAGAAATTAAATTTAAAAAAATAAAGAAATAAAAAATCTTCCATCAAACAAAAAAAAAGTATAGACTGTTCATTACACATCCATGAATGTTTCTGAACCACCTATTCATATAAATTCTCACATGCAGAAAAATCTTTATCTACATTAATATCTATAATTGTGTTTACATGAGCGTAAACACCTCATGTCTGCTCTCCATCAAAACACTCCAAAGAAACAGAATCACTGCAGATAAATAGCACTACATTATTACTAAACAACTGAAAAAGAAATCCATCTTCATTCAGACAAACATGAAACAAGGCAAAGGAATTGTAAGTGTACAGGAAGCTGAAATCTTACCTACAAATAAACACTGTGCACAGCAGTTCTTTTCCTTCTTCAGACACACGTCCAACTGCAACAGGAGGTATGGGCTTCCCTTTTCTCCCTCTCTGTATCTCTAGCTCTCTTGTCTGATTGGACGTCTTTTGTATAGACACTGTTCCAAGTAAACCTCATTTTGAGCCCACCCGCTGGCCTCAGCCAATCAGAAGACAGATCTGAGGAGGAAGTTCTGAGGTTACGTCTGAGTTTTTAGAGGGAATTTCATGAGGTGTTTCCTTTTTACACAGTCTTGACAAACACTTTTTCCTCGAGCTCACTTACACAATCACGCACGTCAGAGCTCAGAACTTTCTCAAACTTTTAAGAACACAGTTCTATTAGTCAAACACCCACTCAAGCTGATGCACATTTACCGTTATATGGAAAAGAATGTGAATAATCACTGAAGACACGCTGTAAGTCTTTGGTCATGGTTCACATAGCTGCCAACTCAGTACGGTCCTGACCTGGAAATGTGCCTCAGGAGCAGCCGTTCATTAACTTTGACCACATAAATAACTGACTGATGCTTGTGGGCTTCTAACGTTGTCCTCATCATGTCTCCACAACTCGCCATCCTCTAGTTTTAACTCTGTTATTGACTGTTTGTTTGCTATCAGCAGGGTTGGGGAGTAACGAAATACAAGTAACTTAGTTACGTATTTAAAATACAAAATTTGAGTAACTGTATTTCATTACAGTTACATTTTAAATGGGTGGTAATCAGATTACAGTTACATCTGAAAAGTATTTTAGATTACCAAAGTGATTGCTTTGAATTTTAATGTCATTTAAACAGCAATTGGTGATTCTCTGACTCTGACAGTCTGAAAAAGCAGAGTTAAGTTTCATGTTTTTGACTGTTTTGTGATAATTGTTTGCGAGTCATTTTATAATTGTAAAAAAGGTCACTGCAAATTTGTATTTTCCCCTCACAATTGTGAGTTTGCATTTCACAATTCTGACTTCTTCAAGTCGGAATTGGGTGATATAAACTTGCAATACTAATTTTTTTTCTTGCAATTGTAAATTTAGTATGTGAGTTTATATCTCATATTTTTGACTTTTCTCAATATTGCAATTTTATATCTTATAATTCAGACTTTTCTCAACATAGTAAGTTTATCATAATTTGACTTTTCTCAATATTGCGAGTTGATATCTCATAATTCTGACTTTATAACTCACAATTGCAACTTTATATTACGCAATTCTGAGGGAAAAAGGTCACAATTGTGAGATAAAAAATTACCTTTTTTGTGTTTGTTCCACACTTATTAGTATTCTAAAGTATTTAGATTAAGTTACTAAACTTGATTAATGTAACGAAATACATTACAAATTACTATTTAAAGCATATATTTTGTAATCTGTAGTAAAATGCATTTTAAAAGTAACCTACCCAGCCCTGTTAATCAGGACATTTAAACGCATTCTTCAGGGCTGGTTTTTGTCCCAAGCGAATACTAATATTATACAAACCGTCCATACGGAAGCACAGATCTATGTTCTTCTATGTATAGCCTTTTAAAGAATTAAGGCCACAAAGAAGATAAATGGTTTCCTCTTTCAGCCTTGGTTTCTCACATGGTATATTTGTAATATTAACTGTGTTTTTCTATGAAACTGTTGCACTTTTCTTGCTCACTGGGGGTTTAGGCATGTTACTTTGTACGGCTACTTTTAAACATTTACCATTGTTAAAAGTCCTAAATAAATAAAACTGAATTGAATGGAGAGAATAACACATGCTGAAAATGAAAGCTCAAATTACAGACAGGAGCAGAATAAAAAGCCCTTGTGAATGAAGGTGGGTCAGGTTGGACTCTGTGGCCGTTTGGTTTTCAAGTCAGATCTGCTCTACTGATTCAGAGCGGCTCTGCTTCAGTAACTCAAAAAAAGGCTCTGACATAGAGCAATAAAAGTGGGAAAATATATGAACACACACAGGGTTATTTAATATTGGTTACCAGGTCAAACAGGGTAACAAGCCATTCTGACTGAAAATAAAAATATGAAGCTAATGATTTAGAGTAAATGTCATAGCTCATGACTTTTAAAACAACTGGTTCACATACAGCAGAAAGAAGACAATAAGCATTCTATTTTCAATTTTGTTTATTGGTACATTTCTATTACAGACCAACTACTGAATGGCAGCACATAAAGACCTCAATTAAAAAAAGAAACGCATGTGATTTGTACTAAAAGGAAAATACAATGAAATACAATTCCATAACAGGACATCTTATTTAACATATTTCTCCATGAATTTCTTGTGGAATTCAGAGCGCAGTGTGTCATTAACAAAGCGCTTTTCTCTACGGGACTCATCCACTCCTTTAGCGCAGTTCTTAAACACGACATCATCATCCCACCTGCCAAAAACAAAATGTATGAATGTGTTTGTGCGTTATATACAAGGATATTATTGAGCACTTTCTGCTTAAACTTTGCAAGTAATTTGCAATCCAATAGCAGCCCAAAAAAATTCAACTAATAACTATTATTAATGTAGTTTATTATTGTTAATAATAATAATAAAGTATTGTTAATAACAACAACAACAATAATAATAACTTATTATTAACAACAACCTTTACTTAACTTTTTCAACATTATTGTTGTATTATATATATATACAGTACTGTGCAAAAGTTTTAGGCAGGTGTGAAAAAATGCTGTAAAGTAAGAATGCTTTCAAAAATAGACATGTTAATAGTTTATATTTATCAATTAACAAAATGCAAAGTGAGTGAACAGAAGAAAAATCTACATCAAATCAATATTTGGTGTGACCACCCTTTGCCTTCAAAACAGCATCAATTCTTCTAGGTACACTTGCACACAGTTTTTGAAGGAACTCGGCAGGTAGGTTGGCCCAAACATCTTGGAGAACTAACCACAGTTCCTCTGTGGATTTAGGCAGCCTCAGCTGCTTCTCTCTCTTCATGTAATCCCAGACAGACTCGATGATGTTGAGATCAGGGCTCTGTGGGGGCCATACCATCACTTCCAGGACTCCTTGTTCTTCTTTACACTGAAGATAGTTCTTAATGACTTTCGCTGTATGTTTGGGGTCGTTGTCATGCTGCAGAATAAATTTGGGGCCAATCAGATGCCTCCCTGATGGTATTGCATGATGGATAAGTATCTGCCTGTACTTCTCAGCATTGAGGATACCATTAATTCTGACCAAATCCCCAACTCCATTTGCAGAAATGCAGCCCCAAACTTGCAAGGAACCTCCACCATGCTTCACTGTTGCCTGCAGACACTCATTCGTGTACCGCTCTCCAGCCCTTCGGCGAACAAACTGCCTTCTGCTACAGCCAAATATTTCAAATTTTGACTCATCAGTCCAGAGCACCTGCTGCCATTTTTCTGCACCCCAGTTCCTGTGTTTTCGTGCATAGTTGAGTCGCTTGGCCTTGTTTCCACGTCGGAGGTATGGCTTTTTGGCCGCAAGTCTTCCATGAAGGCCACTTCTGACCAGACTTCTCCGGACAGTAGATGGGTGTACCAGGGTCCCACTGTTTTCTGCCAATTGTGAGCTAATGGCACTGCTCGACATCTTCCGATTGCGAAGGGAAGTAAGCATGATGTGTCTTTCATCTGCTGCAGTAAGTTTCCTTGGCCGACCACTGCGTCTACGGTCCTCAACGTTGCCTGTTTCTTTGTGCTTCTTCAAAAGAGCTTGGACAGCACATCTGGAAACCCCTGTCTGCCTTGAAATTTCTGCCTGGGAGAGACCTTGCTGATGCAGTATAACTACCTTGTGTCTTGTTGCTGTGCTCAGTCTTGCCATGGTGTATGACTTTTGACAGTAAACTGTCTTCAGCAACCTCACCTTGTTAGCTGAGTTTGGCTGTTCCTCACCCAGTTTTATTCCTCCTACACAGCTGTTTCTGTTTCAGTTAATGATTGTGTTTCAACCTACATATTGAATTGATGATCATTAGCACCTGTTTGGTATAATTGTTTAATCATACACCTAACTATATGCCTACAAAATCCCTGACTTTGTGCAAGTGTACCTTGAAGAATTGATGCTGTTTTGAAGGTAAAGGGTGGTCACACCAAATATGGATTTGATTTAGATTTTTCTTCTGTTCACTCACTTTGCATTTTGTTAATTGATAAATATAATCTATTACCAAGTTTATTTTTGAAAGCATTCTTACTTTACAGCATTTTTTCACACCTGCCTAAAACTTTTGCACAGTACTGTGTATATATATATATATATATATATATATATATATATATATATATATTAATATATATATATACACATACACACACTCAGTAGGTACGGAAAGTGTTGAGACCCCCTTAAATTTTTCACTCTTTGTTATGCTGCAGCCATTTGCTAAAATCCCTTAAGTTCATTTTTTTCCCTCATTAATGTACACACAGCACCCCATATTGACAAAAAAAAACAGAATTGTTGACATTTTTGCAGATTTATTAAAAAAGAAAAACAGAAATATCACATGGTCCTAAGTATTCAGACCCTTTGCTCTGTATTTAGTAGAAACACCCTTTTGATCCAAGTTTTTCACACCTGGATTTGGGGATTCTCTGCCACACAATTCTGTGTTTTTTTTGTCAAAATGACAATATGACACAAGATTGTTTGGTCTTTTCTTTCAGAGGATGTCAGATGATGCAACACACTATTGCAATGTAACATTAAAATGAATGAAATGTGAAAAAGAGAAGAGTGTTGCATCATCTGACATTGAAGCACATGGAAGAAAAGCAACATGACTTTTTTTTTCTTTCTGTGTTTTAGGTATAATGACGTGAGTTTGAAGGTAACCTAAAAGAAAAGACCAAGCAATCTTGTGTTACTTATTTTTACCACCAAAACATTACCTTCTTTTCACACTGAATGCGTTCTGGCTCTGTGTTTGTAGTTGTTGCTGTTGCTGTTGCTGCTGCTGCTGCTGCTGGCCTGCCAGATTAAGCAGTGGATTGCCGCTCAGAATGTTCTCCATACGTATCCTTTCCTCTTCTGCTTTCTGTTCCCTTTCCTTAAACACACACATACCAACAAAAACAGTTATGAATCAAGCCAATAAGATATCAAGCCTAAGAAAGATTTGAACAGTGGATGTTTTCATGATAGATTTATTAAAGCATTCATTAAATACTGGGAATAGGTTAAAGGCACAGTATGTAAGTTTCACTGCTAGAGGTCGCTTATTCAAAACAATAGCAAAGGCATAGCTTGACACTGTGCATCAACTGAATCATGGGAGTTGTGGTTTTCACCTCCATGGGGGCAAGAGCAGAATGAGACACACCTGTGCGACACACCGGCCCCAAGTCCCACGTAGGAGCTCGGAAGGATTTCAGAAGGAATCATGACAGTGAAGAGCAAGAGAGGACCAGGCCTGGAACTATTTTCACTTGTGTTTTTTATTATGCTTGTATGCCATAATTAGCCAGTGCAGCTTCTTTCGTTATGTTCTTTATGTTTACTACAATTAAAGTTACTTTTAACATTTGCTGGGTCAGGCCTCCTTTTTCTCTGAACTTGAACTTTGTTACAGTTATGTTTGATCACTTGAAGGGTTAGTTCAACAAAAAAGAAATTTCTGTGATTAAGTACCCTCACCCCCATGTTGTTCCAAACCCCTAAGATCTTTGCTCATCTTCGAAACACAAATTAAGATATTTTTGAATCTTAATCATTAAAATGTATTGTATGATTGAGTAAATTCTGTATTACTGTTACTAAAAATAAAGCTGCATCTGATTATGCTACGCTAGCTAATGTCACTTGACAAAATAGTATTTTTCTCTGAGGAATGTTTTTAAAAATAAATAAATAAAAATCAAGAAAATTAGAGTTAAACAACAAGAGCAAAAGCATTGAGCTTGATATATAAAAATGATTCGTTTTCTGTCTATATATGTATCAAAACAGATGATCCTCATGCCACATTGGTTTTGACTAAAAGATTGACTCTTGGGATTTAAGAATCATTATCATAGGGCTGCACGATTAATCGTATTTTAATCTCGATAACGATATCTGTCTCCCACGATTTATTAACCTCGCGATATCAATGTGTAAATACCAAGTATTTTTTTCTTATGGGTTGAGAGTGTACGGATGATAAACTGTGTCACAGGTCTCACATGACGGTGTTTAGATTTCAAGCGCACTTTCATGGCGTAGCAGAAGTTGGCGTCACGCGATAAGCTTATAGTCATTCAGCTTAAACGAACATAGTGGCAGAGCAACAAGAGGAAGGTGAGGAAGTGCGTTCATTAGTTCCCAAAAAGGATCATACTCCATTGTTTGGAAGTACTTCAGGTTCAGTGAAAGTGATGTTGATTAGGTAACTTACCAGTCCAATGCAAACTGTGCTCCTGTGCCGTACAATTGTCGCAGGGTAACACAAACCTCATCAACCACCTTAGAGGCCACCATAAAATACAATATCACAGACAACAACAATAACGGGGACATTGCTCAACGCAATACCATTTTCGCCTTGCTCTCAAAGACACGCGGAAATAACGTGTTTCAACTCAGCCAAGGATATTTGTCCAATAAACATAGTGAGCAATGAAGGGTTTAAAAAAATGATTGCTACACTTGACAAAAGATACAGCATATCCTCACGCAACTATTTTTCTAACTGCCTGTGCTGTGTGCGAAATGCCGACTGGAAACAGAATGAGAAATTCACAGTGCTGAATATTTTGCTGCCACAACCAACCTGTGGTCAAGTAGAACTACGGAGCCGTATCTGAGCTTTACGGTTCATTTTATTCACAGCGAGTTTGAAATAAAAATCAAGCTTTTGCAAACTTCATTGTTCCCACAAGACCATGCAGCGTAACGAGCCTCAAAGAAGCGATTTCTGAATGGGGTTTGATTGAAGAAAGACTCGTCTGCATGACAACGGACAACGCATCTAATATGATCAGGGCAGCATCTCTGAATAACTGGATGAGACTACATTGCTCTGGACATAGACCTCATTTAGCTAATGGTGTGTTATTTTAACATTTTTCCCTAATATAATGTAACTACTTCGCCCATTATAAAGATGCATTTGGTCATATGTCCGATATTACAGCGTCACCTAGCGTCATACAGTACATTCAGCATATTCTGCCAAACAGAGATTTAAAAGTTTACGAGCGAGTTAAAGCGAGCGATATTTGGCTGGTCATACAATACTATATGTGAACATATGTGCACCCAGCAGAATTTAGAAAAAGGCAGTGTTTACTGATAAATAGTCTCATGTAGGTGTCATAAGCTAATGATAAGTAATAAATCTGGATCAGTATTTTGTTTTTATTAATTTATGTTTTGTTTATAATGTATATATATATATATATATATGGCTGTAATAAAAATACTGAAAAAAAAAAAGTTCTGAAGTGAAATAAAAGTTATTAACCAACAGAATAATCGGGATTAGTAATCGGGATTAAAACGTTGTGGAAAATAATCGTGATTATCATTTTTCTTGTTATCGTGCAGCCCTACAATATCAGCTCATCAAAATGAGAATCAATTAAAATCAAGAAACATATTTTCGACCCAGCCCTATCAGAAATAATTTGATATGGTCACTGAGGCTCACCTTCTTCTCCTGTTCCTCAGCTCGCTCCTTCTTGATCTTCTCCAGTTCAGCCAGCAGGGCGGCAGTGTCATCATCACTGTCAGAGCCGGAGTCAGAGTCATCTTCATCCTAATACACATACATCCTTTAAACTACAGTTAAAATCAATCCATATGCCTAAGTATATACAAGAAAGTGTATGTACATCAGTGAGAGGATCATCAGCATCCAGGTTGGCAGCAGGAATCTGATCCAGACGTGGTCGTTTGGAGGAGGATGAAGACGACGACGACGACGAAGTTGTGTGTTCTAAAGAAAACAGGAAAAGATCACAGTCAATGAACACATCTTAACCCAACAAAGCGAAAAACTGTCACAAACACCTGCTTCCTCACCTCTTGCTCCTCTATCTCTGCTCTTAACAGCAACTCTCTCCCTTTCCTCCAGCTCACGTCTGAAATCACGAGCTCTCACCTCTTCTGGAGCATCCTGAGTGGGCTGCCTGCATATCAGGACACAAGCATATCAGCAAGCGTTTAAATTCGGCATGAAACAGAAGTTGCCATGGTCTTTTCTTCCCTAATGTGGCATATATTTTTGAGAGGAACGGATCCTCAAACAAGAAAAAAACTTGAAGACTTTGGTCCACTGGGAATTGATTGGATCGCTGTTGTTTGCTATTACAGTGACAGGTTGTCGAAGAGGGAAGGATATTTTGATTGAAGATCATTATTTCTTTTAAAGAAACAATGACGTGCACAGATAAATAATTTATTTTCAATAATTACTGCATTACTACATAAATTGTCCATTTCAATTTCATAGTGACTAACTCAAAACTTAATCTGTAACGCAAACATAACCTTCAGACATTTGAGTCCACAGGTACTAAACAATAATGGATTCTTCTGCAAAAGAAAACAGTAAACGGCAACCTCACCTGTATTTGATCTTGGTGTGTCCTGGCAGATCTCTGCTGGAGTACTGTTTGGACAAAGCACTCAGGTCACCCTCTCCTTTGCCCCGTCCTCCTCGCGCGGGCTCAAACGTTGGCCTTGCCGCTGTGGTCATCTTTGCTTACCTGAAACAAATGCTTTATAACATCAGTTTACGTGATGCGACATCTTCAGTCAAGTGTCTGATCAAGTTTAGAGCTGCTCGACCTGCTATGGAGATTTTATATAAACAATACGCTACCGATCATTGCTGTAATACTACCAATTGCACTTGGATAGAGTGATGTTGATCAACTTTGAAAAGTAACAAAATAGACATCTATTTTCTGAATATTGCTTTTGGAATGGGAATGTGTCTGTGGAAACTAAAGCTAACGTATGTAACCCACAATTTATGTAATAATGCATTGATAGGTTACTTTTAGGACAAGATTATTTGTTTCTGTTATTTAATTATTAATGTAATGCCGCTATAGCGTCTGTAACGATCACCGTTTCTATTATTTGTTCTCAATAAAAACATGCTCGCTTCACGTTACTTGTTTTACATTATTTTACACCCACCTGCAGCAGGACGATATAAATCCCACGTCTAAGTTACTTCTAAAGGTGTCAAATGGAACACACAAGTTAAATTTACTAATCCTGAACAACTAAATAAATAAAGTTTGTGTTATTTTGCGCGATTAGCCTCTCTGTTGTTGCTCCTGACGGATATCCCATCAGCCACCACGACTCAGAAGCAACAGTCACGTGTATATGAGGATTACGGTGGCCGTAGAGGGACAAGCATTGACGCGAAAATCAAATACATTTCAAGATAACACACAACGGGTCGCTGTAAATATGCAACAAACAAATGTAGTTATATTTGTCATTTGTAAAACGTTGTGTGAATACATAGAAAATAGAACTAAAATCGAAAACCAACGTTTTAGGTGGACTTATATTGGACTCAAACTGACACCTAGCCGCGTGGATGTAACATCGCGCGAAAGTTCCCTGTTACCGTTGCCATTGTTTTTCGCCGTTCAATCACAGCCATTTATTAATAATTTATGCCACAAGGGAATAAAACTAAGTAAACTTACCAAGATAAATAAATCATATTCGGTTGGTCATGTGATTTTATTTTGTCGTCCTTATGAGCCGACACGCTGTATGTGTAAATTAAAAAGAAAAAATGGCCAGCATTTACTTTATCAACAATATAGTTCAAGCGTCACTTTTGTGATCCTGCATTACAGAACAGAGTCATCTAGCAGGATTTGCTTAAAACCCAGAATAAAATACTCCCCCCTAAGACTCGTACTGACTCAACTGATTCATTAACTAGAATTACAAGAAACATTCATCCTAAAATGAATTAATGTGCCCGCTAAATAAAAACTAAATTGTAAACAAAACTGAAATGAAAGTAAAAGTACACTTTGAATAGTGTTTATACAAATTTTAAAATGCAAAACTATAACCGTGTAGACTTTCCACCCCTTCTAACACATAAGGAGACACAAACTGAGGTTTTTACTAGCTTTAATATTCCTGAAACATCTGTTGCAGAAAAAAAAACAAAAGTACAAAAGTGTCCGACAGTAAAAAGATGCAAATGCATGGGGGACATAAGAGCCTCACTCACTAAAACAGCAGTGTCTCATACAGGCCTGCAAAAGTCATCTCTGAAATATCACTAATACGAAGCCAAACAAAACGGAGTAATCAATTAATATACAAAACCACACAGTTGACCAGGCAGTAAGACATGCAATAATACAGTCTTTCCATGAGTGAGAGAGATAGAAAAACGAGAGAAAGAGAAGGAAGAGAGACAGAGAGAGAGAGAGAGAAAAAGAGACAAACAAGAGACAGAAGAGAGAGAAAAGACAAACGAGAGAAAGAGAAGGAAGAGAGACAGAGAAAAAGAGACAAACAAGAGACAGAGAAAGACAAACGAGAGAAAAGAAAGGAAGAGAGACAGAGAGAGAAGAGAGCATCAATAAAAACTGTTCAGCATATCAGACACGTGTTCAATTCATAACATTTCCAAATATATTTGTTGACAGCTCTTTCTGCAACATTTTGCATATGAGATCTGAGGCTGTGTTCAGCCAGGGCTCCTGAAATGGCTCTATACAGTTCTGTCTGTTTTGTAAATATGTGATTACTAAAACTGCTGAGAACAGCCAAAGAAAATAAACAAAATAATAATAATAATTTCATATTTTTGCATATGTGACATCATCAGAATAATAAAACACAACACAGAGAGAACCTGTGAGCAATGGAGGGTGAAGCTTCCTCACAGTAACGACACATCTGGGAAAGGGGTCATTGTTATGGCGTGAGGTCATTGCTATGGTAACAGCAGTGAGCTACTGCTGCGGTCAAATTTCTTGCCTTTCGAGAGAGCGGCAACCTGTTTCATCAATTCTCTGTTCTTTGCCTGAGAGACAAACACAAACCCACAGTTAGTGAATTTTATAAACACTACAAAAAAAAAAAAAAAAAAAAAAAAAACACTTATTCAGCAAGGATGCATTAAATTGATCAAAATGTAAGTTGATTCATTTCAAATAAATGCTGTTCTTTTAAATTTTCTATTAATCAAAGAATAAAAAAGTATAACATATAGCATCACTACTGTTTTCAACATTGATAAGAAATGTTGTTTGAGCAGCAAATCAGCCTGAAGACTGGAGTGATGAGCTGAAAATTCAGCTTTGCCATCACAGAAATAAATTACATTTTAAAATATATTCAAATAGAAAAACATTAATTTAAAATAGTAAAAAAAAAAAAAAAAAAAAAAAATCACAATATAATTGTTTTACTGTAGTTTTGATTAATGCAGATTTAGAGAGCATAAAGGACTTCTTTCAAAAACATTAATGTCCCCCTGTGGTGAAAATCATGCTTTTAATGTTGTTTATATGACTTTGTGATGATTTTAATATGCTTTAAGTCAGAGAAACCATGTGCAAATTCATAAGTCAACACTATTGCTGATTATTTTATATCAAAACTGTGGTGAAAAAAAAAGACGGTCTTAAACCCGCAGTTTGGAATCGCTGGTGTTTGTGACGTCACAAACTACCTTGTAACCAATCACGTCAACGTGCCGGCGGGCTTTAGCATATCCTTAACCATGAGCGCTCTGAAGCAGGAGACTCAAGAGAAACCAGGTTATCCCGGTATATTTTTCTGTTGATATAGAAAAATTGTATAGCGTTTGTATAATGTATATAACGATGTTACAATGAACTATATGCCTTTCTTCACTGATGTTCTGAGTTTTTCAAAGCATTTCTAAAGATACTGATCGTTAGAAGAAGGCTGTCTGTCTAGCAAATGGGAAAATTGTTTGTGTAACATTAGAAACACATAATTGGCAGATGTTTGTCAATGTAGTCAAGCAAAAGGCTATTAATTAATTAAAGTCATGTGTCCGATGTTGTAAAAAGCGATACCATTGTGCAGCGTTTACCTCAGTAAGTTGACACAGTGGATCTCTGAGCTTGAGCGAGAGAGCGGAGGCAGGGCTAATTAACATATTATTACATCCACGTATAATAAATGAAGCAAGGTTATAGAGTTACATTCAAGCCATTTTAAGGAATGAAGAAATTTAAAAAAAAATGTTTAAAATGTGTCATTTGGTGATCAAAGATGAGTTTTAAGGGATAAAATTATTGGCTACAGGGGGACTTACCGAACAAATTAAGAATGGTAGTGAAATTTCTCAAAGCGCTCATCAAAAAAAACTGACAGACACTACTTCCAGAGATTTAACAGTGACAGTACTGGCTTATTCCAATTACTACTTAAATGTATTAATCAGCATGTGTGGTGATTTGAGTTTTGGAGAGTTTATGGTGTAAGTGACCTGTTGTTGCTCCATGGCCTCTTTGTGTGCTTTCTCCATGTTGTTCATCTTCACCCGCATATTTGACTCCTGATACTGAAAATCTGCCTTCAGCTCTGTCAGCTGAAACAGTACATAAAGTTAGGAAAAATTTTAAAAAATGCAAAATTTAACAACAGAAGCCATTTTTCTACAGTTTTTAGTTGCGTTCTGATATGGCAATGAACCAGTTTCCCTTTTTATATATATATAAAAATATTTAAACTTTTCAATTTATGAGTTGGAACTAAACTGGCAAAACCACGTAGGAATACCAAAAAAGGACAAGCAAAAGGACTGTGACGTGAGTGGCAGACCACAGACAGCAGGATGGGGCTCAGAGATAGAGATACAGCTGCAATACTGACTCTGTATGAATGTTGTACCAAATTCAGGAAGTGGCATCACAGTTACCTTCCTATCTTTCTCAAGGATGGTCTGCTCTCTCTGCTGGAGCATGCGCTTCAATGACATCACTTCCTCTTTCAGCTGGCTAATCAAGATGAAGTTATCCGTGCCTCCAGAATCCATCGACTGAGTGATCGAACTACTGGAGAGAGTGAAAAAAAGAAATGTTTAGCACTGAAAGAATGAATGTGTCAGCATGTCCACACTGAGAAGACAATGAGAAGTATTCACCTGTCTCCATTGGATGGCTTTGACTCTAGTTTGGGTTTTTTCTTTGGCGTTTCCTTCTGAATGCTACGCAAGAAAAGTAACTTTGAGTCAATCCATCCCAACAATCTCACAGCATGGACAAAGAGACAATGACCATCCTAAATATTAAACTACAGCCGAATAGAAACAGCATGCCATGTGTGTGCATGTCAAAGAGACATATCTCACCTCTGCTTCCACAGCCCCTGATCCTGCTCTGGACTTAGAGTACCACTTATTCTGTAACACACAGTGACAGCATTTTTTTGAAGCAAGTTTGTGTTCATGTGATTGGGTGCTCATACGCTTTGGTTGCTCGAATTTGAATTACATCATCCATGCTTACTTGTGATGTGAACTTCCGTGTCTGTGGTGCTGATGATGATGGTGTCTCTGATGTTCCTTCTCACTGAGGGAAGAAGAGTTGGAGTGGGAAGAGCCAAGGCCTTTCCGCTGCTCTTTTGTTTTTTGTAGAACACGACGATATGACAGTGTGCAAAGCCAACACAAGAGCTTCCCATCCACCTGTAGAAAGAGGTAATTGACATTTGCATCAAGTTTGCCCAGTGTTATTTTACTATTATTTAAAGTATAGTTTTTATATTTTCAGTTCATATTAAGTTATAGTAATTTTGTAGTGCTTTGTCATCTTTATTATTTTATTTTAACAATCACTTATTAATTCATTTAATAATTAAAATTGATTTCATTTCAGCTTTATTTAAAATAACAATTTTTAATAGTTTTAGTTAACAATAACACTGTGCGTGCTCTTTTTATACAAGCTGCACACTCTTTTGTGCACGCATTTTGTGATGACGCACAAACACCTTTGAAGTTATGAAACTTGATCCTTCTAAACAATATTAAATAATGATAAAACGATCCTGTAGCAGTTCAGATTGGTGTTTAAAGGGATAGTTCACTTTAAAATTTAAATTATTATTACTCACCCTCAAGCCATCCTACATGTATACGACTATCTTCTTTCAGACAAACACTATCAGAGATTTATAATGACAGTGAATTGCGCTCCTAAATGAAGTTCAAAAAAAGTGCATCCATCCATCATAAAAGTAATCCATAGGGCTCCCGGGGATTAGCGATGGGTGTTTTTAAAGAAAAATATCCATGTTTAAAACTCTATAAACTAATAACTAGCTTCCGGCAGACGGCCTACATAAGTTGAGTTGTATCAAGAGTAACTTCGGACATGATAAATGACGTAGGATGTAGGAATAACACAATCTTAGACACCTCTTGCGGTTCAAACAAATAAGGCTGGGCAGCAAACTCAATGTGGATATCTTTTATGATGGATGGATGCAGGATCCAGGATATTTTACAATATTACTCCCATTGTATTTGTCTGAAAGAAGACCTAGGATGGCTTGAGAGTGAGTAAATCATGGGATCATTTTAATTTTTGGGTGAATTATCCCTTTAACTCAGATTTTCGAGAGAGAGAGAATAGTGTTATGAATTCAAAACGGCAGCTGTGGGAGTTTCATGGAGGGATATCACTTTTGGCCACTACTGTATGCATCATGAAGAATGCAATACACTGCTGATCATAAATCAGTAAAGCTGGATGGTCAGCTGTTAACATTGGTGGGAGGAATGGGCTTTAATGATTCAGTTCTGTTTTGTGCATAAACCAACAGCAGTTTCGTACAACTAGTTCAGTAATTAATGACAGACATAATTGAGCTTTCAATGTGGGCTGAAATCTGGAGACAGTGATTTTTCAGTCTGTCAGAGTACGATGAATCACATCACACACATGCAATACAAGTGTGTGGATGAGTAATAAGACTGAATAAGAATGTGCATGTGTGACTGGTCACCTTTCTCCTTCCCTCGTCCTTCCTGTCAAAGGCACACTGCTGCTTGCACTGTTCACAGGTCTGTGGAGGGCCGTACTTCTTCTCCGAGTTGGTGCAGCGCTGACATTTGGTCCCAATGAATGCAGCAATGATGTTACAGTACTGACATGGTTTCGGCTGACAAAAAGAGAGAAAGGCGTGTTATTGCGTCCATCTGCAGGATTTCAAGTTATTTAAACATTCACTATCATGTGAACTTACCGTTCCAAACTGTTTGACATTCTGTGCACACTTCTTACAGATAGTGTTGGTCTTGCTGAAAAAAAGGAAAGATCTTCCATTAGCACAAATATGATATATGTTTTAGCTGCCACTGTGGCAGGTGAGCAAAGACCCTGATTGTGTATATGATTCTCACCTCTCCTGCTGAAACTCTGACCTGCAGTAGGTGCATTTTACTATAGGGTGCGCGATCCGACACTCCTGGGAGGAGAAAACAACCAATGACATGCTGTAAACTTAAATGTGCTTTAATGTAGGCTACACAATTAACTATGGCAGTGCAGTATATGATGTATGACTGCAGGGCTGTATCTTTTGGGTGTCTTCACACTTTTCAGGGGCCTGAGCGTGGTTAGCTTGATTTTTAGCCCATATGTAAAAACTCCAAATGATCTCAGACCTTTTTAAAGTGAACCAAACAGATCATCTTGGGACACTTGCCCCAAAGCTTTAACTGAAAGTGCCTTGCACTGACATATCTTACAATATGTCGGTGTCATTGTTTTGTCTCAAGATGCAACCCAGAAATGTTTTTTTTTCTTGGGCACGTACATAAAAGATACTTAGATGTCGTAATTGAACTAAGCCCTAATTCTGGCTTAGTCTAAGCCCTGTCTGTGAAACCAGGCTTTGATTTTTCCATTGCAAATTCTGATTTAGTTTGGTCATCAGATGCCTCCATACAAATCAGCTATTCATCATGGCTACTTTTTATGGCAGATGTCTCCAAGTGATAAATTCACAACATGCACTTATCTATGGTCATTCCAATCGCTTCCAAATTCCATAAGGGAGACGTGGCTGTGAGAACGTCTTGTTTATGTTTTCGTGTTAAGGTCGTAAGAGGATATCATTACTGCATGTAATAATGTATATTCAATAATGTATGGAGTGAATACGTGCTGGTTCTCACAATGCCCAATTTCTCCAGTAGATTTGATTAAGTACATTATCGGATTTGTACATTACCGATTAATGTGTAAAATGAACACTACGCAATCAGTGACCTTGTGCATGTATCTGTGTCCAACACATTTTTGCATTTTCAGTGGCATAACGAATATTTCTATGCAGATGTCACCATTGCCTTGTGCAATAAACAAACGCAATCAAAGGAAACGATTCAAAATAAACATGGTTTACACAGGTGGATGTGATATCGGGCAAGAAAGAATATGGATGCAGCACTTCAACAAAATTGATATTTTTGTGCCAAAGAAGTGTTTTTTTATATTACATATAATACGTTCAAAGTTAAGTTCAATCAACAGAATTTGTAGAAATGTTGTTTAGCAAATAATAATAATAAATGAAAGACATTCTATAACAAAATAAAAATTTTAGTCTCAATTTTAAGCGAATTGACTTACATTTTGGAGTGTACCGGTTCAGCCATCAAACATTGAATTTGACTATATCAAAAAACCTACAGTAAGAACACAAAGAGGTTTGAGACCCCATAGCCACTTAAGTGGACCAAAAAAGGTCTTTGATGGACAGAGTGAGTGAAGAACTTTTTTTCCTCCACTTGGTTAATTATTTGACCCACTTCAAGGGGTCTGAGCCCGGCTCTTTTAAAGAGTGAAAACACAAAACATACTAAACAAGGTTAAGACAACAGTGGTGTTTTAGCTGAAGCAATGTCTGGATGATTCTGCCGTTAACAATTACCGCTTAAATAAGTCTCTGACCAAACACAGGACGCACATGTTTACATGAGGCTCTTGAAGTGCATGTGCACTCTCACCTTGCAGAGCTGCTGGCCCTGCGACAACTCCTCGAACGGGAACCGCTGGTTACACTTGGTGCAGGCGTACAGGGCCGATGTGGCCATCACCAACCCCACAAACACACACTTACAGCTACTGTTAAAATATAACTACACTTACGCGCGGACGACCGTTAACACACGTGATGAGGTGAAACTTGAGCAGATTCAATCCCAATTAAAACTACAATTAATCCCGATAAATAAAATGGATTCGAGCATCTAAAACTGCTCTGCGAATACTACTACAAAACATCAGACGTACACTCATAACTAAGAACTAAATATAAACTAAAATATGGTTATACCTAAAAACAATAACTAAAACCCCTATTTCATATCTCTGTATTTCGGCTTCTAGGGAGAATTTTTGCTTTCTCCTTTTTGTATCTCAGTCGACGCACGAACCGGATGCGACCTGTGACTACAAAGGAAAGACTCAACAGCCAATCGTGAGCCTGTGCCGATGGGCGGGAAGAATGGTTTTGAAATATAAGAGCCAATCAAAGAGCTCGTCCCGCCCATCGCAATGTTTTTGTGACGTGTTAGTGATGTAAAGATCTAATCCCTCTCAGTGAAGTAGGAAAGAGTACGACTGTACGGCTCGTTTAACGAGTATTTAATATGTTCACTTCTATTTGAGAGCAGTAGAGATGAAGAAAAATAGAAGACGTCAGATTACAATAAATACCAACAAGAATGTTACTATACTGACTATTAATAACTATTATTAACCACAGTTTTAACAAGCATTGCGTTCTGCTCGGTGTGTGAATTAGTATGCAGTTTACTCTATTTACAAACTTTTACATGAACCTGGTACATCCCAACTATTTGTTAGAAAAAATGCGATATTTTAATTAAAGATACAGATTTTCTTTCCCGTCCTGCCAAAGCTAAACTTTTATAAACGTTTTATGTACATGTTAAATTTTTGTATTTTGTATTTCCTCCTTACGTATTTTTTATTATAATTTCTACACTCCTCTCGTCGTGTAAATAAAACTTTTATTATCCATCGGGGTTCAGGCAGCGCGTCACTCTATGCAAAATAAACGCGACTGGGGTTTTACTGTAACGCACAATTCTATGCGCCAGATAAAAAAAGATGGCGGATCACTCGGTGAGTAATGGACAGAAGGTTGGTTTTTAAGTAGTCTTTGCCGCGATTTAAATATCATTTGTTTTGTCTTTGTTGGTCGATGTCATTTATAATTGCGTTATGTCCTCATAGGGTGAGATCACTGAGGGCTGTCGACTGCCTGTGCTGCGAAAAAACCAAGAAAATGAAGACGAATGGCGTAAGTATCAGCCTGACAGCTGCGTATAAATGTAAACACAATGCTTGTTACTAGTATGTTTGTATATGTATATTTATGTAACTAGATAGCTATACGGGAATAACAGTATGTAAGTGTATCTATGGATCTAACTGCTTGCTTTTCTTTTCATTTCGTCCCTTCATAGCTTTGGCTGAAATTCTCAGTGTCAAAGACATCCCTGGGAGAAAGCTTTACTATGTCCACTATATTGACTGTGAGTATTAACTATCAGCCTGACTAAATACTTTGGACATGTACCTAATTTCCTTCATCCAGTGTTAATAATGACATAATGCATGGTTCCATTTATTTGGAAGTCAATAAGCGCCTGGACGAATGGGTTACTCCAGACCGACTGGACTTGAAAAAACTTCAGTTTCCCAAGAAGGAGGCGAAGACTCCGATGAAGAACGGCCTGCCAGGGTCTCGGCCGAGTTCCCCAGAGAGGGACGTGGTAAGAGAATCTACTCTGTCCCCTATGACACTATATGTAGAAACAAAAATCCCCCACATCAATGGTAAAGAGATATATCATTCACAGTTGTTTTCAGATGTGCATGCTTTTCAGCCTGTTTGCCATCTTCTCACGTTCTGTTTAAATTTAGAAGAAGAGTCTAGATCTCCACGTTCAGTCTGCTGCAGCTCCTTCAAGAGGCAAAACCCTCCCTACACCGGTACAAACTTTACTTGTATTTTACCGATCAGTCTGTCCTGCAAGTTTACGATGAATGGGCTGAATTAAAAACTAGTTTGAATAAACTCATTATACATTTTCCAAACTGTGTGAGGGAAGCAGTTTTTGCCTCATCTCAATGTAAACTGCAGATAGCAGAACCTTTCATGTGACGTGTTATTTAAATATATGTATCCCACAATAATGGTAGCATTGTTAAAAGGATTGCAAACTTTGAAATGCACATTTAAAATATGCAATACTTTTTAGTATTTGTTGCATAGGGAATTAAAAAGGATGTTTTGTAAAAGCTTTTAATGCATCCAGACCCCATTAGTTATTCTCATAACTCATTACACCTAAGTTAAGGTAAGTGGCAGACCTTCACTTGTGGTTCTTTTTATACATGATAGATTTTAGTACCTTTTAAAAAAAAAAAAAATTCTACTTTCCATGCAGAAAAAAGTAGCTTTCTTGTTTTTGTTTGATCTTACAGAAAAGGAAAGAGTCAGTCTCTTTGGCAACACAAGTGACCGCGGTGACTCCTGTGCCTTCACTTCCTAGTTCTGCAGAGGCGAGTCAGGCCTCTGTATATCCACCAATTAGAGAGAACTCTTTCAGCATTAAATCCAGAGACGAGCATGAACCACTCACCACTCTAACCACAGTAAGAAATTACTTTTTAAATTTAATATTTACTTTAATTTTTTTTTTTTTAAAAGTGTGTTTCATACATAATAATATTCCTTTACTAGTATTCCTTAATTTTTTTGAATATCACTTAACATTCAAACATTTCTTTATTTCCTTTGATTCTTCCACTTGGCAGAATGGCACAACGTCCATTCAGCGTCATCTCATTCCTCCTCAGCCTGGGAGAAAAAGAAAAAGTTGTGGAGGGACAGATGAGGTAAGTGCTGCAGCTAAAGTCACACATTTTATTGTTATTTTGGCAAGAAAACGATGTTAGGAATTAGGATTGTGTTGTTTTAGGGCACTTCACATTTCCTTTATGTCTCATGAAGGAATGTAATGTTTATTATGTTATGCAGATTCTGTGCTATATAACATAGTCAACATTGACTATCAATGAGAGCAAGTTTGCACCTGATTTACAAAAAAAAAAAAACAATCAAAAGTTTTCCAGTTAACTCTTTCTGCTCTATGAACTAGCTTTTTCCTTTAAAGTGTCTCAAAGCATTGCAACTGCTTGTGTTTTTCTAGATGGTGAAGGTGTTCCAGAATAACAGTCCCCGCTGCTCCACCATCTATTTGCTGCCAGGAGAGGTCCGGCTCATTTACTTCCCATTGCTTTGTTGAGTGTCTTGCCAGAATGGAGCCTTAGGGCTGTTAAAGAATATATAAAGTAGTGTGAATTTTTTTTTATTTTTTGCTTGTTTGTCACTCTTAAATATTTCAGATCCTCAAAAAATTTAAATATTCGTCAAAGATAACCCAAGTAAACACAAAATGCAGTTTTTAAATGAAGGTTGTTATTATTAAGGGAAAACAAAATCCAAACCTACATAGCTCTGTGTGAAATAGTAATTGCCCCCTAAACCTAATAACTGGTTAGGCTACCCTTAGCAGCAACAACTGCAATCAAGCATTTTCGATAACTTGCATTGAGCCTTTTACAGCGCTGTGGAGGAATTTTGGCCCATTCATCTTTGCAGAATTGTTGTAATTCAGCCACATTGGAGGGTTTTTGAGCATGAACTGCTCAAAAGGTCATGCCACAGCATCTCAATAGGATTCAGGTCAGGACTTTGACTAGGCCACTCCAAAGTTTTCATTTTGTTTTTCTTCAGCCATTCAGAGGTGAACTTGCTGGTGTGTTTTGGATCATTGCCCTGTTGCAGAACCCTAGTTTGCCACAGCCAAAGCTCCATCCCCAGACAATCACACTACCACCACCATATTTTACTGTTGGTATGATGTTCTTTTTCTGAAATCTGTGTTACTTTTACCCCAGATGTAATGGGACACACTCCTTCCAAAAAGTTCAACTTTTGTCTCGTCAATCCACAGAGTATTTTCCCAAAGTCTTGGGGATCATCAAGATGCTTTTTGGCAAAAATGAGACTAGCTTTAATGTTCTTTTTGCTCAGCAGTGGTTTTTGCCTTGGAAATATGCCCTGCCTCTTTCTTATGATGGAGTCATGAACACTGACCTTTAATGAGGCAAGTGTGGCCTGCAGTCCTTTGGATGTTGTTGTGAGGTCTTTTGTGACCTCTTGGATGAGTCATCGCTGCGCTCTTGGGGTAATTTTGGTCGGCTGGCCACTCCTGGGAAGGTCACCGTTCCATGTTTCCGGCATTTGTGGATAATGGCTCTCACTGTGGTTCGCCGGAGTCTCAAAGTTTTAGAAATGACTTAATAATCTTTTCCAGACTGATCGGTCTCAATTAAGTTCTTTCTCTTTGGTTTCGGAATTTCTTTGGATCTCGGCATTATGTCTAGCTTTTGAAGATCTTTTGGTCTACTTCACTTTGTCAGGCAGGTCCTTTTTAAGTGATTTCTTGATTGAGAACTGGTGTGGCAGTAATCAGGCCTGGGTGTGGCTAGAGAAATTGAACTCAGGTGTGATAAACCACAGTTAAGTTATGTTTTAACAGGTGGAGAAAACACTTTTTCACACAGGGCCATGTAGGTTTGGATTTGGTTTAATAACCCTTAATAACAGCCTTAATTTAAAAACTGCATTTTGTATTTACTTGGGTTAACTTGAACTATTATTTAAATTTGTTTGATGATGTGACAAATATGCAAAAAAAATAAAAAAAATAACGAAGGAGGCAAATAAGTTTTCACACCACTGTGTGTAATAAATATATATATATTAATAATAATAATAATAATAATAATTAGGGAATCACATTATCAAGAATGCAAAACAAAATAGTTTACATGAAATCCAAAAACATTTTTGATGGACATTCACTGTTATCAATGTTTCATACAATTCTCCCTAACATTACTCTCTGATCTCAGGACTCTCAGGACAGTTCAGATGGAATCCCATCTGCCCCGCGCATGACCGGTAGTTTGGTGTCAGACCGCAGTCATGATGACATTGTGACGCGAATGAAGAACATAAACTGTATAGAGCTGGGCCGGCACAGGCTGAAGCCTTGGTACTTCTCTCCATACTCGCAGGAGCTCACCTCCTTGCCCATTCTCTACCTCTGTGAATTCTGTCTCAAATACCTCAAGAGCCTCAAATGTCTTCAAAGACACCTGGTAAGAGTAGTTTTCAGACTTAAGCATAAGGTGTGGTCACATTAGCGAAATTTCATGGTCAATAAAAAGTCCATTGTCCGTAGCTCACACATAAGTCACGTTCACACCAAGCAGCTTTCTGTGGGTCAACGCAGCAAATTCCCATGATCAACTTTAACACAACTGAAATCTGCATGAGGAACATTTCCGCCCTCATGCAAAACTCTGAATAGCATGGGTTGCTATTGAAATGACCTGATAAATTTTGCAGAGCAATGATGAATATGACCACATCTTTAAAAAGCTGTTACTGTATAGTTTCACATACCTTGTTTACAATTTACACTACATATAATATACAATTACTCCCCCGTTACCTTTCCAGACAAAATGCAACCTTCGGCATCCTCCAGGAAATGAGATCTACCGCAAAGGAACCATCTCCTTTTTTGAAATAGATGGCAGGAAAAACAAGGTGTGTAATAGGAGTCGGATGAAAAAATTTGAGTTTGGATTAGTGATTTAACACAAATAACTTGATAATGGTGTTGCTGTGTGGCTAAACTTAATGAAGAATATTCAAATGTCACTTTTCTTTTTTGTTTGCTTCCACTAATAGGATCCAGTGCACTGTTACATCTTTGTGGTCTCTTAATGGTCTTTTAAATCTGTGATTCTTTTTCACTGCACAGGCATATTCCCAAAATTTGTGTCTATTGGCCAAATGCTTCCTGGACCACAAGACCCTGTACTATGACACAGATCCTTTCCTCTTCTATGTTATGACAGAGTATGACTCAAAGGGTTTCCATATAGTTGGCTACTTCTCAAAGGTTTGTTCCTTCTCTGCTGGCATCTGTTGTTTAATGCTTTTTAATCCTTCAAACATTTGCTTGTACTATCTTTATTTAAAATGAACGCCTCTTGTTTTTATATTCTCTAATATAGTGTCCAAATACTCTTTGAGGCCACTGTAATCAGTTTGAGGAAAAATCAAAATCCACTACTCTTGTTTTGTGGAATTTTGCTCAAATATACGTCACAATAGGGATGACTTTAATGTCTTTTTTCTTTTCTCATTGAAGGAGAAAGAATCAACAGAAGACTATAATGTGGCCTGTATTCTGACGTTACCACCTTATCAGAGACGAGGCTATGGAAAACTACTAATTGAGTTCAGTGAGTAATTTTATTTTTTCAGAAATAGTAAAATTTGGTTAGTTAAGATTTTGCTTTACATTTTCAATCAATTTATGCCTCCAATTTTATTTGTGAAATATAATAATAGCCCTAAATGTTGTGGTGCCTGTTTCCAAGGTTATGAGCTCTCAAAGGTGGAAGGAAAGACGGGTACCCCAGAGAAACCTCTGTCTGATTTGGGGCTGCTCTCCTACCGCTCATACTGGTCCCAGACCATCCTGGAGATACTCATGGACCTTAAAGCAGAGAATGGAGAACGGCCACAGATCACCATCAAGTGTGTGCCCTTTCTTTGTGTTATACTAAGAAAATAATTTTTTTAGGCACGAATTTCTAGCAATGTTCTCGTTTTTGCTGTTCTTAGTGAAATTAGTGAGATCACGAGTGTCAAGAAAGAGGATGTGATATCAACTCTTCAATACCTCAACCTCATCAATTATTATAAGGTAAGAAATCACTTTCAATGACAAGGAATAATTTTGGTGGAGAAAGTCAGATAGCATTTGCAATATTCTTTGCTAATTCAGATACTGAAGGCGGCATTTCAGCATGATTGATTTTGCTCTCTTCACTTCCAGGGTCAGTATATCCTCACCTTGTCCGAGGACATAGTGGAAGGCCACGAGCGTGCCATGCAGAAACGCCACCTCCGCATTGATCCCAAATGCTTGCATTTCACTCCTAAAGACTGGAGCAAGAGGGGCAAGTGGTGAAGTACAGAGCAGGGCCACTAGCTCACAGACAGACACAAAGGAATTCAAACCAACATAAATACTGTAAATAATCTTGTATTTATGTACTTTCATGGTTTTTATATAAAGCTGTTCTCTAAAAAATATGGAGTCATTCAAAAAATGTAACTGAATGTGATAACGTGTAAATAAACAGTCTGTTTGTACTGTTTGAGGAGCTGATTTTACTTGTCAAATGGAAACTGGGAACAGTTAATGTTAGTTTATGACAGGATGTCTGAGTGACCTTTTAGTGGGGTTTAACACCAAATCTTCTCACATTTGCTGTAGACTAAAAGCTACATGATAAATGTTATAGCAATCTATATTTTTCTAGTGTTAGTCAAACTCCTTTTGCAGGGTCTGCTTCATCTGAATTATATAAACACACACACTGAATCTGGCACAGGATTTATGCCAGGTGCCCTTCTTGATGCAACATATTCAGTCACACACACCCTTGCAACCAATTTGGCATGTCCAATCCATCAAATCAGCACATGTTAGGACTGTGTGGAGGAAACTGAAGCACCCGGAGAAAACCCACGCTGACATGGGGAGAACATGCAAACACCACACAGAAAGGATAAATGTTATAGCAATGTACAGTACGACTGGAAGGAACATTTAGAATAGAGATAGCCCCACCTTCAACAACAATAAAACAGCTGAGGACGAACAACAGCGGGGCTGTGATTTAAGATGTCAGGTAAATCAGACACTTCATATTCTGGGGAAAGACACTGGGTTCAATGCAGTGTCAAGAAACTGGCTAAAGCATAAAGAATTGCTTTCCACAGATATCCCTTCTTCTTTTTTTGCTGTACTTGGACCAGATAACTGATAAATTTATAATTTCATACACAAATTATCAGAAAAAAAAAATTGAAAGACCTAGATAATATAGACATCGATAGACCAGCATTAATACTTTATTTGAGCTATAATTGACTGACATAACCTGCATTTAACCTTTCAAATATTCAAATACATGTTGTTTCATGTACAAGTGGACAAACTGCAGCCCGACATACATGACCTGCTCTAGCTCAATTATAACTGCAAGTAAACTTAGTAAATCTGTAGCATCCCTACATGAACAAAACATCATTCATTTTTCATCATTCATTGTCTTGATCCAGATACTGCAGGTGTTTTATTGCTGTAGATTAGCTGTAATGTAGCACCACCGGAGTGGTGACGACTGATTCCATTAGTGTCAATACACTTTATTTGTCAATAATGTTAATGTATAAGCAAAAGTTGGATTATAGAGCATATTCTATATAACTCATAACATGAATAGTGTGTCATTTTTAACAAGCCCAAGAAAGTTAAGAATTTCAAGTAAAGACAGAACTCATAAAACCCTGAGGCTAGAAAGACTCACCTCAATTTCCCTCTACATCAAGGTGATGCAGGCAGAATCCCAGTAACATCACAACGCTTTCGTCATGTGATGCTCAGTCGCAGAGTTCTCCTACATATAGCTCATACAGTAAAAGCCCTAATATGTTTCTAACATGTATTAATGTTTCACTAGTCTTAATAAATGTATTAATATAATACCAGTATCAAACAGTTTTAGTAATTAAAAGCTTCTTCCATCCACCCAGCCAGCATGTAGCAGCAAAGTGAATGTTAGTGTGTAAAATTAAATCAGTTGTGTTTCACTGCAAGTAACATGGGAACCACGTGACACACTCACATGGTGTGAGGCAAACTACATTCCTCAAAGCTGTCGAGCACTTATACAAAGGTTTGAACAGGTGTGATAGAACGCGTAGGAGACCCTGCCCTCTCTGAGGATGACGAGGCAGTGCGACTGGCTGCCTCACGCTGTAACTCTTCCACCCTCTTCTGCAGCTCAGCCCGTTTTGCTAGCAGCTCTTTGTAGCGCTGATGGACAGGCTCCTAAAACACATTTTTAATCAAACAGTGATTCAAGACAGCGCAAGCCATTTAAAACCCCATTATAATCTATAATGATAATAAAAATCCAAATTGCATCACTTTTTTTTTTTTTGCTAGAATCATATTTATTGACAATCAAAAAAAAAAAAAGCTGTGTTTAAAGATGCAAGGACCTAGTCCTGTTAGGTAAACCAACAGATAGTGGAAGACACCTCTAGTACACAAATAATTGTCTTTTAAATATTAGAAGAATGTGAGATGGCGTTATCTGGCAGAATCAGAGAATGAACCTACACCTGCACATTTATTAAAAAACATTCACATGTGTACCTGTGGTCGCATGCGAGGATTCCAGCGTATGTAGTAGGAGACCCAGAGCTGGAGGTGTCGTATACCGACAGTGGGGAAGAGCACATGGGAGGGGTAGTGTACATACAGAGGATTCACAAACTCCTCTAGCTGACTGTTCACAAATGACCATACGGACACAGTGCGCTTTGGGACTTCCTAAACACAAAAACAGACAGTCCCTTAGACCCAGACAAAGTTATTTATGCTGCTTACAAATAAACACAAATTTAAAAGTTTTGAAATTACCCTTATTGTGGCTGAAACTCAACGACATAATAGCATCTACCAAATTATGTCCTGATCCATTAAACATTCCTATTCTATTTTGACATAAATGCCTATAAATAAAGTACTAAAAAAACATTACTATTCTTACAGTGTGAATGAGTATGCAAACATTTATGACAAAGAAGAGGCTCGCTCTCACCTCTTTGAGTCTTTGCTGCTCACTGTTACACAGAAACGTGCCAAAAAGGCAGCTGTAGAGGTGATCCAGTATTGTTATGAGGAAATTCTCATTGAACTCGAATGCTGCAGGAAACTACAAACACAGACACACAAACATTGCTTATACAGAGACAGATCATAGCAAAACACTCAAGACAAAGGCAGGTTGACCAATGGAACTGTGGGGTTTTTCGCACTAACCTGTCTTGTCATCTGCCAGACACAGTCAATAAACTGCAGGAAGATCGGAGAGCGATCTGCATCTGTGTGATTCTTATCACCATGGCCCACTCGCTATATATACAAAAATAATCATATATTGCATTCATGAACAAAGTGACTTAAAATAATTATAAAACAAGGATTGATTTGATTTTGAATGTTATTATTTCAATATTTAAGTAAGTATTCAATAAGTCTCTTATACTCATGAAGGCTGCATATTTACAAAATAAACAAACAAAAAAACCCTTTAATTTCTTGATGGTTTAATTAAAAGTATTCATTTCTTTAAAAATATACATTACTCACCCCAAACTTTTGAATTATAATGCACATATTATGTTTTTGAAATCTTTCAAAAGTCGCACTGAAGTGCTTTGAAAAGTGTTATTCATTGTGTATTCAATGTCTTGAGTGGCTCATCCTCTTTTAAAAATAGCTAATAACATTTTTGCTTGCATTGCAGCCAGGCAAATTATGTCTAATTGCTAAATTGTGAAAGTTTTTAGTAATGCTGATCTACAGTTTGGAGAGCGTGTAATATTTGCTAGTGTGTAGCAGCACTGTCATCTCTTCATCATTGCCCTTTATAATGCTGAGGATGTCCAAACCTTTATAACTATATATTATATACTGTAAAGAACTAAAAATAGCTATTATTTCAGAAGATATTTGAAAATAAAACCATTTTACTTCATTGGGACAGCCGAAATAAAGTTGCTGGAGTAGCTGTGCAGCAGATAAAATGTGGATGTGAATGTATTTTGTCCATCTATCAATATAACAGTGTGTGGCCAGAGTAGACAGCAGTGCACTCATGTAGTGCACTATGAAGCACTCAGTATATAGTAAATAGTGAATAAATTAACAAGTCAGCCATTTGGGATACAGCAAAAAGTTTATCCCCTTACAGTCTTGCTTACTGTTGTCATGCAAGTTGACTGACCTGTTGGAAGCGGTGTCCAAAGCTGAGCCACTCTTTCTCCAGCAGTATCTGAAAGCCCCGTATGGTTCTGTAGTGAGAGTCCAGCATTATCAAGGCCAGTGAGGTCAGCTGAGCAGTTCTGTCCCAGCCATCACTGCAATGAACCACCACTGAGGTTTTCCCAGACTCCACCTTATCGGCTATCCTTAAAGCTCCTGCCAGAATCAACTATCACACACACCATACAGTCAATGACATCTTCATCATCCTCATGTTTCTTAACACGTGAGAAACATTATGAAGAGATCACTCTTGTCTCACCTTAATATGCTCCAGCCAGTGTGTGGACTCGAGATTGGACAGCCAATGAGATTCTTCAATGTTGGGATAGACAACCTCCTTCAGTTTTCGTAGCGACTCACGCATTACATGAATGTTGTGGATATCCAGAAACACCAGTTCAGCATTCTGATAAGCATCTTCGCTCTCATACCCACCTCCTTTCATCTACAACACATACAGACTCGAACTGTGTGAAAAGTTTTCCTTTCATTTAAAACACACGCTTGAAAAGAAAATGAGAGTGTTTACCTTGTTAGCTGCAGCATTCACACTGGGTCTGGCATCAAATATGAACAGTTTGTGTGATTGTGCGTTTGCGTCCATGATGGCCTGAAGGAGTTTCTCGTCTTCTTTGCAGCGCCGACCATTCTGACCTACCATCGGCTGACTGGACCGAACCACTGCAGCCTGACTCTCTGGATGGATCCATGACAGAACCTAAACCGGAACAAGCCAATAGCTTCAGTGATGAGGCTCGAGGATGAACTATTGCTCACGCACAAACTCAAGTAGACACTGACTGGAATGCGTCCTTTGGCCCTGAAGCTGGAGACGCGCCGCAGTTCCTCGTCAGTGATGGTTACGGGCACAACTAGCGTCGCTGGGTATGAATCGCACAGCTCGTAGTGATCATTTAATTTGGAGATCCTCCAGCTCTCATTCGGAAGACCCTACAAACAGATTTGTATTTAAAACACAACTCTTTGAAATATTTGATTCTTATGGGTCAATCACAGCATTTTACAGTGATATATTTTTGTATGATGAACCTAAACTGCATAATTGATTGACAATAATTGTATCACCCCAGAGTCTCTTTTCAAATAACAAAATATTGTTAAATACTGTAAATTATATTACACACACACACATATATATATGTGTGTGTGTGTGTGTGTGTGTGTGCTCTAAAATTATTATTACATAATTACTAAGTAAAACATAAATTAATACTCAATATTTAAATTTTATTATAATTTTTTACTTATCAAATAATCAAATAAATAGAAATAAATTGATATAAGTAACTGTGTAATCCATGGGAGAATGTAAACTCAGTCATCATTCTTGCAAAACAACACTCTGTGGTACAAGCCGTCTCTGCTTTAAATTTGAGTCCTGATCACTTTGAAGAGGTTTATTTTGCAATAAAGACTGGATGACTGTATATTATCACCTTCCATATAACTAAAAAAACAAACAAATGAACACACACTGTACCTGTCTCTTGTATTCAGCCAGTGAATCATACACCCTCCATCCATTCTCAGGAAACACCTGCTTATACTCAAATGCAAAGAGGGACTAAACAAAGAGAAAGGAGAGAGACAGACAGAGAGATTATGTGCACTAATATCTTTTAAACTGATGTTGAATAATATACTAATTATACAATACTGTATGCTGTATTAATATATATTCTGTCTACTTATGTTTCTCACCATGTTGTTTGACACTGGAAAAGCAAACTTCATTAGAACCTCAAACACTGACTTCTTTAGTGAGTCCTCAGGTTCCTTGTGCACAAAACGCAGGTTCCTCATATCCTACAAGACACATGTACATTGACTAAGCATGCAATATATATATATATATATATATATATATATATATATATATATATAGCACTTTATAATACATATGTATTATGCTTTAATTAAATAATCTCCAATATTTAACAAATAATTCAATGGACAGCAGGGGCCCTCGAGGCAAAATTGCTCAGATTGAGCACTTCTACCATGTGGTTTGAATGTCTTGGGTGTGCGAAAAACCGCATGATATATAATCCTTTACACACATAAAAAGCACGAAGGTGCCGCCCTCAAATTTTCAAGTCTCTATGGCTTAGCTTACTACCTGATTTTTTCCCTCGTTTTTTTCCCAACAAACCGTCCCATACCGGCGTGATCAAAAAGATCTTAAACTAGATGGAACTAGATTAAATATTTTGACTGTTGCGATTCCAAATCGGTTTAATGACCCGTAACTCTGCCTGAGTATCGGACAAGTGTTCACTGTTGGCCAGAGGAGAACTGGCCCCCCGACTAAGCCTGGTTTCTCCCGAGGTTTTTTTCTCCATTTGTTGGAGTTTTGGTTCCTTGCCGCTGTTGCCTTTTGCTTGCTTACGTTGGGGACACTTGCTTGATATTCAGCAGTGTTTTTGATATGCCTGCATTGGCGCCGTTGTATACAAACTGAGCTGAGCCGGACGATTACGTCACTGTTTTCTCCAGTGCTGATATACATAAATTAAGTAGACTAATAACTATTGATATTTGCAACGGAATGAATCCATAATACATAGAATAAGCTGCACAATGACACCATTTTCTTATTAATGTAAAGCTGCTTTGCCACAATTTGCATTGTAAAAAACGCTATATAAATAAAGATGACTTGACTTGACTTGACTGATCACTTTTAGGGGAGAATGCTGATTCTTGAAAATTTTTAACAATTACAATTATGCGTTTGAACCCTTAATAAATAATGTATTAGAGCTCAACAGTAAGGGTTTTTTTCAGCTGGCCAGTTTCCTGCCCTGCCAAACTCATTTTGAGCATTATATTAGTATTATTTATTCACTATTACTATTCATTTATATTTTAAAGTAGAATATTTTTTTATTTTCAGTTTTCTCTTTAGCTTTAAATTATTTTTATTTCAGCTTTAGTCATTTTTGTACTCAAACATTTTATTTAACATTTCTAATACATCTTTAAGTGCTTTTACGTAATTTCATTCAATAATTATATTTTATTTTATCTTCATTTAAATTAGTGAATCTTTTAGGATATATGTATAGTTGAATGTTAAGCTTTCTTCACAAAAACAAAATATTTTGTATTTTTTAAGGGGGCAATCACACAAACCTTGCAGACGAGGACGTAAGAGACATCTCCTCTGCTAGTTGCTGCTCCGATCTTCTCTACTCTGCTCAAAACACCCAGTGGCAGATCTAGACCAAACACCGGCTCCTAACAAAAAAAAAAATAAGGGGACTGAAAATTAAGTCTTTAGTTCAGAAATTCTCTACAGAAGTACAGAAACAGCATGTGCACATGGCTCTTACCCTGTCGGTGCACCTGAAGAACAGTCTGTAGTTAGTGACAGTCAGAGATCCTCTTGCAGGCCCAATGAATGGACAAATGTAAGTCACATCTTTAGCTATGGACAAACACACAATAAAAACATAAATTAAAACCATCAGAATAGAGATATAAAGCAGTCAGAATAATGTACTACAATTACCGGCATCCTGAACCAGTTCCTCAGCCAGAAGAGGAAGTTCGCCTTTACCGGGGTCTTTATAGACCTGCACACAAATAACTTGAAATCAATCAGTGGACGGACATAAACCGAGACTTCATCCAAACCTTACGCACTCATTCACACTGTAATACCTTTTCAAATGTCATTCCTTTACTCTGTAAGGAAGAAAAATAACAGACAAGATTTAGTGATAGTAACAGTTCAGAACAAGTACAGAACAGGAAGTGCTGGGCTGAACTTTGGTTCTGACTGACCCGCAGCTCTGTGTCTGAAACTTTGGCTCCACTTGAGCGGTCAGAGCGGGTCGTGGTGGAGCTGAAGGGACATTAGAGGATGAAGACGGATTAAAACATACCTATGAACTTATTTATCTTAAAAGAACGATTCACCCAGAAATGAACACTCTGTCATCATTTACTCACCCTCATGTTGTTGTCCCAAAACTGTATGACTTTATTTCTTCTATGAAGCATTCAGTGCAGAATGTTAGAGATTGAGAGCCTCACCCATCATTGACTATCTTTACATCTTTTTACTATACAATCAAAATGAGTGGTGTCATACGTGTTTGGAGCAAAATAAGGATGAGTAAATGATCGCAGAATTTTAATTTCTCGGTGAACTATCCATTCTAACAGAGAAGTGATGAGCTGTCATGAAGCTTCAAAAATACTGTATAAAAGCCAGCGTGAAATTGTGCATTACATATTCACTTAGAGAGAGTGTTTTCTGCTGATACCTGCTCAGAGACTCCACACTATCCACACTGCCGCTCTCCTCCATCCCGAAACAAACCGAACCGCGGGACTTATAAAGACGTGATGTTAACTAAACTCTATCAATTTAGTGACTTTTCAGTGCGGAAATTCAGTGAACACAAACAGCGGAAGCTGCCATGTCTTCCCACAATTCCTCTAGGTGGGGCTGGCGTGCGCGCTCGCGCGTTTGTGCGCGTGTTTGTGGGTCACCTTGTGGAGATCTTTGGAAAGTGAAATATTTCGAGTCAAAAGAATGTCCGCCGACTTGATGTTTGGAGCTTATGTTTTTTGACGAAAAAGTCCAAATTGAGGAAAATGGTTTATGAGTGGACTAAAACAAATCATTAATTAGTATTAAATCATGCTGGGATTAGGCTTGTGAAAGTCTTTTCTATTAATGACTCATGGTGAGCTTATGTTTGTATCCTCAGATCTACATTCTCATTATGTGTCATTAGCACTTCTAGAGGAAAGAGCAGTTAAAGTGATAGTTGTCATTTACTCACTCTAAAGTTGTTCCAAGCCTTTACGAATGTATTCTTTCCTCTGTTGAACACAAAAGAAGATATTGGGTAACCAAACAGTTGACGGGCCCCATTGACTTCCATAGTATGGACAAAATAGCCTACTGTTTGCAGATGACAAAATATCTTCTTTGTGTTCAGCAGAGGAAAGAAATTCATATTCAGGGTTAGTTTGATAGTGTGTGTTTTTCCTTCAGGTAACACAAAAATAAAATACAATGAAAATGTACCTGGCTGTCCAAGCAGTGGTAAAGTCACAGGTCTGGAACAACTTGGTGAGGAAACAATGACAAAATGTTAGGTGAACTATCCCTCTAATAAATGCTGTACACAATACACAACAAGGAAGTATTTGAAAGAATTCTGTTGTGGATTTGACTGTAATTTGAGAGATTTAATATAATACATTTATCTAAAACAGTTTTGTTGTACAAGTGCAGACTGAGTGTTTGTGTAAACTTTCATGTTTGTACATCCCTTACAAAAAATTACTGCAGTTTTTGTTACATATAGAAAAATGCAGTTTTTTGGACACGAAAAAGTATAACCTCAAATTTCTGTAGTTTTACTGGAGTACAACTATACTGCAATACATCTAAAGTACTAGTAAAATAAAACTGCAATACAACTGCAGTTATACTGTTTTTATACTTCATGCAACTTTCAGTTGTACGTACTGCAGCTGTACTTATACTACAGTTTTACTGCTGTTGAACTTCAATGTACTGCAGTTGTACTGTGACTATACTTCATTATACTGCAAATTTGAATTAAACTGCAGTTAAACTACTTGGTACTGCAGTCTTATTGCAGTTCTACTTCAATATACTGCAGTTCTTTTTTGTAAGGGATGGCGAGGAATGTGTGTGAAAGAAGTGCTGTGTACATGCTTGTGTATGCGAGTTGGTGTATGTTCATGAGTAAATGTGCGTTTGTACATAATTTGCGTCACAGTTGCGGGTGGGTGTGTGCCTTGGATCTGATCTGAATGGTTAAGGACTGGCAGCACAAGCAGCTTTTGTGTGGAGATGTTTGTAGTGGGGTGAGTAACAGCGTGACACGAGTGATTAGCAATGCAAAGCTCCGGTACTGCGCCATAATCTGCACTAGGGAAACATCAACCCTTTCCTGTGCGACTTCAACCTCTTCTTCTGCTCAGGGATCACACCAACCGCAGGTAAACATCAGCCAAATATCAACCCTATCAACCCAAACACAGTACTAAACCTACCAATTAAACCCTGTCATAATCAACTACCAACCATGATCTCTCCAGAAACTCATCAACCAACTACCAGCAGTGAATTCAACCGTGAAACACCCCTTCATATGGTTTAATTTTTAATTTGGAAAGTTTACAACCACTCCTTGTTCATGGAATACTACACATAATAATAAATCAGAAAATATCTTATTCCACAACACCACTCTGAAAAACTAAAACCTATTTGAAGTGAAGATGTTGTACAGTATCTTGGGACTCTTTATGGATTTCTGATGTACTTGCATGTTTAGAATTCTATTTATCTCTATAATGACATCCATCATTGTATTTAACTAAAACAATAATAAAACACAATTTCCTATAGCAGAGAAATAAAACTCATAAGTAATAAAAAACACTGAAATGCATTAAGTTTTTTATATTTGATCATTTTGAGAAAACTCTTTGTAGCCATTCATTTGTATAGGATATGAATAATAAATATATATTATCATATACTAAAACTATATTCTATTATATGAAATATTAAAATATAATAATAGTCATATTCATCCATAATATAAAGGCATGAATGAAAACAAACAATTATATGATATGAATGGAACTCCTGCATTATGACAATCATTTTTCATGAATTTTTGCAAACTTTTGTATATTATTGATTCAGGTAGGTTGTTTTCGAACCAAAGTACTGGGATATTTCTAATTCCTAAACTTTCCTATAACCAATTCTAAATGCATGTTCAATGAGTGTGCTTAAATTTGTTTGGTACTGTGAGGTCACACTGTAAATAATCTCAACTCATTATATTTTGTTTCATTTTTTTGCAGGGGATTTTTTGAGTTTTACTTACGCCTAAAAGTTGACCACCTTTTATTTTGTCAATTCAAATTCATTGGACAAATGAATTGGATGAACATAGTAAATTAAGTTTACTAAACTCAAAAAAGATTTTATTTTTTGCATGTAATATTAATAAATATAAAGTTTAAAATATTACATATATCTATGGATCTATGGAAGATACTCGGTGACCCATATCACACAAACACACACATCAAAGCACACACTCTTGTTCTGTGACTGAACCCACGCTTTCATTGTGTGATGGGAGAATGACATTGGCTGTGAGTTCGCCGGTCACATGGGTGGCTGTTCCTTCATAAATGGTGGCTGCAAGCCGGAGACACTCCATCTGACAAAGTACACACATACAGACACACACACACACACATACACCGGACACACAGCGGGTCTCAGAACCCCTCTGCACGGGCATTGCCCATGCCACTAACACCACCTGCGGAGTCTGGTAATACTGAATACTGCATACATCTCTTTCTCTCATTCATTCATTCATTCATTCATTCATCTTTCTCTGTCTGTCAGAACATAGGTGGTCTGCTGCTGTTTTCTTCTGTAGATGTAGTTGTATTTTTCTCTTTGCACTTGTTTTTTTTTTTTTGGTTTTCAGTCAATGAGGCTCTTTTAGGTAAGTAGAGTCATGAAAAATCAGTGGTGTAAGTACCAGACTGCACAGGACATCTAAGTTTGTTGTCAGCTCTCTGACTGGTCAGAATTACATTTTTATTCTTGTGTCGTGCACGGTTTCAAAGATGCGATAACAAAAGTGCTAAAATTTAGATTGTGTTGTGATGATGTCATATGGGTTTTCTATTTTAAATGATATATTTGGATAATTTATTTCCACGATGCCGAATTTTCATGCAGCAGCCATTACGCTAATGTCACATGATCCTTCAAAAATCATTTCAATATGGAGATTGCTTAAGTAACATTTCAATGTTGAAAACAGTTGTGCTGCTTATTTTTATTTTTATTTTGGAAACCATGATGCATTTTTTTCCAGCTAAGTATAAAGTTCAAAAGACCAGCATTTATTTGAAATCTGTTGCAGGCATTGTGAATGGCTTCACTGCTACTTTTGATGACTTTTTGATCCTTGCTGAAAAAATAATCTTACATATAATATAAAGATATTAAAATGTGGCTGATAACAAGCTGATCACTGTATAATGCATCCTCTGTTAGGTTAAGAGTGGCTGTTTGTGTGTGTATGTGTGTGTGTGTGTGTGAGAGAGAGAGAGAGAGAGAGAGAGAGAGAGAGAGAAAGAGAGAGTTAACAGTGGAGTTTTTTCTCTGTTTTTCAGATCTGGAACCAAAAATGAACTGGGCGTCTTTTTATGCCGTGATCAGCGGCGTGAACCGGCATTCCACCGGCATTGGGCGGATTTGGCTGTCTGTTCTCTTCATTTTCCGGATCCTGGTTCTGGTGGTGGCGGCGGCGGAGAGCGTGTGGGGCGATGAGAAAGCGCATTTCATCTGCAACACCCAGCAGCCTGGCTGCAACAGCGTGTGCTACGACCACTTTTTCCCCATCTCTCATATCCGTCTGTGGGCGCTGCAGCTCATCATGGTCTCTACCCCCGCCCTGCTGGTTGCCATGCACATTGCACATCGTCGGCATATCGACAAAAAGTTGTATCGACAAGCTGGCCGCACTAGTCCGAAGGAATTAGAGCAGATAAAGACTCAAAAGATGAAAATTACCGGCGCCCTTTGGTGGACTTACATGATTAGCCTGCTGTTCCGTGTGTTGTTCGAATCCGCCTTTATGTATCTCTTCTACATGATTTACCCAGGGTACAAGATGTTCCGGCTGGTAAAGTGTGACTCGTACCCGTGCCCTAACATAGTCGACTGCTTCGTATCCCGGCCAACAGAGAAAACAGTGTTCACTATATTCATGCTTGCGGTGTCCGGCGTCTGTATCCTGCTCAACATCGCAGAAATCGTCTTTCTTGTTGCTAGAGCAACAAGTCGTCATCTCAATAACTCCAAGGACTCTGCAGTGGGAGCCTGGATCTCCCAGAAACTCTGCTCGTTTTAGTAGGCTAGTGCTCGACTAGTCACTCTGAAACCTAAATATTTCACTCAAAACACTTAATGTTAATGAGGGCTAATGATGTTTTTTTTTTTTAATTTTATAAAAACATATAACATTTTTATAACTCAGTACTTTTTAAAAAAAAAAAATATGTAGAACTACGCAATATTACTTCACACATTTTTAGACCAGTGTTTAAATAAATTTACATTGCTGTATAAAATGGTATTCTTATATTGTAGCTAAAAATACTGCAATTAAATAAACTGTTAATCTTTATTTGTGGTAGAATCTCTGTTTAATGACTACATTTCAAACATTGAGATTAACTTCAAATGATATAAATATAGTTATATTCACATAATATTAATTGAAAATGCAAAAAAAAAAAAAACATTAAACTAACCTCATTTTCTTTTTGTTTATTTTCTTTTTATTACAGCAATAGTAGTATATTTTACCATAGCGGTAACACTTTACTTGAAGGGTGTACATAAGACTGACATGACACCTTCATAACGCATGCCATGAATATAAAGGAGGTTTTATGCATGTTTATGACAACTGACATGAAGTGTCATTCGCTCAATAATGTCATTTTTAATGCAAAGATGATATTGTTTGAGATGTGTTTGTTATGACAACTTGACATAAACTAATATGTCATATACTGACATTACCAAGACATATAACAGTGTCATGAATATTTTTCTTGACCTAAACTCCAGTGGTACTTAAAAAAAGGAATTATGAAATGACAAATATTCATGACACAGTTATAATGGCCTCATGACATGTGAAAACCAGCCACATGACAGTTTCATGTTTTATAATTAATCTGTTATGTCATGTTTTTGACAAATGTATGACAGGTTATGATGTTTTGGTTCATGATAAGTTGTCATAACAAAGACTTCTCAAACAATGTCATCAAAAATGGCATAATTGAGCGAATGACACTTTATGTCAGTTGTCATATGCATGACATGCGTCATGATGATGATGAAGGTGTCATGTCAGTCTTACACCCCTTCAACTAAAGTGTGACCGAGATAGCTTCCATCAGCTCACCCAGGATCAAATATTGTCTTGGACAAAGCTGTCTTTAGAGTCAAAAGGGATGAGAACCATTGCAGTAGATAGCTAAGTTATAATAAAAACAATTTCCTACAATTAATTTTCCTCTTGCATAAATTTGTGCTTCACTGCGCGATCACATGACTACAAACACCTCCAAACTATTGCAAAGTTTATAGCAATTCAGATTCAGTATGATTTTAGGATTTTAAAACTTAAAAAGTCATGAATGTCAAAAAATGTAAAAGTAGTATCTTAATTGCACAAGAAGCGTATTTTATAACTTCGACATTTTGTTTCGTTTGACTTGTACGTCTGTACAGGGCATTATCTCCAGGGGGCGCTACAGCTCCATTAGATCAACTCTCGATGGAACCCAGTGACTGTAATGCTTATCCACAATTGCAAGGTTAGCCTCTCCGAAACAGCATTTGTCATGTTCTGTTCATGAACATTATGATGAGACATTTTTTAATGAATTACTTTTTAGATCATAAATGGGCAGAATATTTGTTTAAATGTTTAATCTGTTGTTAAAATGCTTATTAGTAGTAGTATTGGGACTGACCTACATTTGCTAAAAAGGCCTCAGCAGGCATAATTTTTGAATAATCGTATTATTTTTTTAAAAATATGGTTGCTATTTGACTCCAGTTAGCATTTCAGTTTATTCTCAGGATTCAAATAATACATCCCATTTTCAGGTGCAAACATCAGCCAATCAGATATATCATTAAAATATTTCAGAAACCTGTTTATGAAATTGTTTTGAGTCCTGGGTCTTGTCACCAGCCAGTCCAGATTTTACCTGGGCTTATAGGCAATGTAAAATATTCCATCAAATGTCAGACCATACATATCCTGCATTCCAAATACAATCTGAGACACGCAGCCTTGTTTTTTGTCCACCTCTTGCTCTATAACTTATATTTCTTCTCTATTTAGTGCTAAACACATTTTAAAAAGGGAGAAACAAAAATAGAAAGACGAAAAAAAATGAATATGTTTCAGTTATTTTCCTTCAAAGGGAAGAATGCATCCGCTCGACTGACTGTCTGCCATTGGTCCTGACAGCTGTCACTCACTAGAGAGGCTCTGAGAAACAAGGCAGGTGGTACACTCTTCAAAATTCTCCCTAGGGATTGTGTTCCCTGCCAAAATTAACCCCAACACACACTCACACACACACACACGTACACATATATACAGTGTATTTGTATGGTTCAGTTTTCTCTTACTGTTTGAATCAGTGCTGGAATACAGAAGAAAGTGTGTGTATGACACAAGACGTGCAGCACTGCATAAAGACTTGTAGACTTATGTCTATTTGTGTGGAAGGGGATCATTCTAACTCTGGACATTTAAGCAAGGTGAGTTTCATGCTACAGAACTTTCACACACCTTTATATACTGTATGTATAACTTATGTATACTGTACACACACACTGACAGCAGAGGAAGATCTGTCAGAATGAAAAATCAATTTAATACCCTTTCACATTCAGATTGTATTCACCTCTTAACAGTTTTTGATTCCTTTCATTTAACAGCATGAATCAATCTTTATCTCTGTATGTAAAGAAAATGGCTTAATAATGGTACAAATGATTTTAGACCCTTCAGGTTTTGGGAAGCAAAAGGGGTCCTATATTTAGTATTATGACTAATGTGATTAATTCATACATGACTGTGTGTGTATATTTGTGAATGACTACAGTATGTCTGAGTGATTAACTTTGGAAGGATGTGTATATTGGTTTTGATATTCTTTGTGTTTAGTGTGTGTTTGAGATAAACTGCTTTTTTTTTCTTTTCTAGAGTCTGTTCATAACTTTTTTAAGTCAGTTCCATAAAAATGTAGATTGACTGCCACTTGACTAACTGCAAGTGGGTCATACTAGATCTTAAGACACTGTCTTAACATAATGGCTGTTTGTGCAACTGGCCCCTAATGTTGAATGAATATGTGTGTGTGTGTGTTTCAACTGCTAAGCTAAAAATACATACAATAAAATGGAAAAATCCTTCTTTTACCATTTTATTATTGGAATCTGTGTACATAAAGGCCAAGGTTTCAAACTTTGAAACAAGCAGAAAAATTCATTAAAAAAATACAGCAAAATAATAATAATAATAATAATAATAATAATAATAATATATGATTGAATGTATCTTAACATTTATTTCTGCTTTTTTAACATTAGTTGAAAAATGATGAAAATTGATGAATAAATTATTTTGTTCTACTGACAGATAACAATCAAAACGGTGTCAATGTGAACTTATTACATATTAGATATTTTCCAGAAAATATCTGGCACACATACTTTAGGAAATGGGCCCCTTCGCAAGTTCATATTTGGGTGTCCAAAGCATTAACAGGTTTGGAAACCCCTGAGTTAAGACACTTTAATGTTTAGTTAAACAGAATCTGTACACAGACAGTGTGGAATATAGGAAGGATGAAGTGTGTTAGACGATCCGAGTGTGTGTGTGTGTGTGTGTGTGTGAGTGAGTGTACAGGGGTCGAGCATGTCCACCTGTTTCAGGTCATGCTCAAGCATGAAGACATGCCAGTCAAACCTCAGGGCCACATGACAACAGAGCCTATATAACAAAGAACCTTCACACCACCCCTCCACTATATGTGTGTATGTGTCCCTACTTAACCAGACGGCTTTTACATACGCATTACCTTTTCCATCACCTAACACTCATTTAAAGTTAATCTTTAATCGATCATTTAATAACTGACAGAATTATTCATCTAAATTATCATCAAACAATATAATGATCAATAGAATCTATTTTTATTAATTATTGGCCATAATAAGCCATTTTTGGCTTATCTGTATGAGCCAGATTATTAAAGGCTATTGATGCTTCCAAATATATTTGTGTGTATTTGCAAGGTGGGCACGCGATAGCAATGGGAGACTGGAACAGTCTTGGGAAGCTTCTGGAAAGTGCCCAGGAACACTCCACGGTAGTGGGCAAAGTCTGGCTCACCGTACTCTTCATCTTCCGCATCTTGGTGCTTGGTGCTGCCGCGGAGAAGGTTTGGGGCGATGAGCAGTCCGGTTTCACCTGTGACACCAAACAACCTGGTTGTCAGAATGTATGTTATGATATAACCTTCCCGATCTCTCACATCCGATTCTGGGTGCTCCAGATCATCTTTGTCTCCACTCCGACACTGATCTACCTGGGCCACATCCTGCACCTGGTGCGCATGGAGCAGAAACAAAAACACAGTGATGTGAGCGGGGCAGACAAACAGGCACTTTTGAGCTCTAAAGCCGGAAAAGGCCCCATACGTGATGAGCAGGGGAAGATCCGTCTGCAGGGAGTCTTGCTACGCACATATGTCTTCAACATCATCTTCAAAACACTGTTTGAGGTGGGCTTCATTGTGGCACAGTACTTCCTGTATGGATTCCAGCTCAAGCCACTGTACACCTGCAACAGGTGGCCCTGCCCTAACACTGTGAACTGCTACATCTCACGACCCACGGAGAAAACCATTTTCATCGTGTTCATGTTGGCCGTGGCCTGTGTCTCTCTGCTGCTCAACCTGGTGGAGATGTATCACCTGGGTTTCACCAAGTGCCGACAGGGTCTCCGTTACCGCCGCTCTCATTCTGTCTGCGAAAGTGAATCTAAAGCACCCAGTGAGGACGTGGTGGTTCCGTTTGTGCCAAACTACCCGTATTTTCCACCTCACGCTCCTCCTCCGGCTCCATTTCCCGCCGAGCCGCACTTCAACCTCTCAGAACCCGATGGGACCTTCCCGCAGCATGGCAGCCGCTCTGTTTACAAGCAAAACCGCGAGAACATGGCTGTAGAGCGCAGCGGCAAATCTGACGCCGCCGATATCAAGATGCATAAAGCGGCGAATTCTCCACCAGGATCACCCGCGAGCCAGCAGCGCAGGCCCAGTCATTCAAGCCGCTACAGCAGCAACAAGACCAGGATGGATGACCTCAAAATCTAACCAGGAAACGAGACTGAGTCCAGTTCTGAACACACGAGATCCACTCTCTCACTCACTGGCAGAGCGTGATGAGATTAATTTACAAAAGTGTCATTTAGAGTGACATCAGAATCAGGGAGTCTGAATGTAAATTGATGTGATGCTTTACTTGAATTCATTTTGTGGGAACACTGCAAACACTTGATCATCGATAGAACAGATTGATGATAGAATCACGGACTGAATCAAATGGTGCCCATTTCTGTCAAATAAGAAAAGAAAAAAAAAGAAAAAAAATCATGCTTTGGTAAATTAGAATTGGCAAGTCATAACTATGAGATAAAAAGTTGAAATCATAAAATGCTGTCATATGAGATAAAGTCAAAATTATGGCATTAAAGGTGAAATTATGATATACCAAGTCATAATTATGACATAAAAAGAAATTATGGTCAAATTCCAATCTGAGTTTTTGCACACTTCAGGAACTCAACGCCATTTGTAGGGCCTTCCAAATGAAAGTGAAAACCTGAAAGCCTTCACTAAGGGCCCTTACACAAGTTCATTAGGGAAGTTTTTTGTTTTTTAACGTTATTATGAAATGTATATTTATTTGCAACAATTATATTAATAGCAGTAATAAGAACACAGGGAAATTACGCTGGTCTTTCATTGCTCCCTTTGCCAAGTCTGTTCCAAACAGCTACATTATGACACACAAGTGCCATGCTTCTTCCAAAATCCCCACATCAAGGGCTCTTGAGTGAGTAGGGGATAGGGATGCTCACTTCCGATTCTCACTTCACACACTGTGACATATAATGTATAATTATTGCATGAACGTCATATTCTGACGTTAAAATGTAGAAATTAAGACATAGCCTTTGAAATAAGTCAATTTTTTATGACTTTTATGAACTTTTGTCAAAATTATAACTTTCATGTCATAATTTTGACTGTTTATATCCTACTTAAGACTTTTTATTTTTTATGTCGTAGTTATGATTTACCAATTTTTTTTCTTTTATGGCAGAAATGGTCTTCCATACATTAGCTACTTTCAAATGACTTAGAATTGCTTTACAGTTACAAGCGATAAAATACTTAGGAGAATTACGGGTAAGATGTGAATGTCTGAATTTTGTGAGGTGGGGGAACTGATTGACTGTGGAGGAAAACTGATTTATTTATATTATTTCAGTGGAGACACTACTCACATTTTACAAGGCAATAGCTTAAAACAGTTGCATCATCCAAACCTGAGTTCTGAATTTTTTCCCCAGGTGTTTACAGTGTCATCAATGTGTCTATGGCCTGTTTAAATCTTTTTAGCCAGAGAACCTGCACTGTATGAATGTAATGTCCACACATTCTCAGCATGTAAACATGATGGGTATAAAGCAAAGTTGCTATGTGTGTTCACTTCTTAAATAAACACTGAAGACTATTCTTAGAGAGCTGAAATGAGTGCCCAGAGACATTCTGTTGGAGCGTGAGTGTCCGGTTTGAAACCTGATACAGGTCTGGCAGACGGACGGGAAGGAGCACTGATTGGCTAAATCTGTTCCATTAGACAAGAGTATTGCAAAACTGGCACAAAAAGTTGCCAAAAGCATTTTAGCAGACGCAAAACGTTTTAAGTGTCACTGGGCGGTTACTGATATTATCTCTCTAGCTACTTTTGCTGTCTGTTGTCATTCAAAGGCAGCATCATCCTGACTGAAAGGGAGCCTCAAAAGTGACTCATTTGAAATAGGCCACAAGTGAAAAAGTCACACATTAGCATGTTGCTAAGCTAATAACTTGATACGGACACAATATACACAAATCTTAGGTAAAATAAAATGTATGCATTTTCAAATAGACTGAAAGACTAATAAAAGATTAGATATTTTCAGTACAGAATAATAAAATGTAAACAAATGCTTACTTTTACTGTGAAGATCATAGGTTTTGGTTTTTTGGAACATAGTATCTTTCAGATTTTGAAATGCTGCATGACCAGAGACCTTCCTCCTGAGGGAGACTACAACCTCTGTTTAAAGTCAACTTGAAATGAAAATTCACCTCATCTATTTTCTAAATGTTTTGTGTGTGAACGATTCATCCATGTATATGATATTATTATTATTATCATTATAATTATTGAGCTCATAATTCTTAAAGTCAGAATACCATAACTCTGATCTGCTGGTAAATGGACAGAATTCTCTGCTGCTTTCAATGATTTATTCTGCATAAACCTTTCACAATCTACTGCAAGTGCACAGTAATTTTTGATTGCAAAGCCCAGATTTCAAAATCAAAACACCTAAAAAATAGAACCAAATCTGTTACACTCGGATGTACGTCACATCAAGAAGATCTGCCTAAATTGCTGTTTCATTACATCTTGGCATCGGATCCCAAAAAGGAGATCAGAGGCCATTCCATCTGAATGGTATGGAGTATGTGAGGTAATATGCTGAATTAGTTGCTCTTCTGTGGAAACAGCATCGCATAAGGAATCTACAGCATTATTGCTAAAATTAAACATGTCTGCCATTACATTTTTATGTTGGAGTGAGCTGGAATTGCCAGAAAATACTAGGTCTAGCTATTAATTTAGCCCACTGCATTCTATTTCTGATTATACTGTCATATAACTGTCTGATGACTCTAAGGGGTTTCCCCCTTTTCAGAAAATCTTTCATGTCTCATGACAGTTGCTGCCACTGTGGCAGGGGTCACAGTACATGATGTCAAGTTGTAACATAAAATATGTAAGATTCCTCATGTGACTGATCAAAGGCAGCTGAAGCAGATCACAGCAGGGACTTGTCTGCATGTCTGCAGTTGGGATCGATCGCAGTATTGACAGCACTGTAGACTTCCCGCTTACATCGTTCTCATTTACCAGGAGGCTTAACTTGTTCTGCCCAGGAAGGGCATTTCTGGATCAACAGTGATGTTGCTCCTACAACAACATAAGAGATTAGCGAGATCAGAGAGAAATAGATGGAAGATATTTTCTTCATACATTTTATTTTATCATTAAATTTTCATTATGTGACAGAGTTTATGAGCCACAAACAGACAGTAACAAAGATAGATTCTTTAGACAAAGAAAAAAAAATGATAAAAAAAAATAAATAAAAATAGGCAAAAAAAAAAAAAAAAAAAAAATCAAAACAACCACACTATTACCCTGCAGTTACATGAAGTGAACATCAAATGTTCAGTATGAACAGCAAGAGAGTGACTCAGAACACTATTAATTTAACTTTCAATTCAACTCCATCTGCAAAGTTCAGAGCGGTTTTACAATGGAATTGGTGGTTTTATGCAAGAAAGCAAAACAAAAACAGCATTTTCCTTAGATGAACAACCAAACGAATACAAAATACGCACTATGGCTTCCTTCTGTGAGGCGCCGTTTAGCTTTAGAAGAACATAATTACTTCATTACACAGAACGAAAAACTTGTTTAGCTGGTGAAGACCTGACGTAGCTTTAAACAGAATAATTACAAAACATCGACTTCCTTTTCTTGCATTCATCACCACAAGCTCTCAGCATTTACACAAAGTTCAAAATTAAGAACAATTCTGCATATTCATTGGTCCATTTTAAGCGTCATACAACGTATCTTACTTACGATTGGTGGACTCATCACTTAATGATTCTTACAGGTTTGATTACATGAACTCTGACAGAAGAATTACTTATTCACTTTGCATATAATTTACAGCACAATAGTACATATTTTTCTTGCTAAAGCATTTCAGTATGTTCTGTATAATACTTTGAATCTGTAAAATAATGGCAGAAAATATCCTTGTTTTATGACAAAATTAGAAATATATTTAGAAACAAAAAAAAAGGTTGCGATAAATGTTTACTATCAGCTAACTAATCAATAAGAGGAAAGATGAAATAGGTTTTGTTAAATGGAAGCACTTGTGATATTCGTATCCGCGAAGACCTGAATCAAAAATTAATAAGGCATAAACCACAGATTCCGGTTTGTAGACACAAACACATTCAGTGAATCAGAATTAAACGGCTATGATCTGGAATCCTAATACAGATCTTCAATGCGATGGATATGATGCAGACTCAACTCTGCCTCCTGATTAGCATAAGCCCATTTAAGGCTTTCCTAATCAAGCCTCTACAGAAACAACAACAATTTCATTTCATAGAGTATTTGCGTAGGGTAAGTTATGTCAGGTGACATGTTTAATGGACATATTTTGGAGATATTTTGAAAGAATTCTCAAACAAAATACTTTTGTCAGCAGTTCAAAAGCGTAGCACTTTGATTTCCCTTAGAATTATCCTTCCCTTTGCGGTCCTACATGTGCTTACGTGTGCATGTGAGCTGGAGGAATATTCTGAGGTTACTTAATGAAAAAAGCAGGCACAGCCTTCTCATGCCATCATCCCAAATCACATGTGCCATTTATATTCTCATTCACAATATAATACCTCATTCAGTTCTCTATATTCCATCACAATACCTTCATCTATATTATATCAAACATATCATCTATATTACACGAATAACATCTAACACCAATAATTTTTTTGACATTAAATGACCTCATTTACTTCCTACCTCACACTATACAATCTGAATCATTTTATACCTCAATTCTTTTTTTCGTCCCTTTGACCTGCATATGTGCATTTATATTTAAATTAAATGATTTCCTCATCTGTAACGCACATTTAAGTGTTTCGCAAACACTGACCTGTACAGGTTGCACAGAGAAAGAGAGAAAGAGCAAAGGTTTATGGCTTTTAGGGCAGTGTTTTGCTATGATTGCTCTGAAATAGTGAATTAGTGTGCGTCTTTAAGCTGGTTTTTACGTGCGTGTGCGATCAGAGCGTCTGTGTCAACAGCCCGTTCGAAGAAGCGAACTACAGATGGTTCATTCAGAAGAGATGCAAGAATCTGCTCGAACGAGAAACTCCAGTCCCCATCTCTGACCGTAGAGGGTGAGCTGGGTGTGTCTGTCGGTGTGTCCAACGCAGGGCTGCTGGTTCCAGTGGGACTGCTGGTGGGAGTAGATGGGTGCGAAGTTGAGTTAGGGGTAATATCAGAGTGGGACGGCACGGTTTCATGTTGACTGACCGGAGACTCAGGGCGGTTGGGGCCGCCTTCACCCTCAGAGAGGGTCTCGGCCTCAGGGCTGGTGGGTAATGTTGGTGTAGTCTCTGGCTGAGTTGTGCTGGTGGGTGTATTTTGGGGCGTTTTCTGTGGGCTGCTCTCTTGTAGCTTACGGCCCACCTCCTCCATGCGCAACAGAAGACTGGTCACTCGCGCCACGGCACGGTACAGACTCTCCTCCTCCTCATTACCGTGGAACACACCATACAGAGTCTTCGTCAAACGAATAAACTGCACCTGGAACACATACAGTCTATTTAATTGATTTGCACTGTACTTACACGGCTTCAAATTAACCATTTTTTTTAATTGTGTTCAGCGATGACCACAGGAAATATTCCTATTACACTTCAAAAAGACAAGTCTAAACTTGAGTTTGAGGGCAAGAACAAGTTAGGTTCAGGACAAAGGACAACGAGACTCACAGACTATGCCAGAGAACAGGAATAGAACTGCACTGAACAATGGCAGTCAGTCGAGAATGGACACTGTTGACACAACTGTCAAACACCTCAATGTATTTGTGGAATCATCACTGAACCAGGAGCTGTACTCAAATAAGCATGAGGAACCGTACTGATGTCCTAGATTCATTTCAGAAATTAAACATCCTATTAAAAAATGTATTCACATTTTAAAAGTACACATACAATATTTTTCTAACACTTACAATCTTTTAATAGCTTTTAATATATAATATTTTATTTTAATACATACTATTATTTCAACATTGATTAGAAATGTTTCTTGAGCAGCAAATCAGCATATTAGAATGATTAGCAGATCATGGGACGTTGAGAGAACATTCAGTGCATCCGGAAAATTTTCACAGCGCTTCACTTTTTCCACATTTTGTTATGTTACAGATTTATTCCAAAATGAATTAAATTCATTATTTTCCTCAAATTTCTACAAACAATGCCCCATAATGACAATGTGAATGAAGTCTGTTTGACATCTTTGCAAATTAATTAAAAAGAAAAAATGAAAGAAAAAATATATCACATGTAAATAAGTATTCACAACCTTTGCTCAATACTTTGTTGAAGCACTTTTGGCACCAATTGACCCTTCGCAAACAGTTTGATTGACAAGCGATCTAACCAATCATAACGTCGAATCCGCAATCTTATCCGACAAAGCCGTCAGGGAGTAGCCTATAGTAGATTAACGTTGTTTAACTTGAAATATTGTGTGTACTCACGTCTTTCCGCGGTTGAAACAACATTCCTTCTGATGTATATTCATGTTTATTTGATGCTATAAATGAACTAGTATGAAGAGATGATCATTTCACGAGCCATTTGAAGGTTCTGTCTCGACACATTAAGGAGCCACTATACGGTATTTAGTGTTTAAACAGCTTTAAAAAATTACAATATTTTAAATATGAAACTGTTTCATACATTGTCAGTGTCCTCTTTGCTCCACGATGTATTTTTCACTGCAGAGAACATGATGTGTGGTGTGAGAGAGCATAGGTTGTTGGGCCAATTACAGCCTCAAGTCTTTTTGAGTATGATGCTACAAGCTTTTTGGGAAGTTTCTCCCATTCTTCTTTGCAGAACCTCTCAAGCTCCATCAGGTTGGATGGGGAGTGTCGGTGCACAGCCATTATCAGATCTCTCCAGAGATGTTCAATCAGATTCAAGTCTGGGCTCTGGCTGGAGCACTCAAGGACATTCACAGAATTGTCCCGTAGGCCTCCTTTGTTATCTTGGCTCTGTTCTTAGGGTAGTTGTCCTGTTGGAAGATGAACCTTCACCCCAGTTTGAGGTCCAGAGTACTCTGGAGCAGGTTTTCATCAAGGATGTCTCTGTACATTGCGGCATTCATCGTTCCCTCAATCCCGACTCTCCCAGTTCCCACTGCTGAAAAACATCCCCACGGCATGATGCTGCCACCACCATGCTTCACTGTAGGGATGGTTTTGGTCAGGTGATGAGCAGTGCCTGGTATCCTCCAGACATGAGGATGTTTGCTATTCAGGCCATAGAGCTCAATCTTTGTTTTATCAGACCAGAGAATTTTGTTTCTCATTGTCTGAGCGTCCTACAATTGCCTTTTGGCAAACTCTAGGTGGCCTGTCATGTGCCTTTTACTGAGGAGTGGCTTCCTTCTGGCCACTCTACCATACAGGCCTGATTGGTGGAGTGCTGCAGAGATGGTTGTTCTTTTGGAAGGTTCTCCTCTCTCTAAAGAGAAAATCTGGAGCTCTGTTAGAGTGACAATCGGGATGTTGGTCACCTCCCTGACTAAGGCTGACTTTTCTTCCCTGATTGCTCAGTTTGGCCCACTCTAAGAAGAGTCCTGATGGTTCCAAACTTCTTCCATTAATTGATGATGGAGGCCACTGTGCTCATTGGGACCTTCAATGCTGCGGAAATTTTTCTGTACCCTTCCCCAGATCTGTGCCTCTATAGAATCCTGTCTCGGAGGTCTACAGACAATTCCTTGGACTTCATGGGTGGGTTTGTGCTCTGACATGCAGAGTTAACTGTGGGACCTTATATAGACAGGTGTGTGCCTTTCCAAATCATGCCCAATCACCTGAATTTACCACAAGTGGACTCCAATCAAGTTGTAGAAACATCTCAAGGAAACAGGATGAGCTCAATTTTGAGTGTCACGGCAAAGACAGTGAATACTTATGTACATGTGATTTTTTTTGCTTTTTGTTTTTAATAAATTTTCAAATATTTCAAACAAACTTCTTTCAAATTGTCATTATGGGGTATTGTTTGCAGAATTTGGAGGAAAATAAAAAATGTAATCCCTTTTGGAATAAGGCTGTAACATAACAAAATGTGGAAAAAGTGAAGCGCTGTGAATACTTTCCGTATGCACGGTATGATTATTGTCTTTGCTCAGCTTTCAGACGGTGTGCACAAACAATGTTAAAACAACAAGGAAAACATTGGACAGGCAGTAGCGATGCTATGTTTGGTTAAGGTACACAAATCAGCTGTACATATACTGGAAAATATCAGCAAAATATTCAGACAGAAAAAAGTCACTCAACAGATAATGTCCAGTTATAATTAAATGGCTGGATAATATTCCTGCACAAAGTCATTGGAGAATGTATGTACACAATAAATTCTGACAATGTTTAATGTTTTGTGTGTGTGTACCTGATTAATTCTGGGCAGATCTTTAATATTCTCCTCTCTCCGCAACAAGTCTTCCTGCCACTGTTTCAGATATTCTTGCAGATCCACTTTAGCACGACCTGAGGGACAAAATACATACGATTTTTACACCACTCCCTGGAATACTCAATTCTGATTGGACATTCGCAACATTATGAGGTCAACTATTTTTGTGTACTCATTTGACTTTTGTCTCTGCCAATCAATCTCTTTCCACTCACATAATTAATTTCAACTCAAATTAATATTTTATGTCCATCTTTTTATTTGGTAAGTAGCCAAGTAAAAAATGCAGTCATTTGGTCTTTGCACAGTGACCCTGACCACCCTGTTATGGTTTATTTTGGGATATTGTTTGATAAGATGTATAGAACATGATTATAGGACAGGGATGAATACTCCACCTCTCTCTGGACATCTTCTGATCACTCCATCCTCTGCAGAATCTACTAAGAAAAGAGGAGAAAATGTACAGCCACGATACCACAAACACTCACACATGCAAACATATAGACATGTATTTTATAAGCTTTTCAGGGTGGGCTGGGATTTAAGCTTTTGCTTCTTGAGAAAACACCAAAATTTGGGGTGTTTCTAGAAATTAAGCTTTTTTCATGTTAGGTGATACAGGTTCCTCTTAAGCACAAACAAAAAAATACTACACACAATACACAAACATGAAAATACACATAAGCACACAAAATAAGTCACAAACATTATAATACAGCCAGAAGAAAGAAGAAAGAGTAAAAAGAAAGGAGGCATAAAGAGCCACAGAAAGGAGTAAAAGCTGACCAGAAAGACGAGTGGAGAAAGAGTGATCTTCAGCTGGAGGAAAAAATCTAGACGACGGTAAAATCTTACATTCCTGGGTCCCTGAAGAAACACACAAAATACGCATATATGCAGAAACACACCGTCTTCTACTTTTATAGCATTGGTAAAAAAATCATCAAGAGCTGTAATAAGTAAGGGACAAACTTCCACTTATCAAAACGGCCTTTTGTTTTAACAAGGCACACAGTTACATTATGAGTGATGGGGATTTAGATAAAGTGGTGTTATCTTAGTAGTTACAGAACCAGGCAAGTAATCCAAATGGGTTATACTTTATTTTAAGGTGTCAGTATTACAGTGCAATTATACATTCAAGTACTAAGTAATGACAATTAAATATATATACGTAGGTTAGGGTTAGGATGAAGGTTTGGTTTAGAGTTAATTGCATTTAATTATGCATAATTTCTAGTTATTACTACAGTAAAAACAGGTAAATTTTTTAACCCTGTTAAACTTGAACTTGAAAACTTTCCGCTCTTGAAACAACTTTCCCTCTGATGTCCATTCATGTTTATTTGATACTATAAATGAACTAGTAAGAAGAGATGGTCGATTCACGAGCTGCTTGAACATGCACATTGCATTTCTATATCCTAATTATTGTTAATGTAATTTACTTTCCAGGAGCTCTTTGCTTCTACCTTCAGTTAAACTGCTAACTCTGATTGTAAATTAATTACCAAAATTATATTATTTTCTAACTGCATACTTTAAATTGTAATGTTGACATCCATTCTCTGTAAAGCTGCTTTGAAACGAAATGTATCGTGAAAAGTGCTATACAAATAAACTTGAATTGAATTGAATTGAACTGAGGAGCTACAGCGATCGGTCACGACACATTAAAGAGCCACTTTATGGTATTTATTGTTTAAACTTCTATAAAAAATTACAATATTTTAAATGTGAAACGGTTTCATATCAAAAGCAACCTGCTCAACTCGTTGTCAGTGTTGTTTGCTGTCTCTGCTATATATATATATATATATAAGTTAGTGTATATATGTTAGTGTATATATGTTACCCTGGACCACAAATCAGTCATAAGTCACACAAGTATATTTGTAGCAATAGCCAACAATACATTGAATGGGTCAAAATTATCGATTTTTATTTTATGCCAAAAAGATATTGAGTAAACATCATGTTCCGTGAAGATATTTTGTAAATTTCCTACCGTAAATATATCAAAAATGTATTTTTGTGAGTGGATATGCATCACTATATTTTGATTTTTTTTTTTGCTCCATAAGATCCCAGATTTTCAACTAGTTGTCCCTTGGCCAAATATTGTCCTATCCTGACAAACCACACACAAAGCTTATTTATTCAGCTTTCGAATGATGTATAAATCTCAGTTTCAAAGAAATTACCCTTATGACTGGTTTTGTGGTCCAGGGTCACATATATAAAATACAGAGTTACAGGGGAGTCAGATTCTGTATATAGATTAGATTAAACAAGGTTATACAGTGGTTAGATGACATAAGATTATATATTTGACCCAACTATAACCCTGTATAGATTATAAGTCTTATCCATCAGTACAACTTGTATAGATTATACAGGGTTATAAAGGGGTCAGATATATAGATAATTAAGGGTTACTGAACTATAAGAATGCATAAGGTCGGGACAGATTTGTAGAGATGCATCAATAACCATATTGCATGTTCACACTAAACTTTTATTATAGCACAGAGGCAGAGATCAGGGAATTAATTTACCTGGTTGAAGATGTAGTTTGAAGAGAAGTTTTAGTTTTTCTGTGAATGATCTGTTGTATAAGATATCTGCAACACACACAACATTTGAATGAATCTGACAGGTTGGAAAGCAAGCTGCTATCTACTGAGGTGAAATGTCAAAGAGCAGTCAGTTTAGTTCAGGGTTTGGCTTCTCTTACCCAGACCGCATATGAATTCTTTAAAGTTCACAAGTCCATCTCCATTCTCGTCCAGAAGACGAAAAGCTGATTGTGCCAGCGAGCATGCGTGCGCGTGTGTGGTCCATGGCCGCAGGAGATTGAACAGGCAACTAAACTGAGACTGATCAAGCTGGTACTGGTCCAGATATGGCAGGCTGGGGTCATGGTTCTGCAGGGCAGGACTACATACTGACCAGTAACAGCTCACAAAGTGCTGCCTCTGTAACAAAGAAACATAGTAACTATATTTCGATGCTCACATATACTGAGTAAAATGAAAATCACAATACACACAAGAGCGGTGGTATTTTAAGGCCTTTAGGTGCTGAAAAGCACTAGTTTGTACAGTGTAACTCACCTTAAAAAGCATGTAGAGCTCGTCCAGCTGAGCAGCATTGAACTTCACACCTTGAGCAACAACACGCAACTGCAGTAATAAAAACAGCAATAATGAGATATATCATTACAACTTAAAATAACAGTTTTCTAATTTTATATATCTTAAAATGTGATGGCAAAATTGAATTGTCAGGAGCCATTACTCCAGTCTTCAGTGTCACATGATCCCTCAGAAATGACAGAACACAAATCAAAGAACAGAAAGACCACTTATTTGAAACACAAATCTTTTGTAAGATTATAAATGTATTTGATCAATTTAATGCATCCTTGCTAAATAAATTAATCTCTTTTAAAAAATCTTACTCACCCATACTTTTGAAAGGTAGTGTACAAAATCCAATTTGCCATGAAATCAATGAATGTAGCTTTATAATGCAGCTTCTATTTAGCATATTTCTATTTTTATCACAAATTAGATAATCTGTTTAACAATCTGAGTGAAACGCTATACATGAATTTCGTAATTTCTCAGTATTTTGGTGATCTACCAATGCAATTGCAGAATCTTAGATTTTTGAATTTTAAAAAAACCTTAAAGATATTATACTGTATTATATTATATTACATTACATTATATATGAATGTAAAGGAGTCACACAGCATGGCATTTGTACTTACTACATTTTGTTTTGTTGTGTCCTCCAATGTCTGAATGACACAAAGCTTGTTCTTCTTCCGCATGTTTTCCACTTCCTCTGTTCGAATGTCTCCATATTTCTGAAACAACGAAATTTCATTATTCTGAGCAACTGTCTGTTTCAGGCTTTGATTTGATGACCCCAGAACTCTTGTAAGAGGGGTGTGTTTCGTCATTCCACACAACGCAAATTTTACACAAAACTATAAAATCTGTAACCTTGAGTAGAGGTGTTAATTGTCACTTTTACAGACAGATTTTACCTCATATGCCTCTTTGATGAGATCGCAGATGTCAACCTTCTGTATTGATTTGTCGTTGGCTGTTGCAGATGCCTGCTGTACGGTAGCTGGTAGAGGACTGTCTTTATTTGTGACATTGTCAAAAAACCTGAAGGATGAAATCGAATATGAACACAGATCGAGTCTGTAAATATAAAAATCCACTGCAAAAATCAAAGATGCTTTTTACAATTAAACAGGAGCTTGTCATCCAAAGACTCTCTGTAGGTTCAGTCATCCTGATCTTCCCTGAATGAATTACACAGCATGGACAAAAGAACCATGTTGGAGTAGTAGAGTCAGTGGTCAACCTCGACTAGAAAATGCTCACTTCGTATGTTGGTCATGAGAGGTCACAAAAATAAAAGGAACAGACAGAGGGAGCAATGCAGCATGCTACCAACATGCTTGGCTATTGTAAAATGACAATGTTCCAATCACCTGTTGAGGACGGTCACAGCTTCTGCGTCGTCATGGCAACAAAGCAGATTGTCCATATTGTAGTCGAGCACGGCAAGACCAAGCTGCAGGATTGCTTTGATTCCATCATAAAAGAAACAATCAACAACATTCACAGCACTCTCAATTGGCAGTACACTGATAAAGAGAGTCAGGAACCATGACAGCGACACTGACGAGAAGAACGACAGGTCTGTCATGTGTTCGGTCAGCTGCGTTAGATGCTCACGGATCAGCTCCTCAAACACGGCTTGGTCCACCAAGGCACCTGGAAAACAAACACAGACTTGAATAACACCGTGAGCAAAAATAAATAGATTTGGTAAACTGTCACTAGCAGCACCAAACAGAATTGCAAATAATTGCAAACAATTCCAAACAGGATCTGAGAAAGTTTTTAACATAAAAAAGGTCAAATATCAGCATCACGTTAATAAAGCTTGGTAATTATAACTCACTTCAGTTGTGAGGGCAAGTAAATCCGACACGTTTGACATTGTATTATAATGGCAACCTGCAAGTTTATAAAGATGTCAATTACACTCCAGTTTTGTGTATAACCAGCTCTCACACACATACCAATAATTCTGCGATTGAAGTAGTCTGGGAGCATTCGTTCACACACTGCAACCAGCAGCCAGAAGGCCTCTTCCTCTTTAGCATACAGCAGCAACACCGACGTCAGGATATTCATTGCCTGGACAGACCGACATATAAACAATGAGTGAGAATCTTCTAAAGTCAAATGATAGTTTTAAATGAGTTATATACTATATCTGAAATTCAAATCATTGCTAGAATGAGTGGAAGGCAAGACTTTCAGTAAATAAGGTGAATAAAAATATACATACGAGTTTGGAATGACATGAGGGTGAGTAATGACAAAGACTTTAAGAGTTTGTGATGTAGTTTTAATTTAAAACAAATAAATATAAATTAAATATTTCAATAATCAGATTTCTTACAAATTGTTTTTTTTTCACACAGCAGTTTAATATATATATATATATATATATATATATGTGTGTGTGTGTGTGTGTGTGTGTAAAAAAAATATGTGATGTTTAAAAATCACATCTAAGCAGTCACACATAGTACATCAAATACATAGACTTCACTTTTGCATAATTCCATGATTTTTTCCTCATGCATTACACAAAGTGTTGGTTACCACACCAAAGCCATATTCCATGTACTTTCTGTTTTTTTACACAAAAATATTTACATGAGGCTCCATAGCTCACGTTATGTTCTTTAATACTATAGATTCAGTTGGTTCTCATTTCTCTTGTTTTGTTAAATATATGATTTAATAATCAAATAATAGTGCAATTAAAATCTTTTTGTGTTGGTGTTTAGGTGCATCATGGTAATGAATATTTGTAATCTCACATATAATGCTCTATTGCAGTGCAAAGGTGAACTATGTCATCTAAAATTAAATGAAAGCATCACGCGTTTTTCAGTATACCTGGCAGTAGCCGATTTTGGGGTTGCGGTGAGCATAGGCAGTCAGGACGCGGCGAAGGGCCGAGATTCCTGTGTCACTCTGAAATGCTGGGTGTTCCGGGAGGGAGCGATGCAGATCTCTCTCAATCTCATCACATGCGAGTGAACTGCTGCCCATACACTCCTCCAGTAGGCGCCCGTAATACCCGGGGTGAGAGGTCATGTCATGTACTGCACCTATAACACAAGAAAACACAAATGTACAAACTGCAGCACATACCAACTGTACATATATATACACACAAGCAGCAGCACAACACATACCTGAGAAGAGCATCCACAATTCTCCTCTGAGAGTCTCTGGAACTCCTCGTACAATAAGATCACGGGTTTTTTTGGTGCAAAACATTCCAGTTCCACGGCCATATTCAGCAAAGTGGATCTGCCATGACTGCTCCTTCATTCGCTCCTTCAGCTGTCAACAGTGGGATCAATAGTTTGTAAGATTTTTTTAAAAAGTCTTTTGTGCTCATCAAGGCTGCATTTATTTAATCAGAAATAGACTGTTTTTTATTTTAACTTGTGATGGCAAAGCTGAATCATTACTCCAGGCTTCAGTGTCACATGATCTGTCAGAAATCTTTCTAATGCTGATTTACTGCTAATTTCTTTTTATAATCAACGTTTAAAATAGTTGTGTTGCTTAAAATTGTTTGCGGAAAGCATGATACATTTTTTCAGGATGCTCTGATGAATAAAAAATGCCATTGTTGATCAATCTAATGTGTTCTTGCTGAGTAAATACATTAAATTCTTAAAAAAAAAAATGAATGAAAAAATTACTAACCCCAATGAACTAACCCCAAAATTTTGAATGTTTGTGTGTGCCACTCGATTTAATTCCACTAATTCTTCATTACTTAACTAACGTCATACCAATATTACAACAAGGTTATTGGTACCATTTTGGGGTCAAGGTTTTCCGCATCGTGTGGATGAAAGACGTTCATGAGAGCTTCAGTGCTGACAGCTTGACTTTGCCCCACCATCACACCCTCCTCATCCTCAGAGAAAAAGACACACACACATACAATTTAATGCCCAATGAGTAGCCCCTGGAATTTTTAGTTATCACAAAATCATGCAATGAAATGTGGGATATTTTTCATTTGAGACTACCTGTGACATTTTAAATTGTTTTGGAATACATTTAATAATGGTATTATCCTGGTAAGTATATGCAAATTGAAAGACATAATTTCTTTAAATTTGTGGTTAGAGTGTAGAGGAATTACCGGATTACTGACACAATGCTGGGGGCTTCCTGCTGTACCACACTTTCTGCGGATGGTGGCAGCAAGTCGCTCAAAATCCCGAACCTCGGAAAAACGCAAAGCTCTCTTTCCACGCAGACACACAGTCAGGGCCCGACTACTGCGGTCTGGCAGCTCCACACTAAACACCTGCAGGCATACATTAATGTCAAAAACACACAGAAATCAGCATGAGAAAAATACAAACACATTGATTGCAAAAACAAATAAACTAGGAATTATGAATTTTTCAATACTCTCCAGCCACAAAATACACTGTAATACAACATCATTTCTATTGAAACTTCCAGTATGGGATGCATTTAAACATATTTGTAATTACAATGTGCCATGTTGAAGTTGATTAAGACGAATCGAGATTAATTAAATTAATAAGAATTTAAGAAGATTAATATGAATTCCTCATTTGTAAGTCACTTTTAATAAAAGCATCTGCGAAATGAATAAATGTACATGAAGTGTACTGTAATGTACAATTAGGTGGCCTGTTATTTCATTCATATTATCTGCGATGCAATTAAGCATACTTATTTTTCACAAGGGCAGTCTTTACCATGACAGATTTTACTGCAATTTGCAGAAAAATGAGCAGTTCACATACCTCCCATAGAGGTATTATGAGATGGCACTGAGACCCATCTTGGCTTGCAAAGCACAGATAGTTCTCAGAGACACAGATTTTTCCAAGCATATTGACATGGCTGAATGGAACCCAGAGGAAACTCTCGTACACTTCACAAAGGTTTTCCTCCTGTGGCAACCGGAAAAATGCTCGGAATGACTGATTCCGTGCATGTATTTCCAGAGCCCTATAAAGATTACAGTAGAGTCAGACATTGTTCAGTCAAAATCAAAAGACAAGCATTCACAGGAAAATATCTAATGCACCTCTCCGTGATGTGAAGGGGATTGGCTAGTGGGTGTTCAGCATTAAAAGTTTCTTTATCAAAGAACCGCACAATGGCATAGTCGGCCAGCTGCTGCATGATCAGGTATGTCTGCTGGAGCCTTAGGAGCATCGAAAAGAAATGATCCTCTCCACGCACACGCACACGGATGCTCTCTGCCAACAGCACGTTTGACGTACGTTCCAGGCGGCTCACTTCATCCCAGGGAAACACCAGTTTGACTAAGCAAGAAATTAACAAACCATGAATAAAATGAGATTCTGACTTCTTACTAACTTTAATAGGAGGAAACCACAACATTGAAGCGCTTATAGAGTAATGCATGACATGTGTTGTCTTAAAATCCACAGGAGAAAAAAAGTCACACAGGTTTGGAACGAGTAAATGATGACAGAATTTTCATTTTTTTGTGTGAACTATCACTTTAGGGATTTGCTGTGCAAATGTCCTCAATTATGATGGGCTAACCTCTTTGCATATGGAAAAATGACAATTTCCAAGTTGGTTAGTTATGAGTAATGATTGATATGTAAACTTAGGCAGTTACATATAATTAATATGGGGGTTTTCAAATAGGGGTCCAGGGGGCCACAAGACATGATACGCTAAAAAATAACAACCAATCATTGTATTTGAGAAACAACATCTTGATGTTATATGCTTTATATGTTTCTCAAACATGGTTCTTCAAATGTGAAAATACATTGCTGCCATTATATTTAAGGAGTGGCTCCCTGGCAAAAGGATCAAAATATATTTAACAGATTTAAAAACCACTTTGCTAATACATGCATTGTTTCGACTTCATAAGCACCATGAAATGGTAATGATGGTAAAGATTGTGGCATTATGTAAGAAGGCCAGCAAGTTTCTAACCCTCATTTCCCAGCATATAGGAGTAGAAACACAGGAAGTTGGTGCTGAGGTAGATCCAGCCCTGGTTTGGTACTCGTCCTTTCCAGTAGCTGCAAGAGAAATACGTCACAAGCTTCTCTCTCTGAGGCAATACGAACAGACGTTCAAAGCGCAGGACGGCCTCTCGGAAGCGCTCGGGATCTTCCTCGTCACCTGCGGATTTGCCCTCCTCTGCTATCAGACCCTACACAAATGCAACATACCACCACTAAAGTCAATAACACAAAAGCAATTGCTGGAACGAATATCTAAAATACAGCAAAACATTTGGTATGTGGCAGCCAAATCACCCTTATCTTTCCCTGGACAAAACTGGTGATGTCTTCACCAGAGTCAAAAACAGAAAGAGTTCTGATGATGTTCTGCTGCAGCCAGTCCCAGTGTTGAGAGATCTCTTCTAAAGATGCTCCTGTACACACACACACACACACACACACACACATTACATCAGGATCTGAATGAAGGCAGTCGAAGCCCTCACATTCGCATTGTGTGCAGCATCTCTCTCACCACAGGCGATGTTCCAGTACACCTGAGAGTCAGGCGTCTGGTGTAAAATGCGAAACGGGGCCACTTTAGCTGTAGAGTCAAGAACTGTGTCCAAAGTTCCAACCAACAGGCCTAAAACAATGATGTAAAACAACAAACATAGCATTATTAAAACATAAATCTGAGCCTAAAATTTAGCTACATTTCTTAAAACCTGCAGTATGAATTGCAAATGAATGTGGTCAGTTTTTCTATTTCAAATAAATGCTCTTCTTTTGAACTTCCTAATAATCAAAAAAAGCCACAAAATATTAAGCAGCTGTTACACAAACAATGATAATTTCTTGAGCACAAAATCAGCCTAATAAGACCCCTTCATACCACGACACATCCACACAAGAAAACTATAGCAATAATTATATTAGCATCCACAGCAACAGATAATATTGTAGTATTTTTTATGAGCACACACTGCTTTTTTATCGTCGGCCACTTTAAACGCTCACACTCGTTAAAGCAGGATGGATTCTGATTGGTTGTGAATGCTTTATCATTCATCAGCTAGAAGAAGTTGTTGTGAAAATTATTCCAGTGATATCTTTAAAACTATGTTTTTATTGTAATCGTTATATTATTGTCCTTGGTGTGAATGGGCCTTTAGAATGATTTCTAAAGGATCATGTGACACTGAAGACTGGCATAATAACTGCTGAACATTCAGCTTTGCCATCACAGGAATTAATTACATTTTAAAAGTATATTAAAATAGAGATTGGCACTTGATTTACTTCTTGCAATGTCTCTAAGGCACACTGGTGTCAGCAGGGACAAATTCTCTGTTAGTCGGTGAAAATGTGTCCATTCTCTGCACGGCCTTATACACATTGCTTCAGAAAGAAGCTGCTGTATAACGGCTCTCAGCCATGAAGCGAAGGTTTCCATGGTGATGAACTCCAAAGGAAAAGAAATTGTCACTAATCAGAGTAAAACCTATGATCAGCCCACCAACCATTCTGGCCATAAATTCCTCTGTTCTGGTGGAGACTCCATGGTAATATAACTTCTATTACTAATAATTTATTTGTTTCCAATGGCATAGCTGTGGTTCTGCTTGCATCTATCCTCTCATCTTATTTGACCATACTCAGTCAATCTGAAATGGTGAAACAATCGAATTTTTTTCCTCATGTGACTGTAAATCATTTTTCAAACCGTTAAAAGCTGTTAATGTTTTAACGTGCAAAACCTTTTTTATATTAGCAACAAAATAATGAGTGCGCCTTTAAAAGAATCAATGTAAATTGGCTTAAAATGACACAAAACTTGCAGTAATCGTGTTGCCCTTTACTGTCAAGGCACCAATCAATAAGGCTGAGGCATATGACAGTAAACACGCTGAATCCACGTGAACCCTAAACAATCTGACGTCACACCATGACGCAACAACTCAACTGCCAAATGAGCGATGAAGTCCAGATCTACCTATATAGTCCACGCCTTGAACCCGCTTAGGCATCAAATTGTACATATACAACATCTGGAGGAATGTTGCATTTTTAAGTACCTTTCTGCTCACGGTCAGTTTACCGCAGTGGTGACGTCAGCACTCAAAAGAGCACCTCATCAGAACACTGATGGCCAAACATCATATCTGCAAGGCCACATTAACCCTTGACCTGTTGCAAAAGGACTTTGAGTAAAAACAAAATTTGAAAAATCACTTGAGGTGTATTTTAAGGGGTAACACCGAAAAAGACATCCCATTTGGATTCTTATTTAGCACAACAATTAAAGTATTAGAGGCTTTCGTGTTTAGAGCTTGCACACGGATGTCCGCGCGCTCCCCGGTACCTGTCAATCCTCCGCTGTCCTCTCCGTATCCGCGTCTGCGCTGCAGCACGAAGTAATCGTTGGATTTCTCCGTCACCCATAATTTCAGCGCGTTTTTGAGAAGCACCTCTTCGGGTTTGAGCCACATGCTGGAATTTTGTTTTCAGAGATATGCGTCCTCTTGCATGACACTCGGACCATTACAAGCGCATACACCCAAAGGTTTGAGTGTTGTTTGCTCTTGGACCGCTTTTCCCACGTCGACAGAAACTGAGCCAAAGACAGCGACACCGGCGCCACTGGGATTGTAGTCTTCCACATCTGCTCCACTGAGGAGAGGAGAGCGCTGCCCTGAAAACTATCGACTACAGTTCCCACAATCCCCGAGCCACCGCATGACTTTGTTTCAAATTATTTAAAGGAACAGCAACACATGTTTACGACAGGTTGTCATGATACGGCCCACAGCGTTTTTACCCAGAGCTCATCGGTTTCCACCGTGACGAAGACTTTAAACGCATGATTTAGGACTAGGGATGGGAGTTATTAAAAAAAAAGTGTAATTATTGCGGTTCTCCTAATAACAATTCTTTAAGTACTTTTGAAAAAAGAAAGAAAAAACAAATGCAATTCTTGCAAAAGGTGTTTACTCTTTTTAAGAGATAAGGTTCAGCTATATATATATTGAATAAACAAAATGTATTTTTTTTTAATGAAACATCACTGAGTGTTGTCACATAAAATGGTAGTTCTTGGTGCATTTTTTTTTTTTATGACAAATGTAATAATTTACTGCTCAGTAAATGATTCAGATTCATTTCAACAGCTCTGATTTATGTGAATTGTTCACTAAAAAGAACCGACTCAGTTGCGAACCGAGCTTTTTTTATAAAAAATAAAAAAAAAATCACTGAAATCTCGCACACTGGAAAAGTCATAAAAGATTTTATTTACAATGTTAATTTTAATGTCAGTACAATTAATTTGAAAGAGTAAAAGAAATATTTCCATCTCTTATTTAAATATTAAAATCAGGAGAACTTAATCCATATATTTTAAAACCAGCCCCATTAGGTCTATGCAGAATAATATACATTTGCACACTTACATAAGAGTGTGTAAGGCACAATATTTCTAAAATTTTAAATTTCCATCAAAACTGGAACAATATATTTTAATAAGCCATGAAAAAAAAAAAAAAAGACATGAGAAAGTACAGTTTGCATTAAATCCACTGATGTTCAGCAGGTGGAGCCCTGTTGTCTCCATGTCTCCACAGCTGCTCTAAAACATCATGATGTTACGGAAGGCTGTTGAGTCTCAAATCCTGACACACCCACAGTGGGAATTAAACCCTGAATTAGAAATCATAACCTGAATTAACCACAGACAATTAAAACAAGACCTCCGATTGACCCAGTAATCATTGTGGTCTCCCACAGAGACAAATAGTCACAGAGAGACAGAGAGAGAGAGAGAGAGAGAGAGAGAGAATTTATAGGCACTTAGTCAGAAACTAATCAGAAAAGGGTTCTACAGTGCTTCAAAATAAGTCCTCAAATCAAAACCCTTCATTCATCTGCAAGAGTGCATCGTATCAGTGTGCGTTTGTGCTGCTCAGGTCCTGACTTCACTCTGGCTGTGAACGTCACCCTCAAAGGCAAGATTATCATACTGAGGTGACACGTCCACCTGCTCCTCTTGCACACCTGCAAACAAATAACAGCAAACCACTTAGACCAAAAGACTAATAACAATAACCTTGGTTCTAGCAGCATCAAAGCTTCATCTAACCAGTAATATCAAACTATTAAAGATTAGATTTCAAAATAGCATATTATATAGTATAGAAACAATCAGTTTAGAGGATTGCAGAATTTAACACAAAATCAAAGTAAACTTTGCATTATTTGTGGCATCTTGCCTAATTTTCACCAGTAGGTTAGATTTAAATAAGTACACAATTTTACTGGATGTGTGAATGACTGATAACACTCTTATAAATTGTACAAAACAATAACAACAGACAAGGATATAATTGTTAAACTTCCAAAAAGTGAACTAATAATTTAAAACACTTAAATGTAGAGTACAATCAAGTTTCATTAGTGTACAAGCTATTGTGTCTAACATTTCTGTATTTTCAGCAAAGCAGAATTATGACTATTTTTTATCCCAGTGCCACCATTGCCTTGTGCATGGACAGCAATTTCAGTAATTATGTACAAAAACATTTACAGGTAACTGTACGTATATTATCACCAACGCCAATTACATAAGTAAGTCATGGTTATTGGTGGGTTTTCACTGCAAAACTCCACAAAAAAACTTCATATAATTGCTGCAATTTTTAAGAAAAGTTCATAGCATGTTTACACTGATACTGTATGTGTAAAAGAATGTTTCTATTACCCTTAACATGAATGCATGATATTTAGCACAGATACACTGTCGTTCTGTATATTTGTATGAGAAAGTTAAGTAGTACAATCACAGTAACTTGGGAGAGCGTTTCTAAATGATGCGTAAATGATGAATAATGTGACTGTGTGCATGTTTTCATACCATTTTGTGTGCCTTCGGTGGGACTGAGGTGCTCGTGTCCATGCATTGATGCATATCCAGAGGATGCGGTCTCACTGTGTGTGTGTGACGCTGTCTCACTGTGCAGGTCCTCAGAGGTAGTAAAGGATCTGAAATCAGGCACTGAAATCTGTGGCTGCTCCTCTACATCCAACTACAAGAGAGAGAAGTTCAGGGAAACACATTTCAGAAAATATCTGGCCAAAATGTTTTTGTTTTTTATTTTAGTGTGCAATGATTGAAATGTTCAAAACTGAAAACTAGAATTTATGGAAAATACCCTAAAATTATGGACTCAGCACTTGAAGGGGAAAAGAGTAAAACCATGCTGCCAAAGAAAGAACCAGCAGAAGGAATTCTCCAGCTTTCTGTATATGCAGCGCATGATTAAGCAGCAGTCCAGTTTCAGTGAGAGCAGTCTTTATAAAAACAAGTGACAGAGGATCCACCCTCTGGTTACTGTAATCAAGGCTCATTTCAGGATGGGCAAGAAGAGAACACATGACATGCAGTCACTTACTAATGCCACTTAACACCCCTTACAACAGGTATGCGGTTTGTCACCTTGGGTCACGACTGCTCAAGGACATTCTTTGGAACAGTCAGAACAAAGGTGAGCTCCCAATGTGTAACAAACACAGCGGGAGACATTCTGGTGATCAGAACAGTCTGAGAACCCTTGAGTAACAACCAAACCTGTTCAGTATCCTGTCAGCCAATGTTCAGTCTCTAGTGAACAAGTTGGTTTACCATTAGGCCTGGGATTAAATACCAACAGAGCATTATAGACTGCAACAATTTCTGCCTGACCGACAGATGATAAAATGAAAAGAACACAGAACAGTTAAAAGAAATATGGAAATGCATTTTATGGATTTTGTATGCATTAAAAAAAAAAAAAAAAAAGCTGGTGTGACACCAAGAACACTACACTAAACTATATGGAAAACACACATTTAAAAAAAAAAAAAAAAAAAAAAAAAAAAAAATTCTTATATTTTTCATGGAATATTGCAGTTTTTTGTTGTTATGATTTACCCATGCACATAATTGATGACGTGTTCACTGGCGTGAGGGTGGGACAACCAGTCACTCTCATGAGATCACAGCAAAAGCAAACCACAACGATTCCCGATGGATAAAATCGGGTCCCATACTACATTTTTTCTTGTTCTAGAAGCCATTTCACTCAATTACATACATTATAATAGGGAAGAAAAGACGATCTCAACTTCTGTCTTATGCCGACTTTAAATTATTCAACAGGAGGAGAATTTTTGTCCCCCATCACTGCTTGTGGAAGTCAAGGATGGGCCCACAGGAACGCCACTGAAAGCATCCTGTCAGGCCTGGAATGGGATCATGATCAAAGAGACTTACAGAGGACAGTACAAGCAACAGAATGTAACTCCGCAGGTATGCTGCCCAATCTGTCAGATATTTTCACCAAAGCAAGCAGAACTCTGGACAGAAACAAGCATCCTGGTTATGGTATTTGCTGCAGAAAATCAAATGCCACCATAGCCAAGGAGCATCAAAAATAGCTATACTTCTGTATTCTTCTGTAAGTTGATAATAATAATATACAATGAGTTTTTTATATAATTATATAAAGATAATTTTATATATTTTCATTTATCTGTATATTATGTGTAAAATTTGTAACTGTATATTATTGTGACAATATACACTATTCAAAAGTTTGGGTTGGTAAGATATTTTGTTTTTGAAAGGCTGCATTTTACAGCAAAAAAAATTTAAAAAATTCATTTACATTTTACTATTATATGACAGCGAAGCTGAATTTTCAGCTTCCATTACTCCAGTCTTCAGTGTCACATGATCCTTCAGAAATCATTCTAATAGTACTAAAGAAACATTTCATCTTTGTGGATAACGTTAAGAAATGTTTTATTATAATAATGTTTAATATTTTTGTGGAAACCAGGATATATTTTTTCAGGATTCTTTGATAAATAGAAAGTTCACAAGAGCACCATTTAACTGAAATGAAAATCTTGTGTAACATTATAAAAGTATTTATGGTCACTTTTGATCATTTTAATGCAAAGAAGTATTCAATTCTTTCAAAAATAGAAAAATAGAAAAAAGAAAACAATTGAACTGTAACAATTGAAACAATTGAGCCATAGGATACATTTTGTCTTGTCATTTGGTAGCTTCTGGAAAAAAGCATTTTACGGCCCCAGTCGAACATGTGACAAATAAACTTTGAGCTGAGGTGTGTCACTGCTGACGGATCTCTGTACATCTTCACTCACTGCCACAATAAATGTTTTCATTTATGAAGGTGACCAAAGACCAAAGAACACAATATCTCTCCCAGGAGCACCCAACGTTAGTTAACACTAACATCAACATAACACTGACTTCGCATGACTCAGAAATCAAATGCTCGGATCACATGAGCTGTCTCACATTGAACAGGAATTACACCAGAGCTTTTGAACATCTGTTCCTCTTTGGCCTACTACCACAGACAGAATTTGTCCTCATCTCATCGTCTTCTTTTTAAAAAATGCATAGTAATAGGTTTTTTATTTTGCATTTTTTTATCTGCAGGTAAGTTACTAACACTTTAGCATGATAAACAACAGAGCACTTGTATTGCCATGGTAGAGCTTTAAACTGAGAGGAAATAGAGTTCCTGTTTGTTTGCATTTCAACTGCTTTTATCTTCTTTGTTTTTACAGTGTTAACAATAAGGCTGTGTCCGAAACCTGAAAAATGCCATCTTATCAGGCAGTACCCGGAAAGCATTAAGGCGCTTTGTTTACGTAACATCCTACCCACTGTGGTGCCTCTTTGAAAGAAGGAAGGTTGAAAGAATAAGAATGACATTATTTCAACTTATGACTCCGCGTCTCAAATAAAGGTTGTAGGGAGTTGAAAAAACCCCCCATCTGATTGTTGCTAGCACCTCAGAGATTTATGAAGTCAAATGTCTTTGAATATGTCTGGGGGCTACAAACATTCCTAGAGTGAAAACTCACCTCAACTCCGAGGGCTTTAAGAATGTCACACTTGCACATTGGGCAGGTTCTGTGCTCCAGCAGCCACGGCTCAATGCAGGATTTATGGAAGAAATGACTGCAAAACACACACAAACACATTTTACACCCAGGAACAAATGAATGAAAACATCAGTGATTGACAGAGATGGAACAAGCTGAAAGACAGAGAGACATACTTGCATGTGAGTACAGACAGTACATCTCCTGGTTTATACAACTCAATACAAACAGCACAGGTATCAGCATCAGGGCCAGTCTCCTGTGAAACAAACATACAAACACATGCATAAATCATCAAAACATAACTCACACTGATGGTTCATCAAGTTCCTTGAATATCTGCAGTTAAGTTATCCTATTGATAATAAGCCATTAAATTAAATCGTTTGGGTCTTCTTTCATGCAAAATCTAACGGTACAAGCATTGTTTTATAAGCTTTGTTTTATTCTTTATTTCGGATTTTGCCTCAATTTACAAAATTAACAATTTACATTTACACTCCTGTTAGACAAGTTGCCTAAAAATGTACCACCCACATTGTTATTCTTAGGAGAAAGAAACATGAAAACAAAAAGTATAAACCCCCAAGCACATGTACAAATAGAAAACAAAAGCAAATACAAACTTAAATTAAAAATCCTATCAAAAACAAAAAAGCAAAGTTACATCCAAGCAAGTGCATGCACAAAACAAAGGCAATCAGAAAATCATGCGCACACATGAAATGTTCAGATGTAGCCTACCTGATCCCCCTGTCTCAGTGTGCGGACCTGCAGCTGGCCAATCGCCTTTTTTGCTTCAGCTTTCAGTTTTTTCTGTAAAGGAACAGACAAACAGAGATTGAAATATGTGTGTGTGTGTATTCCCCAAGTTATTGGGACCAAATGTCCCCACATGTATAGTAATACTAGTAAATTTTGATCTTGTGGGGACTTTTTTTGGTCCACATGAGGATTGATTGGTAGGTTTAGGGGTAGGGGTAGTGTAGGGTGAAGCGGCAGTGGATTCTAGAATCCACTGCCGCTTCAAGGGGGACAGAATATATAGTTTGTGCAGTATATAAAAACCATTTCGCCAATGGAAAGTCCCAATAAAAAAAATGACAACACAATGTGTGTGTGTGTGTGTGTGGGTGTGTGGGTATTTTTGGTCTGGTTTTACTGGTTTTTCAGGAAGTGTATGAATATTGTAGAACTGTAACACGAGTATCAACACAAAGTGTGCTCAGATGTATTTGCTCTGCAACACAAACACCTTCAACAAAAGGATCTTTAGATTAGGACTGTCAAGTATATATAAAGGAAACATTTCATTTAGCATTAAAAAAAAACCTCAACTTTCAGTGAGAGAACTACTGCGGCTGTTGGTTTACACATTTAGTGGCCGCAACAAGAATGCAGACACTTGAGACAGACTTAAAAAATGTATGAATGTCAATGCATTAGATAACCAAACAAAAACCTCCAGCTAAACCACATTCACATATACAGAGACCTTAATCAATCCAAATTCAAAACTTCACAGTTCAGACAGAAAAAGGACCTTGTTTGCTGCTCTGGTTTCATTATAAATCACTTTGAATGCCTATGAAATGGAGACCTCTCCCTTGTGCAAGAAAAATCCCAATAAAAAAAAAAAAAGGTCACAAATACTGTTTTCATCTCTAAAGTCAAGAATTAGACAAAAAGTACATACATCCAGCAGACAAAATGCTCATTGAGGGTGCTCAAGCACACACAAAAAGGCCATCTTTCATTTCTGTAATTCCAAATACATTATCCAGAAACATTAAGTTGTATAAAACCTCACAAATTTAGTAATGAATGGGACATGGCTGCGGAGCTCAAATAACTCACACCAGAGATGCTCACATGAAACTCTGGAGCGCGTTCATTGATTGAACAACAATGACCTTTCTCAACAATGACCCTTCTCTCAGTTGGTGTTCCACAGGGAGACAGTAAATTGTGTGCTGACACAGAGATAGTAATATGAATCCTCTACCAGATTGAAACCGAATCCACAATATGTTACATGTTAAACTCTAGCACTGCTCTTTCACACAAATGAAATGCAGATTTTTTTTTTTTAATTTATCAGCCACTGTGGTGACCGACATCACATGAGAATATGGAATGACTAAATTAATACAAATGAATTCTAAGTTGAACATTTGAATTAAAAAAAAAAACCCTCCATTCATAAAACCCTTTCAATTTTTTTTTTAAATCTGAAACAATGTTTACTGGAACAGATATTAATCAGAGGTAGAATGCAAAAGCAAAGCTTGCTCAAGTGCTGCTTTAGAGTAATTTATTGTCGTTGACTTTTATTTCCACCAGTACATGTACACAATGTATAATTAATATGACAAACACTATAGACTAAAGTTATACCAAAAAGTATAAATGTATTCATGCAAAACCCCATGAACTCCTAGTGAATAAATAAACATTAATGCCCAGTCTATTCAACGGTCTCAGCAGGAATTTGTTTTCTCTATCAATTTTTTTTATTAAATCGGCACAGATTTACAACTGACAGCTCGCCGGCAGCACAAAGTACATCTAAAACTCTTGACAGTCCACCCTTTTTGTACAACTGACAGGCCTCTAACAAACTGGGTTTCTTAGAGCCGTTTCTGATTTTTCCTTGATCTTGTGCTCAACCTTAAGTTATTTGATGACAAATGAGTCATAGAGTGAATATGCATTTGACGTTTCTAAATTCCATGAATAAGACTGTTTCTATGTGTCAATCCTGAGTCACAATGACGGAAGAAGTCATTTTTATTCCTCACACAAACACAAAGTCAATTCAAATCCCACGTGACAATATATCTTGTTATTACAAGCCCTATATACCAGGGTTTCCCCACCCTGTTCCTGGAGGCACACCAATGGATGTCTCCCTCATCTGAGCCCTTTATTTTCTATCTTGGCGTTTCTGCTGATGAGCTGATGAGTGGATTAAGGTGTGTTTGATTAGGAAGAGCTGCAAAATGTGTAGTGTTGGTGTGCCTCCAGGAGCTAGGTTGGGAAACACTGCTATATACCATCACTCCTTAAAATACTGCTTAGCCCTGCAGACCAAATCTTTTGCTCCAACTAAAGAATTGGATTTTTAATAAACAACTTTATACTTTCACATACATCTACAACAGATATCTACAATTCAAAGTTATTAATTTAGCAGATGCTTTCCAAATGTAGATATATGCCAAGTTTAGAGTATGCAATGATTAAGAGTCACAAGTTTGAGCAGAAATACAGGGAAGTAGGAGAGAACAAGGTTTCATTTTCTTTTTATTACAGGAATTGCCTTTGTTCAAAACTGGAAATTAGTTAAATATTCACAGAAGAGGCATATCTTCGACCGTTTCTTGAAAGCCACAATGATCTCAGCAGATCAGGTGGAGGTTGAAAACGACTCATTGTGGAGGAAATAAGTTTCTGTGCATTCAATGGCTGTAAATGGTGGGAAGGAACATACTCTTATAGTGTGCATATCCAACGGCAGTCGTGATGGCCAATGTCAAAGCCTTGAAATTTATGCTGGTGGCTACAGGTAGCCACTGGAGTGACACAAAGAGGGACGTGACATGTTTTGTTCTAGATCATCTGCAGTAACTTATGCTGCCCTACAAACACTACATCACATGGCCTTGATTTTCTGATCAGTGACAGTTAATGGAGATTATCGTCAGGAAGCTAAAATCTGTGCTCATTCAGGTATTTGATGATCACCATGTACGAATGATCAAAGATACAATCTGAGAGAAGCACCGATGCGTCACGAATGGCTGAGAGATATTTAGGAGGATGTCTGTGAGACAAGTCCTACAGTATGAAATGTGTTTTGACTGGAACTGACATTAGTAACAGACAGTTGTAAACTTGGGAAAAACAATTTGACGACTTTGAAAGTCATGGAGTGTTTGGGCGGCATTAGTCGTGCTGGGTTTCTTAGAACATTACCGCCACTTGAACTATAAGATGTGCAGCACACTCAGACAAAAATGGTGTGATTTTCCTGAAGTTATGAAAGCACAGACCTCCATGACCAGGGTGTTGCTGAGAAGCGGGTAGTAAAGCTCAACAGGTTTGTAAAGGGATCTTGGGCCTTCAGTTCTACAAAAGATTTTTACTTTACAATTTACTTGTATTATTTTCTTTCAATTTTACCTCTTGGCTTTAGTGCGCTTAAGTAAGTGCATGGCATTCCCCTCTTAAAACAAAATTTTTAGAAAAATTCCCAGTGTAATTTCAACAGTATCGAACTGAAAGCATTCTCTCTCTCTCTCTCTCTCTCTCTCTCTCTCTCTCATCTCTGATGGATTGGGATTTTAGTTAAACTTTATCCAAGATCAAACATTCCCTTGATACTAAACTTACACCTAATGCCATTCTTGAACCAAACTCATACACATACAGTTATGACATTAAAGTTGAAAAAGGAAAATGATGTCAGAGCCCAGTACTGTGAAACCAGAGCAACCAGCTACAAGTTAGTTTCACCAGGCTAATAAACAAGCAAGCATAGAGTGCATAACCATGCAGTTGTGAAGTTCAGAACAAATATGGTCTCATAGAACAGTCACAGGATCACACAGTCAGTACTTGGGTTTTGACATCCGTATTTAGAAACACTCTCAAATCGTCCTGTTTATACAACCACTTACTGGGCAGATCAACTATCTTCTGTATAAATGAGTAACCAAAGTCAATGGCCTTTCTATTCTCGTTATTGCTGTGAATAACACCTGTTATGATCATAACAGTGACTAATGGAAATATCAAAGATGGTGACATTGACAAACAGGAAAGTCTTATTATTATCATAACGTTATTTAATAAGCAAGTTCAAACGAGGTTCAAGAAATTTTAATCAACCACAGACCACAAAACAATTGGTAGCAGCTCTGGTGGAAAGACTGGCTCTAAAAGCTTTGGCTTATAAACGGCACTTCAACTGCACATTATATATACTTCTTAGATTTTTTCTTTGTCAACTACACCAATTTTGAGGCTGACTATTTCTATGAGGGAAAAAACAGAGCAAATAAATTGATATAAAAGCAAACAAAATGTATGCCATTTTTCTCGGTTCCAGTGTCAACGTAGTTGATGTTGTGCACACGCTTCTAGGTTCTACGTCAGAATGCCGGATCATTATTGGCTGTTGCTGTACACGTGAGCACCACGACACATGCGTGTGAAACTGACGCAGAAACCAGACAATGAGTCGGCGTTCTGACGTAGAAACTTGGAAGCGCTGTACTGTGTACAACATAATCCGCGTAAGAGAATGATAGGGTAATGAAGAAATTGTTCAATAAAGTCGTTATTTTTGTTTTGGCCACAAAAAAGTATTCTTGTCGATTCATAACATTAAGGTTGAACCACTGTAGTCACGTGGACTTTTTTAACAATGTCTATACTACTTCTCTTGACCTTGAACGTGGTAATTACCTTGCTTTCCATGGGATAAAAAAAAAAATTAAAAACCTCTTGGATTTCTTTAAAAATATCTTAATTTGTGTTCCGAAGATGAACGAAAGTTTTACGGGTTTGGAACGGCACGAGGTTACTTAATGACAGAAACGCCATTTTTGGGTGAACTAACCCTTTAAGAGGTTTCTCTATGGTCCTTAAGTAACATTTCTTATAATTAGCCATGTTGAAAATGATTGTGCTGCTTAATATTTTTGTGGAAACCATGATGCTGATGCATTTTTCAGGATTCTTTGATGAATAGAAAGGTCAAAAGAACAGCATTTATTTGAAATAGAAATCTTGTAATTATAAATGTCTTTACTGTCACTTTTGATCTATTTTAATTCATTCCAGCTGAATTTCAGCATCACTTCTTACACTACCATTCATAGGTTTGGGTCAATAGGATTTTTAATGCAAGTCTGAGAAGAACCCACTTCACATCCCTATACTAAAAGCTACTAAAGCAGCCATAGTTTATGCAAAAATATTATTGTTCAGTCATCACTTATAGTGAAAAAATATATATAATAGAATCTCATTCGAATAGCATTTGTTTTACCATTTACTCTTATATTTATTCCTTTAAATGTATTATTTCTGTCTATAAGTTAATATGCAGAAATCAATACTGTTTTGGGGCAAAATGATGGTTAAGTATTAACAAGATTGAGGTTCATAGCTCAAATCAGAAGCCATGCACGCAAATCTTGTGTTGTACCTGTTTGCGGTTCTGCTGTCTGAGGCTGGTTAGTCTCCGCGCGGAGTAGAAGATGAAGTATCCAACAGTCGCCGCGGTGACGATGAAGAAGGAGATGGAGACGAAAAAGACCGAATAGTGACTCATCCAGGGACCGTGCTGCTTTCCAACCTCTATCGCTATGGAAACGGGCACGCCCTTAGCTAGCAGCTGGACCAGCTCCATCCCACGGTAGTTGCCAATCATCACAGCAACGATGCTCGTGCCTACAAACACACAAAAGAGACACTGAAAACACAAGCATCACGCATGCGCAAACCAAAACACTGCGCTTAACAACCGGATGGTTGAGACGGAAAGAGCCAAATCGTCACCAAACACGCAACACTAAAAGTGTATACCAGCACGTAACCTAATAAATTGTTTTAAAATTAAGGGAGGGTAAATTATAGAACTTCTGTCGCGCACGAGACACACTTTTGTTAAAAACAGTGGTCGAGAACAAAGGCAAGAGTTTTGTTAGCGAGATGTGAGCTCTGAAGATACAGGACTTGTACAGGACTTATACGCATGTACATGACATAACATAGCATCGAAGGTAATTACAGTTAACTAAAAACATAAAAAACATTTTCTTTGTTTGAAAACTAAATTATCTGAAATTAAAAATTATATATATATATATACACATACATACATACATACATACACACACGCATTTATTTAGTTTAACTTGATATTTTTTTAATTTTGTTAATACAAATAGACTTTAAAAAAAACTAACAAAAATGACACTTTACAGAGTGAAGTATTTATGAATTGACAACTATAGTAGCTCAGTGATACTAAAAAAAAAACCACACAAATAACATCTACGTATATACCGTATTTAGTTTTATGACTTGACAATGTGATAAAACATTTATTACAGGTCATCTGAAAAGTCTTGTAGCGGGAATTTGAGTGGGTTTGTGCTCGAAAAAAATATCTAAATTGCGGTTCTAGTCCAGTTTCCTTTTAATAGCCTAACATGACAGGCGAGAGGGGTGTGCGCGCTCTTCAGGAGGTCCTACGGACATGATCTCTGTATCAGCCGTCAAGTTTACACAACTTACACAACACAACGCCCGGGTTAGAGTACAACTGGCACCCACATAGAGACTAGAACTGATCAGAATAAATAGACTCGCATATACACACACAAACTTAAACCTACAGGACCGTCTAAAAAGGTCAGCAGGCCATCTCTGGTCCTAAGCCCGTTGGGTCACATACCTGGGTGGGACATCTGAATGACCCGATTTTCTGCCCCGAAGTCGTTGAAAATTATAGCAGCGGCGGCTCCGTTCATAGCCGCGACGTTAATTTTATCGCTGAAAGTGCATCCGTTTCCCCGTTGGATTAAGGCGATCCAGCCCCTGGAGTCGTTCGGTCGGCGATAAACGGTGTCCTCGTCACAACCATAGATCGGCTGGGCTAAATACACATTCCCCACGACAGAAGCTTTGGGTGAGTCTTGCCCATACAGTCCCATCTCCTCTTGATACCAGGTGGTTCGATTCGTTTCAGGAACGGTATAGGAAATGTTCAGGTATGCTGTGCACAGGTAACTGGCCTGCGCCAAGCGTACACTCGATACCTGGAGAACCGAGGCCACCAGCAGCCACGAAAACACATCCTGACTCGCAAGAGGCCCCATATTCCGCAAACCAGCCCTGCTGCTGTCCTCCTTGGTACAGTTCAAAGCACAATTTGGGTTTCAAAACAATTAAAAATGGTTCCGCGAACTCACGTAATCGATAGCTCCCTACGGAACGCTTACAGGTGTTTTAGTAACGCAAGTGAACAGAAACTCTACCTCGCTGAGGTCACCGAGCCTGAGGCCACGCCCTCCCCTCTCTTAAAGCGACACGCGCTGTTTTTCTTGCTTCACTCGTGCTTTTGCACAGAAACTAAATTATGTGGGCTATTCAGGGGTATAAAAATATGGAGAAATTCTAGTCTCCCCAAGTTAAAGTACAGATACTATGTAAAAAAAAAATCACTCATTTAAAAAATATTTGAGTGAAAGTAAAACCCTTTTTATTTGACTTTTGAAAACAAGTATGAATATTTTCTCGTATTTTTGATTCAAAAAACTACTTTTGCATTGTTCTGGCCATGTAAGACTCTTGGACACAGCAGATGTTAAACAGACCAATATGCAGAATAATTTTTGGATAAAATAGCAGCAGATGATTTTACAATGATTTGACATTAGAATATGATTTTTAGAGTAATAATCAAGACTGTTTACACTTAGTAAGTTTATCCCCCTTCTTTAGCCATTTAAATAAAAGGAAACAACTTTAGGTAACCATGAGTGATTGGCTTACTAGTCACATAAATTTAATAATATTTAAATTTTCTTTTAAATGCAATTGGGTAAAAGTAATCTGAAATCTGCTTGGTTACAAGCATTCTTCCAAATATCTCCCTTTGTGTATAGCAGAACAAAGACATGATCTTTATTTTTATTATCATTCATTTTCCATTTTATGTTTTTATATTACTTATTAAATAATATGCTCACAGGATGATCTTGTTAAGCAATCATTTTCCATGGTTTTTGCTGTGTTATAATAACAGTTAACAGTTGTTGGAATTGTAGTGCACTGAGACGTTCAGACAAAGTCTGAGAACTGAAACATAGCCCATGCAACTGAGATTATTCAGTAACTAAATTAAAAACTAATTAAATAAAAACTCTGCTCTTATTATCATTATCATCATTATTTATTATCATGACGTCGTCTCCTGCTTCTGCTCTTCCTTAGCTTTCTTAGTCAAACTTTCAGGCTGATAGAAGGCTTACAGTGTATCTATTCGGTGTCCGAGGTTGGATTTAATAATAGCCTGTATCTGATATTTCTGACGTGAAGATCCGTCCGATCTAACATTTTTGTGTAGTCGGCAGGATATTGGCAAGATCTAACAAATGTAGTTATAAAGAGGTGTGTTTAAGCATTAATTTTGCTTAAATTCACTCTGCAGTACTTTGGTTGAACAGCGCCCTCTCCTGCTAAGCTTTGGGAAATATCGGCCACATCTATTGCTCTTTACATACTGTTGCTTTTGTATGGTAAATAAGAAAAGAGTAAAATCAATGTTCTGCCCATTAATGGAAAAATTCAGAAGCCTGTTTTTGAAAGGCTGAGTTGCAAACCAACAAAGCATTGGTCTAAATAAGGAGAGACTAGATACAATACAGGTGTTATGACTGAGTTTGCCTATAGTTTGCCGGGGCACCTTCACCTCAGTTCTGACAGCAATATTAATCGTATTTACACACTTGTATAATGTTTCTTTCCCAGTAAAAGCTCCAAGCCACATTTATTGTTGTGTTAGTAGGGGAGAGTGGGAATGACTGGAACAAAAGGGCATTTGCATCATGGCTTATTCCTCCAATCAGAAATAAGGTACAGTGGGATTATATTGCACATGCTTAGTTAGCCCCTCCTCCTTCCTTGATCAGCTGGTACAGATGCATTTAATTGGGGTTGGAGCTAAAATCTGCAGGACAGTAGCCCTACAGAAACAGGATTGGACACCCCTGCACTAGATGTTTTGCTAGATGTTTAAAAAAGTTATTTACTTATGTAACAGTGGTTATGCGAGTAATGGATGATTACCAGGGTAGTGCTTTGTAGTGGATGTTCTCTTTGTGGTTGCCGCAAATCCATTGTTGTATACCAAAAATGTCACCGGTGTGTGATGTGACCGATGTTTTACTTCAGGGAAAGGGTGTATTCTGGAATCCACTGCCGCTTCACTATATATATTTTGAGTGATTTATCATGAAGTTATTAATCAACATTTATCATTCTAAATATGAAATTATTTAAAAAACTTCAACTTATATTAAAACACTAATGTTGAATACTGTCTGTACCCCTCACTGAGAGAAAAGTACAACTTATCAGTATGTTTTGGGAAAGTTTCCTGTTCAGTGCAGAACTCAGATCAACTTCCACCTTGATGAAGAAGTTCTGAATCATGTGTATCTTTGTATGTGCGCTTAGTGTTCTGTACAGGTCCGTTATGAGTACTAGTGGACAACTGGCACTCTGCTAGAGACCTGTAGACGCCTTGTCCTGACCTAGAGGGACATTCTATCCTTAAGTTCAGGGTCCAGTCGTCAGCATCATGATGGAAGGAGATCTGCTTCTTACTGTCTGTCCATGTGTGGAAAGCTACTGGTTTTGTCTAGTTTTCTTAACCAATCAGAGTCTTAGTAATAAAGTAGTTTGTGGACTAGTGGTGTTAGTGTATAACTGTTGTGGAAATGTGAATGTACGGAAAGCAAACCATCAATGAAGTCTCGATGACTAGAGATCACTTCTACATAGACCTTAAGAGTGGATGCCAACCTTCCCGTTTCAAATAGCGACTGTAACATTGTGAGTACTGACTGAACAGGATAGTGGGTTGAACTGGTGAATTTTACACAAGTCCTGAAATATTTTCCATTGGCTATCATACATTGCCCAAACAGATGGGGCTCTTGTATTTAATATTGTTTCTAACCTCTGGAGTCAGACTAGAACTGGTCCCAAGGGCCAAAGACACAGTTGGATAAATTCCAGCCGAGGGTGTCTGTCCTCCCATTTGTTATAGGATGTCCTTCCATGGAGGAATCTCCAGTGGAGTCCCTCGTATTAGTGACAGAAAAAGGAGAAACCATGTCTGTGACGGTCACCGTGAAGCCACCATGACAACGTTGCATTTCTCTCTCTAGACCCTGTACAGTAGTGGATGGATGAGAGGGATTGGTGGAAAAATGTACTGCAATGGTTCAGGCCAGCTGTGTGCAATAGCATCCTGTTTCACTGGGCTGTCCTGGTTGTGTTCTGAGAACCATAGATGGCAGTGAGTTGTATCTGCGGAGGCAGTGTGCCTTGCCAAATGTTTTCCATATGCTGCTTACCTCTGGGTGCAGTCTCCAGTGGTCAGGGTTCAATGCATTGCGAGACAAGTCATCTGCTATGCTGTTTTTCACACCTGCCAAGTGCATTGCCTTCAGAGAGAGAAATCTGGGTTGCAACCATGTCCAGAGTGCCTGTGCTAGACTAAGTAGTACTGGTGATCTGGTGCCCCAAAACAGTTTACATGAAAAACAGTAAAAAGTTTGTCTGTGCGCACAAGTACATGATGACCTTTTAGAACAGGGAGGAATTGTTTTAGTGCATACCGAACTATGCACATCTCGAGCAAGTTTTTATGCTCCTGTGTCCTCTGCATTGACAACTCGCCCCGAATTCCTCTGTGGCGCCAAACTGCATCGGCCTTAATTACTTCTTTGATTGATGGAAGCTGTTCCATGGGTATTACCTCTGAAGAATAGCTAAGCATTCTCGAGAGATATGCACTAGAGAATGACTGGGAAGTACAGGGTCTAAACACAGAGCAGTCAGCCACATCTGTAAAGGTCTGACATGAAGCTTCCCTAATGCTACCACATTTGCTGCTGTCATAAGTAGTTCCTGTAGACACAGTAAGGTTAGCTTGGGCGACCCTAGTCTCAGTTTCTTGGTTAACATAAGGATTGTCTGAACATGATCTGGTGGTAATGAGGCCATCATAGTTTGGGAGTCCAATACCATCCTTATGAACCTTTGTGAGAGTGTCAGACTGCTTTCCTCTTTGTTTACTGTGAGCCTGTGCATGCCTTAACCCTCGTGCATTGTTCAAATTCACTACCCTTTCGTTATGTTTGTGGCTGAAAACAGCCACTACTTTTAACTGCTTTAAAAATGTATCAGATAAATATTTTTCAATTTTTTTTTAAATCTATTAATCAACCTCAGTCCTGATCAAAACTACATTTTTTTTTTTTAAATCAGGATTTTAACTCTTTAATTGTGAAATTCATAAATGATGTCACTGATTTAGGGAAAAAAAACACACAAAATGACTTATTTCCATTATAACCACAATTTTTGATTGCAAAGCCATGACAGCATATAATCATGCATTTTTGATTGTTGGTGGTTTTCCCTTTTGGGAAGAGGTAAAATTAGTATTTTTTACTGTTGATAACCAGGTGGGACCATTAACCATTTAGATAGGCATGTGCAAAAAAAAGCTTAGTTTCTGGCTTTTACATGGAGTTATATGGAGAGAGTGTGAGAGAGACCTTACGTCAAATCACCTTGATGTATCTGAGAAAATCAAAATATGCACCTCAGCTCTCAGAACTACATGGAGTAAACTAAAACAAAGTGTATGTATGCATCTTCTGCCCTTTGATGGTGAGAAATGCAGACTAAACAAAAACAAAGTAAGTGCATGTATTTATGCACCTGCTGCCTTTTGATAGTGACAAGCACAGACGGCCTATGTGTGAAATGCTTGTCTTTTCTTGATTATAAAGCCAGTTTAAAACTTTAAAATCCTTCAGTAATACACTTTTGTGTGTGTGTGTGTGTGTATATGTGTGTTTTCAGTTCTCACACTCTCTCGCTCTCTCTCTCACACACACACACACACACACACTTAGCTAACTGCGCACTTTTTGTGGTCGAACCCAATGAGCAATATCTTTAGATCGGAGCAATGGATTTTGATGACTTTGGGCTCTTTTTAATCGTGAGAATCTTCTGAAAACAACGCTGTGGGATTTTCTACAATCGATATATGTTTCTTGAAGTTACGAGCTTAAACGTAACACAAGTGCTTCATGTGTATATACTTAGCTAACTGCGTCTGCGGGTTTTTTTGTGGTCGAACCCAATGAGCCATATCTTTAGATCGGACCGATGGATTTTGATGACTTTGGGCTATTTTTAATCGTGAGAATCTTCTGAAAACAACGATGTGTGATTTTCTGTTATCGATGTATGTTTCATGAAGTTACAAGCGAAAAAGCCAACTTTGTTTTTCCTTAGATACATGTGCGTCTTTGGGCTTTTGTGTGCATTATAACTTCATGAGTAATATCTTTATATCTGAGTGATGGATTATGTTGAGTTTGGGCTCTTTTTAAACATGAACTTCTGCTGTAAATAACGATGGGCGATTTCTTACAATCCATGCATGTTTCATGAAGTTTTGTGCGAAAACGTGATTTCAAATGCCACATCCCTATATGTACCCACTGGCAGTACACTCCGTTTTAGAGTGATAACTCAGCATTTTTTAAGAGTTGAACAAAATGGTTGGATACATTAAAAAGCTGAGTTTCTAAGCTTTAAAATGATACCTATTTAGTGTCATTCCTCTTAGTGGTTGCTTAGTAATATGATTGTCATGGCTTTGCTTTAAAAAAAAATGTGGTTATAATGGAAGTCAATGGGACAAAAACAGCCACGAACAGTAAATCTGATGCTGCACAAAAACTAACAATGCATCAAAGCCAATGTTGTTTCTACTCTTTGACATGTCCAAGACTGTGATAAAAGGTAAAAAAAAAATCCAATCCACAATCACATTTTATACTGAAAATAAGTCATTTTGTGTGTGTTTTTTTTTCCCAAATCAGTGACATCATTTATGAATTTGGCAATTAAAGAGTTAAAATCCTGAATTTTTAAAAAAAGATTAGTAGTTTTGATCAGGACCGAGGTTGATTAATAGATTTAAGCAAAAAAAATTGAATTTTTTTTTTATCTGATACATTTTTAAAGCAGTTAAAAGTAGTGGCTGTTTTCAGCCACAAACATAACGAAAGGGTAGTGAATTTGCCCACAGAATACTGTTGAGTTTTTGAAAATTTTCAAAGCATTTTCCCAAAATATGTGTCAAAATAAGATTTGTCACCAAAAATCATTCCATTTGCTGAAACACGGAGAAAGTTATGGCCAAATTAAGACTCAAAAATTCTCCTAGTGGATGAAAACATCCCCAACAGTACATAAGGGTTAAGGGTAAGCGTGAATCGTTGATGGCCTGTTCTCTTGAGGGGGCGCACACTATCCAGTCGTCCAGGTATGGCAAAATCTTTAATCCCTGGAGCATGGGTTTCAGGTTATTTGCAGAACATCCACAGTATCTTTAAAAACTTGTTTAGCTGATGAAGATCCATTATTGGCCTCTGGCCTCCTCTTTCCTTTGGTATTATAAAATAAGTTGAATAAAATCCTTTGTCTGGAACTGGATGGCCTATGCACACTATTGCTCCTTTCTCAAGGAAGGTACAAATCTCCTGAGAAAGTATTGAGGGTCTCGAACAATTGTGAATTTGTGCTGAGAGCCGAGAGGGGGCCGATGACAAAAATTAAGACAATTAAGTCACCAGGCTCTAATCTGCTCCGTTGCAAGAAGAGAATTGAGGAAATCTGTTGTGTGACACACCGTATTATAACATTAGGGATATCACACACACATACACACACACACACAGGTGTGACATTTTTGGTATACTAAATTTGTGGCAACCGCAAAGACATAATCTACAAAAAAGCACTGCCCTGTAGTTTTATGTAACTCTTGCTATGGTGTACTTTTTTGTATGCATCATTAAAATGTTGTGAGCCATTGGCGTGGCTCACCACCCGTGCTTCGGTTCAAACGACTCGGCTCATTTCCGAAATGCCAGCCCGCCAACACACGTGCCAGAGCCTTGGTTAAAATCACAATTTTCTCATGATTAGTTGAAAACATTTGGGATATTGCAAGTACTCAACTGAACAAAATATATAACACTGGCCTAGTGGTTTTTAGATATTTTACTGCAAAATATTTGCATATTGCACCTTTAACTGATAACACAAGTCATTTTTGTACACTTTTCAAAATCCATGTTGTTTCTAATGCCCCTTCATAACAGCGAGATCTAGCATATAGCGGCTCACGAGCACCTTTCCTTAAGCTAAAATTATGAATGGGACACCCTAAGGTCTTGGGACAGGGCTATTGAGTTCCATCACATGTGTGACACTGGCCAATAGAAGCTCCTTCCTACATGCTTTCAAACATGCTGAAATGAAAGACGGTGGTATCATACCTGCTAGGTGGAATTTACACTGGAGGAAATGTTTGTGGAGCTATGGCAACAATACTCCTGCATTCATGAGGCTTCCTCGAGGGAGTAAGTTACTGCAACAGAGTGAAAAAAGGTAAACAAAACATATGTTACCCAAGTTCTCTTTGGAGGAAATCCAAATATCCATGCAATCCTGATATGTACGTGTCCACTTCTGATGACAAAACGCTGCTGGCCATTATATATCATGACAAAAATATTGTGTAATCTGAACCAGGCATTAGGACAAATTTTTTCCGGGTAGAAAAAAAAAAAAAAAAAGAACAGCAACAACATTCTTCATCTTCTCTATCACAGCTCAACCAGGCCTCTCCCCATTTTTTAAGAATTCCATGGGCCGAGATTATTTAAATGAGTAACATTGTGACTTCACAAGATCTGGAAAAAACACATTGAACTCCAAACCAGAGTCTATGGTCCAAACGAGCCGTTCGTTGTTGTTCTTGAAAAGTGGATTCTGGTAATTATCTGCCTTTTTTTTATTCAACAACACTAAGGTTGAAAAAGTGAAAAGGCATAAAAGGACCCGTTATGGCCAATTTAAGGTTTTATTTCACTTTTCAATTGGCTTTTTTCAAACGTTTTTGGCCCTGAATGAACTTTAAGTTACTTATATCAAATTATGAATTATTTGTTTGTATTCTTTTTATATTATTTACTTATTTCATGTATATCCCAGTTTATTTTTATCGATTGAACTGTAATGTTGGCGCACTCTGTGGTGACACATATTTGTGTATGGAGAGGAACTGGCAATCGGGAAGGTAATCAGTTTTCAACAGCGGTGATGAAAATGCACGTATGCTGCTGCCTAAGACTTTGAAAATCAACTAGCACATGGAGGAATGACTGGACTGCTTGTAGGCTACTTTGTTGATACTAGCCCTTGTAAGGTAGACGTGAGTTTAATGGTCCGATGCTTCTATAGGACCAATTTATACTAACTTTATCCCATCTATAGGATCCATTTATAATTTTCTTATTAAATAAATTGATTAATAAAAACCTTATCACAGTAGCGCTTTTAAATCCTTGATTCTGATTGGCTAACAAACATTCTAAGGTTTTCTGTAACCGTCCACAAATTAAGTAGTTACAGGACAGGTGGGCAAATAAGAGGACTGAATTACAGGAGTGGCAGGTTGCAACAATCTCAGGACTGTACAGTGCACACCAGATATACTGTGGTAAATATAAATAATACGGTAAAAACATTACAAATGCAACGCATGTGAAATGAAACCTAGCATAAGATGCTAGAAAGGCAAAATTACAGCTTGTGGGATATTCAATGAATTGGAAATGTCTTTGAATATCTGCAAATAGACCAAGACAAAATGCAAAAAGCAAGTCGTAATGTTCAATGCCATTTACTTCTCGGGTAAATGAATGTTGTTTTAAGAATGTCTTAAATGTTAGATCTTTTCTTGCTAGAAAATGTAGCGCAGAAAAATACTGATCAATGTTTTATTTGAGTACAACTAGTCATTACTGATTAACAGCTCACAAGACCATTATATTACACATGGTATGTTTATTGACTTATAAAAAACATTATGGCACAAAAGGGAAATTATGCTTTTTTGTGAAACAACATGATTTGAAATAAAACGTTCACAAAAGGTGCTAGTTTGGGCGAACTTCTGCATTATTTTTAGCTACATGAGAGAAGCGAATTATTTTCACTTGGCCTACACCGATACTGATGTCCCGCCACAGATATTCAGGAGAGAGCAGTTTACTGGGTTTGTTATGAAGGAAATACTTGTTCAAGTGAGACTCCTCATGCCATATTGCCTCAATGGAGTTTGCAGCATCAGTTTTCAGCTGCTCCCGGCAGGTTTTGGTGAGATGATGTACATCCGGCAATGTGCCACCAAATGCTGCAGCAGTGTAATAATAATCCCCTTCCCCAGCTGGAATGAATGCTTGAGACTCTGGTCTACGCTCATATGTGAATTGATCCCTTGGATAATCAAAGAACCAAGGATGTAGCACACCAACCAGACGACCCAAAGACTCCGACCCCCAGTGGCCATAGAACTTTGTATCCACGTCCAGGCAGAAAATATAGTCAGCTTCATTGGCCAGTTCGTTCTCCATTAGTTTTGCCAGTATTTCCATCCTGCCCATACTGATGTCCTGCCATCTGTCCATACTCGGAACCTTCCGAACTGTCAAACGATGATTTTCACCCATTTTTACTTCAGGAACTGCTTCTGGTTGATCTGTAAACAAGTAGTAATGCACTCGAAATCCAACAAAGTAATGCTCCTCCGCCGACTCCAGAAAATCCTTGAGAAAACGTGTGTATCTGAAAGAGTGAGAGGAACAGATTAAATAAAAGGTTCATTTTATGTGTGTATATACACATGTATATATAATAATACTGACCCCATATATTTTTTTGAAAGAAATTAAAGCTTTTATTTAGCAAGACATTTATAATTTTTCAAAAGATCTATTTAAAATAACTGCTGCTCTTTTAAAATTTCTATTCATCAAAGAATTCTGACAGAAAAATGTATCATGTTTTCCACAAAAATATTAAGCAGCACAACTGTTTTCAACATTGAAAATGACATGTTTCTTCAGCATCAAATCAGAATATTATAATGATTTCTGAAAGGTCACGTGACACTGAAGACTGGCATAATGGCTGCTAAAAAAAAATCAGACATCTCAAATCTACATCTCTCTGATTCTGCTTCACAAAATGTATGCACACGTTTTAATTAGGCAGTATCAGAGAGATTTGACTCTGTGAGTGAATATCAAATGGTGTTATAGGGCTGCATTTACCTGTAGCTGTGGCTGTGTGTAAATGCATTCATGTTCCAAACTCAGGCTCTGTTTACACCTGGTATTAAGATGTATTTTGGTCAATCGGATCGCAAGTAGAACATGCTAAATACAGGTGCAAACAGGGCCTTAAACGTCTTGTCCACTTTTGACCACTTCAAGAGGTAGTTTAAAAATGCATTCTGCATTGCTTTCATACTGTAAACACTCATGTGGTCAAATGTGTTTGAACAGCCACTAAATAGCACCTACTGTTTGCCTACTGATCTAACGCATAGACATTATGAGAAGCGTGCTAAGGATTTAAACTTTGTCAGCTGAAGATCCAAGTTTGGTTTGTAGATGAAAACTTACCATGTCACAATGTTCTCTCACCTTTCTTGATTTTTAACACACACTCACAGCGTTTGTCAGGGTCTTGCAGCGATCAGAGCAGAAAGAAAGCTGATTGCTCTCTGTATGTTGTCTCTGTGCGCATTTATATATGAATTGGATACGCTAATTTTGTCCATTAGATTGAAAGATCGAAAAAAAAAAAAACATATTTACCCACCCATTGACCCTCCCCTCAAAGAAATCAGAACAGAAGTGGTTGAAAGTGGACAAAAGAGATGGATTAAAATACCAGGTGTAAATGGGTATTTGTCTGCCTCATCAACTTGTGATACCAGCTGTAAACAGGACCAAAGTGCGGAAGTTTTACTTCCTACAAATCTACAAACACTACAAAGTTCCCCAAGAATATTCACACATGACAAAGAGAAAAGAGCATTTTGAGAGTTTGAGACATATGAAACTTGGTTACTTTCCCAAAGCGAAGACAGTGGTCGCTATAGTGATGTTGTGTTGTTTGTAGATAGAGTCGATCAGTATGGAGTCAAAGGTTCCCTCCCAAACAACTGGGGCTAACCATGGTGTCATAAAAACAACATCCGTCCGACTGTGTATTAAACACAAACACACACACAAATTACAATCAAAAAATGCTGTGGCATGTGTACACTGTAAATACAGTTAGTAAATATTTTGAAAGTACATAAGCTATATATGAGGATATTAAACGGTGAATGTGAAGTTTTATTGTGAAATATTAAAAATAAAAATATTGATATTTTATTGTTGAAGCATGAGCTTTTTTGTATACGTTGAATAGAGAATGAATTTGTGTATGCACTGAGTACTCACCTGAATTCGTTTGTTTGTTGATTTCTGCAAATCAAAACACAATTTTACGCAGGAATATACTGTATAACTCAACAGACCTCATCACAGCACTGTAATCCAACTACAGTGGCAGAGTTTTGGATAAATGAACAACAGTCTTTATACATGACACAATCCACAAAAATAACAATCAAACAATGCTGTGGCATGTGTACTCTGTAAATACAGTAAATAAATATTTTGAAAGTACATAAGCTATATATAAGGGTATTAAACGGTGAATGTCTTATTGTGCAAGTGTGAGCATGAGCTTTTTTGTATATGTTGAATAAAGAATGAATTTGAGTGTATGCATTGAGTACTTACCTGAATTCTATCATTTGTTGATTTCTGCAAATCAAAACATACTTTTATGCAGAATTAGACGGTACAACTCAACAGACCTCATCACAGCACTGTAATCCAACTACAGTGGTGGAGTTTTGGAAAATCTAACAACTGTCTTTATACATGACACAATGCATAATAATTATCGAACAAGTAAAGGATTTCGGAGCATCCGTTCAACGCATATTAATGTAGAAAGAATCAAAGCTACAATTGTATTATCTGTTTGCCAGACTTAAGCAATAACTGAACTAGTACAAACTAAAGCCTTTACATTTTTTAATCAGACTGAAACTGAATGTTTAATGTTCACTTAAATGTATATACACTACTTACCCAAACCAACTGGAAGTGTAGCACAAGAAAATGAGCCTGTGAGAGAAGACATAAACCCATAAGCAGAGAGTGGGTGGAAACACACACACTAGAAGTAAAGTTCAGTTTAAAAAAACAAACAAACACATAAGGTCTGTGGAGAGAGTTGCTGAACGTTCAGAAAATGTTGTTCATCAACCTCAGGAGCTCAAACTAAATATTAGCCTTTATGTGCAACTCCCATCTTCTTGAATGGGGAAAGATGGAAATGAATGTAACTCTGAAAAATATATAGTGAAATAAAAGTATCAGGTTAGCTAATCAAACAGGTGACTGTCTCTTTCAAAAGGACTTCCATTCCATTGTGTTGTTGTCTTTAGATTGTGTTTAACTATGTAACACAATTTGTGCCTTTAAAACTTTTAAATGTGTGGCACGTTCCATGAATATGGTACACTTTCGAGTTTATTTATATTTACATAAAATTACACATAATATTTAAGATTTTTTTATAGGCTATATACAAGCATGGAAAATGACCACGAGGAGCAGAAAAACAACTGAATAATAAAAAAAATGAAAATAACATTGTCAAGCTCGTCTGCCATTTTAAACCGATAAAATGGCTTTAATATCTGGCTTTACAGAGCATATGTTTTATTTGAATTTACATAAGGCTGAATCACTTTAGGTACATCCACAATTTCCCATTAAACACACCTGAATGATAGATATGAGATATATGAAAATTACATTTCATAAACATATTTAAAAGCAGTGTTGCGATTTATTTAACATTCAATTACCAAACATGTGAGAAAACCAGCAACAGATTTCCAAAAAGTTTTCTCATACCCACTCAGTGATAAGCCGACAAACATGCCAAAAAGGAAGAAATGAACACTCTGACGGAGTCGCATTATTGTCGTATCAGCTGGGTCTTGTGTCCGTATTCACTTGATGGATTGAACTGGAAAACGAGAGTGAAAATATCAGACAACAACAATGTATTTTCATGTTGCTAGAGAGATTTGAAAGTCAAATACAAGCCTGGCAAGGGTGGAGCTTAAAATAGATACAACTTTTACTTAAAATAAGGCATACTACAACAGTTAATGACTGTTACACATCCTTCAGCACATGCTGTTTTAAAGAAAACAATAAAAAATAAAATCGAAATAAATGAAATAAAACCGTACATCCATACAAAGTATAGTAAAGTTGAAGAACTTGCTCTAACAATTTGGCTTGTTTTTAGCCCAAGGGATGGGTAAATATTGGACAGAACACATGTTGGGCTAATTTTACCCAGAAAACTGGGTTGTTCATTTAACCCAGAATAATATGTTGATTATTTTTTACTATATACTAGCTTATTTTTTTTCTTTATACATGAAGCTTAATTCTCTAATCTTTTGTAAAATAGCCTACTCAACACAACCACAGGTTGTCATGATTACTTCCTTTATTTTTGATCATATTTTACAGTACAGCTTATTACATTTTTTTTTTTTTTTTTTTAAATTGTATGTAGGCTATATATTGCTTTTAAACTCTTTTAAACAAACATTAGAATTAAAAATGAAACATTTAGAAGTAATTCAAGTCTAATCAACCAGTCTCTGTTATCCCGTTTCCACTGTATTGTTGCTGGTTCTCGAACCAGAGTTCGACTCATGTTCGGCGTGTGGGAACACTGAAAAACCAAACACAGAAAAAAAGATCCAAAAGACCCAGCATTTGGGTTGAAAAAATAACCCAAGATTTTTTGAGTGCTTGTTCTGTGTATTGAAACATCTTTCCTTTGACACATCACGCATAACCACAAATAAGCCATATGTCAATTGGAAACTAATGTAGCCTGTTCTAAAAAAAATCAGTTAAGGAAGATAGCCTATGCAAACCGGTATTTCATGATATTAAGTTTCACAGGTGGAAACCATTGTGGCAGAGAATAGATAAAGCTGTTGAGTTTGAAATAATATTGAGATTAAAACATAATAAGATAAAGTCACAGTCTTGATATTTTACCACAGAGCTATACTTATCTAAACGCTACAGGCGTTCTTGCAAATCTAAACAATCCGTGATCACCAGGACCGGTTCAACTGTCGCGCCGCCCCACCTCACATTCACAATTAACCTCCATCTTTGAGATGCATGTGAAAGACTAGAGGTTTTATCGATTTATTTATTTACTTACTTACTTATTAATAAACTTGCACTGAAATAAAGCACGTTTTCGCATATTTTTTTTTCTTAGATTCTGCAATGTAAAAACAAAATGAAAACTAACTGCAAATGCATGCTGTATAGTATTATATAGTACATATCTCCTGGAAGATTCGGGAGAATTACAGGTGGACCGCTGATAAATTGGGCAGGCAGTAGCCCACTTCGACATAAAGACAGTTTACGGGACGCGCAAAGCACAGGTCTCCAGTTCATGTTCAATGACAGACACACAAAAGCGGCAAATCGCTGGTAGTTCTAGTAGTGGAGAAGCGACGATGTGCAAGCGGTGCTCGTCCACCTGAAATCCCGTCACTTGCGCGTGCACAACTCTTCGTTGATATAAATATATGGCATTACGCACACAAAAAGGGGAGCTACGTGCCCTCTCCAGGTGGAGGGTGAGCTCCAAGGGAAGGCTGAGGAGAAGTGCTCCCCCTTTAAAAACACACATATACTTGTAATAGTTTCAATGCATGTGTCGTCGCACAACCTACACAGCCCAGGTTAAACACTCCTGATAAGTCATTTGTTATTAAAGCGTCTACATTCAAAAACCACTGCTAATTTTAACAGAAAAATAAGCATAGGCTCCCTATATTATCACTAAAAGTTGTCATATTACTTTATCGCGATCTCACAAAGTAATAAATGAAGCTGTCTGCATAATGAACATCTTAACTTACATAATCTCTAAAATGTGTTTGTTATTAAGACAGGATTTGAGAGCGCGCAGATCTCGTAGTCCACTCACCGCTCGAACGCCGGAGTGTTTAATTCAGTGTTAATTCAAACACCTCTGATTGGTCAGTGCCACATCAACAGATAAGACGCCGCTCTTGGTTGGGGCGGGATTTGTTACTTTGTAGAATATGGGAAAGATAGTTTAGATTTAGAATAACTAATCGGGTGATACTTTTTATATAAATGAAACAATTCCAAAACGATTGTGCCAAAAATAAATAAATAAATTAATTAAATTAAAAACTAAATCCCTCTCATTCTTTCCGCCCTAGGCACGCGTCGGCCCAGGTGATCACAGAGCATCGCTAAGAGTAATTTTAGCCAAGCCACATTCCTGACGTCGGGATCCTTCGAAAGGCGGTGCTGAGATGCAGTTTGATGAACTTGAGGGGCTTTCGTGGGGCACATGTTTCAATAGCAGCATCCAGCCAGAATCTCCCGGTACCTGAAGCGATCATTCTGACTAAGGTGATGACGTGTGTTGTGGATCAGGTGTTGCGAGATTTTCGGTTTAATTTTTCCGGGCGGAGCATACATGAGTATGGAATCATGATGATGCATTGTGCAGTTATAGATTAGATATTATTTTCTCAAACTGTATTGTAGGGCTGTGCAATATGGACAAAATAATCACATTGCGATTTTTAAAAAAAAAATGTAATGAATATTGCAATTGCGATTTATTTTGCAATTTTGGTAATTGTTTTTGCTTTTTCAAACATGCTACATTCTGAATGTATTCAGTGCACAAGAAGTACGTAACAAAATGTTTCACAATGAAGTAACTGTATTAACAGCTTCATAAACAAAACTGTAATTAACTGTCTTTAAAACAGACAACATAAAATAAAGTAAGGTTAACTAACCTGAAATTTCAGTCATAATAAGTAAACTTCAAAATTGTACTTCAGTGCACACATTTCACAATGAAGTAACATACTGTGCAGTAGGATTAACTGCTTAACAAAACTGTAAAAAAAAAAAAAAAAGTGTCTTAAAAACAGACAACATAAAATAAATTAAGATTATTTCACCTGCTTAAACTCATATTCAACGCCCGCCTTAAATTTCTCATACAGAAACTTGTGTGAAATAAGTGCGAGTTGGCAGCTGTATCTTTTGTCAAGTGTTTGAATCCAAAACTCTCTCAAACGACTGATGTTGAATTTCTCTTTGGTACCAAATCATTTTTATTCTGAACTGCATCCATATTTTTTCTTCTTTCCTCCCGTTTGCCTATTCTGTTCTCCCGCTTTGCTTTGTTCTCATTTGTGCGGTGTGCTGACTGCTCAGTGAGTTCTGATTGGTTCACATCTTAAACATGCGCACAATAACGTTGCAGTTTTCTGAATTAAAATATAAATAAATTAATAAATAAAATTGCAGACTAGTGCGATTTAGAAATTGCATGTGCTCAAATCGCGATTGTTTTGCGATTGCGATTAATTGTACAGCCCTACTATATATATATTGTATCTATCTATCTATCTATCTATCTATCTATATATATCTATATATATATATCTATATATATATATATATATATATATATAATATATATAAATATATATAATATATATATATATATATATATATATATATATATATATTATTATTATTATTATTTATTTTTTTTTTTATTCAAAAATTCTCTCTCTCTCTCGTGTGTCTAACTTCACTGTTGATCTCGCACTTCAGATGATAGTTTCTAAATTTTCTTTGTACTTTTATGTCCAGGAAGCTCACGAGCGTCCAAAACCAGTTCAACTCACCCTTCACTTATTCACTAATCCCTATATGTGTGCACAATCATTAAATACTATATAAACTGCAAACAAAAATAAACAACTGTACATTATTTCATGTATTTATTATTTTTCATCATAGACATATACACTAGACATCGCCTGGGGGTTCTCAGCATGCGTCAAAAGCGCCGCCATCTTGGAACAGGGGTCTTGTCATAGGAAGTGGCTCAGTAACCGCCTGTACTTTTGAATTTATGGACGATACCGGACTTTTGTGCTGCGTATGGGTGTTCAAACGAAAGAAATCTTAAAACCAGACAGCAAGGGATTACATTTCACAAGTGAGAACGTGTTTGATGATGTTGAATGTTACGAAATTACATTTCTGGTTACGTTGGTTTGTTTCAGTCCCGCAGCTAATCCATGCTAGTTACCCATTAGTTTATGACAGTGAGGAAAACCGACAATGAACAGAATGTATTTATATCAATGTAATGTGATCGTAAGATGTTGGAAATGTGGATAGTTGATTTGGTCTGGCGCTGTGTGTCCGAGTTCAGTCTCAGTCTATTTCCAGTCAGCATTCTGGGCTAACGGAGATGAGTCTTAAGTTAAAACAAATAAACAAGTTTAACCAAACACACTAGTTCTGGCTGTTTACTCCGATTGTATCTGATGAGATACGACGTGATGGGGAAAAACAGAAACCGTTTACAACAACAAAAAACCGGGAACAAACCCTTTCAGCCAGCTTTACTCTGCTCCGTGTCCCTGAAGACACTAAATACTCTGGACTTGTTTTGTTTGTAGATTCCGAAGCTCTTAATTAGGACATTAAAAATTGACCCATGCTTTTTTACTTAAAGACTCAACTTTATGTATGTTTCGTAAGATTCCCTTTTCTGTCAAACATATTTTATTAGATTGTCCTGGACTGAACACGAGCAGATGCTTTTATGAAGTTGCTTCACATATTTAATGAGATTATGCCTGAAAAGGTTTTTGATTTTTTTTTTATCATGTTAATTTAAAAAAATTGTATAACATGACTTGCTGTTTATTTGTTTTGTTTTTATTGTATTTATATGATATTTGTGTTTTTGTAATTTAATTATTGCCATGAAAATATCTTTGATTGCTGACATGGCATTAAATAAAATACTCTGAATTGGTTTGTAGATTCCCAAGTGATAAACAGAGATGTCAATGATAAACGTTCCTCTCAAATTTGTGATTTGCTTCCTCCTGCAAATTGCTTTGTGTATCATATTTAATAAACCAATACGATTTGAACATTGTAGCAATCGTGCATGCAGTAGACTAAGGTAAGTACCGATACTTCATTCGAAGTTTACTCAAGTGGAAGAATGTGACTAATAAACTTAGGGCTACTAGGATTATGCATTATATTTTTTAAAAAGTAGATAATCTTAATAATCAAAACCTTAAATTTCTCTGGACTCAATGATAAATACATGTCTGACCGTTGGAACGAACCAAAAAACCCCCCCCTAGAAAATCGCATTCATGACTATTTATGGTGATTTTATTTCTGTTAGACCCTTGCTTACATTGACGCTGATGCATTAAAGAGGAGGAGTCCCCTGTTCCAACATGGCGGCGCTATTGACGCATTCGTTCCAACGAAATTTCATAGCCAGGCGACGTCTAGTGTATATGTCTATGATTTTTCATAAAGTGTTTTCCAGTTTGCTAGAAATTCACAGATGACGTGGCCGTCGAGCGCCTCACGCGGCCGTTACGATGACGTCACATTAATACGCTACAGATGATTAACGAATATTTTTAAATCATCCTCTAAATTATCATCTCTTAAAGTCGAATGTGTTTACAACAATGCCACATATTAAAAAACTTTTCTGTTAGTGAAACAGATTACATTGAGTTAATGCCTACATAATATATTTTAATATTTTTTAGTTTGTGCTGTTGTCAAGTAGGGTCCGTCACTGTTTGGGGTCCCCCTTGAAACATTTCCGTTGTGGTTTGTGCTCTTTGCAACGCTTTTCGTAAATGTAGCGCGTTTTTGAGTTTGCATGTGTTGTGAGGATTTGCAGCACATGTGTTGTCAAACTGATGATCACTGTTTTTTTTTTTTATTTGCATGTGCTTTTTTTTAATTTGCATGTGCTGTTTTTAATTCGCATGTGCTTTTTTAAATTTGCATGTGTTTTATTATTTGAAGCGCTCGTCTGCCATTTTAAACCAATAAAATCCTATCCAGTAATAAGCCTTTTGCTGAACTGTATTTCTGGCCGGGTATGAAAAGAACCGTGAGATGTACGCGCTTCTTTTGCAGTCGGTTAAGATACTTTAGTAATTTGCCTCCTCACAGATAATTTGTGAGATGACAAATGTGCTTCTGACTGCATGTGCTGTCGTAATGTTGGTGAAAGTTTAATATGGTGCAGTCCAAGATTTTCTGAATGAAGGTAATTGCTACGGCTTAGAACAGAGCTTCCCAAACTTAAGAGGGATAAGGCCCCCCAAAAACATCAAAAGCTCCACGACCTCGCCGTTAAAAATATTTACCGACATTTACCTGCAAATACATTTATTAACAAGTCTGTAAGAATTTCATGTGAATTATGAGAACTATGAGGTAAACATTCTTTACAAATATATTTAAATCCATAACACCAACCTTACATACTTTCAAAAAAAAAAATCAAATTTTAGAACAATTGGAATATTTTAATTATTTTAATATATTGATTTGGACTAGCTACAGCCCCCCTGCAATACCGCTACGGCCCACGGCCCCCAGTTTGGGAAGCACTGGCTTAGAACAATCGTGCTTAAACTGACATCAAGTCCACAGGGCTCGTTTCAAAGCTTTGATATTTGAGTTTGAAAAAAAGTCCATCCATATTCATGCTATTAATTTTCATTTAACAGACACTGTGGAAGACGACACATTGAAGTCATCTAAATTTATACTCAAGATGTCTGGAGGAACGTTCCTGGTGGTGTACCTGATGGTAAATATTAATACTTACATATAAACACTACAGGTGTTAGAGACTCGTGTCTGTTTATCTGTTCCCCAGTCCTTTCTTTAGTCTCATGTTCCTTGTTTTGAGTTCTAGTCCTGTCATTTTGTCACATGGTCTTTGTTTTGAGTTTCAGTTTGTCATCGCCTCATTAGTAGTTCATTGACATTAGCTGTGTCTTTTCTATCACCTGTGCCCTACTCGTTATCCTCTTGTGTTCATCTGTATATATTCCCTCTGTGTCAGTCGTTAAAGTTTCGTGATAATGTTTCTGACTGTATTCCTGCCTGTTTCTGTTCATCATTAAACTGTTTTATGTGAAGCTATCGTGCCTCATTCCTGAACTACACGTTACAACAGGCTTTCAGGCCTCCATAATATAATAGTGTAAATGTTGTATCTGTAGCCCCGTATGAATTAAGCCTTTATAAACGCGAAACATTAAATTATTTTGCTTTTATCTTAGTCACACACACAAGATCCTCAAACTCCAGCACATGGACTCATTCTTTGTCTGACTATAAAGAGACAGACCAGCACAAAACCAGCAAGCAAGGGCCAGCAACAGATTTAGCATGGATGTTATGTATGCATGTTCTTCACAATTAATTTGTCTATATAATAATTACCTTCCATCATTTTACTAGTCTCAAGTTGTAGCCTGTGATGTTGTCCTGTTTAATCAGATTGTCCATGACGCCCTGGAGAAACAATCCAGTGATGAGACAGACTTGTGCACTTCCATAAGGTAAAACCCGCAGTACTGTTGCAACGTCATAGTGAACTTTGAAATTGGTTTAAATCGTGGTCCTGGGGACCCACCACTCTGCACATTTTTTGACTGTCTTACCTGACAGTTCATTTCACGGAACGTCCTGCAAACAAGCTGATCTGAATCAGGTGTTAAATAAGGGCATAAAAATGTGCAGCTTTTTTTTCAATTATTAAAGAGTTAATTTACTGATCTAATTTGTCCTTGCCCTCATATCATTCCTAACCCTTAAGACTTTTGATCATCATCAAAACACAAATATAGTTTATTTTAATCTGAGATATTTGCTCCTTCATTTACAGCACAAAAATACCACTGTGATGCTTTAAAAAGTTCATAAAGAAATCATTAAACTAATCCATGTGAATTGAGTTATTTGTTCTGTGTTTTCTGAAGAGACTTGCATTATACACTCACCTAAAGGATTATTAGGAACACCTGTTCAATTTCTCATTAATACAATTATCTAATCAACCAATCTCATGGCAGTTGCTGCAATGCATTTAGGGGTGTGGTCCTGGTCAAGACAATCTCCTGAACTCCAAACTGAATGTCAGAATGGGAAAGAAAGGTGATTTTGAGCGTGGTATGGTTGTTGGTGCCAGTGTAACCCCGGGATGACAGGAGACGAAGGTATACGATGAACAAATAGTTTTAATCCAAACGAATCCATAAACAGGTGACAGAGATTGAACTGATTGAGTGATAACAGGTGCTGATAAAGACTGAATAAACTAAGAATAACAAGACTAGACTAAACAATACAAGACAGAACTAAACGTGACTGTGACATAACGCCCCCTCGGAAAAGGCGCGTCCTCGTGCCGTGAAAGAGTCCATAGAAGAAAAAAGAAAAATAAACAAGGGCAGAGGCTTAGGAGGAGGGCGTGGCAAAGGTACCAGGCGACCGACAGGAGGCGTCGGCCACAGACGCCATGGTGAGGCTGAAGGTGGGCGGCGCCAGGGAGGAGTCACGATGGTTGCGTGGGATGATGCCTTGGGGACGATTGCCGACGGCGGAACCATGGCGATTGGCGGAGGTGCTGGGGGAACTTCCCGGCCGACGGACCTCGGAGCTGCCGCCGACCCGGAAGCTTGACGACGAGCCGCTGACACTGGGGACCGAGGTGCCGACGCAGGAACGGAAGAACTGGGTGACGGTGTGGTGATGGAGGATGACATGGAGGTTGAAGGGAGGTAGGAGCTCACGGATGACGTAGGGGTGACGGGTGGTGGTGTAGCCACCAGCCCGGAGGTCCGTGGCAGATGAAGAGCGTCGACCCCCGTAGGCCGACATGGAGGGACGGGTGAGCCCACCGGAATGTCCAGGCTGACGGGCCGAGGAGGTGCAGAGGGAGTCGAGGGTCGAGGTGCAGGTGGCGGGCTGTAGGGTTCAGGTGGTGACGCGGGCTCGGAGGCCGGAAGGGACAACGGGGACTCCGCCTCACGCTGGGCCGGGGGAGAAGCCCGAGGTGCTGGTGCAGAGCCGCACGGAGAGAGGGGCGGGGGCAGAACCGAGGAGCTCGATGACAGTCGTGGAGGCCACGGATCCAGGGGGTTGGCTGTTTCCAGCGACGGGATTGGGATGATGGATACGGGATCAGGTAGAGGGCTTCCGGACGGGACCGGAAGCGAAGAAGAAACGAGGGTGGGGACTTGGGTGGGAATTGGATCCGCGGCCCACCAGTTGAATGAACTCCGGTGGGCTCCTGGTTCTGCGATGGACTTCCCCGCGTGCTGCAACTCCGGGGCTCCGAAGTCATCCATCCCCGCTCCGACCGTGGTGGGAACCCCGGGCCTCCAGGCTGGGATGGAGCGATAGTCTCCCCGGATCGCCCAGAATATGCCCGCCAGGTGGGGCCTGATCTCCAGGCTCAGCAGCAGCGTCGCAGTGGGTAAGTCCATCTTATAGCTATCTCGCTTTGAGTGGTCTGTCGTTCTGTAACGCCGGGATGACAGGAGACGAAGGTATACGATGAACAAATAGTTTTAATCCAAACGAAGAGCATGCGTGACGGTGTGCGTAGCACAAAACAACGACAGACAATGAATGACGAACAGACAGGAACTTAAGTACACTGATGAAACGATAAACAGGTGACAGAGATTGAACTGATTGAGTGATAACAGGTGCTGATAAAGACTGAATAAGCTAAGAATAACAAGACTAGACTAAACAATACAAGACAGAACTAAACATGACTGTGACAGCCAGACGGGCCGGTTTGAGTATTTCACAATCTGCTCAGTTACTGGGATTTTCATGCACAACCATGTCTAGGGTTTACAAAGAATGGTGTGACAAGGGAAAAACATCCAGTATGCGGCAGTCCTGCGGGCGAAAATGCCTTGTTGATGCTAGACGTCAGAGGAGAATGGGCCGACTGATTCAAGCTGATAGAAAAGCAACTTTGACGGAAATAACCACTCGTTACAACCGAGGTATGCAGCAAAGCATTTGTGAAGCCACAACATGCACAACCTTGAGGTGGATGGGCTACAACAGCAGAAGACCCCACTGGGTACCACTCATCTCCACTACAAATAGGAAAAAGTGGCTACAATTTGCACAAGCTCACCAAAATTGGACAGTTGAAGACTGGAAAAATGTTGCCTGGTCTGATGAGTCTCGATTTCTGGTAGAGTCAGAATTTGGCGTAAACAGAATGAGAACATGGATCCATCATGCCTTACCACTGTGCAGGCTGGTGGTGGTGGTGTAATGGTGTGGGGATGTTTTCTTGGCACACTTTAGGCCCCTTAGTGCCAACTGGGCATTGTTTAAATGCCACGGCCTACCTGAGCATTGTTTCTGACCATGTCCATCCCTTTCTGACCACCATGTACCCATCCTCTGATGCCTACTTCCAGCAGGATAATGTACCATATCACAAAGCTCGAATCATTTCAAATTGGTTTCTTGAACATGACAATGAGTTCATTGTACTAAAATGGCCCCCGCAGAATAGAATTAATAGAATAGAATTAAGGCAGTTCTGAAGGTAAAATGGGGTCAAACACAGTATTAGTATGGTGTTCCTAATAATCCTTTAGGTGAGTGTATGATGAACATTTAACTTTGTGTATTTGCATATAAACATTAATAAACGCAAACAGATCAGATATGGTAAACGGAAACTCAAGCATGCACTCAAAAAAATATTTCAGTCTAAACACAAGTTTTATGTAATTTAATTACATAGCAATGTATGTACATGGCAAAATTTATGTAATAGTTCACAGAAAAATTCCCAGGTTAATTAACACTGTTTAGTGGTCATGTGTGTGTGCACTACTGAGTTAAAATACCATTGAAGCAGTGTCAGAGTTAATGAGATCATTAAGTGATGATTGAACATTAATGATGAACACCTACTGTTAACCAGCAGAATCACTGAGGAACAGAGAAACACAAGAACTACAACTGACTTCAGTCGCAGCCTTCGATGAAATCAACTGAAGATAAAAGACATTTAATCTCTCAAGATCTGATTGAACAACTCCATAAACTCTACAAAACTTTCCCAGCTTCACTCACTACTAACTACACTGACTTTATTTCTGTCTACAGAAGTTCTTATGAGAACTAACAGGTTTAGATGTTAATGATTTATTGAAATCATTTGAAGTTACCGTCTTTGAGGTCAGTGTTGGCTTTAATTGGGCTCTTGACTTTATTGAATCAGATGTTCTGCTAACTGAGTGTTGTTGAAGCAATTTTATTAGGGCACATCAAGCAAATATTTGATCATGTGCTGATTGTTGAGTTGTGGTGAAGAGAGACAACATTTAGAAATCTTGTCTCATCCAGAGTTTAAACTCTGAAATGGGTGGTGCATTACAGTAAAATTGTGATTCTATGGTGTGAAACTCAGCAGTGTTGTAACAATCAAATAATATACATTATTTAAAAATTTGTTAGTACACAATAAAATTTCAGTCTGCATGCATTGGAGCAAGAGACTTTTTTTTTTTTTTTAACTGTCACCATTGTTGTGATTTGTACTTTGATTCTTGATGTCTGTATAACACATTAGTTAAGGCATGTATGACAAGAGAATGTATGTTCAGGTCCTGATGGTTAAGTGATGATGATGAGTCATTATTCAGTCATCTTAGTGATCTTACTCATAATTTATTCTCTGATGAAATGGATGATGCATTATTAGCTATGTGCTATACATTATAGTAAATCAGTGTTGTGATAAACTGCTATGAATTCTGCTATGAATGTGACTTGTTTGAAACGTCACCATCATTAAAATGTAGAGCTAATGAGGTATCGCTCCGCCGGTGTGTATATATAAGCCTGTTGTTTATGCCTCCTGGAGTGCGTCATGGTCGAAAGCCGCCCCCTTTCTTTCCTTGCTTGGGATATTGGAGGTGCGTGTTTTTAGTGGTCACGCTTTGCTGTAACCCTTGGTCATGTAGTGATATTAATTACTTTGTATTGTTTTAGTGTAACGTCGGTCCACCAAGGCAGTGTGCTGCTTACCCCCAGGTACGTTTTAAGGCTGTGTATTCGCGGTGCTGTGGGAAGTTAAGTTTGCGTTAACTGTAGTTATACCTCCCAGTGCCGTGTGCCTTCAGGGTTCCCATCCGTGCAGCGTGGCAGTTTAACGGAGTACCAGCTGTTAACTTATCAATTAAAGAAGCTACTATATGACTTTGGAACGTGCGAGTGTTGCGTTGTGCGACTTATCGGGTGAGTAAATTGTTTATTTTTTTGTGTAAGTTATCGTATGTTCTAGGTTGTAATTAACGTTTGTGTTTAGGTTCCTCATTACTTGCGCTGCAGCTCTTCTTAACTCTCGCTCTTTGAGCCGCGCTGCTGCTTTAAGTGTATCATTTTTTTTTGTCCTCTATTTGCAGACATTTAATTTGTTATTGCTGTCACAACCATCTTTATTTACTGGAATGATTATCGCTATGCGGTATTGAGTAGCATCGGTCATTTTTGGAGTCTTTATGAGCCGTGATCAGCTCTGAGTTTGTCACACTTGCGTTGTGACAGCATACGCATGTCTTTTTTGCTTTAATATGTATTTTGTATTTTCATTATTTGTGCTTCGTTTGCCCTGATTTTGGTTTGTATTTCATTTTGCAGATTGACTTTGTTGTTTTTCCTTATTTCTGTCTTTACATTGGTGTTTGTTTTCTAATGTGTGTGTTTTTTTTTTTTTTTCAGGAGCTGAGTGTTTCCAGGAAGCTGGCTGATGTTTGAGAGCACAGGTTTTATTTTATAAGGGGTTGTCAATTGCTGTGTTACTTTTTTTTTTTGGGGTCATTATTTGCAGTGGACTTTGTGAATGTGATTCTGATTGGTGGGACTTCTTTTGTGCACTGCGTGTGTGATATATTGAAAATAAGTTGTTTACATGGTACATCTTTCTTTGAATCTATTTTGTTGAATATTGAATATAAGCTATGTTTACATTGGACTTCTTTCTTTGAATCTATTTTGTAAAATTGTTATTTTTCTAAAATTCAAGTAGTATTTAGTTTCCTATTGGTTCTGCCCATGTATTACGTGTATTTATAGGATTGGTTGTTTTACATGACACTGCCCTCTTCGGTGGGTGACGCGCTAGTGATGTGCTTCATTCACCGTAAACACGATAGCAAAGAAGCCATCACTGCAACGCTCTTGTGTTCATTTTCTTATTTTGATAAACTTCTTTTCAGGAGTACTACACGTGCACCATACCATCCTGCTTTCATAGTGAAGCCTCAGCCCCTGCAACGATTAACCTTTTTCTGGTTTTGTTTCGACCAAGTCTATTTAATGTTTTAAACTGAACTTTTAACTTTAATAAATTATTTGTTTCTTGCAAACTCACGCCTCTTGCCTCCTAAGTGGAATAGATCTGTGTGCTTTTCTTGATTCCTTTGGTTAGTTCCTCGTTATTTTGGGGTGCCGTAGTCGCTATAAACAAGCCACTTGCTACACAGGCAAAACCAGTTTGTGCAAAAAAAGGTTATGCAGACATCAAGAATCAACGTACGAATCACAACAATGGTGACGGTTTAATAAAGCCTTTTACTCCAATGCATGCAGACTGATATTTTATTATGCACTAAAAGATTTTTTTTTTAAAAAGTATATATTATTTGATTGTTACACTGCTGAGCCTCACACCATAGAATCTTAGAATACAGTCAAGAGCCCAATTAAAGCCAACACTGACCTCAAAGACGGTAACTTCAAATGAATCAAATCATTAACATCTAAACCTGTTAGTTCTCATAAGAACTTCTGTAGACATATGACAGAAATAAAGTCAGTGTAGTTAGTAGTGAGTGAAGCTGGGAAAGTTTTGTAGAGTTTATGGAGTTGTTCAATCAGATCTTGAGAGATTAAATGTCTTTTATCTTCAGTTGATTTCATCAAAGGCATCAAACTGACTGAAGTCAGTTGTAGTTCTTGTGTTTCTCTGTTCCTCAGTGATTCTGCTTGTTAACAGCAGGTGTTCATCATTGTTCAATCATCACTTAATGATCTCATTAACTCTGATACTGCTTCGGTGGTATTTTAACTCCGTAGTGCACACACACATGACCACTAAACTGTTAATTAACCTGGGCATTTTTCTGTGAACTATTACATAAATCTTACCTATTTCATTTACATATGACTGACAAATATGAATCACATTAAGTTTATTAGTTTATGTTTAATTAACTATGTAATTAATTAAATTACATAAAACTTGTGTTTAGACTGAAATATTTTTTTGAGTGTGAGAACCAGTGAGGTTCATTCTTATGTTATGCAGCATTATAATATAATTATTTTATTATTTTTTTCAAACTAAGTGTTCCAGTACAACCTGCTGGAGAGCAGTGACGTATGAACTGAAGTCGGTGTGTTACAGTGAAGTTGAGTATTTTTCATAATATAAAATGAGCAAAAGGGTTTTGGGTTGTGCTCTTTTCAGACGGTCCCTTGTCTCTCCGCCACTGGCTCATGGAGACAAATGTATATATTATAAAGCACATTTGAGGAAAATCGGGTTGTTGTAGCTTGTTGTCTAGGTTTCTATGATTGGAAATGGCTGCATTTGTGTTTTAACAACGTTTAACTCACGAGTTATTGGTCAGGGATGTTCGAATGTGTGAATACATTGCCAACTTTACTGAACTCCTTAAGCACTGACCGCATTTCTGTATATTTGAGTCCAATTTCAAACTCCAAATGGGCTGTGCATCATTTGTGTGTATTAATGCTCGAGCTGACTTAATAAACACTACTCTCAGCCAGAGGGACATTAAACAGGAAGGCTTTGTCTGAGCTCACAACAGGTTTTGCAAGGGAACGATAATATCTTTGCGTGGGAGTGCAAACATCTTTGTGAGGGGATGTAAAATAATTTTTTCTTTTAACTGGCAGCAGCCAGTCTGATTCTGGCTGGACACGTGACCTGCCAGTGGCAGGCTGGCAGTTTCAGCCGCTATAGATCTGGATTAATTTTCCAAACACTTTATGAAGTTTTTGAGGCATCAAAGTTGTAGTTACAAATGCGGTCTATGGAAGGAAATCTGGCAGCATTCTTTCATCAAAAGATCTGCATTTGTGTTCTGAAGATGGTTGCATTTTATTTTAGAGTATGTGTACTTACTTACCGTGTACTTACCTAAAAAGTATTGGATAACATAAGGTAACTACATGGGTTGAGGTCAGGTGTATAGGGTAGGTTCATTACCCAGTTATTGCAATTACTGTAATAAGTACATAGTATGTACATGGGGAACTGGGCTGTAAAATAAAGCTGCCCGGAAGTCTTAAGGGTGAGGACTGGAACGACATGAGTGAGAGGAATTAATGAAAGAATTTTCATTTTGGGTTGATCAAACCATTTGTAACCTTGAGACTAACTGAAACACAGAGAAATGAGGAAAAAGAGGCACAGAGCTGAAACATAATGCAAAATGCATTCAAATATAACACAAATTCAAATGATCACTAATAACTCTGGGGAATCAAGTAATTCAGTACAGTCAAAACATGATAGTACAAATGACCTCTTATATGTCAAAATATTAAGAAAAAATTGATTGCCCATTTTATGACACCTTTAAGAGAAAAAAATTTGCATGCAACATTAGCTGATGTTTACATATTTAAAATGTCATGAAGCGTTTAGCTGCGGTTGAAGAGAAATAAAAACCATAAAATCTTGTGTGACATTCATCAACGTACCCACTCCTGCAAACATTTATGTAAATTTAAGTGTAATGAGGTTAATTTATAACATATGTTCTGAAACATGAATTATGCCCACATTTCACAGCGTTTGGAAAGGTGGTGAATTTAGCAACAGAAAAAAAATTGACTAGAACAACTTATGTTTTCTGACCAGGATTAATGAGACTATTCAGAGACATTGGAAGGTGTAAGTGAAATGCCCAAAGAAAGAAAACTCAGCCTGTGAGTTATGTGTGTATGAGTGTCTGTGTCGACTGTATAGGCGCTTTCCTCAAAGAGACCATCAGTAGAACAAACAATATATTATATGCTTATACCCAAATATTAGAATTTTTATTGCTGTTTAATTTGGATGAATACCAATAGTAGATATGAAAAGAAATGATTGTTTTTCTAAAACTAAAACAACAACAAAAAACAGTATACATATATTTCGATTTTGCTATAACATCTAAAAACCCATCAACCTCAAAAAGCACCACATGATCCCATTAGTATTCATACACAAAATGTGGTTTTAGAACACATACGTTTTTGTGCACATACATTTGCATAGACATTACTAACATATTTAATATATGACATTAAGTATGTTGAGTTTAATTGCTTTTAACAAATTCAGCATGATGCTTAATTAGTATATTGTCACTGTACAGTAATATACACATTATGTTTATATACAACCGTGTACAGAATTATTAGGCAAATTGATTTTATGATCATATTTTTTTCCAAGAACATTTTACCAATTTTAAATCATAGTGACCATGTAACGCTCGGGTACATGGGAAGACAGGAGACGAAGGTAACAAATAACAGGCAGGTTTAATTGAAGGGCAGGAACACGCAACAGAGTGCATCGCACAAACAAACACCGACCAAGGGAGAAAAGAAACAGGAAGTATAAATACACAGACAGAACTAATGAGTACAGGTGGAAGAACTTAAACTAATCAGGGGCAAATGAAGACAGGTGCAGACATGACGATACTAAACAAGACTGAACTAAACACAACAAGACAGAACTGAATACGTTACATTACACCCCCCCATAACCCCCCCCCCCCCCCCGAAGAAGGCGCGTCCTTGCGCTGTGACGAAGTCCATAGAAAACAAATGAGCATAAATAAAGGGCGGAGGCTTTGGAGGAGGGCGTGGAACTGGTGACGGGCAGTGTCCTGGAATGGCTGGGTCCTGACCCCATGGTGGCGCTGACGGTGGGAGGAGCCAGGGAGGAGTCCAGGTTGCGGGGCGGGATGATGTCCTGGGGCCGATCGCCAGCAGCGGAACCATGGCCCAGGTAGGGGGACCCAGCGGAACTTTCCGGCCGACGGACCTGGGCGACACCGCCGGACCGGAAGCTCGACGCCGAGCCGCAGGCACACGGGACTGACCTGGTGACGAGGCTCTGGCTGACCGGGGCGAGGATGGTGGGACCGAGGATGACTGGGAGGTCGTGAGGAGGGAGGAGTCTGATGACGCCAGAGGGGTGACGGGTGGAGGCGTAGCCGTTGTCCCGGATGTCCGGAGTGGCAGCTGGGCGACGACCCCCGAATGCCGACCAGGAGGGACGAGGGAGCCCAGCTGAGCATCCGGACAGCCGGGCCGAGGAGCTGGTGAAGGAGGCGTGAGACCAGGCGCTGATGGCAGGCTGACGGGACGAGGTGGAGTCACGGGCCTGGAGGCCTGAAGGGGAGCCGGGGACTCCGCCTCAAGCTGGGCTGGTGGCAGGGAAGCCCGAGGTGCTGGAGTGGAGCCACATGGAATGGGCGAGGGTGGCAGAGCCGAGGAGCTTGCTGACAGCAGGGGAACCGACGGATCCAGGGGGCTGGCCGTAACCAGTGACGGGACCGGGCAAACAGGCAGAGGAACAGATGGAGGGCTTCCGGACGGGACCAGAAGGGCAGAAGAGGGCTGAAGGGTGGGTCTTTGGGTGGGGAAAGGATCCACAGTCCACAGGTCTATTAGGCGGCGGGCTGCTCCTGGCTCTAAGATGGGCTCACTCGCTCGTGGTGTTCTCGGGGTCCCGAATTCATCCAGCTCCGCTCCGATCTCGGAGCGCACCCCGGGCTGCCACGCTGAGGCGGAACGTTCAAATGAAGCAAAATGAAGACAGGTGCAGACATGACGATACTAAACAAGACTGAACTAAACACAACAAGACAGAACTGAATACATGTTACATACCACTTGTAGTACACTTGAGCCCATCTCTAATTCAAAGTGTACGACAAGTGGTAACTAAATAAAAAAAAAATTAATTACAGAGATAGCATGTTAAAAGTGTATTTTAATTCATATTCATGGTGTCTCATAATAGCACAGTTGAGTACATTAAGATGTTCTTAAGATTATTTTAAGAAGTACTAAAGAATAAATTTTAGTATATTAAGTACAAAATAAGTGCGTGAAAATAGAGCAATTTAAGAACATTATGGGAGTGTATTTTTTTTCACCTGGGCAATGGACAGCAAAATGCTCATTGGGTCAGGCAAAAACAGGTGGAGAAGCAAAGACACGTGTGAACTGAAAAAGAATTAAGCATTAGTAAACCTTCAGTCTCCAGTGCTACCATTTTCCAGAACTGCAACCTACCTGGTGTTTCCAGAAGTGCGAGGTGTCAGGATCTCAGAGACTTTGCTTTGGTAAAATATGATTGTTGTAAAATATATGAATACTGGTTTTTTTATAGGCTTTATAGACATACAGATCGAGAGTGACACTTGAAGGACCTGCACCACATCCTCTTGTACCACTGTTTGAAGAATTTATCTTCCAGAATTTGGCAGTAAGTTTTGAAGTTTTTACAACACTTGTGATTCCTATTAAGTTGGGGTCATATTTTAAGATTCTTTACCATAGCAAAGTCTCTGAGATTCTGACACCTTGCACATTTAGAGACTCCAGGTAGGTTGCAGTTCGGGAAAATGGTGGTCCTGGAGACTGAAGGGTTCCTGATGGTTTCACACCTACAGTTGTGTTCAAAATTATTCAACCCCCACTGAAATTGATTGTTTTGGCCGGTTTGACATTGATTTTGATCATTCAGTCATCCTGCTTACAATTAAATCAAAGAGGCATGTGTAGGTCAGACAAATATAACATAACATTTATAATGAAATAACCACAAATGTCTTTTCTCTGCTCACATCATTATCAGTTTTATTCAACCCCCAAGTGACATTCAATCTTAATACTTAGTACAACATCCTTTTACAGTTATAACAGCTTTTAAACGTGAAGCATAGCTTGACACAAGTGTCTTGCAGCGAGCTACGGGTATCTTCGCCCATTCATCATGGGCAAAAGCCTCCAGTTCAGTCACATTCTTAGGCTTGCGCACTGCAACTGCTTTCTTTAAGTCCCACCAGAGGTTCTCAATCGGATTTAAGTCTGGTGACTGCGATGGCCATTTCAAAATGTTCTAGCCTTTAATCTGCAACCATGCTCTAGTGGACTTGGAGGTATGCTTGGGATCATTGTCCTGTTGAAAGGTCCAACGTCTCCCAAGCCTCAGGTTTGTGACGGACTGCATCACAATGTCCTCCAATATCTCCTGGTACTGAAGAGAATTCATGGTACCTTGCACACGCTGAAGCTTCCCAGTACCTGCAGAAGCAAAATAGCCCCAAAGCATGATTGACCCCCCGCCATGCTTCACAGTAGGCAAGGTGTTCTTTTCTTCATAGGCCTTGTTCTTCCTCCTCCAAACATAGCGTTGATCCATGGGCCCAAACAGTTCTAATTTTGTTTCATCAGTCCACAGAACACTATCCCAAAACTTCTGTGGTTTGTCCACATGACTTTTGGCATACTGCAGTCGACTCTTCTTATTCTTTGGAGACAGCAAGGGGGTGCGCCTGGGAGTTCTGGCATGGAGGCCTTCATTACGCAGGGTGCGCCGTATTGTCTGAGCAGAAACTTCAGTACCTACATCTGACAAATCTTTTCTCAGTTCCTCAGCAGTCACACGGGGACTTTTCTCCACTCTACGCTTCAGGTAGCGCACAGCAGTCGAAGTCAGCATCTTCTTTCTGCCACGACCAGGTAGCGTTTCAACAGTGCCCTTTGCCTTGAATTTGCGAATGATGCTTCCTATGGTGTCTCTTGGTATGTTTAACATCTTTGCAATCTTCTTATAGCCATTGCCCTTCCTGTGAAGAGTAATCACCTCTTCTCTTGTCTTCCTGGACCATTCTCTTGACTTCACCATGTTTGTAACCACACCAGTAAATGTCTAGAAGTAGCTGAGTATCACAGTCATTTTAAAGCTGCCTAATTGGTGCTTATTAGGCTTTATTGCTGCTCCCTGACATCCACAGGTGCTTTCAATACCTGATTGAAAACACTTCAATGGACCTCTGTTCTTCAGAGTGGTAGTCTTTAAGGGGTTGAATAATTGTGTCAATGAAGAATTCACAAAAGAAACATTTACTACTGTATTACAAAACCAATTGATGTAATTTTAGTTGCATATGCTTCTTTAAGAAGTCCTTGTAGGATTTCATTCTGAATTCAATTACAAATGTACTCTAAATTCTCTAAAACCATTTACAGCATTGGGGGGTTGAATAATTTTGAACACAACTGTAATTCTTCACCTTAGTTCTTAATTCTTTTGAAAGTTCACTTGTGTCTTTTCTTCTCCACCTGTTTTTATCTGACCCTGCTGAACCAATGAGCATTTTGCTGTCCATTGGTCATGCCTTAACTTTGCAATTTCTAGTATTGCATTAGCATTGTGTTCTTCTCATGGGAATTTCATAATTTCATGATTTTCATAATTTCATTTTTAGTCTGAGTTATATCTCTTTTTTTGGCTCATTTTGCCAGTAAAAGAAAACCTGCCTAATAATTATGCACACCTGAATATAAGGTATTTTTCATTTCTAGCCTTCATGAACAATTATATCACTTATAAATGATTAAATACAAAGTTAATAGTATTTATTAAGATTGACGTGGTTTGTAATTGGTAAAATGTGCTTGGGAAAAAAAATATGATCAGAAAATCAATGTCACGCTCGGACGACAGGAGACGAGGATAAACATTCAAACAGGCAGGTTTATTCAAAATAGACAGGATCAGACACAGAACAGAGTGCATAGCACAAACAATAACCGACAACAGATGAATAACAAACAGGAACTTAAATACACAGGGACCAAATGAAGGGCAGGTGATAGGGATTAACTAATTGCGTGAAGACAAGTGCAGACAATGACTGATTAACAAGACTAGGCAGAACTGAACTTGTGACATAGCGCCCCCCTTCGGAAAGGCGCGTCCTCGCGCCGTAGAAAGGAGAAGGAGAAGGCGGAGGCTTCGGAGGAGGGCGTGGAGCTGGAGACAAACAGTGCAGAGGGGAAGGTGGCCGCCACCATGGTAAAGTTGACAGAGGGAGGGGCCAGGGCGGAGTCCAGACAGAGTGGGTGGATGACGTGCTGGGGCTGATCGATGGCAACGGAACCATGGCAGTTGGTGGAGGAACCGGGGGAGCTTCTCGGCCGACGGACCTCGGCGCCGCCGCCGACCCGGAAGTTTGCCGCCGAGCCGCTGGCACGCGGGACCGAGGAGCCGACGCTGGTCTGGCAGATCGGAGTGACGCTGAGGCGAGTGAGGATGACGGGGAGGTTGCAGGGAGGGAGGAGCACGAAGACGGCGTAGGGGTGATGGGTGGCGGTGCAGCCGCCAACCCGGAAGTCCGTGGCGGAAGCTGAGCGTCGACCCCCGTAGGCCGACCTGGAGAGACGAACGAGTCCAGCGGAGCTGACGGGCTGACGGGCCGAGGAGGTGACGAGGGAGCTGTGGGTCGAGGTGCAGGTGCCGGGCTGAAGGGTCTAGAAGGTGACGGGGGCCTGGAGGCCTGAAGGGAAGCCGGGGACTCCGCCTCGAGGCTTGCTGGTGAACAGGCAGCCCGAGGTGCTGGTGAGGAGCAGCACGGGGTGGGTGACGGGGACAGAGCCGAGGAGCTGGTCTTAAGCAGTGGTGACCACGGATCCTGGGGGCTGACTGGGATCAGCGGCGGAAGATCTCCGGACGGACCGGGAATGACGATACAAGGGTGGGAATTAGGGTGGGGAAAGGATCCGCGGCCCACTGCTTAAGGATGTTGTGGACCGCTCCTGGCTCTGTGCTGGACCGTTCCGCTCGCTTCGCCACCGGGTCCCCGAGGTCGTCGAGGTCCGCTCCGATCTCGGATCGCACCCCGGGCTGCCAGGCGGAGGCGGCACGTTCGCTGTACGTGTGCCTCCAGGCCCAGTAGGGTAGGTGAGGTCGAGCCTCCAGGCTCAGCAGATACTGCAGAGTGGGTAAGTCTTATTCCTCGTGTTGAGGAGTCGGTTATTCTGTCACGCTCGGACGACAGGAGACGAGGATAAACATTCAAACAGGCAGGTTTATTCAAAATAGACAGGATCAGACACGGAACAGAGTGCATAGCACAAACAATAACCGACAACGGATGAATAACAAACAGGAACTTAAATACACAGAGACCAAATGAAGGGCAGGTGATAGGGATTAACTAATTACGTGAAGACAAGTGCAGACAATGACTGATTAACAAGACTAGGCAGAACTGAACATGTGACAATCAACTTGCCTAATCATTCTGCACACGGTGTGGTTGAAAAGCTGTTAGGTATGGGTGAGGGGAGATGTTATTGGCTCTAAAATACCTATAGTACAGTGTTATGTTAAAAATGTGTATTTAGACTGTTATATTCAAATAATGTAAATAAATATTATTCAAAGAATTCATGTATTTATATAAATAATATGAATATATTCATTTTTCCTTTAGTTTTAGGCCTACCCAAACATATAAAAAGGCAGGTGCAATTTTGAGTGCAAATATCTATGAATAGCAATGAGATCATGCTGAAAGTAAAATCATATTTATGCAGTAGTACCCAGAAAAAAACATTTCAATTAAAATTAAAAAGTTCACAATTGGTTCAGCTTCAGACCTGTTTTCTGTAGCTAAATTTCCTCCCTTAACTCTCTTTAAATTTCTTTCTTTTTTTCTTTTTTTTTTTGATTGCACAATAAACTGAAGAGTATTGTAAAAGGTTTACATTAGTGTTTATTCAAATTACTTGTGGACAGAAAGATTCTCTTACAGTAGGCCTGTGAGACCACAGCATTTCAGCGGAATGCTGGCAATAGCTGTTACACATTTGGGCGAACTTCTGCATTATTTTTAGCTACATGAGAGAAGCGAATTATTTTCACTTGGCCTACACCGATACTGATGTCCCGCCACAGATATTCAGGAGAGAGCAGTTTACTGGGTTTGTTATGAAGGAAATACTTGTTCAAGTGAGACTCCTCATGCCATATTGCCTCAATGGAGTTTGCAGCATCAGTTTTCAGCTGCTCCCGGCAGGTTTTGGTGAGATGATGTACATCCGGCAATGTGCCACCAAATGCTGCAGCAGTGTAATAATAATCCCCTTCCCCAGCTGGAATGAATGCTTGAGACTCTGGTCTACGCTCATATGTGAATTGATCCCTTGGATAATCAAAGAACCAAGGATGTATCACACCAACCAGACGACCCAAAGACTCCGACCCCCAGCGGCCATAGAACTTTGTATCCACGTCCAGGCAGAAAATATAGTCAGCTTCATTGGCCAGTTCGTTCTCCATTAGTTTTGCCAGTATTTCCATCCTGCCCATACTGATGTCCTGCCATCTGTCCATACTCGGAACCTTCCGAACTGTCAAACGATGATTTTCACCCATTTTTACTTCAGGAACTGCTTCTGGTTGATCTGTAAACAAGTAGTAATGCACTCGAAATCCAACAAAGTAATGCTCCTCCGCCGACTCCAGAAAATCTTTGAGAAAACGTGTGTATCTAACAAACAGGGAGAATGGTTAGTTTATCACTTTATCCTCTACTCATTTCTGTTTTCTAAAACAAAGAATGAAAGACAGAGGAGAGGATAGAAATGAAAAATATTGAAACTTGAGATGTATCATGAAGAGCTCACTTTCCCAAAGCAAAGACAGTGGTTGCTATGGTGAGATTATGTTGTTTGTAGATAGAATCAACCAGTGTTGGGTCAAAGGTTCCTTCCCAAATGATTGGAGCTAACCATGGTGTCACAGATACAACGTCTGTCCGACTGTATTAAAAACACAAACATACACAGCACTATAATTATTCCATTCATGGGTGGAAATGGACAAAAACAAGTTGAAGAATTAGTTCACTTTCAAATTAAAATGACCCCAAGTTTTACTCACCCTCAAGCCATCCTATAGGTGTATATAACTTTATTCTTTCTGATGAACACAATTGGAGATATATTAATAAATATTCCGATTCATCCGAGCTTTATAATGGCAGTGAGCGATACCAAGAAGTATGAAGTGCTTCCATCTATCCATCATAAATGTACTTCACACGGCTCCATGGGGTTAATAAAGTCCTTCTGAAGGGAAGCAATGCCTTTGTGTAAAGACTGCCGTCGTGTCAGTTAAGCTTTTTCTGTAAGTTGAATAGGGAAGGCATAGAATATAGCATGAACTTTTTGAACTGCAAGAGTTTTACACCTTCTTTGTAAGTTGAATACGGAAGGTGGTCTGGCGGAAGCTAGATATTTTACTTCGTGACTTGTTAAATGTTTTTAACATACTCGTTGGTATTGCTCACTGCCATTATAAAGCTCGGATGCATCAAGATATTTATTAATATATCTCTGATTGTGTTCATCAGAAAGAAGACAGTACACCTAGGATGGCCTGAGGGTGAGTAAATCTTAAGGTCAATTTCATTTGAAGCTGAACTAATGCTTTAATACTAAAATACAACACTCACCCTACCAGCACGCTGGGCTGGTTGTACAGAAACCTATAAAATAAATCAATAAGCAGAAAGAACAACAGCCATTTAATCAGTTCATGGAGGGCCTTCCCAAAAAAGGGGCTTCGCAGTTAATTTATTTCCATCCTTGAACTGAAGTCCAGGAGATGGAAAGACATCATTATTCATCTTTCACTGATCATCTGATCAGAACCATTAAAACAACCTTGAACCAAGAATGTTTCTGACCTGAGCAGCTTTTAGAGCAAAAAAAAAAATTCAATTCCTTTTGATCATATGTGCATTCAGTTGTAAACCAAGTATAATCAGAGCATATGAAATGAAGTTTTACAGACCCCAGAGATGAGTGCAATCCAAAGTTCTTCTCCTGTGGCCTGATAATAACAGAATCAATCTCTTATTCATTTGAATTATGATTGTGTGTGTGTTGGTGTATATAAACATGTACATTCAGTAAGTACTGCATAAGTATAAATGTGCATTTGTTTTGTGTGTGTGTTGAAGAGAGAGATCAGATGTTTATGCATTACATCCTTACTTTATGAAGACTTGTTCTGTTATCTGTTGTTTGCAACTGAAAACAGTAAAATATTTATAAACATATATATTCAGCACTGCAATCTTCCCAAAACAAGAGAACAACACATACACTGCACCATGTTTTTGTAACAGATGTGCCTAGCTGTTCTAAACTCACCTGCTCTGGTTGGTGTTTAGGTAAATGAGCCTGTAAAGAAAGACATGATTCATGAGGAGAGATCTTTGTAAGGATATGTGGCTGTTTAGTCTTCTTCTAAAAGGATAAATTTATTTCTCATGTAGAGTAATGAAACTTTTGATTATATGATCCTTTTTGACAATTAACTAATAATGTAAAACATTTTTAAAGACAAAGCACAAAAATGACTTCATTCAAAACTTAATTGAGACTTACTTTTAAATTCCTCAATTTATTCAGAGGTAGCAAACATGATGTAGAGTTGCAATTCGAATTAAGGAAGCAGAATTTGTTCCGAATATCTGCTGATATTCATATAAACAGCATCTTTGAGAGTGAAGCCCTAATATATTAAATGAAAATTAAAATATTTAATTTAATTAATATTAATATTTAATTAAAAGTCTACGAAGTCATCAAACAGCAAAAAAAAGACAGGAATGCAGGCAAAATGCATATAACCGGCGCAACTAAGACTGAAACTTGGCAATGAAGGACGCAAAAACGAGAGAACTGGAAATTGAAGTACGCTGTGGAGAGAGGGACATAATGGAAGAAGAACTGAAAGAAAGGCCAGGAAACAAGAGAAGACAACGAGACACAGTGCTGCCGACATGTGACATCATGGCCTTGATTGAAGAAGAATTGTAGCGCATCTCAAAATGGGACAATATTAAGTGCTAACGTTAAACTCGGGAAGGTTTGTTCCCCTCTTAAAAGAACATTAAAAGTAAATCGCAATTGTGTTATTATATTTCATATGTTATGTTGCCATAAGATTATGTAGGTTTTATGTTAATAGTTCTGACAGATACCAAATTTGAATGGAGAATGAGTGAAACACACTCAATAAGACCTCGTATGTGCATGTTCCATAGTGCAATAGGGGTTTTAACAGCACTGTGTGCAATGTTTCCACCGGAGAGGATAGGTCACACCTCTCCAACATAATACCAGCGCGGATTAGATGCAGAAAGTGTCTAATGGGACAGATGGAAGTCCAAGTTCAGTTCATGGTAATTGAGGGAATTTTTCAGTTTACTTGTTTATTTTTTTTGTACCCCCTCTGTCACTACAGGTATTTATACAAACGAGGAATGTATATCATAATACTATTCAGAGAATATGGAATTTTTGAATTTCATTAGTTATAATAGAAACGGAATTAATAAACCAATAAAAAGGAAGAACATTTTTGGACAGTTAAAAAAATGGCATAGTTCTGTAGTGTTACTCCACGAAACACACTTAAAAAGAACATTTAAAGCTGCTTAGACACAAAACGGGGACTGATCACCCCTGGTTGGGTCGCCCAGGTGAGAGTGTCTGATGATCAAACACCCGAAACACCCTATGAATCTGGGTTCATCACTGAGGATGTGTCCAAGCAGCACCATCTAGATGTAGATGGTGTTTCTTCAAACTATACTATAGTAATATACATATATATATATATATATATATATATATTACAGCCTTGATGCTGAGAAAGCATTCGATTGAGTTGATTGGCTATTTTTAGAACAAACACTGATAGAAATGGGTTTTGGAGAAAATTGGGAGCCTGGGTTAACCTCCTATACAAAGAGTCAGAGAGAATTCTCTTTGCATTGAACATAGAACCATTAGCAGAATTTATGCATCAGAATGTAGGAATTCAAGGAATAGAGGACAAAGGGAAATCAGTTGCAAACGCTTGGGTGTGCCAGAACAGGCACGAAGACTGAATTAACTTTCAAACAGTTGAATAATTACCAGGTTACAGACAGGAAACAGGACAAACAACATTCACGATACTTTAACAACAAACAAGGACTGGACAGAAACAGAGGGTATAAATACAGATTAGCACACGAGGATAATGAGTGGGGCACAGGTGACAGACATGATCACTAACAAGACACAGCTGACTAAATGAACTAATGAAAGTGACAATGATAACTAATGATGAACGGGAAATCAAAACAAGGACCACATGACAAATGACAGGACTGACGAATTCAAAACAAAGACCGCATGTGACAGATGACAGGACTAGGAAACGGATAAACAGACATACACCTGACAATAGCATTGTTCGCAGATGATATATTGCTCTTCATAGAAAACCCATCTAATTCCATCCCGCCACTCATGCAATGTTTCCATGATTATGGACTAATTTCAGGATATAAAATTAATGAAAATAAATCTAAAGCAATGATGATTTCGGAAGTTTGACCATCCCAACTGAATGAACGGGTCTCATTTCATTGGTCAAAGCATGTATTTAGATACTTAGGAATTATTCTTTCACCTAATCCCAGTTAGCTTTTTGAGGCAAACTATAAAAACTAATAAAACAAATACAAAATAATATAATAAGATGGGAGATTCTCATTACTGAGCAGAGTTGAGGTGATAAGAATGAACTTACTAGCCAGATTTCTTTTTTTGTTCCAATCTCTCCCAATAAGTGTACCCATCTCAGATTTCAACATGTTAGATAAATTAATTAGTAAATTCATATGGCAGAAAAAGAGACCTATAAATTTAAAACATTGCTTTCATCAAAGGAGAAAGAAGGCCTAGGCTTACCGAATCTAAAATATTACTCCTGGGCGGCTCAGTTTACTGCTTTAAAGAAATAAAGTCATTTTCACAACTCCAAGAACAATTTAGTATTCCCACTAAAGATATGTATAAGCATTTCCAGATACAACATTACATTACAAGTCAAGTACAGAACCAAACAAAATGGAAGAATACTTCATTAATATTGCAGAAAAACCCTTTCCAACTAAAAGACAAGTTTCTCATTTATACAAAAGGCTAATAACTAACATTATACAAAATACAGGAGATATTAAAGGAAAATGGGAACTGGAACTAATTTTATAATTGAATAATTGAGGATGATGTCTGGGATGAATTATGTGAGGGATGTCATAAAGGAATTAGTAGTCAATTATGGAAAGAATTTGACCAGAAAGTAAAAATTAGATATTTCAATACTCCTTATGTGATTTCTACATACAGAATGTAAAAGAACCATCTGTAGCATTGTGTTGAAGAAAATGTTGTAAAATAGGTGATCATACTCATACTTTTTGGAATTGCCCAAAGATTCAAGAATTTTTGGAAAAATGTTAAAAAAGAAATAGACAAGATACTAGAGTTAGAGATACCTCTAGATCCATTGGTGTGTTTATTGAGAGCATTGCCTAAAAAAAGTTCAATGAGGAAAATAGATATGTAATAAGGATATTGTTATTGATAGCTAAAAAGATGATAACAGTATGTTGGAAGGAAGAAGGTTCTCCAAGCTTGGTTCAGTGGACTACAAATGAAGATGGATATCTTTCTGCAAAAATGGAAGAGTATTACAAGATATTTAGATATGTAATTTAAGTTGGGTCAACTAATGTAATATGTGTTTTACTTATTTATGTTATTATTATTTGTCTGTCCCTCATTTGTAAGGGGTTTGTTGTGGATGGGAATGCTCAGTAAAAATATGAAAATAAATAAAAATAATAAAATAAATAAAAAGTTACAAAAAAATAAAAATAAAAGTTTCATGTCACTTGGCAGAGAGCACATACATGCATTCCCAGAGAGACAAAGGCCACATGTACCTACACAGAAGAGATAATAGTTGTGAAATAAAAGTTTATGTGCTACGTTTATATGTGTTCTTTCTAGTTTGTTGTTGTTTTTTTCTGTCAAAATAATTTTGAATTATCCATCTGCTTTTGTAAATGAGCATATGAGTTAACGGTAACACTTTGCAATGAGGTTCATTAGTTAATGCATTACCTAACATGAACTAACCATGAGCAATTTGTTACTGTATTTACAAATCTTTGTTAATGTGAGTTTAAGAAATACAACTGTTCATTGTTTGTTCATGTTACCTCACAGTGCATTAACTAATGTTAACAAAATTTTAATGATGTATTAGTGAATGTTGAAATTAACAAAGATTAATAAATGCTGTATAAGTGCAGTTCATTATTGGTTCATGTTAACTACTGTTGTTCACTAATGAACCTTATTGTAAAGTGTTACCGAGTTAACATTTGTTCTGAGACAATCAATCCTCCCTTCCAAATAATAATAAAAAAATGCCATCAAGACAATAGCCTATCAAGGTTGTGTAAAATGACATTTTATTGATGAACATATCTAAGCCATATTGCTGTCTGAGATTCATTTTAATTTATTTCACTTTCAGAATTACCTGTTTTTCAGATCCACCCCGACCCAGTAGAACTGGTTGAACTAGCTAAGCAAGCTAAGTAACCCTAACCCTAACCCTAACCCTCTTTAATCAAATCGGTAAGTTTGCATAATGGGAAAGAGGAAGATACTAAGGTGCAACTGTCAGGTTATTGTTATTAAAGGCCCTCTGGGCTGCTAGTTCTTAGACATTTACATTGAAACTGACACTGTTTAGAAGTCACACATCGATTTTCTCAGGCAGTGAAAAATTGTGAAGAGGACAATGACACCTACAGACATGAACGTCATACCAGAAGATATGAAAAAAAAAGTCCCAGCTTTCAAGCTTTGTCAATTTTACTAGAAAATTAATAAATACCCTTTTAGCACTCATAAATGTGAAGTGACAGACTCTGATGTAGTGCCTCAGTTCAAGAGGCATGCACGTGAACTTCCTATTTACAACTCCCTCTTTACTCTCTTCCTCTCTACTACTAGTTAAATAGTAAATAAACACAAATGAACATTAAAAAATGATACAGCAAAACTTACCGAAATATATCATGTCTCGTGTAATTGATGAATCAGTGTTTCAACCAGAGAAAGATGGCAAAAAAACAGCTAAAAACAATATGTCCTCTTGGAATTATAAGGTTCTATTTGACATTTTTGTCAAAATTGAGTTATTCACATATTCTTATTCTGTGACAATTTATTTACATTGTGTGATGTTTTTTTTTTAATGTTGTGTACATTTTGGGACTTTTTTCAAAAAAAGGTTCCGTCTACACAGTTGAATGGAATGCAAACACTTTGAAAATCTCAAAACTACTCAGAATGCAGAACAGCACCTTATAATTCCAAGGAGACGAATAACCTATGTCGTAACTTTTGGCTACATTTACCTCAGAAAAGCCAATAACCATAGGTTCGTTTACTAGAACAAATTAGAAAAGAGTAGGAGAAGGAGAGTGAAGGAGTATTTTGCAAAATATTTGCACCATATTAGATATTTATTATAAATTTACTCATTTAATTAAAAATATTATTATAAATATATGTATGTTTACAGCATTAGTTGAGATTTTCATTCCATTTCATTAGTTTTCACTGTAACATGTAAACATTGTGACATGTTTGTCACTAAATTTAATGAAATTCTGTTTAATGAAATTCTGTCAAATGTTTTGACAATCAAAATACACTTATCGTGATGTACGTTTTTGATTTTTTTAAAACCCCCCACTCTTCCATAATTCTCTCCAAGCTAAACCCAATAGTTGGCAGCCCTGCTAAAGTGTATTAATTATATTTTTAATGATTGTCAGGGTTTTGCTAGAAAAGAGTTCTTTAGTTCTTCACTTCCAGGGGCATCTTGGCTGAAATATACCCAACTTTGCTTAAAGCCTTTTGGTTGCATTTACAGTGGACTACATTTCATTCAGTATTGCATAGCAAGTCAGCAGGTGGGCAATGAGGTGAGCTAACCCATTTAAAGCTATGCTCTGTAAAAACATTGAAACCTGTTAAACCAGCTTTCAGTGGTGTTTATAGTTAAAGTCTGCAACTCATTCCTGGAAAATGTTTCCCATGTACTAATCTCAAACATAGAGAACTAAAAATGCTTGCCAATGCACATGCTTACCATTTACATCGCCCCAGTAGCCGTGTGTTTTGTGAACCAGTATAGGAGCATACATTCATTCCTTTTTTTCTTTAAAAAATAAAGCTGTTTCTTGCGTGTTACTAATGCATGCATCTATTTTCGCACAGGTGGATGTTGCTAAGAATTCAATCAAAAATTTTGATGTTTTACATAAGCCTGTCTTTATTTTAAATTTTTTTTTTTAAAATTATCATTTTTGTTGTTTTTGTTTAGTTTGTCATTTAAAAGGTTATAATATTTTAAATGATAATTCAATATTTAAAATTGTATACATAAATTTAAGATCACATAACATAAGAATATCTATAATCTTTCAAATAATAGAGATAATAATGCTTTTGTGTTGCTCTGACATTTGAATTTGTATTTTTTTTTTTGGGTCATCATGTTTGTATTTGTGACGTACGCATTTCTTATTTTGTTCTCTATGAAAAAAAACAACAGCATCTAGCCTACAAACTCCTCCTGGCCACATGTCAAGCAGTAGAAAAATGACAAAAGTGTTCCCAGACACTTAAGAGTTTGCATTAATAATGCATAACTATCACATCAATTCAAACCTAATACAAAAGCAATCCAACAAATAGTGATGAAGAGTAATACATACCCACTCAATCCCATCCCAAAGAATAAAAGACCAATGAATAAAAGATTCTGACGGTGTGGCATTTTTCCTGGACCAGTTGTGTCTGCAATGACATGAAGTTATAGACTAAACTGGAGGTTAAGTAAGAGGAAGAAACCAAGAGAGATTTACATCCAGGAAGGAGGAGTGTGTGGCCATGGGTTCAGGTTTTATACACCAGGGTGCAGCCCTGCTTAAGAGCACATAAATAAAGGATGCTCAAACGGCAAACTTTTTCTGACAATCTCAAAGCCAGTCGATGAGGACTTTAAAACCCCAACATCTACACAGGGACAGGATTATTACAACTTCCTTTTGCTATTTGAGCATAAAATGTGAAACTCATGAATACTCATTATGGATTTTGAGCTCATTTGAAGTAGTAAACAAAATGAATACAATGTGTGATTTCTCTTGAAAATAAAATACATATTTGTTGTAGAACTGAATTAAGATGAAACCAACCTCAAATATCAACAATGGGAAGACAAAGGAGACAGGAAATAAAGGGAATGGAAACACCTGAAAAGCAGAAGAGAACAAAGAACCAAACCTGTTTCACATGAAATTAAAAACTAAGTACTGTTAAACTCTGCCACACCCTGGATATGCATAGAGGTGCATCTCAATAAATTAGAAAATCGTGGAAAAGTTCATTTATTTCAGTAATTCAACTTCATAATAAATAAATTCAGTGCACACAGACTGAAGAAGTTTAAGTCTTTGGTTCTTTAAATTGTGATGATTTTGGCTCACATTTAACAAAAACCCACCAATTTCCTATCTCAACCATTCTTTACTCACTTTCTCTGTCAAGAACCCAGAAACTGGGTCATCGCTATGGACGCAGAAAAGGTGTTTGACAGAGTTGAGTGGCAGTATTTGAAAAGCTTTGGCATTGTTATTGTATGACTGGCATTTTTAGAGGAGGTGTTGAGCACAGGTTATCCCTTTATGCTGATGACCTGTTGCTATTCGTTCCTGATCCAGACAGTTCAGTGCCCACTGTGTTAAATCTATTTGTGCAGTTTGGTCGTATATCGGGTTATAAATTGAATCTGCACAAGAGCGAGCTGAAAATTCTGCTGCCATATGCAAACATTGCCCTTTAAGACATCTCTGCATAACTTTACATATCTAGGGACCTGTGTGACCAAAATATTTTCAGATTGATTCGATAATAACTTCACTACACTGGTTAATAATTTAGTTCAAGACTTTAAGCATTGGTCTCTCCTGCCCTTTTCTTTAGCTAGAAAAATTAACTGCGTCAAAATGAATGTACTTCCTAAATGATTCATTCATGCCTCCCAATTTTCATCCCAAAATCTTTTTTTCACAATCTTGATAATTTGATCTCTCAGTTTATTTTGAATAACAAAGTCCCAAGGATTCGTAAGAGTATCTTACAAAAGCCTAAACAGCTGGGTGGCCTTGGTCTCCCCAACTTTTTGTTTTATTATTGGGCAGATAATATGCGATCCATGTCGAAGCGCAAAGACTTGAAATTGAAGTTGCACTGCTAGATCTGAGAGGCTGTAAGTGCCGCCTTGTAGTTGGACAGTGAGACTGAAGTAAATTGCAAATATGCAAGTAAATTGCAAGTAAATATGTCGTACACATTTGTGTCTGTCATTTTGTTTATGCGAATGTCATTTTACACATTTGTAACTATTTATCTGCAACTTCGAATTTAAAACACGGGTGTTTTGATTATTGTCTGTGCATGCAAATTCGACAAAATCACAAATTCTCACATTCAAATCAACAAGCTCTCAAGTTTTGCTTCTGATTTATCTTCACACTACTTGGACCTGCCTGGAACAGCTGTAGAATAAAGAGGTAATATTGCGAAAATCATTTGATTTTCTTTTATATTTTCTTAAATTGATTTCCATGTATTTCCGATTTAGTAAGAAAGGAGGGAGGTATTCTTGCAAACTTTGTGCTCACACATGCAGTGCCATCTTTGCATTTTGTGAGGCAAATGCAAATTCACATACACACTCAAGAAAATATTTAACCCCAAAAGTTAAAACTTGTGTAATTCAATTAGATGTCAATTTTCCATCCAATTTAATCACATAAATCCAATGCAAAAGTTGACATTCATTTAAACTTCACCCCTTCATGTTCAGTTAACATGAATGAAATAAATACATTTTGATAACTGATAAACTGTGATTTTAGCCTGTTTAAAACATAAACTTTCCTCATTTGTAAATGGTCCCTTCTCTTCCTTCCAAAATATTTGTTAAAACAATTAAACAACCAGGAACCTTGGAGAAAAATACAATAAAATAAATATTAAAGTGAAAAAAGAAAAGCAATTATTTTACTCCACATGTAAAGTTTTTTAATACACATAACAGGGTTTCACATTTCAGCTTTTAGGCCAGCCAAACGGGTCCTATTCACTGCAGAGGGTGTGCTGCATACCTAAAGATCTCCTCAGCCATGACTTCAGGATGAGTGTCAGCCCATAGTTTGGGTGGTGGAATAATAGCATTCCACTTTGTTGAACTTTGTGTCAGATCTCTGAAGCTGAATATTAGCAGAACATGAAAAACGAGAAACTACAAAAACCCGAGGCCAATAACTCGTTCTCGACTCCGGAGACGTAACTAAATGTTATACAAATGTTCAATTAGATAACAGAAGTAATCTCATTCATTTGACTCAATGCATGCACACAGCTGACATTAAAAATGTGGCTACACTGTAAAAAATAAAAAGTTGACTTAACTTAAAATTTCAAGGCAACTCGCTGCACAGCTTTTTTGAGTTTACTCAACTTTTGTAAGAAACAGTTATACTGACTGAAATTAAGTTGTCAGTCATACAAAAAATATTTAATTGGGTTAACTTAAGATGGTTAGTTTTGCGGAGAGGTGCAACAAGCCTTTTTAAGTTGAGCCAATTCAACTTTTTTGGTCTGTAGAACTCAATGTCTGAAGTTGAGTGAACGAAAAAATACTATTGGAAATTGGTATGCTGTAATTTAATTGTTACCATCGTTGTGTTTAGCATGCTGGATATTGAAGTCAGTGTGACTCAAGTATAGTCAATTACACAATATTGTCACAAATTGATGATTAATAACCAACCCACACAAGTTTCCAACTGTTTGTGTGTTTATAAATGCTACCATTAACTTTTAACTGATCATAAACTGGCATAAATTAAGATGGTCATGTTAAATATATATATGTAGCTATATATATGTATATGGCTTGTGGAGTTCAGTTGCATACAAATATATGAACTGTGATTTCATTACAAAACAATAATATAAATGAAGTGCCCAAGCAAAGGAAACACCATCCACCAAGATGGTGAGTTCAAAAAAAAAAAAAAAAGAAAAGAAAAATTCTACACTGTCCCATGAACAAATGGTTGCATTTTATTTTCCAAAATTAGTATTTGCTAGTGGGAGGGCAGTTTCTAACTTAACTTAAATAATAAGTTGGCAAAAGTTTTTTAGGATTTTTTAGAACTTGCAAAACCTTGTTCACAAAACTAAACTTTTTCAGTTTATGGAAAGAAACTTGGTTTAGGTTGAATAAATGTATTAAACATAGTTAAACTGACTTTTACATAGATTTTTGCTGAGCCAACACAACAAAACCAGTCATTTGAACCTTTTTCAAGTTGGGTTTACCAAACCAACAAGTGTGCTTGTAAACTTGCATGTGTATGTCCAGTCAACAATTCAAATTAAGTTGATCAGACAATTTTTGAACCAACTTATTTCCACTTGTTAAGTCAACTTTTTTTAGTTTTATTGTCCAGTTAACTAATAGATGATAGTTATTACAACTTTTTTACAGTGTAACTGATCTTGTTTTGAAGATGAATGGGCGCGGTATATGTGACTTGTGAAAAGTGCAAGGGCAATTAGCCTACTGTAAACACAAGAATGCCTGAACCATCCCCCAAAATGTCCATGTTTGAGCTTAGAAGCTTGCGTGGCACTGAAGTATCCAGTATGTATGAGTTATTTTCAATAATTAACACTTTTACAAAGTAATTAAACAAGTTTATAATATATATATATATATATATATATATATATATATATATATATATATATATATATATATATATATAGATGCAAAGACTCGTATTCACTTAACTGATAATACAGCGTCAGGAAAATTGGGTTCTTACTCGTCACAAAAGTCAGTCCAAACTCCGTGAACAAATGCGAGTTTAATCAGAACACAAAATTACACACACACAAAAAACATATCCAGTTGGTTCTCACGTCCTTACACTTGTTAAACCTTTAACTTGTATTTCCTTTACCCTTAAACACAAGTTTTATCCATAAACACAGCAAGACGGTAAGAAAACTGTTTCTCCCTATTTTCTCTGCCCGCACCTAAAAACCTGTAACACGTGCGTGGCTGTTAAAGAGACAGAACCAAAATATACTAAAGCATAAGAAATCATACTGAAACATATACATATGAAATATCAATGTTGCCTCTTAAAGAAATTTACAAAAAATATAATTTAAGTTATTACATGCAAATTAACACTCTAAGCAACAATTATATAAGTTATTGACATATTAAATTGGCTCTTACAATATATATAACAAAACAATCACAAAATAAATGGGGAGCCATTTCTTCTACAAGACCAGAAAATGAGCAATTTTAATCAATATCAAGATATTTAAATGAATTAAACCTTTCACTCATATCTTTTAAGTTGTAGGTCACATGATAACGTCAATATGGCGGATGATTTCCGGATCGCATTTATACTCAACAAGATTTCATTCATCAGCTGTGTCTGAAACCACTCCCTATCCACTATATAGTGCACTATATCGGGTGTCGGCCATTTTGTAGTGCTGTCCGAATTCTGAGTGAACGACTTCATTCCCTACATTCGTTCACTACTTTTACCCACAATGCTCTCTGATTTTGAGTGTACATTCGATGTACACTCGTTAAAGCGCCGTTACCCAAAATCCAACGCGATAAGACGATCGAGCGCGAAAGAAAAATAAACATGGCGGACGGCAATACGGGAAGCGACAACTTCTACAAATGTAAGTGTAATTTGAGTTTTATAATGAAATTACAACTCTTCATTGAAAGAATGCATGATCAACTTAATGTATTTTAAATGGAATCCTATAAACTTTTACATGTACTTTTCAATTACTCACATAACTAAATGTCAAAAAAGGGAGAAAAGATCAACACTTTTACAAATAAATTAAACAAGTTTAGTTACATTCCAAAGTAAAAATAAATCTATACACAACGTAAGAGAGTGATTGACCTTAATCAGATTCATTGTGGAATGTCACAATGTCTCTTGACTATTAAAAATGACACAGGATTTGATTTTTGTAATGAAATTACAACTCAGCATGAAAAGAATGCATGTTCCACTTCCATGGACAAGGTTTTTTTTTAACAGGACATCCTACAAACGTTTACATGCCACTTTCATATACGGTTGAACGTGTTGGTACAACACTTCAGCATATCTGAAAAATAATCTGACATTAGTCTGTGGCAATACGGACATCTATGTAACTGCCCCTTTAAAAACTTTCATTTTCGATCTCCTCCTCCCAAACTATACTCTGGCTGGATTGGAGGAGGGGAAAATTGACAACGGAAGTGTAGGTATATAGGGGCAGGTCAACGGACAAAATGGTGGTTACATTTTAACTCCCGGTGGAGGCAATCACGGCAGGTGGATTTACAGGAGAGATAAGTGTGTTCTCGGCATCGTGGAGAGGAGGTGGTGCTGTTTGCAGTGCTGCTTTATTAGCCTCTCGCTAGCTGGTGTGTCCTCTGACCTGTGAATGGTTTACTCGGGTTTGAATGGAGCTTCGCACTGTAGTTCTGGGCCGGTGGCGTGGTGGAGCAGGGAAAAGATAGACGCAAGACGGACTGACGCTGCCAAGGTCTCCTAGTCACTCCTAACCACCCGTGCTACCAATTGTGGTCAGTGTTGCGATTTCCCTGCACCCTCAAAAAACACACGCGCACACACACACCACGGTTTTGTCTTGTTTTTATTTTATTTTCCTTTTCCTTTTGAATTTGACTATATGTTTATGATGGTGATTTAAAGTTTTGGTTTGTCTCTTGTTTATAGAGTTTATTTATTGTTAATTGATTTGTTTCTTGCCTAATATTTTGTGAAGTGGATTATGTTCTTTAACGAAAAAGTTCTTACTATTAAAGAAAGTGGCATATAATTTCTCACGCAGTTTTGTTTTGTTAGTGACCTTCTTCTTGTTCGTAACGGGTGATTGACTGTTGAGTAACTTCTGTGGTCTAGCTGTTAGTGCTTCGCGTTACCGCGCAGGAGACCTGGGTTTGATCCTCGCCTAATAAACAATTTTTTGTTCAAACTTTTTACATTGTTCGGCGACCACCGTTACAAGTCAGCCACATTGTCACACGTTTACATTTCAGGTGCAGATTTAGGTGCTGTAATATATTCATTAGTATGATGAGTGTGTGTTAATAATCATTAAAAACTGTTATTAATAATCAACACAAACACTGCCCCGCGGCCGCGACGTCTGGAACATTCTTCACGTGGCTGGCGCTGCTGTTTTTTGTCCCGCGCAATCACTTCCAGCGCATCTACTAATGGCCACTAAATGGAACCGCCTCCCCCACATTTGCAGTGAAAATGTATGTGCTCCAATTGAATTTTAGTCAGTCATAGGAAATTTCAGGCAGCTTAATTGACTTTACCACAGATCTGGTGAAACTCCTTGACTTTTACCTCAGCTGCTCTCACATGTCCATCAGTGCTTTGAAACACCCTCACCACTTTGCCTACTAACCATAGAGCCCTAAGCAATTGGGAACCATCATCACAAGTAGTCCCTTGCCATATCTGCCTCAGCTGAAGACCAGGTAAGTACCAGGTAAGAATTTCATTCAAGAATGAAATGAGGCTGACTCATTAATATGTACCACCGATCAGTTTGTTTGAAATCATATTCACAGCCCTTTTTGAAATTTGGCTGGAGAAGTCAGAGTTCTCTCCATGCACATCATTCGGCCCATAACGGCCAACTATCGTGGTATGCTGAGGAAAAGGTAACCACAAATATCTTTTAATCAGCAGCTTTTATACATTAAAGTTAAATATCCCTTTTTGTAATTGTAATGTTTTATATTCTAAAGCATTTAAAGACGGGTGAAAGTCAAGTTTTTAATGTTGCTTCATGAGTACACATTTAAAAATGATTAGATAGAATAAAAAGTATGCGTATATGGTGTGCTCTCCGGGATGGGCTCGGAATATTGCAGCAAAACAGAGTACTCCCCCGTGTCTTTGGTTAGGAAAATAACCAGGCAAGTGTGAGGAGATGGAGTGGTGGAGGTGAGTTGACTATGGATTTATAGGCCGCCTCCTATGCTGATTGGGTATATCATTTGAATTTGCTCCTCCCGAACTTTGTTAATAAAACATCTCTTACAGTTGTGTTCAAAATTATTCAACCCCCCAATGCTGTAAATGGTTTTAGAGAATTTAGAGTACATTTGTAATTGAATTCAGAATGAAATCCTACAAGGACTTCTTAAAGAAGCATATGCAACTAAAATGACATCAATTGGTTTTGTAATACAGTAGTAAATGTTTCTTTTGTGAATTCTTCATTGACACAATTATTCAACCCCTTAAAGACTACCACTCTGAAGAACAGAGGTCCATTGAAGTGTTTTCAATCAGGTATTGAAAGCACCTGTGGATGTCAGGGAGCAGCAATAAAGCCTAATAAGCACCAATTAGGCAGCTTTAAAATGACTGTGATACTCAGCTCCTTCTAGACATTTACTGGTGTGGTTACAAACATGGTGAAGTCAAGAGAATGGTCCAGGAAGACAAGAGAAGAGGTGATTACTCTTCACAGGAAGGGCAATGGCTATAAGAAGATTGCAAAGATGTTAAACATACCAAGAGACACCATAGGAAGCATCATTCGCAAATTCAAGGCAAAGGGCACTGTTGAAACGCTACCTGGTCATGGCAGAAAGAAGATGCTGACTTCGACTGCTGTGCGCTACCTGAAGCGTAGAGTGAAGAAAAGTCCCCGTGTGACTGCTGAGGAACTGAGAAAAGATTTGTCAGATGTAGGTACTGAAGTTTCTGCTCAGACAATACGGCGCACCCTGCGCAATGAAGGCCTCCATGCCAGAACTCCCAGGCGCACCCCCTTGCTGTCTCCAAAGAATAAGAAGAGTCGACTGCAGTATGCCAAAAGTCATGTGGACAAACCACAGAAGTTTTGGGATAGTTTTCTGTGGACTGATGAAACAAAATTAGAACTGTTTGGGCCCATGGATCAACGCTATGTTTGGAGGAGGAAGAACAAGGCCTATGAAGAAAAGAACACCTTGCCTACTGTGAAGCATGGCGGGGGGTCAATCATGCTTTGGGGCTGTTTTGCTTCTGCAGGTACTGGGAAGCTTCAGCGTGTGCAAGGTACCATGAATTCTCTTCAGTACCAGGAGATATTGGAGGACAATGTGATGCAGTCCGTCACAAATTTGAGGCTTGGGAGACGTTGGACCTTTCAACAGGACAATGATCCCAAGCATACCTCCAAGTCCACTAGAGCATGGTTGCAGATTAAAGGCTGGAACATTTTGAAATGGCCATCGCAGTCACCAGACTTAAATCCGATTGAGAACCTCTGGTGGGACTTAAAGAAAGCAGTTGCAGTGCGCAAGCCTAAGAATGTGACTGAACTGGAGGCTTTTGCCCATGATGAATGGGCGAAGATACCCGTAGCTCGCTGCAAGACACTTGTGTCAAGCTATGCTTCACGTTTAAAAGCTGTTATTACTGTAAAAGGATGTTGTACTAAGTATTAAGATTGAATGTCACTTGGGGGTTGAATAAAACTGATAATGATGTGAGCAGAGAAAAGACATTTGTGGTTATTTCATTATAAATGTTATGTTATATTTGTCTGACCTACACGTGCCTCTTTGATTTAATTGTAAGCAGGATGACTGAATGATCAAAATCAATGTCAAACCGGCCAAAACAATCAATTTCAGTGGGGGTTGAATAATTTTGAACACAACTGTATGTCTATGTGGAGTTTAATTTAGCCTTAAGACAAACCATGTGCACATTCATCAGTCAACACCATTGCTGCGGAGCCTATTCTGCAGTTTACCAAAGAGAGTCTCCGAAAACACAGCTTGAAATCTTCCTTGTTTTCCACATCACAAATATTAACCAATATTTACCAATTCTAAACAATCCTGTCAATGTTCAAGGTGGGTTTTAGCATATCGTTGACTATGCTGTTGTATCAAGAGCCAGGTTATCCCAATATATTTTTCTATTTATACTTCTTTTTTTATACCATTAAGCAAAAGACAAATGGAAGGATTTTGTTGCAGGCTCTGAGATGATGGATTTAAGCACCTTAAATGAAATTGGATTCCTGGTCCTATAGTTTTAATTGACTAGAATTTCGTGCTTTGAACAAGAAAGCTGTTTGGGTTGAAAGTGACTTCTGTGTGAGCTTCATTTTTGGCTACACTAACCATCCATGCCATGGCTACAAACATAGTTAGCAACTACTTATATTATACTTTGAAGTAATATTGACAAGATCTTTTAAAAAAATAATATAATGACCTGATGAAATGACCCATTTCCATGTCTTTCCTTTTATTTTTAGGGAAAGAGAATTTTCAACCGAGCACCATCACTGAATGGTAAAGTTTTTGTAATATTTAACATTAATTATCGCCAAAAGTAGTCCACTTTGTTTTTGCTATTTTATATTTTGTTTTTGCTACTTCCTGTTCTGATTGCATTAAAGAAGAGAACACATTATTTGTGTATTCTAATTGAAATGTAGTGCATTCATCAACAGAGTGCTTGAATTTGCTGTTGGGAGAGACCTTTTTTGGCTGCTATGACTGCTGCCCTTATATTAAATGAGTGGCTGGAGAAATTGTCAGTCGGGATGCCAGCTTGAATGAGAATTAAACAGGTATTTTTGGAACCAAAAGCGCTTGACGGGGCGGTTGGAGTCTTTCACGAAAAGTGGATGTGGAATTAGTCTGTGAGTTCCTGTAGTGAAGGTAAGAGAAGAGAAAATCAAACCGTTAATAGGCGATGGGAGATTGAAGATACAGATTAAATGGTGTTTTAGCCATTTCAGAATCAGAATGAACTTTATTGCCAATTATGTTTACACACACAAGAAATTTGTCTTGGTGACAGGAGCTTCCAGTGCAGAAAGTAAAGACATACTGTAGACATACAGAATTACACAGTATAAAATCCAATATATCAATAATATAATAAAAAAATTTAAACAAAGCAATATAATACAGTAGCAGAAATACATAGAGGAAAAAAAATATAGATATTCTGTTGACAAGTGAACCTTTTATGCTGTAATTTACAGATGTATAATTTAAGATGTTATGTACTACTGAATATGTATATTCAGCCTATTATGTAGGCTGAATATAGCCTGTGGGGAAAACACTGTGCCTGTGGCTGGCTGTTCTGGTGCTTGGTGCTCTGTAGCGCCGGCCAGAGGGCGAGAGTTCAAAGAGAGAGTGAGCTGGTGTGTGGGATCCAAAGGGATTTTCTTAGCCACTTTTCTTGCTCTAGAGGTGTAAAGATCTCGGTGGGTGGGCAGGGGAAACCAATAATCTTCTCAGCTGTCCCGACTGTCTGTTGTAGTCTCCTATGTCTGCCACTTGTATGTAGGTCTAATAGCTTAAAAAATCGGGTCGGGTAATACTGATGTTTTTTATGTCGTAGAATAAAACTTAATATCTTGAGCTTGTTAACCACAGACCTTATTTCAGCTATTTAACCAAAAACCCATTCGAAAAACGCATTGACTTTGGGACGATGGAACTGGAAGTGCTAAAACCCTAAAAGTGCAATTGGCAGTGTTGGGGAGTAACTAGTTACATTCCATAATTTAATTACAAAATAATTGTAACTGTAATTTGTTACAGTTACTGAGAAAAAAAGTAATTAAATTACAATTACTTATGAAAATGTTTTACGATTACAAAAGGGGTTACATCTGAATATTTTCTTTAAAAAGCTAGTCTGTGAATCTCCTTTCTGTGTAGTCTCGTGCAACCAGACCTTTCAGTCCCTCCAGAAAAAACGCGATTATGCGATCGCTTGATTTCATGCATAATCAGCCAAAATCCGCATATTTATGCGGGGGTCGCATTTTTTCAAATATGCCGCACTTTCGCCGAATAAATTGCCGATTTCAGCAAGAAAAATATGCAGGGCTAGCATGTTTTCATAATCCCTGTATTTTCGTTGCAAAAAAGTCTCATATATCTTAGCAGAAAGTTGAAAAATGTTGCGTTTACTTCACAAGTAAAGCGCCATTATTTTCCCCCTGCATGTGAACCTTATGAAGTGACGTAATGACGCGACGTGAACGTCATCTATAAACCCCGCGGTGAAACCATGATGAAGCACGCCAATAATTCTCATTTGCCAACAAAAATAAGCTCAAAAGAGCGCGCGAAGCAGTTTCCCGCTCTTTTACATGATAGTGGGGGCAAATTATTAGGTAGTATAATATAGCTACAGAACTTATTTGACTCTGTTTTGTAATTTTGAGCCATGTGTTGATTAAGGTCTGAAATAAAACAGAATGAGAACTTCAATATTCTGTGATTTAGTAAGCCTGCCTCTTTACATTAAGGTAGTATCTAGTGAGAACAGGATGTTGGGGGAATCACCTTTTTTTTTTTTTTCCTCTTTTGCATCAAAAACCGCTGTTTTTGCAAGTTCCCGCAATTTCATCGCATAAAATTGCAAAAATATCCTGCATATTCCATCGCGGTTTTTTAAGAAAACGTGCCGCATAATCAAGGATTTTTGCCCGCAACAATCACAAAAAAAATCCCGCGTTTTTCTGGAGGGACTGACCTTTAGACTGACGGCAGAAAGTCTGGACTCAGCTTTCACTGGCCAAGGACCACCCAAGAGGACATTTGACTTGGATGTAATGCAACCATCACAATTAATTTTGTTCCACGTAATGTAAAGTCAATGTCCCTACAATAACAGACTGGCATACATCTATTAAATGATTCATTCAAGAACGTTGTGCAAGTTTACACTAGAGCTGGGAATTTTACTAGTTTTGAAAATGCAGTGTAGTTGATACTGGAAAGCGCTCATTGTCACAGTTGTAAACACAACATCTTTTGACGTCATGGCATTTGTTTTCAGGCGGACCGTTAAAGAACGTGACACACGTGTCTTAATGTTAATCAAAGAACAATCACTCACTGCACTTGACTGACCTTTAGTATCTTTAATAAGGATTAATCTGTATTTAATCTATAATTTATGCAGGGAAGACTGTGAAGTGTTTGATAAATCTTTTCTATTTTTGTATATTTCCTACCTTAGATAAGATATTTAAAATATACTGTTTTTTTGTTGTTTCTACATTAATTTGGAGATTAAATGTGAAATAATTAGCTACAATATAAAAAATGTATATAAAAAAAACTGTAATGTTGGGTGTGCTTAATTGTGATTAATTAACCAAGTCCCCGCACTACAATTTTTTTTTTTTTTTTTTTGATAATCCGTTTTCTTTCAAACTGCATTCTGAATAAAAAATAAATATATTTCCCAATAATCTGCAGCAGTCCAGTCCTCATCTTCTCATTAACAGCTTATTGATCATATTTCATAGTTTAGTTAAAAATTTTAAATGAATTTGACAGATAAAGGATTGTTTATGCATTGGTGCCATGTTGGTGCTCTTATTCCGGTGTTTTAAAATATTTGAATGAATGAATGCGCAGAAAATTTAACAATGTTAAATATTTAATTCATCTTAAACAGGCCTACTCGTTGACAGCACTACCAATTTGAATATTAAGATTTTTTTGCATAGACACATAAATTATACAGTAAAATGGTTGACTATGACAAATGACACAGAAGTGATTAAAATATTTGATACAAATAATTAAAAGTTCGTATTCACGTCCCAATTCAAAGAAACACACAAAACAGTTTTGGTAAGATCTTTATTTTGAGTTTGTTTTACTTTAGTAACAGTCACATGAAAGGTGCACGTTTCATGATGACTGTCTGCAATGTGAAGCACAAAATGTAAAGTTGAACAAACAAATGTCTGTATGTTAATGTTTGTTTCTGTGCCTTACCGGTTCTCAGAAACGCCTAGAAGGAGTGTCCTGCGAACAGAAAAACGATTTTATGGGAGCCTGAATGGGAGGAGTTGACCAATTAAGGATGTTTAGATCAAAATGTCATGAATGTTTATATTTTGATGTGTTTTTTAGAGATAATGCATTTTGTTAAAGATAGATTAATGGTTGGTGAGGTTAAAAAGACCCTGTGAAGTGTAAAATGTACTGTTGGAGCAGATGGAGTGTTATGATTGGTCCCTTTAAAAATGTATTTTTAATACAGTAGTTGTCAGTATTACAACTAGATTAGTGCCGTTAAATGTATTTAGTATAGTTTGTTGTTAAATATAAACAAATATGAAATTACTTTCTGTAGCCACTCGTTAGTGGTACTTGTTAAGGAACACATTATGTTGTTATTTTATTAGAACAATTTATATACTTGCGTTCATTATAATTTGAACCATTGAAGGCATTTGTCTGGTGAGATTTGTACACAGAGGATTTGAGTAGTTATAAGGACAGTCCATCCCAAAAAAAATAAATAAATAAAAAGGGGACATTTTAAAAAAAAAAAAAAAAAAAAAAAAAAATCTTCTTTTGTGTTCCACAGAGGAAAGTCATACAAGTTTGAAATGATATAAGGGTGACTGAATGATACATTTTAATTTAGGGTTAATTGGACTTTCCCTTCAAACCAACAGATCTTTTTCAGAAAAAAAAAAAAAATCTGTCAGGTATTTTTTTAAGTATCATTTAAGTATTTATTAAGTTTATTTCACCATTAAAAGTGGGGTCAGATTTCATGTTCTTTTTAGTTATACATTCAATTTGTCAATTAGATATTTAGGCATCCGGTGGTACTGCTCATATCTTGAGTCATCATTTGTTCCTCTCACTGGGCTTTTGGTTTGGAACAACATAAGTGTGATGAAATAATGACAGAACTTTCATTTTTAGTTAACTTTGGTCTCTTTAATGGATCACAGTGACATTCCTTCCTCAAAGATCATTGACAGAACAAATATGACCCATACTGATATAGTGTGTATACCCAGAGTGATAAAAATGAAAATAAATGTGAAATCTGCTGCAATGTAATTCATAATTTGTTATTCACAATAAGAATTACATCACTCCCAATGCTGATCATGTTTATTTTTGAATAAATAAAAACATCATACCAATCTTTAGTCAGTGTTGTTGTTTTGTTTGTTTTTAGATGCAAAGTGGCTTTCTTTGCCTTCCTTCCACCTATGCAAGTGCCGATAAGTAAGTTTTAATCAGCATTTGAGATAAGTCGGCTACTTGGCACTTCAGTGAAGGGGAAAAGAAAGTCTGATAATCTGTTCATGTTGTTACAGCGAAGTAATGATAGACCGGGTTTGTATAAGGGGTGTCACAATATAGCGGTATTGGCGATAATCGTGATATTCAAAGAATGAAATATCGATATTGTGTTAATTTAGTGTGTGATAATATACTGGTATTGGCGATAACCACAATATTTAAACTGAATAGAACTTTTATGATATCATGACATAAATACTCCAGCGCCAGTATCTGGTTGACCCCCCAGGTAGCAGTATTGCACCATAATGCAGACACCTGTCAAACAAGACCGAGCTTGTGTAGCTAGGTTGTGTCTAGCTACGGCCTCATTACAGCTAAGTGAGGCGAAATCTCAGGATAGATGACAGTAAATTAAACTGTTTAAAATTATTGCTACTTATCAAATTGTGTTTTATTAACATCTACACCAACACCAACCCTAAACCTACCCTTACAATAATGCAAATACAGTCATTAAATTAAATAAATATTAAATGACGCAATATTGATGTGCGCATGTCCAGTGGCTGTAGCTGTATCCTAATCAAGTCATGGCCAATACGGCCTGTTCGTAGCACTTGGTATTTTCCGGTAAAATCTATTAACGTTACATGATTGAAACTGATCTAGAAAAACTGAGCGACTACATTGCTACATTAACCTCTGTAAAATCTTAAGTTGGTTGCAGTGCCATCATGCACTTAATGCCTCATCTGCGGCCGTTCTAGGCACACATTAAAACTGTATTACCAGCGCGCTTACTGCATGACTTCATTGACAACGGCGCAACGATAGATTTAAGAGCTTAAAATACGGGTACGCAAGTTAACAGGTTAAAGTATCAGGTTTGATGTTAATATTTATTCATCATACTGTTGAACTTGACAGTATTTTCTTTCTTGTTATTTCATAGGCATCTCCAAAGAAGACAGAGAAAACTAGAGTCTCAGGTTCATTGAGACTGAGAATGCAAGAAGTGATCGGTATCTGTGTTTATCAGTATCCTTATGTCCGTTGGGTAAAATAGAAAAACGAAATAAACAAAGTAAAAATTGATTTGACAGATACAGTCGTGACAGCCCGAGTTTGTATTTCTCATGCAATCCAAGTAATTATTAGACTTTTGCAGCAACGTTATACATTTCATCCATCAGTGAGTAGGTTTTGATTTTGCACATTTCAGTTAACATCTGCTATGGGTTTGGACGAACAGCAGCATAGTTTTTAATAACTTGGGAGAAGCGAATAATTTTGACCTCGTTTGTGTGAGGTTTGAAGTCCTGCCACAGATATTCAGGTGAGAGCAGCTTGCTGGGTTTGTTATAAAGGAAGTACTTGTTCAGATGAGACTCCTCCTGCCATGCTGCCTCAATGGATTTAGATGCATCAATGTCCAGCTGCTCCCGGCAGGTTTTAGCAACTTCATGTACGTCTTTCACTAAGCCACCAATCACAGCCCCACCATAATAATAATCACCCTCAGCATGAGGAATAAACGCCTGAGACTCTGGTCTGCGCTCATATGGGTATTGTTCACGAGGAGTTTGATAATAACCAGGATGTATCACACCAACAAGACGCCCCAAAGTCTCCACCCCCCAGCGACCATAGAACTTTGTATCCACATCAAGGCTGAAAACATAGTTGGCTTCATTGATCAATCGACTCTCAATCAGTTTCTCCAGTCTTGCCATCCTGCTCAATGTGATCTCCTGCCATCTGTTAGAACTAGGGACTTTCAACACCGTCAGATTATGTTTTTCACCCAGCTTCACTGCAGGAACCTGTTCTGGTTGATCAGTGAAGACATAATAATGCACATGAAATCCAACAAAATAATTCTGCTCGGCAGACTCCAGGAACTCTTTAAGAAACTGTGTGTACCTGAAAAACAGAGAGGCAGAGAAACAAAAATTTAAAGTAATAAACTGGCAAAATATTTGAATTTCTTTTCTCTTTTGGCAATTTATTCACAAAGACCATAAGATGAACTCCAATGTACTGTACATTCAAAACCATACAAAACACTTGATGAAGGTTGTCCAATCCTTCTCCCAGAGGGACACTTTCCTGCAGAGTTTCGCTCTAACACACCTGTCTGGTGTAATGCTTGGTGAACTCAGACACAAGGGTATTCAAGAAAGCAGGGTAATATACATTCGCATAAACCCTGAACTCTCTGTTGATACGGGGCTGGAAGTAAGTTGAGCGCAGAATCCAGGAATCAGCATAGAAAGTGATGATAAGCAGCAGCATGCCATTCCTCTTTTTTCCTCATTTATGTAATGGCAATTTAAGCCCTATTCACACCAAGAACGAGAACTGCAAAGATAATGATAATATATTAATGTCCATACCAACGGACGACAAAGTTCTGTTTGTTGTGTACAGCAGCTGTGCCACTTTAAATGCTTGAGCTCTTTAAAGCAAGGGTGATTCTGATTGGCTGTCAATGTTTTTGATCTTTCATCAGCAGAAAAATAATTGTTGACTGCAACAGTACTGTTTCTCTGTGTCACGGTCGTTATAGCTTTGGTATGGACTTCCCTTTTCTCATAGAATAGGAACAATTATTAAAACTTTATTATCATTGTTGTTATGGTCCTTGGTGTGAATGGTTACGTTAGGTAACCAGAGAGGTTATATATATATATACACAAAGACTAATGTTTTATGTACTTGAGGAGCTGAGAAGAGTGTCTTAATCAAGCATTTGTCAGAGCCAATACTGTCCCGTGCGTAGCACTTCGCTTTTAATAACATGAACATTTCATCAAAGATAGGAGAGATATGAACTCACTTTCCAAGAGCGAAGACTGTAGTTGCTATGGTGATGTTTTGTTCTTTGTAGATTGAATCAATCAACGTGGAATCGAATGTTCCTTCCCACACAACTGGAGCTAACCACGGTGTCAAGGGAACAACTTTTCCATCTGAGCTGTTTTAAATAAATTCACATACATATACATGAAATCCAAATCAAATGCATAATAGTATAAAAGAAAAAAAAACACCTAAAAAGAAGCTGTTCTTACCCCACTACACTGGGCTGATTGTAGGAAAGCCTGTGCAATAAAAAAATAAAAATAAATAAATAAATTGTGAAGAGTTGTGATGTCTTGTAATTATCTCCTAAACACACTCATTCTTGTTATTCCTCATTATTTTAGATTGTGTTTTGACTTCACCTACTTTTCAAAAGTCTGTTGTATATCATGTGTCTTACTGTGGGCTGAACCTGGATCTTAACATCTTCAACTGACAAATCTAATGATAACTTTCAAAGCTCTTCACAGTTTTGCTCTTCAGTACCTCAATGCTACTCATTCTCTACACACCTTCCCACACAGAGTCCTCTATGGCCACTTACACCCAACAGCAATGATATACACAATATTGAATGTAATAAATGTTCTATTTCAACTTTTATTTTGTTGTCTCAGCTAGCATTATCTTGCTAGAATATAATAAGTCAACAGTAAGCAAGCTGATATTGGACATGTTTCTCTTTCTCACTAGTAATCAATTTCAAGGTCAAGGTAACCTTGGCTGATATTCAAATATAATGTCCAGTTATCTTTCACAATATATCAAATATTTTCTGTAGTAAAAAAAAAGGTTTGCAAAAATTTGTAAATATCAAAGGTTTCTATATGGGCCATTTTTGACACGTTTGTAAAATTGATCAAAATTAGGTAAATTAAGAAAGGAAAAATTAACATAGTGATTTGTTGAAATCAAAAACAAGATATTTAAAGAATATCAGGAATGATAAATGATAAAATACATTTCTTTAAAAGATTCAATAAAGAAACACTCATGATTGAATGCAGTGAATAATTGACATGATTGAAGCAACACAGGGAATGAATACGGGTCATTTTAGACCCATGTTACGCATTAGAAGGGCAGTGATGCAAATATTATTTTTATTCAAAATATAAGAAAGGAAAAATTAAAAAAGGGTTTGTGATATTGAAAACAAGTTCATTGCGGAATACCAGGAATACTTCATGGAAAAATATTCAAAAATATAAAAAATAAACTTTAGAGCCATGTTATGCTGGAAGATGCCATATAACTAAAACTTCTGTAAAATAAAGTTCAATGACTGCCGTTAAACATAAAATACAGAAATTGTTACTGAATAAAATCCTGTTTCAAACAACTCAACACACATCACAATGAATTAGATCAAAACTGTTGAAGGAAGTGTCGTACTCACCCTTGTGGCGATAGCAGCTCAGAGTTTTCCTGGTGCTCATTGGTTATTCTAAGAAATGTGATATACAATCAGTGAATACTTAAGTTCTGTAATATAACTTCTATTTTGTTTGTTTGTTTTTATTAGCATGTGGACCCATATGTGTGCAGGCTTATTACACAGAATGCATCATTAGCAATAGCAATTATGCGTGCAGTTGCCAGATAAAAAGAACATGTTTATGTGATGTGACACGTGACCTACCTCATCATCTGTGGGGCATGGTCACAATATCAAACATGTGCATGTGAACATGAGTGTATTTGTATGTTCAGAGAGTATGTTTAGAGTGTTTTACTTTTTTTTCTAATATAATGTTCTATATAACAATGTAAAAAAAATAATACTGTTACTTACATACATAGATACAGGATATTTGTTTGTATAAATTGTTTTAGCATTTTTATAAATATTACCAGGAAACTTTACTTGGCTTTCAAGTCTGAGGAATGTAAAAGGAATATTCTACTTTAGACAACAAAGACAACAAAAGACGTTCACAGCATGATATAGAAGTAAAGTATTCCATGTTAACCTTTACATAATTTCAAAAAATAATTAACAACCTTTTTTGCTATGGATGGATACTGTTTGTGAATGTCTTAATATATACGCCACTAGGTCCAATTAAAATGTAATTTTTCAACCTTTTCTCTCATCCTCTTTGCTTATCCTGCATTACACTGTGACCTGATCACATATTGATCGCAAGTTCGGTACGGAGTACTGCTAGGCTCGGTACTAGGACTGTTGCTTGTTTATGCAACCTTTGGGAGATATCATTAGGAAACATAGAGTTAGTTTTCACTGTTAGGCTAATGATAGCTGTGCTCTATATTTTTTGAGGCCTGACAAAACATATCAATTCACAAAACTGGTGGAATGTATAGCTGATATTACAAACTGGATGACTACATACTTCCTGTTGCTAAAAAAAAAAATAAAAAAAAAAAAAAAAAAATATTGGATCAAAAAGCTCTGCACGCCATTACTCAAAATTACGCAATTACGCAAAAACTCTTGATGGATGTTCTGTCAAATCTACTGTGTCAATTAGAAACCTGGGTGCGCTCTTTGACAGCAATATTTAATTTAAAAGCCACATTTGTAGAACTGCATTTTTCTATCTTAAAAAAACATCTCTAAATTATGACATGTGCTCTCAGTGTCAAGTGCAGAAAACTTAATTCATGCATTCATGACTCCAAAGCTAGATTACTGTAATGCATTACTGGGCATTAGAGTAATCAAGCAAAGTGTCCGGTAGAGAAGCGGAGATAAAATATAAAACGAGGAAGCTGATTGTACTTCAAAAAAAGCAAAAAAAAACAAACAAACAAAAAAAAAACATTACATAGTCACTTGGCCATGGTGTTTCTGTGAATGTGTTTTTTTATGTGTAAGTGCATGTTTTGAGCATGTGTTTCAGTGAGTGCATGAACACTTACTTAAGGCAGAATCCTGGGTCTTTATATCTGAAACAGATATATAGTTGTAGCATATAGATTGGATCATGAATGACTAATTCATTTTAGGTTTTAAGAAAAGCTTTTAACCCTTTGACTCGCATAAGTAAATCTTAGTCGGCTCCGAATGTCCTGGCCCCCACCAGGGGCAAGTGACATTTTAAGTGGCGAGGTGTGAGGCAAGGCAGAATCTCTTTGGAAGTCTCCCTGAGTTCAAAAGATACTAATCAGCTCACACCAAATTCTTTCCCCCACACAAGACCAGGGACAAGGAGTCCACGCACACACATAGAGACATTCATCAAAATATGAATATTCCAAAGTGTTTTTCCTCTGCTTTTCTTTTTGTATGCATGTCTATATTACTCCCACTTAGTTACATCTTGTAGTTGTGTTAGTTTCACTGTAAAATGCTTATATTTAAATGTAAGAATGTTTATGCCCTAAAGAGAGTCCGAAACATATGATTCTTGGATGCAAAACATTCCTCTGTGAATTTCGTAACTAGATATTGGTGTTATATCGTGATAATATGCATTATTCTATTTTTAAGGTACTTTGGAGGAAAAAGAACCCAGTTTAAGCACCTCTGTAGATAATGCAAATTAGGCCATAAAAAGAAACAAAGGAAAGTTCTCCCGCTAAAAGTCCATTTTCCCTATTGGTCCGTACAGCCCAAAATAGGTGTGACCGAGTTATCTTTATAACACCTAAACATGAGCTTATCCATGCTCAGTCGCTTCATCCTAGACGAGACATCCTTACTCTTTTATTTTCCGGCATTTTACAAACAGTTAATTCCGTTTTGAAATTCCCGCTGAAGAATCACCTGAGAAAGAAACCAATAGAAACTCCAGCTCCGCACGGAAGTTTGAACGGCATTCACCACAGCACAAAGTACAAATGCAAGTATCTGAATTAATTTCGATGTGCTTTAACTTTATTGTCTGAAGTGATTTCGTTGCTGGCTCTCAAAAGGTTGAACTGTTTGTAATCTTGCTTTCTTTGATCAACTCTTCCTTTCTTTCCTTTCGTTATTTTATTGTATACTCTGCTTAGATTTAGTTGTATGTATTTGTGTATATATATCATATATTCATATATTAAACACCTTGTATTCACACAATTCATTGTCTCTGGGTAACTTATACATGAACCAAGTCACTTTAACGTTTGATTTCGCTAGCTATATGCTTTTTAAGTACTAGAATAAGTTTCCTTTTCGTGGCCAGAGAAGAAAACTTCCTTTCTAGCATTGATAAACAAATCGGACTGATAGTTTTGCTGGACAAAACAAACCAGTCTTTCTAAATTAATTCTAAATTAATTCTAACCCTAGAAATAATTTTAGACCATATATGTTCATGATTAATTATAATTCGTTGTAATTGATTATCTATATATACCTAATTCCCTTCGTGGTTGATTCATATTCATAATTAGTCATAACGTGTTATGATTCCGTTGTGAATATATTTCATCCATTTGAGCAAATTACTACATGGTTTTAATGCTGAAATACTGCATGGTCACAATACATTCTCCTATAAACAAAAAATAAGGGAATACTCCTCATTTTCTATTTTATTTTATTTATTTATTTATTTTTTTGCTGTGAAGCAGAAATGCAATTTGTCTCATATGAGGATGAATGGCTGAATTATGTAATAGTAATTCAACACTTCTGTTTCCAGGGGGCAGTAGTTCAAAAAGTTTAATCTGGATCAGAATGATCTGGATTTAGAAATCCCATGTTTTGCTATCCAAGATCAGGTAATCCATTTTACTTTTGTGTTTGTTTTTAAAATCAAAATTGGATTGGATCACCTTGATCTAGACACACTCTTTCAGATTATCAAATCTGGATTACTAGTGCTCCAAGAAGCCCCTAAAGGGACTTGGTGTTAGAAGGAATTTGAGATGGGGAAAAAAATTCAATGCATTCTCTCAGAAACATTCTGCATAGCGTTCACTCGAGAAACTTTGCGTTCTCTCGCAAAAAACTTACCGATTCATCTCTTATGATTGTGCCAATGTAATTTGCAAAAACACTTTGAATTAAATATAATATTTTTTGTTAGATATTTACAGCTTTACAGTATGGTTGCCGAAAGGCTAAATATATGGCCTAATTTCTACTTCTAATTTGTTACTTTACCAGTTAAATCAACATATCATAAATCAACATATCAATCAAACATATGTGTATATTACAGGAAAAAAAAGTAGTTTCATTACATTTTTGTTCCTGAACTGCACCCTTCAGATGGGAGCAGCATAAAGGCATCCAAGACAAAATGTTGTCTTGATTAAAATGATTGACAGCCCCTACAAAGTACTTGTAAAAGTTTATGTTTAAAGTTCTAGAAAACATAGTAATAAGTAGGCCAATAATTACCTGGTTCTGTTTTAGATATATTTGCTAAAGATTGTTTTGATGGGTGTAGTTAACACACACAGTAGAAAAACTCACCTGAGTGAGGAGGTGGTGTAGCCCAAATAAATGAGTCTGTGAGGAAACAGAAGAAGAGATCATGAATGATACAGTGAAGCAGATCATATTTTTTCTCATTTAAATTACCCATCAAATTTAATACACAGATGCACAAGATTCTGTCACAGTAGTTTGATGAGGTTTTGCAGTGATCTATACTGTAGCAAGCACACATGTTAGAAAAGTTTATAAAGGTTTAATCTATTCCTATAAATGCCCATTGGACTAGCAGAAAGACTGTGGAGCGAATTTTCAGGAGCTACTCTGCTGTCATCATTATTTATTTTAATGTGACTATACAAAACTAATGGACAAACTCAAAGTGATAAAATATGGAAAAGAGCGACAGGGACATAACTGACAAGCTAGTAATGGAATTAGTGCATTTTGAAATAATTACTTTCCATTCTCTCTTTCACTTCCAAATAATTCCAACATCGTTGTGCAACTGTTTCAGCATCTGTTGCCATAGGATCAGGGCCAAACTAAAACAAGGTGTTTTTACACTATAAGTCTAATGTTTCAGCATACTGGAAAACATCCCATTGTTGAAGTGCGCAGTGCTCTACATGAGCGCATCCCTGACAACATATGATCCCTGTTTAGAGAGAAAGACATTTTAAAAGTGAATTCTTAGAGTAGTAATGCAAAAAAGAAGAAAAAAGTTAGATCACGAATGCCATAGTACTTAGATCACAAATAATAAAGTACATTTTCTCACACAATCTATTACATGAAAATTGCCTCTCAACTGGGCAATTAACACCATATTTCAAAAACTAATTGCATACCCACTCAGTAAGATTCCAAGTAACACCATAAATAAGGCATTTGATCGCATTGTTTTTTAACATTTGGGTCCTCATTCACTTTGGGAGGAGAACTGAACTGAAGAGCCAGATAATACAGGAGAAATACTCTATATTGGGAGGAGTCTGTTGATACCTAAAGAGCACCACGGCAACAGTCTAAACGACCTGAGACTCAAACAACCAATTAAATTACCCTTGACAGTCCAACAGCCAATGACTGATCAGAATAAATTTATAATAACTCCCCAAAGAGCCTCCACACCATGCAGATATAAAAACAGGTTCTGGAAGCCCTACAGACTGCAATAACAAAAAACAGTCTTGATCTGCATTTCATACAAGGGCAAAATTAGTTTATTAAATATACTATTAAAATAAAAATAAAAAATTATATATTGTATCAACATTAGAAAGCCTTCACACTTTTAACCAACACGTTTCTACTAGACCAGGAAATCATACTTGGCTATTAGTTGCTCATCCATTGCATTAATCCATGACCTAGAAAATCTTGGAACTGACACTCATTTATAGCACACAACAAAACAGAGAAAAGCTGCACAAGATCAGTAATAGACATGTGCATTAGGGGTGGGCGATATATTTAAAAAATAAAAATTATATCACGATATTCCAAGAATATTTGCGACAACCATGTTTATCACGATATAGAGAAAAATATACAGAAAAACGTTTTATTGGCGACTGCAGCTGGCAGGCAGCAGCATTTATTAGTGCAAACAAAATGAAGGACGTTTTCCATCCTTTTCCAATGAGCTACTGTCATTGATGACAGAATACCTTATTAAATACATAATTATTCAGGTAAGAAATACTAGAGAAATTAAAGTAAACAAATGTAAAATAACACATCCAGTGTTACATTTGATTACTTTAATTTCTCTTGTCTTCATTGTAAAAATTAAATACAGATTAATGCTTACCATTAAAGTTATAAAACGTATTCAGTGAAGAGCAGAACGTGATTTTCTTTACCTTTTGTTCTTTGATTAACATGACAGACAGCAGCAGGAATATTGGACTACTGTCACTTTAAGAGTTTACGCACGGACCCAATATACTGTTACAAAACTTGCGTTCTCTTTTTCAACTATATAACGTTCCAAAACTGTGTTTAACTGGATACTCCCCAAGACATTTTGACATAATCTTGTATGTATTTGACCGTTTTAGCGCAGTAAGCCACTCATTTTAGTGACTCAGAAGTTGTTTGAGACTGAGAAGTGGCTTGTGTGCTCCACTAATATAGATAAGTGGTCAAGAGGACGCTTTTGGTGTGAGCACAAAACCTGTGGGAATGACTAAAATTGGTAAAACGTATCAGCTCAGAATCAGAAAGACCGGTCGATTTCCTATCCGGGATGGTCATGACGAAAATCGGCTGAGTGGTGAAACAGGTTTGTTGTGTTTCCACCTTTAACGGTAACAGTTTCTTGCATATTGTGCAAAATATTGTGCTTAATTGTTGGAGGTCTGACCTCTTGTAACTAAACCACTTCCATACTACTGAAGTGGCTTCCTGTTTAGGTACTACATTGTCATCGGAGGCTGATATGCTACCCTTACTCTCAGACAGGTGTTGTTCTTGTACACTCCAAGGTCAACGTGAATGCCCCATGGCATTGCGTCGCTATATCATTGATATCTCGATATGACACTTTTTTATCATGCAAAAAATTATACTGTATTATCATGGAGGGTATGATATGGCACAGTCAAAATGTGCATAAACAAATTATTCATGAAAAACATACCAATGTAATTTTGTGACGTCACAACCCCCAAGCCTAACTATTCTTGGTCCTTTTTACAACAAAGTGTCAGAAATGACAAGCATTAAAAGGCTTTAAATTCCTTGCGTGTAAAAGTGTAATTTATAATGAAATATTTCATTGTGCGGATAGAAAAATAATCCAGCTCACCTCTCAGATTTGCTTGAAAACTAATTCTAGTTGAATTGGACATCTGTTCGATGCACCACATTAAGATTTGGATGTGCGAGGCTCTTTTTATTGTTCGGATGAAAACATAAACACACGTACACACCTCCTAGTTAGAATATTTAGCATACGGTTCCAACATTGAAGTGAGCAGTGAAGAAATAAATAACACCAATCATCATAGTATTAAACCACCAAAATACTGTATATGGTTGTACATTAAGAACATAAAAACTCTTACATGCAAAAAAATTAAAGATAAATAATAATAATAAAAAAGTCGAACTGTCAAATGATTTGTGAGTGATTTAGAGCACAGAAGAACCAGGTCAAGCTTATTCTATTGTCTCTCTGCCATTTTAAATTTGGATTGTATAAATGCAAATAATTTATGTAAAAAATGCTGTACCGGTAATTGCTATTAGTTAATCATTGCCTTTTACAGGATGTGTCTCACAAACTCTTCTGCCAGTTGATTCAGTAGTTTAGTTTACTTTGCAACAAATTGTGACCAAGCACACAGACAAGAAAGTGTCTGACTGACATGTAAAGTGGCCAAATGCAGTCACTCCGTTTTTTATTTTTTCTCTTATTCTAGTCTTTGGGCTAATTTGGGTAAATTTACATTCATGAATGTTGATTAATGTACACTGTCCCTTTTTGAAATAAATAAATAAAAATAATAAAAAAATAAAATTCTGAATTGCAATCCAAGCAGTTAATATATACCTGATAAAAATAAACATAAACATGCCACAGCATTCATTTTTACCAAGAGTCCACTATGGGACACGCAATATAGATTTTTACAATTGTTTATGTGAAGTGTATCTAATTAATGTTTTTTTTTTAAATATATAATTTTACAGTGTGAGCATTTATATTCAGTGTTGAGTAATTCACATTAAGTCCCAAAAAGTCCCAAAGTGTCCCAAATGAAAAATACCCCTCAACTGGTAAAAACATTTTCAGAGCTGTAATTTATTCATTTAATATTTAAACAACAAAGACAACTGTAAATCAGCTATACATTACAAAAGTGTAAATATATACCCAATTACTGAGATGCCAATCAACACAAGAAGAAATTAATTTTCTGAAGTTTCATTAATCCTCTGTTATATCCTATATTTTTTTCCTTGTTCACTTCAATGTCTAAATGCCTGAGGAGATGGCGTACTTTGTCATACAACACTCTCTCAGTTCCTGTTTGACTACTCCCAAGCAATTTATTCTTTTGTCTGTCCCATTTACTCAACATAAAAGCACAAAAGGAGATGTCAGGCAAAGCAAACCGTCACTGCTGTATGGGAAAAAACAGCAATGACAGTGAATGGTGACTGCAACTCTCAATTTCATTAAAATTTCATTAACATAACATTGCTTTCAATAACATTCTCTCTAACAAAAAAAAAAAACATACCAAGTCACTGAGAAAAACAGACCTTTAACTAAGTTAATATAGTGGTTAAGCAATGTTATGGATGCTGCTCTACACCCCAGAGATAACAGTAAATTAATTAATCTGAAAATAGATAATTGGATAATTCTGTTAAAGGCAGGGTGAGTGATTTGCCTCAAAAACATTTTTTGTTATGCTGGTTGAAAGTCTCTTCACATTCTGATAGCAATAATCACTAAGTTAAGTAGTCTAAATGTATTTATACTTTACGTCACTGTTTTCTGCAGTGCTGATATACCTAAATTAACTAGACTAATAATAACTATTGATATTTGCAACGGAATGAATCAATAATATATAGAATAAGCTGCACAATAACACCATTTTCTTTGGGAGCTGCTGTGCAGCCAAACTTATTTGCCAATTATTAATGTAAAGCTGCTTTGCCACAATTTGCATTGTAAAAAGCGCTATATAAATAAAGGTGACTTGACTTGACTTATATCATCTGTGGAAGCGGTTGGACCATAAAAATGTTTCTCCATTCATTGACCTCGTTCTGAGAGCAACAATAGGTTTCAACGTTTGTATTTTGATACCTCTTCACAACCTGCTTGCGCAGACATCACACGTCATCAGCATGTTTCATGCAATGCAGAGTTAGACATACGTCGGTCACCGAGCACGCAAGCAAAACAGCAGCCACTATTACAAAACAACAAGCTTATGCTGCATTCACGCCATAACTACCGTAATTTGAAAGAAATGGAAACCTGTGCCATGAAGTTACACACAAAATGGCAGGTTATACAGGTAAGTGCTCTTGTTGTTGTTGTTTATCTGCATGTTCAAACAACTAAAAATCAAGTCAGGAATCTTGGTGTGATTTTGGAGCCAGACATTATAGTTTCAGCAGTCATATCAAAGCAATAACTAAATCAGCATATTATAATCTCAAAAATATTGCAAGAATTACATGTTTTGTTTCCAGTCGAAACTTGTTCATGCTTTTATCACCAGCAGGATGGACTATTGTAATGGACTCCTCACTGGCCTTCCCCAAAAGACAGCTGCAGCTCATACAGAATGCTGCTGCCAGGATTCTGAGCAGAACCAGAAAATATGAACATATTTCACCAGTCCTCACATACAGAATATCACTCTATGGCCTAGGACCTCCGTACAGTGCAGACCACTCCAATCATTAGGAACATAAATCGCAAGGATTCATCCAAAACAAGGAGAATCTGCGTTTAGCTATTATGCCACACATAGTTGGAACCAGCTTCCAGAAGAGATCAGATGTGCTCCAACAGTAGCCACATTCAAATCTTGCTACTGCTGTAGGCGCTCATGTTTTTTGGAGGAGGTGTGCTTTCGGAGGTGCTCTGAAGGGTAAGGTTCTTTCCCAAAATTGCCAACCTTACCTTTAACTGATAAAGGGAAATAATGATAAATTAATGCCACACCACTGGGTGGCAGTATAAGTACATTATGTTGCTGCAGGTTGTTTTTCATGTCCACTGGTGGAAGCAACCCCAAATAACATTAAAATTTAGCCACCGAAACACGATTGGACTAGTTTTGGGCTAGTTTTGAGTAACAGTTTTCTGTTGTGAAAACCTGGCAACCCTGATTTGAAGGCTGAGGCATCACAGCGGTGCGAGGCTGTCCCAATTCGAAGGTTCCTTCAAAAGCGGCCTCCAAATGCGTCTTTTGTTGACATATCTTACTAAGATGCAATTATAGATTATATGGTTTATACTCTTTTATATACTCTATTATACACAGATATTGACCATGGTGAACATATTTTGACGGTTTGTGAGACCTGTTTTATTTTCAGACAGTTTAATATAACTTTCTAAAGGACCACGGGTAGACAGGGCTTAGATTAAGCCAGGATTAGGCCTTAGTTCAAATATGACATTTAAGTAGCTTTCAAAAACCTGCTATGAGGTTAAAAAAAAACAAAAAACATTACTGGTATGCATCCTGAGACAAAACAATGGCACTGACATATTTTAAGACACGTCAATGCAAGCTGCTTTCAGTTAAAACAGCTTAAACATGAATTTAATATAGCCTTGACTGTGAAACTGGGCGAGCAAAGCCGTTTTCTTTTAAGTAGTGTATTATGTGAATCTCATACAATTTTGTTAGTTGTAAAAAGTGGTCTTGTTGCAGAGTAGATTATTCACTTAGATTTAAAAAAAAAAAAGAAAAAAGAATGAAGCCTTTCTGACTGAAGACAGAGGAATTGTTTAGAGGTGGTTGAGAATTGCAGCATAAATTATTGTCTGTACTGTAATTTGCCACAACTTTTAAAGTAAGTATAATGGACCCGTGGCAGAACAAGTGAAGGTGCTTCATACTGGAATTGTTCATCTTGTCTCAAATTACAGGAAATGATTCTGTTGAAATGGCTGAAACTTACAGAGTACTGTCTATCACGTCCAACAGGTTTTTTATCAACAAAAACACTCACTGCAGAAGCACAATACGTTGTTTCTGGGTGGGGAGTTAAAAAAAACAAAACCTGTAATACAGGATCTGGAAATTTAAACCAGGACTTGCCCTTTGTGGTACATTAAAATAATTTGCTAAAAAAATAAATCAATTCAGCCATTTGATTTAATATAGAAATGGCCAGACAGTCCCTTTTGTACATAAAATATATCAAAGTATAATAGTTTTGTAATTGTTTTAAATAGTTCAATGTATTTTAAAAGATGAAAAGCCATGATTTATCCAGGATTACCTACGTTTATGCACAGCTTAGTCCACAAACACTGCTGGTAATTATTTGTGAAGAGTTTTCTCCCCATCAGTCCAAATTAAAATTACACCTAAACTCAGACAGTTTCACTACGTGTTTGCTGTAGTTTATTCATTTAAGAGCCAAACACTAAAGGACTGAAGGTAACAATAAGCCAGCGAAAAATGATGAAATAGTAAATACATACCCAGTTACTGAGAGGCTAGCCAACACGAGAAGACATGTATTAACATTCTGAAGGAGTTTCATTATTGCTGCATTAGGATTTATGTCCTAATTCTCCTGAGCACTGAATGTTCGACAGAGCGAAGAAGGAAGCAAGCAAGTATTAATGGGAGGAGTGTGTTGCTGTGGTAACACGTTGACAGACTGTCAAACTGGTTTAAGTTTGTACGAAATATATGTGTTTTCAGCTTCCAGATCTAATAGTTCTTCAGAAACCACCGAGTGCGCGAGTGAAGCGCAGATGACAGACATTTAAGATTATTTACACATCATCTCTTTTTACCAATAATTTGGATAGAATTTGAAAAACTCTTTGCAACGAATATTTTTCTATTAATATATTAGTCTGCCTTTACATTGCTTTAATTTATTGTTATTTAAAAGCTGCAGTCACTGTTTTTTGAGTTCAAAATTATTCATATAACGAGCGAGTGGCCTACATCATGAATCCATTTTCCAAGCCATGTTTTGTCTAATCCTGAATCGCTACGGTACACTGATGAGTGTTTAGGACTACAAGGAGGTGAGGAATACAACAAGCGATTCTTCACGAAGAGGCTAACAGACACAGGAAGTGCTCACAACACAAGTTTCAGACACTGATCAGAGTAATATAGACTAGAATTAGAGGAAATGAAAGGATTTTTTTTTTTTTTTTTAAGACGAGGCGAAGTGCTCACGAAAGAGATTCGTTTTCACCTGTCTTTTGATTATTGCCAGGGATTCTGCACATAGACATAATAAAATACATAGACGCCCCATTGGCCTCTGGATCGTACGTCAACGGCGCCGCCATATTGTGCAGGTCAACGTTCCCATACGCTCATAACTGGAGTTGAGCAAAATGCCTGTTTCATGTGTATTCGGGGGAATAACCTTTCACAGGTAAGGCTGAACATTTGTTTCTGGTTGAATTTGGCCATTATATAGTTATGTTGATAGTAGTTGGCCACCGGAGTCAGTCAAAAAATAGCTAGCGATGTCGCTAAATAGCTGTGAAAGTTGAGACATGTATTAACATGATTTATATTGTAGTTTTCAGCGTATGTAATTTTGTTTTATAAACTAAATTTCCTGAAACTTAAATATGCATCTTTATTTTCTTAAAACTGACTTTTAAGACAAACACTCGTTCGGTTAGATGACTGACATTTTGTGAATTTCTGTAACGTTAGTTAGCTGGCTAGCTTACTTTTCTCACACGTTGAAGGTTTCCCAGAGACAAAGAGTTGAGGAGACGGTGGGAAGTAGCTGTGAGAAGGGAAGGTTTTTCTGCAAGCGAGTTCTCTGTGCTATTATCAATATATTGTTGTGATATTATATTATTGTACTTATACTATTATGTAATTGTACTATTCATTGCTATTTTATTTGCTGTATACTGTTTATTGACAATATTATACACTTTATTATTGAATATTATATATTACATAAACTATTTCTTATATATATTATATTCATCTATCTGTAAATATCTGTATCATTTTAGTGTATTTTATATATTTAGTGTATTTAAAATATTTGATAAAAATACAGAAAGCAGCCTGTGTGATTTATATTTGATGATTTGCTTCTAAATTTCAGTTCTAAACACAAGAAAAGCTAAAATGGGTTAAAAGACAACCTTTTTTTTTTTTTTTTGCACTTAATGTGAAAATTAAATTATATCTCTTTATGGGCATCTTCACAATTCTTATCCAAGACTAAAGCAGCCAAATTCAGGACAAGTCTGAGCTTTGACTATTCCTTATTAAAATAATAACTTTTTTTTAAACGTCTACTATCGAGGATTTAAGTAACTATAGATGGAACTTTTTGTATTTTTTTTACACTACGTACATCATAAACCACTGAAATCGGTTGATGAACGTAAACATTATTTTGGTTTTTATCCAGAAAAACTGCAGCTCGCCAGTTTACTTGCATTTGTTTACAGTGCAGTCTTGCCCTCAGCAAGATGGCGGACGCGTTGACGTATCGCAGCAACGTTCCAAAGCGGCCAATGGGGCGTCTATGTATTTATTATGTCTATGATTCTGCATTCCTGCGTTCCTTCCACCACCAAGGAGCAGTGGACGAGAATGTTCTGGAGGGTGATTCTGTGCCTCTCTGTGATGGTACCACGAGCCTTCACTCCTGTAGTGATCGCAGGCTTCTGGTAGGGACACAGACTCCAGTGGGGCCGGTTGCACCAGCTGAATGTACACCCGGTCGTAAGAATAAGCTTAACGTAAAATGCATTTTTAAGTCCTGCACCATCTAGGCGAAACGGATGTCTGAGACTAAATCTTAAGGTAGGTGTAAAGTGAGTCTTGACTTGTTTCCATGGTGAAAATAAAGACAAATAAAAACATTGAGCTGGTACAGGCTCCACGATCATCGGCTGTCCTTGTGTTTTTCAGAGCTGTCTTCGCTTCTAAAGATGGGATGGGATTATCCACAAAAGTTGAATGCGTTATTAAAATATAACTTGCTCCATAAATTTGTACACCGTGTAAACAGCTGTTATCTTTTGCCAGATATCTTTTGTGTTAGTTACTGAATTGTTTTGCTTGCATACCAAAATGTGCATAAAATTAATGAATAGCTCAATAATTTGTCTTGTTTTACTATCCAAGTAATTTAATTTTCTTTTTTTTTTTCAGGTCAACAGTAATTTTTCATCTATTCGTTGGAGCCAATAAATTCACATTTATAACCATAGTAACGTGAACGGCATCTCAACTAGGTCAACTCACATCACACCGACAAACACGTCTTTTGGAGTTTGTTGGATCGGTGTGATAACCCCTTGGTTGAAGTCCGACTTCTGTAAAAATCTCTCGCGGGGGCGGGGCTAGTAGTGGTGTGTTCTTATTGGCTACTGAGTTTTTGATTGACAGCTTCGTGAGCTGGAAGTGAAGAGCTGTGTAAGAAACCGCTCCCTATCCACTATACCAGGGGTGTCAAACTCAGTTCCTGGAGGCCCACAGCCCTGCAGAGTTTAGCTTCAACCCTAATTAAACACACCTAATCCAGCTAATCAAGTCTTCCAGGCTAATTTTTGAAAACTGCAGGCATGTGTGTTGGAGATGGGTTGGAACTAAACTCTGCAGGACTGTGGCCCTCCAGGAACTGAGTTTGACACCCCTGCACTACACATCAGGTGTCGGCCATTTTGTAGTGTTGTCCGAGTTCTGAGTGAACTACTTCATTCCCATGTTCGTTCACTACTTTATACCCACAATTCTCTCTGATTTAAAGTGTTCATTCGAGGTACACTACCTGAAGCACTATTTCCCAAAATCCAATGCGGAGCGGACTAAGAGCTCGCCTGAAAGAGTGGAATTCAGATTCAGTAATCCAGAGATTACTTTTTATTAATCATTACTTGAATAAAACCTACTAAAATATGGAGAGACATTATTATATGGATGACTAGTAATTTCCTACTACTAAATTCAGAAAAAACAGAGATTCTAATTATTGGACCAAAAACTTCAGCACATAAAAACCTAGAATACTGTCTAACACTTGATGGCTGCTCTGTTAAGTCGTCTTCGTCAGTTAGGAACCTGGGTGTGCTCTTTGATACCAATCTTTCATATGAAAGCCACATTTCTAGCATATGTAAAACCGCATTCTTCCATCTTAAAAATATATCTAAATTGCGACATATGCTCTCAATGACAAATGCGGAACAGCTAGTTCATGCGTTTATGACCTCGAGACTAGATTACTGTAACGCTCTATTGGGTGGTTGCCCTGCTCGCGTGATAAACAAATTACAGCTGGTCCAAAACGCAGCAGCTAGAGTCCTTACTAGAACCAGGAAATATGAACATATTAGCCCGGTTCTGTCAAAACTGCACTGGCTCCCTATTAAACATCGTATAGATTTTAAAATCTTGCTAATTACTTACAAAGCACTAAATGGCTTAGCTCCCCAGTATCTGAGTGACCTCTTAATGCATTATAGTCCTTCGCGTCTATTACGATCTCAGAATTCTGGCCAGTTGTTAATACCTAGAATATCAAAATCAACCGCAGGCGGTAGATCCTTTTCCTATTTGGCACCTAAACTCTGGAACAATCTTCCTAGCATTGTTCGGGAAGCAGACACACTCTGTCAGTTTAAATCTAGACTAAAAACGCATCTATTTAACCTGGCATACACATGACGCACTATAAACTTTTGTCTTCATATCCGTTAAAGGATTGTTAGGCTGCATAGATCAGGTCAGCCGGAACCGGGAACAGAAGACCAGAAGACGTCAGAAGAAGAATGGCGTCTACGCTAATTTTTTGTCTCTCTGCTTATCCCGAGGTTTACCAATTAACGTGATTGGCTGGATCTGGGCCGTGTCCGGGTCGGACGGGGAACCTGTGCCTGTGTGCGGCAGCAATGTGGCCCTGTGGTGTCGGCGGAGACTGTGTTAACTAGCTCATCCTTTGTTAAGACCTTACCGAATCATCAGCCAGTGGCACATATCCCAACAAACCGTCCCATACCGGCGTGATCAAAAAGATCTTAAACTAGATGGAACTAGATTAAATATTTTGACTGTTGCGATTCCAAATCGGTTTAATGACCCGTAACTCTGCCTGAGTATCGGACAAGTGTTCACTGTTGGCCAGAGGAGAACTGGCCCCCCGACTAAGCCTGGTTTCTCCCGAGGTTTTTTTCTCCATTTGTTGGAGTTTTGGTTCCTTGCCGCTGTTGCCTCTGGCTTGCTTAAGTTGGGGACACTTGCTTGATATTCAGCAGTGTTTTTGATATGCCTGCATTGGCGCCGTTGTATACAAACTGAGCTGAGCCGGACGATTACGTCACTGTTTTCTCCAGTGCTGATATACATAAATTAACTAGACTAATAACTATTGATATTTGCAACGGAATGAATCAATAATATATAGAATAAGCTGCACAATGACACCATTTTCTTATTAATGTAAAGCTGCTTTGCCACAATTTGCATTGTAAAAAGCGCTATATAAATAAAGATGACTTGACTTGACTTGACTTGACTTTCGGATGACCTGGTGAGAATAAAGATACAAAATTAAGCTCTTTAGAAGGGAAAAAATGGTGAACAGGGAAAAGTGAAACAGTGAAAATGGTGAACAGGTTTACAATGGTGAACTTGTGAGTTTTATCCATTTCAAGTTTAAAATGATTCTTACTGGAACACTCCAGTATGATTAAAGAGGTTTTTTTTAGGGGTAGCCCTGGACCCTCTACGGAGGTGACACTGCAGCCAAGACTTTTGGCAACTGTGAGAGGATCAGTAAACATTCTGTTATGTACCCTCACTTTTCCCCCTCCTTGAAACAAGGATTACGAGGACACCGCGTAGCATCAGTGTACTTTTTCATTTTATGTTGCAGCTATGTAAACCTTCGGCATACAGTCATGTCAATTGGTGAGTACACAAGAGCAGATGGCAAAACAGATAGCCTTCTACGCATATGCCTGACAGAGGAGCTGAAAGTGATATGGCACACCTGCAGGAAGTCAGTTACCACAGATTTCCATGGATTATGTCGCTGGATGGCCATTTGGACAGTGTGTTGTGCATAAAGTTAAACCGCTCTAGCACCAATAGCTGATGGGTAGAAAAGAGAGGATCTATGGTGATGAATATTCCTTCCTTCCAGAAAAGCAGCGAAAGCGGCAGAAGTAAACTGAACCCCGTTATCAGTGTCTATACTCAATGGATTTCCTTGCTAATGGATTTTCTGACTAATGACAGAAACTAAACCACAGGATCTGGAGTGACACTATAGTAAAAGAACCTCAGGCCATTTGCTGTAATAGTCAGTTAATGTTTTAACAAACCTGCTGTCTGATGCTGCAGTATCAAATGGCACGAGTCCGCCTATATATTATCACCTGGCCAAAGTACTAAAGTGATCATTTGTGAATTCGGCATCTGCTAATAAATCAATAATAAATCATGAATCAGTCTTGACTGGCAACTCTCAATTAGGCTCACATGTGTTCCACGCCTCTGCCAGATTGTTTCAAACAGAGAAATCAATATGAAGGAGTCAAGGATGATGAGGAAGCAGCTAGGTGGAGCAGAGAGGGATAGCTCTCCAAGAAAAGCAGCGAAATTTAGCAAAGTTACTGACCTGTTCAGATCGTCAAGTGCGGGTCAATTTCATCTGACCGACTACTGTTTTGTTTTCTTTAACTTAAAGTATTAAAATGTTAGCAAATGTTACCAGTAGCATCCCATTACTATCATCACTCAAAATAATGTATGCAAAAACATCATTATTATTTATTGTGAAGTTATATTAGTAATCAAACAGATATTCACATTGATGTATCTTAAAGTTCACGCAAAAATGAAATTTCTGTCATTAATTACTCGCCCTCATGTCGTTCCTCACCTGTAAGACCTTCATTCATCTTCGGAACACGAAAGATATTTTTGATGAAATCCGAGGGTTTCTGAACCACACATATGCAGCAACGTCATTGTAAAAACATGGTTAAAATAGTCAACGTCACTACAGTGGGTTCTACATTCGTGCATCGTGGTGCTCACATGTTCCGCTTTGGCCAACATTGAGTCTGCGTTCAGACGTAAACAAGGAAGCTTGCACTACGTCAACTACGTATAACAACAGTTCAAATTGTTGAATAAAGTCGTTGTTGTGGCAAAAATTAAACTCATACTGCATAAGAGACAAACTCGTCAAAATTGTCTTTATAAAGAATTTATTCCTTGCAAGGAAGGTCAGACGGTCATACAGAAACACAGGTTACTGCAGAGTGCGACCTAGAAGGCCAGATTTCTTCAGCTTTTATACCCCACCGCACCCTTCAAGGTTACATCTCTTAACATCAGTACTTTTCCACACATGGTAAAAAGACAAGACACTGTACCATGACATAAGGTTTATACAGGATGACCTTTTAGGCCTCAGGTCATAAACCTATGATTAAGCTTATAGAAAAACTCCTTAAACTAAAATTTCTTCCACATCGTTATTTTTGTTTTGTTTTTGCGAGTATTTTCATCGCTTACATTAAGGTTGAACCACTGTAGTCACGTGGACTATTTTAACAATATCTTTACCTTTCTGGACCTCAAAAGGTGCAAAGACATTACTGCCTATGTGTGGTTAAGATACCCTCAGATTTCATCAAAAATATTTTCCAAATATTAATGAAGGTCTTACAGGTGTGGAACGACATGAGGGTGAGTAATAACAGAAATTTCCTTTTTAGGTGAACTAACCCTTTGATGTAATAATTTGAATTTAACAAATTCATTTCAGTTTTGTGCAGACAGACAAAGATAATAGCTGAACAGAATGAACTCATAGTAAAGTGAACATAGTAAACAAAGGAGTGTCGGGTTACTATCATCCGAATCCCCCCCTGACTTTCAATGACCTAATTCAACCATACTAATTATCAAAAATTACTTTAGATTAAACTTAGAAATAAGAGTATTGAACTTCGCTCTCCTGTATCCTATTCTTCTTTAATCCAGAATAGCAGCACAACCGAAAGGTTTGTTTGTTTTCGCTGCACCCTCTACTGTACAGGTGTAAATAGAACTTGATGATGTTATTAAAAAACAAACAAACAACCCCTGGTGTGAAAAAGTAATGCAAAAATAAAGTAACGCATTACATTTCATAAAAAGAAACTAACTCAATTAGTTACTTATTTAGGGAGTAACGCAATATTGTAATGCATTACTTTTAAAAGTAACTTTCCCCAACACTGGTCATTGGGAACACTGCTCTACACATTTTGTTTGTGTCTCTTATCTGACACACTCAGGTCAGTTCATGGAGCTCTCTCCTAACAAGATGATGATCTGAATCAGGTGCGTTAAATAAGGGAGACATACAAAATGTGCAGAGCAGTGGGACCCGAGGACTGGAGTTGAGAACCATTGCCCTTGAAAGGAGAGCAGGACAAGTAACAGGCACAGCAGTGAGTTCACTACAACCAACCAGTCTCAAAGGGCTTTTTCCAGCATTACAGAAAACTCGAGATGAAACTGGTTCCATTCAGAGATTATAGAACATCGTGAAGTTGAAACCACTGTCTTGTGCTTGGTTAAGTTCAAGCAATTCAGCATTGACTGAGCATGGTCTTGAGAGAGCCCAACTCCACGCTGAGAAAAATTACGCTCGGCACAGGGGAGAGCTTGCTTTTCTCCCAGTTGACCCGAAGTCCCAATCAAGCTAGGTGCCGTAACACTTGGTCCCTGTGTTTGCAAACCAACCATTGTGACTGAGCTAAAATCAGCCAGTCGTCGAGGTAATTGAGAATGAAAATGCACTGTTCTGTCAAGGGGGCAAGGGCAGCCTCCACGATCAGGATCAGTCGTCCTGGTCCCTTTGCAGAAAAACAGCCCCAAAGCGTGATGTTTCCACCTCCATGCTTCACAGTAGGTATGGTGTTCTTAGGATGCTACTCAGCATTCTTTCTCCTCCAAACACGACGAGTTGAGTTTTTACCAAAAAGTTTTGGTTTCATCTGACCATATGACATTCTCCCAATCCTCTTGTGGATCATCCAAATGCTGTCTAGCAAACTTCAGACAGGCCCGGACATGTCCTGGCTTAGGCAGGGGGACATGTCTGGCACTGCAGGATTTGAGTCCCTGGCGGCGTAGTGTGTTACTGATGGTAGCCTTTGTTACTTTGGTCCCAGCTCTCTGAAGGTCATTCACTAGGTCCCACCGTGTGGTTCTGAGATTTTTGCTCACCGTTCTTGTGATCATTTTGACCCCACGGGGGGGATCTTGTGTGGAGCCCCAGATCGAGGGAGATTATCAGTGGTTTTGTATGTCTTCCGTTGTCTAATAATTGCTCCCACAGTTGATTTCTTCACACCAAGCTGCTCACCTATCGCAGATTCAGACTTCCCAGCCAGGTGCAGGTCAACAATTTTGTTTCTGGTGTCCTTTGACAGCTCTTTGGTCTTGGCCATCGTGGAGTTTGGAGTCTGACTATTTGAGGTTATGGACAGATGTCTTTTATACTGATAACGAGTTCAAACAGGTGCCATTAATACAGAGGAGCCTCTTAAAGAAGAAGTTGCAGGTCTGTGAGAGTCAGAAATTGCTTTTTTTGAAGGTGACCAAATACTTATTTTCCACCATAATTTGCAAATAAATTCTTTAAAAATAAGACAATGTGATTTTCTGGATTTTTTTTCTCATTCTGTCTCTCATAGTTGAAGTGTACCTATGATGAAAATTACAGGCCTCTCTCATCTTTTTAAGTGGGAGAACTTGCACAATTGGTGGCTGACTAAATACTTTTTTGCCCCACTGTATATATATAACCTCTTGAGGAATGTATAAGCATGTATACGAATGTATAAATATAGCCTACACACAGATTTTAGGAGCTCGTTTTCAAAATGGTCATCATAACACTTCTTCTCAAAACTGTCAAGGACAGATTTCATTGCATTCTCTAAAGAAAAGGGAAGGTTTCTCAAAAACGGGGAAGCTTAACCCTTGTGCATTGTTCAAATTCACTACCCTTTCGTTATGTTCGTGGCTGAAAACAGCCACTACTTTTAACTGCTTTAAAAATGTATCACATAAATATTTTTCAAATTTTTTTGCTTAAATCTATTAATCAACCTCGGTCCTGATCAAAACTACAAAAATATTTTTTAAAAATCATTATTTTAACTCTTTAATTGTCAAATTCATAAATGATGTCACTGATTTTGGGAAAAAACACACAAAATGACTTATTTTCAATATAAAATGTGATTGTGGACTGGATTTTTTTTGCCTTTTATCACATTCTTGGACATGTCAAAGATTAGAAACAACATTGGATTTGATGCATTGTTAGTTTTTGTGCAGCATCAGAATTTAACTTTTTCTCCCTCATTTACTGTTCGTGGCTGTTTTTGCCCCATTGACTTCCATTATAACCACAATTTTTGATTGCAAAGCCATGACAGCATATAATCATGCATTTTTGATTGTTGGTGGTTTTCCCTTTTGGGAAGAGGTAAAATTAGTATTTTTTACTGTTGAGAACCAGGTGGCACCATTAACCATTTAGATAGGCATGTGCAAAAAAAAGCTTAGTTTCTGGCTTTTACATGGAGTTATATGGAGAAAGTGTGAGAGAGACCTTACGTCAAATCACCTTGATGTATCTGAGAAAATCAAAACATGCACCTCAGGTCTCAGAACTACATGGAGTAAACTAAAACAAAGTGTATGTATGCATCTTCTGCCCTTTGATGGTGAGAAATGCAGACTAAACAAAAACAAAGTAAGTGCATGTATTTATGCACCTGCTGCCTTTTGATAGTGAGAAGCACAGACGGCCTATGTGTGAAATGCTTGTCTTTTCTTGATTATAAAGCCAGTTTAAAACTTTAAAATCCTTCAGTAATACACTTTTGTGTGCGTGTATATATCTGTGTTTTCAGTTCTCACACTCTCTCGCTCTCTCTCTCTCTCTCTCTCTCACACACACACACACACACACACTTAGCTAACTGCGCACTTTTTGTGGTCGAACCCAATGAGCCATATCTTTAGATCGGACCGATGGATTTTGATGACTTTGGGCTATTTTTAATCGTGAGAATCTTCTGAAAACAACGCTGTGGGATTTTCTACTATCGATATATGTTTCTTGAAGTTACGAGCTTAAACGTAACGGAAGTGCTTCATGTGTATATACTTAGCTAACTGCGTCTGTGGGTTTTTTTTGTGGTCGAACCCAATGAGCCATATCTTTAGATCGGACCGATGGATTTTGATGACTTTGGGCTATTTTTAATCGTGAGAATCTTCTGAAAACAACGATGTGTGATTTTCTGTTATCGACGTATGTTTCATGAAGTTACAAGTGAAAAAGCCAACTTTGTTTTTCCTTAGATACATGTGCGTCTTTGGGCTTTTGTGTGCATTATAACTTCATGAGTAATATCTTTATATCTGAGTGATGGATTATGTTGAGTTTGGGCTCTTTTTAAACATGAGTTTCTGCTGTAAATAACGATGGGCGATTTCTTACAATCCATGCATGTTTCATGAAGTTATGTGCGAAAACGTGATTTCAAATGCCACATCCCTATATGTACCCACTGGCAGTACACTCCGTTTTAGAGTGATAACTCAGCATTTTTTAAGAGTTGAACAAAATGGTTGGATGCATTAAAAAGCTGTTTCTAAGCTTTAAAATGATACCTATTTTGTGTCATTCCTCTTAGTGGTTGCTTAGTAATATGATTGTCATGGCTTTGCTTTCAAAAAAATGTGGTTATAATGGAAGTCAATGGGGCAAAAACAGCCACGAACAGTAAATCTGATGCTGAACAAAAACTAACAATGCATCAAAGCCAATGTTGTTTCTACTCTTTGACATGTCCAAGACTGTGATAAAAGGTAAAAAAAAATCCAATCCACAATCACATTTTATACTGAAAATAAGTCATTTTGTATGTTTTTTTCCCCAAATCAGTGACATCATTTATGAATTTGGCAATTAAAGAGTTAAAATCCTGAATTTAAAAAAAAATTAGTAGTTTTGATCAGGACCGAGGTTGATTAATAGATTTAAGCAAAAAAATTTGAAAAAAATATTTATCTGATACATTTTTAAAGCAGTTAAAGTAGTGGCTGTTTTCAGCCACGAACATAACGAAAGGGTAGTGAATTTGCCCACAGATTACTATTGAGTTTTTGAAAATTTTCAAAGCATTTTCCCAAAATATGTGTCAAAATAAGATTTGTCACCAAAAATCATTCCATTTGCTGAAACACGGAGAAAGTTATGGCCAAATTAAGACTCAAAAATTCTCCTAGTGGATGAAAACATCCCCAACAGTACATAAGGGTTAAAGGTATAGTTCCCCCCAAATTAAAAATTCTGTCATCATTTACTAATTCTCATTTTGTTACAAATCCATAGGACTTTAGTTCATCTTCAGAATAAAAATGAAGAAATTTTTAATATTCTTTGAATCCTCAACATACATAACATTCAGAATTGAAATTGATGCCAAAAATACATGAATCAGAGATACAGGAATTTGATCAATGTCACTCATAATGCAAGAGGTCAGTGTACTGCTGTTAACTTTGTGATGTTTCCTTTTTTTTTTTTCCTACAATCAGAATAAATTGCTGTTATCCAACCCATCAGCTGCTTTGAAGTTATTTCACCAGGAGGGCCAGATGTCACCTTTGTACTATGAATAAGAAATTAAAAACCTTTTAGTTGGTTCGATAAAAATGCATTACCTTTTTAAATGTATATTGTTCTGCATATTAAATATATAACTTTATAATACTTTATAGCAAACAAAAAAGACTTTAAAAATTGTGTGCCGGAGGTTATACCTGGATGCTGTAAAATGTGGCTGTCCATTCAGTCAACTCATCCTCATTCTCACAGCACAGATACCTTACAGAAAAAAGATCCAGAGACAAAGTAAGTTGACAGGGATATGGGGATGTGGTAGAATTTAAATTTTCAGTAGCCAACTCATAAAATAAATAGTCTAACTAGTCAACTAGTAAATTCATTGTCTAACAAAATAAGTCAGAACGAGGATGTCCAATAAAATTAATATTTCATGTCATATCCAAAACTATATATTATATATGATTATATGATGCTCTTACCCCCCACACACAAACAAATAAAAATATCAAAACTAGAATTTTTTTAAACTAGAATTTTTAACAAAGTAATGCATTTGAACTATTCGCAAATAATACTTTTTTTATTGAAATAATTTCATGTATCCATGTTCATTAAATTCATTCACAACATGAAGACATTTACACTTAATTTTCTAATATTTATAACATTTCCTAAAACTATAATTAAAAAAAGTTGAGAGAATTTTTTTTTTCAGTAGAGTAAAGCCCACCTTTTTGATTTGATTGGTCAATTTAAACATTTTGACCTTGACAAACACTGTTTTATAGAGCGGTGCATAATAAAGTGCAGCAAAGCAGCATCAAAAATTGTGCTTTTAAGAACGAAAAACATCTAATAGAAGATTGTTGCATGTTGCTTGATCTATCTGCTAGATACTTTAAATGGAAATGTTTGAGGTCCACATGCAACTGAAAGTTCAAGATTGAGGAAGAATAAATAAGTAAATCTGCTACTGATATATTAATGCCCATGTTGATATCCATAGGCTTACTCGAACACTACAGACTCACCACTGCTGCTTGTCATGAATCAGCATTAGTCCCCATCTGTAAAGAAAAAAAAAATTACTACACACCACAAATTGCATCTCAGTAAATTATTAAAGGTATAGGTATATTCCTTTAATCTAGTTATACAAGGATGCAAACTCATGAGGGCTGAAAAAAATAAGCATCGGGCACAAATTTCAGTCTTGATTTACAAATGCACTCTTATTCTTATACCACACCATGACATGTATACCATTAAATAACAATATTTAGAATAACATTGCATAATCTTATATATATAAAACCTCAGAATTAAGAGTTTTCTCTTTTTAGATTTATGTAACCAACTTGGCAGTAGTTTAACATCCAGAGTCATGTTTATGTGTCCTGTATAGTATAATGTAATTATATCTAGAAAAAATAACTAGTATTATTTATTGAGAAAAAAAATAAGCTACCTTACATTTCCTGAATTTGAAATAGCAAATACTCTTACATTTTACTATAACTTTACATAGCAGAAATAGAAAGTGTAGTATGCTAGACAGTATGCTGTTCAATTGCTTATCAAAACCTGCAGTGCTTCTTGCCTAGACACAAGAGCCCTGTGTACGAGCTGCTGTAGTCAGAAGTGCAATTTGTCTGTTGTTGTGGTTGGAAACAATTACTGTTGGCCATGAGCCAACAAATGTGTTCAAATGTATGTATTTTTTCAGCAGTTTGCATCTCTGCCTATAAGTGAGATAAGCTCTGGAGTAGATGTTGTGTTTAGGTGCTCTGGGTTCATTACGGGGTGGGTGGATGCAGTTTGCTACGGCAACCATGGTAGAGCTTGAGCTCTTTCGCAGGATATTCCCTCTCGCACTGAGAACCCTGAAAGAACAGAAGCCGTTAGAGGTTAAAGATTTTTTCATTCTCTTTAGTTTTTCATTCATGTCTGCAAATATATTTATTTAGATATGTTTACAAATGTATTAAGCTTATTCATACTTTATGGTTACACACCAGTTGCATTGTTTACACTTTTACACACACCTGTAGTTCCTTGTGCAGTCTGAAAGTGTTGCCAGAAAGCTCACAATGACGAAGGTGGAAGTTTCTGCTACTTTCATTTTTAACCTCACAAACACGCAACGGCCCACTTTTACACAAATTCTCCTTATTCTCTGCACACACACACACACATACACACAGACAAATTAGCAAACAACTATTGCACTGCTCCAAAAACAACTTCACCAATGTTAATGCACTAAGCTAGTATGTACTATTAGTACTATGTAGGATGTAGTTTGTAGTGCATTCTCCATTGCATCATATTATGTACACTATACTACTACACACATCATTTGGAGTGTAGAAAAAAAAATGTTTCCTGAGATCTTATTAATGTTTTTGAGAAAAATGTGATTGGCTATATGTATGAAAGATATGAATTTCTTTACAAAATTTAAATGTATACTTAAAAAGCATCTTAGAAGTTACAAATTAATTAATTTGATATTTCTGAATGCAAACAGATACATTTACATTGTAATTGAGAATTAAAATCTGTATTTTATATGTGCATATTTAATATTTTTGGTATATCTTGTGATGTATCACACTGATTTTTTTCATCCTTCTTATCATCTATGAAGAATAAAATTGATATTCAAAGACAGTGGTGTTGGTGTGACAAGACATACCCAGGTACCTCATGATGCTGATGATGCAGTGATTCCTCTTAATCAGCAGGTGGCAGTGACAACTAAGAGAGAAATACAGTGGCAGCACTCTTTCCTGATAATGCAGTGTTCTCTCTATCATAAAATAAAGTAAAACAGCACTCATCAAAATACAATAAATACATTCAGCCCACTGAATTTCTTAATTACCAAGTACATCAAACAGTCAAAAAGACATGTTATCACATTCAGAGTCATGTTCAAAAGAGAAAGCACATTTTCAACACAACTAGATACTTTGGTACTAGAGGATATTAGATATTAGATAAATTAAACAACAACTATGATGTAGAAATGGACTTTTAATTTAAGCCAATAATGTTGGAGGAATTAAAGCTTTTGTCATTGTTCCTTATTGCACTGGACCAAAACATGACAATTGTTTGTTTATCTAGATTCATTTAGGTGTCATATTTGTTCCTGAAATCAGTCATTGTTGCCTCTTAAAACATAGAACTAAAGTAGTGTCAATCCAAGTAAAGCAAATCATAGTGACACTAAATGAGAAAAACTTTTAAACAAATTTAAAAAAACAGAAAAGTCAGTCCTATTTTCGTGTGTTATTGATCAGTGCCACGTCCAGAATAGGATCAAATCTCACCCATGTCCTCTTTCTCTAGAATCTCATAGCAGCTCCAGAACTCTTCATTGACTTGCTGAATTCCTTTCAGTTCCAGAACCACAGAAACCAACTTGAATGCGGTCATATCCGCTGTAACCTAACACATACAGTACACACAAAGAACATTTCTACACTGATCTTAAACAAACTGAGATGTAGTCCACACATATAAAGTACATAAGTACATCAATTTCAGTTAAGATTAAATGTCCACCTGAACGAGCACCTCTGCACCCTCCTCTTTCTTCTCCAGGTAGACAGCACAAATGGTGCTGGATGGAGTTCGACTCAAGGTCCTCTGAAATACAATCAAGTCAGCAGCAATTAATGTCAAAGACCTATAAAAAAAATTCAGTAATTCAAATAATGTTAAACGATTCAAAAACTTTAATCAGTAATGCCAACAAATCAATATGAGAAGGTCTTTAAGCAGATAACTCATTACTAACAGCATTTAAAAATGTCCTTAAAAGTGGGGTGAGTAGATTTTGAAAAACTCTGTTGGACATTGTTGATATTTGAAATCAACCCAAACAAACCCACCCATCTCTTCATTGCTCCGCCTCCAGAACTCACCCTCCAATCCTAACCACCACAGCACGTTCGCTGCTGGCAGGCGAGGTGAGTGCACTGACAATGACTCTAAACACCGCACTCTCTAGCAGTCATTAGTGCGCAGTGGTTAACCTGCACAACTCTCACTAGTTGGCCACCGTTACACATAATGCAAGAGTGGATGTCTGTTTATCGCAGCTGACTCGCAACAAAATAATGCTTCACGAAAAATAAAGCGCAGATGATGAACGAATGACAAGGAAGCACAAAAAATTAACGTACAGTACAAAAGAGTAAATACGAACAAGTATTTGTTATTAGTCACCAACAGCACAGCAGCTCAAGACACACAAACCCAGTGTTACTCACGTGTGGAGCAGAATCAAAGCATTCTCCGCGTCTGTTTCCAGCGCTGGAAAGCTTTTCTAATACAGTATTAACGCAGGTCCTAAAGATCTTGCCCACCCGTAATTCCAGTAATATTTTTTGAGCTCTTTTGTTTTGTGTCTCATCTATCTTTCTGCAGTGTTCTTAAAAATCTGCTTACCCCAACTTTAACATAATATTGTAAATGCTCATGTCCTGTGAATTCTGACCTGGGACTGGTGGTTATTCAGGATGACAGACGTCATGTTTAGCTGCTTCTGAAGGTCAGACTCTGAGACCTGTGACAGAAGATTCATCTCAGTCATCATTCTTCAGTTTATTAACTGCTTATTCTAAATACTTTTAATTAATATTTAATTCATAAGAGCATCTAAGTGTTGATACAATTAAAGCCATACTGTAAAACTTTTTAAAAATAAATAAAACTGCACACGTCTTGTGAAATTTTGGTTTTATTTTGGTTGTGATCTAAGGCACTGCTGTACACTTCCTGTATAATATACTTCCTTTCCTGTACAGGAAATTTTATCAGAACAGATGGAAAAATAAATGTGTTTTTTGTTTGTTTGTTTTTATAACCCAATTTTATTTTTTTGCTGTATTTTATTGTTAAGGCAAAATCTCCAAAGATGGGGGGGGGGGCATTCACAAGATGCCAAATCATAGTATGTAACAATAGAATTATCTTTTTTACATTTTTCACAACTTTAAGAGACTTCATTAAAAGAAAGAATTGTTACATTATAGCTTTAACTGAGTACAATAGTAAATGGATTAACAATGATCAGTGTAACTAACTAATGCGATTTGTAGCAACATTAAAAACACTCACATTAAAAATGCTGCAGTAGTTTTGAATCAGTTCCTCCACCACCTGAGATACTGTGACATCTGTTCCATCGGTCTGAAACAGTGTTGGACCAAATACGATACCAAGGTTTTGTACAGTCATCTGATTCTCATCAGACAGGTGCTGAACACTGAAAAAACAGAAATGTCAGGTCAAGTTTTTTGATGTACTACTAACAATAACTACATACTCATGATCAGTTCAAATCAACCAGTTATAGTCACAGAATTAAACACTCCTACTTAGGGATGCTTTTAGAGAGCAGAGCAGGTCTCATATCCTATAACCTACCAAACCAGATGGTGTATGAGGACTCGGAGTGTTTCTCTATTAACATCTGGGAGGTTTGAGAGGAGAATCTGGTATCTATGAATCTTCTCACTTCTGTCCTCCAGACCTGCAGAGTGTTAAAAAAAAGTACTTGCTTACAGTAGTGTTGGACTAGCCCCACATTCTGAGCAGTATTAAACAGCTTATCTTACATTACTCCAATTTTTATTCACCTGCAGCTCTAAGCCAGCTGTGCTCTTGTCCATTAAACACTCCTTCTTTGACCTCCCTGAGGAATCGCTTTAGCGTGTTAGCCACATCATCCACAGAATACTCGGACTCACACCACGTTACACTTCGTGCATCGTTCTGAAACCTCTCTAGCAGTTTGGTCACATGAGAATTAATCCCACTCTTTCGGTAGATTCCGGATGACAACAGCCCTGAACAAAATAAATGTTCAGTAAAAACTCACGTGAGATCACAGATACCACAAACCACAAAATCAAATCCTGCCCTACATTTTTCTTGTTCAAGAAGCCATTTCACTCAAATACACATCAAAATAGGGAAGAAAACACTAGTTCAACTTCCATTCAAAGAACACTTGCATAGCAACATTCTGGCAACAGCAGTGTAGCATTGTGGCTCTCTCAGTTTAACTTTATAAAAAACTAATCTTACATTTCTATAACAGAATGTTTTGCTTTCTTCTATAATGTGAATGTTTGTTTGTATACCATAACGTGTCACATGGTCCAGGCAGCGGTCAATAGTCACGGGGACACCCAGGTCAGTGAGTTGCTGCTGTGATAGCGGCTGATGTCCAGCACCACATTTCTGCTGAATGTAGGTCTGCCAGCCCACAAAGTGAGGCCTGCGGTCAGCCAGCAAATGCAGGGATCCCCCCCGCCACACCATCACCATAGAGCCAGAACTGTCAGAGAGTGCTACGTACACACACGCATAACATATAGAAAATATACATTTTCATATGGTCTCAGATTGGCACATGATTGTATGGGTGTGCTGTAACTCACTGAGTGTGACCAGCTTGCGCAGGTCAACTGTTTGTACGTTGTCTTCCAGTAACACATGCAGTTTGAAGCCGCTCAGGCAAAACCAACCAATGCCATGGCTGCCCTCGGTGCAGCGCAGACGACCCAGACGATCACAGGTTCCACACACGTCAAACAGGGCAGGAGGCAGCACAGCCTAAATGAGAAGGAAGTGGGTGAGTTTATTTGTCTCCAAAGCCAATATATTGAAATATAAGAGAAACATTTTATTTCATAATATTTTCATAATATAAAGCAGCTTTATAGAACAATGCACGGAAGACTGCAAAGAAGTTGAGATGAACATTTAGAAAGGCTGCAATTATTTGATGAAAATACAGTAAAAACAGTAATACTGTAAAATATTATTCCAATTTGAAATGACTGTTTCTATTTAAATACATTTCAAACTGTAATTTATTACTGTGATGGGAAAGAAAGCTTTCTTCTTCTCATTATTAATTATTATTGTAATTATTAATGTTGAAAACAGTTGTGCTGCTTAATATTTTTGTTATTATAAATATTATAAATGTCTTTACAGCTTAATGTTAATTCTACAGCTCTTGTTTGTCCTCACAATATGATATCTTCAAATGAACTACTGTAAAAAAAAGAAATGAAAAGGAAGAAAAAAGTTGATCACCATGGCAATAGCCTGAATCCAGTTCTTGGCCATGCTGACATCATCGGTCCCAAACAGGTAGACTCTCCCCTCCTCAGAGTATAGCTCAAAGGTGTGTCCATAGCTGCCAGCCAATCAGAGAGGACATGATAAATATGGTGCACAAAGAGATTCATGTGGTAAATGTAAGCTCAATTAATGATGAAGGTGAGGGTTTATTACAAATGTTTCCCTGGGCTGTTGACAGAGAGGCAGATGATTTCACTGGTCTTCATGCCACCAGACTTGTTGTGACTCTGTTCAGTCTTAAAGTAGCTAAACATTCCATCACCAAGACAACACCAACGCTGAGAGAAATCTACCATATTCACCAAACAAGGTGCACGCACACACACAAACACACAAAATATGTGTTAAATCATGACTTTTCATTATATCACAGTCTAATATTAGACTAATTTTGGAAGAACATCCTCACAAACACACAAGGCTTATTTTCATTGAGATTATTAGCCAGTCATCATACAGCAATTTACTAAACCTTTGAAAGTACTAGGGCTCCACATACCTGCTTTGGTTTTGTGGTCTGTGATTGGCCGAGCTGATGAGGCGGTCTTAAAAAGGTAGCCAGAGTGGGATCGAATGGACATATCTTTAACCACTGGCGTAAAAGTCTCTGATGAAGAACAAAACAAGATGATTTTCGACATAAAAGCTGAACCCATGAAACTTTTGAACCTGCGTATCTAAACACATGTACGCTAGGGTTTTGTGTGTATTTGTGCACCTGAGTTCAAGTTCTGCATAAGTAGCTCCGCTTGTACTTTTTGGCCTTTGTGTTTGGCCAGAGACAGTGGAGAAGGGAATTCTGGGATGCCAGTGTAGCAGTTAATATCTGCCCCACAATTTAGCAGTGAGAGAGTCTCCAACAAATCAGCAAATTGCACCGCTAAACACAGAGCCTACGGAACCCGGAAAAACCAGACATGAGCGAGGAGAACATTCATTTGATGTGCATTTACTGTCATTTATTTGGCTCTCTGATCGAATTGACTAACTCTGTTGAGCGCCTCCTGTTGGCCAAAGAGTATGTGGTATTTGCGATATTTTCCATCCTTGTATTTTGCTGTGATGTGTTGGAGACGTTGCTCACTGTTAGCTATCACACTGAGACTTTCACTTGGGGGAATATTGGCCCCCCAGAACTGATTTGCTTTGCCGTTACCCAGCAGCAGAAAAACCTGGCAACGTAAAATGAGATTATCAAACATCTTGCAGAATGAGAAAGCCACAACTTCAACTGCAAAGCGTGACTATAACTCTCAGTTGTAACTGAGGCAGCATAAAGACTGGATGCATCTCATTCATTGTACCCTGATGAGGTCATCAGTCCACACTCGTTCATCCAGTTTCAGACTGCGAACCTTTGACACGTTCTGGCCCAGGCTTCTGTGTACACCTGATATCACACAAATGTGTTCATATTTATCAGTAGACATATATAGTACATACAGCTGCTGTCATTTGTTAATATTTGTGTTAGTGTTTGTGTGTACCTGCACATTTTTCACACAGCAGAACACACAGGTTGATTGACGCCCACTCCGGCATCGAAGAGCTGCAGTCCGCGCACAAACGGTTTGTTGGCACACGCCAAATGGTCTCACACACTCCATCACATGATAGAGAGCGACTCACACACTCATTAAGTAACTCACACCATTTCTGCTTCTCACTCTCTGAATTCACCACAAAACTACAAACAGAGAGAAAGAAGCATTCAATTGAAATTAAAGTAGTTTTTAATTGATGTAGTGAATTCACAGTTTCATCAATGAGTTTACGGTCTATTTTGATTAATCAAGTAAAAAAAACACTGATTAATGTCATGTAATATGCCATCCTTTTAAATCCTGATGGATTTTCATTCGTGAAGCACATCGTGTGTGACATTCATACTGCAGTGACTTTATTTGAAGAAACTTCAGGAAATAAAACTGCAGTATGTTCTCTGAATGGTACACACTGATAAAAATAAAAATCCTTATCAGTATTCCAGTAAAAATCATTAAAACCAGTTTTCCTTGTTACACTGGCTGTTTCTTCACCTGTTTCATGTAAAGAATCTCACTTAATCAATAATGAAATAAAATTCAGGGGGGGGGGGGGGGGGGGTGTTGGGGGTTCCCCTTTGGTTCAAATTGTGGTCTGTGGTGCTGGGCCCCGTATTTTTTGAAAAAACGTGACACTTGGAAGTATAAAAATAAAAGCTTATTAAAAATATTAACAAAAACCATAATAGTATATAAATAATACTTAAAATAACACTGTTCAACAAATGCTTCTCATTTTTGTGTGCAAAAAGTGAAAAGTTGCAGTGTTTACTTGAATGTTCTGTATGGAGTGGTGAGCGTGAAAGAGCGCTTGTTTTCTCCATCTCTCACATTAGCCATTCGCATGTCTATGTCGGTGATGCCTACACCCTGAAAATATTCCTATATAGAAAACACACACAACCAATCTATCAAATAAACCCATCAAAACATTTAGAAAGACAATTATTCACATTCAGATTCACACCTCGTGACTCCTGAAGAGGAACACCTTGTCCCTGCTGATAAGTGTGTAGACTTTGGTGCGTGGTGACAACATCTCCAGGTGGCCCTCGAAATTAATATTCACACTTCCATTCTTAAAGAACAGATTCCGGGGCTCCAGACTATTTTTGCGATCACTCAGAATCTTTTCAACGCAACACGCCCAGTCGTTTCTTTCCTCTGTGAAAATGCACACACAATATAAATGTATGAAAACCATTCACAGCCTAAATGTAAAAAGAAAGATGTGTCAGAGACGTTCTGCAAGGTGGTCAGGAGAAAACTTTGACAAATACGCACGTGTGCTTTCTGCTCGAAACAGGAAAGTTCGGTTCTGACTGTGGAGCTCAAATCGCAAATCTCCGACACTGACCACTTTATCGACAGATTCCAGAGACACCATCCTTTTAGAGTACACCTCCTGTCACACACAGAGAGAGAAACTCCTTAACACTCAACAGTCAAGTTTATTGTCATTCCAGACAAAGTGCAACGAAATGTTGTTTCACAGAGTCAGCGAACAGGACAACATGAACAATGATATACTTTATACAATAAATGCTATACACAATAAATACATACAAACACAAAAGAGATCAAGGATACAAATAGTACAATTGGACATTTAATTGTTCCCCTTATTTTTACTATTCATTTATCTTTGGCATCAACTATTGCTCACTGAGTATATTTTTAAAAACCCGCAAATGTCAACACTGTAAATCTCAAAATGAGCATAATTTTTTCATATTGTACATTATAATATGGTGGTACCTAAATTCAGCAGTATTACAAATTATATTTTAATTTACAGTGGGTTTTTTTTAACTTTAGTTAAACAAAATAATTTTAATACTGGCCATTTAATGGTTATCTGCCATAATACAAAAAACACTTAACAAATAATCAGTATCGGCCAAAGTTGACAGAGAATGCTTCTTTTTTTCATTTCTCTGAACACTGTAAGTGCTAATGTTTCTAAAAACATTAGACGATTAATGGAAGTTCTAAATTCCAGAAACTTTAAGTCTAGATTTAATTTTTGTGACAGAAACCAAAAGTCATAAATACATTCCAGCTTTCATACCCTCTTGTTTTTAATGCGTCATCATTTAGCAATGATCATCATCCCCTGTGTACATTCCAATCATTTCCTGAGTTATCACATTTTTACAGTAAATATGTAACTTCCTTAAAGTAAATAAAACAAGACAGGACTTTTTATAGTCATTCTGGAAGGTAAGGAAAAGAAAGTGTCTGATGAACAAGGAAATTTATATATTTAATCTGAATATAAGGATCTTAATGTTATTCAAATCCCTTCTTGATTCCCAGGAGGACTTGGTAAAGTATTTACTTACAAGATTACAGAATGGATGTACGTGATTTATTAAAACAGATTGATTTATTCATCTATTTTACCTTGGTGGACTGAAAATATCTCAAATATTCTGAATCCAGCTGCACCCATCGGCGCTGGTAAATCTTACCTCTGAAATTACAAACACAAATATAATAAAACACTTTAATTAATATAATACTTAAAACCCCAGGATTTTAAGAAAAGAGACTTAGTTATAAAGTCGTAAAAAATTGCAAATTTCAAATTTCTTACCCTTTCGGAGGAGTTTTCTCCAGCCAGCCAGCTTTAACAATCTGACGGAACTCCTCAGAGAAATCAGGAAACTCTGTACATCGGATATCAATACTGTCCTCACTAACAAAAACAAACACTCTATTAATACAATGGAATAATTCTAGTTTATGTTCCACTGAAGGCTCACGTAAACACACAAAACAAAATAATGTTATCAACTATTTATTTATTGTGCTTCATGCACACACACCGTTCTCTCTGAATGACTGTCTCTTTTTTGTCCTCTTCGACTTTCAGGTTGATGAAACACTTCTGCATGTCTCGCAATAGATCCTCCTGTTGGAAGACAAACAACTGTTGATGAAAATGGTAAATAAATGCACCACTGTTTAAAAGTTTGGGGTTAGTAAGAATAGGAAAATACTTTTATTCATTAAGGACACATTAAATTCATTCAAATTATAATTCAATCAAAAATGAAATCAAAAGTGACATGAAAGACTTTAATAGTGTTATAAAAATTGTTGCAAATAAATGATATTCTTCTAATGTTTTATTCATCAAAGAATCCTGAGAAAAATAATATCATGGTTTCCACAAAAATATTAAGCAGCACAAGAGTTTTCAACATTAATTCATGTTGTTTGAGCATCAACTCAGCATATTAGAATGATTTCTGAAGGATCATGTGACACTGAGGACTGCAGTAATGATGCTGAGAATTCAGCTTTGCCATCACAGGAATAAATTACATTTTAAAATATATTCAAATAGAAAACAGTTATCATTATTCCAATAATATTTCACAATATTACTGTATTATTAAGCAAATACATGTAGTCCTTAATAAGACACTTTCTCCAAAGACATGAAAAAATCTTCCCAGCCCCAAACTTTTGAACTGTAGAGTTTATTCAGCAAGAACTTTGGTAGAACAGAACATTTATCAGACAAAAACTAGAAATGTACTAGAAATGAAGCACGTTCTGGCTTGATGGCACAGCTACTCCAACGAACCGGTTGGCCCAATAGAATGAATATTTAACAGCTGTCACATAGACATATGCACATACACATTTACAGACACAAAATTTACCTTTAATGCCATGATTTGGGATTGTGGTGTGCGTACCTATGAAGGACACGGAACACATGAATAAATTAATTATCAAAATAAGTCAATAAACCGATAAAAACAATAAAGAACAAATGAACAACAAGTGGTTTCTGTAACATTGCAAATATCTATAGAATACAGGGGGATCAGATTTTTCAACCCATCTGGAGTCTTGACATTTCCTAATTTGGATCTTGTTCCACAGTAATGAAAAATAAAATAATATACAATTAAGGGTCTCTAAAAACAAAGCTGTTTGGTTGTCTTCATTATATGAATCAGAATAATCATTTTTATCATTAGTTCTAAGTTGTAATAAGGAAAATGTTTGACCCAGTTTAGACTAATTTTAAAAAAAACAAACAATCCTATAAGCCCCTAATTACAGAAATACAAAAATATCTCTTCCGCCTCAACCCAATTTACTGTAACACACACAATTACGCCACCAAACCTGATGCACAGCATTTCTAAAAGTTCCTTGGCTCAGACATTAAAAACACACAACCTTTTAAAGAAATCAGAAGTAACAATAGCCTGTTCAGTGCACACAATAACGCTCTTCTTCACTGTGGTTAAGAATGGGAAGTAAGCACAGATTGGTGTTCTTCATGAAACCAAGATAATAACTAAAACATTTTCTAGCCATTTAGCTTTTGTGCTAAAACACACACAAATTCACACAAACTTAAGACATAAAAACTAAAGTCATAATCAAAACAGTCTACCTAAACGTGACTGTTTACAAAAACGCACACATGCAGAAATAAACACTCATCCTTTGATGTGGATTAGAGAAATAGCCTAAAGGTAAGTGTAGATATTGGTCAAATATTACAAACAGAGTAATAATATTTTATGAATTTAAACTACTGAGTTGTTTACTTAAGAGCTGGTGTTTAAGAAAAGTTTTATGCAAAAATACGCACGCACACACGAATTCAAATATCAAAACATCACATATTATTGAAAATTCCAGAGTTATATTATATATCATCCTCATTACTATCATTACTGTTAGTGCTATGTGATCAAATTGTGCTACCGTTTTAGTAACAGAGAAAACAGCATGAGTTACCCGAGCGCAGCCAAATCTGTGTCCAGCCCTACTGCATTACACGGCATTTATGAACAAGCGCGCGCGCACACACACACACACACACAGCTCTGCTTTGAAAACGAGGAAGTTGACAGGACAATTCCTGCAATTCCTCAGATAACTATATACAAACTAATCATTTCACTTCAAAAGCACTGTGCTTTCAATCCTGTGAGTTCAGATAACAATCTCACCAGATCTATTGCTTTTGGACACTGTAGGAAGCTTCTACATTTTGCAATTCTGACTTTTTTTTGTTGTAATCTTTGAATTAAGGTCTATAAATACACGTGTAAGTGTACAAAGTCGTTTAAGCTACTTCTGAAGACTTCAATCTCTAACTGACTGCCATGAGAAACTGTATGTAGATTTAGATTATTTGTTTACGTTTCTAATTGTGCGCATTCTGCAGTAGCATCTGCCGTTCGCTCACAGTACCTACTGCCCTCTAGTGGCTGCGTCAGGGTCTGACTGAGTTTTCACAGTTTCATGTCGTTGTGAACAGTATCATTTGCGGTCACCACGAAGTTCTTGTATAACTATTTACGATGGCAAGTAAGAAAGATAACTAGATTGTATTTGAAAATGTGGTATTCTGAGTGTTCAGTCAGAAGAGACTTGCTCGCACGAAATGTTACAAATGCAAAGTGTAGCTGTAACACTAGGCGCATGCGCGGCAGTGCAGCACGCAATTGGGTGAGAGCTGCGCGCGAACAAACATCCGAACAAAACCGCTTCCGCAGTCAAGGTTATATATACATGCCGTTTTTCAATGAAAATCTGAGAAAAATATAAAAGCAAATATGCAAAGCAATAAAGTTGAAGAACTCACGGAAAAGATAGGAGGGTGAGTCGTCAAATAGTCTCATATGTACATCTCACAGTTTTTGTTATTATACCTTTGAACCTTGAGTCCGACCTTAAAGTGTTGCTTGTTGCTTGTTGCATGTACGTGAGAACATGCTTTGATTAGTTTTTCTCTTATTGCAGATCTCTGTCTTTAGACACGGAGAAGATGGAGAAATACGACAGGTAACGAACTCAAACCCATTGATAATGTAAAATATGAAGATCTTATATCGGGTCACCGGCCGGAATAAGTGTTTTAAGGTCCACAATGATTTGGTGGCATGTGATATTATTCTTTTAAATGCCTCACAACCACAGCTTTTTGTTACAGTGTATGTTTTGTATCATCATACTAAAAATGTGAAAAGTCGATTCAGAATGCATCTGTACTTTCAGCTGGTAAGGTGTTATATGGTATATATTTACTTATTTATTATACCCACCCACAAAACAAATACATATTAGGGAGACCCTGCTAGTTGTCCCACTTTTTTTAGTCCAGTGAATACACCTCAGCATAGGTTTGCTCAAAGTTGTGGCTACAGAAAGTAATTATACATTTTATCCTTACTTGTACTTCTCATATATATATATATATATATATATATATATATATATATATATATATATGTATATAAGAACATGTTACATTTACATTTATCCATTTGGCAGACGCTTTTATCCAAAGTGACTTACAAGTGAGGAATACAACAAGCGATTCCTCATGAAGAGGCAAACAGACACAGGAAGTGCTCGCAACACAAGTTTCAGACAATGATCAGAACAGCAAAAGCTAGAATAGGGAGGGATTTTTTTAAGATGAGGCGAAGTGCTCACGGAAGAGATTGCCAGGGATTCTGCATTCCTGATGAAGGTAGGGAGATTATTCCACCAGCAAGGAACAATGGACGAGAACGTTCTGTGTATGACTGTTGACTTTTTGTGACATGTTGCATTACTTGGGGGAGAGTTTCGAAGAATCTAATAAAGACATTTCATCAAATCTATTGGGAAACAAAGCTAAAATATGTAAGTTAACGTACAAGTATTGTTTTGGACAATAAATTTTGTACATAATGAATAGTACATAAATGTAATTTAAAACCTGTCTGTCTATTTGCTCTGACCTGATATGACTTTACTTTTCAATCTTGATGTAGGAAAAAAAAAAAGTTCATGTCTTAATTGTCAATTGTCAGCTCCACAATTGTCAGCTCCATTGTCTGGCTCTGACTGACTAAGGTATTGATTAACAAATCTGTAATTAAGTTACAGCTAGTTAGTTCACCCAAAAATTACAATTATGTTATTAGGGCCTTTCGCACAGGAGGAACCTTTTCATAGTTCCTAGAACTATTGGCTGAAGTACCCGGATTTTGCCGTGTTCGCACCGCAGGAACTAGGAACGATTTTAGTTCTAGTAAAGTCTTCTACTGGGGGAACTAAATCAGTTCCTACTTCAGAGTAGGGTCTAAACCAGCACTATAGGAACTATCAGTGACGTAAGTGTAAATTGACAGGTCAAACACCAACACCCAGAATTAAAAAAAAAAAAAACGTTTAAAACGTTTTTACTTCACGAAAGGGTTAGATCACCCCAAAATGAAAATTCTGTCATTAATTACTCACCCTCATGTCTTTCCAAACCCGTCCTGACCTTTTGTTCATCTTCAGATCATAAATGAAGATCTTTTTGATGAAATCTAACAGCATTCTGTCCTTCCATAGACTGCTTTTGCAGCTTGATCTTGAGAGAGATCTGGAAACTAATTCATATGAGTTGAGCAGATTAGTCCAAATTTTCCGAAGACACTCAATCGCTTTTAAGATGAACAGATGTATTTAGTCTTTCACTCACCGATAAACTTTGATCAGTGAACATAAACAGAGGCTCAGCCGAACATAAATGACGCACGAGAACAAACCTCTTCCAGAAGCACAAACGTGCTGTGTAACAAACGGGAATGAACCTCATTGGTCACACAGCACATTTGAGCTTCTGGAATTTACTTGAGTAATTAATGACAAAATTTTCACTTTTGGGGGAACTAACCCTTTTACATAAAAAAATAAACACATTTGTATAGACAATTCAGATTGCAGAAATATTTCTCAGTATTTTTTTTCACCATCAGCATAATAACCTCATTGACTTTATGCCAGCTACAAAAAGTGTATTTTAGTGTGGTTGACGTTAATATGTCATTATTATACATTAGTGTTTTGTGTTGCTCCTGTGTAAAAGTTATTGTATTATTTTTGCAGGTACCGGCAGGAGGGGAAGGAGGCTGCCATGCGTGGTGAGCTGCATCATGCCCTTGAGCTGTTTCAGCTGGCTTACCAGCTGCAGCCGAGTGACAAGCAAAAGAAACGAATCCAGGCCATACAGGATCTCATTCAGAGAGATGAGGAGGAAGATGAGGAGGAGGAAGAATTTGTGGATGTGAATGACAGTGGATTGAAGCTTTATAAAGACCTCTATGACAAACTATATGACCATCAGAAAGAGGGTGTGGCGTTCCTGTACAGTCTCCACCGAGATGGACGGAAAGGGGGAATCTTAGCCGATGACATGGGCCTCGGAAAGACCATTCAGGTCATTTCATTTTTGTCTGGGATGTATGATGCAGAACTGGCCAATCATACCCTTTTAGTCATGCCAACCTCACTTATAAAGAACTGGGTCCGTGAGTTTGCCAAGTGGACCCCTGGAATGAGGGTGAAAGAGTTTCACGGCACAAACAAAGCTGAGCGGAACAGGAACCTGGAGCGAATCCAACGCAAAGGAGGTGTTATCATTACCACCTACCAGATGCTCATCAACAATTATGAGCAACTTGCATCATATGACCAGCGCGAGTTCAAATGGGACTATGTCATCTTGGACGAGGCCCACAAAATCAAAACCTCATCCACGAAGACTGCTAAAAGCGCTCACGCCATACCTGCTAGACACCGTGTGCTACTTACGGGCACTCCAGTACAGAATAACCTACGAGAGATGTGGGCGCTATTCGACTTTGCTTGCCAGGGGTCACTGCTGGGAACCTCAAAAACATTCAAAACAGAGTATGAGAATCCAATCACACGTGCAAGGGAGAAAGATGCCACGCCTGGGGAGAAAGCTCTTGGATTGAAGATTTCTCAGAACTTGATGGACATCATCAAACCTTACTTTCTCAGGCGGACCAAAGCAGATGTTCAGCACAAAAAGCAAAAACAAGAAGGCGGCTCTGATGATGAGGAAGATCAAGAAAACAAATGTCCAAATGCTAACAACGGAGCAGAGATGCCATCGCTGACACGAAAAAATGATCTCATTGTGTGGACATACCTCAGCTCGGTGCAGGAGGACATTTACAATCAGTTCATCTCGCTGGATCATATTAAGGAGTTGCTGTTGACGACCAGGTCGCCGCTCTCAGAGCTCACGGTTTTGAAGAAGCTCTGTGACCATCCCAGACTCCTTTCCAATCGAGCTGTGACTCAGCTAGGCCTGGAGCAAGGTTCTACCTTTGACTCCACCCATCCCAACAATGAGAGCGAGTCTGCTGTGAGTCAGATTGATTTCATTTCAGATGACACTTTGATCGCAGAGTCAGGGAAGCTGCAGTTTCTTGTGTCTCTAATGGAATGTCTCCGTGAAGAAGGGCATCGGACCCTGATCTTCTCACAGTCGAGGAAGATGCTAGACATCATGGAGCGTGTCCTGCGTAACAGAAACTTTCGCCTGCTGCGCTTGGATGGCACAGTGACACAACTGGCCGAAAGGGAGAAGCGTATCATGCTGTTCCAGACAGACAGACGCTACACTATCTTCCTCCTCACCACTCAGGTGGGTGGAGTCGGCATAACGTTAACTGGAGCAAACCGTGTCGTGATCTTTGACCCCAGCTGGAACCCTGCGACAGATGCTCAAGCTGTGGACCGCGCATACCGAATTGGTCAAACTGAAAATGTCCTCATCTACCGACTCATCACCTGTGGCACTGTGGAGGAGAAGATCTACCGCAGACAGGTAAATAAAAATCTTAACTTTATGACTTTGCATTACTCACTGTGGAGTGAGTTACTTCATCACATATTGTGATTGTGACTTGAAATGCGATATGATAAACACATAATATTTCACATTGTTTCTGCTTGGATATCCTGGCAAAAAGAAGTAAAACAGTTAAATCAGACTGAAAAGAATGCACAAAGAATACAAATGAACAAGCAAGGCCTCCAGATAAATGTTTTGCGAATAGTCACTTTTTAAAGTTGTTAGGTGGGTAGAAAAACTTTTTACAAGGACATATGAACTAAGTAAAAAAAACTACTTTGCGTTCTTATTGTACCGGTTTCTTTTTAGTCCACTTCAATTGTGTTAGCATTCCATTCACAAAATTAGACTTTACATTCAAATTGCTTTTTTTGGAATACAACCACTTTTAACTATAAATTATATTTCTTTTGTTAATTATAAAAATAAAAGACAGAAATATATTAACATTGGAATTTTACCTTAATTTATTAAATTAAAAAGTGAAAACCCAATTTCAGAATCTTCACTGTAGACTACTTGTATTTTTTAAGTCATTGTACTAGGATATGTCACAATTGCTGTTTTTTTTTTTTTCAGTTAAAGTGCATCATCCTAGAAAAAATAAGACAAAGTGTTGATGGAGTTACCATGCATAATTTAGTTTTTTGTAAAGTACAACTCTGGTTTAGGCGAGCAATTGACTTAGAGCTGCAACTACCGATTATTTTTTCTGTCGACTAATCTAACGATTGTTATTTATATTTATATGTATGTATATATGTGTGTATATATATATATATATATATATATATATATATATATATATATATATATATTCGATTAGTTGACTACTCTAATGATTATTTTTATTAAGGTTTTATTTTTTATTATATTTTTTATTTTATTATTATTTATATTATTTTTTATTTATTTGTTTTTTATTTTTTTTATTAAGGTTTTTTATTTTTTATTAAATAATATTATTTTTATTATTATTCTATTTATTATATAATTTATTTTTATTTTTTAATACTGATTTTCGTACGCTCGAAATATTTTCTTATTTGTGAGACGAAGATTTTCTCGAAATGCCCTTTTGCGTGCTCAAAATGATCTTGGCGCACAAAAATTTGGCAGAGATCCAATTCCATAGGTGGTATGCCATTTCGGTTCTGCAGAGGGAACAAAGGACCATTTTATTTGGCCTCTGTTTAAAGTATTCCCATACTTTTGATAATCGTGGTCTAGGTTTTTGTGATAGAATGGAACTTTCTCCGTTCCCAGGAGCAGAAGCCGCCATTACACGAGATGAATGTAAACAGTGTGACGCGTCGACGTATTTTCGTAGTCGACGTAATCGATGATGTCGACGCATCGTTGCAGCACTAAATTGATTTCTTCTCATATAGTAGTGACAAATAAAAGCTAATTTTCTGCTATTCTGATGTCAGTAAAACAGCACAAAATGTACCTAATAACAGTTTTTTCCCCTGTGTTTCTATATCTGCAGGTGTTTAAAGACTCTCTCATCCGGCAGACAACCGGAGATAAGAAGAACCCATTCCGATACTTCAGCAAGCAGGAGCTACATGAGCTGTTTAAACTTGAAGACACACGTTCTTCCTCCACTCAGCAGCAGCTTCAGGCGATGCACGCACAAAACCGCCGTTCTGACACCAGTCTGGACCAGCACATCGCTCGCCTTTACAGCATGGAGATGTTCGGCATCTCCGACCATGACCTCATGTTCACTAAAGAGGTGGCAGCCGATGAAGACATTCCTGAGGATGCAGAGTCCCATAATTATATTAAAACACGTGTCCAGAAAGCACAAGAGCTCATGCAGGCAGAATCAGAAGTTCACGGGCAGCTCATGGACAGTGTGGCCCAAAACACTGAACCAGCTTGGCTCAGGCAAACAGGGCAACCGAAATCTGCTGGTAGAGACCGCCCGGCGCCTCCTCGTGTCAAAAACGAGCTGGTGACGGTGGATCTGACTCATAACAGTATTGATGAGCCAGAACTGGAGGAAGATGAGCAGAACTCTCTGCCAGTTGAGGAAGAAGTGGAAGTTGTAAGCGAAGAAGTGGAAGTTGTAGGCGAAGAAGTGGAAGTTGTAGGTGAAGTGCAAGTGGAAAAGGAGTCTCCTCATTCTGGTGGAGAAAGAAAGGTCCCTGATGTTAGCCCTGTTGCCGACAAGTTCGCTCACCATGTGATCACGCTGGACGACAGTTCAGATGAGGCGGATGAGGCGTACGGTAAAGCAGCATCTGAGCATCAATACTCACAGCACAGCTTTCCAAGTCCTTCTAACCAGTTTCCAAAGTTGGAAGAACTTTCTGTAGCATCTGATGCTTTTGATGAAAGAGAAGTTCAGGCGGTCGAGCCCCTTTCGATGGTGCCTTCATCTCCCCCTTCACGACATGATGCCACAGCTGGAAAGTCTTTTCAAGCAGAGGTGGAAATGCTTCAGGGAAACTTCAACTTGCAGCTGGAGGACAGTGTAGATATGTTCTCCGTTGAAGAAGAGGAAGTTTGTGAAGTGGAGGAGTCGGTGGTTGAGGAAAGTCCTGAATTTCAACTTCAGATGGACATCAGTGGAGAAAGGCTGGAAGAAGCTAGTATTAATGAAAGCAGACAAGATGGTAAACAAACCAACAGTGAAATCAGTAACTATAACAACAGTGAGGTCAGCAATCATAACAATGCTGAAGTCAGTACCTGTAATGGTGAGGTCAGCAAGCATGAATCTCTGTTGAGGATCTGTTCTGCTCCAAACACACCTGCGGACGACTCATTTGTACATTTTGTTCGGAGAAAGAAAAGGCAGGTCATCTCAGACACTGAAGAAGAGGAGGATGAATCAGAGAAGCCATGTTTAACTAGCAGTCCATTAGCTGATGGCCTCAGCAGGTTGGGCACTTCCACACCAAAATCCACCTTGACTGATGGAGCTCGACTCTGCCGCAGCTTGAACATTTCTGTGGCATCAAGAAGGTCCTTTGTTGTGTCAATGCTGGAGAATGAATCTGATGAGGAGTCAGCAGAGCGCAGTGAAGATAAAGTCATTGAGATATCTGAAGCAAATGAAAGTCATGTAGATGAATCGATGGAGGAAGAGGAGAACCTCGGTAGAGGTGACACCAAATCTTATGAGATATCTGAAGCAAATGAAAGTCATGCAGATGAATCGGTGGAGGAAGAGGAGAACCTGAGTAGAGGTGACACCAAATCTTATGAGATATCTGAAGCAAATGAAAGTCATGCAGATGAATCGGTGGAGGAAGAGGAGAACCTCAGTGGAGGTGAAACCAAATCTTATGAGATATCTGAAGCAAATGAAAGTCATGCAGATGAATCGGTGGAGGAAGAGGAGAACCTCAGTGGAGGTGAAACCAAATCTTATGAGATATCTGAAGCAAATGAAAGTCATGCAGATGAATCGGTGGAGGAAGAGGAGAACCTCAGTAGAGGTGACACCAAATCTTATGAGATATCTGAAGCAAATGAAAGTCATGCAGATGAATCGGTGGAGGAAGAGGAGAACCTCAGTGGAGGTGAAACCAAATCCTATGAGATATCTGAAGCAAATGAAAGGCATGCAGATGAATCGGTGGAGGAAGAAGAGGAGCCCAGTGGAGAGACTTTAAACACAGACAAGTCCAAAAGTGACGAAGAATTTGAGGAGATGGAAGAGAGTTTGGAGTCAAGAGGAGAGCAGGAATGGCACAGCGCTCTGCTTGAATCCACTGCTGATGTTGAGCTTGGCTCTTGTGAAATGCTGGACCAGTGTGCCCCAAAACATTCCCTCCTGAAATGCACATTCTTCCTGTTAGCTCCACAAGCAGTAACGTGACTGCTGCTAAGGCCTCTGAGAACAGATATGAGTCGTTGGTCCTGTCTGGGAAACAGAGTTTGGCAGAGGGGAGAAAGCAGGAAGCTCTGGATTTCTTTCTGAAAGCAATAGACATTAATACTGGTGACGCTGAGATCCAACTATTAATTATTCAGTTGTACAGGCAACTTAGCCAATAGGGAAATTAAAGTGCAATATAAGACTTTATCATATCTGTTCCATGTTGACAAACTATTTCACTTGCCTTTTTCTCTCTGCATGTTAGTAAAAAGACATTGCAGACTGAATTTGACTTAAACATACAGAACTGACCAGAGGAACTATGAAACATTTCAGAAAAATGTTTTGTATGCTAAATGTGTTCTTGAACTTTTCCCAGTAGTTCCTCTGAATGTTTCTTTGTTTTCTTTGATTTGTGTGTTTCTTTGGTTTAAAAAAATTCTGTTCAATTTACTGAATTCATAGTTTGTGGAGGGGGCAAAAATAAATTCTTAAAGCTTTCATAGCTTGTTTTCTGCATGATTTTTCTGCATTCCAGAAATAGATCTACATATTTTTTTCCCACGTTAACTACTTTTCAGGTGAGAGTTTCTAACTCTTTGTGCCACTTAGGAATAAGACCAGTCTGAAGCTCTTGTCGGAAGTCCTGTTTTAAACTAATGTTCAGGGTTAAATACACTGTTTAAATGACAACATTTGTGATGTGCTGTTTATTAGCTCATACAGTAGTTTTGAAAAAACAACACAGACATTGACAACAATCCACTTAAAATAAGGCCATACATCCATCTATTTTTTTCCCCAAACTGGTTGTTCTATATATGGTTGCAAGCATAATGAAAGACCTCAGAAAAGTACTTTTCTGTTGTAATCAACGATGTGTCACACATGTAGCATGTGCTTTGTTTTCTGGCCAGATACTTAGTGTACATTAAAGAGATTATGTAGTACGGAAGCGGGCCAGGTTAAGATAACTGGTCTACATATTCGGGGTGTTTCTAGCTTATTGAGAAGGTTTTACCATGTGAAAGATAATCATCTCATTGCATTTATTAGATATCAGCCTTGCAATTGGTTCGATAAGTTCAACAAACATCAAGTGTGTACTTGCATTTTAATGCCCAGTAAATTAATGAGACCTTATATAATCAAAATACTAGGTGAAACAGGTTGTGTTCTAGCAGAACTACATTACATACAGTAACACAGATAGAATATAAACAGCTACAGATTAATTATTAGTGTGTACATGAAAAAAAACACTCTTGGGGTTAAAAGAGACATGATTTGGTAAAGACAGTTTATTGGTTTTTAGGCATATAATTATGGCTTGATGCTCATGCCACCATGCACATCATCTACAGTAATCACAACTTGAAGTCACTGTTGTACTGTATTTAGAGATTGAAGCGGAGACACTTGGAGAAGTTTAGAAGTTCCCTGCAGGCTAATAATACAGTTTTTCAAGTAAGCTTTTTTGTGCATCCACACTATACAGAACAATTAAACAACAAAGCCGTTAACTCTCATACCCACCCACTCCAGACATGTATACCTGAAACACCCATAGGTGAAGTGTTTAGGCAAGTAAAAGCACGCCGATAGGTTTTTGGTTTGGACCACAACACTTTCTTTCTTCGATGTCAAGGAATAAAGTCAGGACTCCAATATAACTGGTTTACATTTGTCAAAAGAACTTCTGAGACTGAAACTACATTGTTAAGCACAGTGATGACACCGGAGGAAGAATATGACACTAATATTGAGTTCATTACTGGTAAACTAGGGCTTTAAAATGGGCTTACTGCCTTCAATTTTTTTACCATATACATGCTGTATTTGTTGATGGTCATATTTCTCTAAAGTACTAATGTTCTGCGGTACAAGCATTTAATAGCAAACTGGGGGTTCAATACAATGCAGGTTGTATGATGCAATGCAGGAGATGTTAGTTGAGCTTAAAATACACAGCAATACTCAAAAAACAGTTCATAATAATACTGTTACCAATGAGAAAGAGTCAACTGACAAAGAAACATTTTATCATGAATTTCTAACTACAGAGAGTTAATATTACACACTATTAATTACTTTATACATTTATGCTACCTAAAATGTATAAGTAAACAATCAGTGTTCTGTCTCTATCCAGTGATGACAATGTTATTGGAAAATGTTGAACTCTGGCCTGAGATACCAAGTTACCTTCAAAGTATTATGTCCAAACCCTCTTACCAGCAATTTTGGCCTTCCATATCTGTATATAAACATACTCACAACACGCATATCTAGTGAACACTTCGCGCTTGAGTTCAATTCTGTCCGTGATACTGAACCAGGGCTTCACACACTTGGTTTTTGTGCTGTAAATATTAAAGGCAGAAGGACGTCGTTTTTAATGAGGACAACACTGAAACTAGACAGACAAATTTCGCACTCATGCCCAGCAGTATATCCCTTCTGTTCATCTTCATTTCCATATCTTTCCTTTTCTTTTGAAAGAGATGAACAATTATCTCACTGCAGTCAGCTGCACCAATGTAGTCTGTCACGTTACCTGTAAAATGAGCAGAAATATAGACCATGTTTATAATGGCGTATCTATACAAAAATATTGAAACTGGCCAGTCTGTTAAATCGTTTTGGGTCCGCAAGATAAAAACAAAAAACAAAAAAAAAAACTTAATAGTTCTATTCAGCAAGAACGCATTAAATTGATCAAAAGTGAAAGTAAATACTTATATAAAAGTAAATACTTTAATAATATCAAATAAATGCTGTTCTTTTTGAACTTTCTATTCATCAAAAAATCCTGAAAAAAACATGATGGTTTCCAAAAAAATATTAAGCAGCGATTGTATTTAAAACTGATTAAAAAAAAATTTTGAGCACCAAATCAGTCTACATTCAGACATCAGGCTACATTCAGACGGCAGGTTAATGTGGCCCAAATTCGATTTTTTTTCCACATGTGACTCGGTTCTGTTTTTCTCATGACAGTGTGAACAGCACAAACCACATGGGATTTTCAGACCTGAACAGTCAAACAGTCACATCAGAATTCATGCGAATTTTACGTCACACTAGATCAGCATTTGTCACAATTCTGCACTCATGGAAATCACTTGCGAAAGGTTGTCAGTGGAAGGACAGTGATGTGTCAGAACTCTACAGAACTCTACTTTAATGCAGAACTAAGTATTAAAGTGACAGCTCTATATATAAGCAAAACATGAGGGCTCGTATCATAGATGTTTAAACTGCTCTGTTTTCACATCCTCCACTTTGTTTTTTATATTGCCTGTGCTTACATTCGCTGGCTTCGGTGGCAGATCACCCCATAAATAAATGTGTAAACACTTACTTTAATGTCCTCCATTTTTACTTCCCTGTGTGACGTCTTTTTTTTGCATATGCGGGTCAGTCCAGGACCATGATCTGTTTACACTGGAATCTGATATTGGCCACAAAAACATCGGATCTGAGTAATAAATCAGAATTGAGCAGCAAGGCTCACAGTGTGAACGTAGCCTTAGACTGAAGGACACTTCATGTGACACTGAAAACTGGAGTAATGGCTACTGAAAATTCAGCTGTCCATCACAGGAATAAATTACATTTTAAAATAAAACAGTTAATATAAAAGTGTATATTATATTACAGTTTTTATTGTAATTTTTGATATAATAAATGCAGTCTTGGTGAGCATAAAACCCTTTTAACAAAATAAACATTAAAAAAATCTTGCCGACCCCAAACTTTTGAACAGTAGAGAATATCTGTTCTTCCTTACAGTCTATTTGCACACATGATTACACAGTTGTTTCAACTGATTTTGTACCTTATTGTACATGGTGTTTTTCAGAGGCTGGAGGGTTGCTAGGCATGAGTTTAGAGTCAGATCCAGGGCTACAGACCCCTTCTATTAGATTCTTGTTGCAGTCGCCCAGACTGGCAGCAGGAGAGAGTCTTGGATAGGCTACTTGCCCCGTCAGATCCAACAGGTCCTCTAGAGCACGCATGTTACTCATTCCATTCTGCTGGGGAGAGTTCACTGGGGAAAATTCTGGGATGGAGATTAATTCCTCTTTCGAGACGGGGCTGAGAACACACAAAATAAACACAAAAGAAAAAGGATTAGATGTCAATGTTCCCAGTAAATTTGAGCTGCTTCATACCCCCATATGTTGCTATGTTCACATCTATTTAGAATAATGTCAGCTGCATATAAAAAAAGCAGGAACGAATAAATACAAGTGTTCACATATCATGAAGGATACAACTGCAAATAAATAAATTTGAACAATATTTATGTCAAAAATAGACTGAATATGCTTTTTTTAAATATATACATTAATATGAATAAAGGATTTAACAAATAATGTATTGTGTAATATGCATGGCTGACGTTTGTCTGTTTTATTTACATTTGTTTGTTTGCTGTTTTGGTTTTCTAGTCTGCTGTAGATTCAGTATTAGTGTACGTAAAAAAAAAATCATGAAGTGGACATTTATTATTCTATTCTTTCTCATTTTGTTTTACCGTGATGCAGTTCCTACCTGGTCGGGGTAGGGCAGTCCAGTGTACAGGGTATGTTGACACAGTCATTGTGTCAAACTCACCTAACCTCCATGTACTGCACTTCATCTGCAGAGTCCTCTGCCGCTCCACTCTTCCCTTCCAAAGTGTCCAGATGTATAAGAGGCAGAGGTGGTTTTGACTCTGGCAATGGGGTCAAGGAAGAGGGTGGGTGGTCTTTCCCCCCCTCCTTTGATTGTTTTACCATATGTCCAGCATTCTGAGTGAGAGTATTTGCTTGTGGGACAGTTACAGTTGAGGTCCCCTGTCTAATAGCATCTGGGATGTCTGATTTCTTCACAGTGATATCCTTCTTGGGTCCCTGAGCTGTGGCCTGTCCATTCATTTGCACAGTTACAGGTGTTTTCACTTGGTTACTGGCCTCCTGTTTGGCCACCTGAGTGATAGTTTGGCTTTTTCCGTCATTCAGGGTGTTTTCCTGTAAGCTCCGAGTGGGCATATTTGCAGGTACTTTCACTTGGGTGGTAACTTTGGGTTTGATTTCTGTGGTCACAACACTCACACTATTTGCTACTGTGTTTTCAGGCAAGCTCTTCAGCGGGGTTACCCGCACCTTTGCTGTTGATGTGTCTCCTCGCTTTACCTCTTCTTTCACTTGTAAACTCTGTGTCTTCACCTGTTCACTCTCTTGTCTATTAGTCTTGGCATTCTCTTCACTTACCTTTCCTTTCTCTTCTGTTTTCACTGCAGAATGGTTAATGTTCACTTGGCTGTTCAAGGAGGGATTTTTTGCAGGTATGTGAGCAGATGACTTCATCTGTATATTCATACAGCCATTCTCTGGTCTTTTCCCTTCACTCTCCTGTTTGAAAGTCTGGCCATGCACAGAGGTTGTCTGCATGATGCTGACCTGAGATTTGACCTCAGCACTTGAGGTCAAATGGTTACCACCTGAGAAAAAAAAGAGGTGTTGAAGACTGTTATAATAATAAAACAAATAGTATTAGACTTTTATGTACTAGGTACTGTATTCACAGAACATCTCAAGGCTAAAAGTAGCTCCTAACATGCCGATTTAGAAGAAGCTCTTAAAAATAATGGGTGTGTCAGTCCTAAATTTAGGACTGGAATTTTAGGAATTTTTGCTCAAAGCGTATTTCACAAAGTATTTTAGTGCTAAAACTAGCTCCTAAATCTGTGAAAAGTCAGGGACTTCTAAGTCACTATAAGACCAAATCAAAAACAATCCTAAAATGACTGTTGCCGGCAATCCACCTCGGCAATCTGCCCAAACACCACTGAGGCAATAGGGGACAGAGCCTTGGGTGCAGAGCCTTTTCTTCATAAATATTTTGATTTATAGATTTTAATCTGTGATGACAACATAAATGTTCATTTATGTGCAGGCAAAATGTATTGAATGATAGAGAATAAAATTTTGTGATCAAGTTGAAAATAATATCCTATTGTCAGCGCTGACAGTCTTGGCCGCTCAGGTGACTTGAATTCGAATTCTGGCTTGTTGACCTTTCCCGATCCCGTCCCCCGTTTCTCTCTCCCACTTCACTTCCTAGCCACTCACTGTCCTATCATAATAAAAAAGCAAAAATGCCAAAAATAAATCTTTGAAAATAAAGAAAGAAAAAAGAAAATAATATCAGATTACATGTGGCAGTTGATTTCACGAATTCACACTTACAAATTATGGAATAGAGTAAAAAATTAAGATAAGCGTATTTGGTGTCCTTTTCAAGTAGAGGCTCTGACCTCAGAATTTAGCCCAAACCCTGACATGTAAGAAGCTGACAATTAGCTTATTTAAAATGAGCATTTTAAATCTTTATTATAACATGGCAACATTTTTATTTTAAAATCTTTATTTGAATATGGCAAAGTGATACCTCATTCTGCAATATTTCTGATTAAATAACCAATTAGCCAATCACTGTGTGCATAGTTAGTGTGTTGACATCATAGCAACTTCTGTAGTCAACCTCTGTCTCCCCATTTCTCTTAGCTTAAGGCTTCTCTCTATTATTGTCTCCACAGCTTTGTGAATGTTTTAAGAGGAAACACTTAACTAAGAACTTTTGAAAACTGCTATTTAAGAGAACTCTTTGTGTTAAGATAAAATGTTTCGTGAATACGGCCCATTTTCTATTTTAATATATTTTAGAAGGTTATTTATTTCTGTGATGGCAAAGCTGAATATTCAGCATCATTACTCCAGTCTTCAGTGTCACATGATCCTTCAGAAATCATTCTAATATGCTGATTTGGTGCTCAAGAAACTTTTATTATTGTTGTTATCACAGCTGAAAACAGTTTTTATACAAATAAAAATACAATTGCTGGATTCTTTAATTAATAGAAAGTTCAAAAGAACAGCATTTATTTTTAATTAATGTTTTGTAGCAATTTAAAAATCATTACTGACACTTGATTAATTTAATGCAAAGATAAAATCTTTAAACCTTTAACCAAAGTTAAACAGATGCCTGCAATGCAAAACAGAGGAGACTAAATTTAGTCTGTGCAATCTTTGAATAGATCACCTTGAACACAACCTATGACAGAGAATATGATCCCCTGCTGCCCTCTCCTGACATTGCTGTAAATACTGCAGTGATGGAAAAATACCAGCAGGCCTGTCTGACACAGAGGTATATACACATTTGCCACTAGAGGGAGAGCAGTCTGCATTGACAAAACAAGGAAACCTGCGTGCATAGTAACACGTTTCTATGGATTGCCACAAAGAAACAACATCCACTTTTTATAATACTTTAAAATCGAGTTATTAGCATAGGTTTTAAAAATGTTGTTCAGTGAGTGTGAGAGAGAGCACGGTTGAGTCTTACCTGGAGGAGAGACAGGGTGGGAGACAGGAGATAGGGGCTCTGGACTATCCTCTCTCTGTGTGAATATTAGGTCATTCTGTTACTTTAACTTTCAGAGCAATCATTTCCAATCTACTTTCTCTACTTGACAAAAAAGAGCTATTCATTTCACATCCACATGGATGGTAATCCATTTAGGTAGCTGTACAATGCTTTACCTAAACAATTAGAAGTCACACGTTACTGTTCTACAGTAGAGTACATATACTGTATTTAGCTTAGTTGTGACACTAAACAAAAATCAACTAAAAAACAGATACCTTCATCTCTGCGTCACTCCTTCTGGTTCTCTTCATTATTTCCTCAATTCTCTGAAGAGAACAATTTAAGCACATTTCAGTCACAGTATTTACATATGCACACTTTTTAATGTTGACTCCTATTGCAAAATACAAGTAAGAGTGGATTGACTAACTTTTATATTTAAAGAGGTTATTACTAAATATGATGAAAATGTACCTTTTGGATGGCAAGTGAAAAGTGTTTATTTTTTCCTGCTTCTTTACCATGTGAAATGTAAATTTATAGAAGATGAGTGTTAATTTGATTTAACTGAAAGCACTATAATATATTTTTCCCATATATAACTATATATTTATATATAGTTTTATATATATATATATATATATATATATATATATATATATATATATAGTTATATACATATAACTTTAAGCCCAGCCACTTTAAATTGATGACCACAATGGGTTGCAGACATACCTGTCCAAATATTTTCCTACCCTAAACCTAACCCTACCCCTAAAATCAGAGGGAAATGATTGGTGAACAATACTGATATAGAAGCACCTAATCCTGGTTGTAAGCCTAAACCTGACATAAACTGTAAACGTGCATTTCAAATCTGACTGGTCGACTGGAATGTTGTTCCACGATCAACAAAGTAGTTGTTCCAGGAACATGTCGTACTTGGTGAAATCACCGACTAGAATGAAGAGGCTAGTGAGGTTTGGTATTTACAGTTTATATCGTCATGGCACAATCTTTTCTTCTTCTGCATGCACTGATTCTGCTATTTTACTAGATTGTCTAGTATACAGCTGATCTTTGAAAATTTGCTTACTGTGGCTGGCTGCTGGCTCTACTACCTTTTTTCGCTGTTGTCTCTCCTGTTCCTCCTGCTGTTTGAAATGCTCTCTCTCCTGCCGCTGACGCTCAGCATCCTTTTGAGCACGTATCTCTGCCTCTTCTTTCTATTAAACACAGATACAACTGAACAGATTAGGAGTCGACAGACAGACAGACAGACAGACAGACAGACAGACAGATAGACAGACAGACAGATAGATAGATAGATAGATAGATAGATAGATAGATAGATAGATAGATAGATAGATAGATAGATAGATAGATAGATAGATAGATAGATAGATAGATAGATAGATGTAACTGGTCTTATTAATTGATTCCTTCAATAATCATGTAGAGAAGTAGATTAATCTTCAGAAGAGCAGAGAAAAAAAGAATACAGAGAGCAAAGAAATTCTGAGTTGGCTTTGCTTAGGACCCATGTCCAAAGACTTAGTGTCAGAAGTTTGTTTTTGGTTTTGAAAATGCATTGCAAACAGAATTTTACATTCTTCTGAAGTTTGGAATCCAACGGCAAGCTAATGCTTTTCGGTCTAGTTACTGAAAAGAGTAATTTCACTCTAAATCTTCTGACCTCTTTCTCCATCTGGGCCTGGAGCTCCTTCTCTTTCTGTTTTTTTTCCTCTTCCTCTCTCTTCTTCTTTTGCTGCTCTTGTCTACATTTCTCTTCCTCTGCTTGACGAGTCTTCTCTTCCTGTCGAGCTCTTTCCTCCAGCTGCCTCTTCTTAAGTTGCTCACTCTTTAGTCTGAAAATCACACACAGACCAAAGGAAACATCACTCTAGTGCCTTTTGTCCCGCACTACCAAAACACCAATCTTTGTACTGTACTCTGGCAAAGTATTCAACTCATTCTTTTTTCTTTTATGTATTTTAATTCTCTTTTATTTCTCTTTTTTATAATATATCTTTCATTTTCTTATAATTGTACAGCACTTTGGTACTTTTACTGGTTTTTGAAGTGCTTTATAAACAAATTTAAATTGAATTGAATTGAAAAACAATTATAAAACCCCACAAATTTCAAGCGCAAGATTCAAAAACATTTGATAACATTTGTTATCCAACACATACTGAGTCACGTTCAACAAGCACTGAACACATTGTACACTAGTTCAGAGAAATACAGCATCAGTCACACAGACACATACTTTTCCTGCTCCTCCAGTTCCCTGCGTTGTTTCTCCTCCTGTTCCTTCAGCACTCTGGCCAGACGCCTGCGTTCTGCAAGCAGACGAGACGCCTCCTCAGCATCTGTCGTTCCAGTAACCACCTTTCCAGGAGAGTTCACTGGTGAAGGATCTGTCAGAGAGTGAAAGCAAGAGTAAAACTATTTTCACAGTTTGAAGCCATTGTGAATGCAAAGAGCATAAATACAAATCGTAAATGTTTTGCGATTAAAATGAGTTTAAACAAGAGAGAGACTACTCCAAAACTACTCAGCTTTGGAAAACTCAGGGACGTGTGATATACAGGATGACTAAAATCTTAAATCACAGAGCAAATTTATATCACAGCAACAGTATATATCATGATGTACTTATTTTTCCCTGAAAACTCAACCCAATGTTATATATTACATGACCATGCAGTTAATTAATGGCTATTTTTTTGATAATTCAGGGAATTAAAAGCTTTACAAATTAATGTTTCACTATGTAATCTCATGTGTTCTTTAATTAGTTTATTAATTCATGTTGTATTTAAGGTTTCAGACCCACCTGCACACTTGTTTAAAGTCAAATCATTACAGTTTGATTTGGGATGGTTTTTCTCAGGGGTCTCCATCTTGTCATTCTTTTTTTGTTGGTTCTCCAAAACTACACTTTTCTTCTCCTTTGCCCCATTAGTGTGATTTTCTGTCTTTATTGTTCTTCTTTCTGGAGGCGGTGTGCCGGAAACAGTCTCAATTTTTGGTGCCTTATCCAAACTTTCATTTTTAGGCCCCTCCTTAGGATCCTGACTTTTGACGTCCTCTGCTTTTTTGTCTTGTGTCTTCTTGTTGTTGTCACTAACTGGTGTGGTGGGTCTGTGTTTCATAGGGGAGGGTGGATACTGCCGCACTGCACATGGTGACTGAGTACGATTCTTAGGTAATAACCTTCAACCATACAAACAAACAGCTGATTCAGATACTTATAGCTCAGCACATTACTGAATAAAAATTTAATTAATTGGAGATCACTTTGTCAGCATCTTATATATACAGTATATAATATATATATAGATAAGTGTATGTTACTTGGGTGTGGCAGGTGAGGCAGAGCGGCGGGTAACATCAGCAGGAGATTTTGCTCGCCTCACTGGTGAGCCTGTGGCCGGAGAGCCAGTCCTCCTCTCTCTACGCAATCTCTCCTTCTGCAACAAACACAAATAACACATATCACTTTACGGTACACTGCTGCCAAATGACAATATACTAGTTTCATTTGCTTTGTTGCATAGTCAAAAAAAAAAGAGATTTAGGAGTAAGATTTCTTAATGTTTTTGAGAGAAGTCTCTTATGCTTACCAAGGCAGTAAGGCAGTGAAAACTATTATGAATATTATGAAATATTACTACAATTTCAAATAATTTTCTGTTTTAATATATTTTGAATGTAATGAAATATTTTAAATGTAATTTATTCATAATGCAAAGCTGTTTATTCAGCATCATGTCACATGATCCTTCAAATATTAGTCTAGATTTAAGAAATTTTTGGGGGGTTTAAAAAAGTTTAAAATGTCTAGATAGATTTTTTTTTTAAAAATACATAAATTACATTACAATTGAGGATTCTCTTGCTGAGAAACTGCTAATAAAATACAAACAAATACACCACTTTTATTGTGATTTTGTGGTGATCGCATAAAGTAATCAAAATTTACAGAATTTGGAACCAAGGTAGACTTTTTGTTTAGCCCTTGATCCGCTCTAATGGGCATTATTAACCATGAGGAACATCTCATGATCGACGCAAGGGATTATGTTGATTCTGCTTTAAATAATGATGTTTTTTATAATCTGTACATGTTTTATGTACATGAGTTATGAGTAAAAATGCCATCTTGAAATCTACACATTTGTTTTTAGTTAAATAAATAATAAAACCTTTTACCTATTTATCGGCAAATAACTAATTAATTTTCGTTGCTAGGTGTTGCCGGCGGGTGGTACACTCCATTTTATAGGGCCTACTCGGCATATCATCATGCATGCTAAAGGGACATCGTTTTTTGTGGAAACATGATGTATATTTTTTCAAGATTCTTTAACGAATAGAAAGTTCAAAAGAACCTTTTGTAACATTATAAATTACTTTACTGTCACTTTTGATCAATTTAATGTGTCCTTGTTTTAATGTCTTTCAAAAATAAAAGTACTTTTACAGAATATTGATAAAATATCACCAAATGTTAATTTTGCATTTGATTGAAAGATTTAAACAATATTGAATTAATTTAATTGGAGGATTAATTAATAAAAATTAAGAAATAATAGTTTTCTGTTCTATTTGCCATTGTAATAGCATAGGGCAAATTTTCTCAAAATTTTCCCCCATTTTTTCAAATTGTCATGAGAGTGTTAAAAATCAAAAAAAATAAAAAGCTTCTTATTTAAATTAACATAAAAAGTAGACACTGATAATGAAGATAATGTATACCATAGAAGGGTAAAAGTGTTTGTTTGCTTGTATTTGCATGTCTGTATGCACAGAATGACTAGCTAAAAAGAGAAGAGGTGAGCTTCTTTTGAGTTTGTTAAAGATATGTCCGGACCTTAGGGGTGCTGGGGGCACTGACAGCTCCACTGGACTCTTCTACTGGCACAGGATTGTTTCTGCGGCGGCTCGGTGACCCTCTATACGGTGACCTATGAGGACTGGGTGGCACTGAATGGGAGAGATATAGGAGCATTTCAGAATAGATCTATCAGTATTACAGTTTTTGGCCACACAGCATAAACTAAATTAAACACTTAGTAAGCCACATGTACACACACACACACACACACACACACACTTTGGTTATCTGAAACAAAACAAACATATTCAGTGACACAAATGAACACAGATGTAAATTAGCTCTATGCTTTCATAACTTAATACGCATGATGCGGAGTGTGTGTGTGTTACCTTTGCACTGCAGGCAGGACAGATGCAGCTCTGCAACAAGGTGACAGTGAGCCAGTGAGGAGAGTGTGTGTGCGCGTGTGTGTGTTACCTTTGCAGCGCAGATAGGACAGATGCTTTGCAGGACTGTTACAGCGAGCCAGTGAGGAGTGAGTGTGTGTGAGGAGGCGATTCACTTTTAGTTTGTCCATATAGTTCAGATGACCATGATGTGCTAACAGATGGAGGGATGGAGAGAATGAAGGAAAAAAGGGAGGGATGAATTGGATGGATGGGACAGACATAACATTTACGTGAATGGAGAGATGGAGGGATGTATTTGGAGAGGTGTGCTCAGAGCCTCTTTTTAGCACGCATAAAAAAGCCTGACTTCATTTTAATGGGACAGAATCATATAGCTCCACAGGTTTTTTTTTTTTTTTTTTTTAACAAATAATGACAGAAAATCTATTTTCATGTGAACTGTTTTAAGGAATATAAACAAAAGATATATAAAATTAAAATAATGAATCAACCTAATTAAACCTAATAAGGATGTATAGAAAACATGATGATGTAGGGTGTTAGGTGTTCTGAAAGAGGATGATATATGCACAGCTGTCCATGTATCTGTGTGTACTTGTGTGTACTTGTGTTCATGTGACCATGCCTTCTCAAATGAGTCAGCTGAGATTCAAATAGAAAGAAAAACCACCCATGTACAGACAAACATGCACACGTAACACTTCAACACTGAAAGAACCATAGCTGTGATTAAAGTACTGGTTCACACGAATGAAGTTGTTAGTAACAAATGTACACTCACAATCATTCAAAACTCGCTAGAAGACACAGCAGCACACAGACATTCAGATTTGCTTTGACTTTCACCAACCAAGTCCTGAGCTACAGAGCAAGTGCACAATGAATACACAGTGCCGTGCTAAAGAATTCAGACTCACAATTCAACAATTCTCCCATTCTCTGTTTTGTTTTTGTTTGTTTTTTTAAATCAAAGCACTAATATTGCTTACCACCATACTGACATTGTGCCACAGATTATCAGATAGACTAAGACCAGAAATTGGTCAATGTTTTCTGTTTCTGTATTTTTTTTATTTTATATTATTATTTATTTTTTTATTTATTTTGCAAGTGGTTCTGGCCTGTGCAAAACATGCTGTCTTGATGCAAGGATTGTCTGGGTGGTGACTAGGGTGTTGCTATGTGGTTGCTGGTATGTTGCTATGCAATTCCCAGAGTGTTTTTGGTGGTTTCTATGTGGTTTTGTACAGAAGTCAAAAGAACCCATCCCCAAGTGTGATACACTTACTATTTAGGCCTAAATTGTAAGATGTATGCATTTGAATTGCAATACAATTTCTGACTCTTTCATGTGAAAACTGAATGCATTTTAAATACACATTAACCAAATTTATTTCAATCTCATATTTTTTAGCTATAATTAAAGATTACTTGCCTTGTTCTTTATCTTGTGACATTTTATCCATATTAATACTTTTAAACTGAATAAACAGATTTATACTGATTCTAAGCAATTTAAATAAATTCATTTTGAAAATATTTAAAATTTAAATGAAATCAATGTCAATTATTCATATTAAACTTTGCCACAATTTATTTTTGTGAAAAATTTGCAGTTGGTTTGGCTTTCAGTGGTTAAAATAACAGGAAATTGCACATATCAGAATTTAAATGAATGATTTGTAATTCAATGATTGAGAGAAGGTGCTATAGGCCTGAATATGTTTACAAGGCACCATGCATTCAGATTAGGTATAGCAGCATGTGAATTGCTCAGCAAAACCAAAAACTAGGACATTATAATACTTGAAAGCAGCCTCCTCTTGTCATCCCCTTATCTTGCTGGCTCTTGATCTAAAAAAAATTTCAAGGCAGCTAATTTTACATAGAGTTTATGGACAGTTTCTTGTCTGAGATCTAAATGCAACTGAGTCACATTTGGATATTATGCAAGCGTTTACCCCATTTAGCCCCCTAAGTGTTCAAGCAGGAACCAGGGAAGGAGAGCAGGCTGGTTCAGAGTTTTGGGATAGAAACCAAAAACTAGAAGAATGGTGTAAATCCGAGGGGACAGGAGGCAGAAGGTGATGAGAAAAGGCCAGCTTGGGTTCATACCGTTGCCTGATTCGATGGCAGCAGGAGAGGGGGCAGCGAGGTCATGGGGGAGGGCGGAGGCAGCGGAGAGAGGAGGCGGGGCATTCTCCCAGTCACCTGGGCGATGGGGTCATGGCAGAGCACAGCAGAAACAGCAGAGCGTTATGGACAGACTGGGCACCCTCAGGTGAAGTGTGTGTTTTTGGGGTGGTGTGTACCTACTAGGCACACACACCTAAACACTTTCACCACATCCTCTGGCGCTCTCCAAGCATAGCAGCCAGACATGAGCAGGGATGATCTGACTTCAGACACACTCAAACTCCAAACCTGCATTCTTCTCATACACACACATTGCAATCATCTATAAAATCAGAACACACTTTTATGATCAATTCCTGAAATCATCTGAGCGCTCTCAATAAACAATCACACTTAATGTTTGGGGAAAAACAAAAGCAATTAGGATGACTGTGTGTTGAATTGTTCACATTTCACCGTGGTATCAATCGTTCTTTTTATTAATAGATGTAGATTATAAATTATATAGATATATATTATATAGATGTCTTCTAATTTAAAAAAATGAATGAATCATTTAAATCATTTCTATTGTATTTTAAATCAATTTTACAATCTACAATGAGTTGAGAAATATTATACAAACACACATTTTTTCCTCTGAACTTCCCTAGCTTTTTAAATGATTAAATCTAAGGCCTTAAATCAATAACCAATTTCTTAACCAATTAATGAGCTTGTATCTAAATCAAGCCAATAGGATGGGGGCGCAGCACACAGAAAGTGCTGATTCACTCATGCCTGCCTGTCTTTCCTCTCTGATGAGCTGAATTATGAAACCTGAGCTCTAGTAACACCGTGTCCTAAAGCCCAGAAGAAAACCATACAAATACAAAGACACTGCACTGTATCTGAACAACAGCTTTACAGCTTTGCTGTTTTTCTTAACGTACACTGCTCTGTGGAAAAATAAATGTCACCTCAAAAAGTTGTCAGGGATGTTTATTTTTTTTTAAATGCATTTAAAGCCGATAATCTTGTATTTAACCACTATGTAAATAAATAAAAAACATTCATGACATTTAGGACAGAAATTTTAATAATAAATTTAACTGAATTTAGAAAAATGTGGTCTCAAGCCATCATTTCATGAAACATTTTATCACTGTGGTGCCTTCCTTCTTTTCTCATTCCATCACTACTCACTCCCCTCCTCCCAGTCTCTCTTTTTCTTCATCCAATGTGATGTGTGTGCATTACACTCACCTTGAGCGGTGCCGTTGGGACCCCATACCCAGCGTTTATTCCTGTTCTCCAGCTGCAGGCTGCGTTCAAGTGATCTCCTCATCAGAGCCTCCACACGCTCCTGTGTGTGCCATTACAGCACAGGAAACACCAGACACTCACTTCACCTATGGATGTTTGCACCAACAATATGAACACAACCACTGTTTGCAGATGTAGGCACTGATAGAAGAATGATCTTCATCTGCATAATTCCATATGACTGCTCATAGACACCACCGTCCAAAGGTCTGGGGTCAGTAAGATGTTTTTATTTTTTAAAAGAAATGAATATTTTATTCAGTAGGGTTGCATTAAATTGATCCAAAAGTAACAGTAAAGACATTTATAAAGTTATAAAAGATGTGTATTTCAAATAAATTCTGTTCTGTTGAACTTTTTGCTAATCATAGAATCCTTAAAAATGCAACATGAAAATATTAAGCAGCACAACATTGAATAAATGTTTCTTAAGTACCAAATAAGTATATTTGTATGATTTCTGAAGGATCATGTTGTGCCACTGAAGATTGGAGTAATGGCTGCTGAAAATCAAGCTTTGACATCACAATTATATTTTAAAATTTTGGATCAAATAAATGCAGCCTTGGTTAGAATAAAATATTTATTTTAATAACATTTAAAAAAAAAAACAAAAAAAAAACATTTGAACTTTGAAATGGCACTTCACAGACTTATATGCTTTCATAATTTCAAAATTTCAACTTTCAAATGTTCTTCACTAGGATTTAAGCTTGCCATGATTACCACTATAACTCATTCCCACCTAAAGAAATGGCACTAATAAGCACCACATGATCAGCAAGTCGCATAATCAAATATTAACAAGACAATTCAGAAAGCGATTTCAGCCAATCCATTTATGCTTCTTTTTGTGTTTGCTTTGCATCTATGAAAATGGTTCCAGCCACATTTGTTGAGACCAGCATCACCTCCCCCACATGCCACCTTGTTCCTCTTGCTTTCTGTGCCCACTTCTTTTCAGGATCAGTCTTTCCAAAATGAACATAGTTGTGAAAGCTGACTGTGTGGCAGATGAAGGCTGCGTTTGAGAAGAATAATGAATCCACAGCCCAGAGAGAGAGAAGGATTAAAATAAAGTCTGATCTGATCTGGCCAAATCCCTCTGATTGGAGAAGTATCGCAAGCCATGACACCCAGCAAACACTCAGAGTCTCATAACAGATAAATGAGTGTGTAAGAATAGCGTCTGCCCTGTGGGTGGGTGATATTACATGGCGAGGCGGGAATTCATTGCCATAGATACAGTGCATTCGCTGAAATTGTCATTTTACACAACATAAAAAGTCGTGATTCTTTTTTTTCTTCTTCTTAAATTCAGATGGTTTCGTATTGCACCCTATGAGTTCAGTCACAATACATGCCTAAATTTATTCACAATACAGGCCTAAATGTCCTACAGCTATTGGAGATGAATCATAAGGGATGTTTGAAATCAATAACCGGAATGAACAAATATCTAATTGTGTCCTGACATCTGGCATATCAGTGCTGTATGAGAAAATTGTATTTGAAAGGTCACGGGAAGAACAGCACAATGATCTTGTGTCCTTCTCAAATGAAAAGAAAACTAGTAACTGTGATTCCAGGGACTCATTGAGCCCTGGGACAGGTGGATTTAACTATGGATCTCTGACCTTCTCCTCTTCTAGCTGCTGTCTTCTCTTCTCCTCCACGGCTGCTCGGCGAAGCTCCTCCTTTTGTCTCTGCTCCTCCAGCCGCTTCCATCGCTCTTCCACCGTCTTCTCATACTGCAGCTGCGCTCGCCTTTCTTTCTCCTTTATAGCTTGCTCCCGTGCAGCTGAGAAAGTGAGAGAAATGATTGAATCTATTTTGGCGTGTGATGAAAAAACTATCAAACTCAGGGCTCGTCGTCATTGTTACTGACAGCTTCAGCAATAAAAATGCAATAAATGGGACAAATCTTGTGTTTTTTTCTGCATCATTGGCAATTAGCATTGTGTAGCTTAGATATCAGGTCAGTTGTACCATTTGGTTTGCAGTGAATGTGTTCATTCATCTTAAGAAACTTCTTACAAACAACACAAAGGATGAATAAATAAATTAATTAATAAAATAAGTATACAAAAGCAAATTAATAAATATTTAAATGAACGTTACTTCCACGTCATCATCATTGCAGTATGGCTACAACTTGCTGTTTTTATACCGCTTTGTACACTGTGGGACTGTAAAACTTAATAAAACTTAAAAGCTGGAATTTGTTGTACAAAGGATGGGAATCATCATTAAATATCGAACCGTTCATCCATTGTAACTGTCTAATGTACAGAAATGCTGGGTAAAGCTGTGGAGCCTCAATCAGCCTACGAGACAATTTAACAATTTGACCAAATAGTTTCTGTTCTTTAAAGACATATTTTAAAACCAATAGGGAAGAAAACAAAATCGCTTCAATAAAGGCATGATAAAATAAGGTCATCAAGGTTTTATCAATAATTTCCTTAAATGAAACAAGTGTTGGTGCCCCTTTTCACACGCAGCTTCACAATTGACTTCAAATGTTTTTTTCAAAAGTTGTGTTTTGCAAAGATATTTTCATTGCACTGCGTCTACCGTTACAGAAAAGTAATACAAATTAATACACCATCACTGTTAATATATATATATATATATAAAGTAGAGCATGGCGCTAGTAGCAACACCACGAACTGACAGAATATATACCTTCGATGCAATGTAAGTTGCTTTGAATAAAAGCATTTATTAAAAACTTCAATTAAGGTCCATCCAAAGTTGAAGTCATCCTGTGAGTCTGAATTTACTGCACCCACACATACAGAAACATGAACAGACACACTTACCCAAACTCTTCTCTCTCTCCTCACGTCTCTCTTTGGCAAGCCTCATCCTATCATCTGTCTTCAAATAGCCCTCCATATCTTTGACAGAGTGACAGGAAAACATAAAAAAAGGAAAATAGACACTTTATCTCTTTAGACAGGTTTTACTCTGCTTGTTCTTTTAAACAAACAATGAGAAGAGTTGGAAGATGTCCACTCAACACCAACAGAAAGGAGGGGACTTACATTGTTTACCTGCATGTGCGTTGGTGTTAGTCGGATGGCGTGAAGGTGAAGCGTGCCCATTGGTCTGAGTTTTCTTTTCTGTAACAGTAGGTGGGGCCAGTGCATCAGCTTTAAATAGGATGAAGACAAAGGATGAGGAAGAAGAATAAAAGTGTGTTAGTGAAAGTTCAATTATATTTGATACATATTTGAGCCATTGTTAATTTCTGCAGTCAACCCCTTTTCAACATTATGATACCTAGCCCTAAATCATATATAATTAATACAATTAATATAATATAATATAATATAATATAATGTATGCATTCCTGTAGCTCAAAGAACAGAAAATGGTGCTTACAATACAAAGTCATGGGTTTATTTCCCAGAGAATGCAAGAACTGACTTATAGTTAATTAAGGCGCAGTGTGTAACTTCTGCACCAATAGCAACAGAGAAATGTAGAAATATGAACTATTTCTGAATTGGTTCCCCAAACACCTCTGGCACCCGTCTGCTATTTCTTAACAAACTGGTAGCTTGGCTTAAACTTAAAGTCTCTGCACATTAAATGATTCACGAAAAATGGAACATTTCACCTTTAATGTTACTGGACAAAGAGTAGGAGGTCTTACTCTGTTTTATAGAGGGGCTGCCTTGGTTGGCTTTCTGGTAAGTTGGTGAGGCATGGCCATTGCTTTGGGGTTTCTTTTCCGGAGTTAAAGGTGATGTCATGACTTTAGTAACTGCAGTGAAATAGAGATCACACCAGCCGTGGTGAAAAACAGATTGAAATGGCAAGCTCCGGTGTTGAGAAGACCTTGACACACATAGCTGGCCTTGTTAAACAGAGAGATATTGTACTTGAGTTATAAAGACACACATATAAGTATATAAAAAGAAAGAGCATTATAGAATTACTGTTGAACAAATTGAGGTAAACAAGAGTTTGTTTCTTTTCCGAGTTCAGGACAAAGAAGAGACCATTGATTTGCTCTGAATCTGAAAATGTGGCTTATTTAGTCCTGCTTGATCTATAGTCCCAAACTCTAAATACAAACGCAATCATTCATTTCACAGACACTTAATAGAGTCAGACATTATATCATTTACCCACAAATATTAGCACCCACAAGAACACATAAAAATAAACAATCCACTGACAATTAATATAGTAGCCAGTTTAGTAGAGAATAAAATTGCATTTTGTGTCTTGAAGAGTACAGTGGGCTCTAAAAATAAACTGTATGGTTATTAAATGTTCTACTTAATTTTCTATTTTCTTGTTGACAGCATTGAAAAATGCATTATGTCTGACGTTCTGGTATGTTATGTTCAATTTCCGACCTTTCCTTCCTCTGGAATATTTTTTTTGAAATAAATTGCTCACTTATGAGCTGTCTGCTCCATCTCTTTCCTTTTTTTCTTTCTCTCTGCTAACAAATCTTTATTATCTATCTATAATATCCAATATATATATATATTTTTTCAATATGCACACAAGCTCGGCTCTAATAAGCAGAGCGCACATAAAGCTGACAAAAAAGTGCAAACTCAATGTCGTACGGTCCCGTGAATAAAGCAACAGCCACGCAACTACAAATACTTACCAACAGTTGATGCGCCCCAGTGACTTCCATATGGAAAAAAGAAATACTATGGAAATCAATGAAGCCCATCCTGCTTGGTTACCATCATTATTCAAAACATCTTCTTTTATGTTCAGCAGAAGAAAGAAATTCAGAAAGTGAAGGTGAGTAAATGATGACAGAATTTTCATTTTTGGCTGAACTCGCTCTTTAGGTTTAAGATAAATTGTGTTTTAAAGCACAATTTGTCACTGAGTGCCCTATTCAGATTATGGGAGTAACATGCAATAACAGGACGGGGACAGTTCTGCAGATGCTGCTTATCACACGCAGTCATTCACGGCTGAAGCAGAGCTCCTGAGCCGGATGTAGCTCTTCATCGATTTTCCATTAAATTAATTCGGCAAATGGATGTGGTATAGTCTTTACTGCTCTAATCTAATCAGAGATTTGACTTGATAGTGTTGGGCGATGTTCGCCTCGTCAACTTTCGAGAGGATCCCATGCCATGAAAATGCAACGCAGTACAAAAATAATGAACTTGCCCCATCTGATGGTGACAAACAATAAAGACCTGCACCGGCAATTGTATGAAACAAACCAAAAAAAGAAACAAACAAAACAAAAAAAAGCAGAAAAAGTAAAAGGCCTAAATGAAAGAGGGATTTCGAAGAGGAGCAAGGCCCCTTAAGGGTGTAAACGCATAACAAAGCAGAATTTTTGTGCGCCAGGTCAGACAGCAGCATTTTGGGAAGGAAATAATTCAACTGGGCACGTCAGTCATTGTTCTTCCTCGCCCCGCTGTAAGCTAGTGCAGGACAGATGAGCATAAACGTGTATGAGTAAGTAAGCAAGTCATTGTCCTGCTCATCCAGTACCCCACAGGTACACTTACTGAATTATTGACACAATGTTACCTTTGCGCAAGTCGCTCACCTGTCGTTGCACTGACAGCGGTGTTGACAGCGTTCTCCGCCATCTTCGTGGTCCACCGGCGGCTCTCCCAACCGCAATGTCACAGACAGCGTCGCAGCACAATTCTACTCCCCCCCCCCAAAAAAAAAAAATCAAGCAAAGAGAAACAGCATAGCCAGCTCCTTCCTGGACTGCGGCTGCGGTACCGGGAACCGACCCGCTTTCCACAATCTCAGCAGAATGCGCTCTGTGGCGCTATCGCAGACTGTTAGGATTGCAGAGATGAATCGAGAGGAAAGTTAGTCTCGCGCGGCAGCCAGGAGTCCGTCAAGAGAATACTCGCCCGCGAATAGCGGTTGTTGAGAGTGTCGTTAGGGAGGCTGGACAGCGCCGTAGTGCTGAAACACTGAGTGACGTCATCCACAGCGGCGAAAACGAGGCAGAGAACGGATTTCGATCTACGAGAAACGACCACGACCAAAACTTTTAAGATTATTTTATTTTATTATTAGAGTACACCTAGCCGAATAAGAATAATACTAATTAAAATAATACGTCAACAAAAATCCAGTTGTGCGCGTGAGTAAATATCACAATTCAATCATAAATTCACGCGCTTTTAAAAGCAAAAGGGAAATGATGAACAGTAGCAGCAAAAAGGTCGACTTGAGCGAAGAGACCAACCGTTGGAGTCGCGAGCTATGCGACCAAACAATTCAACAGCTCAAAAATATGCAAATTCGAACGTCACGTGGTTTTCAAATGTAACGGATTCTTGAAATTTAAATATTCAGGACAGTTACTAACCCACTGTGAAGTAGCCTATGAAAACTGTTTAAACCGAAATAATTTTCCCCGTGTGAAAACCTTGATTTATACTTCGAAACTACTCAAAACTAGTTCAAATAAAGATTTAGTAGTAATCAGTTACCCAAACGCTGCATCACAGGTATGAGGGGAGTTTGAGGTCAATGCTAGGTCTCCGAGGGAGTGAATAAACAGTTCTTCGGTGGAGACGGTCCATGTGATATGGATGAAACGTGGCAGACCGATACAGCCAGAGGGGCAACAGGACTGGCAGTAATGAGTCCAAATGAAATGGGTCAGTGCGACATCTCCTATAAAGCGATGTGCGCAGAGGGGAGTACAACAGTAGAAAAGACCGGCTCCAGAAAACATACAATTGCGTGACCAAACTAATGTCAGCAAAACTATATTTTTACACAAAATTTGAAAACGGAACTAATGATATTAATAAACGTCTAGGTTTTATCGAAGCTTAATGGCTTAATGGTCTGTATTAAATTCAGTATCAGGCCAAATTAAATAATGGTAGTTTCCACCTTATAAATATAATAGTGGTTATACCAAATAGTGGTAAAATTGTGTTACTACTACTACTACTACTACTACTACTACTACTACTACTACTACTACTACAACTGCTACACACAAACAATCAGAACAACAAAAAAATAAAAATATATATTTTTATTTCAGGCATAGCAGAAATGCATGCAAATGCCATGGGGAAGAGACAGTGTAAATTGAGAAAATAAAATACAGGGGGAAGGAAAAAAAAGCAAATATATAATACAAGAAATAAAGTTCAGTCCAAAAAGATAAAATACAACTTTTTATTTTTAGATTCTGGATTTCCTTGCATTTTAAATTCCACCACAACAGTGGAATATAATATAAATACTTTAAAACTATAACAAAAATATGCAGTCTAAGTTGTTGTGGTTGTCATTAAATGTGAATGAAAGAAATTTATGCGACCGTCGGAATGCTTGGAGAAACCTTGTAGTCAGATTACGCGGTAGAGAGAGAAACAGAGTGAAGCATGAGACACTGTGTTTCTCTGAGGGAGGTTACAGTAGGATATAGGGCATCATTTATGCCCAAGTTGCAATTTTTCCTCAACAAGGAAGCGTTTTCTCCTCTCAGTGTAAACAGTACAGCCCACCAGCAGCCGTGACTCAGATCTGTGTGAGAGGGCAGAAACAAACATTAAGATACAGGGTTTCCCCAAACACTTCAGTATAATGTTCAGTATAACCTTAAAAGAGGTGATTTAGGCGGTTTTATGCAGATAGTTTAAACAATTTACATTCCGTTTACTTTAAAGTTACTGTTTATACTTAACAGATCAATGACATAATATGCTTGTAATATTCTATTACAGTACTGTTAACACGCATTCTCACAAAGGCTACATTTATTTGACTGAAAATACATTAAAACAGAAAAAATGTGAAATATTATTACAATTTAAAGTAACTCTTCTATATTTTAATATATTTAAAGTGCATTTTATTCCTGTGATGGCAAAGAATTGTCAGCATCACTGCTCTGGTCTTCAGTGTCACATGATCGTACAGAATACTAAAATGATAATTTTGTGCTCACAAAACATTTCTTATTATTATTATCAATGTTGAAACCTGCTTAATATTTTTGTGGATTTTTTTTCTGGATTCTAGAAAGTTCAAAAGAACACAACTAGAACTTTATTTGAACTAAAATCTTTTGTAAAAAAAAACCAAAATATCTTCATTGTATTTTAACATGTCTTTTCTGAATAAAAGTATTAATTTCTTTCAAAAAAAAAAAAAAAAAAAGACAGAGACTTCTGTCATGATAAAAATAATAACTTACGTCATCAATTTCCTCATCGTCATTACCAATATCATCAAACAGAATCTCATCATCATCTCCAGGTCCAAATGTGTCCGTTTCATTGATTTTAGCTGCAGGAAAGTCACAACAAAGATCAGCCAAAAGTCTTGTAGTTTGGTACACACTATCATCCTTGAAGAAATCAAACTTGTGCTTATGTGAGAGCTTAAGTATATCATCTGGCACTTATAATCGTGGGTTATTCGTTTTAGAATTATAAAATGTTCATAAAAAAAGACAAAAAAACATGAATGATGCCAGTTTACTCACCATGTTCTGGAAGCTCTCCATATGCTTTAAGGCTGCGAGCCTCATCTGCATTGTACTTTAAAATGACATCTGCTTTGTTATCCTATGAAATACACATGAAGAAAAAAAAAATTAACATGAAAATAAATAATATAATAAAAGATTACAAAAAGGAAAAAAACAAAAACAACATCTACCTGGTAATCTCTAAGACCAACGAGGATTATGTCAGATGTGTTGATCCAAACCTAAAGGAGATAAGACAATTGGTTTAATACTTGGGCTAGATGTGTCCTTTTTAAGTTGTCTTCTATGCAAGCAGGCTGTGCGGAAGAGTATGTCTATTGTACTGTCTCAGGTAAGATTTTAGTGGATTTTATTTGTGATGGATGGATTTTTTCATTTGTGTACATTGTTTATGTATGAATGGCAAGTTTATTGAAACTCACTGAAAAAAAAATTCCCCATGGAGACAATAAAAGTCAATATAATACAATACAAACAAGAGACTGACAACATTAACATTATCACACCTTTTTCCGGAGCTTTCCTCTGATGTGGCAAAGCCGCTTGACCCCATCAAAGCACATGGCCTCTAGCCGCCCATTTCCCAGCATTTTTATCACCTGTGCATATTCTAGCACAAGACATTGGGTGATGATGGATAACTGAAGAGCATCTTAACTTGGTTTCTTGTATATACACACACACACACACACAAACAATTCAAAAGTTTAAGGTCAGTAAGATTTTTTTTTTTATGTTTTTGAAAGAAATTCAATAAGTTATATTACAATGTTGGAGTACTTGTTATTGAGAAACTGTCTATATGTTAATAACAGATTTATCAACAACGTAACTACAGTGAAGGTTCCATAGTTAAGCCAGTAGGTGGCGGCAAGGGACTGACTTTAACTGACTTTTAGAGTGAGTTAGTAGGCTGTTCATTAAAAAAACACTGATTCATTCTGCAAATAAGCAAGGTTGTAAACGAGGAAATTATTTTAAATTTGAACACATATACATTCATACACATATACATATATATATATACACATACATTCACACACACTGATCCGCAATTGCTGTGCCAAAACATGAGTCCCATTGCATTTTAGACCATACATGAAATGGTGATTGAGTGCAACCCGGCACACCACAAGAGGGTGGGATATTTTGCTAATAGAATTATCAAGTCAGAAGAATAGAGTGAGAACTATGCCTGGTATCATCTCAATGAGCTTTTTTTATGGTTTACACATGTGATGGTGACAAAATGATTTAGGCTTTTTTCTGGCATGTAAGGCGAGAAACTTTTGTAAAATGCTTGAAAACACTAGTGTGGATGAGAGAGTTTGAAATGAAAACGCAGTTTTTCAAATATACCTGGCTTAATATAAACAAAGCCAGAGTATGTCAAACAAGAGAGACGCATATAATGTGGACAGGACTGGAATTGAGCACCACTGATCCTTGCTTAAAGTGTTGATTTCTTTTAATAATAATAATAATAATATTTGTAATAAAAAATAAAAATTGCTGACCCCAAACTGTTGGCAAAAACACTTATTTTTGGCATGTACACAGAGGGCTTGACTATGAATACTATCCCACATGTTATTTACTTACCCTGGCCGTCCTCCTTGAAAACCAGTTCTCTCTTCTCTGACTCGTTCTCGTTCTTACCACGCCGCCGATTCTTACCTCCTTTACCTGAAAAAAAGACGACTCTGAATTATACCGTTCATAAAAAGCTAATATTAGCTCTTCTATATCAGTTTCTTCTCTCATCCTGGTTATCACCTTTCCTAAAATCTAAAACCAACAGAGACCTGTTGTTATTTACAATTGTACTCACAGTAACTGCTGTGGTTAATTTTCTCTAATGTGAATAATCACATTAACTCTATAAAAACATGAACAATTCATGTCTTCTGCCCTCTGAAAAACAGTTTATAATTTTCTTATAAGTAAAAGGCCTATTAGAATAATAGTTCATATAGTTATGAACATTTACTGGACTTGGGTTTACTTAATTATAGCCAACATCATATTTTCTTGGTTTTCTTTTTTGTTTTTTTAACATTTACATTATACTGCACTTCAATGTTCTCAGCCATCAATGTATTGCATTGTTTCAGCCCATCAATAAAACTAGAGCTTTGATCGTAAAACTGTATTCAGTTGTAAACCTCTATAGTGAAAGTGCATATTTTCACTATATAAAAAACCCCATAAAAGCCAGATGTATCAAATATAATAAAAACCATTAAACACACATGCAACCATTTAATAAAAACAGATTTTCTCCCCCAAAGGTTCAATTTCCATTTGCAAAAAAAGGCTTATATTTCATATGTCAGGCTTTACGAGGTAAATTCACGTGTCACACAGGATAAGAGGACTTGTTCGGGTCGATTTGTTTTTAACGAATGACTCAATTATTAAGTCAATACACAAAAGACTAGTGCATAATTCGTCACAAAACCAGGGTAATGATGTAAGCCGCAGAAAGTGTAAAGGAACAAAGATTTATAAAAAAGACAAGATGTCTAATTAAACTCTTAAGTGCGTCAATATTTTAATAATATCGTACCGCTCAAGCAGCGACAAGCAGCCAGTGGAGCTCGTGTGGCTCACGGTCACGATGCTCACAGGCCGGTGGTTAGCTCGAGAGCTAGGCTCAATTCAGACACTTTAACAGCTGTTTAGAACAAGACAGGGTGTTCCGTTTCCCTTACCTTTATTCTTTGGCATGTTCGGGTTACAAATACAGCGGTGCCGTGATGTTGAATAACAAGGTCGCTGAATAAAATGTTAAATTTTAAGAGAAGGACGTCAAATAATCTGCCTCTCCTTTCCTGAAGACTTCCGCTTAGAGCAGTAATCTACGCCTGCGCAACGCATGAATTTCCAATAAAACTTTATTTTCTATGTCAAATAGACAATTTTATTGGGCTAGAAATGCAACGCGTGAAGAAAGAATGAAAGAAAAAAAGATATTTTTTCAAACTTTCAATGTCTTCAGAGTCTTTTAAAGAAAAACATAAAACCGTATTGCAAGATTTATTTTGTTTAAACTTGATCTTTTTTTTAATACATGAATAAAAACCTGCTCTCCCAAGCACAAATGTGCTGGACAAAATATATGGCCTGTGTTACACAATAGAGACCAGGAGAGATCGCAAGGACATTTTTCTCACTTGCACTGTGATTGTTAAAATACAGCAGCAATAATATAAAAACAGTTTGACTAATTCATGTAAATTAATTTCCAGTACAAGACACCACCTGTGGCCCCACATACAAACATACACATACAGACAACAGTTCATTACCAGATATAAAAATAATACATTTTGAATAGTATTTAAAATTATGATTAAAAACATTTGAGCAATCTTGGTTGCTACAGCCTGCATATTTCCCTTTAATTTCATGACGAGAACAAAGAAATACAAAAAGGAGTGTTACGAATCAGAGTAAGACAGCAGTATATTGATCATTCCCATTGAAAAAAAACAACAAACTGTTTTATAGAAGTAAGCAGTCCTACACAATTTGTTTATATTCATTATGAAAGATACAGCATACAATTTGTCTCATTAGTTCTGATGAGCAGCTCTTGTATGAAGAATATTAGTCTGCTGGAAAAGAAAAAGAATCCAAAAATGAGGTCACTATACGATTGCCTTTTTTGTAGATTAAATGCCCTTTAAGACACATGTGCATGGCAAAGGGTTTTTGCACCACTTTGCCCAATTAAAACACTATATTAACACCGAAACACTAAGTTTAACTCTACTTTCTAGGGACATACAATGAGGATTGTAAGTTTACTTGCATAGTTCTCTTTGATTTCACACAAATTATGTCAACACTGCACCATGTTTAAACACCATCTGAAGTTGCATATAGTGGCATCCCTAACTGATAGCTTTCTCTTAAAACGAAAAGCTTGAGCAAGCCATTTCAGTATGTGAGGTCTGTCTCGAAGAGGGTGGGCACAGCTATGATTGGAGATGCTAGCAATAGTACGGTTCCATGCAGTCTCTGGGCATGAAATCACCACCATAATACAAAAAACAAACTGTACCACAGTATCTTTACATCATACATTATCATCTCCACACAGACTGAACAGAAATACTTTTATATTCATATATAATTCCATATGAAATAAATTTCTAGAGTAATTTTTAATAAGACAATTGTACATGAATTGAACATTCTCCTAAGAGAGTTCTAGAATATTCTACATGGTAATGCAGCTATGATGAATGACGAGAACTGAGGGGGGGAAATAAAAAGTGTTTTTTTTTTTTTGGTTTGGACTGCATGACAAAGCTAAAATCGCCAGATATCTCACAAAAACGTATGTGCCATTTGTAGTTTTTGGTTAGATCTGAATGTTCACAGGGCGGTAGAGGTCAGCTTCTTGGCACCACGGCGCTGAGCAAGTGTGGAACAACCCACTGGGTCCAGTACGGGAGAAACATTTCTGTTTAGGGCTGAATAAGTGGCTGCCATCGCTCCCTGAGATAAAGGGAAAAATATTAATAGGAATATAGTCAAACATAACCATTAAGAATTATAATGTGAGGCTAAAGATAGGACTGTTGGGCTGACAGGAAAACCCTAAATTAAATATCTGATATTGTTAGTTTCACATCTGAAACTATCATCATAACGCAAACCTTCACTAGATGAGGGGCATCCTGGCGGTTGAGCTGATATTTGGGTAGCTGATCCTTGTTGATTATCCATGAGTGACGAAGAACTTGGGCAGCGGTCAATCTCTTATGAGGGTCAATGTGAAGCATCTTTGATACCAGATCCTGTCAACAAAGCAGTTTAAAGATTATAGACCAAACAGATAGAACATACATTTGGCTAAGAAGTGTGTTAAATAAAAGGAGAGCCTGCAACCTTTGCCTCAAATGACACAGAATTCCAGTATCCACCAGACAGGCTAAATTTCCCACTGCCAATCCGAGCCAGAATCGCTTCCGGTGTATCTTCTGGGCCATTAGCAAATGGAGTGAACCTGAAGGACGGACAAGAGTGGTGAGTTTTGAAACTGACATGAATTTTCTTAAAAGATATGCAACCTTTGGAGTATTAAATAAATAAAAATGCAGGATAAAATGTCTTGAAAGCCGGACTTGTATAGCGAGTTAATGTACCCTGTAAGCATGGTATAAAGAAGAACTCCCAGACTCCATATATCACAAGCTGCATCATAGCCTTGCTTCTTCAGGACCTGAGCAGATAACACACACATAAACCATACCACATTATGATAATATATATTCTATTGTACTATGTTATATTATAATAAATACAGGTCAACAGGTACCTCTGGAGCAACAAAGTTAGCGGTGTAGCATGGTGTCATCAGCAGTCCGTTTTCTGCTCTAAGTTGTTTGGCAAAACCAAAATCACATATCCTGATTGATTCTGGGTTGCCTGATTCATCCACATACAATATATTACTGGGCTTTAGGTCTCTGTGTACTACCTGCAACCAAAGTGCCAATACATTAACCATAATAATATATAAACATAAAACATTTATTTAAATAAATAAATCTGACAAAGTCCCAATCTATTAACCATAATAATCTCATAATTAATATACAATTATCTAATAAATACTTACATAAATAAAATGTATTTTTATTAAATAATGAAAAAACAAATCGTCATGTATTTAACCAGTAAAATTGTGAAATATTATTACAATTTCAAATAATTGTTTTCTATTTTATTGAATTTAAATTTTTTATTTATTCCTGACTTCAGTGTCACATGATTCTTCAGATATCATTCTAAAATGCTGATTTGCGGCTGAGGTAACACTTATTATAATACTCAATACTGAAAACGGTTTCTTTCTGCTGAACCTTTTTGCAAATACAATTATACCATTCAAACATTTGTGATAAGATTAGAAAAAGAGAGCTAAATTAATACTTTTATTCATCAAGGATACATTAAATTGATCAATGGTGGCTTTAATAAATACATTTAATAAATGCAAATAAAGGCTGTTCATTGAACTTTCTATTCATCAAAGAATCCTGAAAAAAGTATCACCATTTCCACAAAAAAACATTAAGCAGCACAACTTTCCAACGTAAGATTATAAGAAATGTTACCCGAGTAGCTAATCGGCATATTGAAGGATGAGCATATTAGTATGATTTCTGAAGCATCATGTGACACTGTGACTAATGATGCTGAAAATTTAGCTTTGCCATCACAGGAATAATTACATTTTTAAATGTCAAATAGAAAAAAGTTCTTTTAATTTGTAATAATATTTTGCAATATTACTGTTTTTATAGTATCTTTTATTAAATAAATGCAGCCTTTTTTCAAAAACCGTTTCAATGTGTTGCAAAAGTAATGGTGCATGTTGATTTTTTTTAGGGCACATTAAAAGGATTTTTAAATGTACATAATTATGCATTTATATATTGTGGACATTAAATATCTGTCTTATTTGGTGTGTGTGTGTGTGAGTGTTTTTACCCCTTGGGCATGCAGATATTCAACAGTCTTTGCAATGGTGTGGAGGACAGCGCTGGCCTCTCTCTCAGAGAAAAACTTTTGTCGGAGGATTTTATCCAGTAGTTCTCCCCCTTTCATCAACTCTGTGACCAGGTACACTGATCGCCCATCATCGAACACCTATAACCCCACACAGACTCAGAATAATTGAAGACAACACCTGGGATATTTATGTTAGAACTTTCCTACAGACAGGCACACAAACAAAAGTCACTCACGTCCTTCAGAGTAATGATGTTGGGATGTTGTCCATATCGCAGCAGAATCTCAACCTCCTCTGCTGGATCTCTCCTGTCCTTATTGATAATCTGCAATCCAATCAGAACCATTGAGAAATCTCTAATAACTCCAATACAAACAGAAAAATATAAAAAAAAACTATATACAATGCAATTCAAAAGTTTGTCAGTAAGAATTCTTTCAATAAATTCATACTTTCAATTGAGCCAGGATTCATTAAATTGATCAAAAGTAACAAAACACTTTTACACACTTTTACATTGTTACAAAAAATATATATATTTCAAATAAATGAAACAAATGTATCACGGTTTCGACAAAAATTTGAAGCAGCACTTTCCATTATTGACCAGCAAACACCAAATCAGCATGTTAGAATGATTTCTGAAGGATCATGTGACACTGAAGACTGATGATGCTGAAAATTCAGCTTTACATTCAAATGTGTTTAAGTTGTAAAAATATTCACAATATGACAGTTGTTTGTTGATCAAATAAATTCATTCTTGGTAAGAATAAAAGACCCTAAACTTTTGAATGGTAGTGTCATTGAAAAAACAATTGAAATGATTAAACCTCTGCAGTTCTGATTGGTTTGTCAGTTGTAGAAAACACACCTCTCTATAAAACCACACGAACCATAAACACAGCAATAAAACAGATAGGTAACACTTTACAATAAGGTTCATTAGATAACAACATGAACTAGTAATGAACTGCACTTATACAGCACTTACTAACGTTTGTTAATGTTAATTTCAACATTTACCAAGACTTTATTAAAATCTTGTTACATTAATTAATGCACTGTATATGCAATGTTACCGAAGATTAGTAAATACAGTAACAAATGTATTGCTCATGGTTAGTTCATGTTTGTTTATACATTAACTAATGTTTAACGAATGAACCTTACTGTAAAGTGTTACCAACAGATAAAAAGGTATACAGTTACCTTAACTGCATAGTCCACGCCCGAGCTCTTGTGCACACAGCGCTTGCAGATGGAATAGGATCCCACACCAATGTCTTCTTTAACATCATATACATCTGTGAACTGAAGCGCGCTCCGGTGGGGTTGCTGTATAACATTCACACATGCACGTTATTCCCATGTGTACAGATGTTAAAGGAGTTTGAGAGAAGCAGCGTGCAAGTGATGCGAGTATACCTGCAGTATGCTGCTCAAGTTGACATTGCTCTGAATGGGTGGCTGGCTTTCCTCTTCAACTCCCATAGCAACAAAGCTAAACCCTCTGAAGAGCTGATGAGCATTGGCACTAGGAGGGATACCAGGAGAGTCTGAGACCAAAAAAATGGAAGTGAGTGCCACACAATTGTTGTGCCTAGAAATGCATCTACTGCTAGGAAAGGGAATGTTTGCATCGCTTACCTCGTGGGGTTTTGGCAGTGAACTCTTTGTCAAAGTAGATCGTATCATCTGGCCTCTGGATGGCAGGCTTAAAGGGAGGAGGCACTTCCTTTCTGAATAATTTCTAGAGGGAGCAAAAAATATATACTAATTTCTGTAAGAATAAAAATTAAGAATGCATTGATATCACAATTCTGTCAGATATTGATAAGACAATAATTAATTTCATGTTATAGCCAATAAAGGTTAAACAGCTTATATGGAAAATTCTACACTAATTAAATTTAAAAATACAACACTGAACACTAAATATCATATTTTCCATTTTAAATATTACACGTAAATTTAGGCATCAGAATATTATAAATGACAGCATAAAAAAAGATAGATATTCATCCTGAAATTTGCTCAAGATGACATTAAACTAAAATACTAGTGTTTATAAACCAACTTTAGGTGAGCATTAGATAAGCACATGCTCAATTAAAAAGTACAATACTGACAGATACTGATACATTAAAAAAAAAACAAATCTCTTGATACCTCCAATTGTGTCCCACAAAAAATAAATGAATAAAGAGAGAAATGAGGATGAGTAAATTATTATTTTGGGGCTAATATCTTCCATTAGTGATTCATTCAATTTCTTATAAACTTACATTCCAGTCAATTGTGCTGAAGAATGAATGTCTTTTGATCTCTTCAACCCCATCAGGCCCAGCTCCTGAAATTCCAACCCAAACATTCAACGAACAGACTGAAAAATTCACCAAATTTACTCAGCTAGAACATTCTGTTCTTTGAAACTAGCTGAAAATGAGCTTATTCACCCAAGCGGTTGCCAGGATTCCTCTTGAACAGATTGCGGAGCAGAGACTGGGCCTCAGCGCTGAGAAACTGAGGCATTCCTAGCTTAGCCCTTGAGGCGCAAAAAACAATTTCAGTGCAAATACTCTGTTATGAAAATCAATATTTTGAGGAAATAAGACTCACTTTAAGATCATTGTCATGGTTTCCTTGCGGTCTTTCCCTTGGAATGGAAGTGTTCCAGTCAGCATTTCAAACTAAGGAGGTAGAAATACAGAATAATCACTGCACTGATACATAATTATGTTTGACAGACGTGATGATAAATTATGTCAGTGTTTATTTGAAACTGAAGTGTAATTTCATCTAAACCCCCACCCACTCACCATTAGCACACCATAGGACCACCAGTCAGCACTGTGGGTATGACCTCTGCGGTTGACAACCTCTGGAGCCATATACTCCACCGTACCACAAAACGAATATGCCTTGTTTTCATTGTCAATGGACTCTTTACTCAACCCAAAGTCTAAGTAACACATACACAGACACAACAAATGTAATATATACTGAGACTTTTATCATTGTGAGATAGAAATACTCATTTCTATGACCTGAGTTAATTCAAGATTTAAGTTTTATAAGCCCTTACCATTATGTAGTGATAACAACACACATACCTGTAAGTTTGATGTGTCCATCATTGTCCAAAAGAATACTGTAAGAGATCCAAATTTGGTTCACTCATTACAATGTGCAATTCATTGGCTTCTAATATCTACTGTATGTAGTAATTGTTAAAATATTTTTTACAAGTAAATAAAGTGTTCTTAAACATGTAGTTGTTACTATGCAGTATCCTGCTGTACTTTGAGCAGTGTGACCACATAGGCCTGTCGCAATCAATATAGACAAATTATCGTACAATATATATATATATATATATATATATATATATATATATATATATATATATATATGGACATGACTGCGATACGTTTGTGACGCAATATATTGCCCATTGTGTTTACGTAAAAATGAATTTCACAAACATTATAGCCCATTATAGCGCTGTCTTTGTCATCTCATCTGCTCTCTAACAAACACACACATAGAGAGAGAATATGAGAGAGAGAGAGAGAGAGAGAGAGAGAGAGAGAGAGAGAGAGAGAGAGAGAGAGCAGGCAGTGACAAGGAAACAGAGCGTACGCGATTACCTGGGTCTGTCCTTCTTCAGGGTAAATCATATTTGTGGAACAAATCAGTTTGCCATCAGTTGTTAGAAGATTTAAGCAATATCTTTGTCATATTATCCTTTCAACGTTTGAATGCTCCATGACAGGAGTCAGCGCTGTTCAATGCATTGAATCAATGCCGTAGATCTCTATGAAATGATACATCAGCTTCAGTGTTACCGAGCTGATGCGTTGATCGTCAATTGAGCTTTGTGAAGTAGGACTCAAAGTTGAATCAATTTAAACACCTTGTTTAAGTCATAAATGAATCAGCATTTTTAAGCATATTATGAAAGGTTTATTCATGACTCACATAAAGTCAGTCACTTGCTGCCACCTACTGGCATAATAATATAACCGACTGTCTAGCATGCCAGTGCTGAAAATCTGCACTTTTGGAAAGCCTCTTGTTCAGTCAGAGTAGAGAATCAGAACTAACTGATATAAATATCATAATAGCCCAACAAGCTTATTTATATGGCAAAGTAATAACAATAAAGCGATAATATCGTATATCGTGATATTGACCCACTAGAAATCACGGCATGGGAAATTCCTTTACTGCGACAGCCCTAAACTCGCATTTTTGGAATACATGGGTGAGAAACACACTTTTCTGGTTTGAGATCTCTGTAGATGATTCCCAGTCCATGTAAATGGTCCAAAGCCAAAGCCAGCTCAGCAAGGTAGAACTTTACATCTTCCTCTGTAAACATCACCTAAAAAAAGACATAAAAGAGGGGTAGAAGAACTAGCTAAACTTAATCTATTGTAGTATTGAGTTTTAATTTTTTTTTATTCTTGAATTCTTAATCATTTTAAATGCTTGATCACAATTAAATCGAGACTTACATGTACACTACTGTTCAAAGGTTTGAGGTCAGTAACATTTTACTTTTTTTTTTTTTTGAAAGTTTTTTTAATTTAGGGTCCCAGCAAAAAAAAACAAGTGGAAAAAGTGAGAAAGTAATTCACTAAACTATATATAAACAACAAATAAAGCAAAATGTATCAAAGGTTCTCTTAAAAAAAATCTAAAACTAAATCTCACTTTTCATGTAAATCAAACCAAAATATAAAGAATCACTAGGATTATTATTATTTATTTGTCATAAGAAATTAATATTTTTATTAAGCAAAGATGCATTAAACTGATAAAAAAAGACTAAATTTGTTTTAAAAAAAAATTAATCGAACAATAAAACTGTTTTCAACACTGATGAAAAAAATTAATGTTTCTTGAGCACCAAATCAGTATATTAGAATGATTTCTGAAGCATAATGTGACACTGAAGACTAGAGTAATGATGCTAAAGAAAATTTTGCTTTGTCATCACAGGAATAAGTTACATTTTAAAACAGAAAACCGTTATTTAAAATGGTAATTGCATTTCATAATATCACTGTTTATACTGTATTTTTGATCAAATAAATGCAGCCTTGGTGAACGCAAAAGAACTATTTAAAAAAAAAAAATAAAAAAAAAAATCATACCAATCCTAAATGGTAGTGTACATGTTGAATTCATCTGTACTAGACATATAATTCACCTCTTTGGACAGGCGAGTGAAGAGATCTCCTCCTCTGAGGAAGTCCAGAATCAGATAGAGTTTACCTTCTGTCTGAAATGCTGAAGAATCAAAATGAAAAGATCTCTAACACAGGTACTCAAAGTTCCCTGGGCTCAGCAACAAATCCAAAAAAAACTATTTAGTTAACAAACAAGTACTTAAAAGTAATCCAGATTACAAGATACTGCAAGTGATGTATTACAACTTCAATTAAAGTTCAACAGAAATGCACAAACATGACGCAAAACAATCTGATTGGTGATGCGATGTCAACTCACCATAATGCAGTTTAACAATAAAAGGATGGTTGACCTCAACTAGGATGTCTCTCTCCATCTTTGTGCGCACTCGATCTCTAACTGAAACCACACACCCAAATATAAACAAACATTATAAATAACTTAAACTTCTTTTTTAGTGTGTATGTTTTCAATAACACTGAATTGGCAGCATAAGATCAAATTCTTTTAAAGACATAAAACAACACATAAAACAAACACCTTTCAGTGTAGCTTTCTTGAGTACTTTCATAGCATAGAGCTGTCCAGCATCGGGCCCAGTTATCTTCTTGACAAGGAACACCTGCATAAATGCCCACCATTATTAGCTGAACAATGCTTCTATATGTGAACACAATGATGAAACAAATCATTTTCAGTCATTTTACACATATGTGCAGTTCACCTGACCTTGCCAAAAGAGCCCTGGCCCAGAACCTTGCAGAGCTCAAACTGCCTTGGGTCCGCTTTCTCTGAACCCTCCTTGACGAGGTGAGTGATGCTGATTTCCTTGACAGAGCCCTCATCCTATGAAAAGACAAACGAAATATGAGCATGCTTGCATCACCCACAAAACATGCAATACAACACCAAACAAACACGCACACACAGATCACTTATCTTGTTCTGTACTGTTAGAAATACAGTGATGACAGCAGTGAAACTTTATAAAAAAAAAAAAGGAAAAAACACTAAATTCAAATGTCAGGATACACCAACTCCACTTCATCACATCAACACGGTATGCACATGACATCACCATCAGCCGGAGTGACTGCAGTTACGTCCACTGAGTGGCAGCATTGGTTTTCAGCGTACATGCCATGAAAAACAAACAAAACATCCAAAACAGCAAAGAGCTTTGCGATTGACTGCACAAATAGAATTAACAAGGTAATCTCAGGTACATTTTTACAGACTGCCGAAAGCTACAGAAAAAAGAAGCAAATGGGTCGCTGCAATTCACAGAAACAACTGGACTTCAGGCAATGAAATGTGGATTCGCAGTTATCATTGTGTAAATATGTTGAATTTTGGAGAAAAATCATACTCTATATACTGTATTGTTATATACTGTATTGACAACTCATCAATTACATATTTACCATCTTATATTCTGGATAATTGGATATTTTTAAATAAACACTGACAAAAACTATACAAGTTTTAGCGCTGGGCGATATGACGAGATTAACATTGATATAAGTGATCACACAGATTTAGACCTACCTATATTGTATTTTTATAAAACATTTACAGGTAAATTTGCTTTATTTCTCAGGCGTTGAAATCAGGCACATACAAACAACAGGAAACGCCATTCCTGGCTGCATGTCAATATCCATGGATTACTGGATCTTTGGTAAGTTGTAAGGAACACTATTGAGTCCAACCTAGTTGAATCGTTTGTTTCACACGTGTTTTCGTAGTTCCCCCCGTTAAATCCAGTTATGCAGCAGGCTCTTTTGCCCCTCAGTCTGGCCGTTCCGGCAAGAAAGTGATGTCAATGCATGCCCTTTATACAAACTCATAGCCAATTTTTTTTTTTTTTTTTTACTGAGGATCAGGGACATGCACACGCACACACGCACACACACACACACACACACACACACACACACACACATGTTCGTTTTTCTATCAAAGTGAGGACATTCCATAAGCGTAATGGTTTTTATACTGTACATTCTGTCCCCCCCCACCCTTAAACTTAACCCTCACTGAAAACATTCAGCATTTTTACATTTTTAATTAAACATTGTTTAGTATGTTTTTAAAGCTGTTTGAAAAGTGGGGACATATGAAATGTCCTCATATTTCACGTTGAAGTTGTAATACCAGTGTCATACCCATGTCATTACACACATTTGTGTCCTGATATGTCACAAAAACGCACGCACACACACAAACACACACAAAAGGATGTTAAAGGGAAGCCTGGACGGCTGGTGTCTCTGCAGAGGAGCAGCATGCCAAAGCCTGTGGGAGGAGAAAGAGAATAACCACCACAAACAAGCAGTGAGGGGTTTAAACCTGGCCCATCCAACAAAATGAACAAATAACTGACTGACTGCCCACAAATGAACAGAGGAAGAGATCAGGAAGAAGAGAAGTGATCTTCAGAGACAGAGCAAGACTGCTATGTCAGGTCATCCAACTATAGACACTAAATGGTAAAATTGGTTAGATAGAGCTGAGAATACTACATTTCATATCATATCGCCTTTTTCTTTCCCTCATGCTCTCTCTTGTCCTTAACATACACTAAAGATTGAATGGAGGGTGGTAGTATTTTATAATCTAGTCATCCACATTTGATCAATAAATGCCACATACCAATCTGCCAACATGAATGAGATGAACAGTGGATGATATCTGATAATCTATTGGTGGTAGAAAAAGACTACAGATGTCAGTATCCACCACAGAGGTCGAAAACAACAAAAATAAAGCAATGGGACATAAGTGTGTGTTTGTGCGTGTGTAAAACAGCACTTGCAACTGATGTGACATTTTTATGTTAGAAGAATTTCAGAGCAAATACCTCTAACAAACAGACAGCCTTGTTATTTGATTGCCTCAACCATGTTTTTTGGGACACTGTGTACTTCATTAATAATCCACACTTCCCTCCTGACCTGCTTTCACTAGCAGTTCTAGACGGCAGAATATTTAAAAGCTGAACAAAAAACTACCAAAAACAGGGATAAGGATGTTTTAAAGAGTCAAATAAGGATGTTTAATTAAGTAAATTCAGGACTTAAACTGACTGGACTTAAAAACACATCTTTCACTCTATGATGGTTAAAAAAAAAAGTGTTTATGAAAAACATTACCTACCCTACCTTTAACTTGGCTGTGACTTGGCATTAATTAGAGGTGGATTTAGATGTAATGCATCATTGTATAGAACGCAGAAATTAATATTTGTTTTCTGTAGTTTAAGTGAATTTCTCTGATATGCCATTTTAAATTTTAAGTCCTTTGTACATTATAATAATTACATTACCACAACAAATGATTTGCATAAAACAAATTAACTTAAATAATTGTGCTTAAGTCTCTGGAAATGAATCTAAAACTGAATTTATGGATTTAAATTCTAAAATCTTCAGAGCACATGAGATGACTGAGGGGGCTTGACATGAGAAAGAGTAGCCTGAGAAAGTGTTAGCAGACTTCAGAAGCGACTTTAACTGAAATGTGACCAAAGTTGTCTGAGGGACACCTCATGACAGGAACAGGAAGTGAGCGTGGGTGTTACACACTATGTCTCAACAAAACTCCTACCCACATACACGCACACATTTAATGGGAAAGGCCTACTTATTGACTGTTCAAAGGTTTGGGGGTCTGTATGTTTGTTTGTTTGTTTGTTTGTTTTTTAAAGAAATCAATACTTTTATTCAGAAAGGACAAATTAAATTATTCAAAATTCTTTAACATTGTTACAAAAAACATCCATCTTCAAATAAATGCTGTTCTTTGAAATTTCCATCCATCAGAAAATCCTGCAGCTTAACTGTTTTCAACACTGATACGAAGAAATATTTTCAGAGCACTAAATGAGCATATTAGAATGATTTCTGAAAGATCACGTGTCGCTGTAGACTGGAGTAATGATGCTGAATTTTCAGCTTTGCCATCACTCGAATAAATTACCTTTTTAAATATATTAAAACAGAAAAGTGATAAAGTGTAATTGTAATAGTATTTCACAATATTACTCTTTTACTGCTTTATTGATCTGGTCAATTAAATGCAGCCTTGGTGAGCATTAGAGACTTATTTTAAAAACATTAAAAAATCTTACCAACCCCAAACTTTTAAACAGTGTAACAGTTGTAAGTGAACACACTGGTTTGGGTCACAATTGGTCCCATGAAATGATATATGACAGCTTTCAGTAACTGCTGGGTTAGTGGAAAATGAAGTTCAGCTCTTCTCCTACTGGCTGCTTGCCATGTCACTCATCCAACAGGAAACCAATAAAACCAGGCTGTCCTCTGAGACAGGAAATGTGATGTTAAAAGCCAAATAGCTGACATAGGAAACATCTCTTGAAAGACAGTGGGGCATTACAGTAGATCAAATTCTACTCAAGCAGTGAAAAAAGAGCTTATCCGATAAACTGCGAGGAAACAAAGTTGAACTGCTGTCATCTGTCAACATAATTCAGTTTGACAGACATTCCGTCTAATATGCAGACACACACTCCCAAATGTCCTTCATTCAAACGTGCCAATTGAATCCCATGAAAACATACAGTTAATTTCTTAGACTACCTGTCACAGAAAAGAGAACACAAATATTTTAGGGCTGATTAATGACAAAAAGTCATTATTCACACATAATGTTAAAAAAAAAAACGTTATAATTCGTTTGGTCTCCTTTGGCTTGGATAACAGCTTCCATTCTTGCTGGCATTGTTTTATATGTACACTTCCACAGTCACTGTTGTTATTGACTGTAATTGGGCATCTGAAAAAGGTGCTTTACTATTTTATCTGTCTTTCTTGAAAAACAGTAAATTTGAAAATTCATGACAACAATATTTATATTTTAGCATTAGAAATATTACTATGACTAAACAGCTTACACATACTGATGGATTAACCATTACAGACACCTAAATGATTTTATTAATCACCAGTACCGTTAGTTTAGGGCAGCTGCGGCACAAACCTTCGGTGGTGGTGGTCAAATGAATGTAAGCACTGTATATAGTTTAAATATCTACTTTAAAAATTAAGATAATAATAAATTAAGAAAATCCAAAACACAAGAGAAATGTTATGCAGGAATAGACACATACAGGAATACACACTTCCTGTCATTTCTTTATCCTGTAAATAAAAGAAACGTCTTACATTTATTCAATTACATGCTGTTATCCCTTTACAATTACTAGTCTCATAAAATACCTGAAGGACATTGATTTTTAAACCTAAATTGAACTTTCAGCAACAGATATTTGAGCAAAATGAATATTTTTGCGCTGAATATTAATCGTCTCCCTCTCCACCGTGTTCCGTCTGCCTGATGCGGGTGCGTGCACAGGCACTCATTTATTAACACAAAGTTTGAAGTTTAGCGGAGACTGTAGGATGAACGTTTTGCACTGAGGATGTGCACGCATCTGTCAACCACCTGACAGGGCAAGTCATGTTAAACACGGAGTTAATGCATTAGTTTGAAGCTTAAAATAAAGAGTTCTCATGTTTTTTGCAGTTTGGATCAGGCACCTTTAACGTAGCAGGACACTGCTTCGTCCACAATTTTTAAATGCATTTTCTCCATAGAAGTGCGTTATTCAGTGCTATAATTTGACAAGACTGGCAGAAGTCAATAATGACTAATCAATAATGACAATCGTTGTTGATGATTTTCATTATTGATTTTATCAATTAGTTGTTGCAGCCCTATTACACACACATACACATTTACATAGTGTTGAACTTACTTGAACAGGTGCATCATCATCTACCATGGAGTCATCCTACAAAACAGGAAAAATATTATCACAAAATAGTAAAAAAAACAACAACAACGTGATGTTACATCATGTTATTATTACAAGCGCATTTGCAAGGACTTTAATCACAACGTGTCAACAGTCACCAAAAAAACAAGAAGCGTCAAAAAGGAACAGAAAAAGACAAACAGAAAATTGCAAATGTAGTCTATTAAGGGAAGAGGGTTCGTTTAAATGACTGCTGCAAATCTCTATTATAGTAATTTGTAAATATTATGGCACCCATGCTACCTTATTCCTAAATTAAAGATTATTCTATGTCTAATAAACTTTTGACACACAATCACACAGCTGCAATTTTAAGTCCACAGCATATGAAGTGTACATATTAAGTTTGGGTAGTCATTGAATCATCCAAACAGATTTAAAAAATATATATGTTATCAAATATTTTTAAATAGACTGCACTGCGGCAATTAACATTTTGTCAGAACCTCTAGTAAATGACCACTTAAGAATGACTTAAGAATAAAATGGCAGAGTAGAAGATTGTTATTTGCTTAAAGTCACAGACTAAGTGATTATTTATAGGTCCACACACATACAGGGGACTAAAAACAGGCAGTGTAGGACAGCTATTTTCAGACCACGGGATTATCCTGGATCAAAGGGAAGTTAATTAGGAAATGAGTACCAGAGGACAGAGGGCTAACAGAGTAAGAGAGACAATACTTGTTACTATTTATCAACTCAGACAACATTTATCAAAGGAAACAGAACTTAAAACTGTTCCATTGAGCAAGCAGGGGTTCTGTACCATTCCCAAATTTATAATCATTATAATATACTCTCAAAATAGTTTATGGATTATCACTACTGGGGCTTGAAAACTTTTTCAAGTTACCAGCATAGATAGCAGTGAAAGGGGCCAGCGAGTTTCAAACTCAAGAAAGTCCATCCATCATAATCATACTTCTCACGGTTCCAGGGGATAATAAAGTCCTTCTGTAGCGAAGCGGTGCATTTGTGTAAGAAAAATGTCAATATTTAACATGTTATAAAGTAAAATATCTAGCTTCCGCCAGGCCGACTTCCGTATTCAATTTACAAAGAAAGTGTAATGCCTTCCGCAATTCAAAACGTTTATGCTGCATCCAATGCCTTTCCGTATTCTACTTATGAACTTTCGGAAGTAGGATATGGAAGGCGGTCTGATGGAAGCCTGGTATTTTACTTATAACTTGTTAAATATGGGTATTTTTCTTACACAAATGCATAGCTTTGCTTCAGAAGGGCCTTTATTAACCCCCTGGCGCTGTGTGGAGTACATTTATGATGGAGGGATGCACTTTTTTTGAGATTTAAACTCGGTTCCATTCACTGCCATTATAAAGCTTGGAAGCGTCAGGGCTATAATATATAATATAATATATAGTTACTGATAGTGTTCATCAGAAAGAAGAAAGTCATATACACCTAGGATGGCTGGAGGGTGAGTAAATCTTGGGGTAATTTTCATTTGAAAGCGAACTAAACCTTTAATACATACTTTTTTATGCATAAGCAATTTTCAAAAATACTGTATTTGAATATTTGGGCTTATGAAAAAACAAATATTCGAATACTTATTTATTTAAACGATGTTTAACGAGAAAGACATTTTTTAATCATTACGTTATTGTCACCATTTCTGAACAAGCTTATGATTAGACAATATACACAACAAACTTACATTATATCTTGAGGTTTCCTTTTAGTTGAAAACATTAAACAATGTGTGCAAACAAAAATATAAGGAACAAAAGCATTTAAGCTCAAACATAGCGAATGAACAAGTTCATAAAACAGACTGACAATTATTGTACAGAACGTACGTAATATGATAACTACTGTTAATTTGTTTGTTCAAAAGTAATTGCATTTTGTAAAATCATTGAGTAAAATCGTTTTAATCAAGGTAATACCAGACTTCACTGCAACTAGAGACAGACGACGACATTCTTGTCATCAAATATAAACTTGTTTACACATCCAGTTATAACAGAGTTTTAGTTTGCGTGCTTAGGATTGATCAAGGATTCACTGCATGTACAGCCAGCAAGGCAACATGAAGCAAAATTCAAATGATATTTTTATTTTTCGAATAATTATTATAGATCAAATACTCAAAAATTCGACTATTCGTGCACACCCCTAGTTTTTGAAAAGTTATTGAATTTCAATTGTTGTTGTTTTTTACATGATCAATTATTGGTGCCAATTCAAAGAACTTGTTCTCTTCCCTGGTGGTAGTAGTAGTAGTAGTAATTTAATACATTCATAACAACAATTAATTTGAAAGAATCCAATAAACATCTTCCGTTCAGGGATTTAGGATATATAAGAGGTTATCCTCATTTTAAGAGGTTATGGTAAAGAAATGTTTTGTGAATCCAGCCACAGGTCCAGAACACAAAGATGCACTTTAAGATTGTTGATTCATATTCGAAGTAACGCACTGACCATGTCCCAGGAGCTAATGGGCCGTCTATCTACAAAGACAGCATTTGGGGGAAACATAAGCTTGTGTTTAGCGCATATATGGCATTTTGGGCACGCCTGTGACGCCCAAAAATGCTGTCTAGGTACGAATGCAGCTCACAGGGTTTTGAGAAACAGCCCGTCATTCTGTGTATGAAAAGTTAGTTCCCCACCCTAGCTTATTGCCCAATGCATGCTCAAGTCAAACTTCAACCAGTTACAAGGGGACAAACATGTCCATTTTAAGAAAGAACGAAGCAAGTAAACGTACATTGAGCAGGCACGCGCACACGCGCGCGCGCGCACTCATACTGTGCTTGTCTGGTCAAGTCTTGCTTCGACGGCTTACACATTCTCTAGCTTTACCAAGTAGCAAGGCACTTTGGTCCAATGAAATTTCTTTGTTAGCATGTAAAAGACACGCGTCATATCGCTTTCAATATTGTGTTGCATTTTAATCTCGGCGCACTTTCGTGTTTGAAAAGCAGCGAAATTCTGAAACGCAAACTTTTTGTTTGAATTCCGTGTTTGCGCACAGTAAACTACAAGTCCAAATATGCACTTCTAGACTGTACACGGACTTTCCTCTGTGACACTAAGCATCGGCTTAAACGTGATATCATACAATAACACTCTTCAACGTCCTAAACGTAATTATAACGTACCTCGTTCTCCATATGCCCCACGGGCAGCTTCTGCCAGGGGTCTGCAAACTGCGCCAGCGGCATCTTCAAGCCCCGATCTTTAACTTACGATCACCCCGTGAAGTGATTTGACGCGGACTGTCAAGACAGTGTAAAGTTGCACAAAAGAGTCCCACAAAGAGTACGGTCCCTTTCCGGAGCGTAAATAAAAAAGATTCCGTTACAATTCCTCAAATGTAGTTTTTTTTTTTTACTTCTAAAGTGTCCGGTTCCTCTTCACAAACATTCAAAATATGTTTTAACAGCACAGTGATACACTTCCGTTTTCGCTCAACATGGCGTCGTCGCCCCGTTCACCTGTCTGTCAGAACGAGGCTGGAGGACACGTGACAACGCGTCACAGAGCGAGGGACACCGTGGCCTCCCGCTGCTACAGACTCTGCACACTTTTGCTCAGGTGAAGTTCAGTTGAGTCCATAAATGAATTTTGCCTCGAGATATTAAATGTATCTTTCATACTGCCTGTTCAGAGCCTTTAAACTCATATTGACTGCTTTTCACTGGAGCATCACTGGATATCATTTATTTTTGCTGAAAATGTAGAACATTCTGTCTCCAAAATTCTTCGAACATTAAATCTTTTTAAATCTCTTTTCCCTGCCTAGCATCCACATGTTTTCATTTATTCAGTCCTTCATCAGAAAGACACATGACACTTTTCAATACATGAATTGTACAATGAGCGTAATCACAACACCACAGCTGATAAACACTCATCCGGCTGTAGCAGAGGGCTTAGAATAAAGCTGATTTGAGGATTGTGCTTTATTTTCACTCTTTTTTGATGAGACCCAGTTTATTTGTGACCCGTTTCTCCAAATAGCTATTTTTAGTGTGGCAATCATGCATAGCACAAGATAAATGCAAAAGAAGCTTCATCCTACAAATTCAAGAGCTTGCCACATGAAATGGAAATCTGAGATGTTGACTATCAATGACAATACACAAAATTTAACTTATAATATTCCAGTCAAAAATGAGACCACATACTGTTAAAAAAATAATAATAATATTGAATAGCTGGTTACAAAGAAATAGAGTTGGGGCTGCAATACAATTTATGGATGAAGATGGTAATATGTTATGATAATTTTAGGATAAAGTTGAATTTGGATTGTTCATAGACAATATTCTTCAGTTGTCAAAACTATTCCTGTAGCTTTGAGAAGTCTATATTACAATATTCTTCTGTATTCTTCTCCCACACCTCTGGATTTGCTTATTGACAAGTAACTTCTTATATGAAAAATGTAATAAAAGGTTTTGAGATCACTTATTACAAAACAATATTTTCTCCAAGGTTTTCCAGAGCTGACAAAGTTAGAACCAGATTCATGTCTTTTCCTTTGTTGCCTAAAATGAAAGAAGTTTATTTCAAAACAATTAACAACATTTATTCATGTAACGAAATTCTAAGAGTAAGGTTTGATTTGGATAACAATGTGTGTACATTCTGTCAAAAATATATCGAATCTCAGGAACATCTTTTTTGAAATAATTGTACGATTTTTAAGTCCTTTTGGGAGATTGTATGAGTGGTTGAAGGCAATAATACCATATCATATTGTTAAATTTGGTGTTTTTGGACAACAGAAATATTGAATTTTTGTGTAATAATGTGTTGATTGTAGCCAAATTTTACCAACACATTTAAAAAATCTACTTTTTGTGTTTTTTGTTTGTTTATGTCATTATTATATTGTATATATGCTGCTTGTTTTCATCGCGAATGTCTTTAACAATGATAATATTTTAATGCCTATTTGTTGTTTGAATTGATTTAACAAATGGGGGGGGGGCCTATGTAAGACCCCTATGTAAGACCTATGTAAATTGATATAAATTATATTTATAAATTTCATAGATTAAATTTTGATTAACATTCTGATAAGAATTACAATGAATTTATGATTGCTTGTAGTGTAAATCAATGGTATTTTTTAAAACAGAATACTACTTACATGAAATTCTCATAAATAGAATTTTTTACTCTAAATCTCCCAATAATGTGTCTTAGTGAGATGATTTTTAACTGCTCAGTTTTATGATCAAGTCTTTAGCTTTAATTGTGGGTGGCAAAACACAATACAATAATGATTGAGAGACAAATTTCATCTTGAAATATTACTAACAATATAAAAGTTATTCTAATGTTAATGTAAAAATCAATAAAGATTTCATGGCAAAAAGACCATGACCAAAAGGTGGACATTTTTAGAATTATACTAAAAGGCTTTTTACTTACTAAAAAAGTATAAACCATCAACCAGAGAGCAGAAGGCATGTCGATTTTGTGAAACAGGTTTTTCAGCAGTTTGACCATGCTGATAAGTTAGAAATTCATGTATCAAATATGATACAGAAGGGTTTAGGTCTATATCTACTTTTGTTTAACTGTATCTGTTAGAACAACATAAAAGGTATTTAATCACACAAAAATAGTATTTGAAATATTTATTTGTTGTTGTATGCTATAAAAACCACATTGGATTCTTTGTCAGATGTTTTAGACTCCTCATCCTGGTCAACACATAATGGTTTAAACTGTGACCCTGATGCCCCCTTCAATATCCCAACAGCATCCTAACATCTATTACTTTCCTGATTATGAGTGATTTTAAATGAACATTCTATTTACATTATTAAACTGGAATCAACAAATTTAAAGTTACACCCCCAGTAACGCTGTTTGTAACAAAAGCAATTTTTTTCATAATAAATATGTGACAACAAAAACCCTGTTTTAAATAAAAGCTCAAGAGAGTAAAAGGAAAGAATCTAATAATCTTTTCATATTCTAAAGCCACATTTTAAGCGGTTTTCACTTTAAATCTCATTAATCTCCGTTTTAAGATTCATTTATTGTTTGAAAGAAAGGAAACATCTCATTTTACACCTCATAAATATTACACAAATATATTTTTGTAGTATGGCCTTGTAACAGATTTTTACATTTTATCAATGTTGATACATTTTCTCTTTAAATATTTTGTCAAGTTAGGACTGCAAGGATGTTGCATTTTACTGACACCTCAGCCAAAACATGTTCTCCAGATATATAGTGTGAGTGTGTATGTGTGTAATGACTGCACAGCACAACGATGGGAGGTGTTTGTGATGCGTGGACACTAGGTAAACGGTCCACCACTGCGTGGACACTGGGAATAAGCAATAGTTGTGCTGGAGACATTTGGAAAATACCAATAATTACAAGCCAAATACCACCATGTTTATTCACAAATTACATGCTATTTCTGAGATGCTATGTGAGATGAAAAATATAGCTTTTTTGTTTAATACTGAAACCCTTTAAATTTTATGGTGAAGGTCAGTATTGCAACTGATGAAGACAAGAAGAAAACAAGGCAATGATAAAATGTAAAATGAGGCAACTTGTCTCAATGTGGTTGAGAGATTTGGCTGAGTTTCCCAACAACTGTCTATGAAACCTATAGCCACATTGGAGGTGACAAAATTTTGCTGTGCGCTTCATCAGGAGAGGGACAACTGGTAGGAAGAGGAGGGGACTTGGGATGTAAGGAAGTCGAATTAGCTGACGGACTTGAGTTTGGTCCAGGGATTGGTGCCACGCACATCCAAAGGAGGGTTATTGTAGAAGATGTGGTTGCAAAGATCGTCCAGTGGAGGCTCAGGGTCTGTGGTGGCAAACTGAGCGGCATCCTCAATCTCCTTCCTTACCTCAACATCAATCTCCTGCAAAAAGTGTCACTGTTTAAAAACTGCAGAAATGTCCATGCTAACAATTCTTAAGTATAACTGAGTAATCCCTACTTATACGCCAATGAGACCGATTCTGAAAACTCGTTCTCAAGTGCAACTGTGACCATCTCAATGACTGTGTCCTGCTTCAGGGTGTCTCTGGTAAACTCAAGAATTCTCACCTTAAGCTCTTCCACACTGGCCATGTTGTTGCTCAGCATGCGATCCTTCAGAAGTGAGATGGGGTCGCTCTTGCTGCGCACCTCCTGGATCTCCTCACGTGTTCGGTAGCTGGAGACAGAGGATAAGAAGAGCAAATGCTGTCACATATGAGCACTAATAGAAAAAAGCATAAGTAGACAGACAAAGAAGAGCAGTTTTACTGAGGTACAATGATACTAGGTAGAGCTATGCAAGTTGCAGTACTGTTCAGAAGTTTGGGGTTGGAAAGTTTTTTTTTTTATGCTTTTAATTCACAAGGAGAAATAAAATTGATCAAAAGTGACAGTAAAGTCAAAAAAAAGTAATCAAATAAATGCTATTCTTTTTCATTTTCTACTCATCAAAGAATCCTGAAAAAATGTTTCACAACAGTTTTAAACATTGATAAGAAATGTTTCCCCGAGCACTAAATCAGCATATTAGAATGGTTTCTGAAGGATCAATGTGACACTTAAGAATGGAGTAATGGCTGATTTGCCATCACAAGAATAAATTACATTCTGGGACATTACAGTCCCAGAAAGGCAGAAAAGACATCATTAAAGTAATCCATGTGACTCTAGTGGTTTAATCTCAATTTAGTAAAGCGATGTGCTTGCTTTTTTGCTCAAAAAACCCCCCCCAAAAAAAAAACTATTTTACCCAAATATTAATCTCAGTGCGCATTCTTCACTTGGAAATCACAGTAGTCACTTCATTTGAATTAATTTAATGATTTGTCTTTCTGGCTTTTTTGGAAGTAAGAGTTATCATGTAACATAGGATGACATAGAGGGACATAAAGTACTCAGTACTGATGTGATGTTTGGTGGTTTCAATTTATTAATAAAAACGTGGGACGGAGGACTTTTTTTTTTTTGCGAAAAAAAAAAAACGAAAAAAAAAAAAAAAAAACAAAAAAAATAAATCGTAAATTCTACATATCATTTTTTGTGCTTTTTTTTCAAAACAAAGAATTTGCATCACTTCATAAAATTGAGGTTAAACCATTAGAGTCACATGGAGTACTTTAATGATGTTTTTACTTCCTTTCTGGGGCTAGTCAATGGAGGAACGGAAAGCGCTCAGATTTTATTAAAAAGATCTTTAATTGTGATGAACAAAAGTCTAAGAGGCTTGGAACGATATGAGGGCGAGTAATTAATGACAGAATTTTCATATTTAGGTGAACTAACCCTTTAAAATACAAAACTTTAAATTTTACTGGATTTTTGTTTAAATAAATACAACCTTATGGCATATTAGAGACTTCTTTAAAAACATTTAAAAATCTTCCCATCCCCAAACTTTTCAACAGTAGCTCATGTTACCCAGTTCAAACAGTAAAACGTTTTAGAAAACAAACGCACTTCAATTACTAAAATGTTATGGCACGTGTAGTTGATGATGACCTCTTGTATCTACGTACTCTCCTATCTAAATATAATCCATGAAGAGCACTGGTTGCTCAGAGCAATATCATTGAGCTTTGGTTCAGATAATATATTACCTGATTCCTGGGTCACTCATACTGTGTCCATGGTAACGATAGGTCTGCAGCTCCATCAGAATTGGACCCTATGGTTATAAATTTCAGGCATATTATTTTTTGCAACATAACTGTAAATATTCCATGATAATATTTATCTAATATACAAACGTTTCATAACCAGTGGAACATTTATCAACAAGGTGCCACTGTCCATTATCCATAAAATTATTGTGCATAAAACATCAAAAAATCCTACTTCCTAACAATCAGTTATTTCCATTCCTACAATTTTACATCACTCTAATCAGAGCTCACCTTTCCCGATCTGCAGTGATCAGCAGCAAATTTGGTGGCCTCCCTCACACAAAGGACATCCATGCCATCCACCTACAAAGCCAGAGAACAGGTAAGGAGATATTCTGACATGGACAGTAATTTCAGTGCACTATGTGTGTCGTGACAAGTTAAAACACGAAGGTGTGTCCTTCCTGCATCATACCCTCAAACCAGGGATGAAATCCCCTCTCTTGTAGTAATCGGTGCTAGCAGCCGCTCTCTCCACAGAAGTACCCATGCCATATTTGTTATTCTCGCAAATGAAAATGCAGGGCAGCTTCCACAGGGATGCCATATTATAGGTCTCAAAGATCTGACCCTGCAGAAACAAAAAAAAGTGCAAAAGTGCACGTGAAACCTTCCTGCAACCACAGCCACGGACCCTTTATAATGCACAAGTCGTTCAGAAGGTTATAAGGTAAAGTAAAGTGGTACAAGAACAGCTCAGAAGTGTTGAAATGTCAGTTAGTAGCTAAATCCGTTGTTAGGACTTGCAGTGGGTAAACACATGATTGTTTGGACCTGCATGGATGTGACTTACCTGATTTGCAGCACCATCACCATAGAGACAGACACACAGCTCATTGTTCCCCTGGTATTTGCAGGCCAATGCTACACCTGCCCCAAGAGGCACCTGGGATACACATCCATGAAATATAAATCAGGGTTATTATAGTTAACTAAAAAAAAAAAAGGTAACACTTTATAATACATTACAATTCAAAACATATATACAAAATAAATTTAAAAAACGTACACAAGTTGCCAAGGTAGCATTTCTTATTTTAAGTTAGTTCAAATTGATGTTAAACTGAAATGAAAAATAATAAAAACTATATAGATATATTTAAAATTTTTTGAATGAGTAGAAGGAGAATTTTAGAATGACACTTCATTCAACAACAACAACAGCATGTGCTATAGTAGTCCAATTACAATCAGATTATTAGGGTCCGTGTAAACGCAGCTACTCCAATCAATGCTGATTTAGTAAACTCTTCACATCAGCACTTTTCAAAAACGACCCATTTCAAATACCTGAGCTCCCACAATTCCATTTCCTCCATAAAAATGTTTAGTGTACATGTGCATAGACCCTCCCTTTCCTTTGGCAATACCTCCTCGACGACCTGATGGAGAAACAGACACATAGAAGAGGGACAGAATAAATAAAGAAATAAATAAAATACAAAAATAAGATAAATCATACATAAAATACAAATAAAAATAAGACATTTTATGAAGAAAAAGGCTTCTGAAAAAAATAATTAAAAAACCTCTGAAATATTAAACTACATTAATCCATTTTGTTGTTCTCACCGGTGAGCTCAGCCATGATCTCACGAACGGTGCCGCCTCTAGTGAGAGTGTACCCATGGGCACGGTAGGCTGTGATAAGATGATCTGATAGATTAATACCTCCTTCAATACCCACTGCACATGCTTCCTGTTACAGGACACAATGCACTTATTAGAGTTTCTGTCTTTACATTTGAAGCAATTACAAATTACTTTTCCAACCACAAAAATGTAATGCATAATATTTAACTTGGCCATTTTGCACTAGTCATCTGCTAGCAATGATGATGTCTGCGTGTTTGCAATGTATGTGTCACCTGTCCATCATAAAGGTGACAAAAGCCCCTGATAATCTTCTGCTTGTAGAGTTGATCGGCTTTGAGCTCCATGCGTCTCATTGTCTGCATTGTGCGGTAGTACTGAAGCCCCTCCTCTCTTGTAAGCACAGCCTGCAGTGGAGGGCCCTCCTCCAGCTTGTGCAAGTCACATTTCTATCAAAAGAAGTGTATTTTTATGCTTTCAAATGAATTACGAGACAGTAAAACGCACAGTACCGTTAATAAGTTTAGGGTCATTACTCCAGTCTTCAGTCACATGATCCTTCAGTAATCATTCTAACATGCAGATTTGGTGCTCAAGAAAAATTTCTTCTTATTATCAATCTTGAAAACGGTTATGCTGCTTGATATTTTTGTGGAATATAATACATTTTTGTAATACTTTACTCAGGATTCTTTTAAGGATAGAAAGTTCAAAAGAAGCATTTATTTGAAACAGATTTTTTATAAACACTTTAAAAAGTCTTTATTGTTACTCTTGATCAATTATGAATTTAATGCATCCATGTTGAATAACAGTTTTAATTTCTTTCAAAAAAAATTGTGTAATATATATATAGATATAAATAATTCTCTTTAACCATTATTTAACTGATAAAAGTACAAAGAAAAGATCTGCAGTGTTTTCATGGGTCAACATTATTGTATTTTGTAAATATAAACAAATTTTGATTTTGTTGGCTGCAACACTATTCAAAAAAGTTGGGGCAGAAGCAAATTATTAAATAAAAGTTAAAAGACTATAGAATATCCAAGTTAAACTATTTTGAGACAGTCCACAATAAGCAAGTGAGCTAGTAATAAATGAGGGTGTTGTGTTTGGGTATAAAAGGAGCATACATCAAAGGCTGTCTTTGCAAGCAGAGATGGGTCATGGCTCACCACTTTGTGCCAAATTTATGAGAGAATTGTTAAATACTTAAAAAATCACATTTTTCAATGCAAGACTGCAAAGAATGTAGGCCTATCACCATCTACTACACATAATATTGCAAAAAGACATCTGTATTTTATAAAAGTTTTTGATTTATTTATTCTAAAAGAAGGCATGGATACTGAATGATTTTTAGCAATGTAATGTGGTGGCACATAGTCCATATCTCATATATTCCTAAAGTCTTGTCCCGTTAAACACGTACGCTCCATATATGGTTATTTCAGGGAGGAGACAAGGGTGGAGATGCATGTACGCACAATCTTCCGCTGACTGCGGGGGGGGGGAGGTTTGGGTGTACGCAAAATACGTGCACTTTTAGGATGAAATCTACGGAAAGTTTTATAAATGAGGCCCCAGGATCGTCTCTTATTCAAAATGTATGGCCCCTCATTAAAAGGAGAATCAGAGGCTGTTGAGCAGCTGCCTTGCATCAGGTGAGATTGGGCAAAAATTCAACTTGCACAACTGCAACAATTAGTATTCTCAATTCCCAAATGATTAAAAAGAGTAAGTAAAAGGAAAGGTGATGTGACTCAGTGGTAAACATGCCTCTGTCCCAACTTTTTTGGAGAGTGTAGCCATCAAAATCTTTTATGCTTACCAAACAGCTGGTCAGTGAAAAACATTGGAAATCTTTTCTTTGTACTTTTGTCAGTTAAATAAAAGTTAAACAGAATTACCAAATCACAGATTCTTGATTTCTTTGTTTGTTTCTAAATGTCCCAACTATATAGGCCTATTACATGACAAATTGTAGATGTAATAAAACTCACCTTAATATCAAAGGTGGCCTGAGGGGTAAAGTCAGCATAGGTCCTGGCAGATACCACCACTCTTGCACCCTATGAAACATAAAATACAAAGAAATAATAGAAAACAAATTAATAAATGACCTCTACTGAGAAACAGAGAAGATGGAAACAAAAAATAGTCGCATGGAAACACACAAACAAACACACACACACACCTCTAGGAACCATAGGAACTGAAATGTTAACAACCCCGGTTAAAAGCACTCTGTCTGAAGCAGGAAGCAAACCCAGAGACAATGAAATATTTCCGCAATAATCCGACCTTAACCACCAGTGTAATTTTACTCAACAACCATATCAACAGACCTGCAATCTAATACCAGTAAATCAACACACGGGCCTAGATGCTTCATCTGCACTGACCTTGCACACCCCTTTGATTACAGGTTTGGATGTGACCTGACGCATCAAGAGGAATTCATCCACAATTAGATACGTCCCATGCAGATTGCGGAACACAGGTGTCATTATAGTATCATTGAATTACTATAATAGTTTTTATTAACAGTTTGAATTAGCTTTTATTTGTATATTTTCCATGTTAATTTTTTTGATAACATTTTAGTTATTTTGTTTTGTGTTTTTGTCATTTTTATTAGTTTTTTTTTCTTTACTAATTGTGATAATTTTTCTTAAATTTTGTTTTAATCAAGTTAAACTAAATGAAAATTAGAAATGTTTGCTTTGCAGTTACCTTAAATACCTCATTTCAGTTTCAGTTTATTTTATTTCAAGTAACAAAATATTTTTAGATTTTAATAAAAAGTTTTAAACTTTAATAACCCTTCCGAGTACAAAACAAAAACAAACAAACAAAAAAGTTTGCAAAAGAAAAATCTATTTAGTGATCGAAGAGACATCGGCCAAAGCAGTGAGAATTGGAGAAAACCTCTGAAGTATAAGTGCTCTAGGTAAAAGGGAAGGGGCATGCAACACTCCATAAGGAGGGTTAAGATGTGTATAAATGAAAGAGACAGTATATCATTTTAATATAGGGGCTGCCAGTACTCACAGCAAGCTGTGGCTCTGGTAAGGCAGTCTCTTCAGCCAGGCTGTGGGTGATCTCTGGGAAGGAATTATGAGGGCCCTGGAGGCTCCCGGCTGGTGGGGGACAATTGGGCACGAGGGGTTCTGAGCTGGTTACGTTGGAACTGCTGTTAGCAACTGCAGTGGTTAACTGTGCTGGATGAGGGACTGGGTTAATAGGCAACTTAGCTATAAATAGGGCAGGTGATGGAGGAAGCTCTATAATTGGAATAATAGGTTTTTCTCTTTCTGCAACAGATGGACCTAAAATTAATTCTTCTGAGGTGGATGAACCACTGGTCATCACTGGTTTTACATAACATTCTTTCTGAGCTACAGCCTCTGCAGGAAAGACATCTGCCAGAAGTCTATCACATGATCCAGAGTCTCCTGAAGACTGGCCACTGGTGGTGTGTCCTAAAGCTTTGTATTCTACAGAAGTGTTTAGAGGTATCTGTGTTAATGGGGCAGAAACTGGAGGGCTGCAGGTTTCTTTTAAGAGTGAAGGGGGGTCAGAATCATGGTCATGTGGAGCAGTCAAATTAGCATATTCACCCTGGACCGCCAGGAGCTGCAGAACGGCCCGGAGAGTGGAGGACTGTGAAAAGAAGGGCACAGGTGACTCCAGAGGGTCAGACTCAGATGCCGATAAAAAGGGAACGCTTAAATACCAAGGAGCAAGATGAGACTTTCAGGTGTCTAGAAACCACAAAAAAGATTTTACTGCACAAAACTCTAAGCTAATCTACACTAACCTACTCACTGGCAATACACAACTGTTGGTCAGTTGTTTACTACTGGTCAGATCACATTCAAATGCTCTAACAGCAATGTTGACACCAATATCTGGTAAACAAGGTGCTCAATAATCAATATAATGCTGCTGATACCTACATTTACAATTTAATTATCAGAAATTAGATGTATATCGATATGAATTAAACATGTTTACTCAGAATCAACAAAAAAATTATCCATTGACAAAGCTGTCATATACACTACTTCAGCCATTGGAACTGACAGTCACTTTGGTTAATTAATTGGTCACAACTACCAGAAACCTACAATATATCTGAAGCAAGTGTCAATTGAGGTCTACTTTGTTATAAAGAATTCTAAAACCAACAGAGGAAAAATGGGTACTTTCCATTCCATGGGAGTGCTTTTAACGTACGTGTGTGTGTGTGTGTGTGTGTGTGTAGTAAAGGTAAGATGTGAGCAGTAAGTAACTAGATTGGGTAAATGGAGCAGAATTATTCTCCTCAAACCCACAACACGGCAAACTAAAACAGCCACAGTATATGAGCAATAAGTACAAAGCATGTAGCAAAAGCGTGCTTAATACACCAGAACCAAACAAGTGATCGTAAACTCAGTGAGGAAGAGAAGGTGATCAAAAAATCATAAGCGAGAAAGAAAACATGATCTAAAAAAAATACACTTTTGTAATGGAATAATTTTAGAAATTATAATCATCATAACATTTACAACCAAGGACAGAAAAAAAGAGGAAAAAACAGCTGGATGTTGTGTCATTAAGCCCATTCCTAAAACTTCTATCTCTTACCTCAGATACCAGTTCGGCTCCCTTTAAAGGCAGCCCATGGAACAGTGAGGAGGAGATATTGAGAGAAACAGAAAGAGAGAGAGAGCGAGAGATATATATAGAGAGAGAATTAGTATAGAGAAAGATGTTGATTCAGAAAGAAAGAGACAGAAGATGAGAGGTGAATTATTATAAGGAAAAGAAAGATGCCTGACTTGTTCTGCAAAATTCCATTCATTTCATTTGTGTCAGCAAAACAATGACATTCATTTAATTTATCAACAAATCGTTTATTTTTAGACTTAAGGGCGCAGTTACAGGAATGGACTCTCTGATTAGAGCTTTGAACCATCCAGGGGGTAAAATTAATCAGGGCAAAAAAGAAGCACCAAAAATACACCAGCTATGAAATCATCTGACGTTTGATTCCGTGTTTACGACAACGTAGTTATGGGTATGAATCCCAAACTATGAATGTGTAGTACATCTGTGGTATTTGTTTTTAATACAATCAGCTTTGAAAATGCAGAAATAAAGGAAAAATCCGCAAGAAATTACAAAGCATGAAACATCATTTCAAAACTCTACTATTGTGCACAAAGAGTATTCTCGTCGCTTCATAACATTAAGGTTGAACCACTGTAGTCACGTGGATTATTTTAACAATGTCTTTAAAACCTTTCTGGACCGAAGATGAAAGGTGTTACGGGTTTGGAACATGAAGGTGAGTCCTTAATGACAGAAACTTCCTTTTTGGATGAACTAACCTTTAAAATTAAGATCAATTACAATATAATTTAAATATACAATATAAACTGGTGACACTCTTTTACTCTTTTTACAATTTTAATATGGTTAGGAACAATATGCCCTCATATACACCAAAATCTTGATCATTTATATATATATATATAACAGGTTTTGACACTCTGGCCTAAACTAAATGACAAGGAATGAGTGACATTAAATTATTAGAAAAAGACTACAGTGTTTCTCTCCACTAAAACAACAGAACATCAACCATCTGGACTTCTGCCACTTCTCAGTGAAGATGATGAAAGACAGACTGAGGTCACCTTTATATAACTTTTACAACAGCAATTGACTACTTGAACATTTTTATGAACAGCATATTTATATTCACATTTCAAATCTCATTGGTTATACTCTTTTATTAGTAGTACAATGACAGTTTGTTGACTAACCATTTTAGACGTTACCACCCCTGAGCAGCTAGCCAGCTAGCTAAGCTCAATCACTACAAAAACAATTGCGATATCTTTCTACATTTACATATTTAATAAAAACAAACGCTACTCTGTTTTACGTTAAATAAAGAGCACCAACATGCGCATTTAGCAGCAATGTGTGTCTAATAGGGTGCCAGACGGGCCTTGTGTTCCCTGCAAGGTCAACATGGAATGACTGCGCTTCGTTAGCCGTCAAAACAGCCGAAAATTTGCCTTTACTAATCATAGCGCCAATATTCAGATTCAAAGGATAAAATACTTACGTTCCTGCTGGCGCTGCCCCTCAGAACGTTAGAAATAATGGTCAGCATCTTTCGCATAATATTAACTCACAGCTAAACACAAAATGTTCTCCTTCAGTCCTCTCACAGAAACCAGCCCGACCAGAGAGAGGTTTACACCCGCTGCACATTCAGTCTGAAGTACTGCCCCCTGCTGGCCAGAGCACATACTGCTCCAACAAAATTACTCCTCATTTGTTTTCAAACCAAGGCATCAAACTTTGGAAATCAAATCTCAAATGTTAAGATTTTTTAAACATTTATTTTAAACGTGCAGAGTGTGTGTAGTATTTTATTGTTTAGGTAATACAGAAAAGTACAGAAGAAGCACAGAAAATACACCAGTATCATAGCTAATACAACAACAGTCATCAGCTAGAAGCCTGTTTTTGACCCAGATAAATAATTTATAAAAAATATTAAAACATTTATTTGATTAAAGTATGAATTTGTGATGAATACATCATCAGGCAGAATATACAGCTTGTTGTTGTTGTGTGTGTGTGTGTGTGTGTGTGGGCGGGTATTCCCTACATTATGGGGACCAAATGTCCCCACAGGTATAGTAATACTAGTAAATTTGGATCTTGTGGGGACTTTTTTTTTTGGTCCCCATGAGGAAACAAGCTTATAAATCATACAGAATAATCTTTTTTGAAAATCTAAAATAGCAGAACATTTTCTGTGATTGGTAGGTTTAGGGGTAGGGGTAGTGTAGGGGGACAGAATATACAGTTCGTACAGTATAAAATCCATTACGCCTATGGAATGTCCCCATAAAAAATTAAAACACAACATGTGTGTGTGTGTGTGTGTGTGTGTGTGTCTGTGTGTGTGTGGTCCGGTATTCCCTGTCCCAAATGGATGGCGATAGCAGAAATCTTTGACCTTGTTTTCTGTGAAGGGTAGGTTTAAGTCCCCATAAACCATGGAAACCACACACACACACACACACACATGCATATATATATATATATATATATATATATATATATATATATATAATTCTGGAGAATATTTGATTGGACAAAAATCACGAGGCATCTTTACAATTAAAAAAAGGTTTCTTCCTGTTTTTATTATTTGTTTTATTAGCTCGCCCTGTTGACCTTCTACAAAATCAGATTCAAGTAAGTAATGGGTGTTAATAACAATATATTTGTGAGTACATGGGTTCACAGGTTTTGAATCTCCTGATGTGTGTCCGTCTCCAGAGCTCCTGGGTCTTCTGTTGACCCAGCTTCATTGAGGACACGTTTGTTGTTTCTCGGAAGTGACGAAACCGAAGTACTGATGGCGGCTCACAGTTTGCTCCCGGATATGTACTGAAACGAATTTGATGGCGTCTGATAGGACTTCTTGCATACTTGGCCATTCGTCCGAAGTCTCGGGATTAACATCGAGCCTGTCAAGCACAAGAACTGTCGATCCGAGGAGGGGTAATTTGTTGTAGAGCTCGCCAGATCCACAGCTAGCTGGCTTGCCAATGAAATACAAGTCCAGTTAGCCTGTGGTCGCAGAGGTTTGTTTGTGTGCGTGGCAGACATTTGACATTTTAGCAGTTTTGTGACATTGGCTGGTCCAAGTGCAGCAGAGTCCCTGCTCTCTCCTGTTTGGCTCGCGTTGCTTGCGTTACTTTAGAAGCAAGGAAGCGGCGGGAAGTGGCTAGCTGACCTGATTAGCTGTAGCCGTAGTTCCAGCTCTTCTGAAGTCATTGGTCTCCAGTGGATGGTGTCAGTCTCTTCTATGATTCACCGTCGCGCCTTCCATCGACTGCCAGCATGTTGAAAACACGTCAGTGTTTACTCGGGATTCGCACCTTCCTTGGAGTGACGTCTAGAATATGGAGTTTCATTTTATATATCCTCAGGAAGCATCTCCGAACGGTGAGCGTGTCAGCATCCGTCAGTGTGAATGCACGTTTGTCTGTTCTCTTTATATTCCGCTCTGTCGTCGGGAAATATTTGTTTTGCTATATTTAAGAGCGCCTGTCTTCAAATACCATTTAAAAGATCAGCTACTTGTATTGTTGATATGTTAGAAACTTTGTAACACTTATTTAGTTGACTAATTGTTGTCATGCACTCATTCCTAAGGGTCACCAGCCCTAGAGTTTTACTGTAACACTTCATTGAAGAGCTGTTTAGATTCCTGCAATCGAGAATATATTTACTGAGCTGTCATTTAGGCAAATTTTATGGCCCTCAGTGCAAACAAACATTCACAATTCAGCTGGGCCATTGTAGGATCTGTAATATATATATATATATATATATATATATATATATATGTGTGTGTGTGTGTGTGTGTGTGAGTTTGCTTTAATTGTTGATTTGTGGTAACATGCTCATTTGATGAAACATTTGGTGAAACTTTTGTACAGTAGTAGGTTTGAGGTTGTGCCTGCTTCAGCTGCAACTCTGTAACCCCGGGGAAGTGTGTTTATGATGCTGTATGCCCTAATTGGACTATGGACCCCTGCTATGTTTATCCTCAACCCCTCCTATATGTTTACCCTTCATGTAAAAAAAAATATATTCAAAGTTTTGTTAAATGTAACCACAAAAGAACATGTTTTTAATTCCTAATAATTGCTGGGAATATTACAGCTATCATGCACCTTCATGACAGCTATATTTTCATACACACACTGTTGCTGGAAATCGGTGGCATAATGTGATCTAATTTCAAACCGTTCCCGGTCGATTTGGATCCAAGTTGTTTGGGGGCTCCTCTGGGGAAAAAAACAACAACTCAAATGGCCTTGAGTTGTTTTCATAACTACACAAAAGTGGTGTGTTGAGTGTTAGCCTCAGCCTGATTACCCAGTCTAATGTGGTTTATGGCTCTTAATGCTGCTGCTATTCTTAATGTCTTTATGCTGCTCAGTTTTTTATCACCAACATTTAAGTGAAATTTCATTGTATACATATACATAAGTTTTATTCTAATCACACAAAAAGATTTGTACTTTTTACATAAAAGTCACATTTCTTAAGTAGAAATGAAAAGTACACTGATTTTCCTACTGTGAAATCTTTGGACAGCTGTTTTGGGGGTGTATTAATAACCCAATTGTGGCAGATTGGGGCCATTCTAGGTGGGTGACTATATAGATGTCTGTTACGTGATGCTTTCATCTGAGCTTTGCGCCAAGGTGATAAATGGGGAAAAAGATGAAATATCAGAAAGAGAAGTTGATTATGAAAAGAGACGGACCTCTGTCGTTCCTATCTGTCTGAATATCTTAGTGTGCTCATTTCTGAAGCACTACATTGTTCCATGTGCATCATTGACTCTGTCTTTGTCCACTGTGCTGTCTTCCACAGATAATCCAGTACCAAACAGTGCGTTATGACACATTACCTCTCTCCCCTGTTTCCAGAAACAGACTCCGTAAGTTCTCTCACCTTTTCACCTGTTACTTGCAGTTCTGTCCACTAGGGGAGCTTGTAACCACACAGATTGATGCAATGTTGGACATTTTTTTTAAGACTTTTTCACCCAGAATCTGTAGTATCAAAATCACTTTATACTTTGGGTAGAATAGAATTTATTTACATGTAAAGCATTCTGTAAAAAATTAATAGACTGGGAAAACACTTCTTTTGTGTTTTGAGCAGTTTAGTCCAAATTTTCTGAAGAGACTCTGTTGCTTTTTATGATGAACAGATTGAATTTAGGCTTATATTCACATGTAAACATTCATCAACTCACACATCAATTGTGGTGAACGGAAGTGGATGCATTCGAGAACCAATGAGGTTCATTCTCGTGAGTTACGCAGCACGTTTGAGCTTCCGGTAGAGGTTTGTTCTCACAAGCAGGTTCGGTTGAGCTTCAGTTTATGTTTGCTGATCAGTGTTAATATGTGATAAAAAGCCTAGATTCAATCTGTTCATCATGTAAAGTGATCGAGTCTCTTCAGAAAATGGATATGGATTAGTTTTACGATCTGTTAACTTTTTGAAGCATCAAAGTTTCAGTTGCGTAGCTGAATATGGAGGGATAGAAAGCTCTCAGATTTCATCAAAAAAGCTCTTGCAGGTTTGAACAAATTTTCGTTTTTGCGTGAACTATCCCTTTAACTGTTTGCTGCTTTAGATGCGGTGAAGAGGAAGATCTTGGTGTTGGATCTGGATGAGACTTTGATTCACTCTCACCATGATGGCGTCCTTAGACCTACAGTGAGGCCTGGTACACCTCCAGACTTTGTCCTCAAGGTACACAGACACACACACACACACACACACACCGTTCAGACAATAGAATAGCATAGTTACTTATATTTCTTTAGTAGCTGCTTTGAGAAATGCAGGTTTTATTTCACTCCGTACTAGAAGCATATCACACTTTACTATGTGTGTGTGTATATATAAGAAAGTATTTTCTTCAGCAAGTATGCATTAAACATTAAATTGACAGTAATGAGATTGTCACAACAGATTACTATTTATAAGTCTATTAGTAACTTAACTTTCCGTTCATCAAAGAACCCCACCCAAAAAAATGTATCACGGTGTCCACAATATTATTAAGCTGTTTTCAACATTAATAATAATAAATATTTCATGAGTATCAAATCAGAATGATTTCTGAATGCTCATGCGACACTGAAGACCGTGTCTGAATAAATTACATTTTATATTGTAACATAAAATATATTACATATATATTGTGTGCACATGTCCGATCAAGCTCAAGAAGAAGAGAAAGATAAGTGAATTCGGTGTTCATGTGCTGTCTGCACGGCTGTGAAAATATATATATGTATTAACTTTTCTAAGCCAAATTTTTATTTCTTTTTGAAAGTTTTTCTTTCTCTCTCTCTCTTGTTCAGGTGGTAATAGACAAACACCCAGTCAGGTTTTTTGTCCATAAAAGGCCCCATGTCGATTTCTTTTTAGAAGTGGTGAGTGAACACTCTCAATTTAGCAGATTAGCAAACAATTTACTAATTTTTTTATTTATAAATTTTGCCAATGTACTGTCACTTGATTTGCGCTCTAGTATTTCTTTGACAAAATTCACCAGTATTTTAATGAGTATACTTTGTGTGTGTCCTCCTGTTTGTATATGTCAGGTTAGTCAGTGGTATGAGTTGGTAGTATTTACAGCTAGTATGGAGATCTATGGATCGGCCGTAGCAGATAAACTGGATAACAACAGGGGTATCCTCAAAAGAAGATACTACAGACAGGTAAAACACGCTGCTTCCACATTTGCTCTTGATAATATTCTAACTCTTAGACTTTTGTTGACTGGGTCTACCTTTTTCATGTCTCTTTGTTCAATTACTGAACCTCTGGGTCTGTTTGTCTTTCTTGATTTTTGTAGCACTGCACTTTGGATCTAGGGAGCTACATAAAAGATCTGTCTGTAGTACACAGTGATCTCTCCAGTATAGTTATTCTGGACAACTCGCCTGGAGCTTATCGAAGTCATCCAGGTTAGAAGTGGAACATCTATGGAGTATATTCACATCCACTCTGTTTTGCTAACATTTTGGTAATTCTGTGTTTAGGACACAAACATCCATTTTTTTGTATCTATAACAAAAATCAAGCAGATGCACAAATTATTTTGAGTAATAAATTGTAATATGAATGTAATTTTTCACCCCCAGACAATGCAATACCTATAAAGTCGTGGTTCAGTGATCCAAGTGACACAGCACTTCTTAACCTGCTCCCAATGTTGGATGCATTGAGGTATGAATATTTCTTTCAGTCATGGTCATAGTATCCTCTTAATCTTGATTAGGCCTACACAGAATTTATGCCCAATAAATTCTGCACAATTTGAATGCCCTCCGTTTGGAAATTTCTACATATATCATAATAATATCAATACATTTTTACAATTTGTCTGATAAGATTGTAGTGCCCTCATTTAATATTTGTACCACATTTAAATTCATTTTAAATATTAATTGTAAAATGGACTGATTTGTGCGGATGTTCATGATGGAAATAAAATAAACAATACATTGACTTTAAAACGTTACAATTTTTAGTAATGTCAATTGAATGTTTTACACCTTCATTTTGGGGCTTATCTTAATTTAAAATTGTATAAACTTGTAAAATATATCAATAAAAATAAATAAAATAGTATGAATTTAGGAGCTAGGAAGCAAGCGATAGGCATTACATACAACAGAAACATTCAAATTTTCCTTTCTATACCACAGGTTTGTTTCTTTATTTCTCTGCAGGCAAGAAGTGAAAGTGTTTGGGTTTTTCTTTTTGCACATGACTACTATTTCATCTTCAAATCTTTCGGTTTCTTACTAATATTACACTGCTCTTTTATTTGTCACATTTTATGTTGCTGTTTCAGTAAGTGGCCCTTAGTGTGTTTTCATTCCCTTTCTAGGTTTACCTCAGATGTTCGCTCCGTCCTCAGTCGAAATCTCCACCAGCATCGACTCTGGTGATCGTATCTGTCAGGGCCAGTCTCTCTTCTGGTCACCGTCTTGTTTTTACATGGCTCTGCCTGCTAGGTGTTAGCCTCTCCTGCGCTGGAATTGTCAGCCTCTTGTCATCATGTGAGCTCCCATTAGTCTCATGGACTCTTCTGAGGAAATGCTATGAGAAGACATGGGAGAACAGAAAGGAGAGAGAGACACATGATGGAGAAGCTATTACAGATAAACTCCAAATGAGAGGCCAGCATTTTTTTTTCTTGTATTTTTTTTTTTCCTTAAAAATGGAATCTCTGCCTTACAGTTGTTGGATTCAACTTGTGCATGTTGGAGTGTTTCTGAGTGAATAGGGGAGAAAGCTTCTGATTCCAATTTTACCTTTCAGTTTTTGGGGTAAATAAAGACTCAGTTAATCAGTTGAAACACTTTCCACACTTCATTAGCACTTATTCCCTCCTTCCTAAGTGTCAGTGTTTGTTGTTTTGTATGACCTTAGCACAAATGGTCACATGGTCTTATCCACTCATTCTCTCTCTAAGCCTCTGTCCTTCCTCTTCATTTTTCTGTCTGCCATCTCAGGTATCTGAGCCTCTTCTCTATGTTAAGAGCTGAGAGCTGTTAACACCATTGTACTAATAGTATGCTGTGGTAGAGATAACAGCAGATCAGGAGAGAAAACTACAGTCCATTATTACAGATTATGGTATTAATTTTGTGTATTTTAAAATGGCTCATATGTGGAACCTCTGGTTCAACCAGACAGGTTTTATCATATATTTCGAGGACATACTTTTAGATGCTTGACATCAGCCACTGAGAAAGAGACAGAGCAACAAGGACTTTGCTATAACAGAAAAATAAAATAGAGCCTTTTGTCAACAACTGAAATGACAATCTCTTCCACTTTTTGGGTTATTGTACATTTTAAATTGGCTGAAATATTTGCAGTGAAGTATTCAAACTCCTAGTATTCAGACTTTTTTTTTTTTTTCATTTTACTGAATGATCGATCCTGGTATTTCGATCTGTCTGATATTTTGATTTCAAAGCACAGAATGTCTGAAAGTCTGCTTAAAATATTCTAAATGTATCTTATTATTGTGAACAATCATGCATGTTTCTTTTTTTAGTATTATTATTTTTGACCTTGTAATTTTTAAACATCATAACCCGGTCCTCCGACGACTGGCAGACTTCTCTTTGCTGATGTATGCTGGACATTTAGTCTGCTTAAACTTTGCCCCTTTCTTAAAATCGACTGCAAGCTCGCACTTAGAACGCCACCCATCCAACAAATGATGGATAGAACCAAGTCCCCGCCCTACATTTATTTATTTTCTAATATTCTGTTTCACCTGATGTACATCATAATAGAGAAGGAATGATCTGCTGCTACTTCTGTAGTGTTCTAACTTCAATGTGAGAATGTCATATGTTAGATGAAGCAAATGATTGTTCCAAAATTTCATTATGTTAAACTTAAGCAGTAAGAGACTTGTACCACACAATCAAGAATGACTTTGGCCCATTCTTCCAAATAAATTTCTTCCAGGTTTTTTCAGATTATATACTTCAGCACTACATTTATTTTTTATTAATATTGAATTGGATCAAGCTTTTGATAGAAGAAAACTTTATACACAAAATAGCTTCATATTTTATCACACTGAAAAACAGGTTCTATCCATTATTTTAATGAGATGTTCAGTTCCTGCTGATAAAAAAAAATCAACCCAATACCATGATGCTTCCACTACCATTCAATATGAAGTACAAGCAAAACATATTACTGTGTAAATCCTATATGAACCCATTCTTATAAAAGTTAAACCAGTGGAGGAATTTACAAGAGAATTGTTTTATGAATGATTTACACAGAAATTTATTCTGCTTATATTTGATGAATAAGGCCCAGCATTTAACGTGTGGGCAATGCTGGATTTATACCAAAAAATATTTCGAATTTGGTCAAAAACCTCTTGGTCTCATCTGACCCATCACAACAGGATAAATATTGTGGTTTTAGCAGGACATTTCGTCTCCGCATGCGCTGCTTGTTTTATGTGGCTTCTTTTGTGCCACCCTTCAAAATAATTGGTGTTATGCGGACCGATGATGGTTAACTGATGCATCATTGCTATCAGTGTTATCAAAGAAATTGTTCTATTCACTGTGGCTTTGTGGTTTGTCCTCAAATTTTTGAATTCTTTCCAGGAAGTGTCTGGGTGGCTTGGTAGTCAGTGCCCCCGTCTGTTGTAGCCTTTCATTATACAGGCCTTGGTTTTACTTGGGAATGATTTTAGTTTGGTTCTCATGACAGTCTGTCAGATTTGTAAACTGCATATTTTTTCCCAGTCTTAAGACAATGTAACCATGAAACTTATCATTTTTAAGTACTTTTCAGAGAACTAAAAGTGTAGGAGTTTGAATAGCTTTGAGGCACCCATTCACAACCTTGATTTATTCAAGTCCTCCCTGCTTGTCCATGGCATGGGTTTGACATCATCTCCGTTTTTAACCTAAATAACCCTCTCCCATGTCCCCTCACGAGAGGGATTTGACCGTAAGCAAGCAGGCTTTCCCTACAAAGATGGGTAAGTTGATGAGTATCTACCTACCACTAGTTTAGATTGAACTGGTCTGTGGTTTCTAATCACTAATTTAAAAATGTAGCTTGCATTTCTATCCAGAGCACCTCACAGGGACAGTCTCTTTTGGATCAGCTTGAGGACGTGAATCAAGTCTTGAATGATTTGAACCTTTAACCTTTTCATTTCCTGGCCATCTGTGACATTCGGTATGCTAATTTTCCTTACAGAACAAAGCATGTTGTATTACTTTAACAATTTGTTTTTTTTGTTTTGTTTTAACCGTTTAGATTTCAGGTAATGCCACGTAGGCCTCCTGGCGACTGAGGGCGTCATTACTCAGCTGACGGGATGTGACGCGCGCCGCCTCCCTGTTCCTTGTTATTGGATATCTCTCCGCCCTCCGACGCAGTTGTCAAAAAGACCCGAGCTATTTTGTAAACACCGTCGACGGCAGATTTTCTTGGAGATTTTAAGCATCTCCTAGCCCTTGACAATGAAGTTTATGTACAAAGAAGAACATCCCTTTGAGAAGCGACGGTCCGAGGGGGAGAAAATCAGAAAGAAGTACCCGGACAGAGTGCCTGTGAGTCAGACAAATGAGTTGTTTATGTCGGGGCCCTGCTCTTGCAGACAACATAAACCTATGGAGGAATTACACAGTGACAACGCTTACTTATGTGGAGGAACCTTGTGAAAATAGTTCGTTGATTGAAAAAAGCGTAATAATGTGTATATATACACGATTAATTAACGAATCGTCATTGTCGTTTTTTAAGTTGTCCTTCAAATATGAAAGGTCTAGCGTTAGCGAGTTAGCTTCTGTTTGAATTGGAAATTGTGGCGTCTTTTAAAGTACAAGTAATTGAAGAATGAATATCTTTTTATAAGTATGTATGATGTAAGTTTAGATATTTGTGACATTTAAATAATACATATCAAGGAGAGTCGGTTTGTATCCTGCACATGATATTGAATGATTCAAATGAACCTTGTTGTTTTGACTGAGTCGAGGACAAAATGACTAGAATATTAAATTTTCTGACACATTATCATGTGGGCTCACACAGGGTTAATTTTCAGTTACATTATGTGTCGTCAGTCAAATATCAGCAGGGAAATATGTTAGAATGGGAATGAGCCCTAAACTGGGGCTCTACCCATGACACTCTTGTTATTATACTACTGAAAGATGGGGTTGTTCTGACATGACTGACAGTGGTTATTATCATCATCATCATCATCATCATCGTCACTGATTTGTTTTCCACAGGTGATTGTCGAGAAAGCTCCCAAAGCCAGAATAGGAGACCTGGACAAGAAGAAATATCTCGTCCCTTCTGACCTCACAGGTTAATTTCCTTGCAAAATATGGAATCATTTGCATAATAATTAATGATATTCAAATATGTATGTAATGACAAATTGTCTTATTTCTGAAGTGGGGCAGTTCTACTTTCTCATTCGGAAAAGGATCCACTTGAGGGCCGAAGATGCCCTCTTCTTTTTTGTCAACAATGTCATTCCTCCCACATCAGCCACTATGGGACTGCTCTACCAGGTACATCTTTCATCCTCTTCTGAATGCATTCGATCATAACTTATTTTGCTTGTTCCAACCGGTTTGTTTATATCAGTTACAATTATGAAAGTGTCATTTTTGCTCAGTGAGAAAGAAGCATTTCTAAACTCTTTGTATCTGTTTGTGTATTTTAGGAGCACCATGAAGAAGACTTTTTCCTTTACATTGCCTACAGTGATGAAAGCGTCTATGGGGATGTTTTGAGAGATGTGTAACCAATTTTCTTGCCCTGCACTACCCTTCTTTAAAATAAAAAGATCAATATGTTAGGCCACACAAAGTGTACATGTTGACTGCACTTTCATATCCTCCTCCTAGTCTGATTATGAAATCTTGGTTGTACTCTATGCTGCCTGCATATTGTTCCTTCCTACTTCAGAGTTCCCCCCTCAGTCTTGGTCTGTTTCTGTAAATTAGCGGTACTCATATCCTTAAAAGCTTTTTCAATGTTATGCACTTCTCTTTTCACGTTTTCACACTTTCCCTCAGCACAACATGCACCCTGAAGTCACTTTGTTATTCTACAGTTTAATGTTTGGTTTGAATTTGTTTTTAGCTATCATATTTGCTCAGACCAAAATCACTGATAATACTGGACTATCATGCCATGAAGTGAGTGTGAGTGTGAGTGTGTCTGTGTATCATTGCCAATAATTATTATTTTTAAATGGGTTGGGATTGCTGTTTATTTGAATAAACTGGTTAAAAGATTAAAAAGTTTCTTTTCAGTTGACATATTGTGGGAGACTGCTTGTTTATTTCTCAGTAGTGTTATCATTATTAGTAAGGTTAAAGTTTATGATGAGAATGGCTTTTTTTTTTTTTTTGATCTTATTTTTATTATGGATTGGTGTGTTTTGTTACTCAATGATATTCCCTGAAGGTCCATCTTAAGCTTTCCACCATTATAAACCTGATTTAAAAAATTGACTATGTGAGTCTTTAATGAATCTGAGAATATCTTCTGTGCATCTTTTTATAGATGGTAGGTTTTATGACAAGTTAAGCATATGAATTATATAATCATTTTAAACGTAAGCTTTTGGGAAAAAGTCAAATGCATTGTGATCCTGCTCAAGAGTGCCCATGATTTTGCAGAGGTCCTAATTTTATTTTTATGTTTTCTTTCATAAAGTAATGATTATAATTAATACCCGAGGAGAAGCCTTTTTAGCAACATGAGATAAGATGGCCATGTAACATTTACTTTAGAAAAAAAAATGTTTTAGGTATTGCTGAACTTCTGTCAAAATTTAAAAGTATGGTCTTTAAAGTCAAGTTGAGCTTTATTGTCATGCCGCTACATGTGGGGACATACAGTGGAACGAAATGTCGTGCCTCACAGGACCATATACAGTGCAACATATAAAACCTATACATGAACTATCCTACTGATTTTACTATAAATATTCTGTATATAAAATTTTTACCTATCCATACACTAAGATACTAAAAAACTAAAATACAGATTATACAGTGCTTCAGATAAATGAAATTTCCCACATACATACATGTATACTAAATTTAGCTAATAGAAGTAGCAGAATAATTCAATGATATTCCTTATTATGAGACATGTCAATGACCCACGAATAAAAGGTTTCCAAAACATAGTTGAAAGCTGGGCCGTTCGTTTCATTTCCAAGTGGTGCTCACCTCCACCCGTTACACCCAAATGAGATCTAGAGAGGAGGAGCTGGACTTCACGCTCCACCCATTGGCTCTCTGCAGCGAGCAGCTCTTCATTTCTGCTCGCTGACACTTGCCGTTGTCAAGACACACCCATAGCGGAAGTGGGCCAAACTGGGTTTCCTGTGATATTTATTTTGGTTAATTACTGACACCCTTGTTTATTTTTCTTTAAGGAAAGCCTTCAGGCAAGCTCAGCATACTTTTAATCTCAGAAACGGACAAAAGTGCGTTACATGAAGATTCCACGAATTTCACTGCAAGAGTTTTATTTAGTTCGCTGATTTTGCAAGCTAGCTGCCTAAGCTGTCACTTGAGCCGTTAGCCTGCTAGCCTAATGGTCAGGTGTTAATGCATCTTACTGGAAATAGAAGCACTGAAATCACTTTCGTCTATAAAATCATGCCTATGCAAGGTGATTTTCTTGGACAGATGAACTGAACAGCCTGTCAAAACTTTCAGGTTACTGCAAGCATAGCCAGCTAGCTTGTCAAGTCATTATAGAGCTAACCCGGTGCAGGGGAGTTTGCTGATTTACTGCCTTATATTGCTTCTCAGATTACCACATCTCTTTCTTCTAATTTATATTTTGCTCTAACTCGTAGTCTTTGGTTTTTAGAATTGATATGGTAAGTTGGTTTATAAAACGTTAGCAAGGCTTGTCGACTTTTTGACAGCTTCCTTAGTTCGTGTTTGTGATGTGTCATTCTGAACCTCTGTCAGTTTTTTTAAATTGTGCTGCACAGAAATACTAAGAAAGTTATTGGTTCTGTTATGTTTTTAACATTGTCATTTAACAAGGTAAAATCATTTCCAGACTTTCAGTTCTTTAATTGTTTCTTGTTTCACTATTCTTGCTGTGATAAGGCCACTAATATCTGGATTTAATCTTAGTTGAATCATTAATGACAGAAAATGTAGCTGATATTTATGATTATATGGGCCATGTGTAACATTTTTTTTTACCTGCCACCTCTACTCCAGCTGGCACCACCAATCCCTACCATCATGCCGGCTCTTCTGGAGAGGCCTAAACTGTCTAATGCCATGGCACGTGCCTTACACAAGCACATTATGAGAGAGAGGGAGCGGAAGAGGCAAGGTGAGCCCTGGAATCTCCTGTATATTATTTTTACTACAAATAAATGAAATAATTTCCACGTTCATGTTGCTTTCTGGTGCTTTGTGTGAATTATAGGGTTGTTGATGCTGTGCATGTAGCTGCTTTTGAAGTCTGAAAAATACTTTTTGAAGATTGAAAAATAACTTTGTGATCAGTTGTCAATTGTTTATCTCAGAGGAGGAAGAGGTTGACAAAATGATGGAGCAGAAATTAAAAGAAGAGGAAGAGAGGAAGAGGAAGAAAGAGATGGAAGAAAGGATGTCCTTGGAGGAGACTAAAGAGCAGGTAAGTCTGTATGATTGCAGCGTTCTTTAACTTTTTAGAATTTTATTTAGGTCCTTTACAAAAGATACAGGCATTATTGCACAGGATTCCTGACCAATCTTTTTACTCTCTTTCTCTGTTTTCAGATTATGAAGATGGGAGTGAAGCTACAGGGTCTTCAAGAGGAGAAGCACCAGCTTTTCCTACAGCTGAAAAAAGTCCTACATGAGGAAGAGAAAAGACGACGGAAAGAACAGAGGTACGGGAAAGAGTAAGTTTTTTTTTTTTTTTTTTTTAAGAAATAAAAATAAGGCTTTTATTCTGCAAGGGTGCATTAAACTGATCAAAAATGACAGTTAATACATTTATAATATTACAAAAGAGTTTTATATCAAAAAAATGCTGTTCTTTTGAAATTCGACAAAGAATCCTGAAAAATGTATCTTGAGGTTTCCACAAAAATATTAAGTATTTATAAGAAAATATTGAGCTCATATTAAAATGATTTCCGAAGGATCACATGACACTAACGACTGGATTAATGGCAACTGAAAAAATGCCAAAATGAAATACTGCAACAGTATATACTGTAAAATACTGTTATTCAGTTTATAAAAAGAATTCTTGTATGTTTACAGTGACATGACAACTCTGACTTCAGCAACATACCAGCCAAACATGGCCATCCACCCTGGACAGCACCTTCTTAGCATGCAAGGTGACCACTATATGGCATTTTCAGTAATTTATCTGAAGTATAGGCCTGGTTTCACAAACAGGGCTTAGATTAAACCAGGATTATGTCTTAGTTCAGTTAGTACATTTAAGCATCATTTGTAAGAATGCTTTAAAAAAAAAAAAAGAGAGATTATTGGGCTGCATCTTGAGACAAAACAATGGCATTGACACATTTTAAAAAATGTCAGTACTAGTTGCTTTCAGTTAAAACATCTCAAACATGCATTTTAGTCCAGGACTAGGCTTAAGCCCTCTCTATGAAACTGGGGAATAAAGTTGTTAATGCCACTTAGACTTTTTGCTTTTTTTAAATTTTGTTATAATTGCCCTACAATAATGACTTAATTTTGCTCTGCTTGTTTTCTATCAGCGGGTCAGGTGAGTCATGGGCGCCCAGGCGCTCTACTTGGGGAACGCAGTAAACAGCTCTTCCAGTCTCCAGTCATTCCTGTGAGTGTGACAATTTAATGTAAAGCAATCTATGTGTGTTTAAAGCATACAAACCAACACTTTTTAAAGATGTGGGACACCTGGTCAAGTACTACTCTGTTGTTTTGCATGTTTTGGTGTTGCTTGCATTCATTGAAAATGTTATTGGCTGCTTGACACCATCCCAGGCACGTCATTTCCAGTCTCAGCCGGGATTCAGTGCAGGTGGAACAGAGCATGGCCAGTACTCAGGAGCCCAGCCGAGTCACAGCCCATATGGAGTCTCTCAGCCACAGCATACATCACCGTTTGCCTCCAGTCAGCCAGTGCCAGCCAACTATGCCAGTGGTTCACAACTTAGAGGTACCTAGTTTTAATTTTCCCTCCATGCTTATGTTTGGAGATATTGCTTGGAAGTCTCAAAGACTCATCCGTCCTTCGATGTCCCTGTCTCTCTGTGGTCATAAAAAAAAAAAAATCCCATGACACTTTTTGTAAAGAGTAAGGGTGTAACCCGGTGTCCTGGCCCAATTCCCTCATTGGCCCTTATTAAACATGGCCTCCCAATAATTCTCTTCCATTTAATTGTCTCTATCACTCTCCTCTCCACTTATGGCTGGTGTGTGGTGAGTGTACTGTTGGACTGAGGCTGCCGTCGCATCATCCGTTGCGTTTCCCAAAACTACGCTATATAAAAGTGCTTCATTCATTAATTCAAAGGTTCTTGCGTTCTTTTTCTTGTTGTGTTCTTGACCATGGTGTAAATTCTTGATCTGTTGTTGTGATGATACCTTTTCTGTTTCCAGGTGCATCAGCTTTCCAGGCCATGCAGTACCTGCCTCATCAGCAGCAGGGCTATACTGTCCACAGTCACTTCACCTCTCAGCCAGGTGTGTGTGAATAACTTAATTTCCCTATCATACTATTATCATTAAACAGTATAGTATTACTTAAATGTTTGTAAGGCAATATTTGATCATTAACGTTGCTGTGCATAAAAAGCATTTAAAATCAGTAATTTGGACGGAAGGTACGGTACCCACACTGCCATTTAAAAGTTTGGGTTCAGGTTGGTTTTAATGTTGCACAAACATTTTTGTTTTCTATTAATATATTTTTAATGTATTTTCTTACTTCGTATTTTCTGCAGCCATTACTGCAGTCTTTAGTGTCACGTGATCCTTCAGAAAACATACTAATATGCTGATTTGGTGCTTAAAAATATTCATAGAACATTAAATAATGTGAACATTAAACATTCAAGTTTTTGTTGAAACTTTATTTCAGGATTATTAGAAAGTGAAAAAAACAGCATTTATTTGAAATCAAACTGACCCCAAACTGAATGAATGAATGAATGAATGAATTGGGAGTTTATTGTAAAATAAATAAATAAATAATTGGGTCACTTGAACCACGCAGTGATGAGTCAAGCAGAGTGGATTTCAACCGTACACCACAAGGCAGCTCATTATGTAAAGGAACAGGACCTTTGACACATATGTTAAAAGTTTCCTCAAACTGCTTTTTGGCAGACACCTTCACACTCTCTATTTTCCATCCTTCTCTCCAGGTTACATCCCCAGTGCTGGGATTCCCCTGCAAAAACAGTTGGAACATGCCAACCAGCAATCTGGCTTCACAGACTCTGTAAGTAGGGTTAGTCACTCGCTAAAGTAGAAAAGGTCAGCTTGTGCCTGTATAAATAAATGACTCTTATGTGTTTTCAGAGTTCACTGAGGCCCATGCATCCACAGGCTCTACATGTCAGTGCTGCAGGTTTGCTGCCCACACCCTCTATTGCTGTCCAGATCCCACCTGGCAAGGTCAGAGCCAAAACCGACTAATTAAATCTCTATAAACACAGCCTTGTAACATGCTTCATATGGCTGATATTCATATTTTCATCTTTAAATACATGAATTTAATTGCTCTTGTTGTTCTTTGTATGTAAATGTCTTGTCTGTTTCTTTGGACAGTCTGGCTTACCGTATGCACATCCACCAAGGCCAGCTTCCCCAGGTGCATTCACGCATGGAACGCCCTCACAACAAGCACATGCAGTGAGTTCTGTCCAAACTAAGCATACTGATTTATTTATAGCATTTATGTACATTTATACACTTCTGTTCAAAAGTCAGTGAATTAAAACATTTTTTTTTATTATTCAGCAAGGATGCATTAAATTGATCAAAAGTGATTGCAAACACTTTTACATGGTTACAAAAGATTTTTTTCTCTCAATTAAATGGTGTTGTTTTGAACTGTCTATTCATCAAAGAATCATGAAAAAGTATATCATGGTTTTCACACAAAAATATTAAGCGACACAAAATGAATCAGCGTATTGATATGATCACTGAAGACTGGAGTAATGGCTACTGAAAATTCAACTTTGGCTTCACATGAATACTTTACATTTTATAATGTATTAAAATTGAAAACAGTTATTTTAAATTGTAGTAATGTTTTCAATTTTATTACAGTTCTTACTGTATTTTGATCAAATAAAAACAGCATCTGTGATCATAAGAGAATATTTTCAAAACATTACAAATCTTACCAACCCAAAACTTTTGAACATTAGTGTGTATACTATATTTTAATTGATAACTGTTGAGAAGCTTTAATAGTTGACTCTTCGCAAAAACCGCCCCCTGTTGCTATGCCCGACAACAGAAGGAATGTTGTTTCAACCGCGGAAAGACGTGAATACACACAATATTTCAAGTTCAAGTTCACCAGTGTTAGGCCCGATCACACTGAACGCGTTTTTCAGGTCTGAAAACGCGTGGCGCACCGCACTACCCTTTTTTGTTGAATTTAGAAAAAAGAGCAGTCCGCTACGGTTATTTACTAGGCAACCACTGAATCAGCTGTCCTGTCCTGTCTTTGGTTTGCTATTAATTTTTAATATTAGCAGATACTTTAAAATAAAGTATGTTACAAGCAAAGGGCTCCATCTTTGCAGTGTCCAAAGAACTTTAAACATTCGTCAGCACTACGGAAAGCCGTCTCTCCATTCATTCGATTGGCCAATGGAAAAAAACGCCAGTGACAGGGTTTTCGGAGTTTTCGGATTCGGGTTATGATTAGTCAGATCGCCTGTCAATCAAACTCTTTGCGAAGGGTCAATTAAGTGTCTGATTATCATCTGTATAAGGAATGTGACATTCGTTTTTTTTTCCCCATTCTGTTGTACAGGCTACATTTCAGAGCTCTTCTCAACCTGCCCCTCGCCACACCTACCTCTCTCACAGCCAATCAGGGCAGAGGTTTTACCATCATGGCAAATAGAAATTCATTTCAGTCTATTGCAGAATGTTCGGGTTAGAAGAACAGATTCACCACTTACACTTTGGAGCCTTTTGGATTGAAGCTACACTGCACACAACGCTTGGCATTATAGTGTTATCATGTAGAACACATGACTGTATTACTGTCACATGCAAGTCATTTTCTCTGTTATTCTTCAATTGTTAGACCTCCCTTTGCTACAGGGTATGCCATTTATTTCAATATTACAGTGGGATGTGTCTGAAAGTTTCTTTTATTCATATGAAGACACTGACAACAGCTGTGCCAACATTAGTAACATTACAATACCACCATTAAATGACACAACTAGAGTTAAATCTGGTTTTAAAAACTAACTAAACAATGTAGAAACGGATTAGAAGATTATATTTCCATGTTCTGTAACAGACCTCCCACTCAGGGCCGTCTATAACTTGCATTAACATTGATGAATGCACCTCTTCCCTAATTCAAAGAATAGGGAAATAATATTTTCATATGATTTTAAATTGTAAATGTAATGTTTTTAGCCAACTGAATTTCACAAAATTGCACTTAAAAATATAAATTTTATTAATAATCTGTTTAAAAAAAAAAAAGCTTGTTAAAATAGTAATAAATAGTTGTGTAGAAAAAAAAAGTGTTGGCTTTGTCATATTTTTATTTGGAGTCTTGTTATTGGGGGTAAGAAATATTTTGTATGAAAAATATCCATATTTAAAACTTAAAAAAAAAAACAACTAGCTTCCAGCAGACAGCCGCACACATTAATTTGCGGCGGAAGAGTAACCCCTGACTGACTCTTGACGTAATGACGAATGCAGAAGCGCAGAGGATGGAACAAACAAAATACCGGTCACAAATTAGAGGTCTAAACTGAGAAATTTAAAAGAAATGTCAGAGGATTTCGTCATGGCAGAAGAGGAGCTTGAGTTTGTTCCCTGCCATATTTGTTTAAATGGCGAGAGGAGTCTAAGCCTTCGCTACTCCTACATCCTGCGACATACATTGTGTCAGGGGGTTACTCATTTGGCGCAAATCGACTTGCGCAGTATGCATACGGTCATCTGACATAAGCTAGTTATTTTTCTTCATAAAGTTTTAAAAATTTATATTTTTCTTACTGAAACCCATTGAACCCTAGGGTAGTCGTGACCTAATGGTGAGGGAGTTGGGCTTGTAATCTGAAGTTTGCTGGTTCGATTCCCACGCCAGCAGGAAGGTGGGGATTGTGAATAAACAACACTCTCTCCACCTTTGATACCATGACTAAGGTGCCCTTGAGAAAGGCACCTAACCCCTAATTGCTCCCCTGTAAGTCGCTTTGGATAAAAGTGTCTGCCGAATGAATGTATTGCTTCGCTTCAGAACCCCCCCTGGAGCTGTATGGGTTATTTATGATAAATGGATGCATTTATTTTGGCCTTCAAATCATAGGGCAATTCTCTACTGGTGGGTAATTCTACAGTAATTGACCACATATTACTATGTCACCTTTAAAACATACTTTAAAAATATACTTTACCCACATTTCCATCACAGGTCTGCATGCACAGTGCTTCCCACAGGATTGAAAGATACTTGCCAATGTATATTAGTTTTTAAGATCAGTGAACCCAGATTATTCAGTGACTAGTATGTCTGTTCATTTTTGGAGCACCATCAGGCAAATCCATTGCACTTGAGGAATGCCCTGTAAATTAAACTCCATTCTGAGTTTTATAAAGTGAAAATAAGACTGACTTGTTGTGGGAAGTCACTGTTCTGTTCTATTGCCAGGGCTTACTGCGGTGGATCTGTACACGCTCTCTCTGTCACGTAGCCGGCCACTCACTTTCCTTACATGGAGGACGACTGACTTTCCTACGTTTTAGGAAATCCTCAGACCTCAGTCATACAACGGAAAGGCATTAGAGAAACCGGCATGGTGCCTCACTCTCCGGAAAGTCTCCATCTTCAGGTCTCCGGAAAAACAATGTCAGGTGTCAGGTCTCATAAGACTAATATGTGTACCAAGTTTTAGGTGACTGTAAACGAACCCCTCAACTTTTTGTCAAAAGGTGGTGCTATAGAGGCCCTCCTCCCTACCCGTTTTCAAGGCTTTGCCCATGCCTACTGGATAACAATCCTGAAATGTATGTCGGGTTTTATGTAATTTGAAGCATGCTAAGAGTCTCAAAAGCATCCAAAACAAATTTTGAAGTTTGATCTGTAGCTATGGCAACAGTGTTTGAAAAAATATCAAAAATCTTTTCACAGGTCTACATTCGTCAAATCTTGACATTTATTCTAATGTAATTTGAAGCAAATTGGGTAAAAATAAGAGGGTGATCTCAAAGCATTTTGAAAGTGACGCACTTCCTGCTGCCGGTTAGTGGCACTATAACTTTGACTCACAATAGAACACACAGCTGAAGTTTTTTAGCTTCCTTCTAAGACCATTTTGTCTGATGCCTTTTAGTCTGAGGCCGTTTTTGTCCAATCCGATGCCTTTTTATCAGTCAGTTTCGTCTGATGATTTTAGGTCAAAGGCTGTTTCGTCCATTGCCTAATTGTACGAGACCTGACACCTGATCTCGTTTTTCCGTGAGACCTGAAGCCTTTGAGTCTGAGGCGCGATGCTGGTTTGTCCAATGACTGAAGCCTTTTAGTCTGAGGCACGACGCCTTTTCGTTGTATGACTGAGTTCTGAGGATATCCTAAAATGTACACCGTACAGCTGGCGACTGACTATCCTTACTTAGTGAGCAACATTTAAATGAAATAAGTACCAGTTATTTGTAAAACTATACTCCCGTAAAGTCACTCTAATCTTGACAAAGCTAGCACATTACCAAGAGATATTAATGAAGCCAGCTTGCAAAATATTTTTTTAAAGAAAGCTAAAAATATAATTTTACTGTTTAATGAAGGGTCAACGGAGTGGAATCCAAATGCAGGCTTTATTGACAGAGGTAGTCAAACAGGCAATGGTCAAAACAACAGCAAACAGGAACGGCAGAGGATAGGCAGAATCGTGGTCGTTAGATGGGCTAGAAGTCGAGACACGCAGCATGCAAAACCCAGCAATGGTTAAAAGGCAGGCAGATAAACGATCATGAAAGACAGGAAAACAGGCAGGGTAACAACGGGAGGACAAGACAGGGCTAAACGCTCAGAAGTGCTACACATAGGGAAATAACAAGACCTCGCATGGATGTGTTGGTGTAGTGTGCTTACATTGTGCATATAATGATCTGCAGCTGGTGAGGTGATCAGTGATTAGGTGCGGGGCTTCTGGGAAATGTAGTCTGCCTGAAATGAGTGAGTGGGTGTGTAGTGCATTGTGGGAAATGAAGTGTGTGTGAGAAAGTCCAAGGTGAAGTGCCCTCCAGTGGTTCTCACGGGCATTTCAGCTGGCGATCGTTACATACTGCAAGCAAGCAAATGATTTTTCTGTATTTTTTAAGTATTCTAGCCATTATGCACTCTCAGGAAAGAAAAAAAAAAGTTGAAAAAGCTGTCACTGAGACCCATTGCATATACCATTTATGTAATATGTACTCTTTTGGGACCAATATAGGCCTACAAAACACTTGTTTTTCTGTGAGTGTGTTGTTTTTTATTATAATCTTGCATTATTTCTTACAAATTTATGTATAATAATTTTATCTTTTAGTATTATAGAGTGGGTTTTCATTTTAATCTTACATTAGTTATGGTATTTTTACTTCTTTTAATGTGAAGTACTTGGTGCCTATTGTAGGCACTAATGCTTTTTATTGTAAAGTACTTTGAGATACATCCCTTTTATGGAATGTGCTGTAAATAAAGTTTATTATTATGACAACAATTGATGATATAGTCAAGCAACATGATAAAGTTAAGCATCGTGACACACCGAGAGTACCGTTTTCACAAATAGTATGTTTGCAAATGTGAAATCGCATTTTATACTATTCAATAAAACACGTTGTTAATCTAACAGACTTACATTTTTGATGCTATATTGTCTGTTTATGGGCAACGAAAATAGTTCCAAACAAAGATCATACCAGGGGGGTATTCCAAAAAGCAAGTTACGTGACATACCTGGGTAAGTTTAAGAGTAAGTAGGCGGATAATCTCAGTTTTCGGTTCCAAAAACGGAGGTAAATTTCAAGGTATGCAAGTAGCCATAGCAACTTAAGCTCTGAACATAACCTGCTCTGGGGCAGGTTTAGTTTCAGAGTTTGTTTCAGAGAGGCGACGGAGCATGGCATGCCCTTTTGAAGACGATCCAGTGGATGTGGAAGCACGGATTATACGGAATCTTTTCCGCCGTGAGAGGGTGAGAAGTTTTCGTATCCAAATGGATATTTGCAGGAGCGTTACCATTTTTCAAAAGACTCGTTAATTTATTTAACGAATCTTTTGAAACCTTACATATCAAACGTGACACATCGCGGATCAGCACTTGATATAGAGCACATTTTGTGCATTGAAATGATTGAGCTTATCTGACGTTTCGCATATCGTTGGCGATGCAGAACATGTGGGAAAGGCAACTGTGTGAAGGACTGGTCATACAGTATGCCATGCACTCAAACACTTTCCTCACACTTTTGTGCAGTTCCCTGACCATAAACCACAGAGTCATTAGGAATTCCACACAGCGAGTTTGTCCTTTCTATGATATTCTTCTGAGACCATTTTTTTAGTTACATAGCACTACTTAATCTATCCATATATCAATACTGTATACAGCCACAGTCATTTTAAAATGTTTCTTACATAGCTTTCAATTTCAGGGTTCCCAGGTGTGCATTGATGGAACTCACGTAAAGCTCCTTCAGTCAATGAAGGAGATGATGTTAATAGGAAGTCAATCCATGTGCAGGTAACAATATATTTTGGGGTGCTAAATCTTTAGGTGTTTAAACCATTAAATCGCCCTCATTACGGGTCCCCACTACACTGTAAAATCTAATTAGTTAGACTTACTTAAAAAAAAGCAATCAAACCGAAGTGAAATAGGAATAGTATGTTGTACTGACAAAAGCTTAGCAAGTATAGTTGACTTACACAGGAGTTCTAGTGACTAAAAAAGAGTGTACTTGATAATTTACTTTAAATAAAATTTAATTGTTACCACTGTCTGTGTGACTCAAATATAGCCAATTACAAAATATTGTCACAAATTTAGAAGAATTGGATCAACCCACTTAGTTTCACCAACTGCTTATGTGTGTTTATACGTGCTACCATTAACTTTATTAACAATCATTATTCAGCAGAAAATAAGATGGTCATGTTATTCATATACATAATTTTATATATGAATTGTGAAATTCAGTCATATATGAACTGATTTATTGGTGCTTCACTGCATCAAATCAGAAATTCAAGCAAAATAAAACATTTCAGGAAAATCAATGTCAATTTATGAAGTCATCTTATGTGATGTTCTCTCAAATTTTTGGACCCCCACCTGTTTTCACGGGCCTCAGCCTTCTTCCTATTGGCTACCATAAAAAACGAAATTACATGGCTTCATTAACAGTTTAGTAAATTTAGAAAATATCACCTTGTTGGAGAACGTTTTTATGTTTCAATTTGACTTTTACTAATGTTTATTACTAATGTTACATACTATTTAGGATAGATAGTATATGCACATTGAGACACAGGCATTCAGTTTTATTCTTGAATGAATCAGCCGTGTGAACGATTCAGCTGAATGAATGACTCAACGACTCACCCATAAAGACTGTCATTTGTCGCCACCTACTGGCAGTTTAATTTCATATGTACAAGTATTCTAAATATACATTATTTCATATGTACAGTGGCAAGAAAAAGTAGACTTATGTTAAGCGCTTGGAATGAACTGGTTTTCTGCAGTAATGTATATATATATTTTGTGTACGTGTTAATGCCACTTGTGATGCAGAATGTTTCCCGTGCAATGAAAAAAAAAAGATTTTGTCTGATAGCGATTTCATTGGATTTGTAAAGCCCATAATGACTTATTATTCGAATTTATGCATTAATAAAGAATATGACATGAAAGATGAGATGCATTGAATAAGGTTAGGAAAACAGTGCCTTTATGAAGTTTAAAAAACCATGAGAATCAATTTATGGGGCCATATACAAATATGCTGATTTGGGCAGTGCTGCTTATTGATTGACAGCTCTCCTGTCCCCATGTTGAGAGAAATAGGCGTTGTGTGCGCTGTGAGAGAAACACAAAAGTAATTTAACACATTACTTTTCATAAAAAGTAACTAAGTACCGCAATTAGTTACTTTTTTAGGGAGTAACACAATATTCTAACACATTACTTTTAAAAGTAACTTTCCCCAATACTGGCGCCAACCAAATTTAAAGAATGTGCTGCACATGGCACAAAATGGATTAAGGGATTTCTCTGTTTAAGGTGTGCCTCGACACCTTTATATTTCCCCGACATGTTATTTGCGTTGTCGTATGACTGCCCTCTACAATTGGATTGGTCAAGCCCAAGACAGTAGTGACGGAGCCAGGGGTGGCCATGATTATATCAAGAGTGGCCATGGTTTTATTTACAGTATAAATATACTGTGCCACCCCAGATAAACTGCTGGCCCCTGCCTGGGCCTGAAAAATTCCTGGCTCCACCACAGCTAAAACTGTCAACCATTCCTAAAATGCAGGACCCAAGCTGTCCCTGGTATTACTTCCAATTAGTTCAATGGCAAAAAACACTCCACCACATGGCCATCAGGATAAAAAAAAAAAAAAAAAAAAAGTCAGTTGATCACCATTACAGAGGTCTGGTGTGGAGTCCACAATTACAGAAAAGTATTTTGCATTTTGAATTTCCTTAGCAAAGGTTTGCTCCCACATTAGCTGAATAAACTCTTCACACATCATGGATGATAAACAGGACAGTGTCCTTTCTCTTCCACCCAAACTTTAAATATTTGCATACAAGACCTGTGTTCCAAGCTCCTCTCATGTTCCCCAATCCTCTCAGAATGTTTGCAATCATAAAATCTGGCATTATGTTTAGTGGAAAATAGTATATATGACAAACAGTAAAAGCATTCAATTGACCGGGAGTGCAGTAGCCACTGACGTGACCATTCAGCTATTCGCCAAAGAGCAGCTGAAAAATGTGATCTTAAAACTCCAAACCTTCCCACCAATTATTTTATTCCTCACAGACGCTGGGTGTTTGCTGCTTCGATTTCGAAAAGGAGTCGCCCCTCTTCTGACAATAATAGACTTCACTGCAAGTGTTTTTCCATAAAGCAGGGTCAGTAACTGTGTTGCACCATGGACTGGGATCCTCGTCCTCCTCCCCGCATGAATGATATTCGGCCTGCTCCACCTGTGGGTCTGAAGCAATAGTAAACTAAAACTAAAAAAGAAAACTAAAATAAAATTAAGAACTGAAATAAACTTAAAAGGACGGACCACTGAGATTTAGTCTTTCATAAAAAAAATTCCCATCACACGTGTTGAATAATATATATATATATATATATATATATATATATATGTGAACTAATGATGTATTATTCAGGAACTAATGAATACGTTTTCCAGCGGTAGCCTAAACATATTTAAACCATTAACTAATCAAAATATCTATAGGCAAGAAAACAAAAAAGATAAGATAAAAAAAGAAAAACTGAAATAGGCAAGCAAAAATGATATTAAAATAGAAAAAACAAAAATGCAATTAAATCAAACACTGATTTAAATAAAACACTGAACACTAACCTAAATATAAATATATATATATATAAACCTTGGTCTGAAGTGCCCATTTGTCTCATCTTTAATTTTTTTTTATTTTCTTTCAAAAGCACCACTTGTTTTCTTTAGATTCAATAGATATTAATTAGTAAATAAATATGACATCAATACAATATAAATTCAATCGATTCAAAATTTCACTAGTCTAATAATAGCGCTAATAGGTATTACAATCTGATTGGACCAGTCATTTATAAGCACACTAGCAGCAAAAATCTGATTGGACCAGTAAAAAAAAAAAAGAAAATCTGTAATTTCAAATATACACACGATTGGCTGTACTTTTATATTTGATCATGAAGGGTTTTGTATTAGGCCGATTATGAATGTAATGTGTTCGTTACGATTCAATGCTCAAACACGCTAAGGCTGCGTTTCCCACAAGCATCATAAACCTAAGTTGAAAAAAGTTGAGTTCTAGGAAAAGCAGTTGCACTCAGTCGGTGTTGTTTACAGTCAGTCTAAAGATTCTAGACTTAGAATTAAAAAAACAGCTATAGCCAGTAGTTCTCACAAAGATTTTATTAAGCATGTTTAATATTTGCGACTGTTCATGCTCTGAAGATTCGTTCCCTAGGCTGTCAAACAACATTCATCCTTATTGTTCTGATTTTGTAAAACACATCTTTTTTAGAGTTTCTTTTGTAATAGGCTATAAGTTAACATTGCAAGTTTTTAAGCTATTCGTTTTGTTCTGCTACCGGAAAAAAGTGACACTGCATTCTGTAAAAATCCAGAGTAAGTTGTGAATTCTCTCATTTTAAAAATAATATATCTTTTTATTTCAGACTGGAGTCTAATAAATGTTAAACAGGAAGAATAAAATTGTAGATGTAGGTAATATAACCTGCACTTATTTCTGAATAGGCTACCTATATTAATTTACATAGGCAAGGCCTAGTCAATGTGTCCTCTAAAAACCGCTAAAACTTGGCAGGAAGTTATGGAGGAAGTCATGTAGGTTGGGACTGGTCTGCCTCCTTTTCCGTACCACTCCTTTCACAGTAATTACATTAACTAAGGAGTCTGAGAGACACTTTTATGTGGTTATAGCTCACAGATAACACCAAGTGAAAACATTTCGTAAATCTGTGTTTAATTTATGTAAAACAATTTGCATAAAACATTACAAACTTTAAATTTGGTTCAGTCTTGGGTTTTAGTGTTTATGTATGATTATATGGATTAATTGAATATTTGGTAAAAAATGTGTGAGTTTATGTATGCAGAAAGAGTGGGAATGAGGGATATGTGTGTGTGTGTGTGTGTGTGTGTGTGTGTGAGTGAGTGAGTAAGTGAGTGAAAGAGAGCGAATACAAATTTAGCTTTTGATTCACCTCCGGCCCACCCACTTACTGTTGGCCTCAGCTGTTTTTCTTCTCAAACTGCTCTGTCTAAAACCGCCAAGAGTACACTAAAGTGAGGATGAAAATGATTGTGACTGCCAGTGATTGCTGTTGAAGATGACATAAACCAAGCCTCTTGGAAAAAAAAAAAAAAAGACTGCAAAACCCATCAAGAGCTTATTCACTCCTTTGGGTTAACTTTGTGTTTGCACATTGAACACATTCTGACTTAACTGAACTCATATCTATGCAATAATCCGAGATTTCGAGTTTCATTTTGAATAGTCTTAAACTTCAACTAAAATGGCTGTACAGTCACAATTTCCTTTTCTATCTGTCAGAAAAACGAAACCTCAGAGCTAATTTAGAGCAACATTTTAGTAAGCTCGAGTAAAATAAAAAATCAAAAGTGAAACTAGCGCCTCATCAGCTGTTGTATCAGACCCAAATGAATCGTTCGGAGTGTTGTTTGCTCTCTGTGTGTGTAATGTAGTGTGTATAGTGTAATGCTGGGTCAGTTAGTCAAATTAAGACAGTGACGTGATAGACAACATGTGACTGAACAGGCGGGAAGATTCAGCTCGGAAGAGAATTATCGAGCTGAAAATGAGAGAACTGTGTACAAACAAGACAAGCACAAGAAGAGTGCATTTGATCTCCACCATCATATCTGAATGGAAATTAAAGACACATTGGATAAGACACTGAATTAGCTGGGAAGTTTTGTATGCAGGTCAGCCTCTGGTGAGACAGCAGGGCGGAAGCTGACGATGCAGTTTAAGCCGGTATGAGAAAGAAGATGGGAGGGAGTGAGAGAGAGAGTGAATCATGAAGATGGAACTTCTTTTGAAAAGCAAGAAAAACACATTATGCCGAAAGCAAAAGAAACAGAATTTTTAGTGTAATACTTGTAATAACATTTTATTTCTTTAAGTGAGATGCGTCAAAATGAAAGTGCAGTGGGAACTAATGAATGGGTCTGTCTCTTCGGCAGGGACACATTGCATCACCGGGTACTGATCGTATGGTTTGTGTGTTTTTTTGTTGTTGTTTTTTTGGACTTCTGTCTACCTATAAATCAAGTAAGTGACAGTATCTGAGTACATATATTTTTGTCTTTATTTTACTCAACGTCGTATTTAGAGTTGTAAAGTTGTATTCAGTTGTGGAAATGTTACAAGTTGTAGACACTTATAATATAGGGTCAAAATACATTCCCGGGTATTCTCGAGGGTATGCGTTCCATCCATATATTTCAAAAGGCATACGAAAAACTATTGGTTGTTGCTTGACCAACCTTCATGACGTTTTTGGTTCTTATTTGACAAGTTCACAGCATAAACTAATACAGCGATCTTTTTGTCCCAAACTGATTAATGTTCACAATATTCACGCTACGCTAAGAGTCGATTAATTCGCGAGATGGAACCTATATATCCTTCGACTTCATATTCGGGATTTGAGAATTTTATTTCGAGTTATCAGACCGAAGATCCAAACTCTGGTAACAGGTGAGTGATAAGGTAGCTGACCTGTAGAAGCTCTGCATAGATTTGTTTCTATATCACCAAATCGAATGTAATATTGTTCACTTTTACATTTATTTATGCAATTTCGGATACATTTCTTCCTGTTTTTAATTTTATTATCCTCGGTTTGGGCAGAGGTGTCTGCTTGCTAAATGCTAAGTAACATGTGCTTGATAAGAACTATGATGAGACAAAAGTAAACGCGAAATTAAATCTCAGTATTATCTTCGAAATATTATAATTTTGAGCAATTACTTATACTAACTTTTCATACATTTATGATTTTATATGCATTATGGGAAATTACTGTTATCCATTGATGCGTCAGCCATTTTAAGTATGCAGAAGATTTTATATTTCCTCTTGACTCCTTGTTAATGTGACAAATCTATTATTTGTTTTAACCATGAGTTAAAATTAAGAATTCAAATTTTGGATTTATATATTTAACACTGACCTTTTTGACAAATCGATTGCTTTACAATAACAGTACTGATAAGCTAGAATTACTTTTTTCCTTTAGAAAACTAAATTAAAAAAAATTAAAATATATGCTAGAAATATCACACAACATATGCACACAAAGAATTATTCATTTCTCTACAATATTTCTTGAGTGTCTTTTATCTATAGTGTCTTTCATCTAAAAAGTGCAAAGTGCCTATTGAGATGACAAAAATGTAATAGTTTATCTGATGATTTTAAATTGGCTTGATTGAAAGACACTCATAAACGACATAAATTGAACACAATGTCAATGTTGTGGTTTTTTTTTATAATTTTACGATTTTTCATTTTAACAAGGATAAATTTCGAGACATAAAATGAGGCGATTTTTAGCTGTGGCTTTTAGAGTTCCTCTAGAATGTTCCTACACACACGTGCACAACATTAACCCTCTGTTTCTCTGCGTTATATGAAAAAATACACTAATTTTAATGTTTTCTTTGTGCGTTTGTCCACAACAAGGTTTATAATATCGATCACAGTGATTTGTCCTTTTTCAAGAAGATCTGAAAAAAACTAGACATGTCAGTTCGAATAATGTTCTGAGGGATGTAAAGGCAGAGATAATATTCATAATAATGAATTGCTCATAATTTAACAAATAGAGAATAAAAACAATTAGTGTGTAGATTTCATTATATCTTTATACTGTAACAAATGCGACAAAGTAAATTGTCTCCAAAAACACAACATTGCCCTAGAAATATATGATTAATACCACTGAACATGTTGATTTTGCAACATAAAATATATGCATAGGATTCTGGTTTTGTTTCTACTCTTTTTATTTCAATACCAATCACGCAAACATTTCAGAATAAATCACATTCATTATGAATGTCTCAAATTGGTTTGGACTCTAAAAGATTTGATGATTTTGTGAAACTACATTCTTAAAGTGATTTTTTGCATTGCGACTAATCCTTTTTATCCTTGAAAAACCCTGGAGATGCAGAAACCTGTTTCATATGGGAAAATAAGCTTACATTTTAAATAAAATGTCTAAGCTCACTTTTTCCTGATGGTTTTATTTCTTCTCTGGGTCACAAAAGCACAAAATGCTAATGATGTGTTAATGGTGTTAATGTTCACTTCTGTAGCACCAGCTGCTGATCGCAGTTTCTGTACACCAAAACCTGCATCTAAGCTCCATTTACTTTGTAATGTACGTACAAGCATTTGTTCCTCACAACATTCCCTCTTAAATGTAATGCGTAAAATGAATCGACCTGATGAATGTGATTGACACCACAATAAATAATATTTCTGAGATGTTAGTCATCAAGACATAACACCACTTTCAGTCTGAGAGATGTTTGTATCATGAAAGACATTTTTTTCCATTACTTAAGTGATGTGGGGACTCAACTGACTGGTCAGAACTTTCATGTGTGATTTTATAACTCATGGGTAATAATCATAGAAATTCTGTGGCTGTGATGTGGGTGAAGTTATTTTGGTAGGCCTTTGGAGCGCATCTTTTGGTAAAATTCCTGCAACACAACAGTATATGTATACAGAAATGAGTGACCTCATCTTGTACCTCTCTTAGATTCAGATGCTTTTCTTTTGATGCCTGCCATGCCATGTCCTGGAGATTCGCGCTTGAGTTTTCCAGCGACTCAGATGTGTCGCGTTCCTCTGAATTATCAGTCTCTAACGACTTATTCCTTTGCCAAGAAATCGATAGACTTTGTGTAATACAATGTCCAATATATATCGATACAACATATCTGATAGTTTAGAAGTAAAATTACATATTTGTACTCCAAGCGCGCGCTCGCGCGACCTACATACAACGCAGGAGAGTAAAGAAAAAGATATTTCTAACAACTTCCTCATTAAGCAGATTCCACTCCTTTTGATATAACGTGATCGATTTTCGTAAACATATTAGATGATTTCACAAATGGGAACATACTGTCGAGCTGTCTACACGAATAGGTGATTTTCTGCTGTATTTTTCTTTTTCTCGTTTAATTCGTTCTCGCCCGGTAGTCGGTCAGGTGACGCTGACGTAACAGACTCCTCCTGTCGGGGAATCCCCACATTTACACGCGTGAATTTTGCTTTGGGTTTTCAAGAGAGGGGCTTATTTTGTTTGTGTTGTTTTGGCCGTTGGGCTGATTCACTCGAAACATCACCGCAGCGAGAGTAACGAGATAACCGTTTCGGGAGAAGAGGTCAGCAAAGTAAATTGTCGCAAGGTACTAGAGAGACACTTGTGCTGATTTGTAATAACATAAATTTATGCTTGTTTGATTTGAAAATGTTTTCCTCCTTTTAAAGTCGGGATTTGAAGTACAAAAGTGTTTCATGTGTTCAAAAATTATTTAGTCGAGCTGACGTTGGTGTGGTGAAAATCGCTTTAAAAATGTAAATAACGTTGCATCTAATGAATTAACAGGCGCTGAAGCTCACAGGCCCGATTGCGTTTAAACGTTACTGAAACGTCGCTGATAATCGCAGAGTGGGTTAGCTAGGTATACCTAGCCGTTGAAAGTGCGAATTTTACCTACTGTTGTAAATTTCAAAATAGATATATTTATGTATGCGTGTATAGAAATGTCTTTTATCTCTATAAAAAAACTTTTTGGTTTACTTAACGATATCTATAAATGTGCGATTAGCCTGTGGAACAAATTAGCTACGTAGCTAAGCGGCTTCTATGAACGTTTCTACTGAGCTGTCATTCAAAAAAAAAGTCTTCGCGATTGTGTTTACAAACGGGATTTGGTTGTTTAATTAAAAAGTTGACACATTTCGCAAAGAGACAACATTGCGGACTTAAAGTTGTGTATTTTGTCTTAGTTTTGCGAATCTGAAACAGGACATGGCAGAAAATACGGAAAGTCAAGAGTTTGCTGACCTCTGGGAGCGCAACCTCATGTAAGTTTGCAAGGAAGAATCACACTCCTGAGACTTGGGAGCTGGTCATTTCCTCAGTTTTGTGTGGGTGCAGGCAATATTATGTAAGAATTTTGTCATAAATGTGGGGTCATTAAAGGAATTTGGGTGTATATTTTTGCTTGCATCCATTAAAATATGCCATTGGTCATCATTTACCTGTGCTCTGTTGTGTGTAGTGTGTGTGTGTGTGTGCGCACTTTATTATTTTAATGCTAATCTAATTCTCTCTCTCTCCCAATTTGTGTCTCAGTTCAGCTCCAGAAGGTGGCCCGTGTTGGGACCTCAATGATGAGGTGTTTTTTTCTTTTTCTTTTAATGGCACATATACATGCACATATCCACTCGCATTCACAACTGAACTCTCATGTCTTGTGTTTGCCCACAGTGCCTTCAGAGTCCGTTCGACCCAAGTTTTTTTAACTTGCTGATTGAACAGCCTCAGCCATCTACCTCCCCTCCGACCTCCACTGTCCCAGTTGCCACCGATTATCCTGGTGAACATGGGTTTAAACTGCAGTTCCCACAATCTGGCACAGCCAAATCTGTAACCTGCACGGTAAGTTAAAAATACGTGTGCACAAACATCCACACATAATGTATTCAACTTACATAAAATGTGACATTTTTGTGTGCTTGATCACCCGTATAATTCCTTTAATCTCACATTATGCATGCACTAATACACTAGCATCCTAAATAAATGAAATCAATCTGTTCATTTTACATTTCCATTGGTTGTTCTGATTGACTTAATAGTAATCTGAAATAAAATGGGTATAGTGACAAATGTTAGTGATAATAGACAGTTATTATAAATTACTCTAATTTGTAGTGGCAGTATAATGGTGGTAAACTAACTTTAGTATGCAGTAGGTTGTATCTTAAGTGTAAACATGGGTGCACATGTACCTGAGGTAATGCAGAGACTCAAATTGTTCTTTCTGGTGACCACTGAATCGGAATGTTGCCAGGATACCTCGAGACTTCATTCATTCTTCATCGCCTCCTTTCCTGTCCTGAATAATACTTCTGACCTCCAATGTTTTGTGTATTCGCCACTTGAGTTCAGAGATAGCTGTGGTAGTCGTTCGGTTTGTTGATCATCTGGAGTGGGCAAATAAGAGATTGAATATGGCAATTTCTTACGCTATTGTCTGAAGACATGAATGGGCATGTTCTCATGTGGAGCACCAAAAACTTCTCCGGTAGCGCTGGGGTTAAAAAAAAAAAAAAAAGTGCCGCCCCACTGCCACCAACCCCCCTCCAAATCTTTTTTCCTCTTTCTTGTCTTGTACTTTATTTGGTACAGTTCAGACCTTTCAAATCCTCACCTTTTACCAAGAATGTTTAGCCTATATGCTTGTATGTCTTGCAACCTTACGATTTGGAGAATGAACGGAGGATACTATCTAGATTCAAACTCCATAAACTTACAAGAAGCCATGTATATGTAATAAATATATAATAAAATGTCTGTGCGATAGGCTTATATTTATGCATTTTTACTGATGCTTTTATCAAAATCATCTTACAATTGAGGAACAAACAATTCATCACAGTCCCAACAATATTCATAGTGTAAAAAGGCAGGTATATTAGAAAGCCAGACTAAGAAACAAGCTAGAGCTTGTGACCATCCAGTATGTAGAAAGCTACTCTAAGATGGCTGTATATCAAAAGATTAGGTTCGTCGTCAGTCAAAACTCTTTCACCTACTCCACTTCCATTTACTTTAGTAATGAGTCATATGTCTAGCTTATTTAGTCTCTTGTGTTTAGCCATCTAACATTGAATCTGACTGTAGTTATATTTTTGTTAATTAATTAGTATCATATTTTTTGTATTTGTGCCTTAATTAAAAAAAAAAAAAAAAAATTAGAATATGAGCAGCAGTGTTTTTATTAGTAAGCCAGTATCTGTGGAGATTGAACATGTCTGAACTTGTCCTCATAGAGCAGTGGGGGAGGGGAGTGTCCGGTTCTATCAAAGCAGTAACTGCAGTCAAAATACTCAGAGCAGGGACGTTTAGCATCCAAAATTTTCCAGGCTGATCATTGGAGGGAGAAGTTTGTCCTATAATGCAGAGTTTTAGGATAGAGAGTAGAGCTTAAGGATTGTTATAGCAATAGATAGTCAAACTGGTGTGTTTCAGATCCTGTGAGAAACTACAAGACAGCATATGATCGGAAGGGTAAGAGGAAAATAAAATTCCCCCAAAAAACTCAAATGTAAATGTGATATTATTTTTTTTCTTCTTTAAATTGAACAATTTAAAAATTTGTCTGAATTTAATTTTTTTTTTCTAGGTCTGTGAGCTTTTGTAGTGATGTTTTTGAGAAATTTGTTGATATTTGCTTATCTTTCTGTTCTATTTTACCAGTTAAATTGATTAAGTTTTGGTTAGTTAAAACATACTTACATTTTATTTAGTTTTTCTGGCGTAACACAAATGCATGTTAAATGTGTTGATTAGCAATCAGCAAACACATATTTTCAAAATCAGCCTGTCTGACTGAAGTTTTTTGTTGAAGGCTGAGGTAAACTGTGGTAAAGGGAACATATTTAAGAGACAAAATATTTTTAGTTTTACTGTACTGACAATTATTTTTGGCTCATTGTCAGTCCAATAAATCCTCTCTTTGAGACATCCACTTTAATGCACCACTGCTAAGAACAAAAGATCTAGATGAAGTAAACGGCCAAACTAATCAACCTGTAAACGATTGTCGGACAGTTAGTCAGCCATCTTAACTCATTGTATGACTCTTCTAGTGATTGAAGGTAAAGAATATCTTCCTTTCTCTCTGATTGCAGTACTCCCCAGACCTGAACAAGCTCTTTTGCCAGCTGGCGAAAACGTGTCCAGTTCAGATGGTGGTGGACGTTGCCCCTCCCCAAGGCTCGGTGCTCAGAGCCACAGCCATTTATAAAAAATCTGAGCATGTAGCTGAGGTGGTCCGACGTTGCCCCCACCATGAGAGAACACCTGATACTGATGGTATTGACACGCTCTTTCTCATCTTGCACTATTGTACAGGAAATCACCAGCAATAAGCTGTCTCGCCTGTTCCACAAAAGCCATTAACAGGTCTGTGAACTCTCTGTTCAGGATTGGCTCCTTCTGCCCACCTGATCCGAGTGGAAGGAAACTTACGGGCTACTTACAAGGAAGATGATGTTACCTCCAGGCACAGTGTAATGGTGCCCTATGAAGCTCCTCAGGTCAGTCTCAATGTGGTCATCTGCAATAGTGTTAGACGGCAAGATTTACTTTGAATAATGAGGTTAAGTAAATGACCATTTTAATTTAATTTCAAATGTGTTAATGTTTGTCCTCAACAAGATTATTTTCTTTTCTGTTTTTGCAGCTGGGAGCAGGATTCACCACAGTCTTGTACAACTACATGTGCAATAGTAGCTGCATGGGTGGCATGAACCGCCGGCCCATCCTCACAATCATCACTCTGGAGACTCAGGAGTAAGTAGTGGATGTTTCATTTCTCTGTTCGTGAATTGCATTCGTATGTGGGCACAAAAGATCATAAAATCTGCATTTACTCTTGTCCCGCAGCGGTCAGATGCTGGGTCGTAGGTCTTTCGAGGTGCGTGTCTGTGCGTGCCCCGGCAGAGACAGGAAAACTGAAGAGAGCAACTTCAGGAAAGACCAGGAGGCCAAAACCGCAAGCAAGACCCCCTCTACTACCAAACGCAGTAAGTTTGTGTCCGTATGTGAAAATTCATTTGGATTGCACATACACTGCTGAATAAAAGTGAACATTTCTTCAAAATCTATGCTTTTAAAAAGTTATAATAATGGAAATCTGATCTGGCAGGTATCGTTAAAGAATCGTCTTCATCTACGTCTCGACCGGAGGGCAGTAAGAAGTCCAAGCAGAGCATCAGCAGTGATGAGGAGATCTTTACCCTGCAGGTGATCACGCACTTTCTGGCATTCTTCTGTGATTTTCATGGAGGTCATTGTGGGTTTTATTGAGGTGTGAATTTAGGGTCACTATGAAAGTCTTAAAAGCACTATGTAAGGTTTTTGGATTTAAAATGTCCAAAAACCACTAAAACAATGTTATATAATTTGTTGACCTTGGTACTTGCACTATCCCAAATGTTTCTAACAATGTTTAAATCCAGATAAAATTAGCTATTTTAACCAGCCTGTCAATGACGTCATTTCTGCTACCATTTCCAGTTTTACATCCGAAAAAAACATGGAAACACAAAAGACATTTCAGTGAATTGTGCGATTTATTAGACAGGTGAGCAACTGTTTGGAAACCTTTATCAACAAAAAACTTTATCAACTTTTTTTTATTTTTAGTGTGATTTTGACCAAGTAAAACAGGGCTACATTACTCACAGTTTAAATGTGTCAAAAAAATTATCTGTAATACTTCATCATTTAATACTTACATTAACTCATCCATGAACATGAGTCCCGTAGGATTGCTTTTCATCAGCTGTGGAGGTGAATACCTTTTGCATCAAGTATGATCAAAATTTGTATCAATTACAAAGTCTTAATTGTCATTTTAAGAGGTCTTACATTTTCGACTTGAAAAATGGGAATCAAGGAATCACAGTATGGCCTAGTGGGATTATTAAACTTAAAAAGGCATTGATAGATTTGATTTTTTTTTTTTTTTTTTTTACTGTTTTAGTTGCACAATAAATTGTATCTCCCATTCAATTCAATATGAACTCTCGTAGCTTCTTTTTGGGCCACCCTGTCAGTGAAAGGAAATACTAAGAACATTATTTAACACATTCAGTATATAGATTTTACAAAAATTAGTCAACTTCTAATTTATATTGATATATTAGTACACAGATCAATTTCAATACATATGTATATATTGAATAAAACTGCAGTTCTGCAGTCTGATTAATTAAGTAAAAGAATCCGATTAGGAATTAGAGTATATGATTAATAAGCTCAATGCGTTTTTTCTCTAACTAACATTTACAATATTTTATTTGTACAGGTCTTAAAAGGTCTTTAAAAATCTTGGGAAATGGCCGCATATACCCTGGAATTAACCAAATGTTGCGCTGCTTTCTTTTGACTTAAGCTCAAAAATCTCATTCACTAACAGACTTCCATTTAATGAAAATAAAGTTGTTGTTTTTTAATAGAAAAAAAACATGGTGGGATTAGTTACGCTATATAATTGCTGTAACTAATTTTTATTTTTAACTTTTTATTGTATTTTAACCTCTGTTTTTTTTTTTAAAAAAAAAGAAAAAAACATTTTTTGTAAGACTTTTTGAAATTACCACTATATGAAATGTGCTTTATAAATAAACTGGCCACGCCTTACCTAGTTTGTACTAAATCTAGCTTGTACTTTAAGCTTGGAATGACAAATATGGTTACGTAAGGCTTTAAGCAAAACCCTTGTAGTTTATTTGTATTCATGATCTCTTCTCACAGGTGCGGGGTAGGGAAAGATTTGAGATGCTGAAGAAGATTAATGACAGTTTGGAGCTAAGTGATGTCGTGCCTCCATCTGATGTGGACAAGTACCGGCAGAAATTGTAAGCGTTATCATTCCACAACTGCATTATTTATTTTATTTTGGTAATCAAAATGGATACAGCATTTGACATTACAATGATTGTCAACAGTGATAAATATCCACAACATTTTTTGAATTCCCCTCCCCCAGGCTCTCAAAAAACAAAAAAGAAAGAGATGGCCAAACACCTGAGCCCAAAAGAGGGAAAAAACTGATGGTGAAGGATGAAAAGAGCGATTCTGATTAAGATGCTAAGATGCTGAAAGAAAGAGAAATGGAGCATTTTTTTTAAACTGCCTTTATTTGACCAAAACAGCTCGTCTTGGGGAGCATTTGTTAAATATCAGACACATGTGATCCCTCAGTCTTGTATGTTATGTTTCATCTTGTTCACTCCACTGGGACCTGTGTAAATCAGCTGATCCAGAAAAGTTCTGTCTGTAGTAAAGCTAGTAACAGCTGGGCACTGTATGTGTGTAGAGCTCTGTCAGCACTGGAGGAGCAATACTGGCCCATCATTTTGCAGACCTCATAAATGAATGTGCAGCAATGTGGCATAACTGGGATTTCTTTTTGTAATTTTTTATTTTTTGCCCTTTTGTAGGTCAGTGCAGGTCACTTGCCTCCTAACACTTTTTTTTTCCTCACTCTGGTAAGGTTGTAAAGGAGTTTGTCCCTAAATTACTAGATGGCCAATTTTTTTTTTTTGAAAATGTAATGCCAGTATTTTGTAACCTGTTTTGTAACCGGCATTTTCTACGGAAAGAGTATTGATAATTAGATGGAACAAGCAGCACTGGTTACAATCAATAACTGTTATAAAAAAAAACTTATTTTGTAGTTGGAATCCTTTTTTAAGATTGTTTGTTCATATTCATTACCGTTTCCATCTTTACAGGAGTGCAGAATTATTAGGCAAGTTGTATTTTTGAGGATTAATTTTATTATTGAACAACAACCATGTTCTCAATGAACACAAAAAACTCATTAATATCAAAGCTGAATATTTTTGGAAGTTTTAGTTTTTAGTTTTTAGTTTTAGCTATTTTAGGGGGATATCTGTGTGTGCAGGTGACTATTACTGTGCATAATTATTAGGCACCTTAACAAAAAGCAAATTTATACCCATTTCAATTATTTATTTTTACCAGTGAAACCAATATAACATCTCAACATTCACAAATATACATTTCTGACATTCAAAAACCAAACAAAAACAAATCAGTGACCAATATAGCCACCTTTCTTTGCAAGGACACTCAAAAGCCTGCCATCCATGGATTCTGTCAGTGTTTTGATCTGTTCACCATCAACATTGCGTGCAGCAGCAACCACAACCTCCCAGACACTGTTCAGAGAGGTGTACTGTTTTCCCTCCTTGTAAATCGCACATTTGATGATGGACCACAGGTTCTCAATGGGGTTCAGATCAGGTGAACAAGGAGGCCATATCATTAGATTTTCTTCTTTTATACCCTTTCTTGCCAGCCACGCTGTGGAGTACTTGGACGCGTGTGATGGAGCATTGTCCTGCATGAAAATCATGTTTTTCTTGAAGGATGTAGACTTCTTCCTGTACCACTGCTTGAAGAAGGTGTCTTCCAGAAACTGGCAGTAGGACTGGGAGTTGAGCTTGACTCCATCCTCAATCCGAAAAGGCCCCACAAGCTCATCTTTGATGATACCAGCCCAAACCAGTACTCCACCTCGCTGGCGTCTGAGTCAGACTGGAGCTCTCTGCCCTTTACCAATCCAGCCACGGGCCCATCCATCTGGCCCATCAAGACTCACTCTCATTTCATCAGTCCATAAAACCTTAGAAGAATCAGTCTTGAGATATTTCTTGGCCCAGTCTTGACGTTTCAGCTTGTGTGTCTTGTTCAGTGGTGGTCGACTTTCTGCCTTTCTTACCTTGGCCATGTCTCTGAGTATTGCACACCTTGTGCTTTTGGGCACTCCAGTGATGTTGCAGCTCTGAAATATGGCCAAACTGGTGGCAAGTGGCATCTTGGCAGCTGCACGCTTGACTTTTCTCAGTTCACGGGCAGTTATTTTGCGCTTTGGTTTTTCCACACGCTTCTTGCGACCCTGTTGACTATTTTGAATGAAACGCTTGATTGTTCAATGATCACGCTTCAGAAGCTTGGCTATTTTAAGACTTCTGCATCCCTCTGCGATTATATCTCACTATTTTTGACTTTTCTGAGCCTGTCAAGTCCTTCTTTTGACCCATTTTGCCAAAGGAAAGGAAGTTGCCTAATAATTATGCACACCTGATATAGGGTGTTGATGTCATTAGACCACACCCCTTCTCATTACAGAGATGCACATCACCTGATATGCTTAATTGGTAGTAGGCTTTCCAGCCTATACAGCTTGGAGTAAGACAACATGCATAACGAGGATGATGTGGTCAAAATACTCATTTGCCTAATAATTCTGCACTCCCTGTATATCTTAATGTATAGAAAAGAATATTCCATCTTTGATTTCTCTCAAGAGTAGAACATGGGTCGAATTAAAGTAGATTCTTAACAAAGCTTTAAATTGATCGATTATGGTCTGAAGATTTTTTACAACCAATAATATTTGGCCATTTGAAGTACTTCTTGATTTACTTTTTTTTATTTTTTTATTTTTTGAGTAAAATGGTACAGATAGTCCTAACTGGCCAGTCAGATTTACCACGAAGTTACCCTTGTGTAAGTGGTTATGAATTTGGATGCCTAAATATGAACAAATACTCAGGGCATGTTTGAGTCCCTCCTGGTAATCTTGATTAAAATGATCTACTGTTCCAACTTACTATAGATTTTTATGCTCCCCCCCCCCCCCCTTTTGTGTTACTATATATGAAAAATTACATTTATACACATTACTTTTTTTGTATCTGGAGATTTTTTTTAAAATACACACTTTTAAAAAAAAAAGTGTCTTGATTTCTTTTTGGGTTGAGTGTATAAAATTGTATACACAGTATTGTTTATACAATTTTAAATAAGTTACAAGAAATTGCAATCATGTAAGATTCATAATAAAACATGAAACACAATTACATAATATTGTGTTAGAACTACTAATTTGGAGCTTGTAGAAATTCATATTGTGTGCTTTGAATTGTAATTGTATGTAATTTGAGTCCTTCAAAGTATTTCTTGTTGGTACTCCAAGCAGTGAATCATATTGGAAAACCCCAAATTTAATAGTTTGGTTCCAAATCCCACACACTACTCGTGTACACTCCAAAGTGATGCTATATTAAGAAAATTTACATTGTTTATAACTTAAGAATCATGAGCTAGAATCTTTATGAAAAACATACTTTATTGTACTCTCAGGCATTTTTGATTTGGACGAAATGACATATCATTAAGAGGCACACTTAACAATAATGATAAAGAATTTTGATTCATTAAATCATCGTCCAACATGCTCCATAAGGACTAACTGATGTGTGCTAAATTTCATCATTTTCCGTTAAGAAAATGAACTTTAGAAATGAACTACCAAAACAGCTCCACAGGATCTCATCCTTTAGATCTGGCAATTGTGATCATCTGCTTGAATCCTGATGACTGGCAGCTGTATTTGTATTCAAGTCCCATTATCCCTCTATGAGGGCATCTGACTCTAGATCTATAGAAATGTACGAAAGAGGGCGTTACGGATTGACTTCTGCTGAGGACAGTGTTAGAAGCGTACGTCCATCCAGTGGTGCAAAAAGCGGGTATAACTTTTCTCTGAAATTTGCAGTAAATGTGAATATATGTGAGCGTGTCTCTGCATTGTAGAAAGACACCTGGCCTTCTTCATAGTCCAGGTAGACTCCCAGCTTTCTCGGCACAAGTGAAAGTGGTAGCTCGGTTTCCGGCTTGGTGCATGCATAAAACTGGCGTGTGCTTCTCCATATTGTCCAGAAGCCCTCAGAGGGGTTCATGGGACACCGCCCCTGCCTTTTGGAGGAAGGAAGTGGTCACTCCGATACGCCAGTAGCCATTGTTGGCAATATCAATTTCCCAAAAGTACCGACCGGAAGTGAGCCCTTCCCAGCCCAGAACACACGGCCAGCTGTCAAAGCGCTGGGTACTGAATGACACTTTGGTTTCACTCAGAGCTTCCTGTACCTTCTTTTTGTCATCTGAGAGCTGTAACCATGGGTGGTTAGTCATGGGGTCCAATGTGATGTCCACTAAACAGAGGATATGATGAAGTGGATCAGGTGCAAATATAAATTTAAAAGCTTTCTTAAGCCCAAACTAATTGTTTTATAGGTAGTTGAATCAGAAACTGCTAAATGAGGGCTACCTGAAGCACTGCGGATCCATCTCCACACTATGGAAAACAGTGATAAACATTACTACCTCAGAGATTTGATTAAAGTAATGACATTCTAGATATTTGCCACATTAAACTGTGCACTGAACAAGATTATACATAATAAATGAATAATCTGTACCTGAGTTTGGAATGTACTTTGGTGTCTCTGTCAAAAGAATTATGAGTATCGAATTATTCTGTATATATAATAACAAGGAGCAGTTGTCAATATCATTTAATCATTTAAATAATAACTTTTGTCCTGATGGAAATTTAATGTAAATTGCCAAATCAGTATTTGAATCTATTGACGGATGCAAGTAAAAGAATTACCTGTTTTCCAGGTACGATGTTTGCTGAGGAGCCATAGCTGTGGAACAACACCCTAAAAACACATTATCAATATCACAATGTCAAACTGTTTACATAAGCAGTGATAAAAATATCTCCTCCTACTGTTCAAATTGTCTGCAATCAGTACATGATTGCAAACTATGGACTCTTTATTGGTTTCTCATCTGAATTTGTACCTGGCTGTCCTGCTTCAGTATAGACCAAGTTATGAACTCCAGGAAAGGCAATACAGTCATGATTTTCCTCTTCTTCAGTTCCAGCTGCTTGAGAAACTGGGCTAATTCTTGCCTCATCACGCCACAGCGCTGCACACAGGAACAACATAGATGTACACAAATACCGTAAATACATTTTATCACACGTGTCATGGGGTCAAACCCTCTGACCTCACCTCTGACACAGTCTGTAGCTCTTTCGCCCATTCCATAATCTTCTGCTCCATATGCTTGGCAGAATCAGCCTTGTTCTCTTTCTGCTCCCATATCACATCTCGTTCTTGTCGCCATGTGGCCTCACTATATAACTGCATTTGGAGAAAATAAACGGATACAAACTAAACAATAATCTTAATAAAAATAATGCAAGATGTTATTCTTCCAGATGTTTGGTGACTTCCATGAGTAATCCATAGCTTGGACACGGGGGTCATTGATGAGATTTCATGACATTCAGCTTACTTGCGTACATTTTTAGGTACAAGTAACACATACATATTTGAAAGAACTAGAATGCATTTGTAAAAACGTATGTAAGAAAAAATGAATTATCACAAATTCACACTAAACATTTGAATGAAAAAATATGTATATATGATTGCATTCTTGGACTTCTATATATTTTCTCTATATCAAAAATATTTTAGTGAAAATGTTGTGAACTTGTTAGACATAACTGATTTCAGTTAGGCTGTAATCTATGTTGTCTGTTTATACATTGCTCTCTTTTAGTAATAAACTCACATTGTCAACTTTCTTGAGCTCCCGTGCCCATTCCAGGATAAGCTTGCGGCACTGCTCCAGACTACGGGGCTCTGCATGCATACTTGGGCCTTCGTCTGCACTGGCACCAGGCTAAAAACACATACACAGTCAATATTTATTGAGATACTTTAGACTGGAATGTAGTCAAAAACACACCCATTTCCTGTCTGCATTCAGTCACAGTCCTTCCTTCCTCTCTCCAGACCTCCAAAAGGTGAGGCGATGGGCATTCAATTTCATAACAAAGAAACCCTACCTCACCATTCACCATCAGTTCAATACAACCATCATGGTGGGGTGACATGGAGTTCATTTTGTCTTATCAGAAGCTTTATGATGCATGAATATGAAACTTCTATGGACTTAGCTTTGTCAAAAGATGATAAACCATTACTTTATAAGATGTTACCAAGCAACCTTTATAACATTAAAAGGACAGTTCACCCAATAATGAAAATTCTATCATCTAGTCCCACATGTTGTTCCAAACCTGTTTGTTCTGTACCCTTTTCTCCATTGCTTCACAGTAGGTGGCAACAAGTAACTCTCTTAATTGTTCAACTGATTCGTTCAAACACACTTAATCATTCAGGAACAAAATCAGTGACTCTTCATGGCCACTAAAAAGTAAGTTCTATATAGCATGTGCAATGATCATCAACAGGAGTGCCCATGATAACCACTAGAGGGCACTCTACCTTGGACTTTAACTCACACACATGCACTTCCACTTCAGTCACTCTTCACTACATTTCCCAGAAGCCTTCACACCTGGATTGATTGCACTCGCACCTGACCCAAATCACATCTCGCTACTTAAGCGCAGCTCACACACTACTTCTCTGTGAAGTCTTGATTTGCTTTCAGTGGTCATGGCTGAGCTTTATTCCCTGTGTTTTGTTTTCCCTGTTCCTGATTCTGCCCCATCTCTGATTGTTCTCTGCCTGCCGTTTTGAATTTACTGCTTTGGATTATTGGACTTTTGTTTGCCTGCTGCCAGCCTCGATCCACCCGCTTGTCTAACGATTATGACTCTGCTTTTCCTCTGACATTCCTGTTTGCTGCTGTTTTGACCATTGCCTGTTAAGACCATTCTGCTTGATGACTATTGACTATTTTGTGCTTTTGTGTTGTTGTTTTTGGGTACAAGTGGGTCCAAGGGATGGTCACTTCAAGGAAGTAAAGGTGCATTCACGCCATGTCGTAATTACTGTAATTCTGAGATTTCAAAAAGCATTTATGTTCTTGTAGAGCTCGTAATCACAACTTGTAAGCTGTGAATTTTCTGAGAGCTCCCACTTACCACCTGACTGCTGCAGATTCATTTCAGATGAAATTCATTTCCTCATGTGTTATCATCTCGAAATTACGGTAATTACGACTTTGCATAATTTTATCGCTTATGGTCATGTGACCCAGGGCAGCGAGTCCTCATGATTTATTTCAAGCTAGATGGCGGGAATGTTTGAGATAATTAAAGTGGTTTTGTTTGTCATCATGTCATTACACACTTTTTTATCTTGAAGTTTAAAGTTTCATAGGTAAGAAATATGTAGATACATTGGATGAGCTGCAGCTTTGGAATCACGTGGTGATGACACTTTAAAAATCTATAAACTATTAAAAACATTACACGTTACCTTGCAGACATGTTCCACCTGCTGTTTCCACTGAGTGATAAACTTCACACATTCCTGCAGGCTGCGGAGATCTGTCAAGTCCTGTATAATAACAGAAAGATTGGTGAGGTGTTTTTTATTCTTTATTATCCATCCATCTTTCATGCTTTTGTTCTTACCTTTTGTCTGGGGCTCTGATTGCTCTTAGTAGGAACGGAGCTGTGAGCCTGAAGACTTTCGTCAGGAAGAGCCCAGCGCACAGCTCCAATAGAGTTACTCAAACCAGTTTCAGGTGCCTCAAATCCTGTTATATGGACACAAACAAACATCTTTACTTTTAATTTTTAAACATTCAAACACACTATAAAATATAAGAGTTATTGTTGAAATCATAACATTTAAACTTACGTTTGTCCTTCAGGATACTCTTCATGTTGGCTGTTTTTAAAGTCTAGTTCATGTTCAAAAATCAAAGGTCTGAAACAAAACCAAGTACTTAATAATTATTATATATTTATTATGCAATATAATAATATTATCATACTATAATAATTATACTTTAAATATATTAACAAAATTAAACAATTAAATTCATTTCTAAAAATACCAATTATTAAAAGATTAGGAAGTGTATATATAAATAATCACAAATATAGGTGCAAGCAGAGACACGTTTTTTACACTTCCTGACTCACAGGACAATTGAATTAGAAAAGCCTCTCTGTCTTTTTTGAATAAATAAAACATTGTGTTGAAATTTTAATTGATAGCCCTCACCTTCTCTATTGCAGGAACAGGCCAGCTCAGAGATTTGTGGCACACACTGGCAGAACCAGAGCACAAGGACCCAGATTCTCTCCTGCAGTATCATGCCATCTGAATAACTAGACAACAACCTTTGACTCCTCAATCCACCCTAGCCATAGACACATGATATATCACCTATCAACTAAGGGAGGAGCAGTGATAAGGGCACTGGCATTATGAGCTTATGTAATCATTTTATGTAGGCTGAAAAACTATTGTAGATGCTTCATGTACTTGCTATGCTGTATGTTCAGTTCTAATCATTTCAAAGTCTAAATAGCATGACTGTTTGGTTTAAATTTTAGCAAGCTGACTAAGAAGAAGTAAACACACTGAAGGCAGCAAATACTGTATTAAGTTTCTCTCAAGTTTTGGTCTACTTGATCTAAGTTAACATTATTAAAACAATTTCAAGGTGTAGTTTCATTTGACATAATGGACAAAATGAATACATGCTGAATATACATTATTAATAATAAACCATGACTGGAACAATGCCAGAATGATTCATGTCTTGCTCACTTTTCACACCACACCCAAATGGTTGTCATTTCAAGATAACTGAATATTTGTTTGCACGAAATGAAACCACCATCACACCCTTCAGTTCTTGAATGACTGAAAATGTATGTCTTTTAATTTCTTAATCATTAAACCACACATTTAAAATGTTTGTTACTCTGATCAGCTAGTCCTAAAGTATATATATTACCAATATCATTTGAAACGCTCTCCTGTAAGATTAAACTTCTTAGCAAGATTTAAGGAAATTGTTAAGATGCGTTCATTGATTCTTTAAGGAGTAACGCTCCTATTTTGTAGAATTGTTTTTAAACCAGTTTATCAATGGGGCTTGATTTTGCTTGTGATTGTGAAACTGTTATTGCTCAAGTCCTTATTGCTGCTTATTTGTTCATTGTTTATTTTCTGCACCTTCACGGGCCATTTGTCCTTCACACTGATTTTGATTGGTTGGGCAAGTTCAAACCTTAGATTAATGTAGGCTCATCCTTTATCATGGAGCGTATCTCCAAGATAAAGAATGATCACACCAAAGACCATGCAGTATCACATGGTTACATAAGCATACTTTTTCTGCATGTATTTCTTATCGGCTAATTTGAGGCTCAATAACGAAGGTTAACAGACATCATTTATTGCATAAGTATTTGAACTCCATTTAATAACAAACATTTGGTTTGTATACAGGTGTTTTATATTAAAGCAAAAGTCTGCATGTGACAGAAAATTAATCAACAATTCACAATTGTCAGATTTATATTTCTTAAACAGGCAGTTCCTGCATAAAAATGACAACTGTCCCGGACTTCACAATACCTGGGATCAGACAAGCAATCTTTTGGCTAACAGCAAAGTGTTTTGGGTATTCTACACCACTCATGCTAGTATGCTGTGTGATTATACAAAACAAGTATCCGTTTCTTCGTACATTCTGTATGTTGGTGTGTTTAACTCCAGCTCTTGAAGAACTGTTTGAAGAGGACAGACTCACGACCCTGAGGGAGAATTTCCACCTATACATAAAGAAGTGTAGATGACTAATAAAATAGATCATAATCCTGCACAGAAATGAAAAAGAAACAATGAGCTGCCGGTTATTGTACCTGCGTCCTCATCCTGGGATAGTTCATTTTTGTAATAAACTCATCTGCCACCTTCAAAGCAACTCTCTTCTCATCTAAATTGGCTCCATTTCCTGTGCGTCAATAATGTAAGGCAATGATTAAAAAATTATGATTTTACTATCACTCAGATGAACAAATACATGCAAGCACCTTTCCAAACATAGATCTTCCCATTAGATCCATTGTCCAATATGAAGCAGTCATCTTTCTCCAGCAGCTCTTGAGCAAAAGGTCCTTTCTCACACAGTTTTGTCAAGGTCATCTGGCCTGTTGCATTAGAGACCTGAGAGAGAGCAGAATTTAGATATTCATCTCCAATGTGAATTATTATTATCCCTATAAGACTCCGCCAAACATCGGGAAAATGTGACTTTAAGTGACAGATGAACAGTTTGATTGACAAAAATTGCACATTACACTATAAAGGACAGAGAGAACTGACCTTGTAAAGGGAAGCAGAGTTAGAGATATCTGCTTCAGTGTCTTCCTCTGTTGAGCTGTCCTTTAGAGCTGGGATTGGACCAAGTGCCTTTCAATTAAATTTGAGATTTGCATTTACTAATATATTATGTATAATTTAATAATGTAAAAAAAAAAATCTCATTTAATATAAAATGAATTATTATCATTTATATTATTATGGTCAGGTTTATGCTTTATGGATTTTTAGTTTGTATTTCCTGATTTAGCCTAAAGGTGCGTTCACACGGCATGTCAAAATTACCGTAACGATTCTGAACTGTAAAAAGCCTTCATGGGCTTGTAGAACTTGTAGTTACAATGCATGAACTCGTTATTTTCTGAGAGTTGTATCATGCGACCGTTGTACCGCCTGGCCATTGCAGATTTAAGGTTTGTTCGACTTGAAGCGACGCTGTGCAGACAGATCGGTGTATGACATCAAAGTACCGCGAGAGCCTATTCTGCATTCACATCCTTTTGTAATTACTGTAGTCTTGAGATGACAACACGTAACATTTCAGAGCCGTTCACATTCACGGACTGGGAATTATGTGGCAATACTATAAGTGCCTAAATGAATCTGCAGATCTACCACAGGCTCAGCACCCTCTTACCTCGACTCACTTTTACGAGTCTGTGTCCCTACCAGAAGACTGCGATCACTAAAGGACCAAAGGCTCGTGGTACCATCACAGAGAGGCACAGAATCACTCTCCAGAACATTCTAGTCCATTGTTCCTTGCTGGTGGAATGATCTCCGTATCTTCATCAGGAATGCAGAATCCCTGGCTATATTCAAAAGACAGCTGAAAACCCATCTCTTTCGTGAGCACTTAGCCTCATCTTAAAAAAAAACCCTGTCCTATCCCTTCCTCTAATCCCTCCCTATTCTATCTTATGCAATCTAAAACCAACGTAAGTCGCTTTGAATAAATGTATTCCAGTATAAAATGAAGATTTTTATTTTTTTAAAAGAGGTAATCCTTTTAGATTACCTCTTTGTTTTATTCAAGGTTAAGCTGCAAAAGGTCCTCATCTTCTCCTCCTTACCTGCCTGTACTGTAACAACATTTTTCTATTATATCTATTTTTTTTATCCACAATTTGAATAAAAAGTTGATTTTAAATTAAATTAAAATGAATTTTAGAAATTCTTATTAGCCTGTTTGGTGTTTGTTTTGCCTTAATGACAGCAGTTTGAACTGCATGATCTTGAATCTGATGATCATGTTGTCCAACTTGATTTGACAATGATTCAAAGAGCATCTTCAATGGAATGCAGGTGTTTGTCACCTGAACCATCTCCAGTGTTTCCTCTCCCTCTGTTACATCAGTGATGTGAGCTTTGCCATTCCTCTCTGTGTCTCTGATCAGCATTGCTATCTCACGAACCTTCTGTCGCTCAAACATGTTGGCTTTGGAACCGCTCCATGCAACTATAGTCTGAGCATAAACACACACAAGATAATAGGGTTATTTGGCCATGATTAGTAAACTAAAATAACAAATATTAGCACCACAATGAGATATTTTACACACACACAAATTACCTATGCATACATTTATACATACTCACCTGACCCAGGTCCAGTATGAAACAGTCTCCCTTGTTGAAGCTCCCCCAGCTAAGCTCCACCTCTCTTGCACGGATGTTTTTCTTTCCTTTGACTTGGTACAGATGTGTAACAGGGCCAATACTAGACCGGGCACTCTTGAACCCAGACTCCACCCCACCCTCCTGAGACAGATGGAGAAACAGTGAGTCCATACTGGCACATACACTACTGGTCAAAAGTTCAGTGTTGGTAAGATTTTTACATGTTTTTGTCTCTTATTCTCACCAAGGCTGCATTCATTTCATTAAAACACACACTAATATTGTGAAATATTATTACAATTTAAAAGAACTGTTTCCCATTTAAATGTGTTGTAAAATGGCATCTATTCCTGTGATGGCAAAGCTTAATTTTCAGCATCATTACACCAGTCTTCAATATCACACGATCCTTCAGAAATCATTCTAATAAGCTGATTTTGCGCTCAAGAGACATTTCTACTTGTTATCAATGTTAGAAACAGAAATTATTTGTAACATAAATGTCCATAACACTTTTGATCCATTTAATATGTGTCTCTCACCTTGTAGCTAACTCCTTTAGGGAAAAGCCCCATGAACTCAGATGACTCATAGCCTTGCACCTGACGATGTTGTACGGGCTCTCCTCCCAAGAAGCTGTCCAGTTGAGTGGCAAGCATGGCACAAGCACCCTGCTCATCCCGGGATGACTTCTCACCTTGATCAGAGGAGGCAAGCCAACAATAAGAAAAAAAAAGGCTAAAACTACAGGAACCTTTAATTAATGTAGACCCCTCCTTAGTTTAAGGAGCCTTCACTCTAATGTAAACATAAACTGCAACAGATGCATTTTCATTCATTCTACATTTAAAATACACACCCATCCACATGTGGAGGTCACTTCCTTCCTTTCCACGGTTGCTGAGCACAATGTACGCGTCTCCGTTGTAGAAGATTCCCCTCTGCGATGGGTCAAGGAGCACAGCCTTCATCTTTTCCACCCTCCAGACCCACACCCCTGGCTCTCGCACTTCATGGGTAAATTGGCTCTGTGCCGCACGCAGATTAAGCATCCTGGCGAGGGGGGAGAGAAAGAGTGAAGAGTTTGTGTGTAGGTAGAAGTCGGGGGCTGCTTTATGAGAAAGGCAACAAGTGAAGAGAGGAGGACGTGAGACAAGAAAAGGGGGAATGAAGCGAGGAGAAAGTGAGAGTGGATGAGAGAGAGAGCGAGAGAAAGAAGAGAACATATGCGCAAGGAAAAAGAAAGAGACAGGGAGAGCAATGAAAAAGAAGAAAACATCAGTTATTAAAATGAATGATGGATATTAAGCAATGCGATTGAAGCACAGAGAACAGGAATTATGATATATCTAAATACAGCATGAATGAGAGAGATTAGAAAGAAAGAAAAACGGTTTAGGGAAGGGGAAAATGTGAATAAAAGAAACAGAGAATGAAAATAGAAAATGATGGGAGAGAAAGAGCAGCAGAAAGGTATGATGGGGTTCGTCTGATCCAGACAGTAGAGGCGGGGAACCTTTGAGGTCATGGGTCAGATATGGAAGCAGAGCATGGGATTGCATGCTCCATTAGAGATGCACAATGGCAAGGCCGGTGTGAGGTGAGAGCAGAGAGATCACATATAATAGAGATGTAAAATGAGATGCAATTGTGCTACACAAATAATTCATAAGGCCAACTGTTGCACAGCCATACAAAACACGGCTTACATACAACCGGTCACACTCACCAAAGACAGATAGACAGATCAACAGAACAAGTCACTGCATTTACAGTGATTACTTAATCGCATTAAGCAATCAGATGTGAGGTCACCCCTTATGAAAAAGAGGTTTGTGCTATATTAGTATACTTCTTTTTAACTAAAAATTAGAAACTATACTTTCAGTCTACTTTTTATGTACTTCTCAGAAATACACTTAAGTATAGGCCCTACTTGACTTATAGTATATTTGGCCTATATTTGAGAGAATAAACAACATTCTCTCCCACCTTCGATACCCACGACTAAGGTGCCCTGAGCAAAAGGCACCTAACTAAAAAAAATGCTCCCGGGGGCGCTGTAGCATGCTGCTGCACTGCTCCCGGTGTGTGTGTGTGTTGTGTGTGTTGTGTGTGTCACTACTCACTACTGTGTGTGTGCTGTGTGCTGGATGGGATAAATGCACAGCAATTTCATTTTCAATCACATCACTGACCATATCACCCACCCACTTTTTCTTCACTATACTTGTACTCAATCTTTTGATCAAGATAAAAGTATAAATAAATATCTTTTGACTGAGTAGCCTATTAGGCTAAATACTTTTTTTTTTTTTTTTTACACACTTTTCATACTGTTGAAAATACTGATTTGATAAAGCAAACATATATGGAGCTAATTAAATGTTTCTGAATTTTTGTTGACTGAATTTTTTGGCTATCCATGTTTTCACTGTTTTACTGTAGGGGGTGCTATTACGCACCTTCTGAAATAGTACCGAATCGCCAAGTCAAAATACAGGTGAAGAAGAAGCAGAAATAAATAGGTAATAAAACCAAAGAGATACAAGATTGCTTAGCAAATATATAATACCCTGATCAACAAACATTAAACGGCATACAAGTTCAAATCTGCCGAATGAAATGTTGAAGCAGGAAGGATTAACAACTGTGAAGCATTGGCGGAGTTGATGGACTTGATCTGCTTCATCTATGTTTTGATCATCGTTCTGAATCCGATCCAGACATAGTCTTCGACAAAAATGTGACTTAAAAACAGACGATTTAGGGCCAACCCCAAGTAGTATTGAAGCAGTACACTTACAAGTATACATTGATATTAGTATAAAGTATTCTTAAATTATACTTGAACTTTACTTAAGTATACTTAATAAAATGAAGTATACTTATTTTTTGTAAGGAACAAACAGAAATAAAGCACATGAGAGTGGTGTGTTGTCCTTGAGTCTCACATGATCTGAACATTTGCACATTCACCATGTCTACATCAACCATCTTGAGAATAAGATGGAAATCTACATTCCTCTTGAATGATTATGAGTTTAAACTTGAGCTTGTGTCATGGATCAGCGCTGATGTTTGCTGACACCTTCTTTCACTTCCCTTTCACTTCAAATCTAGTATAAATAGTATAACAGAACTACAAAATAACTGTCCTTTTTACTTCACTCGTACCATTTTTTTTCCCAATTTTAGCTGGATTGTGCACTACTGAGAACTGAAGTGAAAATGTTTTTTAATATTTTAGCTTAATTCCTGAATTTGAATCCTCAAAGAGGAGCACGTTCTCAGTTTGCAGAGTTTGACGTGTTGTTGGGTCAACATATTTTGTTGATTTTGTTTCATATTTTGATATTTCATTCTAACCATATCCCTACCCCTAAACTTAACCCATACCCATAAGTTATCCTTAAAATCATAAGGAAATGATAGGTGAATAACACTGATGTAGAAGCACCTAACCCTCGTCGTAAGCCTAAACTTGACAAACTGTAAACTTTTCCCTCAAATCTTACTGGTTCATTGTAAAGTTGTTCCAGGATCAATAAAGATGTTGTACTTTGTAAAATCAGGTTTTGCAAAATGCAATATCGAATTCTGATTTCAATGTGAAATTATGGAATTAAAATAACTAAAAGTACTTAATACACGTATTATAAAGAAACTGAGTAATACTTTTCTTAATACAAGTAATAAAATACAGAATATTTTATAATACAATAAAAATATATTATAATATAATATGTGCAATATATTTAATATAAAGAATTACTATGACAGACTCTATAGAAAGTGACAAATTACATTGTTCCATTTTAAAGTTATAAAAAGTTGTTATTTTTGTTTTAAAGAACAACAACATTTGTCTATTATCTGTAAGTTTCCTACCTTAATGCAATAGTCTTGATGTCAGTCCAGCTTCTGACAGCTCTTAAATGTAACAGCTGCCTGAACAATCTCCTCTACATATACAGATGACTGATTTGCTTCATAACGTCCTGCCATTTCCCCCTCAGTAACATACAAAGGCCAGACACAGTTATTGAGTCATCACTTGTGGAGCTCTTGGTTGGAAGACAAAAGCTTGTTAACCAAATGATCAGCCGCAGGGTGAGTCTGATCATCAGCATTTCACATCTGTTGGAAACACACTGTATGCAAACACATCTCTTTTTGACTACATAAGCAAAACATCATTTTAACTGAGCCCATTCTCATGTTATTTACGGAAAGAGGTGAAAAAAAAATACAAGAAGGGTAAAAAGTCAAAAGAGAATGTCACAAAACCAATGCCTGAAAAGGAATCGAAGCTCTATTTTTATCAAGAACTTCAGTATTTTACGGTTCACCTCATCTACAACTGTCATGCGAGGTTTTATACATTATAGATCACAGGCTTAGGATTTATATCTGTCAGCATAATATATAAACAATGCGAACTGAGAATAAAAGGGTGAGTTCTCATTTAAAACAGAGGTACTTTTAATCATTATTCAGTAAGGGTTTGACAGTCTCTTTTTACTAACACAAGAAAAACAACTTTTAATTGGATATAGGCTATTTATGGCATTTACTTTAAGTAAGAGTGTAAGAAAGTGTGTGATGAAAGAATCACAAGAGCAATGTAGTTTAGGAGTATTTCTGATAATCTGTAATCATCGGAACCTGGTTCTGTAGCCATAGAAAAAATCTAATACATAAAAACACCGATCAGGCATAACATTATGACCACCTTCCTAATATTGTGTTGGTCCCCCTTTTGCTGCCAAAACAGCCCTGACCCGTCAAGGCATGGACTCTACAAGACCCCTGAAGGTGTGCTGTGATATCTGGCACCAAGATATTAGCAGCAGATCCTTTAAGTCCTGTAAATTGTGAGGTGGACCCTCCATGGATCGGACTTGTTTGTTCAGCACATCACAAACACGCTCCATTGGATTGAGATCTGGGGAATTTGGAGGCCAAGTCAACACCTCAAACTCATTGTTGTGTTCCTCAAACCATAACTGAACCATTTTTACTTTGTGTAAGGCCACATTATACTGTTGAAAGAGACCACAGATACCAGGGAATACCGTTTCCATGAAAGGCTGTACATGGTCTACAACAATGGTTAGGTGGTTGGTACGTGTCAAAGTAACATCCACATGGATGGCAGGACACAAGGTTTTGTCCATTGCCCAAAGAATCACACTGCCTCCGTCGGCTTGCGTTCTTCTCATAGTGCATCCTGGTGCCATGTGTTCCCCAGGTAAGAGACGCGCACCAGGTCTTCCACGTGATGTAAAAGAAAATGTGATTCATCACACCAGGCCACCTTCTTCCATTGCTCTGTGGTCCAGTTCTGATGCTCATGTGCCCACTGGTGGCACTTTTGGCTGTAGGCAGGGGTTAGCATGGGCCCCCTATCTAGTCTTCAGCTATGCAGCCCCATATGCAACAAACTGTGATGCACTGTGTATTCTGACACCTTTCTATCAGAACCAGCATTCACTCCTTGAGCAATCTGAGCTACTGTAGCTCGTCTGTTGGACGGACCACACGGGCCAGCCTTCGCACCCCACGTGCATCAATGAGCCTTGGCCACCCATAACCCTTCTCCGGTTCACCACTGTTCCTTCCTTGGACCACTTTTGATAGATACTGACCACTGCAGACCGGGAACTCCCCACAAAAGTTTTAGAGATGCTTTGACCCAGTTGTCTAACCATCAGAATTTAGCCCTTGGCAAACTCGCTAAAATCCTTATGCTTGCCCATTTTTCCTGCTTCTAAAACATCAACTGAGAGGACAAAATGTTCACCTGCTGCATAATACATCCCATATATCAGTGTTATTCACTTCGCCTGTCAGTGATAATAATATATGCCTAATTGGTATACAGTGGGTACGGAAAGTATTCAGACCCCCTTAAATTTTTCACTCTGTTATATTGCAGCCTTTTGCTAAAATCATTTATGTTCATTTTTTTCCTCATTAATGTACACACAGTACTCCATATTGACAGAAAAACAGAATTCTTGACATTTTTGCAGATTTATTAAAAAAGAAAAACTGAAATATCACATGGTCCTGAGTATTCAGAGCCTTTGCTGTGACACTCATATATTTAACTCGGGTGCTGTCCATTTCTTCTAATTATCCTTGAAATGGTTCTACACCTTCATTTGAGTCCAGCTGTGTTTGATTATACTGATTTGACTTGATTAGGAAAGCCACACACCTGTCTATATAAGACCTTACAGCTCACAATGCATGTCAGGGCAAATGAGAATCATGAGGTCAAAGGAACTGCAGCCCTCCATCAGTCAGGGCTTTATGGCAGAGTGGCCTCTCCTCAGTGCCAGACACATGAAAGCCTGCATGGAGTTTGCTAAAAAAAATACCTGAAGGACTCCAAGATGGTGAGAAATAAGATTCTCTGGTCTGATGAGACCAAGATAGAACTTTTTGGCCTTAATTCTAAGCGGTATGTGTGGAGAAATCCAGGCACTGCTCATCACCTGTCCAATACAGTCCCAACAGTGAAGCATGGTGGTGGCAACATCATGCTGTGGGGATGTTTTTCAGCTGCAGGGACAGGGCGACTGGTTGAAATCGAGGGAAAGATTAATGCGGCCAAGTACAGGGATATCCTGGACGAAAACCTTCTCCAGAGTGCTGAGGACCTTATACTGAGCCGAAGGTTTACCTTCCAACAAGACAGTGACCCTCAGCACACTGCTAAAATAATGAAGGAGTGGCTTCACAACAACTCTGTGACTGTTCTTGAATGGCCCGGCCAGAGCCCTGACTTAAACCCAATTGAACATCTCTGGAGAGACCTAAAAATGGCTGTCCACCAACATTTACAATCCAACCTGACAGAACTGGAGAGGATCTGCAAGGAGGAATGGCAAAGGATCCCCAAATCCAGGTATGAAAAACATGTTGCATCTTTCCCAAAAAGACTCATGGTTGTATTAGATCAAAAGGGTGCTTCTACTAAATACTTAGCAAAGGGTCTGAATACTTAGGACCATGTGATATTTCAGTTTTTCTTTTTTAATAAATCTGAAAAATTTCAACAATTCTGTATTTTTCTGTCAATATGGGGTGCTGTGTGTACATTAATGAGGAAACAAATGAACTCAAATGAGTTTAGCAAATGGCTGCAATATAACAAAGAGTGAAAATTTAAGGGGGTCTGTAAATGTAAAATGTAAAATGTAAATGTCAGATGTTGTTAAAGAAAATGTCCGCAATGTCGCTGCAGAAACAAGGTTGTGTTGTTGCAAAGTGCCAGATGAACAGAATGACAATATATGACGTTTTTAAACCGTCAGAGATGACAGCATGAAATAAAGCCAGTCATACCAGCCGCCTACAAGTATACGTAAACGTATACATTTCTGCCGCTGTAGTACGCAGTAGTCCAGCACCCAGCAGCTACAATGTCATGTTGTAAATAAGACAACATCTGTACTATGAACCCCATGCTGTGGTTGTTGCTGTTTATACCTACCAACGCAACATCATTTGCATAGAAACCAATGCAGATATTCCAGAAAATGAAAGAGCGGCATGGACACACAAACCGGATTTAAACAGTTGTGATACGCAATGTGGACATTAATAATTTTAGATCAGATTCCAATCAGATATACAAATAATCTAATTTGGACTGACAGTGTGAACGTATAAATCATTTTGGAAGTAAATCATCTTTGATCAGATTCCAGTCAGATACACAAATTGGATTTGGACTGACAGTGTGAACATATAGCCTTAAATGCACAGCTGAACGAGACATGTTAACATAATAATACTAATTAAAAGTTGAGTAAGCTGGGCATGAGAGCACCACGAGGACCTCTATAGGTCAAAACACAACACAACACAAGCAAAATACTCAAAGTTAGTTTATATGCTATATAGGTCTAGTTGATAATATATAGGTGTATTCATAGACTCGGACATGTGAGCTCAATGGCTGTGGCCATGTTGATTTATATCTTTAAAATTCAGCACAGATTCTTCTTCTAAAGACGCTAATCTCAGTTTTCCATCATTAACTGGGTATTATTAAACAAAGAAACTGATCACCTTATTTTATTGCTGAACTGCAAGAATAGGCTACAAAACAAACAACATATCACATGAAATAGCATTAGAATTAGACAAATCTTAAAATATTAATTATGACTAAAGTCTATTTTGGGGGGTTAAATTAAAGGTTTGAGGGAAACTTATTGTATATTAAACTATATTTTTTAATGCACTTATTTTAGATTACAATCATCAATACTTAGATCAAACTGAAATTGTTTAAATAAGGAATATTTACAGCCCATGGACGATTATTCAAAAATAACTGGTTTGATCATCATAAACTAGGCATATCCTCTGTGTCTCAGTGCAAGGATTGGATAGCGTTACTGACATTACTGTAGACCAGTGGTGTCCAAACTCCGTCCTGGAGGGCCACTGTCCTGCAAAATTTAGCTCCAAGTTGCCTCAATACACCTGATTGGAAGTTTCTAATATGCCTAGACCCTGATTAGCTGCTTCAGGTGTATTTAATTGGGCTTGGAGCTGAACTCTGCAGGACAGTGGCCCTCTAGGAGCAGGATTGGATATGCTGTAGAAAATGGGTGGTTGGTAATAAATAAATACAGTCCAATGATTCCTCTGCCAGTAACCTCTACGTGCTACTCATTAATCTCATGACTGGCGCCAGCAGAGCTGACAATCTGTCATATAATGTTACACAATAAAATAACAGATGACATACATAGTAGGGTATCATGTAGGTCGAAATAAACAGTTTTAAATATTGACGTTTACGAAGTAAGTTTAATTTTCTTCTTTAAACTGGCATCCGAACAGTGACAAAAATGCATGGAAATTCCTTTACGCTCCTAATCGGAGCAGGATGTGATGACACAGACTGTGATAAAGGCCTATGAATGATCAGCCCAAGGCTGGTGCAAACTAAACTGAAACATACCTGGCATACCTACTCACTGCAGAGCCATAACCTCCAGCTCCCCCTCTCTTGACCTACTGTGGGCATGATGGGTGGAGCTGTATCCCCTTACCACACCCTAACCCCACCTATAACCCTATCTCTCCACACATTAAACAGGTTAATCGCCACACTTGAGCTCCAGAGAGCTCTGCAGCGAGCACCACTTGCCCAAACCAGCTTTATGCTAGGCCCCTAGTCTGCCACTCGACAACAAACCCAAATGTGAAAAAGCATAAATTAGATATATATAAAAAAGAATTATAAGCGATCACATCTTCAGATGAGACGTTAAACTGAGGACCTGACTGTCTATGGTCGTAAAAAATCCCAGGATGTCCTTCGAAAAGAGTAGGGGTGTAAGTGTAACACCGATATCCTAGCCAAATTTGCACATTAGCCTTTGTCAGTCATGGCCTCCTAATCATCCTCATATAACGATTGACTTCATCACTCTGTCTCTTCTCCACCAATAAGCCGGTGTGTGGTGGGAGTTCTGGTGCAGTATGGCTGCCGTCACATCATCCAGGTAGATGCTACACATCGGTGGTGGTTGAGGAGATTCCCCCTTCCATATGTGCTTTACACATTTGAGTACCCAGAAAAGCGCTATATAAATGTAACTAATTATTATCATTATTATCTTTTCACAAGACTTGGATTACACCTCTCAGTTGATGTGGATTACTTTTAATGAACCTTTTGGGATCTACAATTTAGATGCATGGACTTTGAATGCACAATCCAACTGAGGGAAAGAAAACTCCTGACCTGGGTTTCATAATGTATAATTTGTGTTTCAAAGATTAACAAAAGGAATGATATGAGGGTAAGTATGATAGCAGCATTTTCATTTTTGGGTAAACTAACCCTTTAAATTATGTAATATACTTAAACAAGAAAAATATAGAGCCTATACTTGTTTTTCGTTTACTAAAGTCAGTTCATTTCAATCCAGTATCTTTTAACAGTGTATCTCATACAACATATACCGCAGTCAAATAACAACATGTAGGCCTGTAGGACAAGTGAAACGTCATGTAGCCTAAACTTGTTTTTACTGAGCTCTGTGCTGGTCTGGCGTAATAAAGAGAAACGCTCTCTCCTATCTGAGGAAGGAAAAAAAAGGTTTCGTTGACAAATGTCATGTCTCGCTGTCATTGACAGAGACAGAGGTTTCAGCCGTGATCAGAGTGAAAATAACTGTCTAATCAAATGCCTCAGGTTTTGCCCACCATGCCTTTTTGTACTGTTTCAATTCCAATAAGATTTTTATTTTCAAACCAATACTTAATTATACATAATAAGTTGACTAAATTATACAAAAACGAATAAAGCAACAAATGGGTGTAGTCGAGATCCATCCAGTCAGTTCCTGTCCCGACGTGAACGCGCCCTGCTCTGTTGACGTCACGGCTGCAGCTGTTCGGTTAGGGTGAATGTGAATTTACGAGACGATTCACCCTTTTCGACGGAACAGCTTCGATATAACGACGAAAGTGACGGATTTTTGTTATTTTGAAAGCATATACGGTTCATCTTCGGTCAGATGTGGAACGACGTATAACGGAAGACGTTTGTTAGCTTTCACGGCTAAGCTTTTGTCGATGAGCTAGATTGGGTGTCTTTTTACGTGTCGTACAACTTGGGTATGTCAAAACAACTCAGTCGGTCAACTTTGTCGGAATTAAAAATGTACACATCCAGACTGTGAAGAAGTGATAACTAATATTGCTGCTTGTTATTTAGAATGTAGTCGAATATGGTTTGGCTTTGTCGTAGTTTTGTATGGACGTTGAAAACGGAACGGGCTGTTTGACTAAATGATGTTTTAGCATTCAATGCATCATTGCATTTGTTATTTTATGGTGTTCTATATGTGTATTAAGACCAATTAAACGTGTTTCATTTGTTTCGAGTTACTCTTCCGAATTTCAAACTCACGGCCTTGTCGGCCCAGATACACGCGTTCATGTAAGTTAGGCCAAGAATGTGGTGTCGTTGACCTCGTCTAAATTCGCTGAATTTCTATATAATTAAATCGAGGGCCATATTTTGTTTCAGTATGTTATATTAAACCTTTGAAAACCTTGCTTTTGAGTTGCTTTTTATCCGTTCGGTCTTTATTTCGCTGGAGCATGGCTGACTGGATCGAGTGGTGTCAAATTGAGTCCTTGTTGTGGGTCTGTGATAATCTTCATATGAACGCACTGATCCGGCTAGACAGCCGAATATTGTACATGTTAAACGGGTTTAAAATATATTTTCCTGAATTAACAACGACTTTGAACTAGGCTATTGGATGGATCTGTGTTAGTGTAACATGTACCTTTGAGTATTTTTTTTTTTAATTTCAGAAAGATTGGCATGTATTACACACGCTGATACTGATTACTTTGTAGCCCTAGATTGTTTCTTCAAAGAATAGGCCTAATGTTGGAACTTGTTGGCATTGCACTTCTAGTCTTACTTTTACTTTCAGATTTTACCAGCACCAGTAAAAAACTTAAATAAATTTTCCACTTTATTTTGCTGGTTTTATATCAGTCCTGTTGTCGTTAGTGTATATAACCTGGAAGTGTAATATTTAATGTCTTTTTTTCCAACTGAAGATAGGTGAAAAGCTGAAAAATGGTGAGACCACACTCAGGATCTCCTCGTTCCAAACACAGGTAGTACATCGCTGTAGATGTTGTATTGATATATTTACCTATTTATCAATATAATAGTGAGTTAAACTTTCACATTTGTTTCTCATACAGGACCTTCTCTGACAACTACAACAGCATGAATCATGAAGGGCGATTTGGCCCCCCTTCAAGAAGCCAGAGGGGTTTCAGAGGACCTCCTGGAAAAGCCTCACCAAGTTGGAGAGATAACAACAGTAGTGGACCACAGCCATATCCCAAAAGGCCCTCACTCACGGGTGAACGCAGAGAGCGACCACACGGACATTGGATGCAGAACCAGGATCACTTCCATCCCTATCCCAGCTCACAGGACTCACAGCGGGGCCGCAGGAGGCCTTCTCCACCCCGCTCAAGCCGCCCTCCCCCAGTCCAGCACAGGCAACCCCCACATGGTCCCATACATGGACCGCCTAGCCACAGAGCACCACTCTTCCATGGAAATCACCCTAGCCACACATCTCCATCTCGCCATTTCCATGGCCCTCCATCAGAAAGGCGGGTTCCTTCACCGCATAGTTCCTTCAGGGGTCCCCAGCGACGCCCAAGCCCTCAGGAGCATGACAGGAGCTGGTGCCCTGCACCTCGTGACAGGCCCTTTGGCCGACCAGCACTTGGTGGGCACCACTGGAATGGCCCAGGAGGTTATCCCCACCCCCCTGGTGGGGACTCACGGCTCTCCGGTCCACCTCAAAGGAAACCCAGAGAGTTTCATGGAAGGAGTTCATATCCAGAGAGGTACAAGAATGAAGCTGTGAAGGCTGGGTAAAGTAAATATACAGTTATGTGTTAGAATTCAAAGTCCAGTACACTGCAGGGTGGTGAGAGTAAATCCCAGCTTCCTTCAGCTTTCTGTCATTGTAAAGTACCACAGGATCTAATGCTAAAGCCAATAAAGTGAAACAGTCTGTCTGGAGAAATTGTAAAACCATTTGAGGCTTTTTCCACTTAAAGTTATACTGGCCCAGAAGTTATGGCATTCAGCAGCCTGGGGCTGGATCTAAATTGATAGAAGTTAAGAGCTTCCACACAGCTCAAGCAGCACAAACTGGCATTATAACCCACATGTTTGTATTGTTTGTAATGGATATGTAGGTGGTCTGCAGAGAGAGATCAACGTGGGCCGCATGGAGATGTTGGAAGAGATTCCCGGCGCCCTGGCATGGAATGGGCACACGGAGGAGGGGGAAGTCCACAGTCTCGGCCCCCTTACAGATCACCAGCACGAAGACCAGGCCCACCCCCATCTGGCTCGTCGTTCAGACCTTATCCACCCGTGCGACCTCAGGAAAGGCCCATTGGACGGCCATTCAAGAGGAAGAATCAAGAGTTCAGGCGTCCGCCATCATCAAGTGGTTTTGAGTACGGGCCACCAAAACGATTCCGCAGGGAACTATCAGTGAGACCTCTTCCTCTCAGGGGCTTCCGAGGTCGTGGTTTGTCCCTCAACGATAAAAGTCGACTGCTGAAGGCACGGAAGTTTAGAGCCGAGTCAGTGGCCCGGTTCAAACTGCCCCCACCAAGAATCTCGGACAGAGTCCAGAAACCCAAGCCTCACACAGCACCAAAGAATGGCAAAGATTCTTCAGGAATGCCACCACGCAAGATACCGCTCAAAAAGATGTCATCATCATCCAGAGAGTCATCCCCCAACACAGTCTCCAAGACTGCAGAGCCTGAGAGGGAATCCGAAACAAAGATGGAATCCCGTCGCTCTGTGAGCGCACACAGGTATGGTATCACCCCTCACACTGTGGCAATGGGCGCGTGATGTTTAGAAGGTCAAGCTTCCTGTTTTTCAATGGCACAACTTTCATCAAATGGGTGTCACCTTGTCAGATGAGATGGATGAGGAGAGAAAAAAGAAAATCATACCTGTTTTCCTCCTCATTTTTGTCAACCGTATGATGTTAAACCTGTCATTGTCCAGAATACCTCTGTCAAGAAAATAAGAGATAAGTCTGAACAAGTGTTCTTTCAAAGGTTTCACAATCGCAGTCCTTTTTTTTTCCCCAAAAGTCAAATGCCATGTGTCCCACAATGATGCATCCAGATCGACTTTAACCCAGAAGAGATGTTTAAAATGTTTTCCAGGGAGGGAAATGGTTTTTAAGCTTTAATCATAAGCGTTTTCAGAAGGATGGTCTGTCCTGTTATACCTGCAATGCTCTCTCAATGTGCAACTAACTGCAGTAACATAATCCATCTCTCACGGCTGTGTCTCATGGACGTTGGATAGGATGTCTTGGAAAATAGAAACATGAAGGACATTTGAATGGATTTCCACGGAGAATAAGTTTTCACAGCCAAGCTCCATTTTGGCAGTTATGACATTTAGACACTGATGCATCACAAGAAGATGTTCCCTCTGAAGAGTTTAGACGTTTGGCTGGATGAAGAAACAGGTTGACCCTTGTACTCTGTTTTCAGTGGAAACCAGATCTGTTTGCAATATGAGAAAGAACTTGCATGAACGAGTCACCATGTACCGTCCCTTAATAGAATTATGTACGATTTGGTCAGCATGACCATGTTCAAAGCATAAAACTACACTAACCTCCAATAACCCCAGGAGTTCCTTGAAATGGCAGCCAAAAAGAGTCCTCATTGTGTGAGAACTACTACGAGGAAGTCTTTTATACACCTACTTCCAAGACAGATCAACGAGAAGGGAACAAAATGGATGTTCTCTCTTGCCTCAACCCCCCTCCATAACTGCAGTTCTCTGTTGGTATTTATGAAAGAGTTATGTCCTTAAATGCCTTTTATGTACTTGGCATTACAGCATTGACATCAACCGGGATCATGTTACTCTACAACCAACCCACTGACTGAAATGGCAGCATGTTGGAGTTGTGCTGAAGCTAATAACTGTGACTCATCTGTGCCTAATGAACCATGCTTTCCGAAATGCCAACCATTTATTTGTAGTGACCCTCAATAGAAGTTCTACAACTTGAGAAGCATCCAAGCCATTTTAATTTTAAATGCTTGCCTGTTAATTGAAAATGAAAATACTCATGGAAGAGGTTGATGAAGATCTTTCCACAGACGATTTAGTTTGAAGGTTCTGCAAGAGAACTGGCAAACAAATTCTAGAGAAATCAGTCCAGCATTCGGAAGATCCTTTCAGCAAAACTTGACCACAGTATCATTGCTGAATCCAGAGCGGCAAGCCAGCTTTTATACCATGAAATGTGTTTTCCAGCAAGAAAAAGTTTGCAGTCTCCAAATACGTCTCATCCAGTATGCAAGGATAGGTTAAGAGGAATGTGTCTGGCATGTCAAGTCTGGATAAAAGGAAGTGCTCACCTGCCAATCAGTTTAATTTTGGAGCGTAACGATTCCTACACGGCGTTCTTCAGTCCATTCATTCAGTCTGCCAATATCCGTTATTCACATTAGCGAAAGGAAGGCTGCTAAAGGCCAAGGTGAATCAGGGAAAATTAATCTACCAATTCAAACTGAAGCATGGAGATGATGGGCTTGCTTTGCTGTAAGTACCCATGTAGTAATCCATCATTGGTCCTTCTGCATTTGCAACAATACAATTGGGTTCTTGAGGACTGTGAATGTTTGAGTAATTTAGTCTTTAAGTGCAACATTTTTCCTCCTCAGTTCACAAGGCACAAGTTTATTCCAACTCAGATAACATATGTGCATGTCCTCTGCTTTCTCTGAATGCTTGATGACGCTGTTTAATATGACATTTATTCCATGCATGTTCACATACCTCGTTGACTTTCTTTTCAGTTCCTCACCAATAGACAGGCGACTTTCACGTGACCTTGTTGTGGTTTCCCATTGGGAGGCAGGGCACAAACCCAGTACTAGTTCTAAGAACAGTGCACCCTGGAGGAATAAGGCACCCAAGAACAAGTCTGGTAAAAGTCTGACACATCTGTCATAGTGTTGAGTGATTTGCAAATAATTTATGCTGTTGCAATATGCTAGTATTAAATCTCTGCAGGTAACTTACCTTTTTGTTCTAAATTTTCTCCCTTTCCCAGAGGAATCAGAATCTCATGGGAATTTAACATTGAATGAACGCTTCACCAAACTACAAAGTCCTCCAAGTTCTTCACAGGAACAAAAAGAAAGACGGTAAATGAGATTTATTTTTGGGGGATGTTTACATAACACTGAAAACTATGCATTTTGGCCATTCATTTATACAAGTGTTCCAAAGTGCAAGTTTTTGAGAACTGTACCGTTATCTTCTCTGTGTAAACTACAAAACAAAAATTTGTGAAACAGGGAGGTCACATGCATGTGTAATAAAGTAATCTTTATATAAAGTTACGTTACCAACTTCTTTCCTGGCATGCATAATACAGCGTTTTAGCCGTTTTCACAGATCCATGTGAAAACTTGTCAGTTTTTAGTACATCGTTGTTGTGTAAATGTACCCTTAGTTGGTTACAGCTGCTGAACTTTAACAATGCAGTGATTGCAACCCTCTACACATTTTATTGTAGGTCTTCTGGAAGTCCAGAAAAAACCCTGAGGAAGCCTGCTTCATTTCAGGTAATGAAATTCTTTTGAGTCTTGTACTCATCAAGGGTGCTTTGAAAGTGAAAGCATTTCTTATATTATATCACACTCTTTCATGTTAGTCATTTTTGCTTTAGTGATTTATGGTGAGACATGTTCTTCTGTACTTAAGAGTCCTAATTTCCGCTCAACCGTTGGAGTGAAGAGGGGACCAGCTCCAGATGGAGTTCTCAGGAAACCCTTAATGGTAAGTGATGCTTTCTGGTTTTGGTCTCGGATCCTACGCTGAATAATATCAATAATACATGAAGATGTTCATAATTTTTTTTTTTTAGTTGTGTAGTGTTCGTAGAAGGCTTTATTTGAGTCATTTTAGCTTATGCAGTGTTTCCACCCACATTCCAAATAAATCCAAAATATTTTTTCTATGTTGTCTAAGGGCTCTTTAATTCCAAGACCACCCTTCAATCAGAAGCCTGTCTTCAAAAAGAGTCAAAGTATCATGTCAAAGTACAAGAACTTGCAGACGTTGCGGCATAAAGTACCCCACCAGCGTCAAGCCACTAGCTATCGTCGGTGGTGACCCAAAATGGTGAGTCCCATATTTTACACACAAATTAATCTGAATTTGTGTTCAGTACTGTTAAATCTTCAGTCATTTAACTTGTTTTTTTTATCCACAATTCCATGAGCTAATGTACTTTGTATTTTCAATGTTATTTTTTTAGATTGCATGTGCCGAGGCGAGTCGTCCACTGTAGAGCCTCTCTACGGAGCTCCCCAATTCCCTCACCTTCCCTCATCTCCTGCTGTACAAAAGTTTCAATTAATCACTGTAAAAACTGCAAAGATCACCAAAGTATTTTTTTTTTCTTCTATAGAATTGGGTTTTGTCATTTTTCGTTTTCTTTGGTGTGCTTTAGAGATAAAGGTCTTATTCTGTGCAGTAGTCCTTTTTTAGACTTTCAAAAACAAAGATTAGTGTTACGTTTTTGTAATGTACCTTTAACCTGTACATAAGCTCTTTGCCATAATTTTGTGAAAATATGATTTAGATTTTTTCCCCCACATATAGGTAACGTTATACATCAGTGTCTAAATAGCTACTTTTTGAAAGTGACTGTTAAAAGACTAGTATGTGAAATGGTCCTTGTAGAATGCTTTGAGTAGCTCTCATTTGATTAAACCAACTGAATTTTGAGTGTTTGATTAGTTGAGCTCCATGTGTTGATAAATGTCTTCCCTGAATTTTGTCTCTCAAAACCCACATGTACATTCTTTATAATCAGACAGTTTGAATAAAAATGGAATTGAGGATTTCTTCTCTCCTTGAATATGGACATGGATTTTATGAAAATTGACTTGGGTCTGAAAGTGTTTGAATTCTGTCAATCACAAATAGTGAGTCATTTGTATCATTGCTTCTCATTCATGCAATCTATCTGTGGTGTCTCAGCAGTTATCAATTATTTTCAACCCATGTATTTCAGTCATTCAACAGTCTGCTGTGAGAATATCACTATTATCAATGTTTTTTGTTAAATACAAGTGTGCATAAATCCGTTCCTACAGAACTACCTTCCTCCTTAGTTCAGTGCCAACCCACCAATGTGTAATTACCAAGGCTGCTCCTACTATGTAATATATTAAAACCAGCAGAAGTAACAGAAGAGGTATGTCTGAATTCACAGGGCTCAAAAGAGTAGCCAAATAGTACCTCGATGAAGTACTACATCTGGTGAGATTCAGAAGTGTGCATACAACGGACTTGTAAATGACAACAAAGTGAAAGTAGTACATCCAGAATACATAATTATTACACTCATGCTATATAGAACATTCTTTTTCAGCAGTCTTAAAAGTAATTTTTCAAAATGTATACTTGCTCAAGAGTATGCGATTTTGGATGCAGCCCAAGTATTTCTGAAGATTTTATTTAGCTGGTTGAGGCGCATTTGATTAGGTTTGGAATTGAACTATGCAGGGATGTCTATTTCATGGAACATAATTGAGCATCCCTGCCTTAGGTCAAAGTTATATATTTTCTAAAGGTGATATACAATATACTAAATGGTATAATTTCTATTGAGCTTACAGAAAAAAGTTCACATTAAAAATTGTTTGATACCATGAATGCTATGGAAGGTAATTGTGATAAGACATTGATTTCCTTAAATTCTGAAACAACATTATGTATATTATGACAGTTTCTTCCAAGTCATGTTCTTATTTGTATAGTGCATTTTATAATACACATTGTATAAAAGCAGCTTTACAGATAATGTTTCAAGTATATTAATGTTGTATAAATTTGGCAGTTTATAGCTGGGTGACTGGGTAGTTTATATACAGCAATGTCATAAACAATCAAGCAGTTGAGATCTGCTGTACTGTATGTAAATAAAGCAGGATATATTTCTAGTCCTTCCAAGTTAAATTTCATAATTCATAAAGAGGTGATATGGCAATCTATAAGGTTTGAAAGCTGTAAGGTTTTTGGTGCAGTAACAAGCCTAATTACTGTTAGGTGTATCACTGATAAAAGGGTTTAAGATTAGTTATATTCCCCACCCACATTTAAAGAAAGGAAGTAGACTCGTAGAGGTTTTAACAAAATCTGAATTTGTCAAAATTAAGAACATTTTTTATTATTACTGTGTTTGTTACCCAAACCCAGTTCTTGAAACATAATTTTTCTGACAACAACCACGCCAGGAAATTTTTTCTGGTCTCCTTCACCATCATCTTTGACTGGAGAGCTAGGGTGCAATTCTTTATGCTGCTTTGAAACAACCTGAATTGAAAAGCACCACAACAATTAAACTGAATTACCAGCAGCATACATAACATCTAGATCTTTATTGAAAAACAGCTTTAATATGTCTTTGTAAATTGTATATTATGATACAACTAACCATTAAGAACCAAGAGCAATGATACAGTCTTTTAATGTTGTTATGGTTGCAATTATTACTTGCAGTCGCTTAATGACTGTGTCTTCAGTCTTGCTAATTATTAGTGCAGTTAGGATGTCAACTAGCTGGTTCTAGGGCATCCAGTACAGGTGAATCCAAAAGCATCATCTGCAATTTTCCAATTCTCATTTAAGTTAAGCCTCAGCCTCTTTCAGAACATTGTCTTTCTGCTGGAAGTAGTCTCTGAACCAGGCGATATGCTCCTGTTTCTGTTGAACCGTGAGGTGGTGATTCTTTGCCAGGCCTGTAATTACAAGCTCCATGAAGTGCCTGACTGGACCCTGCCGAGGAAACGATTCAAGGTGCTTCTCCAAAAACACATGCTCATGAAAGGGCACATTTGCCTCTTCCTCCAACCCTGAAAAAGTTGCACGATGTGCCAAAAGACAAAGTTAAGATTAGGTACAGGATTTAAAACAGGAAGATGACTGCAACATATTCCTGCATTGGAACTCACCAGCCTCATTGTTGATTGGATATTGCCAAAGTTTGCCCTCTTTGGTCCACTGGATCATCTCCTCAAAGCCATTCCGAGGCATCTGATTTGTTGCTTCGACAATTTGATGAGCTAGATTAATGTCCCAAAGGGTGGGGCCTAAAATTCAGAGCAAGGCACAGGACAAGGAGTGATACATTTAGTTTCACCTGGAGATACTAAAATATATGAGTCAAATATGTGTTAATGCCATAAAACAGAACCTCTCCTTACTCAGATCTGACAACGAGTCTTGCTCCGCACTTGCAGTGAAGATGTTCAGCCTCTTACTAGTGAAAGGACTCCTCCTTAAAAACAAAACAATGCACATGGTTAGCAGAAAATGTATTGAATTCAGAAGTTACTTTTTTTTTTTTTTTTTTTTTTTACCTTGTACGAACTGCATCAAGTTCACCAGTGACACCTCTATCTTGAGTATATCCCTGTCCGTCATCGTCAAAACGGATCTGGCTGCTAGGCCTGGCATTTGATCTGCCATTCTGCCTTTTTCCAACTTTCATATCAGCAATTATGTCTCTGAAAGAGAAAAAGGACACATAATGGTTCCTACAAATGTACTCATGTTACATTTTCTTTCATACATTTACATGGTAATATCTAAACAATAGCAACAAATAAAATCTAACCTTTTAAAAAAAATCATCTATGTTTTTAAGCAATTAAAATTGTGTAATTTAATAAAATTAAACGCATGCATAAATGAATCATTCACTATATGATCAAAGAGATAGGGTAAAAATTTCCATTTTATGGCAACTTTAAGAATGACATCTGAATTGAGCCCAACCCTATATTTTGTCCGTCAGCTCTCCTCTGGGTGTCAGGTACGGCTTCATGTTTCCTCAGCTGCTTAAGGAGCTCTGACTCTGCCTGACGTCTGTTTGGCAGTGTAGATGCAGCGGCAGAGGCTGCAGCAACCAGTGTTGGATTCAAAATCTCACTAAAATACATGCAAACACAGACAAATCCTGCCACTTTCACTTCAGAGATGACACATTTTTTGCTAGTCAGTTAGTAATTAAAAATATAAAATAGATTAAACAAAATTACCATAATTTATAAATCTTAATCGCATGATTCGGTTCTTTTATATATATATATATATATATATATATATATATATATATATATATATATATATATATATATATCCTATACCCATTTATTTATGAATTCTGCTTAAATGTTTGTACAACTCACCGCTGTTGTGAACCCTCAGCTGTGGCATGCTGGAACATGCTGTGTGCGCTTTCCATGGGCATTGAGTCAGGCCTCTCATTGATTCTTGGAATCTTTGGGGGTCTCGTTTTACGTATGGTTGTGACCTCCACCTTCATTGCCCCCAGCAACTCCAAAAGACTCTCCTTCCCAGTTTTTGTCTTGTCAAACTTTTTGCTGTCCGCAGGTTTGACCATAGGTTCAGTCTCTGACTGTGATGTCGGCATTGCATTTGAAATTGCATGGCCCTCATTCATTTTTGTGTTCTTCTGTCCTTCACTGTTAACCTCAGCATTAGCCTCATTCTCTTCTGGTCTCTTTTCATTGTCTTCTGAAAGAGATGTGGAGCTCTCTTTATTTTCACTAAAAGAGATGCTACTGGTTCCTAATGGCCTCTGGATTGCTCTACCTGTGACCCTAAAATAATAATAAAAAAAAAGTCAGATGAAATGAGCTTTAAGGGTTTTGAGGGTTTAAGATTAGTTATATTCCCCACCCACATTTAAAGAAAGGAAGTAGACTTTAGTAGAGGTTTCAACAAAATCTGAATTTGTCAAAATTAAGAACATTATTCATGATTACTGTGTTTGTTACCCAAACCCAGTTCTTGAAACATAAATAAATAAATAAAAATCTCAAATTGGAAAAAAGCTTGGTTGAACACTTTTTAAATCGCCAAATTATAAAGCTATAATTAATAATGAGTAACAAATAATCAACACGGGAATGGAAAATTGTGTATGTTGATTAAGCATAATTTTATTCTTATATCTGAGATATTTCGGTTTGAGATTTTGAACTGACACACAAACATCCATCTGATCAGAACGGTCACCTCGCAGTGTCTTGCATATGTAACTTACCAGATAACAGGAAAAAAACTCTCCTTCTCTTTACATTTTGCGGAAGGTAGTCGTGTATTGTGCGTAAGAATGAATCCATTTCGGACCTGATATATGTGTATTAATCTTCTGTACATGATTGCCCCTCTCAAAAGACCTCAATGTCGTCCATGCACATTTACCTGTGCAGCACAATAAACTGTCCGGCAGGCGCCTGAGACGTATAAAAGTTCCGGGTGTCTTTTTGTCTCCAGCAACGTAAATTTATAACTCATTTGCCACTTTTAACTAGTGTTTAAACATCCAGTGATTGTATTCAATTCAGTATGAGCTGTACTTATTAAATAAATTGCTACAGGGACAACTGATTACGATTGCAACAGGAAAGAGGAAGAGCTTTCAAAACTGGTCCAAGGGAGGGTCTGGCGCTGCCTCAGTCAACCTCCCCAGTGATGGGATGTCCGAGTCATTTTTACGAATCGGTTCTTTAGAACAGTTTGTTTCCAAGAAGTGGTGAAAAATGATTCAGTGATTCTCATTTACACCACGTTGATCTTGGCATCGTGGTGTGGCATTTTACACTCTCTGAAACGTTTCATTAATTCGTTTTACGTTTTTTGTTGTTTAATTAATAAGGCTGTTCACTGTAAGTCCATGTGAAAGATGAGTCTATGGTATCCACAATACATTCAGCATGACTAGCACTAACGGTAAACAAGATCTCATGACAATCTCGCTTTTTTGACGTTCTAATACAACAATGGTTTATTGAAACGTTTGTTAAACAATCGTGCATAAATGTCCAGTACGTTTTATTTAAGTTACTCGGTTGTTAAAATAACCTCTTAAAGGGGCGTTCGGAATGAGTCATGGGAACTGCGAGGACCGACTCAGTTAGCTTCGTGACCGAACCGTTATGGTTTTGCTCAAACGGTTCATTTAAAAGATCCGACTCCATTGAACAATGTGTTCACGAATCGGACATCGTTGGCCACATTCCTCGCACACGGATTCCTGGCTAGAGGTCCTGACTCATCTGATCAAAAACGTGTCCGTTCAGTAAGCAGTCATTATGAACCAAAGCACCTCGCTACATATTTTCGTTTTGAGCGCTTTCGTGAAATAAGGTAAGCATGCCTGATGAATTTCTGTCTTACTTTTTAGATGTTCTTTCTCGCTATCCACAGTGTTCAGTCCATGGGATGCAACTACATGTCTGTCTGTAACCAGCATTTTTTTATGTTACTGTATTTTTCCTCCAATAACGACAGCCACATAAAAGCAAAAATATTGCATCAGAAAGGCGTAAAGATAACGAACATCGCTGTGGTGAAGAGCATGGCTTTGAGTGAGAGTTTTTCAAAGCCACATGGTGTCATTGAGGCTTATTGTGACTTACGTCCTGAACTTTGTTGCTATGTGAAACTTGAGCTTCAGCTCTATTTTCAATGTAACTCTTGTACTTATCCTGCTGCAACATATTCTGAGGGGAAAGTTATACAGTAAGCAGTTTGGGAATGTTTAACTGACAGTTTTTTTTGTTTTGTTTTTTTTTCAGTTTTTGCACATATCTTTGTATTAGGAGTTCTTGCGGCACTTGGCACATTTCACCATGGCACCACATCCGGTGGTTCAGGCAATAATAGACCTCTCTGCTGGAGCTATAGGTAACTTTACCTTGCATCATCTCATTTTAGAGGGTCATTCGGGAATGTTGTCCTGGGCCCTTGATGACATTTAAACATTTTGGCAGATGCTTTTATCCAAACCCCTTCATCCCTTCATAAAAAAACTATCCTTTCCTTTTCCCTTCCTACTCTAGCATATGTTACTCTGGGCAATGTCTGAAACTTGTATTGTGAGCACTTCCTGTGTCTGTTTGCCTCTTCACTTCCTCACTTGAAAGTCGCTTTGGATAAAAGATGGAGTATGATACACTTTATTTTGGCACCACCATATGCATTGTAAACTCTTTCTTTTGTCAGTCCTTATCTGACCTTTGAGCTCTGTGTTTTTGCTTACCTCTGTGATTTCACGGTCTAGACCTATTGTCTCAGCATTCCCTGCACCACACACACACTGACCGCTACATTTCCCAAAAGCACCGTAATCCTAAGTAGATCGTTGAACCATTGCCGACCAATGAAGCTACGATCCACTTAACTTTATGATGCTTTTGGGAAATTCTGCCCTGGTCCGTGTGTTTGCCTCTGTTTGTAAATCATTGCTTTGTTACTCAGATACTGTTTCCTTTCATTTCTGTTAACACTTTATTTCATTCTGTCATTTTAAACTATGTGATCGAAGTTATAATTCAAAATAAGTTTGTAACAACAAAAAGGAGCAATACACAAACAAATGTATTTATATAATGATTACCTAAGGGTAAAGGTGTCATTGCTACAGTCCAATTTATTCATTTTTCATTGACAAGAGAATAAAATCTCTCTCTCTCTCTGTTCTCCCGCTCCTCTTTCTGCTTTAGGGGGGACAGCTTGTGTATTTAGTGGTCAACCTTTGGACACGGCCAAGGTGAAAATGCAAACATTTCCCACTTTGTACAGAGGCTTTGTACACTGCTTTGTGTCTACATATAGACAGGTGGGCCTTCGAGGGCTGTATCAAGGTACGACACCCGCCCTCATGGCCAACATCGCGGAGAACTCTGTGCTCTTCATGTGCTATGGCTTTTGCCAGGAGGTGGTGCGCTACATCTCGGGTCAGGAGAAAGGGGCTGTGCTCAGGCAAGTTCTACATTTACATTTATGCATTTTGGCAGACGGTATCCAAAGTGACTTACATTGCATTGAAGTTTATCATTTCATGCATTCCCTGGAAATCAAACCCATAAACTTGGGGTTGCTAGTGCCATGCTTACTGTTTGAGCTACAGGAATATTATCTAGTAGTTTCCAGAAAACAAATGCAGTATGGAAGGGGTTTGCTTCTAAAATTTGCTTGAATTGAAAAGCGATGCGTTTCCATATATAATTCATTGCAAATAAAGTTGTTTCACTAAAGTGTACATGATGGACATACTTTCAAAATAACATTGGATATTATCTTAAATATTAGTGAAATTTCAGTTATTTTTTCAGTTTTTGAATCACTTTTTCATAAAAATGTGTATATTACTAATGCTCCTATACCAAGGCTGCAGTTATTTGAACAAAAATACCAAAAAACAAACAAACAAAAAACCCCAGTAATATTGTGATTATTAATATTACCATTATGTTGTAATATACGATTTTAAAATAAAATACTTGTACTGGAATATATTTTAAAATGTAATTTATTCCTGTGATGGCAAATATGCATTTTCAGCAGCAATAACTTTAGTCTTTAGTGTCACATGATCCTCCAAAATTCATCTCTATATGCTGATGTCAGACATTTCTTATTATTATCAATATAGAAAACAAAATTTTTGTGGGTACTGTTATACATTTTCTCAGGATCCTTTTATTAATAGAAAGTTCAAAATAACACTTATTTGAAATAGAAATTCTTTGTAACATTAGAAATATCTTTAATTTCACATTTGATCATTTAATCATCCTTGCTGATTAGTCTGTATTCATTTTGTATTCTTGTATTTATTTATTTCAAAAACAAAAAAGAGCATCACAATTTTAATTTTCTATGTGTTTCCATTCTATCCAGTGACATGCAGAAAGCGTGCGCTGGCTCTGTGGCCTCTGTTTTCTCCTCTCTGGTCTTATGTCCCACTGAGCTGGTGAAGTGCCGACTACAGGCTATGCATGAGATGACCACCTCCGGCAAGATCGGCCAAAGTCAGAAGTAAAGATTGAGCTTTCCTTTCCACGGACACTGTGCACACAGTTTTCATTCACTTTTAAGAGGTAGTATCACTCACGATATTGTTTATCTCCTGTCTCATCATATCTCTCTGTGTTTTTCAGCACAGTTTGGTCCGTGATGAAGTCCATTATGCATAATGAGGGTCCTGCAGGGTTCTTCCAAGGTTTAACCACCACTATTGCTCGTGAGGTGCCAGGATATTTCTGTTTCTTCGGCGCGTACGAGCTCTCTCGCTCTCTCTTTGCAGAGTACATGCACTGCGGCAAGGATGACATAGGTATGGAGATGGCTATAGTTAAGAGATTTTACATTTTATCTTTAAAGAATGACTGTACATTAAAATGATGCAACATGATGACTAATAGCATGCTTTGTTTCCCATTTATTGATTGGTCTGTCTGGTATTTTCTACTGTGTATTTAATGAAATGACATACCTGAGTGAGCCATTAGGAGGACAAGGGCAAACATTAACATCAGTCAGTAAATAATGAACTCTTTGTTTTAGATCTGGTCGTTAAGTTTACTCTGCCGATAGGGACAGGAATGTTAATGTGAAAAATCATAACGCAGTGCGTGGGCTGTAGGAGTCTCTTGTTTCAGGTAAAAAAGCCAGTGTCATTTGGAGAAAAGTTTGGGGTCAGTAAGTTTTTAGAAAAAAACAAAAACACTAATAGATTTAATAATTCAGTCTTTGTGATTATAATGTAAAAATCTTACTGACCCCAAACTGTAGTGTAGGTTCAGTGTTTGTTTTAGTAGTACAGGTAGTACTCCAGTTTCTTTATCTCTTTTCTCATGTTTGTAATATGCGTGCCATATATTCTGAGATGTCCGTGTTTGATGGTTTGCATGTCTGTGTTTTGTAGGTGTAGCTCCCATTGTGTTCAGTGGAGGTTTCGGAGGAGCTTGTCTCTGGCTTGTGGTTTACCCAATGGACTGTGTTAAATCCAGGATACAGGTCATGTCAATGACAAGCAGGCAGTCTGGCTTCTTTAAGACTTTCATGCATATCTTCAGAACAGAAGGTAAGAGAAAGATGTACTGTGCTCTGCTACATATTATTATGTATAAAATCACAACTATTTAAATCTGTGTTAAATGTGTTACCTGTTTGACTGTTTTTGTATCCTCATTTTCAGGTGTAAGGGCTCTATATTCTGGTTTGACTCCCACAATGATCCGTACATTTCCGGCCAACGGTGCTCTGTTTTTAGGTTATGAAGCCAGTCGCAAAATCATGATGGCACAGTTTGACAGTTGACCCCTCATTAACAGTACATTATATTCTCTTGTTGGATTTTTAGCAATTTTTCTAATAAACTAATTCACGATTGGCCATTCTACAGAATTTCAGTCAGCATGTGCACAAGATGCTTTTTTATTTATTTGATATCACTTTACAACAAGGTTCTATTTGTTGAGTTATTGCATTTGGTAACTATCAATGAATAATAGTTCTTACAGCATTTATTAATTTCAGTTAATATATAAATATAGTATTGTTTATTCGGTTCATTTGCTCATAATACTTTCATGTAAATGTATACAATTAAATAATTTATAACATACACACATATATATATATATATAACTATGTATAACAATTAATTTCAATTGTATAACATTTTAGTATATGCAGAACTTTTCTTTGACAGTACAATGTTAACAAATTGAACTTTACTGTAAAGTGTTACCCTAATAATGTTTTAAAAAATAATAATGGTATTTTTTATGTGGCTAAACCTTGGTGTGATGGTTTAAAAAATTTTATTGTATTGTGATGTATTGTCAAGTTAACTTTTTGGTGCACCATTATGCTAGTATCGCTTGTCCATCATTTAGAACCTTGTAGTCTACCTACATTCAATTTGCAGTCTACCTCGCTGTACCTACCTTGCTGTTTTCTTAAATCTAAAATTCCTGTAAATTATACTGTAACTATGCAATTAACTTTTAAACACTAAAAGGAACATTTGAGATCAAACATGAATGACCGAATTGCTGTCTAATTGTAGTTTTAGGAATACACTTTGTATCTGTATTTATTTTGTTCAGTCAAGATTTTGTTTTGTTCTATTCTTTGTTTGTTTGTATTTGATTTTGAGGTATTTGAGGTGAGGTGAAAAGCCTTAAATTTGTTTAAGTTGCTTTTAAATACAGTGAGGTTCAAAATCCTGAGACAACCTTGTGAAACCTTGTGCTTCTAGCTTGCATTTTTAAAACTTGAAAAATGTCATTAAAAAAATAACATTTAAGTTTGTCCCATTTTTCCTTCATTTACGGTAGTGATCAATGTAAAAAATTTGGTTTGTGACCTAGAACTGGCGAATCATAAATATTTCTCATTCATTTGAACTTTTTCCTTGTTTAAGTTCTTAAAAAGTGAAACCTGCCAAATTTAAATCCCTAATGATCAGTGTGGTCTCAAACTTTGGACCCCACTGTACATGTGTGTTTATGTATGTCAGTCTACCAAAAGACATTTATAGAGTGGACAGACCCTACATACATCTTTAAACCATATAAAACTAATGTACCAAGGTAAGCATTTTTACAGTATTGCAGCATTACATTTTGTGGAATATCATACCTTTTTGAAATGTACTGACTTTAAATATTCGGCTATTCGATTCAGCTCTGAAAGAGTCGCTTGTATAGTCGAAGAACCCCAATCCTCTACAAAAATTGAAAAACTTTGTAAAACCAGGATTGTATTTTTACATGTGTGTGTGTTTGACTTATTCGAAATGTTTTCATGTAATTTTGAATTAGCTTGATAGAAAAAAAAATCATAGGTTTCTGGAGAGAATTAAATTGTGCAATTAAATTAAATGTAGATTAAAGTCACATTGCCCACATTGTGCAACAGTTTGGATTTTATTTATTTTAGTACGTTTATGTAATTTCTAAACTACAAAAATACAGATAGATACAAAAACAAATGTTATTTATGTCATTAAAGCCATTTTCCTTTAAAGTATTATTCACTCTTGAAGTCGTTATACATAAGCTTACTTAAAAAAAAACATCACTATGTGACCCTGACAACACGATTAGGTGTACACAGAAAAGTACAAATAAACCTCTATATAAATGTTCAGAGTGCATCTTCCACAAGAGGGAGCTTGTTAACTGATGAGGGAAGCTGAGTAGTGGATGTGATCTCCCTGGTCTCTGCAGCTGTGAGGGCTTACAGTGGCTAGAAGACATGGAAGAATGTGTAAGACAGTGCCAACAATCTCTACAGTACTGCTTTTATGCTCTTCAATTATATTACTTAATTACGTTATCAAGGTAAAAAGAAAAGAACACACGACCAGTTAAATCATTTAAAAATAACAATGTACAGCCATGCTAGGACATTTTAGAAGACGTGCAGTCGGTCTGTAATTAATAGGGTTGACGTTATAGCTCTGTTTTGTGTGAAGTTGTGAACAATTCAATCGTAGAGTTCTGGTATTAACAGAGAAGAAAACGAAATAAAGCATTCAACATAAAACGCTGACGCCGCTGAAATGAATTTGAATTGCTTTCAAACGCGGTGAGGTTCAAAAACATGAGAGAACCTTTAAAAAATTATTTTTTTAAATGAATATAAATAAGTAATTCGTCTCCTGATTGCTTTATTTACAGTATCTTCCGAGCTGTATGATCTGGAAGAATGTCAAATATTCAATATTCTTAGTCATTTTTACTTCTTAACATTTCCTTGTTTTAACCTTGTAAGCCTCGCTGCATCACGTTGGTATGATACTTGATTGTGATTGGTCAGGAGCGACAGACGGCGTTCTGATCTCTTTTTTAGTGTGCTCATCGTCGTCGACAGTGTATTTTATTATTTTATTTTTAACTCTGTGGTATTAGAATTAGATTGTGCTTCAACCTTTCTTGTATTCCTCATTCACCAATCTCTTCTTTTTTTTTTTTCATTTAGCAGACGCTTTTATCCAAAGTGACTTACAAGGGGAGCAATTAGTGGTCAGGTGTCTTGCTCAAGGGCACTTTAGTCATGGTATCGAAGATGGAGAGAGTGCTGTTCATTCACAATCCCCACTTTCAATTCCTGCCAGTGTGGGAATCGAACCAGCAACCTTCTGATTACAAGCCCGACTCCCTCACCACTAGGCCATGACTACCCCTTTTTGTTTCTGTAATGGTGCCTCTCACCCCTTTCTCTTTTTTGCAGGTCCCACAGAGGCAGCCGAAGAGGCCGTTGATCATCTGTGCGGCACAGAGGATAAGCTGCACGGCACTGGTCACCAGCAATGTTGAGAACAGACCCACATTAAACTCCACCACGTTATTTGGCTCAGTGCAAGTGCTCCATGAGTTACGGTCCTTAAGGTAACTCTCGGTTCTGAGAGATATAGACAACAGCATCTTTAAACAGAAGAATGTGTGACTACATGCTTTACACTGCTAATGTGTACCTCTTACCTGTCTTTAAAGGGAGTTCCCCAAAAAATAAGAGAATGTTTACAGAATGGTCCATTGATTAGACCCATCAGTGCCACTACGAAACTATAAAGGGCGCCAGCTACACCCACTGCTGCAAATAAAATGGACAGGAACATCTGAAATAGAAAATGCATTTTGAGAATGATTTAATTAGTGGTCAAAAGTTTAGAAAATGAATTCATTTTCCACATTTTTGAAAGAAGTCTCATATGCTCACAAAAAAATAGAGTTAAAACGAAACAGTTTTAATGTTTCGCTATATTACTGTTTTTACTGTATTTCTGATAAAATAAAGCCTTGTTGAGAATAAGTGACAAAAATATGACAAATATTATTCTTAATATTGACTTAATCGTTCCAAAGTTTTGACCGGTAGTGTAAATACAGTTGGGAACTACAATGCCTAATTCAGCTTTTAATGATTTAAAAGTAGAGAGCAGCATACACTCCATGCAATTATTATAAATTATTATCCACTTATTTATTTGAATGATTTCCCAATCACACAACAACATGTCTGATAACTGAATTTCTACACATCTGTCACTGTTCAATGAGGTTGTCAGCCAGTGATACCTGTAAAACTGTTGAGGTTCTAGAAGTCACAAACTGCAAATATTTGCTAAAAGTGGCAATAAGGACACATTTTTCAAGACACACGTCAGACTCATGAGTCACATCTTTATAGATTTAGATATAGAACAGAGGAGTGCCTGTGTATTTTCAAACAGGTCTGTACTTCGCTCTGTCCAGCACATGACAAATGATGTGCATCACATGTACTTAGTTATTTTCTAAATACATTTATTTGTCATACGGTTTTTGGGCCAAGAGCAAAATTCTTCCTTTATTCTGATGCAGCTTCCTCACACAATATTTAGGAACTGATCTCACAGCACATCTAGAAACACAACACATATCTGCCCCATGTGTCTCTATATCATCATGATAGATTTTTTATTTCTTTGGCCTGTAAGAGATGTAGGTCTTTGCCCAAGCAATAAGGGTTGTTGTGTGTTTTTCAGTTTTCTTGTTTTTTTTTGTAATGTTACTTTAACTTTAAAGGTGTATTGGGTATTTCCTGTTGTTTTTGTGTCCTAGGTCTCAACACCTGTATCTCATTTGTCAATTGATCTGTTTGTTCACATTGTCATTTGTCAATTCTTGTGCTTATGTTTATTTTATTAGGGGTTCAAGCACGTAGCGCTTTCGAAGGATCAGCATTCTCCCCTAAAAGTGATCGGGCAGAACAAACCATAAGCTAAGCCATCTACAGTGTCACCAAGGTTCCAAGGTGATGAGGGCACTACAGCGGTGAAAAGTATGAAATCGCTCATAACTCCTAAACCGTTCGGCGTAGGCTCAAGTGTCTTATATCGTTGGGATCCAGACTCATGTCGGACAGGTACTCAGATATTTGGCATTTCATGAAAACCTTACTTTTGCGAACTAATCCTTGGTTTTTGGCCCGATCGGAACCAAACCAGCAAGATTCTCTTGAGTCTGATTGTCAATAATTATCAAAAAAAAAGTTGAAACTCCGATTCACGATTTCGAAGACCCGCCAAAATGTTTGAAGTGGGCGGGGCTACTTCTTACTAAAATGGCTATAACTCGTGAACAGAATGAGATATTTTCACCAAACTCGGCACACATATGCATACATTGGTTATAACTACGCAAACCTGAAATCCGATTGACTTGAAAATTAGCATTCGGTGTCTTTGTCCAAGGTGCCAAGACTGCCTTTTAGGACATTCGCATATCTTGAAAAATGTGTCCAGCGTTGACCAATGAAGTATGAGTATCAATCAGACAGGGTTAATGGAGGACGAACGGAAAGAAATTTGCTGGGCCTGTTTGACTAGAAAAGTCAAAAAGCCTACAAATCCTAAATGAAAAACTCAAAACTTGATATTAGGTGAGTATATGGGACATATGATTATAAACAAGCATGCTATAACTGCTAAAAACTTGTAAGAACCATATATTTCGTATATATATATATTTCCTTCGTTCTATGATCTAAGTGGTTACATGCTTGCTAAATAAGACATAATACCTTTTTACGCATGTGCTTTAAGGCCTTGAACCCTAATAATTGCTGCTTAAAGCTATATTTTTAGATTAGGTTTGCTTAGAATAAAATCTCTGCACTTGGGTTTCTAAAACCTCTGAATATGGAAGCTTTTTTTATTTTTATCCCTCAACAGATTTACTTGTGCGTCTTAAGCCGGGGTGCACAGTGCTGGAGAGCTACCTACCTAATGAGTTCAGATCCAACCCTGATCCTATCTGTAATTATCAAGTGTTCCTGAAGATCTTAATTAGCTGGTTCATTTGTGTTTGATCAGGGTTGGAGCTTTACAGGAACTTTACTGGAAGATAGATCTCCAGGAACAGGATTGGGCACCCTTGTTTTAAGATTAAATGTGGCAGATCCATCACTTCTCCTGGGCTTGTAAATGTTTAGTGCACAGTTCTCTTCATAACTTGATTACTAAAGGATTGTAGGTATTTATAAACTGCAGACTAAAAATAAAGATTCTGTTGTCAGGGTTGCTCACTCACCCCACAGCGATTAGCACAGCAACCCTGCTTTCCAGTCAGGTGAATGTGAAATGCTGGAATCAACACCTGGAGAACAGAGAGGGCAGTATGGTTCATCATTTTGTCATTTTGATACATTTTGGATTGACTCTAACACACAATAAATGTATTTTGTACATTTATGTGTCAAGGTCACCCTTTTCACATTTGATTTACTTTGATTCGCATTTGGTGCAACACCACTATAAATACCCTACCTTATTAGGAGAATCACACTCTTAACTCAGAAAGATAGGCATTACGCATGAAACTTCAATATTTTTTATTTTATTTCATGGTTTCTTATAAAACAAGGCAAACTCTTTTCTTTACTTTCTTTTTTTTTCGTACATTCCTTTCCTAAATCAAATTAAGACTCTGCATAGTCTTACAAAGGCAGCTTATTTGTAGTGAACATGTGACTGACAAGGTCCAAACTAAACTAAGAATCATATTTATGTGATATATATTATCATATATACTCGCTGTGATGTTTAAATAGAACATTATTAGAATCAGAATTTGTATATAGTTCAACATTAAACATAACCAGACTCACCATTATCCCCCCTCCAACCAGTCCTCCCATATATTTGATCTCCTGTGTAATTTGATCGTTCTTCGCGTACTTTACATCCCAGCCAGGAAAAAAAAGCATAATATTACAGATTATGGAGATGACCGCCAACGGGTACAGACTTGTCCCGACGCAAAGCGCGCATTTTCCTGTACACATGCTGTGAGATGGGTGTTAATCCTGAAGTCGGAGAATAACAGTTTTTTTAACAGTATTTAATGTAAAAAGCTCCTAGATAAAAGGACTTGATAAAAAGTTTGGTCGTTGTCTCTGTGTGTTGTACACACCCTGAGGTCTGTCTACCAGGATGCAGTGTTTATATAAACACTGCCGGTCATTTATTATTGAGTTAAGATAGGACCAGCCCCTGGGATTCAGTTCCTCTAAGCACACCCTTTCTGGCGAACCTATGACTAAATAAGCTATACAATATAAAAAAAAATGTTGTTTTATGTCTCTTGTTTTTGAGGGACTTCTGATTGTTAAAATTTCAACAGTTTGTACACGGCAAGCAAATCCTATTACCTAGAAATCTCTAAAATCACACAGACTTTTCAATAAACAAGAGCCGTATTCACATAACATGTAAGTAATGTGCCAATTTAGGAGAAACTCTTAAAATAATGGGCATGTTAGTCCTACCCTTATGGAAAAGAAGTATACTTCAAGTTAATTTCATGAAGTAATGTTCAAGCATATTTTTAAGGGACTTAATTGGCCCACTTTTATTACAGAAAAGTACACGTTTACGTGTACTATAAGTGTAAAAGTAGTAAACTTTTCTACGTTTCTCGTCTGTACTGCAAGTTGACTAATAAGTATACTAGTAGTTTACTATTATAGTATAGTATTATCGTTACTTAATATTGGTAGTACATTTTTTAGTTTAAGAAAGTACACTTTGAGATGTATTTACAATAAACTACTTGTTTTACTTGTAAAATTCAGACACTCAAGAATTAGGAACATATCTGTTTTCTCTATATAAATTAATATTTTCAAACAATGTAAGTTTATAAGACTATGTAAAACTACGTAATATATATATATATATATATATATATATATATATATATATATATATATATATATTTAAATAGGCTACTCAATGAGAAGATTAGACACAACTACAAGCCAAGTATACTTGGAATACTTGATTATACTTTGGTATATCTCAATTATACAAGTGTATCTCAATCAAAAGACTGAGTACAAGTATAGACCAAAGATACTTTCTGTTAGTATGAGTCAAGTATATTTGAGTGCAATTTTAAGTATATATCTGTGAAGTATATAAAAAGTAGACTGAAAATATAATTTCTTATTTTTAGTTTAAAAAAAAAAAAAGTGAAAGTCGTGATGTATTGTCAAGTATGGTGACCCAAATTTGTGCTCTGCATTTATCCCATCCAAGTGCACACACACAGCAATGAGTAGTGATACACACACAGTGAACACACACCCGGAGCAGTGGGCAGCTACAGCGCCCGGGAAGCAATTAGGGGTTAGGTGCCTTGCTCAATGGCACTTTAGTCATGGTATCGAAGGTGGCGAGAGTTCTGTTTATTCACAATCCCCACCTTCAATTCCTGCCAGCGGTTGAATCGATCCGGCAACCTTCACGTTACAAGCCCAACTCCCTCACTAAACATATTTTTGTGAGGGTAATTTTAGGACTCTTAAATTTGAGTATTTCATAAAGCATTTTAGAGATTCTGTGAAAAGTTAGCAATTTGGCCAAAGACACTACATCATTGAGGCAATAGGGAACAGAGCCTTGGATCCTGAATCTTTTCTTCTTAAATGCAATAAATTTTTTGATCAATAGATTTTAAGCTGTGATGACATAACACAAAGGTTCATTTATGTACAGGCAAAATGCATTGAATGATGGCGAACATTGTGGTCAAGTTAAAAATAATGCCCTATTGCCCGAGTTCCGGCTTGTGAACCTTCCGATTCCATCTCCCCTTTCTCTCTCCCACTTCTCTTCCTGTCTACTCGCATGTCCTATCGTAATAAAAATGCAAAAAAGCCACACACAAAAAAAATCTTTGAAAAGAAAATCATGTCTGATCACCTGTTGCAGTTGTTTTCACGAGTTCACACTTACTAATGATTGAGTAAAGTAAATGAGTAAAATGACTGTATTTGGACATGCTGTCCGAGGGAATGGAGGGCTCAGAGCTCAGAATTTAGCCCAAACACAGAGTACTCCCCCGTATCCCTGGCTGGGAATAGGAACTAGCCGAGAGAGAGGAGTTGGGGTGGTGGAGGGATTCAGAGAACTAGTCGGCTGTGTATATATTTCTGATTAGCTGATTAGACCGTTTGAACGTGTTCCTCTCGAACTTTGTTTATAAAACATGATTTGTCACTTGCATTCTGCAGACTCTCGAGATGCAGACATCGAGAGGCTGATAATTAGCTGAACATATACTTGTAAAATTTGTTATATTTAGCCTACATTTATTTGAATAACAATGATACCTCCTTAAATATTTCTATGATTAAATCACCTATCAGCCAATCACTGTGTGCATAGTTAGCAACCTCTTTCTCCCCATTTCTCTTAGTTTAAGGCTTCTCTTTATTCCTTAGTAAAAGTTTGTCTCCACAGCTTAACACTTAACTAAGAACTTTGCTATTTAGGAGAACACTGTTAAGATCAAATGTTTTTTGTATATGGCCCTGGACTTTATAGCTTTTAAATAACCATCATCAAACATTAAAAACTACAGTCTATGACCCACTTATGCAAATGTATGTTTATATGCATTTCATTTCATTTTTTGTGAAGATTCAGAAATGTCACTCTGGTTGTCATAACACATATAAACAGTACATAATCATTCAGTTGGCAGAGCCAGAGGCAGATCTGACATGAAAGAAATTATGAACTGCAGGGAAATATGTGTGTGGGATGTGTGTTGTGTTCACTTTACTAAATTATGTTTGAACAGGGTGCTATAAACCAAAGGCACTGTGGGACTTTGGACTGTCTCCGTACTGAGAGAAAAACACCTTGACAGTGACACTGTAAAACAAATAATGTTATCTAAATGACTATCAATGTCATTTTCTTTGCCAGTATAAAAGAGGAATTGTTAAACGACAGTTGCTTCCCTGCCTATATTATTATTATTTATAACATATACTGATTCTGCTGTTCTAACTGTCAATCAACAAAGTTCCCACACTTTTGAACATTTTGTGGTAGTATTTCCATTAAAGGAGTAGAACAAATTTGCAAGGACTGAGAATAAACAGATTTTGTTTGGCACAGTGTGAGTTAGTTTTTGTTGTTCGGAAGAGTTTACGTTTGCGAAGAGGAGCTGCCATGGTTTATAGAAACACTACAAGAACAGATGTCTCCTTTAAAGGCTTTTCCTGTTTGCGTAACCCCTAACTCCAGCATACTAAAACATTCCGACTGTCACACCCTTTTAGACAAACCATGGACAAAAAGATTGTGACGATTTTTCATTAAAAGTATCAAACCATCATAAAATCACATGATATCACATATAATGTCACAAAATGTTTATTTGGAAAGTGTTTTAAATGAAACAACAAAATATTTAAAGGCACTCATGTGGTTAAGCATAAAAAGCCTTTCATAAACTGGGCTAAGTTATTAAATCATTAAAAGTGTTGATCAATGTGTGTTGGCTTGACACAGCCTTCTTCAGGATGCACATGATCAGTGGATCATGAAAACAGCTGGAAGAAGCTATAACTACACAGACCACTGTAGTCAATTCCAATGGAAAAAAAATTAAATATTTTATATTCATCTGATATTTTCCTCATGTATCCATTTAGCAACACTGGCTACGTAATTATACCCCTGTAGCATAGTGACTTATTTCAGAGTATAAGTTTACTTAATATAATAGTTATAATAGTATAATAGTTTTAGTGTTCTTAGTGTATTAGTTTTAATAGTTAATAGTCTTCAGTGTTAAAAGAATATGAACCAATATTGGATTATAAAGTCCTCTTATCTTGGCATCTTATCTCAGTGTTCTTTCATGATTTAATTTTTAACGTGACTGTCAAATGAAATGCTTCATTTTCACAAACACGATTCACACTAATTTATTCGATCGGATTAGCATGACAGGATAATAATATACTCAGTTTCCTTGTATTTGGTACAGTTTCCGTCTCCTTACCTGGGCCAAGAAGAGTCCTGGGGTTTATATATATATTACATCTGATATCATCTGTTTTTAAAGTATCTTTCATTTAATATTATACTAAGAATTTTACATGCATAGCCTGCTATTTCATTTAAATAACATCATCCCTCAAATTGAATAAAGTATAATGACAGAAAAAATGCCAGAATCAAAGTCAAAGAAGTTATTTAAAAAGAGATTAGCTCTATTTCTATTTATATATTTATATGCCTGAAATTCAACTGGAATTATTATTATTATTATTTTAAATAATGCCAAAAATAATGTGAAATGTATTTGCTCAGAAAATGTTTATGCTTTCTTCTTTTGATTGAGAAGTCGGATATGAAGTGATAATTTCCCCAAGAGAGCACTTGTAACCCTGTATTGCGCAGAAGAGTTTTGCTGAATTCGGATCGGAACTCTAGCATACTGCTATTACTGTTTTTACCTTCTCTTTCTGTGGCAGGAATAGAAAGAGTGGCAAGTATGCTAGTATGCGGTTCCCGAATTCAGCATGTCTGTGCGTCTGAGGCGCGAGCGCCCCCTGCAGGAACATAGTTCTGGCGAGGCATACTGATGACAAAAGCATAGACTTTTATTTTTTATTAAATAACTGAACTGCAGTAAAACACACTTCCATGAAAAGGCTCTCCATCCGGGAGCTTTCACAACAGCATAAGCTAACCGCCGCACATGTTTTTACGGTCTCTAACCCCGGGCACATGCACGCCCCTCTAAAACATAATGTCATTGGTGAGGCTTGCTTTACCGTCAACTAGTGGCAGTTTTTGTGGATTTTGCAAAATAAGACATTTGTTATGTATGAATGGCCATTAGTTTCAAAAAAGATTTTCCTTAGACTTTGTAAAAGACGACAAAAAGTCACGTATTGAATTTTCGACTGTTAGTTTAGCCTTGTAAAGAAATCTGTCATTGCATTGAATTCAAAGATTTTTCTCCGTGCTGAAGATTATAAACGGGATAAACGACTACCGACAGGAATACAACTATGGACACGTCTGACCAAGAGACGATGCCTCCGTTGAAAGATTTTTTGTTGACTTTTTTCATGCCAGAAAAATGTTATGACCAGTTTTTCATTTACTTCAACTTTATGCACGGTGAGCTTTATCTCGTATAAACTATGAAAAAAAATGTCAGTGAAAATAATATAATATATATCCTAATTTGTGAAAATATATCCTAAACCAATTCATTTTATAATGGGTAGCATTTTACTGTTATCATATCGTATCACACTGATGACTTGTAATACTGGCGTTAATGTGTGGCACAGATGATGGATATTCAGTCTCCAGTGTGTGTTTGGCCTGTATTTTTACTGTGTACTGTGTATTGTTCTCTAGTACCTTGTCTGAAGATTATCCTGAGTAAGACTATGGGAATATTTATTTTGATGGGAATTGTTATTGGTAAGTATTAGTCTGTTTGATATCAGTCCTGAATATTTCATGCCCTCCAAAGCTGTACAGATGACTTTGTTTTCTCTTCTCTAACTATTGACACTGTGTTTTATAGTATGTGTGTACTTATTCCCTAGGTTATTATAGTTAACTAAAACTAAAGCCATTTCTCATTTCTCAAGGCAATTTTTTCTCATTTTAGTTTAATAAAATCTGAAAAAATAACCAATACTAAAAACTGTTTGACAAACTACTAAGTTTTTTTAAAACTGTAACTAAAATGATAACAGAAAATAACACTGCTTCTTCACACAGCTCCACTGCCTCAGATCTGCAAAGTTCTCTGGTCTGGAAGTTCTAATGGACTGTGTCTGACATCTGTTTTTCTGGAGCTGTTGGCTATCTCTACTCATGCAGCGTTCTGCTACACTCAAAACTTTCCCATCGGGTAAAACAACTTTTGCATTTATGTCAAAAGTTTACATATACTGTAGAGAGGAATGTGCTAAGGGTCATGCTTAGACATGCAAAGGTGTGTGTGTGTGTGTGTGTGTGTGTGTGTGTGTGTGTGCAGAGCATGGGGGGAAAGTTTGTTTGCATTGATCCAGATTGCTGTCCTGGCATTGCTCATCCAACACTACCGAGGGAAAACCATAAAAGGTTAGAAAAAGAAGGCTTAAACCATATGGAGAGAATGTCCTTTATCATAATCTAATGTTTGTTTGGGTTCTTCATGCAGGTATATGTTTTCTTGCTCTATACTGTGGCTTTATGTATCTCCTGGCCTCACCTTTCACCCCTGTGTCAGTGGTTTGGACCCTGCATGATTGGAATGTGCTGTTGGTTATTGCTGGAAGGGTGAGACAGGACTTTGTGCAACCCCCCACACCCACCCCCAAAATATGCCTGCGTACATTTTCTTTATAAAAACAAACAAGAACATTTCTTTGGTATTTTATTTTGTTTGTATTCAGTTTTTCCAGGCTGGCAGTAACTTTAAATGTGGACACACAGGACAGCTGTCTGCACTCTCTGTTTTTCTGGCCTTTCTCAGCTCTCTGGGGCACGTCTTCAGTTCCCTGCAGGTACAAACTCACACACACACACACGCACATGTACATGTTCAGTGCAGAAATTGCACTGTCTTGGTTGTCACATAGGGATATTGTTTCAATCTCTGTAACTATTTTTAGTTAAATGTCCTATGACACAAATGCTTGTGAGAAAACAAAGTCAAATACCTGAAACTCCTTTTATATTATAATTTTTGTGAATTCTATCCTACAAACAAAAATTTTAATGCTATAGTATTTTTGCTATGGCTGTTGAGTGAACAAATGAACACCATAACATCCCACTGGCATACATCAGTCAAGCTGTCACAATTTTAAAATGATGAATATTTCATATTTATTTAAATATATTTATTTAAATAATAAAATTCTAAACATTTGTGCATTTGATTAATAATATGTATGTCACAGTCACCAGCTCTGTCACCTTCTCCATACTACTTTCCCATCATCCCTCATTCTACTCACCAGGGGCCAGTTGCACCAGCTGAATGTACACCCGGTCGTAAGAATAAGCTTAACGTAAAATGCATTTTAAGTCCTGCGTAGAATTAATACCCATAGCACCATCTGGACGTAGCGCATGTCTTAGACTAAATCTTAAGGTAGGTGTAAAGTGAGTCTTGATTTGTTTCCATGGTGAAAATAAAGACAAATAAAAACGTTGAGATGATGGCACATCTGTTATACAGGCTCCACGATCAGCGGGCTGTCGTTGTGTTTTTCAGAGCTGTCTTCGCTACTAAAGGCGGGTCGCAAAAGTTGAATGCGTTATTAAAATATAACTTGCTCCATAAATTTATGTAGGCTACTCTGTACACTGTGTAAACAGGTTTAGCCTACAACTTGCTCCATAAATTTGTACACCGTATAAACAGCTGTTATCTTTTGCCAGATGTCTTGGTTTTTTTTTTATTCGTTAGTGAATTGTTTTGCTTACTTATCAAAATATGCATATACTTACTGAATAGCTCAATAATTTTTCTTGTTTTACATTAATTTTCCCTTTTTTGCCTCAACAGTCATTTTTCATCTGATTTATTCATTGGAGCCAATAGTTTGACATTTGTAACCATAGTAACACGAACGCTGTCTCCACTAACAGTGCGGTGGAACATATTACCGTGTACGCGCATCGTCTACGCTAAGTGTAGCTGCGCCTAGTCGTAGCTTTCGATGGTGCAACAGGTGTAAATATTCATCGGAAAGATGGACGTAATTAAGTCCAGCGTAGAGCTTACGGCCAACTTTTTTACGTCTAGCTGGTGAAACCGGCCCCTGAACTCTCATCTTCAATCACTGATGACCACCAGCTGTTACCCACCATCTGCACCATTCAAAAGGCTCTCACACACTTCACTCTGGGTCTGGTCTTGTATATGCACGTCAATGACAAGCTCCACGACCCCTGTGTTGCCTGCCTGGATCTCCTGCTCACCTGTCACCTGCACAGAGAACACCATATCACCACCACCTAAGTCTTCAGTGTAAATTTCATCAGCCATTCATCTCACCTGTGTTGCATTCCCACTCTGTTCCCCTGATCACTTCCATAAAGCCTTGTTTCACTTACCTCCCTTGTCTGTCCTCTTCTGTGCATGACAGAAGAACAGACCATAATATTAAAATAGGCATTCTCCACAATCCTGTAGACCTGCTGTTAACTCTATTCCAGGATGGCCGCTCAACAGAGGAGTGTGTGGAGGAGTTCCTCAAGCTTTTCCATCATGTCACCTGGAATGACGACACTCTTAAGACTTCTAAGTCTTCTGGTGTGGTTTAGAAGAATATCTTTACCAGCAGGTGTTCCCTGGTTGAATATATGCTGTGGCTGAGTGGTTCTTCCCTCACGGTTGGTGAGGTGGATGAAGACACCTCCACTACTCACCGGTGTCAGGCCCCTAGTCTCATTTCAAGATGACTGCCAGTCCAGTATCCCATCCTAAGATGGATTCCAGAATCTCTTCCCATCCTGAGCCCTCAGTTAAGATTGCCGCAACCACGCCTATGAATCCGACTCCCTTCCTCGTCCCGAGTCCAGTGGTGACTCTCTTCCTCGTCCCGAGTCCAGTGGTGACTCTCTTCCTCGTCCCGAGTGCAAAAAAGGTTCCATTCCCTGAGCCCAAGCCAGTGCTCTCTCTGGTCCCAGAGCTCAGCCCAGAGAGCATTGTAGTGCCTATAATGGCACAAGCCATTGTTTGTGTCTGAGTCACTGTTTGTTGAGCAGCTGTCTTGTATCAGGCGAGATTGGGCAGAACTTACACGTACAAAACTACAATAGTTAGTATCCTCCATTTCCAAACAATTAAAAAGTGTAATTAAAAGCAAAGGTGATGGGACACAGCTGTAAACATGCCTCCCTCCCAACTTTTTTGGAGTGTGTTGCATCCATCAAAATTTGTGTTTACAAAATATATATAAGTTGGTCAGTGAAAACGTTGGAAATCTTTTCTTTGTACTTTTGTCAGTTAAATAAAGGTTCAAGAGAATTCACAAATTCTGCATTGCATTTTATAAAATGACCAAACTTTTTTATGTTTAAACTCATTTTGTCCTTTTGTAGTTTTTTATTAAAATGTCTTGATCTTCAGTGAAATCAGATTTCTCACTGGTAACATATGTATTCTGGACTTCAATCATTCAACCAGTGGATAGAACCAAGTCTTTTTCAATAGTACATTTCAATATGCACATCGCAATATGGAAGATAAAGATCTATCACTACTTATTTTATATTGCAATTCAGAAAACCGAATGACAACTTGTATTGGAGCATGTTATCACAAAAGCTCAATGTTTAATTTTTTTTCTTGCCAATAATAGTCAAAATGTTTTCCATAGCTTTAATACAAAACTTTAAGATATGTTCCTGTTCAGAAAATAAATGTACTTATTTAAATATTCATTGTAGTAAAATGTGACAACTAGCTCTGGTCTTCATATTCACACATTAGCATATGTTAATATTATTATTGTCATTATTGTCATAATATCTCTTCACATTTCTCTCTCTCTCTTTCTTTCTTTCTTTCTTTCTGAAGAACACAGGCCTTTCTCTCTCAAGTCAGATGCATGCACTGTCCTGTTGTGGCAGTGGGGTGATGCTAGCACAGATCCTGATGTACTGGAATAGATGCATGACAAACCGTGAGAAAGACAAGGCTGAATAAAAGAGGTAACATTAACTCTGCTTGTATACAGGATGTATCCCGTGCCCCTTATAGTACAGTATGTTAAAGAGTGCTAATTCACTGAATGTCCCCCAAAATCATTGTGAGATCTCATTTCTGTCTCCATTAAATCTCTTGGCATGTAGCAATATCATATGAATGTCAAAGCCTGCTAGTGAATTGTGAAAGTCAAGTCATTTTATTGTTACCAAAGAGATCACATTTCTATTTATTGAGTTGTGAGGCAAAGGAAAGAGGGATTCAGCTGTTCGGACTCTTGACATATGATTTTGAACCCCTTTCTGTTGGTAATCAAATGAATTGTATGTGTTTAGTAATGGCTTTATTATAAAAAACCATCTTCATATCAGTTGTGTTATCAAATTTAAATGGGGTTAATACAGCAAAAGCTGAACATTAGTCTGATATGTGAACAGCACTAATAAAACTATATTGATTTGCTTGGGTAAAGGCTAAAGTTAACTGTCAATGCAGGGAATAGATGTGATAGTTCAGTAAAATCAATCAGTTGGGTCATCTGATCTATCTCTGTAAGAAAGTGACCAACCGATAACAAGCAAAAAAGCCAAAACTCGAATGCGTAATTCTCAAGTCAGCCTCTGTGTGGCAGTAATAACTTGTGACGATTGCAAAAAGGCACCACAAGGTGGCAGAAGAGTAGTTTTTACTCTTTTCATTGCATATCATTCTACTTTTCATGCTTTCTCTAGTACTGTAAGTAAATATTGTTCTTTATTTTTTCATATGTTTTTCTTTTACTTAATCAGATATTTTCTGACTGGGATTTATGTCTCAGAATGTACTTTAGCTGTCCTGGAAAAAGAGGTTGTGAATCATCCAAAGTCTCGTGCAATGTTTGTATTTTCAGTCTTAAGATGTTTTTTTCAGACATCTTTTTCTTTAATAAAATATGTTTCTGATATTGTTATAGCTCCTCTAACATGTCGTTGTTTCCTTTTACATAACCAGTTTTTTGCCAATGTTGGGTGAAAGTATCTTGGGGATTAGTATTGAAGTCAACAAGTAGTTTAAAGGTATTGAAATGACAGACAGCATGTCCCCCGGTGTTGCTTAGGCGCTGTGTTGACGCTGTGGTGTGGTTTGTTTGTTGGGTCTGGTTGTGTAGTCTTGGCTCTGTCTGCTTTGTGGGAGGTCTTCTCTGCGGGGCTGTGTGTTTCCGGAGCAATGAAAACTCGCTGAAACATGAGTCATAAAGCGTCTGCATGCGTGTGGTTCGCTCCTTATCTACCTGTCTGACAGACCTCAATCTACCATCATAATGATCTAATCTGTGTGTCTGAGTGGAAACGCCACACCGTGCGTGTGTTCGTTTGCCCTGCCCATGAGTGTCTGAAAGAATCGTGTGTGTTTGTGTGTGAGGGCTTGAAAGAGTTATGTTAAAAACAAAGTGATCTACTTATGTATGTATATGTTTTTCCATGAGTTTTAGAGATTTTGATTGTGTGACTTTATTTTTGGATTACTTTGATGTGTGTTGTTTGGTTGTGTCTGAGATAAGCAGCCCATTGATGCGATTCTTCCACATATCTCAAGAATTTGCTCGTGGTGTTTGGTGAATATTTCTATCTGTGTGGGCCGCACTCGAGTGGCTGATGATACAGATCCGACTGTAGATAGTTATTCACGGTGTTCTGAAATTTGGACAAACACGAACGATTAAAAATTCTGAATGAGTGCAGATGAAGTAAACCTTTAGATAGGGGTGTTTCTTCTATTTCAGGCACTTTTATGTGCTGGGGATGATTTAAAAAAAATATATTACAATCAACAGATTTCAATTCATTTTCTTTGTGAATGTGAAGTTCATATTAAAACTGTCGAACTTTTGACGTGCCTTTTAGCATTTATTTTTTGAAACGCTCAAATGCTTTTCATGAATACATTTTATTGTTTTATCTTTGTCCCAGGCCTAGATTTTCAATCTTGAAATGATAAATCATTACCTCTATTACCTAATTAATACCCTAAAAAAATTAATATTGAATGTTATTTATGTAAAGTTTTTACACCAATTATGGCTGTCTCTCAGATGTGGTGTCAGATTTCCATCATGACCTCAACAATTTTGCCCCAATAAAGTTTTTTCAGAAGTTATTATACATGTTTATCAAAGAAGACAAAAGTTTGAAAGAAACGATGGCAAAGATTAAATAAGAGACATGATGTGCAGATTATTATGTGTAATTTTTATGATGTAATTTTGACATTTCAAAATGTGTGAATAGAATAAATTAATTGAGTGTATTTGGGTGCTAGTAAAATATGACCTATGAAATTAGACTCAGCAATATAAAGGAGTGAGCCATTTTAATCCAACAATTTGAAAAATAACAGTTTCCATTACCTGTTGTTTTCATCATGTTAGATGAGGCTGGTTGAAATGTTCATGACTCCCCCGTGATGTATGTATATGCACTGTTGGACATTGTTAGTAGACAATTCTAATGAACTATTGAGAGAGTAAAAAGTGTTTAAAAGTTTAGTTTCTGGGTCCACATGGCCAAAAGTGCTCCAAGTTGATGCAGTCATTTTGAGTAAAGGGGAAAAACTCTCATTCATAAATCAGATTGCAAGACTAAGGAATCGTCTATCTTTCTCTCTCTTTGTCTTACTCTCTCTGTCTCTCTTCATCCTCCATGCAAGAGCAGCTGCAGTGGATCAATACTCCAATCTGAGTGTTGTAATCCCGCTGCAGTTCAGTTCAGCATGTCAAAACACTCTCCTTCTCTCCAGTTTTTCCTGTGAGCTGACAAAGAAGTTGGCAAATAATGTGCTTACCAAACATAGTACCCTGACTGAACAAATGAATGACATTGTTTACATGCTCAAACAAAATATGTATGTGAGAGCAAGATAAAGAAAGATAGAAAACGAAAGGTGTAGAAAGGTCATCTGCCACCCATCATACCTGCAATGGGGTTAGTTAGAGTTAGAGAATACTTTGTCGTTTTCAGGAAATTTGTCAAAGCTGCAGTAGAACACACACAATGCACGGCATACAATAAAAAAAAATAAAAAAAATAGAGATAAGATGAGATGACGTGTTAATGTGTTTCCTATCTAAAAAAAGTTGGGTAGAACTCAGTAATAGAATTGAAATCCAGTTTATCAAGCAGCTTCTTGAAACTTCAGCAAACATGTTCATTAAACTGTGTTGCTCTCTCTAGCAACACAGAAACACTTTAATACCTACCAGTATAACAATGTTTTATGGTTTTTCTTCTTTGCAGTTTTTAAATACAGTGAAATATATATATTTTTTTTATTTTCTCTATTTTAAAGAAATTATTAGGGCTCCAGCCTAACAGTCGACTAATCAAAATTGGTAGTCGGTTAGTCGCAGAAAACAAAACCTCCACACGTGGCAAAATCACGCCGTCTGTGACGGACAGATCGTTAACGGGCGGGAAATTCAAACATTCGCCCATCATTCATCAACCTCAAATATCGCTTATCTCTTGAAACATGAAAGAAGTAGTAAATTTACAAGTCCGTTCGCTCTAACGTTAACCTAGATAAATGGCGCATATCCAAAATCACTTTGTCATTTTTGTTCATACAGAGACTCATACTCCAACATTCAAAACTGTAAAGGGTTTGCTTTTATTTCTGTAAACTCACAATAATAACAAAACGTTGTGCTTTTGTAAAAATAATTCAAGCAAACAGGATGCACTTTCTGCCGTCTCAGTCTCGGTCTTGAAATATATCTATGGAAAGCTTGAAATGTCTACCTATAAATGAATCAATTCAAATCTAAAACAAATAGAAATGATGAGTCAGCATCATCGATTTCATCTCTGCAGCCGAAAAATACAGAAATATCTACTTTATCAATAAATCATTAAAATGTTCAGATAGTATCCTTCTGTTTTTTATCACGACTCATTCATAATCGTTACGTTTGACAGTGCGCTGTGGCAAGCTTTATGTGTGCGGTTGAGCGCTGAATAGGCTATTAAATAGGCGATTAAAGGCTCATTATTTTAATGATGTATATGGTTTATTAATATAAACGTGCAATTAGTCGACTAATGAATGACTACTAGTTGACTAGAAAAAGAAATTATATAAAAATGATTATATCAGTAGGGATGTCAATAAGATAAAAATTCTCTTCATTTTAAGGCCCATTCACACCAAGAATGATAACTATAAAGATAACTATAACAATATTAGCGTCCACATCAGTGGATTATATCATTCTGTTTATTCTAAGCGCGCGCTGCAGGTTTGTCGTCTGCCACTTTAAATGCTCAAGCTCTTACAGCAGGATGGATTCTGATTGGCTGTCAGTGATTTTCATTCATCAGGTGGAATGTTGAATGTTCATAATTTGAAAGTGGTTCAAACGACATCATTGGTCTGTGCTATATTGTTATAGTTATGGTTTATATTTAGAACAATTTTAAAACTATATCATTAAAAAATGTTTCCCAATTCAGAGGCTGCATCCTTCAAAGGATGCTGACTTCAAAAGCCATGCCTTCGAAGGCTGTGAAATTTGGACCAAGCTTTGTTAAATGGGATGGTCTAACCTACAGAGGATTGTTCTTGTTTCCTAGCCACTCTGACAGCTGCCGTTGACAAAGATTTGAGTATTGAGAAACATCCCATCTGTTGTGTCCTTCATTTCACGGGAAACAAAGGCTGCATTTCAAGGCCGCATTTGAAGGAGTCTTCAAATTAGGACAGCCATCGTCACTCCGCTGGGATGCAATCTGCATTCGAACGTGGTCTTCGAAGGATGCAGCCTCTGAATTGGGACACAGCTCTAGGTATCGGTGTGAACTAGCCTTTATGGCTGATATTAACATAATATACAATTATATAAATATTATTAAGGTAATCTAAATGTAAAAGCAGAGGAAATGAGCATTCACAGTTAAAAACACAATGTCAACTAATACTGATCAATTAAAATATATCTATCAATATCTGATTTTGTACCAATATAGCGGGTATCTCAAAGGATAATATCTGAAGAAAGTCACTTTCTATTAAAGTCAAGATCAAGTCAAATTTACAGAATAGAAGAAACAATGTGTCATATGTGTGGTATATGTTAGTTTGCATTGATCTATTTTTAAGATTTTTGTAGTTCTATAAATGTCAATAAGGTGAGCTGTTAAAAGATCAGCACTTTCATTATAACTGAGATGATTGATTCTCAAGAACAAAGTTTAAATCATTTACGTTCCTGGTGACTCACTAACATAGGTGTGCTGTATGACGTTAGTTAAGAATTGTGACGATATTATGCTCATTATTTTTTTCGTCAGTCATCGGTTTGTTTTTCTTGCACAATCCTTCCAAATGTTTGTTATATCATTCTCCCACGAACAAGCACCACACCTTCAATCTGACTTCTGCAGACAAACCTGCACTACTTCTCTCACTTTTTTTTTTTTTTTTTTTTTTGGAGCATATAAGTCAACCATAATAATGTTCTAGGTGGCATTCAAGCAGACAGCAGTATGCAGTTGGTCCTGCTTTCTGTTGTAGCTCTGAACTGGAGCATAGGCAACTGTGTCTCGTTGAGCCACAAAACATGCACATACAGCCCAACTTTAGTCCCTCACTGATTAAATACTTTATCTGGTAACTTTATCATACTTTTACATATTGCAGTACATCACTTAATAGAGTAAACTTAGCATTCTGCCAAAAGCAGATCACAATTTGTGAAAATTGAGGAATAATTGAAAAGTTTATTAGACTATGAGCTGTCCTATGACAGATTTGACTCAACATTGCTTAGATTCAGAAAAAAATGTGTGCACTGATATCAAATTAACCAAGAAAACAACAACAAAAAAAACTTTGAAGCCTGTTTCCTGTTACTGTGTTTATTTTGTGTGTCTGCAGGATGGTTGTATTCATGGTTCATGAGAAATAAGAGATTTTGGAATAATTAAGATCAAGTTTGCTCACCAAAGCTAAATTTATTGGATACTGTAAAAACAGTAATGTTGTGAAATATTATTACATTTGAAAAATGTTCTTATTGTTATCAATGTTGAAAACATTGCTTCTCAAATTTTTGTGGAAATTATGATAGTTTTTATTCAGGATTTTTTGATAAATAGAAAGTACAAAAGAGCAGCATTAATTTGGAATAAAAATGCGTTATAACAAGTGTCTTTACTGTCTCAATTTAATGCATCTTTGTTGAATAGAGAATTAATTTGTATTTTTTTTAAATGGTACAAAGAACTTTTAAATGGTTGTGTATCATATTTTTCACAAAAATATTAAGTAGCTCAACTGTTTTCAACACTGATAATAAGAAATGATTGTTGAGCACCAAAGCAGCATGTCAGAATGATTTCTGAAGGATCGTGTGACACTGAACTATAGAGTAATGGTTGTTAAAAAGTATTAAATATATTCAATTATAAGAGTTATTTCAAATTGTAATAATATTTCACATTATTACTGTCTGTATTTTTATCAAATAAATGCTCTCGGTGAGCATAAGATACTTCTTTCAAAAACATTTAAAACTTCATTATTCCAAATTATTACTGCCAGTGTATACGTGTTTAAACCATAATTAAATTAAGATATTATCAAATAAGTTTGTGAACCTTATTGAATAAATAAATAGTTTAATGTGCAGACAAAATGTGTGTATGAAAAGTTTCTCAAATTGTCTGAGCGAGTCCATGGGCATTTAAATGTTCAACTGGAATTGTGGAGTCTGTTCCTTCCCCTTTCTCTCTTTCTCTCGGGTGGGTGTGGGGTTGAGTTCTGGGGTTAGTTTGGGGGATTGCTGTTGCTTTGGGAACAACCTGTGGAAGCCTCTGTTTGTTGCTAGGAGATTTTATGCTTTCAGCAAGAAAATCTGGCTCCCCCTTCAAATGAACCCCTCCCCCCAACACACACACACACACACACACACACAATGCTCACTCAGTTTTGGAGTTTGCCAACTAATTAATTCTGAAAATAAGATGTTAATATCAAAATGTTTTGATGATATTCTTCACTTTTCTCCCACCCTTTCCATATACTGACATGCTAGTACAGGATCTTTACAGTGTAGATGTATTTAGGCTATATTAAATGAACGAAAATAAGAGTTAGTTTAACCATCAAGTAAAAAGTAGGCTATTAAAATACTTTATTTGCACCATTAGTGAGTGAATAGCCTACACCGTAATTGTTCATTTAAAAAAATGTTGTCAAACATGTAATTTTTCAAGATTAAACAAAAGTTTTTGTACAAATATCATACATTTCGAAGGTGTTTTCTCATAGTTACTACATTTTAGCTGAACAAAATACACGCTCTCATGAAAAGGTTGAAATATCTTGAATTAAATACTTACTGACTTTTATGAGCAGGTTAAAAGAGACTTTTCTGTTTTCCTTGTCACATGACAACAGAATGGCTTCCTGTGTGTTCCCGACCTTGATTAAGCAAATTGGCAAACAAATGTTTTTTATACATTAGTAATATTTTAAATTAAGTCATGATTACTGATTTTTTTTATTTTTTTTTATATATCCAGACAGTTACAGCACCTATACGTTTTTACAGAAAAAAAAATATGACTTGTAATTAACTTGAATTGTTCATTTTGACCAAAAAAAAAGGAGTATGACGTCACCGGCTCCAAAATGTTTTTCAACAGACATTTTGCTTTTTAACAATATTTGAAACGGTTTTATTGGCTTTGTGGATGTCTTCCTTCTCTGTACAGCTTCCTGCAATAGCATTTATGGTACTATATTTGTCGTCGTATGCGTGAGTGTTTCTAACTCCCATCCCCCTTTCAAAACTCTTCCTTGGCATCTCCCCCCATTCCTCCCCTCCCCTCCACCCCCGATTAGCCGGTCCTGACTGCACCATTACCATGAGAATAGCGGGGAGCAGCGAGCGGGTTAAGCTCGGGACTGCTGAGAGAGGGGAGACGAGGCACTCAATGCAACGCTAATTTTCTGCCCGGTAGGAGAGCGAGAGAAAGGAGAACAAAGGCGAGCATAAGAGGCGCTGAGAACCGCGCGCTTTTACTGCGCGCACCTGCGTGCTCAAAAGCGCAGGACAATGAGACTCCGAAACGGCCAATTACGGGCCGGACAGCCACTCGCTTTCTCTCCTGGAAAAAGCGGGCAAAGTAGGAAAAAAACGAGAGAAAGGGAGGGATATTCTTCCGACCTCTGTGTTTTGATCCTCCTAACTTTTATCAGTTTTAATCGATGTCCACTTTCTTCTCGGGGTTAGGTGACGGAGGTCAGATGTCCCCTCAGCACTCGCCAAAACGAAGACCCTGTCCCTCCCAAATCAGTGTCCTCTGCACTCATTGTTCCCTTTTCTTGCTTAATTTGGTGCGTTTTAGCTAATTATAACATTGGTCATATCGACTTAAATGCGTTAATGTCGAGAGCATAATGCCGCTATCGTATTAACGATGAATTAAACGAGTCTGGACGCTTTTAAATGCCTTATAAAGTAGATCCATATGAGTTTTGAGTAATCATTGGAAAAAGCTCGTTTCAGTAATTTCGCAATAAAGGCCGATGTGTTTGGGTTGGGCTGTCGTGCACTTATCACATTATCGTCTAATGCGTGAAAGTGTGTAGGTTGTGGCGCCATAGTGGGCCAAAGCAACACCTGTCATGTTATCATTAAACAAACGTGAGGCTTACTTTCCAGCATTTAGTACTTATGAACGTCACAATCTTGTGTTTGAATTGAATTTGTAAAATGTGTGGAAGGGGAGAAGAACAGATGTAGTTGAAATGCTAAGTAGGTTATCTTGTTATAACTAACTTGTAGCTTCAGCCCTGTACTTTTCTGGGGCCTGTTGCAAACAAATCTGAAATCATTTTCAGTTATTTCTCAAGGTTTTTATGTTTTATTGGATGTTTGTTGCAACAGACTACAGTTTTTGGGGGTTTTTTTTTTAGTATTGTTTAGCCTGCTGAAATAGTTGACCTGAGCGGCATGATATTATTGTACAATTCAGCGCACTTTGTAAACTGAAAAATAAAACAAATAGTCTGGTTTTCAAACTTGAATATAACGAGAACAAATGAAGACAAGTGTACAAAAATAATAAAATACTTTATTAAATTTTTTTGTTTTTTTTCTGTCAAGGTTGTCAAGTCACATACAAGATTATTAAACCCTTACTATAAGGGCTTAAAAGTAAAAAAAGAAAGAAAAAAGAAACATTTCAAAACAATACATTCTTAGTCAAACAGTCTTTTAACAAGCTCATAAAGTTTTCTTTTTTTAATGAACATTATTCAAAACGTTTTGACTCCCTTTTATACACATAACACTTCTATTCACAAGTTCTATTTCTCAAATGAGTTGAGAATTAATTGTTCTTTTTTTTTTTTAATAGAAAATACGGTCAAATCCCTCTAAGCAGGATCTCTATGTCATTTTCACTTTTTAATGCAACAAAAATCTGTTGAAGCTCAGGGCATAAATGTATCTACACTAACAAAATTGTCTAAACTGTTGTGCATTTCATATTTTTGCATTACCTAAACAATGAAGAGCAGCACAATGTTACAAAGTCTTATGGTATGAAAGCTTAAAAGTAAAACTTGGGAGATTCATTTTGAGGTGTTTAGATCATCAGGACAAGCAGCGACTGAGGGAATGTGTGCTCTGTTCCCTTCTTTCCCTATTTAGCAATTACAGCCATGCCTTTGAAGTCAGTAGTCAGTGACATATTAAATTAGCTGTTCTACTATGCAAATAATAAGCAGTAATCAACCAGTCAGCTGGTTGACTAAAAACGGCCAGTCTTTTACAAAAAAAAAATGTGCCGTGTTTCTACTATAATCAATTCCAACAACAGTGCACCAGGCCTCAATGACATAATCATCGAACGCTGTGCAGAAAACAGACATGGACCTTAAAAAACAAAAAGGGGCGACACACATTCCACACAATATTCTGAGGCACTTCAACAAGGCCAGAAGTCCAGCTGCCTTGGGATATCCAGTTCAACCATGTGTTCACACACCCTCATCCTTTTTTACATATCAAGTTAATGTTCACGCATCTAAAACCGACACTGGTGGCCCTCCGGACCTGAAACAGGAACGTAAATGAGAGTTTCCTGATCAGATGTGAGTGAGAGGTGCTGTACCGGTGAGGTAATGCTGTTGGATATTGGAATAGCCTCTCTGTGCTCCACTGTCTGTGGTGTCTCCACCAGGGATATACATGCTAATCATGTCCCTCAGGTCTCCTTGTAAAGGACCCCGCTGATGGCTGTGGGCTCCGGTGGGAGAGTGAGACACCTGGTCTGGTTTCACCATGGACATGACCGGGCTGGGCTGCTGTGGAGTGCTGCTGTAGGACATGGGGCTGGAGAGAAATAAAGGAAAGGTGTTAAAGACTATACAAACCCTTTTTATTTCGAGAGAATGTTACAAACACACTAGCAAGAATAATTCTAAACTTACGTGTAGGAGTTGGCACCATTCATGTAAGTCTGTGCGGTGGCCATTGCGGATGGATACTGCAGGGCGGACAGATCATAGCGGTGCAGCTGCTGACTGTAACCCAGAGCATCCGTCTGCATGCCAGCGTAGCCACCTGTGTGACCCCAGCCGTAGCTGTCCATCCGCGGGCTTCCACCTGATCCTTGAGCCGCGGCTGCCGCCAGTAAGTTGCCGGCTGAGAGCGGATACTTGGCAGCCGGGTTGTCCTTCTTCAGCACGGGTTTTGTCTTACGACGGGGTTTGTATTTATAATCTGGGTATTCCTTCATGTGCAGGGCGCGAAGCCGCTTGGCCTCGTCGATAAACGGCCGTTTCTCCGCGTCCGTCAGCAGCTTCCACTCGGCGCCCAGGCGCTTGCTGATCTCCGAGTTGTGCATTTTGGGGTTCTCCTGAGCCATTTTACGCCTCTGACCCCGAGACCAGACCATAAAAGCGTTCATGGGCCTCTTAACTTTGTCCATAGGATCGCTACTCTGTTGTTGGTTGTTGACAGCCTGTTTGGCGGTTCCGTGAGTCACTCCACCGTTCAGCTGGGTCATTCCCTGCGCGCCCTGGTGCGTCGGTGGCACGGCGGACTTCATGTCGTGTTCCAGCATGCTGTACATGACTGACCACAGAGTTTAGTGGTGATACGTAAGTATCACCGTAAACTGCTAAATGACTTAAAATCAAATCCACTGACTTTCAGTGTCCGCGGAGCTAAACCTTCACGCGCCTATTTCATGGACAAGTCCGAAAGACGAGAGCGAACTGACTGGAACTAGAGCCAGACGTGTTTGTAAACGGCTAAAGGCGATCAACAAGTTCTGAAGTGACGTTAGTTTGTCTCAAAAGTGAAACAGGTTTGAGCTAAACTCACTGCGCGTCCTGCCTGCGACTCTTTCAGTGCTTGAGTGATAATAGAATTTCATCACTGTCCGCCTCCAGCTGCTTTCTTTCTCTCCACATTAGCATCACTAAAGAAGGGGTGCGGTGAATGTAGAGAGGCCAGGAGCAGGAGGAGGATTCCGTTTTGGGTGGAAGAGTTTCTGTCTTCACCTGCAACTCTTTAAACTCATTTTACAAAATTTCACTTTGTGGCCATCTTGCTGAAGTTATTTCTCCACAGAATCATTGGACATCAAGTGCATGTAGTTGTACTTATCCAAATGCACAGTTCAATGTTGCCTACTATTTATTTATCCACCGCTTCAAGGGATTCCTGTGATGTTATTAATAGCTCATATCTTCTTCACTCTTGTTTTTCATCTATGGCCAAAACAACATCGTCTATTGCACTCAGACACTTGTTACTTGTCGAAAAGGCAACTTTTGGAGAGTCATTTTTATTTGGGTCATTTTCTAGGCGATTTTTAAGGAACATTTCCTTTGAATATGTTATAAATGTTGCATTGTGCCATATCAGGCTAAATCATTTCAATAAATGTTGGATTATATAAAAGTTGACAGTTTTACAGTTTTAACCATTACCTTGTGTTCAAGACACAACACTACTGTGTGCTTATTCACTTTTTTCTTTCTCTAAACATATCCAGTTTTCAACAATCAGTTGTTTACTGTAAAATCATAGTAGCACAGTCTTACAAAAAACAAAAAGTGCCAACGTTTGCTTGTCTTTGAAGAGTTCCCATTCTGAAAGAATATTGTCATGACTACGTTTTTTATTTGTGGAATTGTACATTATTTTAATAAGGGCCGTTATGATGATGGTAACAGGGTTGATGCAGTTGGATTACATTTGGTTTAGGGTTAGTTACATGTAATTATGCATAATTTATAGTTATTACTATAGTGACTACATGTAAGATGTGCAACAAAGACACAGTAAAACAAAGTGTTCCAAAAATCTTTAGTGATAATCTTTACAGTTATACCTATTATAATTATAGAGGTTTCTTTAAAAGTTTGTTGCAATTGGGCACTGCTTTTGTTGGTGTATAAAATTGTATTCATGACTTGAAATAGATAAGTTGATTTAAATGTTAACTCTTGAAGTAAATAAAGGTTCTTTATTGCTGGTTCCATGAAGAATGGTTCTTTATAGCATAAAATGTTTCTTTCGATTATTAAACTGTTCTTCACACTAAGAAAAGTTTTTATGGGGAACCAAAAATTGTTCTTCTATGGCATCATTTTTGGATGGAACCTTCATTTTTAAGAGTATACTGAAACATATTTTAATTGTTGAAAAACTTTACAGATATTTTTTTTTCCTTTTAGCCATCTTCCATGATGCTGCTGAATTCGGATGTCTTCTACCCCAGTGAGTCGTCTTCTCTAATGACCGCAGGTGTGAGCAGTTACTCCTTATCACCCAGCCATCCATACACATTAGTTTCTATAGGCATCACTTCGCACTTCTATTGTGAGCCCTGCATCCCCAAACACTACGACTACGACTGACCATCAGCAAGAAGTGTGACAATGAACTCCCCCCCTCTGAGTTTAGCTTGTACTAACACATCATCTGAATGGTTCCTATAAGGCCTACCAAAAAGCTGTTATAAAAATGACTTCATTAGGGTCATTTTAACAACTTACAAAAGTTACTAGTTTACTTTTAAAGCAATGGTCGGAGTTGCATTTTCATCTGTGAACAAACTCATCCGAACCTCAGTGTTCCAAGAACAGGATAAGGGGGAGTTTCTGTACTCCATTCTCCTCTCTTTTGTTCTAGTTTCTCCCGTTTAATCATTGACAACACATGAGATGGGGGCCGAAAGTGATTCTTCTAATGGAGCCTGAATGGAAAATATAAGTTTGAGTAAATAATTTGTTAGATGTTTATGCTAGTAAGTGCCATTGGAGAAACCATTTTAAAAGAATGTGATGATGCAAAGCTAGTAGGGCATGAAACATGTCGAGTCAACCAGCAGTTGCCGTGCATTGTTTCAGTGTTAGTGGGTTGTAAAACCAGAATCTCCGATTGGATTAGTATGTTTTCTCTGGCTTTGTGACATTTTGAATGACTGAAACCTATGTCCCATTTTAACTTGACGAAATTCCATTGAGGAGCGACAGGTGCTACTACCTCAAACCAAAGTAGAAATGTAAATAAATCTCATGCGCGACACGTGGGCTGCCATTTTCTACTGCCTCACGGCCTGACACTGCAAAACCCCACTGTACGGCGTCAATATTGACTCGAGCCATTGTTGCAGGTCATTGTCACACACTTATTATACAATTAACCTTACTTTATGTGGAGCCTGAATATGGAGTGTGCCGGAGCTATTGTGCATGAGTCATTCTCATGTATGGGATCAGTCTCATTATAAGCAAGAGCAGGAGAATAAAGAGAGGAAACACATTGATGTCTCCTGGTGTTGTGTCGACAATCAAATCAAAATTTAAGTGGGGGCCTCGCGAGAAAGCCGGAGAGTCCAGAGAAAGCCTGAAAGAAGCCAAACATCATACATGCGAGAGACCCAGAGATCCAGAATGACAGATTGGATGGTCTGAGATAAAAGAGAGAGGAAAAAATGAAGTAGGGAGGGAGGGGGGGGTTCGAGAGAAAAGAAAGAGAGATGGACAGAGGGGAGGAGGACGGTGTGGAAGAAAAGCAAGAGAGACAGCAAGGGGGGAAAAAAGGGGGTCGAGAAGAAAGAAGAAAGTAAGAGGGAGAGAGAGCAGAGGAGCAGGGGGGGGTTGGTTAGTCGCTGGAGAAAGTTCTTAAGCTTTTTCAATGACAAGCAGATTGAAAGCCCCTCTATTCAGCCGCTCTCCGGCTTCTGTTCTCATGTAAATGGAGTCTGCGGCCTTCCCTCCATCCATCACACTGCCCAGTAGTCCAGCCAGGCCTTTACGAGCCTCCCACTTGCAAAATCACCATGCCCCACAAACACTATGGCCACGGAAGGGGGGTTGGGGAAGCAGAGAGGCCACCTACGCTGTGCGAGAAACTGCAACGCGGTCGTTGGGGATGGTAAGGTGCCACCGAATAGCGATGCAATGGGGATGAAGGTGATGAAGAGGCGAGAGGAAGAGATTTATTTAAAAGTTCATGGCTGATTTGAAAAGCAGTACAATTCCTACTGCCAGACTTTTAGTTCATTTACAACAAAACATCTCATAAATGCCTTCGTGCATATGCGTTTGCTACATGCCGATTCCTTTTGTTTAAAAGCAACATGCAACACTTTTTTTTTTTTGACACTGACCAAATGTTAACAGTATTTACATCAAATTTAGTGTTTGCGATGAGAACCTCAGTTGCAGATGATTGAGTTTTCTACTGCTCCTTATACTCCAAATACCACATTCTGATTTCTCCATCTTAGGACACAGCGACTATTTTTGTTGTCGTCTACTAAAGTTTTAGATCTGCCCTAGGGAGTTGTGTGGAGCCTCCCTCCAGTGTTGAATTTCGGCATTACAGTATCTCACAGCTGACTGGATTTTTCTTTATTGACTTTCATGCGCTCCTGTTGTTTACGTAAAATAGGAGCAATTTTGGGCGAAAATTGTTTACATGCAATAAAAGATGAAAAAGACATGGCACTGCAATGCATGCCACTAATTTCATGAATAAATGTTCATGTAGTTTTCCAAAAAAGTATCTAATCTGAACTTCTTTTAATGTTCTATAAACTGGATAGTATACCAAAAATAATATACACTATAATGTTTCATTTGTACACATACCAACATAGGATCATTACACGCATCTACTCCTATTTGTGAAATGGAGTAATTTTTACAAATGGAATCTGCAAAAATGGTCAAGAACATAACCAAACCGTTTAATAACGAGAGGAAAAGTTTGATGAGTTAAGCTGTAGCTTTATTGAAATGTCCCCCCTCCCCCAAAAAACAAAATGCACTTACAAAATAACTTAAATGTAGAAAAAAAATTGAAATCCAATAATGGTGAAATATTTTTTTTTTTCTCCACATTTTTATACCACCTTCAGTCAACGTTCATCTGGATAAGGACTTCCAAATATATAAATTCAGGAAGCCCACAATACTCAGACATCTTATTATCATATACTGTTCGAGAGTGATTAAATAGCTCTGGCACAGTTTTACAGCAAACAGTACAGCAAGCAAGTGCAGTAACTACTTGGATCTTACAGTCCCAGTAGCAGGATTCGAAAGAAATTTATCAAATATTTCGGATGCTTTTCATGTTGGTTTAAAAGCAAGTACACTTTTACCACATGGCCCAAGCACATTAGTAACATGTGCTTTAAAGAAACAATGCACAATGATGACTCCCATCTTAAAAAGAAAAAGGAGGACTAATTGAAAGGAGAGTGACAGACCATGCTGCTCTTCTCCATGGCCGAGCCCACATTTCACAATGTTTATTATGAGAGTTGATGGCGATAAATAGATGCATCTTCAGCATGTGAGATTTATAAAAATTTGTTCAGCTTTGGGGAAAATAAAATGACTAATTTGCAAATGTGGAAGGGTAGGGAGTTGCACATACCCTACTCCATTTAGAAATGCTTAAACTTGAAAATAAAGCGAGAGCGATTATGGGGATAGAGAGAGGGGGGATGTATCTAGATCAGGTCAAGTAAATCTCTAGATCAAGTCAGCCACATTCATGGGCATCTCTTCTACGGTAGTGTTGTAGAAGGTCTCGATGTCCCGCAGAGTACGCTTGTCATCCTCTGTCACCATGTTGATAGCCACACCTTTCCTGCCAAAACGGCCTCCTCGACCAATCCTGTGTTACACACAAAAAAAAAAAAAAACACCACAAGTTGTTTATAATAAACAAATTGGCAGTTGAAACAATTCTTTAGCTCAAGTCAAACTCAATGTTATAATGACGAACCAAACAAGCCAACAAACCTATGAATGTAATTCTCGCGGTTGGTTGGCAAGTCATAGTTGATCACCAAAGACACCTGCTGGACATCAATACCTCTAGCCTATGAATGAGAAAGAGATGCAAGAAAATGAAAACCAACTCAAGAGTATATTCCTTTTTATTTCCAATGTTTTTCAATTACATACAGTTGTTTGTGTAGTGTGATAAAGCTATGGGAAAGGACAGAATGACCCATCCATAGCAGAACACACTATTTTTATACCAGATACTTTGATTACTCCAAAGCACTAGAGGGTGCTGTGGGGTCAGGGAGGTCTGGTGACTTCATCTGCTAACTGAACTAGTTTTGAATGGGATCCATTCCATTAGGAGAACACATGAAGCGAGACAAATGCATTGATGTGTTTGCTAACCAGCAGATCTGTGGTAATAAGGACACGGCTAGAACCAGAGCGGAACTCCCTCATAATCAGGTCTCGGTCCTTCTGTTCCATGTCTCCATGCTGACAAAGATAAAACACAATGCCTGATTACTACAAAAGAAAACAATACAATACATCATTTACATTTAGTTTATTCATGTATCTTTATGCTCGCAAAAGAGCAGACCATATGTGTGCAGAATGAGTGCTAAAATGTGTTACTTCAAGCACAGTGCAAAAGGTTAAAATATTTTAAAAATTATAAATATTTGTATAAAAATAAATGTTATAATAGTAATATTGTTATTATTATATTTAAAATGTGCCATATAAAGATATTTCCAACTTTAAAGCCAATTTAAATTACAGCCCGACAATGACACTGCTTTAGCAATTGTAAATGAGCATCTTGTACATGAAGATATTCTGTCCCTTTTAAGTGTACAAGATAGACTGGTCATCAGAGTTGGTCAGATGTAAAGGCATATAATTAAATATTTAAGATCCATCTCTCATGGGAGAAAAGACAGTTGCTGAAAGTCTTAAATATGTGAAACTACTGGATGCTCATGCTCTGCTCGACCTGCGTTATACATAGGGGTTGGGTGCCGAAACCCGGTGCCAATACCTATAGAACCGGTATGTACCGGATCGAATCAGAATGCGAATGTCGGGTAGTCGTGGCCTAGTGGTGAGGGAGTTGGGCTTGTAATCTGAAGGTTGCCGGTTCGATGCCCACACCGGTAGGAATTGAAAGTGGGGATTGTGAATAAACAGCACTCGATACCATGACTAAAGTGCCCTTGAGCAAGGCACCTAACCCCTAATTGCTCCCCTTGTAAGTCGCTTTGGATAAAAGCGTCTGCTAAATGATGAAAAATGTAAATGAAAAATGTCAGTGCCTCATTTCGGTGCCACACAAATGCCTGAAGTGATTGAAATATTTGGTGCTATGGCACGGATGTAAGAAGCATCAGTTTCATCAACACGCCTGATCGCTATTTAAAACACTGCTTTCATGGGGTGTCAGAATGCTTGGAAAAATTATTTCCCGAATGAGAAAACTCACGTGAACGTCGGAAAGCTTTGATGATCATAAATCACAAATCGTCGGGAAGTGAGACCATTCGTGAGACCAAGCGCGTGAGCGCAGCAACTACACGTGCTGATTGCAGTGCAGCAGGTGGTCTAAATTAAAATGCTTAAAACTAAACGCTCCAAAGTGTGGCTATATTTCACGAGAAAGGATTCTGACACCGCGACGTGCAGAAAAAGGGGGAAACACGTCAAACCTAATGAAACATTTGAGGGCACATGGAACATGGACCGTGTTTGACAGCTTGCGGACATCAGCTGGCACTATCAGTGTGGATGACCCCAGCCCCAGTATGCGGGACAGTCTGCCCATATTGTCTGCACTTTCAAACAGGCCTCATGGACACCATCTGAGAGAGTGTTTCTCCTGTGCAGGACATTCAATAAGTTAGGGAAGGTGTCATATTATGCCAGAGAAGGCAAATATGGTCATATTTCTGCAAAAAAAGTTTGCTTAGGTTTTACTGTTGTTGTGTTTTGTATTTACTTCTAAATTCATGTATACTTTAAACTTTTAATATATTGTTCAATTTAAAGAACTTTTTTTGTCCAATAAAAAGGTATTCTTGACAGAGTCATCCACCATCATTTTGTGGATTTTTTTTAAAGTATCGGTTCAGGCACCGTTTTAAAAGTATCGATTTGGCACCGGTATCGAAAAAAAAAAAAAAAAAAAAAAAAAAAAAACGATACCCAACCCTAGTTATACACAATGAGAGCTACACACTTAGATCTAGGTAGTGGCAGATCTGTTAAGGCACATCAAGAACAATAACTAATAACTATATTAGCATCCACAATTTGTAATAACGTTATGTTTATTAATAAGCACACAATACCGTTATATTCTGTGAATATAATTGCAGCTCACACTTTAAAGTAGTAAGAATGTTTTTAATTGGCCAATTTTAAAATTAGATAAAAAAAATGGCTCTGAAAGTGACAATATTGTTCCCCTTTATAGTTGCGGTGTGCCACTTTCAGTATTTACCAGAGCTGAGACAGTGAAGTCCCTGGCATGCATCTTCTCTGTGAGCCAGTCCACTTTCCGGCGTGTGTTAATGAAGATCACCGCCTGAGTGATGGTCAGAGTCTCGTAGAGATCACACAGGGTGTCCAGCTTCCATTCCTGACAAAAACACATACACACCAAAGCAGGGTGAGAAACACAATGACCCATTAACATCCATTGGTCAAAATCGATGCATATGAACACACAAAACATCCTTTTAAACGGCCCGATAAATTCTGACACGCTCATGTATGCAAATCATGAATTTCTGCTGTTGTTGCTTTGCTTAAGAATGACCCAAGATCTGTACCTCTTTTTCCACGTTGATGTAGAACTGACGAATGCCCTCAAGGGTGAGTTCCTCTTTCTTCACCAGGATGCGCACTGGTTCTCGCATAAACTTGGTAGTGACATCCAGTACTTCCGCAGGCATGGTGGCTGACAGCAGCACCACCTAGTGGACAGATGGCAGAACAACACGCTGAGGCCTATTCGCATGATCAATCACATTTATAAACAAACATATGGCCTCTTAAAACTGGGTCTCCTAAAAAGGAATTGTTATCAGTCGTAATGGAATAGTGGTGGAAAACAGAGTTGACTGAACAAGAAGCAACAATTCAATTTGTGTTTGCTCTTAAACAATTACACACTGAAATATTCAACCTGGTAACAGCACATACAGGAAACGTGGTACATTTCATATCTTAACCTGTGTGCTGGTATTGAGTTTCTGGAAAATCTCGTAGATCTGGTCCTTGAAACCGCGACTCAGCATCTCATCCGCTTCATCCAGTACAAACATTTTAATGTACTTAGAAGCTAGAAGAGAAGTAAACACAAAAGAAAGTGTAAATGAAATAACACAATCACAAACATGTAATAATATAAAATGGAATTGAATATATAAAATACATAAATAAACAACATATTCAGCAATAGATGTCACAACACTCTGTACTCACAGAGGAACTTTCGATTAAGCATGTCGTAGACGCGACCTGGGGTTCCTACAACAATATGCGGTGCCTCTGCCTGCAACTTTTGGACCTCATTGCGCACATTGGTCCCACCAATACAGGCGTGGCATGTTGCACCCATGTAGTCTCCAAGAGCCAGAATCACTTTCTGGATCTGTACAAACAGAGAAAATGAAGTGTAATGTAACCTGGAGAAAAACATTTCTCTACTTGCATTGATGAGTTACGGACAGAGAGCACATTTGCCATCACATGCAAGTTGCCTATTTTTAGGGCTGGTTAAAAACAGATTTCTTGATTTTAATCATTTCTCATTTTGAACAACCGATATAGATACTTAAATCCCAAGAACAGTAATGTGGATACTACTGATATTTACCATATCACTCTGTGTTATCGACCAGGTAGAACAATTATCCCAACCACTAAAGATAGATTCACAAATAATCTAAATCACAAACACAAATGAACTTGATGAAATGACTAGAAGTATGGGTAGGATCTTCTCCAGTATATTAGAAACTCATCAAATTAAAAAAAGGTCAGACAGAAAATTACTCCACCATGGTACAACAGTATTACTCAAGCTCTTAAAAGAGAAACTTGCAACCTAAAGTATGAATGATAACAAGCTCATTGAGAGGACTAACGAATGTGTCCTGTTATTAAAAGGCTCTAAAAACTCAGAAAATAAGCAAAACAGTCCAAGGTTTTTATTTCGTACAGTGGCTAGATTAACAAAAACCGATGTCAGCTCAACTGAATTATTCCATAAGTGTAGTCATAATGACTTTATGATTTTCTTCACTGAGAAAATCAAAAGCATCAGAAATACAATTGTAAATGTACAACCATTGACAACTTTTTATGATTCTGCCTCAAGAACAATCACAGTGATTTACAACTAAAGGACAGGAAGAGCTAAACAAACGTATTGCACCTAAACAAACAATATATTTAATAGATCACCCACTACACACTTACTTACTGAAAGAATTGTTACCTGTAGCAGAAGAGCCTCTTCTCAATATTAATAACTCCTCTCTATCTCACGGTCATGTCCTAAGACCCTTAAAAGCTGGCTGTTATTAAGCCGCACTTTAAGAAACCACAACCAGATCCAAATGCATTGGCAAATTACAGACGCATTTCAAATTTTTCACTTGTTTCTAAAATAGTAGAATAAATACGAAAAGTTGTCTCCGTTCAATTGTGCTCCTTCCTGCAAAAAAATTATATCCATGAAAAATTTCAGTCAGGAATCAGGCCCCATCATTGCACAAACTGTTTTTGTTAAAATTACTTACAAATTAGCTTTGAATCAAGGCTGTATTTCTACAAGTTATACTTGTATACGTGCTTAGTTTGACACTATAGATCATGACCTCCTCTTAGACCGATTATAAAAATACACCGTTATTTAGGAACAGTAACAACCCATCTGACCATTACCCTTTTGTTTATTTAAACGAGGAATTAGCCAATAGTGTTTTCAAAAATATTCTTATTTCAATATGTATCGCTCCTGAAATTTCTGAAACGAACCAACCTGGGGAAAAAAACAAACTGTTCATTTCATTCCTACTTTCATTCTATTGTATTTATTTCTGTTATTGTTAGTGGTGTGTGTAAACTACTGCAACAAAATTACCCCATTGTAAAAAAAAAAAATACATTGAGTTTGCAAATATTTATGTGAGATAATTGTAATGGTAATTGATCAACGTTTATATATGAATAAAAGCTTAAAAGCAGTCATTATGTAAAGTGATTTCTTCAGAAGAAATTATTGATTGCCTAGACTTTCAAAGGAGGGGAAAAAATATTAAAATGATTTAAATGACAGTATATGCAGCGTTTTTTCCCTGTGGTATCGTATCGAAAGTTAGAAATTCCAGTATCGTGACCACTATTTGCCAAGTTAATATCAGTAAATTAAGGAGCGCAGCAAGGGTCTATTTTAGGCCCTCTGCTATTTTCAACGCACATGCTGCCAACTTGGTAATATTATTAGAAAACATGGAATTAGTTTCCACTGATATGCCAATTGACAAATGAAATCTCAAAATTATGTTGACAGCGTGTTAAATGTATAAAATATTAGATCATTTTCTTCCAATTAAATTTGGATAAAACTTGGGTATTACTTATCGGACCAATATATAAACTTGGACATGGAATCTCTAATGTCTCGTTTCCACCGAGTGATAAGGTTCAGTACAGTTCAGTACAAGTTGTGAATGGTACCCTAATTGCGAACCGTACCTTAACACTTTTCTGGGACTGTTCCGTTGGGGTACCTAGCACAATAGCACCAATCATACCAATAGTACCGTTGGGGTACCCAACACAATAGTACCAATAGCTACACTCACTGCACAACGTTGATTGATTGACAATCGTCATTTGCACATGCTATAACAGGAATGACAATAACACAGTTGCAACAAAATGTGTATTTTTCAGCTGTTTTTCCCTTGCCTCTGCGCAAACAAAGCTTTACGGTCACTTTCTCCTCCACGAGAGAATGAGGTCGATTGCTACTTTCCGGCATACAGCATGCCCATCAAGTAACCTCTTATTTACCCCTTATTTACACTACAGAGCGTTATGGCCATTTCACACAGAACAATGAATGTGCTACGCTCTGAAACCCATTTATTTTAATGGCTTGCGCTGATCGAGGACGTTTTGTTACTACGTCGACCAAAGCACACGCACAGCGGAGCGCACCATTGGCCAGCTTGCATGCACGCCACAAGCAAAGTTCAAAATAGCTTGAATTTTGCTGCTGTGTTCTGGGGCGATTACCTGCGCGGCCAATAGAAACTGAGCTCCTTCGCAATCTTGAATTCTCCAAACGGTTCTCTGGACCTGAGGGTTTCATGCACCCACATCCTCACCTTCCTTGCTGCTCTTGTTCCTCTTACTAGTAGGGCTAGTGCTATCGCTCACTTCTTAATACGGGACAGATACATATTTTGCTGCTGACCAAAAGGTGGAACAACAATCAATATATATATATATATATATAGAACTCATATGTATAGAACTCCCGGTATAAGTTTTGAAATCTCCGCCTGCTTTGCTCTGGCCAGCAAAATCACTTTGTATCTGAAGGGCTGCGTGGCGACCGCAGCGCATTCCGCATCCTGTATGAAAGGGCCATTACAGGGACGTGGCTACTGGGCGCGTTTCAGAAGCGGCTCGCCATGCTGCTTTGCTAGGCACCAAGTGAATTTTTGACAGACACCGTGTCCAAGCCACGCAGCTCAAAAACGACAAGAGATTCAAAGTTGAAAAACCTGAAAATCTTTAATCTTTGTCCTCCATAACTGGACTTTTAAGTGTATTAACTTCGTCAGAAGGCTATAGCAATAAAAAATTTAAATGGCCAAATACATCCATTTAGCCATTAAAAACAAACAAACAAACAAACAAAAAAAATTCAAAGAGAACAACATCGAACAGGCAAATCTTGTGGTCTTGCGAATTCAACTGCTTTGCTTCCGCATTTACGTCCAACGCCGGCTCAGTATTGGCCGACGCAATTCACTTGAGCAGCACAATGCATGCGTGTAACTGCTAACGCAGTGGCCGGCCAATACGGAGTCGGTACTCGGACATAGAACACGGAAGCACTGCAATGCGTCTTCAATGTAAACTGCATAGGAGAATGACAGGGTTGAAATCTTCTACAATCCATCACACACCCACTGAAGTGCCTCGAATTGCGCAGCAGTATTCAATGCATTGATGTAATTTCCACTGAAACAAGACGACAGCCAATAGCGTTTCACAGCTTGTCCAGAGCCATTGAGCTCGGTAAAGCCAGTTTCCTCCTATTCTAACTGTTTCTTCACCTAATCTCATCCATATCACTTTAAAATATAGCATTCTGTGTTTTCACGTTTTCTGGTATACGACGACGTGCCTATGATCCACTGTGTGCGCACAGCAACGGTTCGCGTGACACTTCATTTGCCCCAATGGAAAGCATATTTACACTATCTGAATCGTTCCCAATCCCCTGTATAGTACACGTATAAAACCGTAAATGTATGACATGTGACCAATTTCAGCTGCAGCTTTGGCATCTATTTATAATGCAGGGGGCGGGACACTTTAGATTCTATAGAGCACTTGATTGGACAGATAATCTGAGAAGCCGAAGTGCAGAGGGATGCCATCAACATCATTGATCCATATTGGCAGAAGTGAGAGAGTAAGTTTTGAATGCTTATATGTTCTAAATGTGAATTATCATTGTTTTGGAGCACGCTAGCTTATCGATAACAGTAAGGCTAACATATTCATTCTAAAAGCCGAAAATCTTTGATTTCATGGCGACTTTAAGGTCACAAAACTCTGGACTTTTGGTAGTACAGAGGATATCCAAGTCCACTGAAGGAGGGAGAGCGTTTTTGCATTTGGCTCCTAAACTCTGGAATAGCCTTCCTGATAATGTTCGAGGTTCAGTACCTCAGACACACTCTCCCAATTTAATTCTAAGTGACAGAAATCTCTTTAGCCAAAAATTCATACAATTCACCTCATAACCTTGTATTCCAGTTATATTAGATGAAACACACATGGTTAGCTTTTGCTTGTAATGTTATGAACAGTTGCCATTCATTTGGTTTTCTGTCTCTAGAAATGCCCATTCCAAGGTAACTAGAGAGTACACCAGCTCCAGATTGGACCCAGCCTCTTACAAAGATTTCAGATGACCCCACACCTGTGAAGAGATAACGCCAACCCCTGCAAGGATTTAAGATGACGACAACTCGAAATCAACACGTACCAATGCCAAAATTTTTATATATTGTAATCGTTATGATCGTTTCTGCCTTATTTAATACATGATATTAGCCAAGTGCATGATTTGTATAATCATAGAACTGTAATTTTTTTACATATGTACATTACTTTGACAGTCACATCTGATAACCGATTACTCTAAATTGTAATGTGGAAACATGCATTTTTCTGTAAAGCTACTTTGAAATGATATGTATTGTGAATTGAAATAAATGTGAACTGAATTGAACTTCCTATAAAAAGTAACAAATGTAACAATTGTAAATTTTTCCTTTAAATAACAATAATGTAACATGTTGCTTTTAAAAGTAACATTTCTCAACATTAACACAATTTTCACCTTTCTTGACAATTAACATGGGTTCAGCTTAAGTTCATAAACAAGTGACAAAAAAAAAAAGCTTTAAAAATATTGTGCCCAATTTTGACAACCAAGTCATCAAAAGAACTCATCAGTATAGTTTAGCTGGACCGCTGACACTGTGGTTCTGCAGCAAGTGAACCAAAAGCAGTGAACACAGAGACAGCGCTAACCTGCTGAGCCAGTTCACGGGTGGGTGCCAGGACCAAGGCCTGAGATCCTTTCAGCTCTACATCAATCTGCTGCAGGATGGAAATGGCAAAGGTTGCGGTCTTGCCTGTTCCCGACTGGGCCTGTGCAATGACATCATATCCTAGTGTGGAGATAAACAACAGGTCATAAATTGGCAAAATAATGAACTCTAATTGATATCACGGGATGTCCTTCAAGCAGGCAATGATGGGCAATGGTAGTCTAACAGTTATGCTACTGCACTGCTCCGACCGCAGACGCCCCTGTGTATAAAGAGAGCATCCTTTAAATGACAATCACAAATAAACAAACACTGCTGATCATTTCGCATATTATGTGCCCGAAAGCTCATTAACAGAAGTTTAAAATAGTACCAATATTATGGACTGCTCCAAAGAAAAATTTAAATACAGCCGAAAGGTACATTACCCTTGATACAAGGGAGGATAGCCCTTTGCTGGATGGCAGAGGGCTTCTCGAAACCATAGGCATAGATTCCCCTGAGCAGAGTCTCACGCAGGTTCATGTCATCAAAGCTGTCCACAATCTCATGCCAGTTACTCTGCAGTTTGGGGGGAAGAATTAGATGATTATTAAGATACAAAAGATCACAGATGGGCTAATCTTTACTCAATCTAACACTGAAAAGAAAAAAATTGCCATTTGTCACTCATTGCATTGTGCATAAAGGATAACCGGTTAGCAAAAAAAAAAAAAAAAAATAATAATAATAATAATAATAATATCGCTGAGCCCTACAGTGAGAACAAGACAGTCAAAACAACTGACAGCACATTCAGTGCCGACCCTAAAGCTGTGCCAACAGAGACATGCAGGGGAGAATATATATATATATATATATATATATATATATACACATGTTAAATGTGAAAAATAGCCATGAACTCACCTCAATGATTCCATCTGGCTCCATGCCCTCAGGGCCATTGTCTCTAGGTCTGCAAAGAAATATTATTTTAGCACTATTCGTTTATTCATGACATATTTTATTGATCTCTCAAGGGACATCAACACTGTAAGAGACACAGGAAGGTGTAATACACAGACTAATTATATACATATATGAATCATACACACATAAATATATATATATAAAATCATATTTTACAGGTGTAATACAATATGTGTGTATATATATATATACATATACATCCATACACACACATATTGTATTACACCTGTAAAATATGATATATATATAAAACGTTATATGTCAAATATTTAAGAACCACAAAATATAAATTTTATCTACCATTTTAAAAGCAGTACAGTATAATAAACATGTAAGATTTTCCGTCTACAGTTCAAAAATAAAAACATATTAAGGCAGAGAAAATTAGTTGTATTTATGTGCGAATGAATGGAGAGAAAAAAGCTGCTTTACTTCAGAGCCAAACATAAGAGGGGTTTGTGTCGAGCAGACAGTGAGCTATGAGAGCTAAATCAAGTAGACTATTTAAGGTATCGAGAGGATCATTGACTGCATTAAATTCATATAGCGACACATCATTCGCGATCTAAACCTCGATAGTGAGCTGTTGAACACTACAGATCGTTCAACGTCAACGTCAACCTCCTCAAGCAGGCCGAGATGCTAAGAGCTCATATGCTAACGCCACTGGCTTTTTACAACTCATTTACGACATTCAAGATCACGAATCACAAGCTACTTCCAACAATCTAGAAGCGGAATGCCTATGGCGACTGACAACATGTACGCACAAGCTCTCCAGTTTATAAACAAATACATTAAGATCGTTAAATTCCTGTTGTCCTACCTCCCTTCATATTCTGCCGACATTATCACAAAGGGCGAGCACACCGCGAAAATGTTTTATATAGTTTAACACGGTTTTCTTACTAAAATTGTGATTGCAGCATTCGACCATCAGTCAGAATACGCCCCGCCCTTCGCATATTCTCATTGGTTCGTACAGACGTCACTCAACAATGTTAGCCGCCCTTTGGCGTTCGATACAGTTCAGATAGAGCAGGACTGACGTGTCAGGGACCGCCTCTCTTAAATGTAATTGGAGTAAAGCTAAACCTTAAAATATCATTCGCTTGGCCTACTGTGACGCAGTTCCAGCGTCCATGTATTTAGCAATGCGAATGTAAAGTTGCCATATACAACATCATACAAAACAAAGGTCTTGAATGTGTTAACTTCTTTATGAGCTGAATGTCATGATAGGTAAAGGTTCGCACGCTTAATCCACATGATCCAGATCTGGAGATTTCAATCTGTCCGACCTTTAAATAACAACAACAAATAGTAATATTAAACCAGGCTGAGGTGTTGTTTTTGTAGATTTGATAAGCTTTGTTATGGTTAAGTGATGCTGCACCTCTTTCCTATTATGTGTTTAATTATTCTTTCGCACCTTTTATTTTAAACAGTGTATTGTGAATGAAATTTTGTTTTAGTACGTTAAAATGCATTGAAAGGGTATGGTGCTTCTTGCTGTGGCAAATCCTAAAAGAATTACAATCCTGTAACATTACACACCAATTGATAACGCTCAGTTATTTTCTTAAGTTTTTATTTGTACATCTTACAACAATGTATGCATCTCAAAAGATATAAAACAGTTTAATTTACAGCTGCTCTTTTTCTCCATAATTCAGCATCTTAAATCGCACAGATACATAACAAACAATATTGAACAAACAAAAATCCTCATATAGTGTTGTGGTCCATATCGAGTCTCAGTATGTGAATATTGCATTACATTTTTAAAATGTCTGCAAGTGTCCTCCCTCACCAGTCAATGGTATTACCTTTTAGCATACAAGTTACTGACACCAAGAACACGAAAAATAAAAAATAAAATTGCCAACAAAATGGCGGCACCTAATGAACCGTTCAATGAGGTCAACTCCTCCATTTTTCTATAAAACAACTCCTCTTGCGTTTTGATCGGAATAAACGAACAACTGGGCCAAACAGAGTATGGCATTCACCAAGTCAAAATGCAAAGTCATTTAGCAAAAAGAGGGTTAAAAACGTTTGCACCTCTCCCGCCTAAATGCTGTCTGGACTTGGAGCTTATTTAATAGTGTAAGATGTCATGGATCTCCCTTGCCCTTCCACGGTCTCACAGAGACAGTTTACAGTGACACAGTTCTTTGTACATTTGTCTCCGTAGCTTGGGCATATCCTGCTGACCAAAGCTGAAAGGCTGTTCCAGGGCCAGGCACTTACAGTACTGGAGTACAACGATAAGAAGAGTGAACACATGAGTAAAAGACACCAATGAGGATTATTATTTACTTACAGCACCAGTGCTATGTGCAAAATCAAGTGTTAAAATAGCGGAGAAAAATGGCTAACCTGAAGGACAAAAGCTCCACAATCACTGTCATTGTTCTGCCTTGCCACATTCTAGAACATTCCAAAAACAGAAGAGTCAACAACACATACACAAACTGGCCTTTCCGATCTCTTATTTCTCATACTTTTACTAACACACACACACACACACACTAAATTCATATTTCACCATACCATTTTGAAAAAGCCTTTCCACCCTGTGTAAAACTCCTTCTGTTCTCTTTTTAATGCCTCTGCTTGCAGGTATTTGGCAATGTGCTGTAAAAAAAAACAAAACAAAAAAAAAAACAACAACAACAACAACAAAAAAACTTTTAGTGGACACGGTACAAGAAATGTTGCCATTAAAATTGCTTCTATAAAACAGATAACGATTACTTTGGGGCATCGACGGTTGAGGGTCCTCTGGGAATCGAAGTATGCGATGCTACGCTGAGGAACATTCACACACACTAATGACCAGTGCACTTCCAGGTGAATAGGGATCAATAAGAACTTCTTCTGGAAAATATCAACCTAAGGAGCCAATTTAACAGTGAAATAAATAACAGAGAAATAAACATCTAGTACTACAATAATTATGTTTTATCCATCCACCACATTTTTTGCTGTGAATGAGCAAGACTTCCGATTCATTAGCTGCTATATGTAAATAACAAGAAGAGCAACAAAGTGCAGTAAATGGTAAAAATATTTGCACTACAAACGAGTGCGTGTTTATGATTAAAATAATTCATTTGAAATAATATGATAAGTACCAGTTTGCAACATCAAGCATGCAGCGTAACAGACTGTTTTGGAAAAAAATTAAATAACTGGAAGTGACTGACACTGGAAGCTATGCACATTCAAGCTAAAAATTGCCCAGTCTGCTTTTACGTAAAAAATAAGTGGATATATATATTAACTTTATAATGCAGGTGATGGTGAATTATCTATAAGTAACTCATCTCCTTAACTGTACAGTGCTATTAGTATTAGTAAAAGAGCAGTGAAAGATCTTTCTCCATCACTCTCCAGTACTGACATTTTTTGTCCACCGTTTGACCCCGTCGTAACCTTTCGTCCGAAGTTTGTCATAAAAGAAGCTGTTGAAAAAGTGGACCTGCGGGTTTAAAAAAGGCATGATGAGACAGAGCAAATGATAAAAAACCTAATTCACATACTGTTTTCATAATCATTTAACTCTTTGACACAAGAGTTCATATAATGGCTTTTTCATGAATCAAATAACCTTGTTGTGCACGTATGTGTGAAGGAGTGTGTGTGTGTGTGTGTGTGTGTGTTTAGCCTACCTTTTCAGGGGCAGCGTCCATGACCAAATCCCCATACATGTTCATGACCTGGGTGACAGAGTGAGTTACAGACGTAAGAGAGAGCTAACTCAGCACAGTCCCAGTACAAGGGCCCCCCATTCATCAAATATCTTCTCTATACAACTCTGACAAACTGATTCAAAAGACAGTGCCATTGTAGTTACAAAACTATTGAGAGTTACATTTTAAATTTAACAAATCATAATAAAAGACATGAAGAACAAAAATATTGGAACTCATTCACTAATAATGATGTGTTCTGAAATGCACCAAAAAGGTTCACACAAAATTTCCAGTGAATTCAAAACAGGTGTGTACACACATTTATCTCTTAGCCTTCTTGTAATGTTGATGAATTAGAAATATGTTTTATTAAATTATCATAAAACACACTCCATCCATCTCCATATAATGTCTTTTACACAACATGACCAGTACACCAATTTGTCACTAAAGCCAAGTGTGTCGTTCTCAAGTTTTTAAGAATGACAAGACTAGATTGTCTCTCATTACCCAGCTGTGCATGTATGACCATTCAAATGTTTAGAGTCTGTTAAAAGTTATACTAGAAATGATTTATTCAGCAAGGGTGCAACAAATTGATCAAAAGTGACCGTAAAAGACATGTATAACATTAAATAAGACTTCTATTTCAAATAAATTCTGTTCTTTTCTTTCACTTCGTCAAAGAATCCTGAAAAATGTTTTAGTTTCCACAAAAATATTAAGCAGTCACTTTCAACGTTGATGAATATTTTTTGCGCATCAAATCAGCATATCAAAATGATTTCCGAAGAATCATGCGACACTGAAGACTGGAGTAATGATGCTGAAAATTCAGCTTTGTCCTCAGAAATAATGTCAAAATATATTAAAAGAGTAATTTTAAATTGCAAAAATATTTCACAGTATTACTGTTTTTACTGTATTAATCAAGTAAATGCAGTGTTGGTGAGCATAAGAGACTTTTTCGAAAACAATTTAGAAATTCTTATCGACCCCAAACTTTTGAATGGCACTGTGTGCATATGCGGACTGCATTGTTATGCAAAGTAAGGAAGACTTATTTAAGGTTCACTTAGTTATTCATTTTTAAATAATAATTAAACAAAAATTTTTTTTAAAGAAAACCAATCCTAATGCCACCAGGCTTTACTTGTGTACATGTAATTTGAGTTGTTTCAGAATTTTATCCGAAATATAGAAATATAATCCAAGTTCTATTGACATCCACAAATTTATTGATGAATCACATATTCATGAACAATAATGTTCCTTAATAATGAATAATGTTGTTAACCAAGAGGCCCACCTGATCGTTGAGCCAGTTCTGGCCATAGAGTGTGCTCAGATCATCCATGGTGAGGACATGACGTTTGTAATTTACACGAAACCCCCGCATCACTCCACTTCCAGACATACGCTGGTAGGACTGCATTAAATGTTGCACCATTACCTTCCTGTAAACAGGCACAAATTAAAATGGTACAAACCTAGACTTCACGCTCAAGTCTTTTATCTGTTTGGCATTTTAAATATCAAGACTCAATAAGCCTTGCGACTTGTATGAGCCACCTCTGACCTGTGTGGACTTGAGAAACTCTCGTTGAAGAGCTCCTGAAGCTTCTCCACCACCTCATCTACATGGATGGGAATCAAACTGCCATACTGCTGGAGAAACTCATCCAGAATACCTGAAGAGGAGGAGGAGTCAGAGAGGAACAACGATAAGATGATATAATATTAAATACTACATGACGTATGTTTCTGTTCCATATTTGTGAAAAGGGATATTGTACCTTGTACACAGGAAATGTGTTCACTGCTAAGCTGATTCTGTGGGGAGGACTTTTCTCGTTGAGACTGGAGATTAGCAGGGGAGGCCCGTCCCTCCCTGTCCCCCATGACTGCTCCATGGATACCATCCCTTCCTTTCAGAACCCCGTTTGTGCTACAGGAGTCTTAAGAGAGGGTTCAAGGGTAAAGAAGTACAGAAGAAAGCTAATGAAACAGATGTACTTGCACTTTAGTCACAAACAGGAGTGATGTCCCAGTCCTTGCCAATTTCTTTCACGACCTCAATATTACAATAATATGCAATTTCATCCATTCAGTATGCCTCATGGTACCATCACAGAGAGGCACAAAATCATGAATGATAAATGAATAAATGTAAATGTAGTGCCATTGGCCTAGTTTGCTAATCCAGATTTTGAATATTTACCAAAAAAAAAAAAAAAAAAAATCAATCAATCAATATTTAAACAGATTTTTATTAATTATTTACTTATTTAAACAAAATCCAATTCATTTATCTTTACCAGCACAAGTATATGAATATTTTAACGTCAACAGCCAACACAGTGTTTACATTGGATGTGACCGTTGTTGCTTAAATTGGTCAAACGTGTTGGTCAAGACTAATTTACCCTTTTGTGAGAAAGAGCACATTACACACCAAATACAATATTATCACACTATACACTTTAAACTGAAGAACACAATTAGTCAGGTATTATATGCCAAACTCTCATATTTGCAAATATCTCAATTCTTTCTAAAAAGACGAAAAAAAGAAAAGAAATTATAAAGCAAATGTCACCATGAGTTCATTCTCACCAGTTAAATCAGCTCCTCTCTCCTCTGCCTTCCCCAAACGTCTTTCTGGGTCTCTGTTTAACAATGAACTGCCAGGCAGTCTCTGGAAAGTTCGGTTGCCAGAGAGCCAGCGTCTGTGAAATCTGCGTACTCTCCTGTAGCCCATAGTTCCTGCCCATTTGGCTCGCTGGCGCCAAGTTCTCCACTGCTGGGCCAAACGGTAGCGCATGCTTACACACCTTTGACCCCGATACCGCAACCGGGCTAGCTTTCTCTCTTTAAGTGGACTGGGCCGACTCTGGGCCAAGCAGTGGGTAAAGTCACCTGTAACACTGACATCCATTTTCACTAGCTGTGAGTGTTCTGGCGAGCCCCACTCCTCACTGTTACCTTTATCATTACTCTGCAAACCACGCTCAGCTTTCTTTTCCACCAGATCCTCTTCACTCTCCATCTCCACATTGTCCTCCTCATCTTCCTCCTCTTCCACCTCAGGGACAGTATATTCTGCACCCCATATCCTGACGTCCTCCTCTCTGCGGCCCAGTTTGAAGTGGGCTGGACTCGGCACATGTTGGGCCATGGCCGGGTTCATTAAATGGCCACCTCCAATAGCACCCCCACCCCCAGCACCCTCCTGCCCTGCGGTCAACGTCAGCTCATTGGACCAGTGTGTTTGAGCCAGGCTGCTGCCACTGTCTCTCATGATCCAGGAGCAACCTACGACCTGCGCCAGTCTGCCTCCTCACTAATGCATGAAAGAAAACATGTCACTCTCAAAGCAAAGAACCAACAAAAGAGTGAATGCAAAAATTAGAACGCAAGCCCATTCAATGACACGAAATGTGAAAACAACTCTAGCTGTCATTGAGAAAAGAGCATCAACTCGGCAAGACCATTTTTTGTGCATTTTAGCTTGTACTTTCAGCATAAAGGCCTGATAATGACAATTAGGAACAATCCAGATGGCCAAACTAAGAACAACCAAAGAGTGGAAAATAGCAAGCTGGTAAAAAAACAAACAGAATTATATATGAAAAGGGTCTAGTCTCAAAATTGATCTAGTAGCCCTATTTGTAAAGTCCACATGAACAAGAAGTCGCAACCAACTTTACTTCAGTGTTGTGACATAGTTCCAAGTAATACATAAGATTGAAAGAAAAGAAAAAAAGGGCCTAGGGGACTTTTTCTGTGGATTAATTAAAAAAAATATATATATATGAAATATTATTTGTTCACTACAAGAATGTACAGTAAAAAGTAAACAGGCTCAATTTTCATTTCATGCAGAGATTAATAATGCATGCATGCATGTATGTGTTTATATATTTAAATAACACTAATAATATAAATACTAATAAATAGTTCTAATTTTGCACTTATGTTTTAACTGCAATATGTTTAACTGTAGGACAATTCAACTGTTGGAGAGGAGCCTTTGAGATTATAAGAAAACACAACATATAACAGTCTAACTAGCGAACTGTTAAGTATTTTCATATGTAGCAATGTCAATAACGTTTAATGACAGTTATTAAGAAGTGATACCTAGAAATCAAGTTATTTTTAAAACACTGGGTTCCTGTGGGTTGCCTAAGAGTCTGGCTAAGGGTCGCTGGGTCCGAAAAGGTAACTGAACTCACACTAGGGTGTCTTTAAAAAAATAAGAGGAAACTCAATAGATGTTTGCGCATTGCATTCATTTAAACGTTTACGTAAAATACGTAACGTTTAAATGGTCTCTAAATGAAAAGTAACACGTTTTAGGATGTATTAGTCCATGTAACTGGCAGTGTCCGCTGCGGGGATAAACTCGTGTACGATGCGCTTTGTTCTGCTCTTTAACTCTGAATTATGTGGGAAAATTTGAAGTAAAAAGGGCTTTTCAGTCTCGCTAATACACCAGTCTGATATTGTTTAATATATATGTATATTGGGAGTTAACAAAGAAGAGCTCTGCTCGCATTGGTCATTTAACGCATCATTCCAGAGGGCAAATCTAAGCACCGATCACAAATAAACACAACTCGGCCTCCGGTGTCGCGATGCAGAAAATGTGGGGTGTCGGCACCACCGTTTACTCACCGTTTAACCGTAACCTCAAGCCAAAAGCTTAGGCGTTTTCCGCCAAGGTAAAAAACGGATAACTAAGCTTTACGAGGATGGCAAATGAAAGAGAAAATAAAGGCTACTTTAAATTTTGGCTCATTCAATGAGAGCTGGCGCTTCTTTAGAGCGAAAACACTCTTCTTCCGCCGCGTTTCTATGACGTCACGATGGCGCTCGCGATGGGCTGGTGGTTAAAATACATCAGAAAATTAATTTGTGACCCTATACCCCCACACATTGTGCAAGATATTAACAGGGAACTAGTATGTGTGTAAATGCAAATGTTCACACATATGAAAGCTTATTTGTGAGGAGGACTGAATATTAGATAAAAGGCTAATATTATGTTCTTGCTTCATACACAGCACTTCAGTTCTAAAAACTTCTTTGAAATTCATTTTTCTTCTCAAGTGACCAGAGATTTTTACATTTCAATTTTGAGCTATTAAAGGGATAGTTCACCCAAAAATGGAATAACAGACAGTTGGCGGTTCCCCCTTCTATGGAAGTTAATGGCTACCGTCAACAATCTTCAAAATATCTTCTTTGGTCTTCAATAGAAGAAAGAAACTCACACCGATTTGGAACAACTTGAGGGTGAGTCAATGACGACAACACTTTTGGGTGAACTATCCCTTTAAGGTTGCTATAGATTCAGGCCTATGAGGATTCTGGTCAAATCCTACAATTATGGACCCCTAATGGGGTGAATTATCAATTATTATTATTAAAAACTGAACAGCAAAACTGAATTGAAATCGCTTAGGTTCTAATAGTTCAGAATCTGGAAGTTCTGTTTAATTCTCAACTATGTTTATGATTCTTAAGTATATTTTACCCAAGTTCTAACTGTCTGCAGTTGATGGTAGGGTGTTCAGTATTATGTTCTAAAAGCTGCCCCAGAAAAACTGTGCTGTATTTTTGGTACACTGGCAACAGAAAAAGCCTTCCTTTTGCACTGTAGCTGTCAGCTATGACCTAAAATTAATAATCATAATCAGCAATGATAAACTATATGTCGCTTTTATAATCCAGTGTCATTATTACTGAGAAAATGTGTGATAAGAATAATAATGCAAATTTCAGTTTAAGACAACTTCTTTCCATGAAATTCAAAAAAAAAAAAAAAACTTATCATAAAATTAGTGACATATGACATGTTTCAAAGGTGTGGTCATGGAAACATTTTCTAGAGAGCAAGGAGATTTCAGTAGGAAAACCTTTATTTATTTATTTTTAAAGGAAAGGGAAATCAACTCTAAAAACAAGTTTATCTATAGTCGGTCTGGGTTACAATGCTTTTATAGTGATTTTCCCAACTGTCAAACAAAGAAGTACATACAAGTGGTAACTTTATGACATACGAGTATGCCAGAGAAATTTCATAAAGAACCTCAATCTTCTCCCACTCCCTATTAGCCAAACACACTGCATCGCTGTCCTGAATCACCAGTTGCCTCAAAGAACATGAAGTCCTGCAGGACAACACAGAGAAACATAAAATTAAAGAATATGAAGAAAGTAATGGGAATATATTGGTGGAAGAATGAATGTTTAATGTCATATCTCACTATAAGGAAACATGCTCCCAGCAGAACTGCTTTCATCCTCACATCCAAGTCCATGGGAAAGTTAATGCCAAAATTATCTGTATCAGTCAGTGACTCTTTGATCAGGCCAGTCCACTGTTTACTGATACGACCAACTGGATGCCCGTCCTTACCGGTAACCTGCACCAGAGGACAGACAAAAGCACATAACCTTTGGTCATTTGGTTTTAATTGTAAAAAACTAAACATGAAAATTTACACTAAACAACTGTGAAATCCCAAAATAATCATCCACCAGATACTGTGTTTCAGTGTTTCACAAACATCATAGGCACACACAGAAAGACAATAAACTGACAAAATCACTCATGAATACATACATCAAAATCCACATCCCCACAGCAGCTGACAGCACACATAGGTCCCTCGATGGACAGCACCTTCGTTTTGGACATGTCATAGATAGAGAACATGGGCCTAAAGACATGCCAGTCTTGCTTGATGTAGCCTATTGTATTCCCTGGTGGAGACTGCACCTCCATCTTCAGTCAATGGCACATCCACACAGGAAAAAGAAATGGAGAAGAGGTCATATTAATATATATATATATATATGCACTTGTCAAATCTGTCGTTCTCCAAAGGTCAGAAAACTCTACACACAATTTCAGTTATTACCTCTTGAAGACAGCAAGGGAAACAGCAGGAAGTGCAGCGGTAAGGCCTGATTAGGTGAATCACTTCCTGATCAAAATTATCTGTTATCTGCAGATCAAAGCTTCTCAGAGGACCACAGATATTCCGTGTGCAGCAGTCAGTGTTTTCTTTAGCATGGAAGATCTTTTGGCCCAGGCTGTTCTTAATCTCATACTGATTATTAGTCTCAAAGCCAATAATGGCTGGAAACAAGAGAATTTGTTCATTAGCAATTTGACTTTATCTATTTAGTGACAACAGTGTCCAAAAATAAATTTCTATATAATACGTTCAAAAGTTCTCTCGGTAAGATTTGTTATGTTTTTGAAAGAATCATGTGATTCGAGACTGGAGAAATGCCTGCTGACAATTAAGCTTTGCCATCAAAGGAATAAATTACATTTTAGAATGTATTCAATAAAAAACAGTTATTTTAAATTGTAATAATATTTTACAACATTGCTGTTTTTACTGTATTTTTGATCCAATAAATGCAGCAGTAGTGAGCATAAAAGATTTATTTCAAAAACATACAAATTTTACTGACCTCAAACATTTGAACAGTAGTGTAGTGTAGTATATCAATAAATATTATGTCATAAAAATGACAGAAATGTTTTAGACCTTCAGATACTTTACCTTCAAGGAGCTCAATCTTTTGATGGACTAATATCTGGTCAATCTGTTAGAGCAGGACAGGAAGCATATATTCCATTGTACATGTTCCAATCATAAAATACCAATTATTGTGTGTTTCTTCACATATTACTGTATATTACTCTCTGTAATTATGGACTAGTACAACACTTTCTGGCCTTACTGTATTATTTCCAAATGTCACACTCACCTGTGAAAGGTATTCCAAACCAGGAGGCACAGCCGCTGGGCTAGAATAAGGCTGGGCCATGTTGAACTCAGTAAATGGCAAAAGGGTTCTACTTAAAAGGTAAACGTAAAAATTAGTTATTCGATACACCTCACAAATAAAACAAATCATTGTACCTAACCGGTGTAAAATGACAGGAAATGGGCTTTATTTGCTTTTAATAACATAGTTCAACAACACTCAAATGTTTGAAAGCAAAATCAACACGCTCGCTGCATAGGATTTTAACCCCTGATGATCTTCTGGGAAAGCATTTGATAGCATTAATACTTCAAAACACATAACACATTGCGCCAAAGTAAAATCCTGCTGACAATAACTTTAGAAGAAAAAAGCATTTTCTTTTTTTTTAAATAAATAACACAATTAAAAACACAAACACACAAGTAAAATTACATAGTAAAACCAAATCCAAATTTCATATTGTACATGCTTACCTCACATTAAGTCGCTGATTGTCACAAACAATGGCAAGCAGCGTTTCAGGAGATGAGGTGTAGAATCACGCACCTGCATTGGAGCATGTGACTGGGGTGAGTGTGTTTATGCGAGTATGTCTTGTCACACCCATTTGACTACACTCCCTTTGGACATTGCCCACTGAGAGCGAGTGACATCAGCAAACAAAGCAGTGCAAATTAACATCAATTTGCCTTTAAAAGAACATTTATTTTCAGAATTTACTGCTGTAAATGGTCAGAAAAATATAGCATTTCCTCATCTTTCAAACATATACACCTGTACATTCATGCACTATATACACTGGGATGAGCAGGACACACAAACAAAATAAGAAAAATTACAATTGTTTCAATCTTAAAATCAAAAACTGAAAAATTCATTGTTTTTGATGAAAGTACGAAAAGGTAACTAAAATCCCGAACTGTAACTTATTACACAAACAATCAAGCAATAAAACTGTCTAAATATGTTGAAATCTGCTTTACAACGGTCAAAGATTAATCTGAAAACCTCCTGTAACAATTAAAGTTAGGATATTTGTCATAAGATTGAAAAGCTTTACATAGAACATTACTTTGAAAATATAATTACATAGATTTGAACAGTGTTTGGGTTGTACAGATCTGTATTAGAGGTATCCCTCATTTAATGCTCCTAACTGCACTCATCAGATCTTTCCTTTAGTGCTCCTTGACCCAAACAAGGTTCTATTTATTTTGCGATGTGTGCTGATGAACCCCCAGCGACAAGACTGAAAAACACTGGTTTCTTTCCTGGAAGTAGCTTTGCTTTAATTGGTGTAAATACACATGGTATTTGGATTTATGAAAACCTGGTGGTGTGGTGGTGCAACATGGTTAAATGTCATTAAAACAACAAACACCCCCCCCGGAAGGCAAAGGTTTCTGTTTGAATCTATTTTATCAAACTAGTTTGCTTAGATATACCAGAGGGCCAAGAGAGATGTTCATTCATTTATCAACATAATATATGGTCATAGTGCACATTTTCCACCAATTTTACTTTTAGGTTTATTGTGTACAATCAAAATACAATAGTGCAAATAAGTGCATGAGTTTTAGGAAGCCTTCTTAAACCTGAAAGCCACTTAACATCACAAACCAATACCAATCTGCCAACACAGAACAAAGGAGAACAAATGGAGTTATATAAATCAACTTTTTTTAATTTAACAGAAACTAATTAATAGTAATCAGAAAAGTAAAAAGGACAGGTATGAGAACATCTCATCCATTTAAATACATATACAGGATCTGCACCCATACACTCATTTTCAGAGGTCTCTTTTGACTGTGGAACCCCGAGAGTCCCTGCATCTGTAGCAGTAGAAAATGTCAGGTACGTTGGACTTCTTAATCTTAGCACAGGAGAGATGGACCCATATGGAGCACTCGTCACATTCAATCATGGGACGTCCGGCAAAAGGCTTCCCGCAATAACATGTAATCAGATCCCATGAATCATCACCTAGAGTGGACAGAACAAAATACGGATGGTTGAAAGATTGATAACGATCAGACACAGCAAAAAAAACAAAAAAACAGAAGCAAACATGTCTTCAAGGATGAAGATACTAGATATGCACACAAAATGAGCTTAAAGTCAAAACATCTATGACAAATGTGGTATAGCTGATTATATTTATGTATGCATATATGCGCGTATGTTTATACAAACCGCACTAGTATGCATGTATTCGACAACCAATGCAAACCTTTTAACTGCACTCCATTAAATGTAATATTTTCATATCAAGTCTAATCGGACACTTACCAGACTCTACCATAATATCCTCATCGGTCACCAGCGTGTCTGTTTCGCAAGAGCTCAAGTCGGTTTCTTGATTGGACTCCAGTTTAAGCCCCGCCTCATGCATGTGAATGGCCCGTTCGGTTAGCCCCTCCTCCTTTTGAAGCCCTTCATTCAAAGGGCTTGTTGATGTAAAGTGTCTCTCAGTCTTAACCGATCTCTTCATTTTCTTCAGTGCTGCTTTAGATTGTTTATGTGCTCTTGCCTCCAACATGCTTTTTCTTGGCCCTTCTAAAGAGAAGCGGCCGAGTTTCTTCACCTTCTTCCTCTCAGCTTTACTATGAAGATGGATCTTGTTCAGAGAGTCTTTCAGTCTCATCTTGTCTAAGGAGCTGTCCGACTGAAGATGGCTAAACTCGGTGCTGCTGCTGTCAGTCTCAGCTTTGTAGACAAAGTTGTGAATGTTGTTGAGGTCGGAGTGAGCGTCTGTCCAGCTATCCTTCACGGACCCTTCCCCGGAGAGCTCCGAAAGCTCACGTGTACATGGAGATGAAGACGGAGACCATGAACTCTCCTGGAAACACACATCAGCACAATTTAACAAAAATATAGTACCCTCATAATGCATTCAAAATCTGCATACAATTTTGGATCGTATGGTGGAACATAAGCTTATAAAAGTCAAAACTTGATATTTCTCAACTGAAACCATGTTGGATCTGACCAATAATTTAAGTGCAAAAATTGTTTTGAATGTTGACATTTTTTTATTTAATCAAGAAACTCTTTAAATATTCAAACTTTACATGAACTACAGAAAAACCACTGTGATGTAGGAAATTTCTGTTTAAATATTCATGAGTTGATTAAAGATGATAAATTTCATGTTGTAATTTTTCATGAAAAAAAAAAAAAAAAAAAAAAAAATCAATAGACTTGCATTTATCAACAAAATTATTCCAAAAAGTGTGAGGGATATGAGAAAGAGTAAAGTATGTAAAGAGTATGAGTAAGAGTATGTATGAGAAAAATCTAACAGAAAAAAAGTCAGAACATGATGTGTGGCGTGGAAGCGCATGGCTTGTCCGACATAGCAACAGTAACTAAGAGGGGCAGGTCTTTGCGAAGGGTCAATTGTGGCAGCAACAGCAGGTGATCACCATGAAGATAGTCAGAGTTACCCCTTGATTTCTGTACAAAATGATTGTTTTATGTCATTCAACTCACTTCTGTTTGAGGTGGAATGTACCCAGCATAGGCCAGGACAAAACTGCAAAACTTATTGAAATCCTCTACGGTCCTCTTCCTACGCTCTGGAGGCTGGAAAAAAATACAAACTACATTAATAGTTACCAATAATAGTACATTTAGACACATATATGCTGCTATGACACATGTCTGTCGCCTATCTCAAATCATTAAAAATAATAATAATAATAATATTTTTGCCAATTACGCTCAGTGATCACATATAGATACTGATCTTATCCACAGCCCATCCCCCCCCCTCCCCATGTTCGGCCACATGTGGCCTAAGCTATAAATAAGTAACCAGGCTGTGTATCCATTTAAAACCATCATAGAACATAACTGCGACAGCTCTTACCAAAGCCTCCGTTTTACATTTCCGGACGGCATCTGTAAAAGAAACAGAAGACATCTGCATTACTGGCAAAACAATGATAATGTTAAACGCCGAAACTACAGCGTTAAAACGAACTGTCAAGTTAGCTTTAGCTTGTGCGGTCTAGACACTGTTAAAGTAACTTCAGAGCCATTTCCGTACGGGATAATGGGAATACTACAGATGCAAGCAAAAGAAATCGATTTCAAAACGTTAAACAGTTGCGAATGTTTTTGGACTAATTTGCTCGAGTAAACATCTCGACATTCGAACAGAAGCTACTTATGCTAAAAGCTAAAGTCGAGCAGCTGAAGCCTTGTCTAGTCAGCAAAACAAGGAAGCCAATTGGTGTCAGAACTTTTCAAATATGCTTAGCAAATTACATGTTATGCATCTGGAAATAGTACAGAGGTCCCCTTACGTGTACTTAACCTAAGAGGATGTTAGCATGAGTAGTTAATCCATTCAAGAGCTCTTTGTTAAATGGGTGTGTTACACGAGGCTCGTATTAAACTTTGAGAGTCCTGGTGTAAATCACTAAAATAAAACGAGAAGATAAATATTTATATGACAATAAGAAAAGCGCGCATTTACCTTGGTGATGATCCATAATACCCAACATGGTGGGTGGTAACGTTACCACGAAGTTGGGTTCTTTTGACGGTTGACGGTTTGATTTCCAGCTAATGACCTTACGGAGTCACTTTGAGCAGCGAAATGTCTTCGAAAATATATATTATTCTGTCCAGTTGCTTTTGGATTCAGCAGACAACTAATGAAGCTAAGTTACCGCACAACCAAAGGATTTGCCATATGCTCAGAACGGTCTTGTAAAACTTAGCAAATCACCAGTTTTTTTTTTTTTTTTTTTTTCGAAGATCAGATCACGGTTCAGATAATATAAAGCTGAACTGTGTATTATTTCGCCCAGACTTCAATTATCGACGACGATGATGATGATGATGATGATGATATGTCGTCGGTCAGTCCTCGTCGATAACCAGCGAATTGAAGCTGATGGCTTTAGATTTTACAAAACTGATGAAATCTTGATTGTATCCACTAACGCAAAGCAAACACGAACAAATATGAAGCCTTCGGTAAATTTCCGAATATCGAAAAATCAGAAACTAGCTTTTTACAACTGCATTCAACAAAGTCTTGAACGTCTGGGTTACGCGCGGTCTCGACAGGAATCACCCTGTGACGCAACCACGCAAAGAGCGCCATAATTTGTGCGTGATGCATATTGACGATAACGTAATGAATATGCATGATTTCGTTAAAGATAACGCAAAATCTGAAAAAATATTAAACTCAGTGTTTAATTCTATACATTGGTGGAATACTCGGTGCCCAGATTTTGAAAATGTGAACATGTCATGCGTGGCTGGTTGCAGGTACGTCCTTGTGACCTTACGACGAACACGCGAAATGAGGAAGCCGTGGTTCTACAGGCGCCATGTTGGATCATGTGCACTTCACCTCGCCACACAAAATCTCCGCTAGGGGAGCCATACTGGTGCGCTTTCTTTTGCTCCGTGTACTTCCTTAATCCTGGTAGTCAGCTGACCGATGTCGTGACAATTTTTTTTTCTCGCTCCATTGCTTGGTAGGATATCACAAGGATTGTCGTTCATTTCATGCTATTGCAGTAAGACTAATCTTTTCGTTATTTATACTGTTATTTTTATTGCTGTCAGACCAGTCGGTTTGGGCCAATCTCATTTTCTGTTCTGGCGAAATCTGCTCATTTGCTGATCAGAGGCTTTACTAGCAACCATCTGTCACCTGACATCCAATGGTTCCCTACGACAGTCTTCTAGATCTCGTAATTCAATAGTTGTGGTCGTCGTGTGAAGGCGTTTGTTTGTGTGTTTAGTTGTAGTGCTTTTAGTACAGCAATCAAATTCATTTGATACTCAACTGTTACAACAGGAAGGCAGTGTTAATCTAAATTAACACCGGTCGGCCATAGTGGTTCAGTTAGTATTATTATTTTGTTTTGTTGACATTAAGGAAGTCTTTAAATTTGTACGTGGTAATTGAGGTATTTGTCATGCCAATAATATAAAATATATTGCTGTGAACTGGAGCAATGCAGGAGAACTATTGGAATGATGAAATGTTGCAATGTTGATTTTAGGTTTGGCATGTGTCTGAAATTGAATGACTCTTACTGTCTTCCACTTTTAGGATTCCTAACACACAGGATGGATTTTATACCAAACTGCCTAAGATCCAAGATGAGGACCGTGAGGGTCAGTTTGGATATGTGCATGGAGTTTCAGGGCCAGGTAAAAATGTTATCAGTGTTGTATTAAGAAATGATACGTTTTCAATGTCCAAATTATTGAAGCCACTTCGTCACAAAATTAAAACCGCATAAAGTTTCTCACAAGCAGTTTGTTTTGACTTTGTGTCACAAATATAACGGTTGAATATCAGTCATGTGATGGATAGGTCACAGTCTGTGTGTTTTCTTACTGCAGTGGTGACGGCCTCCAGCATGGCAGGTGCGGCTATGTATGAACTAGTGCGTGTTGGCCACTGTGAGCTGGTGGGAGAGATTATCCGATTGGAGGGAGATATGGCAACCATCCAGGTGTACGAGGAGACTTGTATCCTTTAGCATTCATCAGTGATTTACTTACTCTAGTACCCTTGAAAAATATGGATGTTATTTCGATTTTCAAGTGTAGGGGATTTTACAGTTAAAGACCCACAAGACCAGATATGATGAATGAAGAATCGGAGTCAGAGTTAAAAAAAATAAATAAATTGAAGAACATTTTAATAAAGAATAGCAGAAGCCAGCTTCAGGTCTCACAAGGAGTTCGTTGGCCGCTCTCTCTCTCCTCCTCTCTCTCTACATTCACATTTCCAGAACAATTATACTCTAACAGAGTCCACTAACTACGTCATTACTAAGATACTGATTGGTTAAGAACATTAGACAAAACTGGTAATTTTCCACACATGGACAGATAGTCAGAAGCATATCTCCTTCCATTATAATGCTGATGATCGGACCCCGAAGTTAGGGACAGAATGTCCCTCTAGATCAGGCCTAGGCACCTTCAGGTCTCCAGTCCAGATGACAACAGTCCACCAGTACCCATAACAGACCTGTACAGAACACTTAGCGCACATACATAGATACACACGATTCACAGTTTCTTCAAGGCTGTAGTTGATCTGAGCTCTGCACTGAATAGGAAACTTTACCAAAACATACTGATAAGTTGTACTTTTCTCTCAGTCAGAGGTACAGACAATATACATCAGTATTTTCTAGTGTTTGAAAATGAAATTAAAGGCTTTAATGTAAGTTGAAGTTACTCATTCTAAATAATTCAACATTTAGAAAGATAATTTCGTGATAAATCACTCAAAATATATATATATGTTGAAGGGGCAGTGGATTCCAGAATCCACCCCTTCACAAGTATCAATTTTTCATATTAAGTATGAAGTCAAGAATGGGTTTCGCCATGAAAATAGCTGAAGAAGCGTTAAAAAAAACAAAAAAACTTTTTCTACATTGGCACCAACACGAATACGATATTGGAGAGTTTATTTTGTAATCAAAATAAAGCACCAGAACATACTGTAGTATGCACAGAGCAGAGGTAACACCAAGGTTCAATAATTTAAAGTATCTTGCACTATTATGTAAAAATGATGATCATTCAGTACTGTGGTATATGGTAGATGTGCCACGGTATGTGTTTGTATGTTCTATTTGTATTTTTCTATATGTTTTCCTGAGCTATCTACAGCTGGAGTTTCTGTTGGAGATCCTGTGCTCCGTACAGGAAAGCCCCTCTCTGTGGAGCTGGGACCTGGAATCATGGGCTCCATCTTTGATGGTATTCAGCGTCCCCTGAAAGACATTAATGACCTCACGAAGAGCATCTACATCCCCAGAGGGGTTAACATCGGAGCTTTAAACAGGGACCTAAAGTGGGAATTTTCTCCATTTCAGAACCTGAGGGTAAGGAACTACAAGTTTTTTTCTCCGTAGAAAGGGACGTCATGAGACTGTGAGTCATGATGGCCTTGTGCTATAGTTTTATAATAAGCATGGGGGCTGGGTTCAATTTGATATAATTTGCAAATTAACTCAACTGCCAGTGGTCAGCCTGCATTTTCATGTATGGAAAAAAGTGGAATTTACTTTTTGAGACCACTGTTTGTGTTTCTTGGTAAAAATCCAACCCCTAACAATTTTTATTATTATTATTATTATTATTATTTCTAACAAAATTTTACATTTTGTTTTCACTATACTATTTACCACGAAGTCTTCAGACCCATTTGTATTGTTTTTAATTATGAAATGAAGCAAGGATATACTGTATTAACACCTTTACTGTTGCTATTCCAGAGTATTAAAGGGACAGTTCAATTCTGTAATCATTTATTCACTCTCATGTCATTCCAAACTAATAAGACTTTGGTTAAGTAAATGATGATAATATTTTCATTTTTGGGTGGGTGATCTATCCCTTCAACAATATTGTTGTCTTCTGTAGCTTTTAGAAACAAATGAATTTAAACTATGAGCACTGGACACTGCAAGGCTAAACTGCACCTTATCTCTGTGTTTGGAAGCTCAGCAAGCATTAGTTTTTGCTATATAGTATTCTAATATCTCATTAAATGCTAAAACTCATTGGTTTATGTTGATAAATGATCATTTTGTAAAATTTTAACCACCCGCATGCAGAAACTCCTTAGTCATACACAAATAATATAAGCTAAATGGCTTATTATGGCTTTAAAAAGGCAAATTCATCAAAAGGCAACAACTTTATGGCACTATCAATTTTGCACTTAATAGACTTCTTTTCACATGACACCCCTGTTTGTTAATTTGGTTATTATTTGTATAATATACTGAAATGATGTATTGTATGTTTATTTTAATTGCACTCTCTCACTGGTTTTTCAGGTTGGAAGTCACATTACAGGGGGTGATATCTATGGATTGGTGTATGAGAACTCTCTCATCAAACACAAGATCATGCTGCCCCCCCGCAGCAGGGGAACAGTCACCTACCTCGCTCCACCAGGAAATTATGACGTTTCTGTGAGTCACACTCACAATCATCATCACATGTCCTTAAGTACTATCACACATTTATAGACATGCACGTGAGAGTCATTCACATCAATTCAAACTTATTTGTATAGCGTCTTACAAAGGCAAAAGTTAGAAAATCTCCTCAGGATGCAAGATGAAGAAAAAACCTAATCTTGCTAAATACTGGAACTTCCCTTTTCATTGTGTGTGTGTGGGTGTCAGGATGTGGTGCTGGAACTGGAGTTTGAAGGAGTAAAGGAGAAGTTCACCATGGTGCAGGTGTGGCCTGTGCGACAGGTGAGGCCTGTTACTGAGAAGCTCCCTGCCAACCACCCCCTTCTGACTGGACAAAGAGTACTGGATGCCCTCTTTCCGTGAGTCTTAAACTCGCATTAACTTTCCATATCTGAGACCGTAGTTTACTTGAGTCTTATGTAAACATTTCTGCTAGGGCTGTGCAATTAATCATATTTTAATGGTAATCACAATTTCTGCTTGTCTAAATTAATATTGGCTCTCTTGTTATTTATCCAGAAAACATTTTTTCAAATTAGAAAATAGAAAGTTCAAAAGAACAGTATTGATTTAAAAAAGAAATCATTTGTGACATTACAAATGTGTTTAGTGTCAGTTTAATGCATCCTTGCTGAATAACACTACTAATTTCTGTCAGCGCTGATGGCCTAGTGGTTAGATCATTGACACATAATGGAGCTGCACATCCGGCGACCCGAGTTTGAATTCCAAATTTAGGTCCTTTGCTGATCCCGTTCCCCCTTCTCCACCCATGCTTTCCTATCAGTCTCTACTGTCCTGTCCAATAAAACATGAAAAGGCAAAAAAAAAAAATGTTTTCTTTAAAGGATTAGTTCACTTCAGAATGAAAATTTCCTGACAATTCACTAAACCCCATGTCATCCAAGATGTGTGTCTTTCTTTCTACAGTTGACAAGAAATCAAGGTTCTTGGGAAAACATTCCAGGATTTTTCTCCATATAGTGGACTTCAACAGGGTACAACGGGTTGAAGGTTTCATTGCAGCTTAAAAAGGGCTCTACGTGATCCTGTTGAACCCTGCTGAAGTCCACTATATGGAGAAAAATCCTAGAATGGTTTCCTCAAAATTTTCTTTTCAACTGAAGAAAGAAAGATCTACTAGTTGATGAACTACTTGAACTAACTAAAGTGAACTAATCCTTTAATCAAAAATTAATATCTTATGGACTTAATGGTAGTGCACAGTAAAGTACAAGGTTATTTCTCAAATGACACAGTCAGATTATCAGTTTAACCATTATGGTGCAGTCCTAATTTCTGCCATTTTGCAGTTGTGTCCAAGGAGGAACCACAGCCATTCCAGGAGCCTTTGGTTGTGGTAAGACTGTCATCTCTCAGTCTCTCTCCAAATACTCCAACAGTGATGTCATCATTTACGTTGGTTGCGGAGAGCGTGGAAACGAGATGTCTGAAGTATTAAGAGACTTTCCAGAGGTTGGTATGGCGTGGGTTTAATGACAGCATACTTGGTCACTTTGCTTAATGTGATGTGAAATTCATACCTGTAAAGTTTCATGTGACCCTGTTGTGTGATTTAGATGATTGACAGTAATTTTGTTCAATAGCTGACCATGGAGGTGGATGGGAAGGTGGAGAGCATTATGAAGAGAACAGCACTGGTGGCCAACACCTCAAACATGCCTGTGGCAGCCAGAGAAGCCTCCATCTACACTGGTAAACACAAGAGCCATCTCTAGAAAGTAAAGTGTGCTGTAATCAGGGTTGGGGAGTAACGAAATACAAGTAACTTAGTTGCGTATTTAAAATACAAAATTTGAGTAACTGTATTTCATTACAGTTACATTTTAAATGGGTGGTAATCAGATTACAGTTACATCTTTATAGTATTTTAGATTACCAAAGTGATTACTTTGAATTTTAATGTCATTTAAACGGCAATCGGTGATTCTTTGACTCTGACAGTCTGAAAAAGCGGAGTTAAGTTTCATCAACATTTTAATACTTTTAAGAGGGATCATAAAAATGTTGTTGTTTTTATTTAGTACTGTCCCGAACAAGACAAAATGACTGAATTTATAAAAAAATTGCCCAACAGTCAACTTAACTGTCCTGTCATGACCTGATTATCCACGACTGTTTTCCTGTTTTGTGATAGTTGTTTGTGAGTCATTTTATAATTCACTCGTCACTGCAACTTTTTCTCACAATTTTTTATTTTTTTTTTGTTGCATTTTGCATTTCAGAATCGCAAGATTTAAACTCAAAATTGCAAGTTATAAAGTCAGAATTGGGAGATATAAACTTGCAATACTGACTTTTTCTTGCAATTGTGAATTTAGTATATGAGTTATATCTCATAATTCTGACTTTTCTCAATATTGCGAGTTGATATCTCATAATTCTGACTTTATAACTCACAATTGCAACTTTATATCATGCAATTCTGAGGGAAAAAGTCAGAATTGTGAGATAAACACTTGCCAATACCTTTTTTGTGTTTGTTCCACACTTATTAGTATTCCAAAGTATTCTAAAGTATTTAGATTAAGTTACTAAACTTGAATAACGTAATGAAATGCGTTACAAATTACTTTTTAAAGCATTTTGTAATCTGTAGTGAAATACATTTTAAAAGTAACCTACCCAGCCCTGGCTGTAATGCTGAATGGCAGGGAAGCAGGCTTTATAAAAACCGACTATTAATAGTAAAATGAGATGGACAAAACCTGTAAGAGAAAGTGTAGTTTGTGAATGGATTCATTCATATTCATAGATAGTATGTTTGTGTGTCAACAGGTATCACATTGTCTGAGTACTTCAGAGACATGGGCTACAATGTCAGTATGATGGCTGACTCCACCTCTCGATGGGCTGAGGCTCTTAGGGAGATCTCCGGACGATTGGCTGAGATGCCTGCTGGTATGTATAAATCAACAATCCCTGTTTTGTGTCCATTGCAAATGTCTGTGTATGTTTTAGTAAATTATATAATTAAATAAAAGTACTGGCTGCTGTAAATTCAGCTTTGCCATCATAGGAATGCATTACATTTTAAAATATATTATTTAAAAACACTTCTTGTCAATTGTAATAGTATATTTCACAGTATTACTGTTTTGGTAACACTTTAGTTTGGGGTCCAATCCTCACTATTAACTAGTTGCTTTTTAGCATGCGTATTACTAGGATATTATCTGTTTATTAGTACTTATAAAGCACATATTAATGCCTTATTCTACATCCTTTAATCCTACCCAGTGTCTAAACCTCACAAACTATTAATAAGCAGTAATTAGGAGTTTGAGAAAAAATTCTTAGTTAATAGTTAATTAATAGTGAGAACTGGACACTAATCTAAAGTGTGACCAAAGAAATCTTACTCTAATCTTTTGTGATTGCATGATTGGTAAATCACATACCATTTAACTTAAAAAATACTGTCTGCCGGTACTGCATACTTTAAAATTATGTTTTGTATAGGCATAAAGATGTGTGTAAAACATATCTGAAAAACTGGAGGTATTCCTCCACATGCTGGTTGTTTGTACCACATTCACATGGTTTCTGGCCAAGTTGTGCAGCCCCTTCCAGACCAAACTTTCTTATACTGGATAACCAAACCTTCCTGTTTTCCTTCCACAGATAGTGGGTATCCCGCATACCTTGGGGCCCGTCTCGCGTCTTTCTATGAGAGAGCAGGTCGAGTGAAGTGCCTGGGGAACCCCGAGAGAGAGGGCAGCGTCAGCATTGTGGGAGCGTAAGTACAATTCAAATAATACCAAGCAAGCTATTATAGTAAATATTAGATGACATGTTTCTACCGACTTTGATGTTTATAAAATTATAGTGTGCAGATGTTTCTTTGCAGTGATCCTTTTGACATGAATGTTTCCCTACAGTGTGTCTCCCCCTGGTGGTGACTTCTCAGATCCTGTGACTTCTGCCACTCTTGGTATTGTGCAGGTGGGTGGATATACAGTATATACTCATTTAACTCTTTTAAATAGAGCAGTAAAATATTTCATTATTTCTCTTTTTTTCAATTCTCATTTGAACCGTTGTTCTCAGGTGTTCTGGGGTCTAGATAAGAAGCTCGCGCAGAGGAAACACTTCCCCTCTGTCAACTGGCTTATCAGTTACAGTAAATATACACGAGCGCTGGATGAGTACTATGACAAACACTTCCCAGAGTTTGTGCCGCTGCGTACCAAAGCCAAAGAAATTCTGCAGGAGGAGGAGGACCTGGCTGAGATTGTGCAACTTGTTGGAAAGGTGCGTTTGTGTCTTATACACTGTTTGTCAAACAGTGTTATTAAAACATAGCGTTTTTTAAGAATGTGCAGCGGAGCCAATATCTGTCTCTCTATCTGTGATAATCACAAAAATTAGAGAATCAGAGATTCATGCCCATTTTAAATGTAATTCTGTTACCCTTTAGAGTTTTCATTCAACAAATATGACTTGTATAGCTCATAAAATAATTATTTTTTATTATAATTGTGAAATTGATTTAAAAAAAAATCTTCTAACGTAAACAATAATACTAAAATTTTAAATTAAAGTAAAAATCTTTTTTTTTTTTTTTTTTTTAATTTCCAGAGGATTGTGAATTAAAGTAATGTCAGGACATCCACAACCTCAAATAAGAGGAATTGGACTAAAATAGCTGATTAGAGATGGAAGTTTAAAACCTTTATTTTGTTTCCTTACCCATAGGCATCTCTGGCTGAGACAGATAAAATCACTCTGGAGGTGGCCAAACTCATTAAAGATGACTTCCTGCAGCAGAACGGCTACACTCCCTATGACAGGTAAAGTCATCATCTGTATGATAAAGAATGTAACGTTCCCACAGCCCGTTTTTTGATGTCTCATTGTTCTAGTAGTATGTTTGTTAGTCTGCGCTCATTATTTCCTACATTATCTCCCTGTCTCTCTCTCTTCCAGGTTCTGTCCCTTCTATAAGACAGTAGGGATCCTTTCCAATATGATAGCTTTTTATGACATGGCCCGGCATGCTGTCGAAACCACAGCACAGAGCGATAACAGGATCACCTGGGCGCAGATCCGTGAACACATGGGAGAAATTCTTTATCGGATCAGCTCCATGAAGTTTAAGGTACTGTCATTTAAGTATTGATGTTGGGATTTGCGTAGATGTAAAGATCATAGACCACAGGATTCTCTTCGAGAATGTAATAAATGACCAATATGTGTAGAGCTATTGTTAATTGAGACTAAAACAATTAAACATTTCACTATTTGAAAAATTGCATTGAGACTTTACTGAAATAAGAACAAAATAACTAAACCTGAAATAAAACTGAAAAAAAAAAAATATATATATATATATAATTTTTTTAAATAATAATTTATTATTATTATTATTATTATTGTTATTGTAAACAAGCTCTGGGTTGACTGTTGTGTCCCATCCTGATCCTCTTTTGGACAAAAATGCCATAAATAATTATTTTACATGTTTACAAAGGTATAAAAATAGGGTATTAAAAATATTCCAATGTCCTTAAATTAAATATTGCAATACATTATTATGAACCTCTTAGACACAACAATATGCAACCTAATTACCATTAAAATATTACATTTTAATAAACCAATATGGCATGGTACAGTGTTAATTCTCACTATATCTAAACCTGTATTTAATCTTATTCACCTTTCACCCTAAAATACATAATATTTATTATAATTTAAATGATTAAAATGGTTTATTATACAGTAATTTAATATTTACAATAATTTCATTTTTTATTTACATTGACAAATTTTACATAATGGCATGTGTGTGTTTTGCAGGATCCAGTCAAAGAGGGTGAAGCAAAGATCAAAGCTGAGTACGCTCAACTGATGGAAGACATGCAGAATTCTTTCCGCACTCTCGAGGACTAAAAGCAACCTTTGACCTCTCATGTCTCCCACCTTTCTCCTCCCCAGTGCTGTGCAGTGCATTTCCCAGTGCTCCCTTGTGCATGTGTAACTCTCGTCTTGATATACAGTGTACACTAAAGCTGTTCAGCAGATCTCAACGAAAGAAAGTCAGGGCCAGTAGCCATCGCTAATCTGAATATGGTCTTTATAAAGCGTAAAAGGAGTGTGTTCTCACTCTATAGCTACAACTGTTACTTGGTGTTTGAACTGTAACATTGTATTTTAGCATCTCAAGCAAATGTCTCTGTGATCTCTCTGTGCTGAGACCCACCAGCTGAAGCACAAAAACAAAATCTTCTCTTTTTCTCACCACCTTTCCCATGAGTCCTTCTTGCATGGGTTTGGAGCGCAGGGGAGCACAGTGTTTATTCCCATCTCCTTTTTTTTCTCTGTGACCAATAGAAATGTGTTATACAATAATGGGAACAATGGAAGTCAGAAAGGGATCACTGAGGCTTCCCTTATTTATTTGAATCTTGTTTTGTCTCATGAATGTGATTTCTGCTCCGTGTGTGTTCGTATCATATTCATGTGAGTGAGTTTGTGTGAGTTGGAGTATGCATGGGTGTGTGCGTAGATTATCGTGGCTTCTGTAGTGGTACATTTATTGTGTGTGCTGTCGTGTGTTCGGTTCCAAAGAATTAAACAATTGGAAACTGTTTAAATGACTGTTTTATAGTAACAAAAATAGATGATTTGCATCTAGTTTCCCTCTCACTGATTATTTATACACAACTGTTTAAAAACTCAGGGCTGATAAGATTTTCTATTTTAATATATTTTAAAAATCTGAAAAAGTCTTCAGTGTCACATGATTCTCCAGAAGTCATTCTCATGTGATGATTTGCTGCTCAAGTAACACTTATTATTTTTTTTTATTAATGTTGAAAACAGTACACAGACTAACAGAAAACAGACTGTTTTTGTGGAAACCACGGCACTCTTTTTAAGACCCTCTGACGAATAAAACGTTCAAAAGAATAGTATTTGAAATAGACATCTTTTGTAATGTTAAAGTCTTTACTATAACTTTTGATCAATTTAATGCATCCTTGCTGATTAAAAGTATTAATTTCTTTCAAAGATATAAAAAGTAATGAGGGAGGTGGGGGGATTCCTCAGAGACAGGCTTGTGCTGGCCTGGCCTTATGGAAATATTTCAGCCTGTGGTTACTTGTGTAGTTACATGAGACCGGCAATTCACCAGAGATGCTGTGAATAATAAAACGGTTTATTAGTGCCAGAAGATGGATGATAATTTTCACAGTAAACAAACCAAAGCCCATGGGATAAAATTAAGCGACAAACCAGTTCACAACCAGCAATTTCTGAGAGGAACGTCCTGGTGGGTCTTACAATAGGCATGTAGGTGAAAATGAAGATCTTTACAATAAAGTTCTTTAACTAAAATGGCAAATAGAAGCACAGAACAAGTCTTGAGATCAGGCTTCTCTTGAGAGAAAGTATTTAGTGTTGAGTGCTGATTCAAGATCAGTTTCTGATTGATACAGTGATACTCTGGTATGGGTCCATTACTCAACTTGAGGTATGCAAAGCACCTACATCAAAGTCTACTAACTTACATCTATCATAAGTTATCATCATATGAAAATACTGCTTTCAATACTGAAAACATACAACACCGCAGACTAATTGATTAATAATTAAAAAAAAAAACACAACTACAACAACATGAACCAAAACAGCTTTTCATCTTAGAGCCTTTCATGCAGAAATCCAGGTATTTTGAAATGGTTCATGAACTTTAAAAAAAAAAAGGCATGCATGCTCATCATTGCAAGCTCATAACTCAGCTGCTCTTGCTCTTCTGTATTAGATCTGATGGGTGTGTATGTTTGAGCGGGTCACTGGAACTGTTTGTGGATGTAATCGTATATATTATCATTCAGGATATTTGGTGAGCTAAATGTCTCACCATTCACAGATGTAATTCTCTCATGCACTGAGGTCAGCTCTTGGCAGTTTAAGCGTACGTGTGCTTGTCTTCCTTTACCTTTGGCCTTTACCGAAACCTCTCAGCACATCATTTCTGCAGGCAGTTCAGTTTGTCCTTGACCTGAGTCAGTATCACAGCAACTAGCCCCGCTGCCACGCCAACAACTGCCACAACGATGCCAATTATAGTGCCCACAGACTCTTCAATCACACCTGAGCAGGGATTTGATGAAAAAAGGTATAATCGCACTGTAATCTCTCATTGTCTCAGATTGGCTACCTAACAATAGTACTTTATATGTTCACATTTATTCAAACATTAGCATTGCAGTTATCTGAACGTTTGATAACTGCAATACTAATCTTTGAATAAATGTGAACGTTTAAACCATTTTATTTTTTTATTTTTCACTTTAATATTTATTGGTTATTGGCACTGGCCATAATTCTAATACTGCTAGTTCTAGCTCTTTACTATATGTTACTATTGTAGTTTTTAATAATATTTCAATATGAAAGTTTAGAAAATATTTCTTTTTTTTAAATGTCTATAGTTTTTACTAATTTTTATTTCAGTTTTAGTTATTTTAGCACATCAAGTTAAGCTGAATGATAATGCTGGAAACATTTTTTCAGTTAGGGTTTATTTTATTCAAACACTACAGTAACCATGCCTTGAACTGCAATGAGAAGAACATTAAGGACTTGCTTGCGTATTTATGAGGCCATAGACTCATTAAAAGATGAGAAAAATGAATATATAAAATGAAATGATCTGTCTGAATATTGGTTTGTGCACAATTATCCATGCAACAGTAAATCTCTCACCCTGCTCTTTGCGGATGCTGAGTTTGGTCCCGCCTCCATGAAGAATAGTTGAGTTTGTTGACATGAAGGTACACAAATACAGGCCTTGATCTTTCACTGAAATGTTCCTTAGTGTCATCGATAGATCTCCCATAGGCAGATCACCAGACAAAAACACACGACCAGCAAACACCTCCTCCACTGTATTATTACCTTGCAGAACATTCCTCCTTTCCTCCAAACTCTGCACATACCATCTCACCTTCTCCACAGGCAGTATTTCAGCCAAATCACTTTTTAAAAAACAGGGAAACACCACATCCTCCCCTTCCACAGCTTTTTCCTTTGGAGGCTGTTGTAAATATGACACCACTTGTGGGCCAGGAGGATCGTCAGCAGGCAGAGCAGGTAAATCATCTGTTGTGGACGTGATGAGGATGGGCAGGGGAGTTTCAGTGGGATTGGTGAGAATGGCCGCATTTACAAGTAGATAAAGAGAAAGAAATCCACCTGTCAATAAGACATTATTGTTATTTGCCAGTGTAATGATTAATCATTTAATGCATGTGTATATATGAAATAATTGCCCTCATTAAAAGCAATTATTCTAATGTATATCACTTTGTATGGACAAAACTCAACAACATCACATAAAAAAATATTTACGTTTATTTGGCATGTTCAAAGCAGAATAGTAACCGGTCAAGAACGTTTCAAGCAATCAAGGAAAATTCACACATATACACACTGATGCTATAAATACAGTGGCTTGCATTGCAGCGTTATGGTCACACTGAGTCCCTTTACTAAAATTAGAGACTCAAAAGTCACAAGGATTAAAATATCAAAATTCTTATGTGGAGAGTAAATCCTCCAACCTTTACTTTATTCCGTCAGCAGCAGTCTAGTAGTCAGTTCAGAATGAATTCCTCAGATTTTCTGAATAAAGACTGAATTACCACCTGACATGAGTTGCGTCACATAATTCAGTGAATTCAACTGACTAAAATATTGTAAACATAACATTAATGCTAAAGCTAATGCAGCACTAATCCACTTTACCTCAGTTCAGTATAACATGTCTCTCTCTCATTCTTCATGTATTCTCATTAATGTCTCAGAAAGTGCTGCTTCCATTAACATGTGGAATTAAAAGTACATTTATTTTATATATATTTATATTTATATATTGCAGACTGAGAAATTTGTTAAAATGAGTGCATAATATGTGATGACAGTCTGTTTAGTGTAAAAGATTTATGACCATAAACAACTACGTTAATCCAGATATTTACACACGTATATGTTAGTTTTTTTTCTTTTTTGAAGGTCTAGCTGCTGAAATAAGGCATGTACAGTAATGTGCTGTTTATGGATATAATTGTGGAGGGAGGGAAAATCTTAAGCAATTTTGTTTGAATTTCCTTGTTAATGTGTGATGGTAAGTTAGTAGAACACACAGAAATGAGAAAGCTACAAATGCTAAGGGAAAGATAGTCTTACCTGTGAGGGCAGAGTGGAAAAGGTGACTAAGTAAGGTTCTAGAAGTTAAGAGACTGAAGAAAGCCATTTCTGTCTGAGAAGTGTCACTCTCTGACACTGAGTTGAGCTACACTTTATTTCCCCCTCCTACACCGCCTCACACACTTTGGTCCCTTTCCACCCACACACACTTAGTGTTACCCTATCTATCTATCTATCTATCTATCTATCTATCTATCTATCTATCTATCTATCTATCTATCTATCTATCTATCTATCTATCTATCTATCTATCTATCTATCTATCTATCTATCTATCTATGCCCGCAGTCCTGCCTGCCTGCCTGCCTTTGTCTATTCATCTACCTATATTCTGTCGTTGAACACAGACATGTGACAAACTATATATTGCACTCTGTTATGTGCCATAACAAAATTGAGTAGCTTCTGTCAGTGGGTCTTTATACAGTCCTCTAGTCTAGATTCTGGTTTAAAACTCCCACAAGAGCAATGGGAGCCCTCTAGAGTCTACAAAGTATCTACAGATTCTATTACCAGGAGATCAGGCATGTTGACAAATGGATGTGGTCTGTTGTGTGGAGATGTGCAGTATATGTTAAGCCTGAAACTTAACTCTCCCTCACTCTACTGTAAAAGAAATTAGGAGATTAGACAGTAGTATATTTGAAATGAAAGATGCATGCACTTAGAAACACCAGAAAATAAATAATGACGTCACCCATTCGAAAATTTTAAATTCGTCAAGGCCAATGAGAAAAGTGCTCTTAAAATTTAAAGCTATGGCTGATAACTTGAAATTTAATTGAAATCTTAAGTTTTGCAAACCAGAAAGTGCATTTCTTAAAGCAGTTTGTGCAAACAGCACCACACAAAAGCCTGTAACTTGTTCAAAATCACCATCTCTCAAAAGTAAGTATTTATATCAAAGAACATAGTGCCATCAGAATGACAAGTTCTTGTGTCATTGTTCACAAACAAGATAGTCAAAATGTTTTGTTGTGTTGTCACTATAATAGTTTGCTCTGTCAGTATTTTTGATTTAAACTATGGCTACGACTTTGGCACTTTATCTCTATGGCATATATAAATTTCAACAATATAAATTTATATATTACTCTATGTGGGATATATATATTGTTTCCAAGAGCAAGAGCGGACAGGCTTCACAATTACACCTTTACTGTTGGTCCACAAATTACAGTAATGCCATTGCGATATGAAGAAAAAGACAAGACTATACAAATATATGTACGTGTGTGTTACATTTTGTCTCTAAAGAGTATATTTTCTGTATAATGTAAAATGCAAGTGGACTACTGTAATATACCATTACAGTAAATATACAGTATTACAGTAGTGAACATGTCTGGTTACTTACCTGTTCTGTCTACAAACGTTTGAATGATTGAGGACAGAGTTGTTCTCTGAACATTCTGCTGTACCTTTCGACCCACCTTGGCCACAAGTTCATGATTGAGAACATGGTCCACAATAGTGGACCATTAATAGCCATATCTCAATAGAAACATGTCTACAATCTTGGCCTCTTTTACCTCTTCCTCTGTTTGCCTCTGTACCCTTCCATCATGCATCCTTACTCCTCTTCTTCCTGGCTGTTGTTTGTTTCCTTGTTGTTCATCCATTGTCAGAAATTGTAACATTAAGTTGGACTAGTAACTGTCAAAATACAATCTTTAAGATAAGAAACATGTAAAATTATTTTTTCAAGTAGCCTATTAGGCAAGTAACTGTGCAGCTAAATAAAAGCCCTGTCGGAAGTTTCTCCATCTCGATGTTGCTGTCACACATCCATCATCTCAGAAAATAGCAGACAATTAAATTTCCTTTATATCCACTATTCAGTCTGCATTTTAAGATGTTTATTGAGTCTATGCTGAAATGCTTGATAGTGATTTGTGACTGTCTGTCTGTTTGCAAAATGTATATGTCTATCAAAAAACCTTCTACTGAAGACCATTATGAGTTTGAATGCATGTGCTATTTTAATGTGCAGGGTATAATTATAAAGACATTTATTTTACAGCTTGTCATTGCAAAGGTTCACGTGACATCATGCCCTGCACTTTCTGTCTGCCTGTGCCTCTTTCAGATTGTTCAGCTTGTCCACAATTTCATTACAGAGTGTGTGTCGAGCAAACACAGCAGTCACTGCAAAAATAGGCAGTGCTTGCTTGCTCTATCAGACATAAAATGCATAATGGTGATGGATAAACTGAGTTTCCGGATCATTATGTCATCTCGGACAGACAGAGAAAGAGAATGGGCTACACCCATTGATGCATTAGAAAGACAGACTACATTAGACCAAGTGCATTAAGCCTAAAGGTCGGCTGCAGTATGTGAGTGTGTGAGCGCTAATCATACGCAGGCTTTTAACACACTCCTCGAGTTAGTTCCTGTTCACTTTTAGTCTTCGCCACAGAGAAGCTCAATACCAACTGCATTACTGTAAGAGCTGCACTATCATGACAGAGCCAAGATAAGACTCCAGCCCCAGTTTGCTGCAAGATATTTTTACACATCAATGTTTTGTTAAGTTGATTATGGCTGTCTTTAAAGGGATAGTTCAGCCAAAATGAAATTTCTGTCATCATTTTATTCCAAACTTGGATAACCTTCCCTTTCTCTCTTCTGTGAAACACAAACAAAGAAATTCAAAAGAATCTATTGTTGTTGTTTGTTTTTTTTTTTTTAAAAAAGATGCAAAAGTACCATAAAAACGGTCCATATGATAATTCTTTTTACATCAAGTTTTCTTAAGACATACAATAAGACAGTGGTAATTTCCCCCTCCAGTGAGCTGTCATTGACTCAATAAGCTAAACTTGAGAACAGAATCTTATTTGTGAACAAATCATTCAGACTGCTTTTGTGAACTGGATCAAGTGATTCATTGAAAAGATATGACTCAATGAAAGCACCAAAGAAAGCTATAGTGATTACAAGAGAATGACAACTTAAATTTAAGTTGGCTTTTCACATGAAGCTATGGTATCAGAAGACTTTAACTATAACATAGCCATTTAGACTATTTTTATTATAATTTTATATTCATTTTGAGGCTTGGAAGTGCCTTTTCATTGTAGTCGCATAGAAAGGAGCATGGGGAAATGTTTAAAAATATAACAGAATTTTCATTTTGCATGTGTGTGGTTGGATTTTTTTCTTCTTAGAACGGTTTCATTATATAACCAAACATGGTCTGTGATTAATTGTATTCTCAGATGAAATACTTACTAGCACAAACAAAAGCACACCTGAGGTCCTGCGTAGCAACTGGGAGAATGAAGCTCAAATCAGCAGATTATAAAGACCAGTTAGAAGGAATAAATTCTTCATATTTTGCTTGTGTAATCTGTTTACTTTGTTTTACCTCAAACGATGAGGTCATAGCAGAAGAGCACCTGATGCAATTTAAAGACTGTTTTATCAGCAAACTGCTGCTGTCAAGCCTCTTGAAACTGAAAATATCCTGTAGACTCTTGTATTTAAGTTTTTATATGTTGTAATCATGACTGGTGTTCATGCCATTTTGAGCTTCAAATGAATTTACAATTACACACATGTCTTTTATTTGGGTAAAACTATCTTTAAAGGGCTAGTTCGCCCAAAAATGAAATTTCTGTCATTAAGTATTCAACCTCAAGTCGTCCCAAACCCGCTAGACCTTTGTTCATCTTCTGAACACAAATTCAGATATTTAATAAAATTTTTTTTATTTTAATCTCCCATAGAAAGCAACGAAATTACCACATTCGAGGTCCAGAGAAGTAGTAAAGACATTGTTAGTCAACGTGACTACAGTGATTCAAACTTAATGTTATGAAGAAACGCGAATAATTGTTGTGCGCAAAAACAAAGCAAAAATAATGACTTTATTCCCTGCAGTCTGCGATGCAGTTGACGAAGGGATCGCAGTGCAGGAAAAAATGTTGAATAAATCGTTATTTTTGTTTTGTTTTTGCGCACAACAGTTATTCTCGTCGCTTCATAACATTAAGGTTGAGCCACTGTAGTCACGTTGACAATTTTAACCATGTTTTTACTACTTCTCTGGACCTCGAAGGTGGTAATTTCACTGCTTTCTATGGGAGATTTTAAAAAAACTTGAATTTCATAAAAAAAAAATCTTAATTTGTGTTCTGAAGATGAACGAAGGTCTTGCGTGTTTGAATGACATGAGGGTGAGTACTTAAATGACAGAAATTTGATTTTTGAGTGAACTAACTCTTTAAAATAAAGTCTTTTTGTAAACTCTAGCTAGGACTGTTTTTATTCATTAAGTATTTAAGCCACTTTATGAACTTTATGATTTAGTTCCTCGGTCATTATGTCTTTGCAGGAATCTACTGTGCTATGCAGTTGCAGTGACCTGCTGGGTTTATGAGGGAACATTGTGTCCTCCTGTTGGTTCAGGTCACTGCTTACAAGAAACCTGAACTCAGAGGGTGTGGTCGCATCAAACGGACTCACATGTCCGAATTATCGTACGAGGAGGTCACATATCTCTACTGTGACCATAATTTGACTCGGACCTCCGAATATGGCTGCCACAGATTGATGTGTCAACTGCTGAGTACACGTACAACCAAATTTGGGGTGAAGGAAGATAGAGAGTTATGAGCACTGTAAGCAATCTGATGACATGTATACTATTTAGAAGGACAGCGTTAGTCAAGACTCGGCGGTAACCAAGTATTTTGTTTCTTGATGGGACTGGGGACTCCAGGAGGAGCTGCAGCAGCTCTGCCACCGTACAGCTTCACCTCCCAAGAGCCCACTGGCTCTCACATCATGTAGCACCTGCTGACCACCGGGAGGAAACTTTTAATGGCTGACTTGCAAGAATCGCGCCGGATGAGCAGCAGCACACCTGGTCTACGGGCATTTTAAATTCTGCTTAAGAAAAGCTAAAACGAAAAGCCAATGTTTCTAGAAAGTGCCCATTCATATTACTCGAAAAAAATATTTGAACTCTTTAGAAACCTCACAATATAAATAAAACAATACTGCCAGACCAGAAATACATGAAAAAAAATAGTTTTATATAGTTTCTTTTATATAGCCTATGTTTTATAATACATTTATCTGATTTATCTAATTGAACTTGAATGATTTTCTATCATACATTTAATAAACAAAGCAGTTGAATTAATTGTACACAGTGTTTTTCACAATTTCATTCTGTCCACAACAAATCCATAAACAAAACAGCAACATAAAATGTTAAGAATTTTGGAGTCAAAAAAAAAAGCTGCATAAAAGGGTCAAAACTGAAAAGTGAAAGGTCATGGTTCAATTTGACGAACAGCACACAGATGGTGACCTTTTTAAAAATAGTAATTGCCATAAAACTGAAACTGTACTTTGTAAATCTGCCAGTAACTAAACAGAACTGATTTTGAAGCCAATTCATTCACAAGCACGAGTTCAAATTTGAGGTGACAAGGGTAGGTTACTGTGACCCGACGTCTGGCCCGCTGGTAATGTACGGAATGCTCGCCGCTATCCTTTCCTCGTTGACTCACGTTGTCGCTGTCACGGTAACACCTGCCAACTTCCTTTTCCAACGCCGCCACCCAACCCTAATCGGTAACAACGCTCGTAAACAGATCCCTCTCGCGCGCCTGCCCTCTCAGAAGAACGCTTGAGAGAGTGGAGCGGGAGCGCGCAGTTATCTATCACTGCCTTCCGGACAGTCCTGAGAATCTTCACGTGCTGAAGCTCATCCGATAAACCCTACAAGGATGCGCCTTTCTGTTTACTTGGACTGAGATGTATCTCTAAAAAATTTTTTTTTTTTTTGCTAACATTTATATAATTGTTCAATTAAACGAAGACGCGCCTGGACTTCCACCTGCGTTCTCTGACGGGGAAAAATCGGATTAAGGGGAAAACCTCAGATGGATTGACATCTTGACATCTCAGGCTAAACAAACAAACAAAAAAACAAACAAACAAACAAAAAAAAAGGCTGGAGTCAACCCGTTCTTTTGCCAAACAACTACAAGTGCAACTGAAGATCAGGAAAGACTCACCACAAACAGATGTTAAACTGAAGAACTTCGTGTGGGATGCCTTTGCATCTGTGTTGAGGCCGTTAAACCATAGGTAAAACATTATGCTAATATCATTTTGATAAAGGTTTCAAAATAAAATTGTTGATATATATTTTATGTGGTCTTCAGAAATTGAATCATCCTATGTAGAGTTAATGTTGAATTACGGCAAACTCAAGGGCAAACCTTTTGTTTACTCCAGGGATCAAATGTAATTTAGAACATGTCAAACACATGCCGCTCAATTATTTTCTCTATCCGAAAACTATGATAGAGAATGGCCTCTCAGGGAAAAGTTTTTTGATGGCCCAATTATTTGATCCCCACGAGACATCCGATGGCCTTAATTCAAGTTACAAAGAGCAGATTCAGATATTAACCCTTTCATGGATGAAATATGACAACCTCAGGATTTGCTCTTTGTTTAGACATATTTTTCAAAGAGATTTTCAGATGTCCACTTGAGTGGACAGTGTGCATTTTTGGTTTTAAACAAAGAGATAATGTATTACATATAATACAGTAATAATACAGCAATCTATATTGATCTATCGATATTTCCAGACTGTGGAAAACATTTAGCGATCAATCTCATAAGAAATAAAGAGTGTTGGGAGTAATGTAACATGCATAATGTAATCAGATTACTTTTGATGTAATCATTGAAGTAATGCATTACAGGTAACGTGCATTATGTAATCAGATTACTTTTCTGATGTAACAAGTAAAGTAATGCATTACAAGTAACGTACATTAATCACACCTTTTGATGTAACTGCAAATTATATTCTAATAAGACAAATACATTTATTTACAGCCAAAAAAGAAACTGCCGACAAAGTATTTTCAAGAACAACAATCACAGTATAATAGCATGAATTGTAGCTGAAATATACTGCTATAACTTTTTTTTAACCTTTAAGAATCTCCTAGGATAGAAGGAATGGATTGATATTCCGGAGCAACATGGTATTTCTGACTGGCCACTTACAAAGGCTTGTCACTTGGTGGCAATGTAAAGGATGATGCACTAGTGTCCACTGGTCAATGTGCAACAGTCCAATCAAAATCCATGCATATGCAAAAAAATGTTTTTTGATATAGCTGTCCATCGAAGTGACCGCTATGTGTGAAAATGTTCATATTTTCTGCATTGATAAAAATACTAATTATAGACTACAAAGCTAATTATAGACCAGCGCTTATGTTATTGTGTGCGTCCATCTCTATGTCTGTGCCAGCGTAAGCTCCCAAGTGAGAAAGACATGGGTTGGGCCAGATGTCAGTGTTAGACACCTGACTATGTGCTGTTCCTTTGTGACCTGAAACTCGTTAGCGAGTTTACACCACACGTGTGTAAATTACATATAAAAATGATTCACCTCTTTTTTTTGTATTTAATTTGTTGTATTTTCTTATATACATATTTATGCCAGTGATCGTAACAAAATCCCCTAATGTCAAAGAAGAATAACATACATTTTACTAAATTCATTAAAAAAACACACACACACACACACACAGAAATAGGGTGAGTATTCACTCAATTGTTTTGATAGACCAAGAATGACCCTTTCTTACCTAAATCACAGATTTGTTGTTTTGTATTAGATTAGACTTCAGAATCCATTCACCTGGTGAAGTTCATTATTTAAAAAGAAAACAATTAATTAAGTTTCAGTCACACAAAAGAGCAGAGGGCTGTGGCACGTACCGTTTTACACATTTCATAAATTTGTTAATTGCACTTTGTGAATGGTCTGATAACCAGAAAAAACATTTTTGTACAGTGATAATATAAGTAGAGCACCGACAATGCTATTGATAAGGACTGATTTTATGTTATTTCTTTCCGACCAGTGCAACGCATGCTTTTTACATGAAGCTTCTGATGTAAAAAGCAGCTGATGAACAGCAAGAAATCTACCTGCATCTGTTATGTCAGCTAACTGCTAAAACTACCAACAGCCCTGAATCAACCCTTTCCCAAGATGAACGAACCCTTTCCACTTATTTGAATAAATGTGATCTAAACGAACCCTGAAAAAAGCTTGATCTCACAGTGGAAGCAGATTGTCTCTGACACGAAGAGATGAAACGAGAACGTTTTAAGCCCCCGCAACCAGATGACCCTCTGTGCTGCTGTGGAGACATCGACCAGCAAAGAGAGTACTGCTGCTGCGACTGCGAAGAACTTGATGATGCCTGTGAAAGGTCAGAGGTCAACCATTAACCATTCATGGCATGCAGAGGAAGTTTGTCATTGCATTTGTTCATGTAAGCTTTTAAAAGAGTAGTTCACACAGATATTATTCTAGGAATTCATTTTGTCCTCGTTTACTCGCCTTCTGTTTGTTCCAAACACTTTTTTTTTTTATCTGTGGAACACACAAGATCATTTGCAGCTGCTCTTTTCCATACATCAAAAGACTGTGAAAGTGTGTAAATGATGACAAAGCTTCAATCCATCAATTTTTAGTTGTTTTGCTCTTTTCAATGAAAAGTCTGTATTTCCATCTCACCCCTTCTCATTAGGTTACTCAGAGGAGAGCCAGACAAGCCAGACATCTTCTCTCGTTTCATCTCTCGTATGGCTGATCGTTTGGGTTTGCCATGTTATGCCATAGGACCCCTTCGATTGGAGCTCTCTGTTTTACCTCCCATGGTATTAATTCCTGGCCTGTTGCGAGTAGCGGCAATTAATTGTATGTTGGGATTTGTAGTCTTAACTGCCCTACCCGGACTGGTGCTTTGGTATTACTATGTGACTCACAAAAGGAAAAGACGCACATTGTTTTTCCTTAGTTTGGCACTTTTCTCCCTTGCCTATATGTACTACCTTTTCCTTACTGAGATCGTTCCCAGAGGAGATATAAGTAATCTGCAGCTGGTTACTGCGACGACAGGCATGATGTTGACGCTTATCTCCCTTGTGCGCACCAAACAGGGACCAGGCGTTGTCAAATCCCAATCATTAGCTCTGGGAATCAACAGTAGCTCTACAACCAATCAGAGCACAAACTTACCTAGAGACTCCGCCCCCTGCAATGGAATCAGCCAGTCAAAGGGGGAGAAGGAAGGAAAGAAGAAGTTATGTCCTGTGTGCCAACTGGTGCGCCCACCAAGAGCTGGACACTGCAGGATCTGTGGGGCATGTGTCCTTCGAATGGACCACCACTGTGTTTGGTGGGTTTCTCCTTCCTTCTTCTTTGAAAATTTAGTATAAACACTTTATTCTCAGTGTGAATTATTATTATGAATTATTACACTGAGGCCTTTTTCTGTATGTGTCTCTTTTAATGTCAAAATGGTCTGTATCTACATAGCCATTCAAAAGTTATCTTATACTCACCAAGGCTGCATTTATTTGATCAAAAATACAGTAACGCAGTGATATTGTTAAAGTATATTACAGTCAATATACCTGTTCCTGAAATATACCAACATCCATTACACCAGTCTTCAGTGTCACTTGATCCTTCAGAAATCATTCAATGCTCAAAAAACACATTATTATTATCAATGTTGAGAACAATTGTGCTGCTATAATGCTACAATGGATAGTATTTTAAATGATTATCATATTTAATTATATATTATTTGTTTTTAATTAAAAACCTTTATATAAAAAAATAATCCTGAGATATGCACATTAAAAGGAGAGATAGTAATGCAGATGTCATCTGCTTCCATTCAGGAAGTTCACACTTTGGTCATCTTGGTGTCACAGACTCCCTATTCCATAATAGTTTTAGATATGTTCATTAAAAATATGACGTTATACTTGTGCTTGTTGGATAATCAGTCAAAAGAGTGTTGTTCATTATTATATAACTAATATTCAATTTCATATCATTATTTGTGCCTTTCCTACATATATTTGGCTTCATGCACATCCCTGCTATAGAAATGGTTGAACAATTCCTAAATGAATTGTGAGTCATCTCCTTAGTATTCTCATGGCAATTATTTGATTATATTTCTGATCTTTTCACAAATTGTATGCATGTGGACACTAACCCACCAGACACACATATGTTCAAGCTGATTCCCAAAAGACGTCACTGGAGCAGGACAGGCTGGAGAGACATGTGCAAAGGCCACAGGAACGCAGCTTTCAGCACAGTAAAGAGAGATCTCACCAGGCCAATCTGTCTCTGTGCTGCTTCAACACGCACACAGGCACAAATAAAAACAGGAATATGCCATAAACCACGTAATTCTCATTAAAGCCATGTTTAAGAGAGAGAAACTAGTGTAACTGTTCTTGACTTGGTTTTTTGGTGTTAATATGTCTATGTTTTTGTGTCTTTATGTGGGTGACTCTCCATGACAGGATAAACAGCTGTGTAGGCCAAGTCAATCACAGGCAGTTCATTTTGACGCTCCTTCTCTTCCTACTGACATCCTTCTACGGGATCAGTTTGGTGTTACGGAGTATATGTCCACGACAGAGTCTACTCACAGCCATGTTATACTGTCCCGGAGTCTACAACCAATACAGGTACACACTGCTTTCTTTATAAATATATGCAAATACACAGTGTGTTTCTAGCCTAATATAAGACATTTGTGTGTGTGTGTGTGTGTGTTTGTGTGTGTAGCACAGCTCTGTGCTTTACATGTGTGTGGTACAGCATTATCATAACAGGCGGTCTGCTCCACCTGTTCATCATTCAGATTATCAATGTCAGTTGCAACGTAACAGAACGCGAAGCTCAAATTGCTTTGCGCAACAAAACCGGCAGACGGCGCTTTTGTGGCCTGGTTGTGGAGACCGGTGTCTATTCACGAGGCTTCCTCCAGAACTGGATTCAGTTCCTCACAATGAACACGGATGAGAACGGACCTCCCTTCACCCTCACAGACATGGTATGACAGAAGGAACTACAGGCATGACGGTCCTGGGTAGTATTTAAGCCATAATGATGTTAAACACGACTGTAGTTAGGCCCAAAAAGCTGTTTGACACATTTACCTTGTTTGCATCAGGAAGAACGGTAGTATTGTTAATTATGAATGGCATGGAACTGGCAAGCAGGAACTTTTTAGGAAGTCATTTTAAATTGGTGAAAACTTTATTTAATGCCTGTGTGTTTTTTTTCTTCTTATATTTAAATTCTAGTTGTCATGTACACTGATGAGCCAAAACATTATAACCTGTCACAGGTGAAACGAATAGTGTTAATCATCTCCTATCAAGGCCACATATTAAGGTCTGCGTAGATTAGATGGTAAGCAAACAATCAATTCTTGTAATGAACTTGTTGGATGCAGAAAAAAATGGGCAGGAGTTAAGATCTGAGTGACTTTGATAAGGGCCAAATTGTTATGGCATGGCGACTAGGTCAGATTATCTCTGAAACGGCAAGGCATGTGAGTGGCTCCTGGTCAGCAGTGGTGAGAATTTACCAACGGTGGTCGAGGAGGGACAAACCATAAACCGGAGATGGGGTGTTGGGCTTCCAAGGTTCACAGATGCACGAGGGCAATGATGGCTATCTTGACTGGTCCAAGCCAACAGAAAGTCTACTGTGGGACAAGTCACATAAAATTTTAATGAAGGTTATGGTAGGAATGTGTCACAACCCACACTGTATCGCACTCTGCTGTGCAGCTGCCGACCAATCATAGTGTCTATGATGACCCCTGTCCACCGCCGAAGGAGCCTACAATGGGCACTGGATCTTGGAGAAGTGGAAGAAGGTCCACTGTTTGATTAGTCCCGATTTCTTTTACAGCACATAGGAGGCCGTGTACATGTGCAGTGTTTACTTAGGGAAGTGATGGCACAGTGATGCACTGGACAACGACAACCCGGTGGAGAGAGTGTGGTGCTCTGGGAAATGTTCTGCTGGTAAACCCTGGGTCCGGCCCATGTGGACGTCAATTTTACACGAGCCACATACTTCATGACAGTGGTGTTCCCTGGTGGAAGTGGCCTATTTTAGCAGGAAAATGCACCCTGCCACACTGCACACATTGTTCGGGGATGGTTTGAGGAACATGGCCAGTTCAAAATGCCTCCTGAACATACTGTAGGCCTCAACATTTGAGACACAACTTCAGGAATGGTGACAATCAATAAATCAAAACAAATAGCTTCCAATAATGACAAAACAGCAACATTTTTTTTAAAATGTCAGCAGACAGAAAAACAATAATTCTATAGTAAGTAACCATTTAATTTATTCATGCTGCAATGCATGGTGGGAACTCACAAACCCATTTGATGGAATTCTGTTTTTATGTAGTTTCAAGAATTTGCATTTCTTGGTACTTGAGACTCAAATGGTTTCGTAAACGTAAAAATATGTAGTTGCTTTTTTTACAGTGCAGATCTCAATCCATTTGAACATCTGTGGGATGTGCTGGACCTATAAATTCGATCCACAGCGGCTCTACCTCTCAAACCTACAGGACTTGAAGGATCTGCTCCTAACGTCTTGGTGCCAGATACCACTGGACATCTTCAGGGGTCTAGTAGAGTGCATGTCTCGACAGCTAAGCACTGCTTTGGCAGCACACGGAGGACCAACAACATTTTAGGCAGGTGGTCATAATGTTTCGGCTCATTGGTGTATATGGGCATATTGAATTAGGTTCAGTGGTTTGCAGCCATAGTGGCTTTTTTATGAAATGAAACTGCCTGGTTGCACATAATGAAACTTTGCCAATGAAGGATGTAACTTTATAGCATAAATAATCAAATTTTATGAATTCAACATGCTGCAGTGATCAAACATAAGTAGGTAACTTTGTAATCTTAGTAGCAATTCAAGTTTGTAATGACAAGTTTAAGAAAGATTAGTAGTGTACAGTATTTTATCTGATGATGAAAGCCCAGAAAATAAATGTCACAACCTGAAATATCCCTGCATTATTGCAATTATCAAATGTATTTGTGATTATTAGATATTTATACACATTATATTTAAAATATTACAATATTTCACCCAGAAATTAAATTTCACTCAAATCAATCACTCACCCTCCTGTTGTTTCAAAGTTCTCTTGATATATAGGACGGGAATGTTGAATAGAGACACTGTACAATACTTGTCTATTTCCTTTATAAAGTGGGGCATCTATTGAAACCTTAAAGGGATAGTTCACCCAAAAATGAAAAATTATGTCATCATTTAATCATCCTTATTCCAAACCTGTTTCACTTTCTTTTTTTAATTAATTATTTGTTTGTTTGTTAATTTATTTGGGTGAAACACAAAAGAGGATACATTTGTCACTGTCTGGTGTTTGTCCATTGAATGTTGACCAATGTCCAATATACTCACAATCTATTTTTCCAAACCAATTGATTTTGCCCACATAAAGTCGATGGGACCCAGTGTTTTGTGTCATTCACAGAAGACCAATGAAAGTCAGAGAGGTTCAAAACAACATTACCGTCATATAAAAAACAAAACAAATCAAAGTATCTTTTTTGGGTGTGTTACATAGACAAAAACAAAGTAATACCGCAGGGTTTGGAATGATAATAAGGGAATTTAAATGATGACATAAATTTCATAAAAATTTTTGGGGTCAACTATTCTTTTATATCTGTAAGAAATACTTAAAAAGATTAAACACAGATCAACCTGTCAAATGCTAGTAAACCAAAAAATTATTTTTACGCCAAATGTATAATCCTTGTAATAGTAGATAGGCTGCTATTTGTTGTGTGCTCTCAGGGCGAATGACTTTTCTGTAATGACATATGTCTCTGTTCAATGCTTACTGAAAAATAGTGTGTTAAAGGGTTAGTTCATCCAAAAACTGTCTATGGAAGGACAGGAATCTCTCAGATTTCATCAAAAAAAAATCTTCATTTGTATTATAAAGATGGTGTGGAACGACATGAGGGTGAGGAAGAAAGACAGAACTTTCATTTTTGGGTGAACTAACCCTTTAATCTATGCTGAGGTGTACTTTACAGTTCTTTATTGTCATCTATATTAAATGAATGATTATACATCATTAAGTATGTGTAAAAATAAAGGTAATGTGTTTAAAGGAATTCTGTTATTTACATATACTGCCACTCACCACATGTGTGCAACATTGGTTGTGTATATTACTGTGAAACGGTCATGAGTGACCTACCTATGCAGCGGAGAGAGACAGGAAGTGGTTTTATAGCACTGCTGGCCCAATTACCTCTGCAACAAGAATGACATCAAGCCAGTGAAAACACAAGAACATATTTGCATGAGTGCTTTAGACTGCACTTCCTCCTACAAATATGCAAAATGAAGATTCATATTTTTTTTTTTTTTTTAATATTACAATTTTAATTCATAAAAATTGTTTTGAACAATGGACAGTTTTAACAAAGAGTGCAAAGAGTATCAATTATTTGAAATCTCTCTGGCTACTTTAAAAACAATATAGGTACAATCATACCTCTTCTACAGTTCTTAGACGTGGTATTTCTTTACAGGAAGTTGATTTACTGAAACCCCTACCCCCCACCTTATAGAGGTACCAGGGATGTCTTTGTGGTTGCTTTCTGTCTATACTGAAAAATGCATTAGACGACATCGTTCGTCCAGTGTAGCGCAAGACACCATGAAGATCGGACAGACTAATCCATCTCTATTATCTGAACAACACCGGATCCATGTGTTAATGCTCTTCATAACCCTTATAACAGGTATGTGTATGTGAGCGAGTATGTGGCTCTGAAACACACACACAGAGGCTTTGCTTAAGTTTTTGTTAAAGCTTGGGGTCGGTAACATTTTTGTGAGATGTTTTTGAAAGAAGTCTTTTGTGAACCAAGGCTGCGTTTATTTGATTACAAATAGTAAAAACAGTATAGTAAAATAACTGTTTTCTGTTTTAACATATTTGAAAATTTCATTTATTCCTATAATGGCATGAGCTGAATTTTCAGCATCATTACTCCAGTCTTCAGTGTCACACGATCCTTCAGAAATCATTTTAAAATGCTGATTTGGTGCTCAAGAAACATTTCTTATTATCATCAGTGTTGAAAACAGTATATATATATATATATATATATGCATAATTTTATGATGAATAGAAAGTTCAGTTTACTCTTCAGTTTAATGCCAAATAAAATGTATTACCAAAAAAAGAGTAACATTTTTATTATTAAATAAAAGAATTAATTTCTTTCAAAAAGAGAAAATGTATTCCTGTTTAAACTTTTGAACAGTAGTGTATTCTTGTGTTGTATATAATGGAAACATATTTTAATGAAAGAACTGAACTGTTAAAAGAAGGAAACTGGCAGTTAGATACAGGAAGAGAAAGCAAATATGGGTTCACAAGCACCTGACAGTAAAGAACAGAGCTCTTTTTTTTCTTTTTCTTTTTTTACACCTGATTGAATAGGTGTGCTATTTTATAAACTGTTCAAAAATATTTATTGATCATACTGGGAAAAAGCTGATAAATTATGCCGTCCAGTTCAGTATGCTAAAAATGCTGTTTGTGCCATAACTCGGTTCTTTATTTCTCTTCTTGCTCTTCTTTGTCTTCTTTCTCTCTTTTTTTTTTTCCAAAGGGGCCTTTACAGATGAAGATGTGATTCGAGCTCCTTTGGGTGGCAGTGCGACTTTTAACGTAAACGTTAAAAGAGACACGACAGTCAGCCTTGTCGAATGGAGCAGGTGTCCAGATCAGAGAATTTTTGTGTACAGCCCCAGTCATGGACTCACTATAGTTAACAACAGCTACGCTGGTCGTCTTTTTGAAAAATCAAACCACAACATTGTGCTAGAACAATTACAAGACAGCGACTTTGTGACTTACTGCTATAAACTCAGTACTTTCCCACAAGGGAGTCTTCAAGGACAAATTAATCTAGTGAAAAGGACGGAAAATGGTAAGAAAAATGATCTTCCTCAATATAACACCAAGCATGCTGTTTTAGCTAAAAATAAACCCCTTTTTGTTCCTACAAATGACATTTTATAATTAAACATTTAAATTATAATTATAGTCATTATAGCTATTTACTGTATTCACACCCATATCTGACTATCATTTAACATTCAGACTCAAGATGAGGCACACAAGACAGAACATGCAGAGAATCATCAGTGCTATGTTGTGTTCCACTCCGACTAAAAAACAAACTAATACCCTATTGTAACACACTTTATTTCTTTGTTTAAAAACAAGAACATAATGGGTGTAAAATAAAATCCATCCTCAGGTGCAAACCACTGACAAACTTCTACATATGATAAAAAAGTGAAGGATACACTGTAAAAAAAATGATTGTAATTCTAACACTAAAAGACAAAAACAAATTGAAAGCAAAAACTTAATTGGTTACCATTAAGTTCCCTGTTAGAGATCTAACCTAACATTTGTTGTAATTTTACAATACTGTTAAATACACCATTTCTGGTGGTAAACAAAATCAAATCATCTAATATTTACAGTAAAAAATCATAAACTGACATTTCCAGAATTCCTTGATACATTACTTTTAATAGTTTATAATTTTAATAATTATGTTGTTTCTTAGTTTTTTCTTATCTGTTATGTACATTAGGACAGTGTTTCCCAAACTTTTCTCAGTCGCGACACTGTTTGCAAATTTTCAGTAATTTGTGGCACACAATGTTGTCATTATACCGGAATCCTGCGCCGAAATTCAGAACATTCGCATTTATACCATCAATTTGTGTGTGTTCTTCATACTATTAGAGACATCCGAGATTGGTGGTTCCTGTAGCCTATATGTTAAATGCTTTAAACGGAGCCCATGATTTGGCAAATCAAGGGAACAAATTAGGCCTAGTCTAAATCGATCTAGCGCATGATTTAGCCTACTATTTTTTCCTGCGTGTGCGGCAGAGGGGCTCCGTAGCTTTATACATATTTTCATGTATTTATTTTATTTATGAAGCACCAATGAACACAACAACAGTTGAGCCATAGTGCTACAAATAAAACAATTTTAGGAATTTAAAAATGTTTGAAGGATTTTTACATGGCACCCATGCTCTCACCAAACGGTTGGGAATCGCTACATTAGCGTTTTATGTCACATCTTATGTTGTGAAATGAATGTTAATTCTATTGTATAAAAAGAACAAAATAGATTTTAGTAGCAGCATGGCCTTGCTAATTCATCAAAAAATTGCTGTTGGATTTACCAGTTGAATTTTTTTTTAATTACCGTTTTAAATTGTAAAATTTACGGGTTGTTCTGTAAATAAGTTTACATTTTTACTGTTTTTACAGAATTATTCTGGTAACAACAGCTGCCAGTTTTATTCTGTAAAAATGAAGGGACTTTTTAACAGTGTAACAAATTACAAACATGATCTATGACTTTATGCTTGAAGGTTTTTTTCTGCACATTCTCACAGTTTAACTTTGTTTTAACTATATCATTTGGATTTAAATTTTGTGACTTTTGTTTATGAATAGGCCTGAAGTAGTATAATGGAGAAACTGGAAGTAAAAAAACGAGACATTGTGTTAATCTTCTCTCAGGTCTCTCCGTCAAAGTAATAATCTCGGTGGGTTGTGCCATGGGTTTAATAGTACTATGTGGAATCATCGCTGGATTGGTTTGCTACAAGGTAATAATCTCAAACTCATCCACATTCTACAGAACATAAAAAAGGAAGAAAAGAATCCACTGAATTCAATGAAACAACTTGTTCTGTGAATGACTAACAAAGAAATTAATTTTGCTCATTTTGCATGAATAATGTCAAATGTGTGTGCCGCCCTGTTAAAAAAGACCTGGAATGTCATCTATGATGTGTCCTAGTAAAGTCAGGTTTCATGAACGTGCCGCACCAAGTGTTTATATCAACCAATGTCTCTTCCATTAGAAGAGGAGAACTAACCTCGCATTGAATCCTGGAGGCCTTCGCAGCGGTCAGTCGTCTGTGCAGCTGAAAGATCAGAACAAACCCAAGAGCACACGCACACAGAGAGGGGAGGACTTGCAGAAAGATGACTTAAATTACCTCAGTTTGACTTAACTCAAAATGTCTATAATGTCGGCTATAATGGATTTACTGTAAATTCTAATAAATTGACTTCTTTTTAATAACATCACAAAAATATCCCATGGAGAAAATAAAGTTTGTGGACTAACATATACAATTATGTACTTTAAATGTTTTCTTTCTAGCTTTTAAGAGGAGTTTAATTCATTCTTATTTGTATATTACATTTTATTTTGTAATATAGGCTACTATGTTTTCTGTGGCAATAAACATTTTGTCCTTTTAACTCTGGCCTTTATGTTACTCTTTCCCATCATGATAACATAGGGTGGACTGGAGAGAAAAGAAATAATTAAAATATGATTAGGATGATTAGAAGATGTTAATTGGCAGTTCAGTTTTGGCCACTGATCTGGTTTCAAGTGTTGTGAATTAGGTTAAGCAAAAAAGTAGTCAACCAAAAGCAAGTACATGAGTCGAATAGTGTTGCAGGTCAAAAAATAAAAAATAAATTAAAAAAAATCCTACCAACTTGCATCCTTTTTGTTCAGAGGGTGGCAGTGTATTAAATGATGATTCAGGAAAGGCTGCATTGCATGTAAATAGCAATGGTTACCGCTCTAAGAGAATTATTAACAATAATGTGATTAGTATCTTAGTAGAAGTATGTAAAGTTTTCTTTTTTTGAGATGAGAAATGGCATTAGTAACATGTAGCAGGCGTACATTTTATTACGTTTCTGATGACCACAAGAAAAGTAACTTGACTCGATTGCATTTTTTCCACCCCCATCAATTGAAGTCTGATTTCCACTCTCTCTGATCATTTGTTCTGGCTCCTTTCAAGTTCAGATGGTTCAAGTTCATCTTCTGGTTGACCTAATTAATCAAACAGTCACACAATGCAGTCATTGACTACAGGTAAACACGTCTCCTGTCACTGCTTCCTATTCAGTGATGAAAAGATAACGAATAGGCTGAAAAGGTTTTGTGCAAAGCCACAGGATAAACTGTAAAAGTGAAACTGATAACACCCAACAGTGTCTTTTAGGGTTTAACAAAGGGTTTTGCCATTGTGAAATTGCATTGATTAGGCCTACATGTAAAGTGTTCAGATCAGAGAATTCTTTTCAGTTTCCTTTTTTTTCTGCTATCTTTCTACTTTATTGTATGCAAGAAATATCAGTGGTAAAGCTCTGATTTTTGCTAAGTGCCAAAGGATTGTGTTTAACTGGTGACTTTCATTATATACATACATATATATATATATAATTTTACATTGAATATTACTTAAAAAAATAAAAAATCACAAATCTTTTTTTTTAGAGATATTCCTGCATAGAGATACTTAAACTTAGATAGACTACTTATATAATCAGTATATTAATAATCAGTAGTCTATCTGTTGCAAACCGGATGAAATTAATATACTTTATTCAAATGATCACATGTGCATGCTCTGCAACTAAAACACCAATATCCAATAATGCCAAGAAGTCCTGTGGTTGCTGAATTTACTACTTTTAGCGTCATACAAAACACAAGCCAGTCAACGCTTCCAAAACGCTTAGTTCTAGAATTTTCTCAATGGCCTAAGTGTTTTCACTTTGATTATTTTCTGTCTGAGCATGTTGGGTTTGTCTGACAAGCACAAACAAACGTGAAAATATACACAGAAGAGAGCAAAGCACCGTCTCATGAACACAAAAAATCCTTTAACCAGCTATTAAAACATGTAATTACAATTTGCATTCAATCTCATTCATCTTTACATAACCTAATCAAATACTTTGAACGAACTTGTGAACGACGATTTAAAAAATGATGAACACAGACAAAGTGTTTTTTAATCCTGTTACAATTTGCAAGTATTCCTGTATTCCAGTGATGAGTTCTCGTTCTTGACCTTGTGATGCAGGATCACATGATTGGCTGTAAACACTTGGCTAATCGTCACCTAATGAGACGCCGCCTTTACTTCAGGCACGCTTTAAAACCCGCTCAGTTGTAAACAATGACAGTCCATCATTTCGTTTGCCGTAAAAAAGTAAGTTTCTGTCTCTAACTTCGGAGTTGCTCTTTTCGTAAGTGTACGGTGCAGTGATTATGTTTAGCCTACCTGAGTTTCAGCTCTGTTTGTAGTGGATAATTTAGGAAAAAATGGCATTTTCTTGTTTAAACGTCATTTTAAAAAGTTGTCTAAATATATTCTAGGCTAGGGAAGTTTCTGTTGAACGATTTATTATGCATTGTAGGTATGTGGCTTTGTAACCTGTACATGTTTAGTGTCTTAACTTGGAATAACTATTGGTGCACGCGCTAAGATTTTGCTGCTTGTAATTGGAAAAAATGTTTATTGTGATTGTGTGTGTGACTCACCTTTGTGATTTATTCCTTCAAATTGACTCTTGTTTTCTTCTGTCACAGTCTTCCAGGCAGGATGATGTTTGCCTCTCTCCTCACGCTATGCATGAGCGCTGTGTTTGCTGCGCCAAGATTGGACCAGCAGTTGGATGACCACTGGCACCTCTGGAAGAGCTGGCATGGAAAAAACTACCACGAGGTGGGTAGTGCTTGTAGCTAGACATCAGCTTCAACACGAAGGAAACGCAATGCAAGTCTCTTTTATTTCATAATGGCTGGAACGTCTGCTTCTTCAGAAAGAAGAGGGCTGGAGGAGAATGGTGTGGGAGAAGAACTTCAGAAAAATTGAGTTGCACAACCTTGAGCACTCCATGGGCAAACACACCTTCCGACTGGGCATGAACCAATTTGGTGACCTGGTGAGTAGTTTTTTTTTTTTCTGTGGTATTTTATGAATGGATGACTCTGTTGTAAAATTGAATCCTTTTCATACCTAATCAACACTCGGATCAGTGGTTCCCTTTTTTAATGTCTGCTAGGCGTTTATCTTTTTATTTAAGCCTTTTGTTTGCGTCCTTCCTCCTAGACAAATGAGGAGTTCAAACAGACAATGAACGGTTACAGTCATGACCCCAACCGAAAGTCAAAAGGGTCATTGTTTATGGAACCCAGCTTTTTTGAAGCCCCCCAACAGGTTGACTGGAGAGAGAAGGGCTATGTTACCCCTGTTAAAGACCAAGTAAGCAATTTATCAAACTGCTTTCTAGAGCTTTTGTTTGTTCTGAATCTGTTAATATTTTAAAATGTGCATGTATTGTTCATTGTTTGGTAACAAAGTCCTGTTTCCTGATCCTAGAAACGGTGTGGATCTTGCTGGGCTTTCAGCTCAACAGGTGCCTTGGAGGGTCAGCTGTTCCGTAGAACGGGAAAGCTGGTTTCTTTGAGTGAGCAAAACTTGATGGACTGTTCTAGGCCAGAGGGCAATCATGGCTGTGATGGAGGCCTCATGGACCAGGCCTTCCAGTATGTTCAGGACAACAATGGGCTGGATTCTGAGGAGTCGTATCCTTATCTTGCAACGGTAAGAGTCAGCTGTGTGCTCTTTCTGATTTGCAGAAGCTGGTGGGTCTGTAGTGAGTGCCGAGGCTTTGCTCCCTTTTCAACCAATGTATTGAGTATTTGATAACGTCACACGTAATGTACAACATTTCATTTTCTTTTGTGCTTCCAGGATGACCAACCATGCCGCTATGACCCCCGTTATAATGCTGCTAATGCCACTGGTTTTGTGGACATTCCCAGTGGTGACGAGCATGCTCTGATGAAGGCTGTTGCTGCTGTGGGTCCTGTAGCTGTTGCTATTGATGCTGCACATGAATCCTTCCAGTTCTACCAGTCTGGTAGGTGGATGATTGTCCCGAAGAATGCTCACATTTCTGGTTATTTGAATTCTATGCTAAAACTTGTATACACAACCATTACAAAACTATATGGCTTGCCTTTTAAAAATGAATAAATCAAACTGGCAGTCTCTTTGAGGTTTAACTCCTTTCCTCCCTTTCTACTCCAGGCATCTATTATGAGAAGGAGTGCAGCCAAGAAGAACTTGACCATGGAGTCTTGGTAGTTGGTTATGGTTATGAGGGTGCTGATGTTGCTGGGAAGAGATACTGGATCGTGAAGAACAGGTATGATTTAATTCTGGTGTCCTCTTAATGCTGCAAGGTTTTTTGTTGTTGTTTACTTTTAAACCGGCAGGTACAACCTTGAATGCATGCTAATTTGTTCTGTATCTTTAGCTGGACTGAGAAATGGGGGAACAAAGGCTACATCTACATGGCTAAAGACCGAAAGAACCATTGTGGTATTGCAACATCCCCCAGCTACCCTCTAGTATGAGGCCACTGCACTGTTCTCTGCGTTCTGGAAATGCGATAGTTCACTGGCCTACTTTGTGGTTTCTTTTAAATGTTTTAATTCTACTGTTTTGGGTTGTATTAAATGCTGTAATGCATTTTAGTTTAGTGGTTTTCGTTAAGAGAACTTGCTTCATCCGTTTTATGTTGTGCTTTACAAAGACACTTTTACAGTTTTAGTTTGGAACACTGCCAGTATGTTTGTAGCAAGTTTCTTCTATAAAGATTAGTGGTCTTTGAATGCACTAATCTATCAGAAGTTTATTTTTTATTTTTTTCCTCCCTCTTGATCGAGTGACCCATTTTTCTATTGCGACACAATTTCACTGTATTTGAAGCCTGATGTTCTTTTCAGTAATGTTACAGGTGTGAACCTAGCTTGCAAGTGTTACAAGAATGTGTACAAATGCTGTGCTTTTATCGACTTTACCTGTAATAAAGGTTAAATATTAAACTTGAATGAAAAGCTATGGTGGTCTGTTTCTGTACATATGGGAGCTCATGCAAGAGTGGTCTGTCTGTAAGAAGCCCATAATGTGGTTAAAAATATTGCTTGGGCCTCTTATGTTCTGTGAGAAGCATAGTGAACTTTATGGTGCATAAACCCACGTTCTCATTGCTGTTTAAATTCTTAAGCTATTCTCTCATTGTCCAGAATTAAATACTGTGCTTTTACCCTGTATATTAAAAATTAAAGTGTTAGTTCACCCCCCCCCCCCCCCAAAAAAAATAAAAAAAAATAAAAATGTCAATTACTCACCCTTATGATGTTGCAAACCTGTAAGACTTCTTCATCTTCAGAATATAAATGACGCCCTTTTCAATAAAATCTGAGAGCTCGCTGTCCCTTCATAGACCGCTACGCAATTGAAAGTTCATAAAGAGAAAGTAAAACTAATCCATATGAATTGAATGGCTTAGTCCACATTTTCTGAAGATCACTTTATATGATGGACCGTTTAAATTTAGGTTTATATTCAACAAATATTCTTCACATCAATTATGCTAAACGGAAGCTCAAGCATGTTTGCTTGACTTTTGTGAGAACCAATGAGGTTCATTCTCGTGTGACAAAGTACGTTTGAGCTTCTGGAAGAGGTTTGTTCTCGTGCGTCATTCAGGTTCAGTTAAGCTTCTGTTTGTTCACTGATCAAAGTTTAAATGAGTAAAAACCTCAACTAAATCTGTTCATCATATAAAGCATCTCTTTAGAAAATTTGGATGTACCACTCAATTCATATGGATTAGTTTTAGAATCTTTTTATGAAGTTTTTGAATTGCGTAGCTGACTATCGTGGGACAGAAGGCTCAAATTTCATCAAAAAGATTTTTGAATAATGACAGAAGTTTCTTTTTTTTTCGGTGAATTAACCTTTAAGACTGTTAAGTAATAGACTAGTTTTAAATCAAACCAAATGTTTGACTTCGGCAGCATAATCAAACTAATGTGCTAAAAGTTGCAGAATACTGTAACCTCAACACGATCAACTGTAAACAGAATAATGAGGCTGTTTATGCAAGTCAAATATGCTAATTAGCTGCTGATTAACCCATACCTCCCATATAAAAACAAACTTAAATTGTCGCAAACAGTTTGATTGACAGGCGATCTGACCAATCATAAGCCCAAATCCGCCACTTTGTCTGACAAAGCAGTCAGGGGAGTTAGTATTAACGTTGGTGAACCTGAACTTCAAAAATTGTTTGTACTCATGTCTTTCCGCACTTGAAACAACATTCCTTCTGATGTTCATTCATGTTTATTTGATGCAATAAATGAACTAGTATGAAGAGATGATCGGTTCACCAGGCGATTGAAGGAGTGTCACGACACATTAAAGAGCCACTATACGGTAGTATTTATTGTTTTAACTTCTTTAAAAAATTACGATATATTAAATTTGAAACTGTTTCATATCTCTGTCGACGTGTTGTCAGTATCCTCTTTGCTCCGCGATGTATTTTTCCACTGTGTGAGAACATGATGTGTGGCATGAGAGCACAGGGTTTTTTGGACATAGCAACAGTAACTAAAGGGGGGGGGGCGGGTCTTTGCGAAGGGTCAATTGAGCTGAAGATATTCTGTAAATCAAAGCTAAACAGAACTAAAGGAGAAGGTTACATATTGATCTGTCTGCTTCTTTTGTCTTGAGCTAGGGCTGTTTGTTAAAGTGACCATAAAATCAAAATCCGTGCACATATTTATTTATTTTTTAAATAAGGTGCCCTCGAAATAAAAAATAACTGCAATGACATTTATTCCAAGATGACGTATCACTCAGGTGAGATCAGCAATAGCAAATGATGGAAAAAATCATCTGCCTCCCAACTTTTTTTTCACTCGGATGTAAATCACAGTAAGAAAAAAGAGTATCGCAACTTCCGTTTCATCCCGATTTGTGGATTTGTGGATGTCTGAAATTTAGATAGGCTATAGGAAATATCTCCTTGATAAAGTTCTGGCTTTTATTTATTTATTTTTTACTTAAACCTCTTTATTTCACAATACAATCAATAACATTTGAAGATTATTATATCCATCCCTATATTTTTTTACTTTTTATCGGGCAGCAAGGTCTGCGCGCGCATGCGCAGGTGATCACAACTCAGTGTGGCGCTCTTGGCGGGAATTAGAGTTTGTAAACGACGCCAGATGATGATTCTCACTAAGACTCCATCAAGTACGTAGTTATTGAAGTCATTCAGCGTTTGTTAAGTTGCATTCGATGCTTTTAAAGTAACCTCAGTTGTCAAAGACACTATGTCCGTTTTTGCATTAAAACATAGAATGACCGCTACATAAGTGCTGAGAACAGGTTAGTAATTTTGTTGTTAGTGAAATGAAACCTATATGCAAATCTAAATGTACATACTAATTTAACTATGGGTATTTCATGTATGGTATAAACCTATAGAAAATCAAATATAAACACACCGAACGTTTGCTTATATATTTTGTGAATAAACCTGCACATATAAACGAGACATATTGTTCGCATATGGTCTACAGTAGCCTACCATATATAAAAATAATAATATAAATAATTTTAATATATGTATAGATATTCTACTATGGGAATTTCATACATGGTATAAACTTATATCTTCCTACTGAGGATGTATATATATGTATGTATATATATATATATATATATATATATATATATATATATATATATATATATATATATATATACACACACACATATATATATATATATATATATATATATATATATATATATATATATATAATTAAAACAAATATATATATGTGATAATAATATATTGCCTTATAACATATATGATATATTACATTTATGTATGGGAATAGCATGAACAGTTTGTCCACTGAAAATGTTTACTTTTCTTCTTCTGTACAGAATTATATAATTGACAATGCTTTATTCAAATTAGGCCTATCTAAAAATGCAAAGTGTAAAATATTCATAGATCCAGAGCATATAAATGCCTGGAACACAATAATAAAATATTTAAGACACTCAGGTGCTGAGGTTGTAAGAAATACATGTGCTATATATATATATATATATATATATATATATATATATATATATATATATTATTTTTCTCCTTTCAGAGGCTGTGGCTGTGGATAAAGTTCCAAACTGGGATGGGATGTAAACATTGACGGACGCATCAAGATCTGATAAAACAAGGAAAACAAGGGTACTGTACAATGTAGGCACAACACATGTACATACATTTGCATTTTGTTGGGTTACTGTGCCACTGTTAATATAAACAAGTGTTGGCACCCTTGAACTCAGAGCAGGTGAAAAATACTGTAGCTTCAGACGTTTGTGCTTGTGAACATCATGACAAAGATCATTTAGATCATTTTTGAATCAAAATCATCATTATTTGTTGGTTGTACGTGCCTTGACATTGACACAACGCTACTTGGCTTGGCTTTGAAGTTTGAGCTGTAAATATGAGAGGTCAGTGTTGTGTGTGCCTGTTAGAGAGTCATTCTGAGTCATGTCATGTGCTTAGCTTTGCCATTCCACTGCTGTTGTAAGCAGCTTCTGGTTATAATATCAGCTTGCTTAAGACTTTTTCAGCTTCATGGTTATCAAGTATTAGTCTCATAAGTCATTTCTTACAGCATTTGCTTTTATTTTATGTCTTGAACATCATTGTTCATAATGCATTCCAGCGATGATTCCAGGAATGATCCGGAGTTAGATTTGTTTTCAATAGGCCTATTGAATTCTGCTGTGGAGAGAGTGCAACTAATGGAGTTGATATGAGAATGCCTGACTGGCGGTGAAGTGCATGTTTGTATAAAACTGATTTGTTAATTTACTTCTCCTATTTGCAGAACTTGAATACATTTGCATGTGTCATTGCATGTTTTACTGTGATCTGTTTTTTCTTAATAACAGAGTTCAAAATGGGTACACTAGAGTTAGTTATTGGTTAGCAAAAAAAATTCCTTTTAAATAGCTTCGAACACTTTTCTTATCCATTTATTTGAATAATCACAACCACAAAGACAGTGGCAAAAACACACAAAAATAAATAAATAAAAACATCTGTTGCAACAGCGCCCTCTGTTGGTACAGACTTTACTTAACATTCTATAAATGGCATGAGAGTTACGTTCCTGTTTTCTACTAGCTAATATGTCTATAAGAGTATTCAAATTCTGGATTTGAAATGAGGGGGCAAATATACAAAATTCCAATTTTAATAAACGAGCTGGAAAAAACCGAAGAACTGCAATGTGCCGTTTTTATCTAGAAAGTAAAGGATCAGCAAGACAAGCGTATAGACATTTGTACTTAATTTATAGATACAACTTATATATATTTACAAATGTATGGACCAGGGCAGAGGAACATTTACGCAGTTCATGCCATTTCCTTTAAAAGTTCTTTGAACTGTAATGCAGTAAATTCCACTTCCTTTAATGCCATTTTCAGTGGCGTGATTCCAAGTCAGTTTAAATTCCAACTTATACACTGAAAAAGAGATCATTCTTTAATTCTGAACCCAACCCTGTTTGTAATGTTTTGTTCTTAGTGCACTGTCTGAATAATTGCAAATCATTGCTGGCTTTCAAAATTGGCTGGAATGTATTCCAGTGACTATTTCCACAACATGACATGAATGACGTGAGAAATGATTTCTATTCTTTCCTCTGAACAACATATAGTAGCTTTGATGCTGTATAGTTGTAGTGCGTTGTCTCTTTTACAATTATATTATTGTGTTTTCATGCTCATAATTGCAACTTCATATCTCTCAGTTGTGACTTTATTTCTCAAAATTTTTGATCTATCTCACAATTACATCAAAGGGGTCTCCAAAGAGGCAGGGGACTGCTAACTGCTAATGTTTACATTTTTGTTATCCGTCAGGATAATTAATACAGTTTAGAATGCTGGCGGCTAGTCTTCTGTTCAGAGTTAGGGTTAAGGTTAGTTAAAATCACCATTTAATGTGAAAAAATTAAGTTAAAAATGTTGCAGCACCTTTTAGCATGTACAGACCTGAACATTGGCTGCGTTCAAAATCTCATACTCTCTTGAGGTACTCACTTTGCCGCCAATAAAAAGTATGTTCTATATAGTATAACTATGCACAGTATGAATGTAATCCTGACAAACTACATTCGACATGTTGTTATTATCATGTTACCTACTTCACTGCCATTCACAAATCCTCTCCCATGGCCTGATGGGATAGTAAAGTGTCCATCGTATACACACTTCAGAATCTCGTCTGAGGTAGTCAGTCATCTGGGTACTTTTTGCATACTTTTTTATTGAGTACTGTCAATTCGAACAAACTACTGTTGTCACATACTGTTTTTCACCTACTATAGTAGGAAGTATGAGTATTGCTTTTTAAATTGCAGCAACAGAGCCCCCTGTTGGTACAGAGTACATTCTTCACCGCAGAGATAAAATGCATTAGTCAGAAAAGCAACAAAAAACCCCACAGTGGTTTCATTAGCTGTTTCTCTCTCTTTGTTTTAAATATCCTTCTTTTAAACCTATAGTGTCCTATTAAATCGACACAATTTTAAACTTTTTTTAATCTCTCAAGTTTACTTTCTCTTTTATCCATGCTGGTGTTTTTTATGTAACTGTCAACAAATGGTTTGCATTTCCTTTCCATAGTAATTAATGTTTTTTAGATTGCCCTTGATCAATTTAAATGTCAAATCATTGTGTAGTCTACAATGCAGCAGGCTAAAGATACGTAAGATATGGGTATGCAAGCTTTTTTTCTGTTAATTTTGATTCACAGCTTTAAAATCAATTGGTGAATGGAAATTAATACTCCATTTCATTTTGATGTTTAGATGGATTAGTGTAATACTTAGATTTTTTTTTTGTTTATATTAATATTATAAATAATATTTTTTTTTATTATTGATATATTTATTAAAAGAAAGTCACGTAAAAAATCTCTCAATTGTTTATGCATTGTTTTTTTCTTAAATTCAAAAATAATATACACTAAGCACATGTATTTTTATTTGTAAATACTAACTACTATTTAGTGTGTATTATTACATTCATCCTAAATTAAAATGAGTTGTGTGATTGCCAAAAATGCCTTGCTCACAGTTTTGATTGTGCGTGACTGAAAGTGGTCATATCTGAGTGTGAGTTGTTTTCTTTGTAATTTGTCCTTCCATTTCCACCAATTTTACCAATTTGAGCTGATTTGCGGACTTTTTGTGGGCATGAAAGATGGTCATGTCATTAACAGGGTAATCTGAAACTTTTTCCTTTTTTCGCTCTAGGACCCTATCAATTTAGAAAAGATAAGTGCTTTACACATTATTTAATCATATTTTTTTGTAATATTTAGGTTTTGTTTTTGTACTATTGTATTATTAGGATTGTTTTCTCTTCCAAACTTTTAATGAAATACTGCCTCCCTTGAGAAAAAACAAAAAGCCTGTGATGTAAAATGTAATATATAATTTTTTGGTAATGTACTTCCTCCACTGGATGGCAGTAAGTAAAACCAGTGCATGTGTTTGAGACACCACAGACCTTGTCCTGTAGGCCGCTGCGACCTTTTAGTTCTTGGAACTAAAGTTGTGGAAAGTCTAATGACTGCAATCAAAACTACTCAAACCTGAAGTATGAACAACAACACGAGCTGCCTGAGAAACAGCCGACGTTGCCAGCGGTGTTATAGGCTGTGCTCCTTGACTGCGCAATAAATATGAAAACTCTGACCTGTGCTTTTGTGCGGCGGTGGCAAATTTAGCTACATTGGGCTTCTCTTAAATGGAGCGGGGAAAAATAACTGGAACACAATGAGGGAAAAGAAGTTTGTCAGACTTCATTAAGTATCAAGGGAACATCGCTGAAACTGGCAACGCAAAGCGCACCGGGCCCGTGTGCCATTAATCACGTCTGACAAGGAACCGGAGCAGGGGGCGTAGGGAGGGAGCGCAGTACGCGGGTGCCGCTGCCAGCGGCTCTGTTTATGATTACTGCGAGGGGTCCTGACTAAGCTAGCAGCCCGAAGAGGAGCAGAGCAGAAACCCAAGATCAGGAAAAAGTCAAAGCCAAGAAGCTCTCATCCAGCATTACTCCTCCTCCCTTTCAAAATGACACAGCCACCAATATGATTAGACCAGAGCGCCGACTATCCTCTAAACAATTACTAAGCATCGGAGCGCAGTTGAACAATTGAATGGCGTAGAAAAACGGTGAGATATTGCCTTTCAAAGCAAAGTCATCAGTATATAAAGGTTCGCTCTACTTTAATTTGCCATTGTGCAGGCTTGTATAAGGGGGAGGGGTGGTGACGGGGAAAAAAGCCCGCTGACTGCAGCTTCATCTGTGTTCTCCGTTTTGTAAGCTCTCGCAGCAAGACCGTGTCTTTCCTCCTTTCCTTGGTCTGCCACCCCAGATGCAGAAAATAAATGGGAGTGAGAGAGGAGGAGAAAAGAGGGCCTGTGACTGGTGGAGATGGAGGCCTGTGTTAAGTGCTGTGCTCGAAAGCACGTCTGGCCTCATTAGATGTCAGTTGTAACAATACTGAACTGGCAGCAAGGACTGCTGTGAGTCTCACAACCATAAATCACACTCTGACAGCTCACTGACAGGGCTGGGAACCGACACACATGCAAACACTGACTTCTCTCTCTTTCTCTCAGCCACACATTCTCCTTTTTCTCTGACGCACAACATCTTTCTCTCTTGTTCTTTTCTTTCTTTCTTGCACATAATCAGCGCACAAAACGAACACCGCAGAGTCGAATCGTGCATTGACTTTTTGTTTTGTTTTTCCTTGAATAAAAACATTGGGTTTTTGACACGCATGCATGTTCTTGGTGTGCATGCGAGTCCGGAGCAATGGGCAGCTCCCGCCACTGTCTGCCCGTGTCCATTAGGCTGACATGTGATGGTGTGTGTGTGACATCGCTGCTGAGGAAGGAAGCAAGAGAAACAAGGCCTGTGGGTCATTAATCACTACTCCCTCTGACACACAAACAGAACTTGCTTCTAGGGCCTCCACGCACACACACACACACACACACACACACACACACACACACAGCTGTCCTACTCTCAGCACTTCAGAAACATTGACTTCTCCACCCAGCCTTCCCACCCGTGCCCTCCATTAACTCCCTCCCATCCCTCCTGTTTTCTCTCTCTGAGCTTTTTCTCCTCATCATTCTCCCTCTCTGACATGATTTATCTTCTCACGAACATATCAAGGGATATGTTCATCTAGATATCTCTTTGAGAGTTTGGGACCAGTGGTTAACTCTTCCTTTCCTCCTCTAATTTTTCATGTCATCATTTATATGTATTGCTGGTAATTTAGCATGCTTAGGTTTCTCTTGCCATCATCTACTTATAGGTCTGACTGATAGAAGCTGTTTAGGGTGTGCATTACTAGCCAGATTAATGTTGTATAGTATGTGCATGTCAATGTTTTCATCGTCATGTTTCTTGTACTCTTTCTTCTGCATCAGTTTGTTCAGTGTCTTCCAAAGGGTTGTACTGCTCTATTTAGTATTATATACAATGGTAGATTATGTGTGTTTGTGGCATGTGTGGTTCGAGGGAGAGGAACAGAGAACAGAACATGATGATGATGATGGGGATGAAGGGGCTAAGAGATGCACAGCCTCAAATTCTGTCATGTTTAGAGAAGTTCACAGCTGTTAGCCATTTTAATGTACAGGGAGTGAAAGTGATTAAGAGAAGAGAGAGGTCATAAAAAGACCATGTAGCCTAAAAAAACTGAAACAAAATAATTACAAGGTGAAAATAAAAGCAACAGCCGTTAGTTGTTAAAAGTTCAGTTTCCTGCTGCTCAAGATTTGAACTGGGTGTTTTTAAACTGAAGTAATTGGTGCTTTCTATTGAGTAGACACATTGTCCTTGCATTAATGTCTGCATGTTGAGAATTCATTAAAACTATTTAGATTTATTCATTAAGCATTGAGACTGGACTCAAGCCTAATTCACCCATATAGCCACATGTCCTAACCACTACATCAGGATTCTGGCCCAACAGATATAACTAAACCTTTGGCTTGAATTGCTTTTTAAAAAGTTAAAAAGTTACAATATTTGCTGTATTTTATTAGATATGTAGTTTACAGCATATTGATTACCGTCCTGTATTTTCTTTTATTTTTTTTATCATGTTAATGGATATTGGATGTATATAAAATGAAATTAAAATGATTAAATAATTAATTGTGCATGCTCATTCCCTCTATTTTTTACATTTAGATTGTACCTTTGCTGTCATCAAACGCTCACTTAAACGTGAACTATAATACTGATGTAATTTAGTATTCATCAAATTATCCATTTATCCAAATATCTATATTTCATACTCTACCTTGTAATGTTTTAATGCCTAATTTCCCTTGTAATATTTAATTGTTTAATTTTAATTTCTTTTAATGTATTTAGGCAAATTAGCATAGACTTCTCATATCAGTCCTTTGTCGATTAATGGCTGGTTAATTAAAATAATTATCAGCTTATTTGTGCGAGTTTTTTTCAGTGCATCCCTATTCTGTTGAGATCTTTACATATAATTTTCAGCGTATTCTAAAAAATATTGAGTAATGATGCAGTGGTCAGATGACAAAAGAAGATGGTACAAGACTAGTAGGTTAGTGGCAAGCCATTTGTCCTCTCGCATGTAGTTTAAAAAACTGTAACCATTGAGTCTAAAGAAGACCTCCCACTCCCAGCACAGATGAATTGTTAGCCTGTCTGCTTTCCTGATGAATAGCTTGCGGACCAAATGGTTTCCAATACTGTCAATGAGACAATGGCTAATGAATGTGTGCTCTGTGTCATTATGCCATAGAAATCTTAACTAGTAGCAGTGAATTTGTCTGAGCAGTGAGTGTGTGTGTGTGTGTGTGTGTGTGTGTGTGTGTGTGCATGTTGCAACCGCCACTCTTTAAGGTCAGCAAAGTAAAATAGTCAGGTATCAGCACTTTAGCTCCTGCCAGGAGGAAAATCAGTCATTTCTAAGGTCAGCTGTCTGACACACACTCACAGACACACACACATGCACACACACACGCACACACACACACACACACACACACACACGTTCGTTTTGCTATCAAAGTGAGGAGATTCCATTGGTGTAATAGTTTATATACTGTTCAAACTGTACATTCTCTCCCCCTACACTACCCCCACCCCTAAACCTACTCATCACAGAAAACATTCTGTATTTTTACATTTTTAATATAACACTGTTTAGTATGTATTTAAAGCTATTTGAAATATGAGGACGCATGAAATTTCATCATATTTCACGTTTAAGTTGTAATACCAGTGTCATACCCATGTCATTATACAAATTTGTGTCCTCTTAAATTACAAAACACACACACACAGACACACTCAGACACACAAACAAACATTGGGTTTTCATGTTTTATGGGGCCTTTCCATTATTTTTGTACAGTACAAAATGTATACCACCTAATCCTACCCCTAAACACAACCCTCATAGAAAACTTTCTGAATTATTATATTTTCAAAACATCATTCTGTATGATTTTATAATCTGTTTTCGTCACGAGGACTAATAAATGTCCCCACAACGCAGGGGTTTACCAGGACCACACACAAAGTCTCCTACAAACACTGTTATTGAGTTAGATCACCCAAAAATGAAAATTCTGTCATTAATTACTCACCCTCATGTTGTTCCAAACCTGTAAGACTTTCGTTCATCTTCACAACACAAATGAAGATCTTTTTAATGAAATCTGAGAGCTTTCTGTCCCTAGCTACACAACTGACACTTTGACGCTTCAAAATGTTCATCAAGAAATCGTAAAACTAATCCATATGATTTGAGCATTTACATTTACATTTAGTCATTTAGCAGACGCATTTATCCAAAGCAAGGGCACCTTAATCATGGTATCAAAGGTGGAGAGAGTGCTGTTTATTCACGATTCCCACTTTCAATTCCTGCCGGCGTGGGAATCGAATCGGCAACCTTCAGGTTAAAAGCCCGACTCCCTCACCATTAGGCCATGACTACACAGTTTAATCCAAATTTTCTGAAGAGACACGATTGCTTTATTTGAAGAACAGTTTGAATTTAGGATTTTATTCATATACAAAAAATCATCAACTCACAGATCAGTTATGGTAAACTGAAGCTCAAGCAAGTTTGCTTGACTTGTGTGAGAACCATTGAGATTCATTCTTGTGTTACGCAGCACGTTTGAGCTTCCAGTAGAGGCTTGTTCTCGCACATCGAGCAGGTTCAGTTGAGCTTCTGTTTATGTTCACTGATTAATGTTTATATTTGAATAAAAGCCTAAATTAAATCTGTTAATCATATAAAGTGGGTGAGCCTCTTCAGAAAAATTGGACTAAACTGCGTTATTCACATGGATTAGTTTTACGATCTCTTTATGAACTTTTTGAAGTGTCAAAGTAGAAGTGGTGTAGCTGTCTATGGAGGGACAGAAAACTCTCAGATTTCATTCAAAAGATCCTCATTTGTGTTCTGAAGATCAACAAAAGTCTTACGGGTTTGGAACAACATGAGATTGAGTAATTAATAACAGAATTTTCATTTTTGGGTGAATAACACTTAATAACCCTTATGGTTAATTCATCCTAAAATGAGAACTCATTGTTTACTTACCCCGGTGTTCTAATGCTGTATGTCCTTCTTTCCTTTTAAGTCCACAAAAGAAGAATTTAAAAAAAAATTGTTCTGGGCATTGAATAGTGACTAGCATCAAGCTTTTAAAAATAGATGCAAATATCATAGAATGGTCTGATGCTACTCGTGTTGTATATTTCAAGTGTCTTGGGAAAAAAAAAAAACATACCAAAATGTAATATATTAAGCCAAAATTAAGTGTATTAATTTATTAAAATCCTGACCTTGGCCGTTGGTCTTCTGTGCACGGCTATGCGAAGCGCGCGTTCGCGAGACTCTGTTAGTGCAGCAGTTCACTCGGACACGGCCAGTAAAGGTACACAGGTTATGAGAAATCAAGACTAAAAAAAATGTGACACGAAATACAATCTATATGTTTGTTGCAACAGGAAGCTATCATGTTCACATCTGTCAACTGTCATTCTGACTGTCATTTGAATACAATAAATTTCAGTTTGTTTTTCACCAAACCCTTTCGTATACCCCCGAACACATGGGATATATACGACACGTGTTACGCGGGAGCATTCTGTGATACTATCACATCTTTTTTAAAACGAAAAAGAATGACGTACTGCATTAGAACAAAACTTTAATTTACATTTTAGGGTGAACTATCCCTTTAAGGTGTTCCATATGATTTAACTACATTAAAACAATACAGAGATCCCTTTGGTGCTGACAGGATCTGCTTTTCTTCTTACGCTAATGACTGTTACTTCACTGCAAGTCTGTTGTATACTATAATTATTACCACGGTTATTTATGCCATAAATCATGCTTGGTATTTGTTCAACCGCCCCAAGTTTGGCCAAAAACATCTAATGAGAATATTTGTGAGGTGAAGCCATGCAGCCTTGTTGTTTAAACTCATTAAACCTCTAAAAAGTGCCGAAGATAAAACTGCTTTTTTTTTTACTAGTGTGCTTTCTCTCGTCTCTCTCCCACTCTCTCTGTAACATCCTGTGATGTTCTATCTCTCTGCCACACTACACATCCTTCCACTACCTAACACTTACCCCCACCCGCCCACTCATCTCACCTCACGGTGGCCTCACGCACCAGCACTGCCATTAATCAGTGGCCAGGATCATGTCTGCCAGTTAGACTAAACAAGAGCATTTGTGAGGATTTGCTCTCCCTCATTAATCATCTTGACAGTTTGAAAAACACATTTCCCCTTTAATGACTGTATTTGGATAATCAGGTCTGTTCCCCTCCCTGCCAGCTTCTCTCTCTCTCTCTTTCTTGCTCTCTCCTGCCTTGGGTTTTTCCTCTCCCCAAAATGGCATTGAGAACAGCTGGGTTAGCTTACCGCCAAGACAGAGAGGGCAAGGAGACCGAGTGGTTACCATCACCCCAGCTAAAAGGGAGGGGGGCGTTGAGTCAGTAAAAATAATCACATTGCTCTGGAAAACTTTTGCTCTTACTTAAGAAACCCCTGCCGCTTCTCATAACATTAACTTGGCTGTTCTGTGGTGTATGCTCGCTACCACACACACACACACGTATGTACGTACGTACACACATTGACGGTCCATAAAATATCCTGACAGAGGCGGAAGGAAAATCTGGTGACTAGAGGCCTTGGGTAAAAGTTTCAGAGCCGTTTGGTATGCACAGGGTTGTCACATTATGAAGAAAAATGGAAGGGTGTTGACAAGAGTACTTTTATCTCTGTATATTTCATTAAACAAGACCTGACAGATGTCTATACCTTTATGTGCCCTTTGGTTTTGAATGTGAAGACACTTATTTAACCTTTAATAGTAGTACTACGTTTGTATGTGCAGAGTAAAAAAGAATCTATTTTACAACTTTGTTTTAATATCGCTAGTTCTTTTCTGCCCGGAGTGTGTCAGGCGGCAGCTTAATGTATGGTGTTTAATGGATTAGTTGGCCTTTGGGTTTAACACATCGTTGTGTCACGGTCGCACCTAACATTGCCCATTGTAAGTTTATAAATGATGTCGTACAGTCCACTTAAACCTGGACTGCACATGACAACAGTGTTTAAACATTGTGACAATGTTATGCCAAGCTTGAGGCTGAGGGCAGCAGGTAAAATAAACAAAGTTACAAAGCTCTCCATATTCCACAGGTCCTCATAGTGATGTTCACAAATGACATACTAGTCATTTTACTAAAGCACATTATTCTGGATTAATGTGGTCAGTTTGAATTATATGCTGATTATATACACTATTTATATATATACTGACACTGAAGTGCTCACAAAGCACAGTATGAACATAATGTCTAATTATGATATCTAATGAATCAAAGTAATTACATAATAGAAACTGAAAACATTCCCCAGCAGATGTCACTACATCATGCTGCAGAATATATTACAGAGGCCTTTCGAAATTAAATGACAATTTTTAATCTTAATAGGACAAATTTCTAGTTATATAAAGGTTGAGATACATATAAAAGATCCCATGAAATTGCTTGATGAGTGCAATTTTTGTTTAGTCTCTGTTGACGTATTTTCCATTAAATTTAGGAAGTTGAGCCACTTGGACGTTATTGAATGGAATATCTCTTGTTGTCTTTTACTTTATCAGACATGGAAAAAACTTTAAATGTGTATATCTGCCAATTTTTAGGAATACAGTAGCATATACACTAATGTACAAAAGTTTGGTACAGGAAGATTTTTTTTGAAGAAATTAATACTTTTATTCAGCAAGTATGCATCAAATTGATCAAAAGTCACAATAAAGACTTTTCAAATAAACTTTGTACTTTTGAAGTTTCTATTCATCAAAGTAACCTGAAAATAATATCACATTGTCCACAAAAATAGGTAGCACAACTGTTTTCTATATTGATAATAAGAAATGTTTCTTGAACACCAAGCCAGCATATTAGAATGATTAAATTTTCAGAATGCTTTCTACGGTGGCCCAGTAGTGCACAACACAAAGAAATTTAAAAAGCAAACATATGTTCACAACACAACAAAAAAAAAAGCAACTGTTCTAAGAGACCAGAGACTTACCATGATTAGTTTTAAGTATGTAATCATTGCATATCGATATGAAATATGAATTCAAAATCACATTTGTGCACAATAGTTTCATATTTATTCCTGTGAATGATTTGAGGGAACCTCTGCCAATTCCACCAAGTGGTTAAAACATATAATTTTTATTCATTACAATGACTTTGTTTTAACATTTAAAAACAGACATGTTCAAATTCCAAAGCTTGTTAGTTCCTGTTGGTAAGACTGACTTACTACAGGTGACATTTTGTCAATACCTCCCTTCATGTACTTACAATAAACAATTATTTACAGGAAAAAAATCACTGTAATTCTCCAAAAGGTTTGTTGTTGTTGTTGCTGACCAGACCGGCTTACTACTGGTAAAATTGTGGCAATACCTCCTCCTTTTATGTACACTACACAATTCGTTTTTTTTAACCACTTGGTGGAATTGGCAGAGGTTCCCTTCATCATGCGCCGTGGCAGCGTGTCAAATCATTCACAGGAATAAATATGAAGTTAATGTGCACAAATGTGATTTTGAATTAATATTTGATGTCGATATACAATGATTTCATACTTAAAACTAATCATGGTACGTCTCTGGACTCTTAGAACAGTGGCAAGGAAATATAACTTTACCATTTCCGTTGTGGCTTTATTTTGTTGTGTTGCGGCTTGTTTCCGTTGTGTTGTGGTTTTATTTAGTTGCGTTGTGGCGATTCCGTTGTGTTGCGGCTTGTTTCCGTCGTGTTGTGGTTTTATTTAGTTGTGTTGTGGCTATTCCATTGTGTTGGGGCTTGATGTTGTGAACTTATGTTTGCTTTTTAAATTTCTTTGTGTTGTGCACTACTGGGCCACCATAGCTTTCTGGTCATTGACAGTGAAGACTAAAATATTGGCTGCTGAAAATACAAATATTTCAATTGACAATGCATATATGAATATTTAAGTAGAAAACATTATTTTAATAATATTTCACCATATTACTCTTTTTATGGTATTTTTGATCAAATAAATGCAGCCTTGGTGAGCACAAGAGACTTCTTTGAAAAACAAAAAACTCTTAATGACTCTAAATTTTTAAGTGCATATTATAGAGGAAGCACGAGGTAACAGAAACATTTTCCTAAGCTGAGCAGGAAAAGGTGCTGTCACTCTGGGCATGACTCGGAATCAATCTTAACCCTACCATTCCAGTGCCAAGGCATGATTTTTCAAGCGCACAATGTTCGTGACATCGGTGCCGCGCTCCCCCAGTGCGTTTGCAAATGGAATCCAGCTGTAGCGGTGGAATGCGTTATTAGTGGTTAGCCATAATTGCAACACACTCGTTTGCCTGCGTTGTCAGGCTGTCGTCACACATGCACACGGCTTTGCTAGACAAATGGGGATGGCTAAGAGATCACTGGGCAGAGGTGCGTACCGCTACAATTTTTGTTGTTGTTGCTGGCGGATTGAGTGGTATTTTGTGATGTGGTTGATGTGATTAAGAGTCCCGTGGAAAGTCCTCAATGGATTTTTTTAGTCATGAAGCAGAAGCAGTTGTGTGATTGATTGCTTTATGAGCTTGAGGAGTGTGTGTGTGTGTGTGTGAGAAAGAGAGCAGTCTGGTCTGTATCACCGTGACAAACAGTCATCAGAGTACTCATGCGGTAATTAACAGAGTGTAATGTATATGGAAGTTTGCGAAGGGAGAGAGAGAGTCTACATTAGGCCAACATAATCAAAGAGACAACAAGAAAGTAACAGGAGAGAAGCCAGGGGAGAAAGAGGGTGTAGGTGAAGAGAGACTAGAGACAAGATCTAAACAGAGAGAGACAGCCCAAGAAAAAGAGTCGGTGAGGGAGGGGTGATCTAACTCTCTCCCTCTCTCATTCTTTTTCAGGTTGGGGCTGTCAGGCTTGTGAGTTGCTGTGGACTTGGCGGCTAATTGAGGAGCAGCTCCACACCCTGTCGTCATTAATCACTAGGGCTGCCGGGCTGCCTGCCCAGGACACTGCTGTGATGGGCTGCAGCTCTCTGCCTCTCTCACACACACTCTTTCTCTCCTCAGTAGTTGACTGGACATATTGGGAAGGAGGGGGGGTCTTGCTCCCCCCCCGCCACCATTCTAAGCTCAGTGGGACAGCAGAGAAAGGGAGAAAGAGATCAATCAAACAGGTGTAGCCCTGCTGAGAAGACACTGGTCAGGGACTAAATTAACTCCACACCCCCACCCACAAATCCATCCAGCTCCCCTCCCCTCCACAAGCAGGCGACAGAAACAGAGTGACTGCATATTGACTCAGCTGGAGCCCGGGAGACGAGGGAGAGAAAGATAGATGGCAGGGAGAGATTGATGAGGAGAAAGACTGAGAGAAGGATAGAGCAGGAATGTGATGAACGAGTGGGAAAGGAGTGATGGCAGGATTAATCTCTCACCTTCGGATAAAACGTAGAAAGTCCTCCTCTCCGTTTAACCTTGCTGTACTGGCTTTAACTAATATTTGATCTTTTTTCTCATTCATCATCAAACCATGTGTATTACACGCTCAGAACATTTTGTGTATTCTCATTTGTGCAAAAAAAAAAAAAAATCGCTGACAAAATTAAGTGATTTTTTTTTTGTTCATGCAGTTGCATTTCTTTACCACTAGGGGCAACGTAATCCATGTTATGGAGTTTTTAATTCTCTTGGGCTGTGCCCAAATACTCCATAACTCCATTAAATAACTTCCTCTCTGAGTCTCACAGGAAGTCATTCAAGACCATTTCTAAAATAGGCTCTTGGCACTGAACCTTACTTTTAGATCTGAACTTCTCTTTATGTCAACAAAATGCAATACTTCAGTTTAGATGCTCTCTACTGCAGTTTATACATCATTCTGTCATTGTGGTAGACTGTTTACTATCAGCAGGTCTATGTTGTGTCTTACTCAAATTTAGAGTTGGGTATTAGGAACTGAGAAGTGTTTATTCTCATCTCAGCTCTTCCTCCTCTGGTCTTGACCTCCTGGTTTCCCATAAGAGGAACCTTATGCTGTGTCCTTGCTGGATAGCCAGAGTTAACAGAGGCGGTGGAGTGATCTATTCATTTAATGGCCCTGTCAAGTGACACCTGTGCTGCGTCCTCTCCTGTCTGAAGTGCTAATGAACTGAGAATCTGTGTGTACGTGAGAATGTGTGTGTGCGTTTGGCTCATCCTTGTGCTTAACGGCATCCTGACTCATTCTGTTTCAGGGAAATGGTTCTTAAGAAGAGTTGTACACTCTGTATGATGTATGAGATTATTAATCCTAACTTAGCCACGCTATCACATCAACAATATTGAATCTTGACCCTCTTTGTTGCACAGCATTAAGCAAGACTTTCTAAACCATAGGACAGAACACACTCAGGTCAAACAATGGGGACTACACTCCTGGGGGTCATGTCAAGCATTTGATAAATATTTCTCTATTAACAGCCTCCCATTGTCATCTTTTGCCCTTTGTGTAGCAAGGCAATCCATCAGAGTGCACTGGGAGTGAGTGCATGGCTCCCATGGGTTATTACCAGGCTATCATTGAGCTGTATTTAAGACCCAATACTCCCTTGTGCTGAGGCAGCTCTTTACACAATGCTGCAGAGGCACAAACAAGCAGCAGTGACTAACACTGCACTTTCACATTACGAGCAGAACAGTAAACAGACAGAGGACCTTATTTTGTGTTAATAGCTTAAACTAATAGGAACAAAGCTGTCAGTAGTGTAGAAAGCTAAAGTCAAAGATTAGGTTGCTCAAGTTAAGGCGCAATGCCTTTTTTAAAAGAATGTTCAAATGTGCTTCTATGAAAGGTCTAATTATATTATAAATGTGTGTGTATATATATATATATATATAATATCTCTTTTTGTTTGTTTCTGCTATGAAAATGCTTAGTGTGTACAATTCTTCAAAGTGTGACTGTTATCTAACTTTTGCTCAAAATTACATATGGGAAAGCGAGCATATTATTAAGTGTAAGAATCATTCATGACAGAGAAACGAGGGACATCAACACATCTATAAATGTAATCAAGTATCATTTATTACACAAAATAAGACTTTGTTAAATGGATAGCGCTGCCATCACAACATAGTACTCTTATTTGAATTCTTTTCCCCTCTCCACTTCCATCCCCAACTTGCAGAGTCAGCTACAATAGAAAATATATCACATCTTTCCATTTTATTCTTTGAACTGTACAAGTACAAAATAATCGCCAAATCATAAAGAACAAAGTAGCTATTGACCAAGTCATGCTTATCCGTTCTCCAATAAAGAGACCGAGTTGCACAGATCTAATGCACAAAAGAAAGTGACGTTAAAAGAAAGATTTTGTGTCCGAGAGACAATATGTCAGTCCGTTGTTGCAAACATTGCATTATTACAAAGTGTATGATAGGAGCAACCATACTTGTACTGTGAAAATACTGCTCCTTTGTGAAAATAATGACAGAATTTTGGCGGTAAATGTTGCTTAGAAATAAAAAGTCAAGCGCTCAAGTGAAAAATAAATACACACTTTTGGTAAATTGAAAAAAGAGGAAAAATGAAAAATTGATCAGATAAAATAAATTGAGTTCTGCATTCTCATTAGCTCTCCTCCTAAAGTTCATAAGGATTCCCTAATATCCTAATGGAAATTTGGAATGACCATTAATTAAACAACAGTCATCCAAAGCATTTTATTCCTCATTGCGAATATAACTATCCCGTGCTTTTTGCTTCATTCTTTTTAGGGGAATCCTGCATGTTCCTGTGCTTTCCAGCTAGTTCATGCCAATATCTTTACACTGTCCTAAGACTTTTAATCACTGGTACCCAAGCGCAGAAGCTGAGCCCAGTCTCTGGCCATATAGAGCATAGGGAGAATAGTAGGGCGCTGTGGCTGGGAGTGAGTGCATAGGAAGGGATGGAGCTCCTGGCAAATGTGCCTTTCCATAGGGGTGATACCGTGCCAAACTTAGCCCTGGTGATCCACGCAGGGAGAGGGAACTGGGAAGGGCTCCTGGGCTGCTAGGAGGAGGCAGGTGGAGGTGGCAGGAAGCAGCAGAGGAGACAGATGAAGGGTAGCCAGAGAGCAGCTTCCCATCCACACCTGGCAGAGCTGTGTGCGTACGCAAATGGGCCAAGAGTTCCTCTGAGGTGGCGAAGCGCTTGTCACACGGGCCACCCACTGAGACCCAGTTACAGGCGTGAGGGAGTGTTTCATTGGGCAGCATGAAACCGTAAGTGTACAGAGGATGGGACAGAGACGAGGTGGCGCTAGAGGACAGAGAACTGGGGTGGAGGGAGTGGAGGTGATGGGTGGGATACATAAGAGGGAAGCCAGACTTCAGGGCAGATGATGGATCGTGAACACAGGAAGAACAGTTGCTGCCCCCAAGATGGGGTGCATTGGGATAGGTGAGGCAGTATGGGTCCCTACACAAACCCTGCATGAAAGAGGGAGGCGAGGCCCCTGTGAGAGGACTGGAGCTGGGGTGCTTTCCTGGAACACCCATCCCAGAGCCAACTAAACTAGATTTAGAGGGATCCAACCCAGGCACAAACTGAGAAGGATAGCCGGCATAGGCTCCGACAATGGAGCCATGGTAGCCCATGGTGGAAGACGGAAGGGGAAAAACAGAGTGGCCCGGTTTGAAGGGAGACACGGGAGCGATGTGGCCCGCACCCAGGCTGGGCTGAGGGGGTTGGGGGTCAGCCTTATTGTCAGGCTGAGGACTGCTAGAGGAACTGGCACTGCTGGAGTTCGCACTAGCACGTGCATGACTGGAGTTGGCGATCTGTGCAATGTCCAGACTTGATTTACTGTGGTCCGAATCTTTTTTCCCATTGCGATCACCGCCATTGCTGCTGCTGTCGTTTCCTGTGTCTGAACCTGCAGCTTTGGAGTCCATGTGGGTGGATTGTAGATGTGCTGTTTTTTGTGACAGGGGAGACTGAGACTGCCGGTGTGTATGTGACTGTCCTGATGTCTGTTGAGAAGGTGAGCTGGCCTGTGGAGAGGAGGCATGCGGAGGTAAAGAGGGGCATGTCACAGCTGCAGAACCGCTATTTGGCACTCTGAACCCCGCTTTATCTGCTGAGCTGTTCATCCCCGATCCATCTTTCCGGCATTCTGATCCAGTTTTAGAGTAAGGCTTAAAGCTGGACTTGTCATCTAGATTCTGATGCTCCCCAGGTTTCAGGCTGGAGCTGGTAGAGCGTCCGTCTTTGTCTCCATGGCTGCTGGAGGAGAGGGATCCCAGTTTAGAGGAGGGAGGAGGATCTGGTTTGCCGATCTGTGAGCAGGTCTGGGCCAGCAATGCTAGGGGACTCTTTTTAGCATCCAGCTATGGGGACAAAAAAAGACATTTTAAGTTAACTTTATTAATCTTCTCATGAGTTTACAGAAATGACCAATTCTAGGGAAAACCAGTTCTAGCGAATGCCTTCAATGATTTTTGAGAGGGAATGTGACCAGTGTTGCAGTCGTTCTATTTATGTTTCGATTAGGTTCGAAAGTATGACATCATCATAAAATGCTTCCATGGCAAGCTTACGCATTAAATAAATGAAATAAATTTCATAGGGTGGAATAAATGGACATTTTTGTTATACTTTTTTGCTTCACCCCATAAACACAAAGTACATTGTGCAGTGTTTTAAGACGTTAAAAAAACACTGTACAGTGTTAATGAATATCGAGTTATTAATTTTTGGTTACAAAAATGTTAGATAAATGTTGGAATTTAAAGTACGGTAAAAACGCACGTAAGGAAATGTGAACCCATTAAATGTTTCTTCATAGCGGAACACGGCCTCATCCAGATCCGGACTATCCTTTCAAATAGGCGCTGAATAGCATTCAGATCCTTTCCGTGAATTCCGAAATAAGTCATTAAAACGAGGCGCGCCAGAACACAATGCTGAGAAACGATAAATCACAGAACAAATGCACACGAGACATGTCTATGAAATGCAACTCAACCTTTCGCTTAATAGAAACTTGGACAACCACACGTATAATTTAATATAAGTAAAATTAAATGTAAATGCATATTTCTAGAGACAAGTAAGAAACGTGTGGTTTAGAAGGGAGTTACTCGTACCTCGATGCTCACTGGTGCGGAGCTGAGCGGCTGGAGATACTCTGGGTGAAGTATATGACTTGTGTGAGCGGTCAACATTTTGAGAATCCTTATAGGCAGCCTTTTTTCCTGACGCGCGGGATCACGGTACGGCAGTGAGGCGATCGAGACGGTTTGGGGTCTTAAACAGGTGGGCAAACTATCGTTGATAAGGTAACGACTTTTAAGGGTCTGCTGGTTCCGTGAACTGACTGCAAATCCAGGAGGCAGTTCGCTCATCTGGATCGGGGCGGATCAGAGACCTGTCGAGGGCAGCGACGGGGCGGATGTCCTTCAGTTTTCATTTAGAGATATCCAGTGTCTTCAACCAAGAGCCAAACGACATTATATCCTCTTCTGCTGACAGTTAAATATCCCGTTGAAACATCAGTTCTGTCTGTAGTCCAGAGAAAGAGAGCTGTTATAGTGTCTATGAAGAACGTACACTCCGTCTCCACATCGTTCCGTCACCGAGTCAGTGCTGCCTGAAAGCCCAAAATTCTCGCGAGCCCTTTACGCGCAAACGACGCCTTAGGAAATAAGAGAAGTCTTGTATACTTGTACAGTTAAAAGAAAGCAACTACACAGAAGAACTACAGCTAAATATCGTGTCAAATAATGGCATTCCGTTGGTCCGTGCGCGCTCCGGTGTGTGCACTACACCCTCCGTACGCATACACTCTCTGCTCGTACTGAAGATCTGAGGAGAACTTCAAAGCGCTCAGCCGCCGTCCAATCGCCTGCGTCTGCATTAGTAATAAGTGGGTAGGCACATCAGAGGCGGAGATTGTCCTCCTCTCTCCTCTGACTCGCTCCGGACCCGCTGGCCAAGTGCTTGATCGTTGTATGTCAAAACACGGGATGCCGTTTTACCATTTATTTGATTTGATTTATATCTAATTTTGTTACAAGTATAGTTTTTGTGGTTATTTTCTAATGACTAGTGATCTAGTAATGACTAGTATCTTCAGCAGTAGCCCACTTTGTTTTTACTTTTTGATTGCAATATAGCCTTTCATTAGATTAGACTCTACATTAGTGCCTATTTGCTATTAGTCACTTCAAGTATTGTTTCTATTATGCTCTATTGTAACAAGCTGCTTATTTTTGACGTTTACTTTCATGTGGATCTGTGGTAATAGAACCTATATTGATTCATAAATAGGTTCTATTATTTAATAATAAGTACTAGTAGAGGAATGTATTGGAATAGTGAGTTGGATTACTCGTTTTGAGTACTATTGACGTACTCTAGTTATTTTTAAAGAATAAGTGTTAAAACGGCTTGTATACAAAGACATTACAGATTCTTTATAAAGTTGACAGTGACTCACACATCGGTACTTATTGATAATTAGACTCATTCAGATATATTTTGTGTAGTTTAATGATATTCATAGTACTTTAATTTGTCTTTGCATAAGGTCCAAAAATGTATTTATAGGATGTATATTCTAAAATGTATTTCCTTCTTAAGCACATACTTCAAATTTAAAATCAATGCTGATTTTAGATTTACCTTACAATCTTAACTGTAATAGTAGAGGGTTGTATTATAAAGGAAAAGCTGAGATTGTGGTAGCAGTTTCTTTTTTTAGGTCAAACAAGTCAAATGATACTGAGTAATACATTCATACATAATAACAGCACATGCCTAATGTGTGCGCCTCCAGTTCTGGAATGTTAATAACTTTATTGCATTATCCCATGTTACTTTGCCATTGAAGCAATTTAGCTAACTTAATTATGCAATGAATTGGCTTAATCATTGAAAAATGAAGCCTGACAGAGGCTATTACAGGGAGACTGTGCTAATTCGTGTCTAAGTAACTTTGAAGTTCAGTTATATTTAATGGCTTTGATTGTTCGTAAGTGCTTATGCCCAACATTATTAAACCCCAGACATTGGACCGGGTTGTATTACATTATTTTGCCAAGTGTGTTTCTGAAGTCTTGCATTCATGCAGTCACTAAATTGTTTTGTGACTTTTGTTTGCTATACATTACAATCAATTGCATCCACTCATGTATTGATAATGCATTGTAGTCAGGCTATGCCATTTGACAGCATAATAGGTGCCCCGTTTTGCACAGTGTGAATTTATGGACGAGAATATTTATGTTACTCTGACTGAATGGCAATACCTGAGAGAGATGAGAAAGGCCTGATCTCTGGAACTGTTCTCGGGTTAAAAACAAAGAGCACCTGGGAAGCTTCTTGAAAGGTGATGTTGCCTGCCTTAGTGTAATAAAAATGACAAAAAGACAGAATGCATGAACTGTTGACCTAGAGAGAGGAGGAGCCACAGGCAAACGTGTTTGCAGGGCTTTGTCTCGCGTATCTGGGTGGCAGAGGTGAATATTCATTTAATAATGGTGTGCAGGGAGAAGCGAAAGCCTCAGGACACTGCATTTCAGAGGCAGAAAGAGTTTTAAGCTTGTCAGCAACCTGTCATTTTAGATCCCACATACAGTACACACACACAAACAGCCTCCCACACATTCATAAGTACCTACAGACGATCAAAGTTGACTGGAGTGGCAAAGTATTAAACCACACTCAATCATACATAACAGTTATTTCTGTCTTGCTAATCTAAGCTGTTAAGTTAATTAAACTGTCACTCTGTCTCACAACACAGGAATTCAGAGATTCATCTCGTCATACAGTGTTTGTTGGGTTTTGAACACACGTTGTCTTATTTATTTAGGAACTACACGTACATGCGCATCTGCTGTGGTTAAACAAGGATCTCTTTACCTGCGGCGTCTAAAGACATTCAACGTTCTGCACATGTGTGTGTGCACATGAGACAGCAGCGGTGGTTGTATGAAGTCACCTCTCCTTCTGTCAACAGCCCTGCTGTTTGCTTTGTCATTATTAGTGTCATCCATCACTTGTCACCTATACAGGAGTCTGTAATGGCCGTGCAAATCTATAAAACTACAGGAACATGCAAATTCAGATGTGCTCAGGGTTAAGTGAGATGATGCGATCGCTTCCTTTGAACACATCAGTTGTCTTTGCCCCACACAAACAGATACTTCAGGTTATGACAGGTGTGGTCTAACCTGTCAACGAGCTTATTAATGTGGATAGACACTCAGTGTTTTTTTTTTTTCCTTCCTGCTTTTACAGTTGATCCATCCCTGTTGCCACTCTGTAAAGTTTGCTCGAGATGTCTGGAATGTTTCCGTTCGTCTAAAAATTATGTTACTAGTCAGAAACCCAGAATCACAGGGTGTAACCATTGTTATATTCTTAGGACTGCAAAGAAAATGAAGAATCACCCCTTTCTCGAAAAAGCAAAAAACATGAAACGCAAGCCTAAAACCTCAAATCTTAGAATTCCAATGGTTTGGAATTAAGATGGATTGCCTTACAAAAACATTTTCAGGATAAGTGAGTTTGGCAGGGGGCAAAGGTGTGGGTGGAATGGAGGGAGTTTTAAAGGCACCCTAGAGGAGGAGGAAGGGAAAAATAAAAAAAAGAGAGAAAGAGAGTGAGAGAAAGAACTGAGGGCGGGCTGGAACAACGGGGAACAGCTCCTTTCAAGTCTGGCCTTGAAGTGGGCTGCTAACAGCTGTTTTGACGTATAAATGACGGATGGTCATTTCCTGTTGTGGATTTTAAGGGGCAGGCCTCCCCTTTAAGAGGCCTGTCTGACCAATCCCTGTTAGGCCTGAAGGCGTTCGCCTATGCATGACTGTATCAAAGCACAGGGCTTTACCATAACTTTGACTAAACAAAGGGCTAAAAGCAGAGGCTAGACATCCTGCTTGAGTGTAGCCCACTCATATCCCCTCACTGCTTTATGTGATAGGTCACTCAGAACAGATTACTGAAGTGCAGAAAACCTGCTGGAATTTTATAGCAAGCCGTCATTCGTGTTAATGTGAAACAGTGATGGATAGCAAACTTGGAGATGGATATGGGAACAAAAAAATAGATTTAAGAAATAAAAATAATTTGATTCAAATTTAAATAGGTTGGTACATAGCTTTGTGTTTGCAGTTCTCAAATTTACAATTTATATTTTTATACTTGACTGGCACGGAACAGTTTGTCTCTCTTCGGTACAGACTGAGAGACGGCAAAACCAAACAAACAAAAAGGATGCAAATCACTTGCATTTAATTACCTGTGACTGATTTATGAGGTGAGTGGTATGAAAAGGGAGCCCAGAGGCAGGGAGTCTGCTGCTTATGCCTGGTCTGTTCTCCAGAAATAATAATCCCGTGAAAAAAGAGGGACAGGACAGCTTTATGGAGTGTAGCTGACATGTGAGACCAACCCTGGAGAACTGTAAAACATAGCACTCTCTTTCTCTCTTTGCCTTCACAAACCTCACAATCCTTCAGAGTGATTGTGAGATTTTTAGGAATCAAATATTTAAAAATGCACTATTCCACTATGAAACTTGGAGTATTACTAAGAATAATGTTTGTGCGGCTGTGTGTGAAAGACATGATAGAGAGAGTCTATCAAACTCAGTCAAGGAACGTATCGCGAAACAACTGAGCCAAAAAAAAAAAGGAAAAAAAGCAGAGAATGAAGATTTATTTAGTTCGGTGTGAATTACGCATAAAGCATTCACTCAAGGGTAACAAATGACAGAAAAGGCTCTTCCCAGAATTCTCTGAGAATGGAGCTTCTCAGGTTGATTTAATGACTCATCTCTGTGTTTTGGTATAATCAGACTTGAACATCTTGAGACTCTCTGATCCAAAGATGTGAGTGATGGTGTGATGACAGGATAAATATTTGTATGAAACCACATGCACATGTGACGGAATGGAATATCATACCATAAGATGGATGAGCTAGACTTGACTAATCGTTATATACCCAGCAAAAGCACATTTCCATGTTTTTTTGTTTTTTTTTATGATATCAGTGACGTTGAGCACTCTCACAGCCTTAATGGCTCGTCTCTCTTGTATCTCTGATCAAGGGCCCAGCAGATCTACTCGTTTTCCTATCTCACTGATTATCTCTGAGTGATTATGTACGTGCCCTACAGTTAATGACAGATCTTTATTTAGCTTTCAAACATGTCATGTGCACCAAAACACACACACGCACACACACACAATGAACTTAAATGCACCCTTCTCGCTCAAACAAAAGGTCCCATTGTCCTCCACATGGTGAAGTTATCAGGAGGGGTGGGAGAACTACTCCGTTACACACAGCAGAGCCACAAATCAGATTGCTCTATATTGTTGTGTGAAAGCTAAGCAGACATCAAAAGGTGTTTTTTTTTTTTATCTGTTGCTGGCCCAGAAAACGCTTGCATGGAGCAACAGTCACTACATTCACAAGACTCATGACACGTTCAATTTGAGTTATGCGTGGGGCAAATGAAATCTCACCATTCCTTAGGCTAGTCTGATTCACTTTTAGAGTTCACAAGTTCCACATTTATCCCCTCATTTCATTTCTGAGTCACACTCACTGGCACACACTGAAATAATTAATTTTGTCACACAAAACAGACATCAAAGTAAAAGATGATACTGACCTAGCCTGTATTAGTCTTGTCAATCAGCTCACAGTTGACTGACAAGGCTCAAATGCCAGTAGATCTCTAAACAGGTTATGTCATTGTGTCACACATAATGAAAAGATGTAAACTTGCTGCCTGAACAATAACAACTCAACAGCCTAGTTCTTGGCGGCTTGTAAAAACTGCAGTAAAAACACAGATGTTTTCCTTCATCACCTCCTTGGAGTCCTCCATCAATTCTGAAAATAAGATTACATCATATATATATATATATATATATATATATATATATATAAAATATACTGGTGCTGGTCATATAATTAGAATATCATCAAAAATTTATTTCACTAATTCCACTCAAAAAGTGAAACTGTTCTATTATATTCATTCATTACACACAGACTGATATATTTCAAATGTTTATTTCTACCAGAAAGACTCGGGAGGCAAGATAACATGACAATGATATTTATTAACAATTAGTGAGCAAAATATGGTAAGATGAAGTTCTTTGGTGTAGGCCCCGTTTGTAGCTTAGATCCCGAGGGTTGCGGACTCTGCATTTCCTGCCTAAAGATGAATGCAGGGGCGTAGCCGACCCCACGGAGTTATGCACAGGGACCATCCTGGTGGTGGAGGGGAGGCTGGAGGTTGACGTCAACATCTGCGAACTCAGACATGTGTAAGTACCAATCTTTCCTAGTAACAAGCATTCATTTCTTTTAATTTTGATGATTATAACTGACAACTAAGGAAAATCCCAAAATTCAGTATCTCAGAAAATTTGAATATTGTGATAAGGTTCAATATTGAAGACACCTGGTGCCACACTCTAATCAGCTAATTAACTCAAAACACCTGCAAAGGCCTTTAAATGGTCTTTCGGTCTAGTTCTGTAGGCTACACAATCATGGGGAAGACTGCTGACTTGACAGTTGTCCAAAAGACGACCATTGACACCTTTCACGAGGAAGATGTGGTAGAAAAAAGTGTATAAGCAATAGGGATAACCGCACCCTGGAGAGGATTGTGAAACAAAACCCATTCAAAAAGGTGGGGGAGATTCACAAAGAGTGGACTGCAGCTGGAGTCAGTGCTTCAAGAACCACTACGCACAGATGTATGCAAGACATGAGTTTCAACTGACACATTCCTTGTGTCAAGCCACTCTTGAACAACAGACAGTGTCAGAAGCGTCTCTCTTGGGGTAAAGACAGAAAGGACTGGACTGCTGCTGAGTGGTCCAAAATTATGTTCTCTGATGAAAGATTTCCTTTGGAAATCAGGGTCCCAGAGTCTGGAGGAAGAGAGGAGAGGCACACAATCCACGTTGCTTGAGGTCCAGTGTAAAGTTTCCACAGTCAGTGATGGTTTTGGGTGCCATGTCATCTGCTGGTGTTGGTCCACTGTGTTTTCTGAGGTCCAAGGTCAACACAGCCATATACCAGGAAGTTTTAGAGCACTTCATGCTTCCTGCTGCTGACCAACTTTATGGAGATACAGATTTCATTTTCCAACAGGACTTGGCACCTGCACACAGTGCCAAAGCAACCAGTACCTGGTTTAAAGACCATGGATCCATGTTCTTAATTGGCCTGCAAACTCATCTGACCTTAACCCCATAGAAAATCTATGGGGTATTGTGAAGAGGAAGATGCGATATGCTAGACCCAACAATATAGAAGGGCTGAAGGCCACTATCAGAGCAACCTGGGCTCTCATGACACCTGAGCAGTGCCACAGACTGATCGACTCCATGCCACGCCGCATTGCTGCAGTAATTCAGGCAAAAGGAGTCCCAACTAAGTATTGAATGCTGTACATGCTCACACGTTTCATGTTCATACTTTTCAGTTGGCCAAGATTTCAAAAAATCCTTTCTTTGTTTTGGTCTTAAGTAATATTCTAATTTTCTGAGATACTGAATTTGTTTCCTTAGTTGTCTGTTATAATCATCAAAATTAAACAAAATAAATTTGAAATAAATCGGTCTGTGTGTAATGAATGAATATAATATACAAGTTAACTTTTTAATGATATTCTAATTATATGACCTGCACCTGTATACTGTATAATGACAAATGCACAATCTTATTATGCTGAATTTGTGGCGGCACATTCCTTATAATACTTACAATACAAAAGGTGTATATACTGTCTTGGAACCAGGGTGTCAAGAGTATATATATTTTGAAACTTTTTATATTTTCATTCATATTTCAGATATTCTTATTATTATGACAATAAAAATGTCTTATTTCTTAGTATTTGTTACTCCATCACTATTCTATTAAGTATTTTAAATGTATAAAGTTCTAATTTTTATTTGTTTATATTATTTTACATTACATTAACAAAATATTTATATTCTATTATAATATACTCTGGGACCAGATTTATATATATATATATATATATATATATATATATATATATATATATATATATATTTTTTTTTTTTTTTATTATTATTATTTTTTTTTTTGACCCATTGCACTGTAATCAGTATTCTTATTTGTATTTTTTGTATTATTATTATTTTTTTTTGTATTGTTGTATTAGTACAGGATTTGAATGAATTTGTGGAGTGAGATCTTAAGGCATGAGAGAAAACTCTGGCCGAGTGTCAGCTGTCAGTCATCACAGCCTGCAGTATGGAGGAGCGCCGACGGTCACAGTGACTTTGATGTGATGAGAGATGGAGGTGCTCAATTAAAAGCCTATCAGTGTGTAAGTAAATCAACACCTATCAGCCTTGTCACTTCAAACAAACGTTTATTATACTGCTCCACCCACCTCATTAATCTCGCACTGTTCAGCTGTCAGGACGAGGTCACAACTGGAAACTCATAAGACAGACTGGATAAGGAAACGGATCTCAAAACATTTGGTTTGGTTGAAATACTTAAATGCGAGATCACTCTGGTGATCATGATATGTGTTTTTTTATGCATGTCTTCTAGACTCTAGTCATGGTTACATTTATTGTTATAGTTTTAACATACTACTGTATAATGGTTTTTAGTAAAAAAAAAACAACAAAAAAAACACATTTAATTGCTTTTTATTATAAAAATTGGTCCTTTACGTTTTCTATCTAGTTCCTACTTGTAGCATAACTCTTTCGCTAAATAAAGATGGGAACTATCAAGCAGAGGAAAAAGTAAACTGCCTCACGGTACAAGATCTTAATAATGTCATATGCAAGGCATTTGTTCTCGGGGAATGTGCATACTCATTTCAGATGCAATGTTAAGGGCAAGCTGACAGCAGTAACATATTTCTTTAGTCTTGGAGTATCATTACTCTTAAAACTGCTTTCCCCTTCTCTTTCACTGTCTTTTTATATGACTCTAAATCACACATAGTAGAGAGCCTAAGACCAAATCAGCTGATGTTGTGCTAAAATCATCACTTCTGTCCACAGTGATTGCTTTTGCCATTTGGTTTAGACACGATTCCCCTGGTTTTCCATGATTCATTTGATTTTGTTTTTCTGTAGAGAGCAAACTCAGATTCAATCGCATTTTACTTTTCTGGTCCTGTCTGGATTTGTCTCTCGTGCCCAATGACCTGGCCAAGTTTGAGCCTTATAAAAGGTTATTAGTTGCCAAGAGAGAGAGAGAGAGAGCACAAGCTTCTTCCACAAAGCCTGCCAGAAGGTTACACTGCCTGCGTGCTATAAATTACCCTCGACAGCCCGCTAGAACTGGGGAGCTGGAGGAGAGGAAGAGGGGAGGGAAGAGGGTGAAGAAGTGGGTGCAGTTTTCTTTTCGGTCCCCACTTGATGAATGAGCCTCAGAACAAGGCAGAGAATACATCATATCACCTTTAATAGGTACACATTTCCACCACCATAACTCAGCGTTTAAAAATAGAGAAAAGCGATGAAATACGGTGCCGTATATTCCGGCCGTGACACTTTTACGAGTCCTCCCTGCAGTATAAAGGCATTGATTGCTATTTCAAAGTGCCGTGTCAGACCCAATACTGAGTACAACCAGCTGCTACACAGAGTGAGCGAGAGGTGGGGAAAGAGAGAGAGAGAATGAGTTATGACTGCTGAGATTTGGGTGATCTTTTCAGAGAGTCATCCGTAGCTGTAAATTTACAGTGTTTGTGCTTGGTGTTATTGAAACCAAACCCAGAGCTGCCTGTCAGTCATCCATTCTCTGAGCTGCTGGAGAGCATTCCTCTCCTGACAGAAACAGTCCCTCAGCAAAAGGTGAAAGAGAGCACAAATTACACATGAAACGACAAAAGGCTGGCGCTCGTGCTCTCTCTGTCTTCGTTTATGTCTCTCCCCCGCCTTTTCTCTCTTTCTCTGTCTGTCTTCACACTCGCCTCTCTGAGGACTTTGAGCGCATGTGTCAAAATTAAATGCTTGTGACTTTACCCTATATGTATTCACTCTAATTTTTAAGGCCTGGAAGGGAGATTTACAAAATCCTTTTTTTATTTCTTTCTTCTTCTTTTTTTATCTTTATAGTCTTTTTTTTATATCAATGGGGTCCAATGTTGTTTGGACCTAAACATTTTTCAAAACATCTCATTTTGTGTTCCAAAAAAGAAGAGATATAGGTTTGGAATGGCATGATAGTGGGTAAATAATGACAGAATTTATTGGATGAACTATCCATTTCACTAGTAACACTTCCCATAAGGGCAACCGGGTGGATCTTTTCAAGTGTAGAGTTGTTTCTTGTGGTTTAATTGTGTTTCTTCAACAACAACTTAAAAAGTAGTTTTTGTGGTTGTAAGTATATCATCAAAGGACATGCCAAAATACTGATGTCACGTGTACCGCATTTTATCTGTGTACCTACCTTCACCAAGGATCAAAAAATGGCAGACACTTTTAACCAAAGTGACTTGCATTTTTTTTCAAGACATACTTATACATTGTATCATTGCCTTCCCTAAGAATCAAACCCATGATCTCGGTGTTGCTAGCTCTGTGCTCTACTGTCAGTTGCAAAAACGCTGGTTGAAATGTTTTAACCAGATGCTGGTAGCCATTTTGTTCCGTTCACCTCAATAGCTTCCCCTCCTCTCTTTATGTAAGGCATTTGACCTTCGTAAGCTTAAAAAAACTTGAGGTTTACAATATATGACCCCTTTTCCTTCCACAAGCATAGCTAAAACTATCATTTGTGTCCATTAACATTTGTTAAACATGGGGAACACAAGGGTCTTAACTGGCTCATATTAAAGCAGTGATGAGAAAGACAGGATGCCCGTAATGTTATTCAGCAGTCTCCCTGCCCTTGTTTTTTATTACCTATGATATTTATACACTGTTTTAACCTCTGACTCTTTCCAGTGTGTGCCGTAGTCTGTGCGAGCCTGTCAGATACATGTAGGGTGAATGTCTTCTGTTTCCAGCCCCTCTCCCTACAGTCTATTAAAATCTGCTCTGGACTTCTGCCATAGGCACATCATTTATCTCAGCGCTGGCCAAGAAGAATTATTGTTGTGTAAATCTCAAAGCCTTTTAGGAGATCAAAGTTCCAAAATATAAATCACATTTCTCTGTAGATCTAAAACGCACACATGCTCTCACGCACATGCAGCGGGGCGAAAACGCACATACACTTTTCCCCGTGTGTGAATACGAGGGAGGTTCTCCACCCAAATCTCTTCCCACAGGGTAGAGCGAAGACGGCCTATCCTCCTCCTTATCTCCCCTTCTTCCCTCTGTTCCACTCCTCCACCGATTCCCTCTTTTCTTTTCTCCACAGAGGATGTACTTAATCCTTTTCTCTTTGTTAACTTTTGCTTTTTTCGATCTTTTTTTGAAACCTCTATCCATATTTTCACCTACACCTACACCCCCATCCTTCTTCAATTCACGGGAAAAATATTTTAACCTGATTTAAATCACAACGGAATATGATTGATTTTAGTTTCATGTGTGTTTTTGTAGACTAGTGCTCTACTTAAGCTTTCCAGGAGGAAGCAGGAAAGCTTAATGCTCAGTTAATTTCTTTTTTATGTTTTCTAATATTTTATTTCATCCTTATTTCATTTTTAATTTTAATTAACTTTAACAAAACAACACGAATGCCACTGACTTTCACTATGTAGGGGCGGAGGGGGGGCTTCTTTTTGTTTAACAGAGGATAGGAAATCATACTAGTTTGGAATGACATGAGAATGAGTGAATGATAACAGTTTTTATTTTTGTGTGAACCATTCCTTTGTTCGAGTTCTGTAATATGAACTACAACAGGAATGTTGTCTGTTAGATCTTTTAGCATTGTGTCACTATGATCAGTTGATGTCCCGTGTAATGCCATCATAAATCTTTTCGGATCCATCTAAGATATATGGCTGCTATCTCAAAAGCAAATATGTTACTCTTATTTAAAAAAGGTTTTCCCCTATTGCACGTTGCTCATATTTTATGGTATTTTTAGTATTTTTTATATATATCATTTTTTGGTGGCATGTTTAAAATGAACTCGGGGCCTATGTGGGGGCATTATGTTGACATCTCGTCTCTGCAACGAGTGTGTATGTGTGTTTACGTGTGGCTGCTCTGCGATATGTGTTGATTTCAGTCTGCAGGCAGATTCTATCTACAAACACGGCTCACATGTGGGAAGACTAAATGAAAAAAAGGGGTTTGCCATTAAACTGCCAGGGATTATATACTGTGCGCTCTGTGATGTGCCAGCAAAACAGATTTGGTGGCATTGATTTGACAGAGAAAAGAGTGACAGAGAGAAGAGAGGGATTGGGGTGAGTGAGGGGTGGAGGGTTGATGGAAGGAGCATTTTTTGTCCTTTTTTTGAGTTTCCTTTTTTTATATCCTCTCAGACACTTTGTCATTGTGTACTTTGTGCTTAGAAGTAAGAAAGTAAATATGCTGGATTGACTGCAGCTGTCAGGATGGGTAATTTGCTGCATGTGTGGATTTAGTAAGCTTTAAGTTACGTCTGTCTGGAGAAGTTCTCTCAGTCTTTGAGTGAATGCTTTAGATCAGAATGGATGATAGGAGGAGCCTGTGGAAGACAAGATAATGTCTGTGAGGAAGGACAGATCATATCCATGCGCAGAAACTGGCAGCTGGCACCAGTGGAAACTTTTCCAATGAATAAAACCTCACCGCGTGCTTTTTGTCCAAGGGGTTCTGAGTGCAACTTGGAACCTCGCAGCTCTCAATAATGTGGATCGGATTATATGTGTTCACTGGAAATATGCCATTCATATGGGGTTCATGATATTTTGACGGCATAGAGTGTTTTACAGAAAAAGCGGGCGATGAATGACACAGTATTCGTACAACAAAAGAAACCTTCTTGTGAGCGCTGACTCAAAGCCAAATATGATGACCGCAGCTTACTAGGTGGTATAGAATTTTACAGAGCCATAACAGCTTCATATCCGTTTCCTCACAGAGGTGGGATGTTATGTGTGAAGCAACCTTGAGTAACACCATCCTCCCCTTTAATGTTCTCTTGAAGCCAACTGTAGCATTGTGACAAAGTTTACACCTCATTGACAGGCTAATATCCTCATCCTGACACAGTGGGCGGCCGTCTATGGGAGTTTTAAAGAGAACTGCTAAATGGGACGCCTTTGCTCATCAAAGTCAGCACACACATTTATAAAGCTGTGAATCCCAGCACTCCAGACCTTTGAAGAGAAGGTGTGGGTTTATAGCGGACAGCTGTTTCTCTACAGAGAAAGAGTTGGCACTACAGGGAGGTGAGCTATGCTGTGCTCTCGAGGTCACGTGTTCACCGCGAGCAGTTCGGCTTTTTGCATGCGTGTGTTTGTGTGTGATGAAGGGATGACGTTGACATGTTAGACTAGTGTGTGAACTCAAGGGGTAGAGGGGTATGGCAGCTGATGCTGTGGATGGCATGAGTCAGTGTGAGTTTTTCTCTGGTGTATGTGAATAGGGTCAAGAGAATGAAAGGTACAAAATGGAATATATGTGTCAAAGGGCTTTGAATATAAATCACAACCTGTAAAAGTTCATGTATGTGGTGACCGCACTTCAGCTAATCTGGACTCCGTAAGATCAGAGGATCTACATTATCTGGGAAAATTGGAAACTTATGCAGGCATTGAATCTTAGAGGAACTGTGGCTTACCTAGGCTTCACATTTGAGGGACAGCTCATTGTCCTCTCCCATAATTCACGAGTTCACACTTACAAATAATCAGATAGGGAATTAGTATGCATATTTGGCATGCTGTCCGAGGAGTGGGCTCCGCGCTTGGTATTTGGCCCGAGCCCAGAGTACTCCCCCCATATTCTGGTTTAGGAAGTAACCAGGCAAGTGTGAGGAGACGGGGTGGTGGAGGGATGCTGAAACTGTCTAAAAGCATAGGTGAGTCAACTGCGTCGATGTGTGTGTGTATGTATGTATGTATGTGTGTATATATATATATATATATATATATATATATAGGTTTCCTCTCATGCTGATTGGCACACATGTTGATTGCTGATTAATGACAGCTGGTTGGAGTGATGTAATGATTAGTTAGATCATTTGAACGTGTTCCTCCCGAATTTTGTTAATAAAACATCATTTAGTGTGGTAACAAACATTTTTATTTAGTATTTTTGTCCGGTTTTTCAGTAGAAAAATATCTAAACATTGTTGAAACACTTTACTTTGCTATTTTTTTTACTCTATTTATTTGATTTTCTTTTCACAAACATATTCTCTGTTAACAAATCTTTAAACCTAACGCTGATTTTCCTCTTGTGTAAATTTATCTTGTTTCAGAATGTTTAGATATTTTTACAGGAAAAAGGCAACAAAAGCACAGCATTTTTTTCCGCAGTAAACTAAGCAACTAAACCAGTGTAGTTTGCAGAGCTCTAAGTAAAAACAAAAACATAGGAAATATAAATAATTTTAATTTTAGGCTTGCTTTTTACAGACAAGTGAAAAATAGAAAGTGACATAAAGGAATCTCACATGAGCACCACATGTGCAGCTAACAACTAGACCAGACTTGTTGTTGACCTATGGAAATAAGGTTTTGTTGGTAAAACATTCTTTACTTCGCCTTACAGGGCAGCATATGATGCAACAAGAGTGAACGAATAAATATCATTTTTGTCCCACTTAACATACTATATTTGAGCAAAGAGATTCGATTCTCTCTCACTCTCTTTTTCTCTCGTTCTCTTTTTATTTCCAAGGTGTCAAACATCAGATGTGAGAAAGAGAGAACAAAAGAGATGGAGGATGAAGTAAAGAAAGTTAATGTTCTCCCTGTCCAATCCTTACCCTTAGGGCACAAGTCTCCTCTATTCTCTGTCTTTTATTTATCATTCCCTCTTCTCCTCTGACTGAAATGATATGCTCTCCTTTTTCTTTCCTCTCATTTCTGTCCAGTCTAAAATTCATCTGTTTGAGCTGCTGGATTTAGTCGACGTGTATGTGTCTTTGCCGTTGCGGTCGACAGAGGTCCTCAAGTTTCATGGGGGCCCGCCGGTCCCCCTCGGGCGACAGCATGATGTCAGCAGCCATGTCTTGAGCACTTGTGTCAGTGACTGTCTATCATCCCGAGCCCATCAATGTGCCGTGGCAGCCATTCGTCACTTTGAGTTACCGCGGTTACTGTCGCTGCTCAGAGCACAAACACTGACACTCAGGTTTCGTCCCTGACTATCACCATGGTGATCTTAAAAAACACAATACACGTTATGCAACAGCAAAGAGAGATCAGATACGCAGCTTAGGTCTATTTGTTGATCGCCAAAGCTGCTGTAGCAGTACACCAGATTTGCTTAGCATATGTGTGTGAAACTATATGTGTGTGTGTTGTTTGTGATTGACAGTCCTACTGAGGCAAGGCCAGGTGGCGTCCTGTTGTAAATTTGCTTCTACCTTTCTCTCCGCACTCGTCCCTCCCAGCTACAACCTGTCATGCTTGACAGCACACACAAAGGAGGAGAAGAGAGAGAGAGGCAGGGGAATGAGGATTAAAAAGAAAGAGAGATAAAAAAAAAAAACTTTAAAGATGAAATTAAAGAAAAGAAGATGAGCTGACAGCAGCTTGTGAGAAGGTATTGTCTGATGGGGAAATGTATCTGTGAAAGGGAGGCTTTGATCACTAGAGGACACGAGAAGGGGGGAGAGCTTGTAAAACGGCACTCTTCAGATGGCTGAGAGACTGCAGGAAAATAACTAGACCTGCAATTACAGGAGGGGAAACAACACTAGCGCTAATGACACTACAAAATGGATGCTGGGAGGGTCAGTGACAGGAGGATCTCTTGTTTGGGTTTCTGATACTCTTTGTACTAGCTCGTTATTGTAGAGAGCCTCATAAAAGTTGTGTACAGGAACCAGACGAGATTTAATCGTTTACACTTCCGTTCAAAAGTTTGAGGTCAGTACATTTTTTTTTTTTAAAGAAATTAATACTTTTTTTTTTCAGCAAGGAAGCACTGAATCGATCGAAAGCGGTAGAAAAGACATTTGTAATATCACAAAAGATTTCTGTTTCAAATAAATGCTGTTTTTTAAACTTTCTCTTTATCAAAGAAAGAAACTATATAATGGTTTCCAAAAAATATTAACCAGCTCAAATGTTCCAACAATGTTTCTTGAGGACCAAATTTGCATATTTGACTGATATGTGAAGGATCATGTGACCCTGGAGACTGGCTGCTAAAAAATCCAGCAAAAAAAATTCCCAGCAAAATTCCATTTTGAAGCAGGAAACAGTTATTTTAACTTGTCATAATAATTTACAATATCTCTTTTTTTTTGCTGTATTTATAATCAAATAAATGCGGCCTTAGTGAGCTTAAAAGACTTTCGTTTCAAAAATGTATAGACACCAAACTTTTGAATGGTAATGTATACGTGACCAAAAACGTGAGATATTAAGGAACAACAGGAGCACATTGTGTGCGCAATGTCAGTTTGAATCAGGGGTATACGCCATTCAGAACTGAATTGAAAATTTGAATTGAAGTAGCATCAAAAATTAGAACGGCTTTGTATGGAAGAACAATTCCCATTTCCCATTTCCTTAGAATGCCATTTACCCGTTGAATTGTTTTGAAATGCAATTCAGTAAATTCCACTTCCTGTCCTTGCCATTCAAATTCCAATTTATCTTCCTGTGTTATGTGGCCAATTCAATTCAAAATGCCAGGTCATGAATGTAAAGGTAGTTGGTACTTAAATCCTGCATTTTACCCAACCCTGACCTGAATCTGACTTGCATTGTTTCTGGTGCAATTCCCCATTATTTCCTGTAATCTACTGAGTTTTCCTGTCTGTTTAAATGGGAAAAGACTAAAACTACAATGATAAAGTGACAAAAGAAAACTCAAACGGATAGAGAGACATTTTTGTGGGTGTGTCTAAGGGAGCTGGGGGTAAAAGATGGTACAGAAAAACCGCTGATGGGTGAGGTCCGAGATAATCAGCCTTATTTTTGGATTTGAGGTGTGTGTGTGTGTGTTGAGCGTTGCTTCAGTGCTCTTCTATAGCTCTGTGGCACTTTGATAAGCAGAGCAGCTCGCTGCTGGTGGGGGAACTCATGAGGGGGCCTGTCTGATGAGGACCTGCCGCTGTCTGCGTGGGGTCTCTGACTGGAACATGGCCTTTGATGTCTCTCTCTTTTCTTCCCCCCCTCTCTGTGTCTCTCATTCTTTCTTTTTCTTTAACCCCCTCTAGCTTAACACAAGAGCATTCAAGTGGCCAATGTTCCACTTGGGTGTACTTCTGTATTGACAAGTATCTGCTGAAGTGTGACCTGCCTCTCTGTTGTGTTAATTCAGGCTGAATTGCTTATGAGTTTGCCCTCTTTTTAATGCCCTTTTCTATGTTGGTGAACTCCTGTGGTTTTAATCTTTCCACGGATGGTTTAAACAATTTGTGTTTGTGTCTAAAATGTCGGTGTATGTTTATGTTAGAGATTGGGTGTCAGAAATGTACATATGTGTGAGAATGTGGTTCAGAGAAAAAAGGGAGTGTAGAGGAAATGGAAAAAGAGTGGAGTTGAGTTTGTGTGTGTGTGTGTGTGTGTGTGTGTGTGTGTGTATGTGTGTCGGCTCTGATGGAGGTCAAACAGCACCTGTCAACAGCCTTGCTGGTTTAATGTGACATATTAATGTGACCTGCCAATGCCAATAAGTCACTACACATTGCACATGTGTGCATATTTATAAGCCTCCATAAATTCAAGTGGCTTGTGAAAAATTTAATCTTCTCTCATGCCCAGAACTGCTGAGTTGCTCTATAAAGCTTTGAGCAAACATTTTTTTCTACCTGTTGTAAAATTGTTGTGGATTTTTTTTTTTTTTTTTTTTTTACACACCTCACTTATGATTAATATATATTTCTGCACAGTCTGTTCGGATCATTTCAGATACAGTGTCTTTACAGAAGCTTCATTTACATCAAACAGCCCAATTAATTAAAGGTAAAAAACCTTGACTAATTCACCCTTGTTGTTTCCTACTTATTAATTAACCTCACTAATCACTGTATTAATTATCAGATCATTTCAGTTTTGTGCACACAATTGTCATAAAATGAATCTTACTGGAATTTTTGAGACAACAAATGAAAATTTCTTCTATTTGCATTTTCAAATTTAATTCAATTTTCATTGTATTTTACATTATATCATTAGCATAGGAATTTAAAGGTGCAATATGTAAGATTTTTTTGATTAAAATATCCAAAAACTACTAGAACAATGTTATTTATTTTGTTTACTAGTGTACTTACAGTATCCTGAATGTTTCCAACAATGTTAAAAAATCAGATTAATCTTCTATTTTCACCACTGTAACTACCCATGTCATTGTGTCACCTGGCAATGATGTCATATCTGCGTTACCCTCAATTTCCAGTTTTACTTTCATAGAAACCATGGAAACACCAAAGACACTTTAATATATTATTTGTTTTATTAGACAGTTGAGAAACTGTTTGAATACATTTGACAGAAATCTAATCATGGTTATATAGCTCAACACAGTTAGTCTTATTGTTTGAATCTCTCGTTTTCTTGATTTACTGCAAGTATATCATGTTTGTACCATGCCTCAGACAATGATATTTTGTCAAGTGGCTAACATAACCACAGTAACAGTAATGCAGCATTTTCTCCATCATATAATAAATTTATAAAACAAACTGCATACCATCCAGCTTTTATTAATGATGGCTATTCTAATATTGATAAAACAGCACTGCGTTGAGCAATATGCCTTATTTTGAATAAGCGACCTCTAGTGGTAAAAATTACATACTGTGCCTTTAAGTAAAAAGTTTAATTTCTAAGGCCTGATTTCACAGACAGAGCTTAGATCAAGCCCGGATTAGGCCTTAGTTCAATTAGGACATTTATGTTGATTTAATAAATGTGCCATAGGAAAAAAAAACATTACTGGTATGCATCTTGAGACAAAACAATCGCGTTGACTTATTTTAAGATATGTCAGTACAAGTTGTTTTCAGTTAAAACAGCTCAATCATTTTAGTCCGGGACAAGGCTCAGGCCTTTTCTGTGAATCCGGACATATATGTCTTCGATTAAAACCTGATGATCATGTTGCCCAGGATGATTTGAGTGTGATCCAAAGAGCATCTTGCACTTTTACGGAAAGATGTATGACTGTCTGTACAAAGTATAAATGATCAGTGTCACATTTCCCCAAATTTTCAATCTGAACTTATTATTTTGGACCCCAATATATATATATATATATATATATATATATATATACACACTAGGTTTTACCTGAAAACCTCATACTGTTTGACAATGCAGAACATATTCATGCATTTTATACCCATAAATTTCTAATCAACAGCAGAGGTAAAATAGGAAAAGGCAGGTACGTCATGTAAATTTGCAAGCTTTAGTTTGAAAAGAATACAGTTAGTCTGCTCTCTCTTAGTCTATGTCTATGTAATTTTCTCTGCTCTCCTCAATCCTCTCCCCCTGAAGTGAACGAAGTGGATGCATTCTGACAGATCGACAGGGTTCAACCTCCTGACAGAGTTTCTGCCTGGAAAGTTCAATGACTTCAGACATGCCCTCGTATTGAGAGAGGTTACACAAACTGGCCCCTAACCACCAACACTAATCACAAACTTACAGTCCTCTGCTATAATCAATGTCACACATGTGCTTTACCACTGTTATCTGCCCTACATCAAAACAGAAACATAAATAAAAGAAATGCCTGAACCCCATGAGGGAGAGGTTCAAATGAACTCTGACAGCTCGACACACAATATGGTATCCGTAATGTGATTACGGCTCTATGGCCCTCGCTGCCTACACTCACAGCTCTCTGAGGGAAAGTCTGGACTGGCAACGGCAAACATATTACCACAAGAAAGAGGTAAGAAAGCTTTTTAGCCACTAGAGTTTACATTTGGATGTTTCATGCTTAAGGAAGCCTGGGGATGATGCTAATGTCGAATCAAAACTCTAACTGTGTGATCACTAACACATGTGGAGAGACCAGGAGAGGATGCTTCATCTTCGAATCTTTCAAAGGTAAAATGCATTGGCTTGTTGCTAAAGATTATTTCATATTCCATGGTCTGCCCTGTATTAGTGAGGTTGGAAAGCCATTAGAAAATGAAGGGCAAAACAAAAAAAGGAAAAAAAAAAAAAAAAAAAAACGACAATAAAAGGCAATGAACTATATGGCTGTCACACCTGTGAAAAAGAAATGGAGAGAGAGGAGGGAGCAAGACAGGAAAAATGGCTCTTGCTGTTAAGTCCAGCAGGACATCCAATAAAAATTCTTCAAAAGTCCACAGCTGACATTGAAAAATAGCAAAAGTATAAAGTGGGGCAGGGTAAATAAAGAGAGGGGTTATTATATTTGACAGGACAGGACTGCATTTTGCAATGAGCCGGGGGAGAGAAAGAAAGTGAAGTACTGAGGTGGTATGATAGTACTGGGGTGGTATCAGATTGTAATACCATGGTACTTTTATATTAACATTGTGCTGAATGATTAACATATTCATGTATTTTATTAGGGATGGATAAAATATCAGTACCATTACAGTTAGTTAGCAGTTAACAGGGTTTTTTTTCAGCTATTTTTTTTTTATGTATCATCGAACAAGTCTGTATATAATTGTGCGTGCTTATTTATTGTGCATAAGCATTCCCCTATTTTTTCACTTTGATTATCTTTGCTGCATTTTTAGCGCTCAATTAAAATTAATCTTTCAAAAAAAAAACCTTACTGACAGCACTGTATAAAATTTGATTATAAACATTTATTAGTTATTGGTTATAACTTATAAGTAATTACTGAGCTATTGTAAAAAAATTCTCGCCAAAACTGTCCAGCAATAGTTAACTTCTGTCCTCATACCCAAAGTCTTTGTCTGTGCTTTGGAGTCATAGGCTGAATGAACAGTGATAGCATTGGTTTTAAGAAAAAAGAAGTGGGTATGTTTGCATGGCGGCCTTTGAACTTTACAGCCCAAAGGAAGGTTTTGTTCTGCCAAACAGAGCAAAACTCTTAGTCTTCAGAAATTACGGTTATTTTTCAGTACTGTTTTAAAATGTGTCAACAACTATGGAGATGGGCTGTAGTTGCCAGCGGTCTAGCTTTCTCCATTTTTTACTCAATAACATGTTGCTCTACCAGCATGACCTGCTTTTCTCTCTCCCTCTCTCAACAGCCAAAGCTCACAAACCCAAAGTCCCTAATAAAGGAAAATGAATGCTATCCATCATTTTCCCTTTTCACATCCAACCCTGTTAAACATGTGCTCACACACAGACACACACACACACTCTGGACCAGATGTTGGTTGTGGCAGAGGTGAGTGACAGGCTGAAATGGTGGCATTATGACTTGTTGGGAATTGTTGAGGGGCATTCACTCAGGCAGTGATCTGTATAGCAGCAAAACAATGAAAAGTCAGGTGATGTGATTTGGGCACATTTAGTGATGCCACAAAGCTGAGAGATAGTGGCATAATGTTCGATACTGAAGTTGAGCATCAGCAACATGGATAAATTTATGTTGCTGTGATTGAATTCATTGTATTATTTGTGAAACATTCCAAGTAATTCATTCTTGCTTAAGAGTAAAGCATTCTCACTTAGAATGTCAGCATGTCACCAAGTGAGTTTGATTAATTCATCTTGTTCATGATGTATTAAGCACTGCTACTATTTAAATAAACTTCTCCCCTGCAGAATATTAGATTTTAGTGGAATGACATCTTTTTTTCCCTTTTTTTTAATGGCATCTCATTTGTGGTCGATTTTTAAAAGCTATGGTCAGTTGCACAGCCCACAAACAATATTAGGACAGCCATCTGTTAAAAAAAAAAAAAAAAGAGGTTTCTACCAACCCACAATACAGGGACCTGGCGAACTTGAGCAATAAAATCATTAAATATGTGGGCTTTTCACATATGAAATTCTTTATCTAGTATCATTCTTAATGATGATTATTTTAATCCTAAATTATTTTGTGCTATGATTCACATTTACTTTACATTCACATTTATTGATTTTACTGTAGGAGGATCTTTTATCCAAATCAGATTACAAATAAGGAGCTTCAGAAGCATTGTGAAATAGTTATACAATTTAAAATGTTTTCCATTTGAATATATTTTAAAATGTAATTTATACCTGCGATGCAAAACTGAATTCCCAGCATCATTACTCCAGTCTTCGGTGTCACATGATCCTTCAGAAATCATTCTAATATGCTGATTTGCTGCTTAAGAAACTTTTCTTATTATTCATTATCAAAATGGAAAACAGCTGTGCTGCTTAATATTTTTGTGGAAACCTTGATGATTTATTTTCAGGATTCTTTGATAAATCGAAGATTCAAATGAACATTTTGTCAAAATAGAAATATTTTGTAGCATTATAAATGTCTTTACTGTCACTTTTGATGAGTTTAATGTCCCCATGAAATCAAAATTGAAGTTTTTTAGCTTTTAGGATGAATATGTTAGTCTTACTGTTGTCAATAAGCTATAGTGGGCTTCAAAACAATGACAAAATTCATATTTAGAAGATATAAGCATTCAAAACTTACAGTCTTTCACTTATATGGATAAATGATGTCAATCACATCACTCTGCACTTTAGCTTCTCTTCAGATTTCCTGACCAATCTAATGCTCTCTAGAATATAAAGCGTCCCGCCTGCATTATAAATAGACGCTGAAGCACTCTTCAAACATTTACTATTTCCTACATGGTAAATGACACATAGTAATGACACTATATAGGGGATCAGGAACAATTCAGACTGTGTAAATATTCTTTCTATTGGGGCAAATGAAGTCTGGTTTCATGTTAGTGTCACGTGAACCGTGCAGCAGAGGCCCGATAGCACAGAGCAGATCATATGCACGAATTGGCGCATACCAGAAAACATATAGAACCCATATGAATTCTGCACAGAATGCTATATTTTAAAGCGATATGGAGGAGAAACGGTTAGAGATTAGAAGGAAACTGCGGCTCTACCGAGCTCAATGGCTTGAACTGTGCTGTGATATAAACGAAACACTATTTTAATAAAAGGGGAGGAGCTGTTCTATATTTCCCTCCCCGTCTTCCTGTTTCAGTGGAAATTACATGAACACGTTGAAAAATGATGTGCGTTTCAAGGTACTTCAGTGGGCCTTTAATATGTCCATGCTGAATAAAATGATTCATGTCACTGAATTATAATAATAATAAAAAAACTTCTTTTGAACAGTAGTGTATTTTTACACTACAGGCTTAAAACATTTCTTTACTCAGGGTTAAAAGTAGCTTTAAGCCAGGGTTAAGTGCAGTGTGAAATACTAAAACAGACACAGGCACATTAACAGCTTTTGCTGGGACGATCCTGAAATACTGGAACGTGTTGAAGGAAAATGCCCATTAGAAACTGTTAATACCAGCCTGTTGGTAGTGTGCTCAGACATGAGGTAGGTTGCCCTTGCCCCTGTTTATAGCAGAGTCCCTCTGTTAGCCTCCAGGCTGGAGACAATGAGGACTGAATGGTACGGGCAGTTCCGCCTTTAGCTATCTTAGTCACGAAGTACAGAAAGCTTTTCTAATGCCATTCATTTTCCTTTGCCGTGCTCAGCATGTCACAGTGTCACATTTCTACGCGCTTACGAACAACACAACATGTCATACATGACATTATGTCTTTGTGTGTCACTGCCTGTTACATGTTTTATTCATAAAGTCAAACAGTGTGGAGTGTTCTTGTGTATTAACCTGAGTCTTTCAGTTGAGTTCTACTTTATTGTCTGAGATCTTTTGAAGAACAATAGAGGTGTGTTTTGGGGACAGGAAGGTTTTATAGCAGCAAACTAAAGGTGAAGTGAAGCATACTGTTTATGGCGTACGTGTGTATGTGAGTGTGTGTGGGCTTACTGCCTTGGCTGCAGGCCACCTCATCAAAGTCACTTACTCAAACTCTTAGTGACGCGTGTAGCTCCGAGCACCTTGGTTTAAGTTACAGTTCCAGTAATAGAGAAGAAAGACCTCATACTTGCTGTTTGGCATCGATAATAATATCTTACTTGCACTTCATCTCTCCCTCGCTCTATCTTTTCCCTCTCCTTCTCCCACTTTTGCTCACCCTCTTTCTGCTTTTCACTCCCTTTTCTCTCTTTCCCGCTTTGAGAGCTTGCTACAAACACATCCACCCGGAGCTTGACTGTTAAACTAAAGAGACAGTTTGCTGACAGGCCCGCAAACTACAAGCCAACAAGGAAGATTTATGAAAATATGCTGTCTGTCGTCTCTTATATACTTTAAAACTCCTCTTTATGTGAAAGGAAGGATGCGTGTGTTGGTGTGTTTGCGCCGTTCAAAGCAAAAGTGAGAGTTCCTCACCGTAACATGTTTTGATCTCGAGTGTTTCGCACTTTGAATGACTTATTCATCGAAACTTACCTCAGATCGTCCCAGGTAGCATCTTTGATCAAGTTGATGTGCTAATGCGTGGTAGGCCTGGAATAAATGCATCTTTCACTTTAATTTTTCAATCTCTCTCCTTTTAATAGGCTTCTTTCAGCTTTATTGCGCTGTTGAAATGAGAGCTGGTGACAGGGATGTCAACGGCAGTTTGTTTTGCGCTATGAGGGAGAACAGTACCCTTCTCTGTTTCACACCGGACCTCTCGGCCAAGCGCTCAAACTGTCTTTCCCCCACACGTACACGGACGCCAGGCGGTATTACTGTCAATCTCTGAATCATCGTAGTGACGTGAGGAATCACCCCAGAGACACCTCCGCATTCTCCGAACCTACCTTCACCCCGCTGTCAAAATGAATTGGACGTTAATGTGCCATGACCATGCCAAACCACTGCGGGGGACTGGGGTGGATGGGGTTGTGAAGGCGCTCTGCCACACAAGTTGCCGGTGTGCTTTTGTATTGATTAAGCTTTCATTCCGACGTATTCTCCCGAGCACAGCTGGGATCAGCTCCACTGTGCTGCAGTTACTGTACGTTTTCATTTACACAGCAAAAATAAATCTTTGGGTTAATGTACGGAATATTTTTCTCCTATAGCAATCGGTCTTGACTTTAAATCCTCATTGGAGGTTAATCTATAGCTCTATCCCTCCCGTCACTTCTAAGTCACTTATGGTAAATTATGGCATTGTGCATGAAAAAATCCCCACCGTATATAGACCAGACCATGATAAATTTTCAAGAACATCCCCCTTCGCTTGGAAAAAAATGACCACCTCGTCTCCTGGAAGAAGAAAGACAACCTTCTGTAATAAATGTAAACGATGAAAGGAGGGGAAAAAAGTTTGCATGTGGCAGAGGGATTGATTTTTGTGATGAATTAGTTAGTGCGCTTTCAACTGTCAGGCTGTTAATTTATGAGTGTGCAAACTTCCAAGTGTTTGGCTTGGCCGTTTAGCTCTGCCTCCCCTCAGCTCTCTGAGGTGACTGTAAAATGAAATATGGAGGCAGCGTGTTACTGTTTTATTTATTTCACTGCCTGGAGCTCTCACACAGCTATTTGTTCAAATACTCCAGAGTGCCGTGGAGAGCTTGATTCCTGCTCACATTAATAAAGATAATATTTTGCAGACCGAGTATAATGGTCGAAATGTCACCTCTAACAACGCTCTCTCTCTTTGACCGTAACTTAACAGGCGTCCTTTTTATTTGCTAGGGTTTTCTACCTGGTTTCTACCTTTTTTTCCTCTCTGTTTGCACATGTAAGGTTGTCCAAATGTCACCTAGAGTAATTTGGATGTTTTAGTTGTCAGGGTGCTTTATGACTCTAGGGGCTGTTTCTCCTCTGTCAGTAAAGGGATAGTTCTCTCAAAAATGAAAATTCTGTCATCATTTACTCACCCTGATGTCGTTCCAAACCTGTCTGACCTTTGTTTTTCTGTGGAAGACAAAAATAAGATGTTTTATAGAATGTTTTAGTTGTTTTTAAAAAACAATAATGGAATACATTGACTTTCATTGTATGAAATAGTGCTGTTATTGTCAAATAAAAATTAGAAACTAAACTAAAATTTAAATATTAGACTTCAAAACTACAAATTAGAATTGCTAACTGGAATAAGTTTAGTTGCGGTACTAAAACTGAAATAAAAAATCAATTAACTAATAAAAATAACAAAAGCACACAAAATTAAACTTAAGCTAAAAGCAAATATAAAAATCAAAGCAAATTCAAAATATTAATAAATGCGACAATGGTATATAAGCAATACTAAAGTTACACTGGTATGGACAATTTTTTTCCAAAATAGCTTTTGTGTTCCATAAAAAGAGGAAAGAATGTTTGAAATGACATGAGGGTGAAAAACTGATGATAACATTTTTATTATTGAGTCTCTTTAACTCTTTTAAGTTACTTCACGTCAACTCTTGGTATATGTTTCATGACTGCCAGTGAGCAGACACACACACACACACATGGTCCTTGCCCTCCCAAAAGTTCCTGTCCTTCTAGAATAATAAAAGAGGGGTCATGCTCAGTGCCAACCTTTGGAGTAACAGAAGAAGAGAGAAGAAAAGGGAGGGAGAGCAGGGTCAAAGCCAGAGGTTGTTAAAATACAGTCGCAGACTTTGTGACAGCAGAATTTGTCTGAGACGAGCACAGAAGTCAGAACACGCGGCGGCACTTAGCTCGAGTTTAAGGCTGGGATGAGATCATCATGAGAGCAGAAGACCGGCGGGGAGGAGGAAGAAGAAGAAGAGGAGGCGGAGGAGTGCATGGGGAGATCTAAGGGATGCAGAAGTTGTATTTCACCCACAACTGTCCCATGACCCAGTGACCCTCACAGACCACAAGCTTCTGTGTATCAGTCTGATGGACGAATGGAGCGCTTGTCAGCAGGGGAGGGAGGCTCTCTCTCTTTCTCTGCGCTCAGGAGAGTCTGTGGCTGTGTGTGCATCTGCATCTGTGTGTGTATTTGGGCCTGTGTGTGTTCCTGAATTCCTGCAGAGTTCACGGTGAGGCCAGCCCCGTGGTGGAGTGTGCTGTGGGCTCATTAATTAAAGGCTGTGACAGTGGGACGGCAGGCTGTAATTGATGCCTCCTATGCAGCAGGGGGGCCGCTCAGACACACACTGAAAGGGTCACTGTTTAGACAGGCAAAACACGCAGTCAGGCGCACAACTGTATGAAAATACATACACACAGATTCTCATACATACTAAACTTATACAGACACTAGTCCAGGATACACACCCATGCGGTATGTTAGCTAAACTCTGTGTACTTTGAAAAAGCACACGCTTTGGGTTTGGCGGTTTGAAAGAGAATGCGTGTGTGTGTGTGTGTGTGTATGTGTGTGTGTGTGTGTATCTTTGCTCCTGTGACTCCTATTCCTTGTCAGTAAGGAATGAGAGATGACCTGTCAATAGTGAGGACAGACTGCCTCTTGTCAGGGTCCTCAGAGTTCCTGCTGGGCGTCCTTTGATCTGCCTGATGAATAATGAATAACAACTGACAGGCCGGGTCAGACACACAACCCTCTGAGAGCGCTTTGAGTGTGTGTGAACTTCTCAGTGGGAGGGGGGTTCACTTTCTCCCTTCTTAGTATGATTGGGCCCTCTCATGGTTTTCCACTGTGTGTGTGTGTCATCCTGTTGCATTACCAAGCAGTGTTGGAGGTGTGTGAGGAGACAGGTATGATTGAGTAGGCATGATAGAAGGGTCATTCAGAGGTCGTCTCCACGGTTCGGTTGTCACTCTGTACACACACACCCACACACAGCTTATGTTCATAATATCTGCGGCACTTTCAAACAGTAGTCTGGATTTTGTTATTGTGTTTAATGTACTATTCTACAAGATTGGTATTTAGACACATACTTAAAAAAGTTTTCTTTGTTTACTTTCATTTTTGTATATTGAGTGCATATCGTGTATAGCCATACAAAAAAGGAGTTTATTCTAGTGTGCTATTAGTATACTGAAAATAAAACAGTATACTTCTCAGAAATATACTTTGTGTACTTCTTGGAAGTACCTTAAATTTCACTTAAGTATACTTGACTTATACTGACAGAAAAGTCTTTGGCCTATACTTGTACTCAATCTTTCGAGATATACTTAAAAGTATAATTTAGTATTCTAAGGATACTTGGCATGTAGTTGTATTTACTCTTTTGATTGAGTGCATATTGTCTTAAAAACATACATTGTTTAAAAATATTGATTTATAAAGAAAACAGATATGTTCCTAATTCTGATTATGTAAATGTTTGTGTAGTCCACTGGTAGTGTACATATGAATTTACTTTAAATCTACTTAACTTTCTATATACAGTATACAGTAAGGGTTCTGTTACTCATCTTCTGAAAGAGTACAGAATGTCTGGATCAAAACACATGTGAAGAAGAAGCAGAAACAAGTGATAGAAGCATTGCTTATACAAATGTAAAATAACGAGATCAACAAATATTAAACAGTATATAAATCGCAACTCCCTAACATTACCAAGTGATATGTTGACCCAGGAATAGGTATGGGGATGTGCAAGCTTTGGGGATGTTGATGGAAATACCCCATCTGTATGTTGATTATAGGATCCGGATGTACTCTTTGACAAAAATGCGATTTTCTCACATTTTGTTCAAAATATTGAAAACTTACCGACATTCAATTGTTGATTGCATGAAGCTAGAATAGATGGTGTTGTTGTTGTTGTTATGGTTTAAAAGCAGAGGCTCTGTTTTTCATTTGGTATATTGCATGGTTAGATATTCATACAACAAAATATTCCGATCAAAAATGCTGGTGCTGTCTGGCAATAAAAAAAATGTTAGTGGGAATGAATTTGCATGTTCTAGTATAAAACATTAATACCTAAATAGGAACACATAGTATATATAAAGTGTAAAAATAATATATAAATAGCTATAAGTATGATATTTAGTCCACTTAAAGAAATCTTGCATGTATACTTACAATATAGCACTAATAGTTTACTGAGAGTATATTTCAAAGAGTACTTTCACTTGTAGTATAGTTACAGTACAATGAAAAACTTTACTGCTGTTACACTTAGGCCTGCTAAAAATGCATTACTGTGCATTACCGGAGTCATTACTGGGCAGTCAAAACAATGGCACTGACAGACTTTAAGAAATGTCAGTACAAGTTGCTTTCTGTTTAAACAGCTCAAAAATGCATTTTAGTCTGGGACCAGGCTTAGTCTGTGAAACTGGGGGTTAAAGCAAATGTATACTTTTATAAACTAAAAGGTGGTCCAATTTAGTATTGAAGTGTTGAAATAGTACACTTACTTAATAAAATGAACTTTAAGTATACTTATGTTTTGTTATGGTTTAAAATGTGTATTGAGTCCATCCTAAATAGTATATTAAATTAAAATGTACCAAAACATAGTATGTTGAAAACAGTGTACCAAAAGTCTCCGGATGGTCTTCTATTTTCGGATGATTTTCACAGAGTGTGCACGGATGCACACTTTGAAAATCTTCCGAAAATGGTTAATAACTCATTTGGAGGAAGATTTGGTTCAGAACTACAAACATGGAGATGTGAGCAAGCAATGTTTAAGTAGATAGGTTTTAGAGCTTTGAGTGACTAATAACATCATGAAAAATATTTATTTATCCATGTTATATTTCACCTGCAACAAAAATCTTTTATGTATGATCCATTTGGCCATCAATTTTTAAATGCATCATTATGCAAAAATATGAGCAGAGTTCTCCGCATGAAAGGCCTATGACTGGCAGATCAACATTTTTCTCTTCAATACGGTAGGAAATTAAATGAAATGTGGAGGATGTTAACTGCGACAAGATGATTGACAGGCCAGTTTACGATGACAGGATGCACGTAACTATGACATAGCATCCGTTAAAGGCACAATAGTTTGTCCAAAAACTTGCCTATTTTGCTAGACACTCAAAAGTATATTTTCTTCACAAAAAGAGTACATAATTTTAGGGTGTAGTAAAAGTAGGCAAACTGGGATGCAGCAAGGGTTTCCCAAACTAGGGTTTGCCATCTCCAGGGGTTTTGTGAGTTGATGAAAAGTTAATAATTAAATCATAAAAATGATGGACAATCTAAGTTACTGAAAATAATAATCTAAATAAAACCATTACTGACAAAAAAAAAACTGTTTACCTGCATGTCATGTGACCGTTTACTGATGTCATATTTATTGAAATGTAAAAAATAGTTTTAAAAAGCCAAGAAGATTCAAGATAATAGCTTTAGATTGTAGTTTGAAATGCTACCATAGAATTTTTTATTTAGTTTATATATTTCATCATATTATTTACATTATATTTCTCTCCCCAAATGAATTATTTGTGTACAATTTTAAATTGCACTTTAGTAAATTCATTTTCTTGTCACATTTCTGAGCAGTGTCATGGCTTTAATTCAGTTACACCCTCATGTCATTGGAAAACCTTCATGATTTTTCCATTGAAGGTTTGAAAAATAACAGCAGTTCAGGATTTTCCTTCACCTTTCACCCAGTCAAAATGTGCATTTTAAAAAGTGTTTTCTTGCACGTTTTAAAGTGAAGAGTGTTTTTAACAAATTACTAGACGCTTGCTATGGTGTTCCTGCTGTTTGCCAGGGCTCAACGAGTAGGTCCTGTACTTAGAATTTTTACTTGCCCCGCCAACAACTTAATTTTTCCCATTATAAAAGAATGATCAATTTCAACTTTTATCAATGTATTTTTCTATTTACTAGACATTTCTATATTTTACATTTAAGGGACAGTTCAACCAGAATTCATGAATTAAAAGGCAACCAATTCTTCAACTCTGAGTTATGCGCAACCCTGCAATCTATTTGTAATATTTTTCTAATGAAGCTTTCACACACATACTGCCTGTCTGACTCTTTTCAGAGGAATTAAAAGTAAAAGGTGAGAATGACGGGCAGGTGTGGATGTCTGGGTCAGGCTCTGGTCGTGACCACGGCTGCAGGACTTTACAGGTCAACACCAGGGCTACAGAGAGAGAGACAGGGGTGAGAGCCCTGGATCCTGGTTCCTGTTTGTTAGTTTAGACCCTGCTGTCACACACACACACACACACACACACACACACATGCACAAATGCTTGCATGCCCCTGGGCCAAACTCCCCAGTTCATGTAGGAGTCAAGAGGCTGAGGAACAGGAGAATGTGGTTTCAGCTGCTTAAAGCCATCAGTGAAGTTTCAGTCTATTAGGCTCGGAAATCACATTTGCAACAGGGCTGTTTGTAGTTAGCCAGGGCCCCATTTCAGAGTCATGCGCATGTGTGTGTGCACGCCGGCTGTTAATTTGTCTTCAAAGTTCTTGCGTACTTACTGAGAACCTACACTGAGATCACTTTATCGCTGGGATTTGCAGTGCGGCGCGTTTGGTCCTCACCCCAAGCTCTGTTAAATCTCTGAGATCACACACTCTCAAACACTCACACTGTCAGACACACCCTGCATGACACTTTGACAGATTGAGACATGAAGAAACTTTTTTTTAAATACTACCTGTTGATGATGGGGTGAGGTCAGTGAATGAATGACTGGGATCAGCCTTTAATCTAGTAGTTACTCATTTCCTTTATCTGATGACATTGTCATTGAAAGGGGTGTGGAAGATCATTTTGGTGAATTCTTTTCATAACACTTGTTATGAAACTCCCTTTTTAATAGTGCTTTAGAACACATTTTATGATATGTTAACTAGACTTACAACTGACATGTTAACTAAATATTCTGTCAGTGTCAAACTTTACGGAAACAGCTTTGTTAAAACATTTTCAAACATTTGAAAAATAGTAACAGGTTCAGGATCAGGTTTTTTCATCACCTCTCACCCAGTCAAAATGTACATTTTTCTAAAGCTTTTTCTAGCGCATTCTGAGATTATGGTGTTTTGAGTGTTTGTTGTTGTTGCTGTTTTAACATATTACCATGTGGTTGTTAAGATGTTCAGGATGGTTGCCAGGGCTCAACAATGAAGTGTTTTTTTCTGCTGGCAAGTTGGGCCAGTACGATTTTTACTTGCCAACGTGCTTTCAAGCCCAACAATAAAGAATGATCTATTTATTTTTATTTTTTAGCAATATATTTTTTACATTTGCTTGACTTATTTATCATATTTTTCATTAAAGCGATCATTCACTCAAAAATGAAAATGTTATGTTCCAAACCTATTCATTTTTTCTTCTGTCGAACATAAAAAATATTAAAAATGTTGGTAACCAAACAGTGCAGGTTTCTAATAATGTGCATAGTAAGGACCAACAACAACAACAACACTGAGACATTTCTTAAAATACATGCATGAATTATGTAAATTGTTCTTTACAACAACAACAACAACAACAAACTAGAAATTAAACAGCTATAATGGAACTCCATAAATTCATAAACACTTGGTGGAAAACGATGGCATATTGCAAAAAACATTACTTATGTAGTTTCACCATATTTTTACTGATGCTTTTTAAAGATAATTAAACTATCAAACTATCAAGTCTCTTTGGTTTTGCTCTTTTATTTTATTTTATTCACTGATGGTTTCATCTATGTTAGCCAGCTAGCTAACATGATATTGACAAAGTAAGTTTGAATTTTATTAAATTGAATTTAAGTTTACAAAGCATAAAAAAGGATGTACAAGATCACTGATTGTAAGATTTCCAGTGGCAATAATTCAAGTCCCTAGCAAAAAGTCTGAGATTTACATGCCAAAGTGTTTTGAACAAGTCTCTGATTGAGAAAGTGTACACCATCTCATTGATCTGAGTCAAGATCATTCCTATATATGAGTGTGACTGCAGGAGGGAAGGTGCTGTTGACATTTAAGTAGACAAGCCAGTGTACACACACACACACACACACACACAACTGAACTCTTCACTCCATAGTGTAAATACAAGCACCCTCATATCCCCCTCTATAGAGTTTATGGGAAAGACAGCACCAGTAGAGAAGTGTCCAAACAACATGAGTTATCACCCCGCGGACACTCAGAGCACTCTGAGAGGAGACGCTAAGCAAACATGGCCAAAAATAAAAGACAAACAGGAATAAATCTAACACTGTGAACCTTCAAGGAAGGAGAAAGGAGAAGGAACGAGTGATTTATTGGCGTATTGGTGTAGAATTTACAGTGAGAGCAAAAAGCGTGTTTCCCCCGTTTAACCCCAACTGCTGACAGCGATCCTCCATGTCCTGTATACCTACGAACAAAAGAGATCAGGATTCGCTCTCACGCCACCATGCCAGACACAGATAACACCGACGTCACCCCAAGTGTGTGCGAGTATGTGTGTGTGTTTTAAGTGCAGTAATGGAGGCTGAGGAGGAACGGTGTTATGTGGTGCAGCTTGGCAGGCCTGAGGTTGTAGGGTGTCAAAGTGATGTAATAATAGTTACCAAGCGATGAAAGAAGTCTGCGTCTCATTTTCTACATCGGGCTGGAGGAAGAGAGAGATGGTGAGTTCACTGTGGCGATAGGTGGGGGGGTGGGGGGGGGGGTACGTGAGCGAGATATGAGTGTTGAGAGAGCAAGGCAAGAGAAAGGAAAGAGAGGGAGAAAAAAAAAAAAGAGTAAGTGAGCCAAAAGCTCAAGATTTGACGTGGGCGTTTTTCTGACAGCTATAATTCTCCAGCCTACAGAATTTCATCAACACGAGTTGTGTTAAAGCTCAGCCCGAGGGCTTCAGCCCTTTCAAGTCCCCCGCACTGACAGGTAGATTTATTAGTCCTGAAATTTGTACGGATCACACGTCACTCATAGCAAACTGTCAGAGTGTCAGAGCAACACGTCCCTCTGGGGCCCAGCACCATGACGCTCTGCTTTAGCAGTGACACCACACACACACACACACACACTCCACAGGCCAAAGCACAGCCCTAAAAGACTCTTTTCAACTTAGCACTTCATGTTCACATCTAAATATGCAGTTTATTTAATTGAAACCAACTATATATGTAATTTTCTTACAAAGTTCGGTGGTTAACAGCAGTGATTTCTGATGGATTTTCATTGCATCCATGTTTGCTCAGTGTAAATGTTTTGATCCTAATGGTAAATTAGACATAATTATAAATGCTCTTGTGAAATTTGTGGTCTGCAAGAGACGGAGGAGGATTATTAGGTAGGGGTGATGAGCGACGGCGGAAGAGAGGTGATGGAAACGAGAGGAAAGTGCCTGTGAACTGCAGGATGTGCAGTGTAGCCAGGAAATTTACTCTGGACCTCAATATGACAGGTCACACATTAGAGCCGAAAGAGCCTGACTTAACATAAATTGAGTAAGGGGGAGAGAACGAGCGAGAGAGAGAGAGAGAGAGAGAGAGAGAGAGAGAGAGAGAGATTGGCATGTTCTCTTGGCTGCTTCGTAGAAACTTCCTTCACCCGAACATCTGGTTCCTATATTTCAGAGTTAATTAGTCATATTGGGGTTGTCTGAAGATAAATTTATCATCGAGAAAAAACACAAACAATTTGAAAAATGAAAGGAAGTGCGGTGACACATGGCTGACGTTAAAATAAATCATTTCAGTGTGATTAAAAACTTACAGAGCTGATGATAGAGTGAGTGAGAGAGAGCGAGACATGATGGGATTTATGGTCCCTCCATCTCAAGTAAAGCCCCATCTGTATTTCTTAATTATTGGTTCTGCTTTCTCTCTTCTTTTGGCTCTTTTTCTGTCCTCTCTTTTCCTGCCTTCTCTTGCGTATCCGCTTGCTTTGATTTACAGTGCCAACTTTTGCATGTTGACATGACTCATTCATGTACGAATAGCTTTCAGTGACTATATTGCTCATTATAGATCTAACGGCTGATTGGAATTATAGTGGCATTACTGCAGGAATAAAACTTTGGTTTATTTTAGTGATTTATTTATTTATTTTTTAACTCTGTTGTCTTTCAACGGTGGATCACAAACCAAATGCAATGTTAGTTTGTGTCTTAAGGGGCCCATGAGATGGACAGAGTGAGGAAAGACAGAAGAAGGGAGGAGAGAATATGTCTGTCAGACTGTCTGTTAAGGGAAGAAGCATAATTACACTCTCAGCAGTGAGGCAAACACACACACACTCACACAATCACACACTCTCTGACAGTTTCATTAAAATCTGTCGTCAACCCTCTTCTCCAGGAAACTGAGGTCTGAGATCCAGAGGAAGAGAGAGAGAGAGAGCAAAAATGAAAGAGAAAGAAAGTTTTTAATTGTTCTTTCTGTTTATACATGAAGTTACTTGAAATGCTTTTATTATTCACACAGAACATCGGCGCTAAATGTCTGCAGACTTAAAGGGATGGTCCACGCAAGAACATTCTGTCCATATAATGGAACTCAATGGGAACCGAAACTGTTTTGTCACCAACATTCATCAAATGACCTTCTTTTGTGATCCACAGAAGGAAGAACGTCATATATGTACTATATATATATATATATATATATAAATATATATATATATATATATATATATATATATATACACAATGGACATGGGAATAAGAATTGGGAATTGGTATGGGAATGTTTCTGTCAAATTAAAACATTTGACTTTGATATTGCACAACTTTGTGATTATGTGAATCAGTCTCTTCTATGTGTGAAGTAAGATATAAATTAAAAGGTAAAAACTTCTGAAATTGAAAGGAAGTTTTTTTTTTTTACTTTTGATCTTTGATATACTATGTAAATTGTTGACATCCAGTGGTTGCTTTTAAATTAGATTAAAACAAACTCTCTGTGGCTTTGATCTGCATTCATTACTTCTTATGGAAAATATTATAAGTGCCAAAATCTGGTTATTGTGGCAAAGGCCTTCATATCAAAGGAATTCTTGCCTTTTGCTTCCATCACATTTCCTATAAACTTGCAGTAATATTTTTGATAAGAAAGTGTTTTGAGTTGCTGTGGTTGTGTTGTCAAGCTGCTACGATGAAATGCCCCATGGGTAAAGAGTGTGTGTTTGATATGATTGTGTTTGACATAGCAGTGTGACACTCTGCACATTAGTTTGACAAAGCCAGACACTTTAACTGTTCTGTGACACTTGAGTGTGTATGTTTACTGTCTATTTCTCTAGGAGACTGTTTGAGAGTTCAGAATGAATGTAAGTGTTTTTATGGAGCAGACCATTAATAATAGGATAATAAGAACAGATAAGAGAAAACTGTCTCGTAAACAGATCTGTTGTCTCGACTGGCGTCAGAGCAATTATATTAGATTGATGCTGCAGGGATTGTAGCTAATTTATAGTGTAACAGTGAGAGTGGGTGTGTGTGACAGAGAACTCTTCACAGAGAAACCAGCTCTCTGAGGTCAAGCCTTTACATATTTTATACACAATCGAGCACATGTGCAAACACACATGCTTTTCCACAAAGCGGTTTGGTCAGGTTTCAGATTTCTGCAAAAACTTTTTAGAAATACTGTCCCTACAACCATAGCTACACCTGCCCACACACAGATTTGGGTTGTGTGTATATATCATATATAGCATATTAACGCTTATTCAACTATTGTGAAACACACCAGTACATGGAGGTTAGCCAATCAAAAGGTCATTTATACACAGACGTCTTAAAGGTACTGTAGTAAAAACAGCCTCTGTAATTATAGGAGTCAGAGAAGATGGAAATTGGTTGTATAAATCTAAAATATGACATTTTTTCATTTTTATTCATTCAGCATACAAAGCAATGTACAAATGAGGAAAAATACAAGGAGTTTATTATACAGAAACAAACAGTATTTGCAGCACCACAATGCAAGTGTAAACCACAGGAAAATAGAAGTCTTCAGGTAAAAATAAAAATGCTTCAAAAATGTCGAATATAGGCTTTATGGGCAGAACAACTAATGCTAATGTCATCCAGTGAGGATCAAGTTGAACTCTCAGTCTCATGAAAAATAGCTAATACATACAAACACAGTTACAGATGGCTCTCTGTGGTTGCCTGATTGATTTTCTTTTAAGTCATCAGAACCCAATAACTCTTATTGTTAGACAACCTTTAGAGTAGACAAACTTAAGACTCCATTCTTCTCTTGGAGGCAATCCAGCTTGAAATATTAGACCTTCGCTCCTGTTTTTTCCTCTGTTCTTTTTGTCTTCTCTTCTCTCCTCCCATCTCTGCTGAGGGATAATTTACTGCTCCTTCAGCTGTTGGAATGTATTTGTAGTTGTGTATAATGGAGGTCATCTATCCTGCCTGTCAGCAGCGGGAAACACTTTTCTGACCACAGCAGGGAGAGCTATGTGACGCTCAGATTGGGTGAACTGTTTCTGTGGCCAAAAAAAGTTTGTGTGCGTGTGTGTTTTGGACACGGGTGAGACTTTGTGGGTGTCAGAGTTTGAAAGACCCAGCCTGTTTTCTGAATGAGTGCTCCACCAACTCTTCATGACCTTCACACTACAAAGATTCAGTGTTACTTCTTAGGGATTAATGCTAGGTTGGTACTCGTAAGAGTGAATGCCATCCCGTTTATCGGTGCATTTTTATTTTACAGCTGTTTTGTTATAAACAAATAAGCGAATATGCTTAAAAAAAAAGTTTGTGAAATTTAGATCCGGGGTGGCTCAAGTCTGAGTTAGAACCCGAGGAGGTGGGAGAGGGAAGAATCATGGGAGACGCAGGAGACTTGGAACTGGGCGGGACCAGCGTAGATGCAGGAGAACTGGAACTGGACGGGACCAGCAAGGACAGGAGAAACAGGATAAAATCTTCTTCAAACAAACGCAACACAGAGGCCAGTGGTAATGGCTGGACTCTGGGTTACAGGTTGTGATGAAGGACCAAGAGTCCAAAACAAAAACTCTAGTAATGGCCGTTGTTCTGGGAGGAGGAGGAAGTACAAAGCTGGTTAATCCATTCTTTATTACTCGTTTTTGAAGGTCCTGTAGTCTATTGTGTGACTATTGTATTGAAGCACTTGACGACCGAGATTATCAGAGAAAACAGTCCTTTAATAAATAACTCCAAATGGCATTGGAAAGCTCAGGGAACAGTTATAACAACCCCGTAACATAAATTCTGTCATCACAACTCTCAGAGAGATTGGCAATGTTATGTATTTGGCCTTGTTGGAGAAGATCTGCTATGCTACTGCTGCTGCAGAACAAGTACCGAGACATTCTACTGCCAATTGTAGAGCTGAAAATATCCAAAGATGTTTTAAAATGAACGAAGACATTTGCTTTGCTGTTTCAACCCCCTTTTTCATGCTACAAGGGCCATTTGTAAGACACAATGGTGCTGATAGTGATCAATGCCTGTAGGCCAAGATGTGTGTGCCTCGGGGGTCTATGAATTGTCACACCTTCAGTACAGTGGGGGAGTTTTACTTCTGATTGGTCAGTTTGAATGTCTCACATTTGGGTTACAGTCACATGGTCAAGGAAAGGATGAAAGAAGGTTGTAACTGTTGCTCTGTCACTTTTTACTCTCTGCTTTCTTGCTGTCTCTTTTTACTCTCTGCTCTCCTCTTTGATTCTATGTTCTTTTACTTGGCCACTCTCTGTCCCTCACTGTCTCTCTTTCACTCTCTCTCTCAGTCTTTGTCTTTCTCTTTCACTCTCTGTAACTATCTCTCAGGTTACTTTTTATATGTGCTGGTAATGGTATAAGTTTTTATCATCTCATACATATATTTTGTAACCATTTTAAGTGTATCCATACACAGATACATTATCATTAAACTCTTTCATTACAAATGATGTGCTAACTAGTTTGATTTGGTATTAACTTTGATGTGCTACTTATTGCAATATAATATTGTAACATTATAGCAACACTCTGACACATATTTTGCTATTGTAACTGTGCTTATTTCCGTCATTGGTATAAGTTTTAGTGGGTGGTAATAGACAAGAAATGGACAGTTTCCTATCATCTTGCTGATAACGTTTCTTTAGTCATTCGGCAACCCTGCAACCTGAACCCCTGTAGGCGAACCACCCTTACACAATATATTCACAGATATGCTGCTGTGAACGTGTAAGTCATGCTGCTGCTACACATATAACATACATGAAATAACCCCCCAACAAAGCAGGAGACACAAGAAAAGTGCAGTGCCCTGCTCCACTAAGACATCTTTTCCAGATCATTTACTGGGTGTACAGTCAATGCCAAGTAAAGCTGCGCAGTTGCACAGCTTTGCAGTTTGGAGTGCAGTTGTGCAACAGCTGAAAAGAAGACTATTGACATGCATAATATTGCTGTTATGTGACACCACATTTATGTGCATTAAAGCCTGTTTTCTCAATAAAAAGCTAAAGTTAAACGGAAAAAGATTATCAACACCTGAGAATTTTTTTTTGAGAAAATGCCATTTCTATCATCTACAGGTTCATCTCAATAAATTAGAATGCTGTGGAAAAGTTAATTTATTTCAGTAATTCAACTCAAATTGTGAAAGTTCTGTATTAAATAAATTCAATGCACACAGACTGAAATAGTTGGAGTCTTTGGTTCTTTTAATTGTGGTGATTTTGGCTCACACTTAACAAAAACCCACCAATTCACTATCTCAACAAATTAAAATATGGTGACATGCCAATCAGCTAATCTACTCAAAACACATGCAAAGATTTCCTCAGCCTTCAAAATGGTCTCTCAGTTTGCTTCACTAGGCTACACAATCATGGGGAGGACTGCTGATCTGACACCCTTCACAAGGAAGGTTAGCCGCAAACATTCATTACCAAAGAAGCTGGCTGTTCACAGAGTGCTGTATCCAAGCATGTTAACAGAATGTTGAGTGGAAGGAAAAAGTGTGGAAGAAAAAGATGCACAACCATCTGAGAGAACCGTAGCCTTATGAGGATTGTCAAGCAAAATCAATTCAAGAATTTGGGTGACCTTCACAAGGAATGGACTGAGGCTGGGGTCAAGGCATCAAGAGCCACCAGACAGAGACATGTCAAGGAATTTGGCTACAGTTGTCGTATTCCTCTTGTTAAGCCACTCCTGAACCACAGACAACGTCAGAGGCATCTTACCTGCGCTAAGGAGAAGAAGAACTGGACTGTTGCCCCAAAAAGACCAAAAAATGTAAACGAGCTTAAGGCAACTGTCAAAGAAACCTGGGCTTCCACCTCAGCAGTGCCACAAACTGATGACCAGTGCCATGCCAAACTGAAGCAGTAATGAAAGCAAGAGGAGCCCATACCAAGTATTCAGTACATATACAGTAAATGAACATACTTTCCAGAAGGCCAACAATTCACCAAAAATGTTTTTTATTGGTCTTATGAAGTATTGTAATTTGTTGAGATAGTGAACTGTTGGGTTTTTGTTAAATATGAGCCAAAATCATCGCAATTAAAAGAACCAAAGAATTAAACTACTTCAGTCTGTGTGCATAGAATTTATTTAATACACAAGTTTCACAATTTGAGTTGAATTACTGAACTTTTCCATGACATTCTAATTTACTGAGATGCACCTGTATATCTGTAAATATTTTGAAGCGCTAAATCTTTTTAAGAATTAAAAAACTGATGGAAACCTGGCTAGTGTTGGATGGTCCTTCATAAATCATTTTAATATGCTGATTTGGTGTAAAAAAAATAATTCTTTGATTGTCATCAATGATTATAAGCAGTTGTGCTTACTTTACTTATTTTTTGTGTGTAAACTTTTGAATGATGGAGAAAATGAAGGATTTAAAACTTGTTTATGTGTAACTCAAAATGAGTTGGATACAACACAGCGCCATACAAAAAGCAAAGTGCAACTACATCAACACTCGAAATAAAATGGCATATTTTTTTCAATTGAATTTGAATTGATTTGATATCATTGTTCACATTCTGTTTTCTCTGAATTGGACATGAGTCACTGGTCAGACTGTAGTTTTAAGAAATCTGTTTTGACAAAATATAGTAACTGCAATTTTGTTTTGCATGTCCCCAACATATTTCAAATCCAACATGGCTGTTACTCATTAGAAATGTCAGCTCGACCTTTGCCAGTTTTGCTTACAAATTAATTGGTTTCATTTGCATACATTTAAATAATTAAATCGTCTTGTTGCTTGTAGTATCACTCTGTCTCTTCCCTATTCAGCATGTAGGGGAAATTAAGTACATGAAAAAGATCATGTGTTTTGTGTTGTAGTGTTCAGTGTATAATTTGAGCAACTTCAAATTAATTACTAAAATGTGACAAAAGTATAACAACTAGTAGCTCCCACTAAAGTAATTCATTGAACATTCTTATATAGTCAGTTCTATTTATATGTTTGGATACACCTGACTGATTGTATATTTCTCTTCCTCCAATGACAATGGCAATGGCAATTTATTTATATAGCACAATTAAATACAATCTTTGTTGTCCAATGTGCTTTACAACAGCTAAAAACACAGAAAAACACAATAAGTAAAAAGTCAAATTATTAAGCAATAAAACAGATACACAGAGATATTGTAAAACATTCCATAAAATAGAATAAATTTGGTGCTTCAGCATTAAAAGATAACAATAAAAGCCAATGACAGGGTGCTTCAACATGTATTATATGCCTTATTAAACAAATATGTTTTCAAAAGTCTGAGCTGGAAAAAGCAAGATTTCACAACTAAATTTATCTGCTTATCAGATTTCAGAGATTCATCAAACATAACACCCAAATTTCTCACCAAGGGCTTCACGCAAGTAGTAGAGGAATCAGAGGGTCCAAAAATTATAATTTCTGTTTTACTCTCATTGAAATTCAGAAAGTTTGAAGACAGATTGATTGATCTAATCCTTCTGCAATTTTATTTAGAAAAGAAAAGATCTTTTACTATTTTATCAGTGCCAAGTTAGTGTATATATATGAGATGGTGTGATGACCCATCTTAATCAGAGAACAGGAATCATGCTTACATATACTCATACGCCAAAAGCTCTAGACTACAGGGTGAAAGGACGTCTGGAAATGACTAGATTTCCTATACTCTTTTTTTTTTTCTTCACAGCTTTTAGAGATTCCAGTGCTGTGAAAAGTCAGCCCAGAGAAAGTGTGTAATTTATCATGAAAGAGAGAGAGGGAAAGAGTGAGTGAGAGAGACAGAGTGGATAAACACAACATTCACAGTGGACGACTCTTCCCATACATGGCCAAGCTCTCCAAAACACCTGTTAGCACAACATTAGTTCATTCAGCACCTGCATCTCCTCAGTCACTCCCTGTGGAGGAGGAGACGATCTGATGTACACACTTAGCAATAAACACCACACATCACCTTTTAAGGACATGTTCTTTCCTTATCTGTGTTGTTTCTAAAGCTTGTAATTAACAATAAAATTTGCTGTGGGTTACATTGGGTCTGAGTTTAAACAGTTTGTCCTAATTAAAGTCTGTCCTGTAAAGCTTTTCTGTTCTACCCTTGTTTTACCACTGTAATGTGTCGTATTTTGAGGATATTTAATGAGAAAAATGTAGGCGTAGATTTTGTTCCATTGGTAATGGATCGACTCACCCTAGAATATCATGCAAATAGGAATATATATTATTCATTTGCAACTGATAAAATTTGCAAATCAACTGCACTCTTATGTTATGTTGTTTGCATATGTGAATCCAGAAAGTATTCACAGCGCTTCACTTTTTCCACATTTTGTTATTTCACCGCCTTATTCCTAAATGAATTAAATTAATTATTTTCCTCAAAATTCTGCAAACAATAGTCCATAATGACAATGTGAAAGAAATTTGTTTGAAATCTTGGCAAATTTATTAAAAACTAAAAAAATCACATGTACTTAAGTATCCACAGTCTTTGCTCAATACTTTTTTGAAGCACTTTTGGCACCAATCACAACCTCATGTCTTTTTGAGTATGATGCTACAAGCTTAGCACACCTATTTTTGGGCAGTTTTTTCCCATTCTTCTTTGCAGGACATTTCAAGCTCCATCAGGTTGGATGGGGAGTGTCTGCACAGCTATTTTCACATCTCTCCAGAGATGTTCAATCGGGTTCAAGTCTGGGCTCTGGCTGGGCCACTCAAGGACATTCACAGAATTGTCCCGTAGGCCTCCTTTGTTATCTTGGCTGTGTGCTTTGGGTTGTTGTCCTGTTGGAAGATGACCCTTCACCCCAGTTTGGGCACTCTGGAGCAGATTTTCATCAAGGATGTCTCTGTACATTGTTGCATTCATCTTTCCATCGGTCCTTACTAGTCTCCCAGTTCCAGCCACTGAAAAACATCCCCACCAGGTGATGAGCGGTGCCTGGCCACTCTACCATACAGGCCTGATTGGTGGAGTGCTGCCGAGATGGCTGTTCTTCTGGAAGTTTCTCCTCTCTCTAAAGAGAAATGCTGGAGCTGTCAGAGTGACCATTGGGTTCTTGGTCACCTCCCTGACTAAGGCCCTTCTCCCCTGATCGCTCAGTTTGGCCAGGTGGCCTGCTCTAGGAAGAGTCCTGCTGGTTCCATTTCCTCCATAAGTACTGAGTAATAATAATTAACTGCATGTACTTACTATAGGATTAGGGTTAGGATGAGGGTTTGGTTTAGGATTAATTGCCTGTAATTATGCATAATTTCTAGTTATTACTACAGTAACTACAAGTAACATGTGTAACAATGACATTGTGCAATAAAGTGTTACCATTTTTCTGTACACTTCCCCAGATCTGTGCCTCTATATAATCCTATCTCGGAGGTCTACAGACAATTTCTTGGACTTCATGGGTGGGTTTGTGCTCTGACATTCACTGTTAACTTTGGGACCTTACATAGACTGGTGTGTGCCTTTCCAAATCATGTCCAGTCAACTGAATTTACCCCAGGTGGACTCAAATCAAGTTTTAGAAACATCTCAAGAATGATTAGTGGAAACAGGTTGCACCTGAGCTCAGTTTAGAGGGTCATGGCAAAGGCTTAGAATATTAATCTACATGTGCTGTTTTGTTTTTTAATTTTAATAAATTTGCAAAGATTGAAAACAAACTTCTTTCACATTGTCATTATAGGGTATTGTTTGTAGAATTTGGAGGAAGATAATGAATTTAATCCATTTTGGATTAAGGCTGTTTCATACAAAATGTGGAAAAAGTGAAGCACTGTGAATACTTTCCGAATGCACTGTATGTTTGTGCATATACATTTAACAATCACTTTATTAATTACATTAGATATGATTCAATATTTGCTTGTTAATGTCAATCACATGACATCAACTCAGTGCATTTGGGCATGTAGACATGGTCAAGACGATATGCTGAAGATCTAACTGAGCATCAGAATGGGAAAGAAAGGTAATTTTGAACATGGTATGGTTGCTGGTGCCAGATGGGCTGGTCTGAGCATTTCAGAAACTGCTGGTCTACTGGGATTTTCACACACAACCATCTTTAGGGTTTACAGAGAATGGTCCAAATGAGTTAAATATCAAGTGAGTGGCAGTTCTTTTTGTGAAAATGCCTTGTTGCTGCCAGAGGTCGGAGGAGAATGGCCAGACTGGTTTGTGCTGATAGGAAGGCAGCAGTAACTCAAATAAGCACTCTTTACAACCACGGTATGCAGAAGAGCATCTCTGAATGGACAGCATGTCGAACCTTGAAGCAGTTGAGCTGGATGAGCTTAGGGGCTAAGGAGACAGCGGAGGTGAGGCAGAAGGAGACTGGGCGGAACAATCTGAGATGAAGGAGACTTGGGGCTAGGCAACAAAGACATGCAGCTGGGCTTGACCAACAACAACTCAGAACTGGTCAGAGCCAATGTTAAGGAATACGACTTGGGACTGGATGGGATTGATGGTGGTTGTAAGAGGATATCAGGTTATCAAGGAGTTCAGATGAGGAGGTACAGACTTCAGGGGCATGAGGATGAGTGGAACTCTGCTCCATGATGTCAAACTCCACCAGCACTCCCTAAGTGATGAACATCAATACCGGCTCACAATTCTGGTCAGGCTTGGCAGGGTCTGCAGTGGGCTCTGGCTTGTGATTCATGCTCATGGTGAGTGCAGGTTTGGGCTCCGGGACAATCCCTGGTTCAGGCTTGAGCTCCAGGACAGACATTGGGGCAGGCTCACACAACTGGACAGACTCTGCAGGTTCTGGTTCTGAATCTGCAGTGGGAACAGGCGGGCTTTGGTTCTGGATTTGGGTTCGTGGCGGATTGAGGAGTGAGGAAAGACTTGGGAGGAGTTCTGAGGCAGGTGGGGTCACTGGAACAAGGATAACTGCCGACTGGGTGATGGTTGGAGTGGGCTGGAGAGGGTGCGCCTAAGTGGCGATGTCCTCATCTACTATATCTCCAACAGTGAATGGTGAGGCATTCAGCCATAGTGCTTAATCCATGTGCGCCAACATGCAGGTGGTAGCTCCCGCTGACTGTCAGTTGAAGATCTTCAAGGAGTGATTGGAAAATCATGCTGTGCTCATCTTGTTTGGTCACGCTCAGGCTTGGATGCGATCACCAGAATTGAGGAGATACACTTGTATTTTTAACTTTGAGTCTTTGTCTTACAGAACCATTGGAGCACACATACATAAGGGAACTACGCTGAGATGAGGGATGATTGGAATAATATCAAAAATATCAAAAGTAGCAGTCAGTATCTGGTGTGGCTACCAGATGCTTTAAGTTCTACAGTGCATCTCCTCCTTATGGACCAGTTCTTGAGGTGGTATGTTACTTCTCTCTTCTATAGGCATCTGCAAGTTCTCAAACACGTCTAGAGGAACAGATGGTTACTCATGGTTTGGCACTGCAATGATGATCAGTTGTCTCCCTGTAGCACTGTCTTAGGCGTCTTACAGTATGGAAATCGAAGCTTATTGCCCTGGCCACATCTGATCTCATGCCTCCTGCACAGTTCTATGGTATGTACATGCAGGTGATCAGGGATCCTGGACATCTTTCTCCTGATATTTTTCAGAGTCAGTGGAAATGTCTCTTTTGTGTCCTGAGTCATTGTAACCGTGACCTTAATTGTCTGCTGCCTGTAAACTGTATGTATGTATATTCTTTTACTCTTCTAGCCATTCTGCTTTTTTTCATGGATAAAATTTGGTTCAAACACAGCTCCTCTGCCCCCTGTCTGTAAGTCCGGTGTAGGGGGTAGGATTAACGAGTGATTAATTGATGTCATGGCTGCGGATAGACAGTAAAAAGCACTGGGGTCCTGGAGGCTGTGTCAGTGTGACTCATTAATGGCCTTGCTGGCCTGGCCTGAGCTCTGTATTACATTAGAGCTGGTGAGTGAGTGAGGGAGAGCGAATGACAAAACTAATTACAGTGATATAGTGGCTTTGTTGCACTCTGCTGCACATAGCTGCCGAGTGTTGCAACCGCTCACACTTGTGCGTGCACAGACACATCAACCAAAAAATTTGAGTGTATTTTATTCACATTAACCAGACTTTTGAAAACAGCTCACTTCAGCTCCCTGGCACATGTGCTGTGTGTAATGCAGATGGATTGGTTACACAATCACAGGCTGTGATGACACTGATGTTATATCTTTCTTTTGGTTCCAGATGTTCGATCTGTCTTAGAGTACAGCAGACTCTTTGCACTCAGACATGGCCTATTCATTACACAACAATCAGAGGACATGGAAGGATTTAGAAAGAGGGAGATCTAGGAGGAGATACAATTCATCAGAAATGGGTACGAATTTATCCACCGTGGTCTCTTCTCCTGCAGTATGATGAATGACACAGGATCACTGACTTCAGTAAGGGTTCAGACTGTGCTTACTACATTAGTAAAGACTTTGCATTGACTCGTCGAGGACCAGAAGTTTAACGGAAGTATAAACGACACAAAATTAATATTTACAGTTTAATGTTGTTTATTACTCACACATTTACATTTTGATCTGAATAGATTTGAATGTGAGGTTGCAGTGTTTAAGTGCACAAAGTGATTGTTGGCAAAATGAAAGTTGGCATGCATCACCATAGAGAGTAATGACATTCATGGACATTCATTCATGAACAACTCACGTTTTCTTGTATCTTGTTTTAAAATCCTTTGAAAATTGAATATTTTTCAAAAATTTGGTGTAAACAGACATTTAGGGAGACAGATTTGAAGTTTGAAACTAGATCATGCTCTTAAACAATGCATGAATGAAGGACAAAAACAGACATCCTATGCTGAGGGGAGGTTGGCTCTGTTTCTGGCCCACAGTAAAACTCTAGTGAATATGGGGGAGATATTCTGTCTCTGTTTTTAATCCACAGTGACGTTGATTACAGGCCCCAGATGCGGCCTACTATGACTACAGCTACAGCCTGCAGAGAGACACTGTGAAAATGTGGTACAATATAGAGGTCAGCATGTAGAGCGGGGCAAAGGGCAGACCAGGAGCAGGAAGCTAATGACAGAGCTCATAGCAAAAGGCCAGTGTCACCCATTGCATTTAGCCTTCATGTCTCTGCTAACATTACATCGCTGTGGTTGCTCATCAACACAGTGACACCTCTGACATTGAGGAATTTTTTCCAGCCCATCCTCCTGGTGTTTCTGAGGATGGAACAGCTGTGGACTTTAAGTCAAGCACAGTTCTTCATTTGATTAATAATAATACTGCCTCAAGAACTGGGTGATCCACAACAATCACTAGTGGTGTCTGGCATTGTTCAGCAGTTCTCTCTAATATGTATAAATAATGTATAAATGATAACTGCTGGGTAATCAGTTTATGTTTTATTATTGTTTTTAATCATTCTTTTAATTTGCTTTAATAATTTGCAAAAATTCAAATAACGTTATAAGCTGTGAGTGGCTGTTTTATAGAGATGTTACTACAGGTAATTGGCGTTCTTAGTCACTTTGGAAAGTGCCATGTTGCATTTTATATATTACGTTATGTATTACGTTTTATTAATAAAAATGAGTAATAATAACAACAGCAATCATTTATTATTATTATTATTAATAAATGATTCTATAATAAATATTATTACTTATAATATCATCATGAATTTTGAATATTTGATAATAATATTGAAATATTTTTTTACTTTATTTTCCAATCAGAATTTAGCGTCACCACAGTAGTGTTTTACAATGTAATATTAGGATTATAGAAGAGTTACATGCACTATGTTGGAGTTGTATTCGTAATATAGTCAACCATTATCATCAATATGCATTTTTACAATCTATTGGTATTAAAGGCGATATAAAAGGGAAGCTGCACTGAATGTCTCTGTGCTATTATCTGCTCCAGACTATTCCATGTTTCAGAGCCCTGCTAACATTTCGTCCCCTTTTAAAGGCCTTTAGTGAGCATCTGAGCACATTAATACAATTAATCCCAGTGTAAGGGGACATGTGGGCACTCATGATCATTGAGCTTTGCTACATTAATAGTAAAACTAATTATTTCATGACGGTAGATGGCTAACGACCTGCAGCGCACCCAGAGGACGGGCTCATGATAAATGGTCTCATTTACCCTTATAAGGACGCAATCATTTAACACAAGGCAAGAATCTCTGCAAGCATTTAATCCTGTTTAATGGTTACGCTGAGAGAGAAAGTGAGAAGACGAAGAGAAGAGAAAATAGATCTACATGAGAAATTGGGATTGTATCTGTGTGTTTGTGACAGACAAAGAAAGAGGATAGTAGGAGGGAGTAAAATCACAAATGAACTTAACAGTTAATCAGAGAGGAGAAATGGTTGCTGGGTTTATGTCCTCCTAATTAGAAATAGCTCAGATCTATCCTCTTGCCGCAAGTGCCTTGTTAACGACTGTTTCACTAACGAGCTTAGCTCAGTGGCAGTTACGCAGATAAAAACCCTTCCTGATTGATCTGAGCGGCCTTCTGAAATTTGTTTCACTCCAGCGTATTGATTTAATTCTGTTGCTTGAAAAGCTCTAATTAATAATGATAATAAAAGTGTCCCAGCTCGTTAACATCAGCTGGTGTTTTTTTTTCCTCCTGCACCCATCCTTTCTTCTTTTATCTGCTCTTGCTCTCCCTCTCTCTCTCTTCAGTCTTTGAGGTCTGCTGGTGAGATGTTTTCTCTCCTGCTGTGTCTCTCGGGTTTAATCAATGGAGAGCTGTGTGGGTGACTGGATGAGAGTTCTTTGAATGTACGTAAGTGATAATAGCGAATTTTAGAAAGAATAATCAGTTTAGCAGGCTCCAATATTTGGTCTGTTTCTACATCAGACAAGATCTTGATTTCTAGTACCTGTTGAAGCAGCAACCTCAGGACAAGTGCCGAAAACACGACAAGACAAAAGTGTTTTTGTCAGCAAAAAGATGCAGAGATGTTGAGGTTTCACTATCTTCTGTTCCAATCAAAGTAAAGCAGTGTAATTAGCCGTGAAAACAGGCGCCGTTTGATCTAACGCTGTGCTCTCCCAGGAAGAATGGAAAACTTTCTTTCTCTCTCTCTCTCTCTCTCTCTCTCTCTCTCTCTATTTTTGCTTTTCATTTCACAAACGGCTCTCTTCTTCCACACCTGTGCCCTCCCTCTTTTCCTTCATGGCCCGGTGGGGGGCGGGGGCTGCGTGGAGGTGTTGGGGGCTACTGATGAAGATGAAGCTGTCTGGCTGTGTCACAGGGGGCTGTTCCACCACATTCTAACTGAGGGAGGAGATGGAGAGCGAATGAAAGAGAGAAGAAGAGAGAGTGAGAAAGAGTGCCTAATCCATCACTGGAAGGGAGGACTGACACAACAAAAGACAGAGTGCGGAGCAAGGCTTTTTGGCGGCTAGGGCCGAGGCAACTTCGACAATATTTTTTGGCGCCTGTCAGGCTGTCTAATAAAGCAGAGCTGGAATATGAACTATCTCTCACTGCTGTAATACGCCTCATAAATCAGATTTAATTACGCGGTGTGGGGACAGGCAGTGGGAGCCCTGGCTGGATTTATGGGGCCTTGACTTGGCATCTTAACAACTTTGCGCTTTTAATATCATTACACTGTCATCTATTTTGCCTCCTGCCACAGAGCACGCCCAAACTCCCTGTGTAACAGCACATTTTTTTTCTCACATAGCCATCGTTTTTCTTCAATCCCTCTTATTTCACCCTGAGAACAGTGTGTTGACACCATGTAGAAGGAGCCGTTACGCCAGGCCCATATGCCTACAGGTCAGCACATTTCCACAAGAGCGGCCCGGATTCGTCTGTCCATCCGCTCGAGATTTCACTCATCCTTTCCCCTTTCCTTCCTTGTGCTTTTTGCGTCATTGTCCTCCTTTCGGCACCCCTCCTTTCCTTCGTTGACCCCGTTTCCTCCCTTTGCTTAATCTCCTTCGAGCCTTTCTCACCGGGCCGTTTGTCTTGCCCATTCTTCCTCGTCTGTGGCGCAGGGCTTTTGACAGAACAATAAGAGAAGCTGAAGACAAAGAGGAAAGAGAGGAAGCAAAAGAAGAAAGGGGGCATAAAAAATGAGCACGGAGTGAAAGCAGAACCCTCTGCTATCCTCTTCCTTGTCTTACTAATGGCCCCTAGAGCGGCGTTCCACATAGCGCGCAGACGCTCGTGACGTTAGCCATCTTGTTAATGCTAGTCTCTAAATGCCTGCGCGAGCTCGGTGACAGTGACATATTAGTTTTGCAGCCCTGCGTAATCTGATATTTCAAAGCATGCTGCTGCACTAAAGATTTGATTAATGCTGTTCCATTTGGGCTCAGTAATTGGCCGAGACTAGAGCGGAGAGAGAGGGTGAAAGCAAGTTAGTCGTGAGAGAGAGCCATATAGAGAGAGTGTTAATGAGAGAGAGGGTTAATTAAGCTTCTGGCATCATGGGGACAGTTACTGATGACTCCCTATAACAAACCGCCATTGCTAATATGCGTTCACACACGCATGTGCGCGCAGGCTCGCATGGCGCTCACAAACTCACAAAGCTGTGAGTTTAACCTCACCCTCGCTCACCTGTGAGCCGGTATATGGGTGGGGAACTGGCTTCTGCAGTACAGCACGCCCCTTTGTATTTTAGCCCTATTGACCTTTTTTTTTTTTTTTTTTTTTTTTTTAAAGATACAAACTGCAACACATTAATTGCTCTGTCTCTTGCAACTTGGTGAAATACTCTGATTCCATGCTGCAGGATCCAGTGTTTGCACTCGTATTTAAATGTAGTGACTTTAAATAAAGTGCTATTGTGAAATAAGTCACTGTTAGACATCGAGGCCGCATGTTGTGGGAAACGACTGAAATATCAGATTTATCTGTGGCTCATTAAACCTGTTCAGTGCCCTATAAACTGCATGAGTGATTCAAACCCACGCCAGGGGCCTGGCTATTTTCAGCCTGTGCTTCACCAAGCCAAACCGCTCACTCCATCAGAGCAAACACGCTGACCAATCAGAGCCGAGGTCATTGTTTATGCATGTGTGGAAGTATTTACACAGGCCATTGGTGTAGTAAAGCTCAAACTGATGGAGAGACACTTAAAATGCCATTAGTCACCTTGTGTTGTTAACAAATCGTAGAAGTGAGCAAAACAGACTTAATACCATTTGCTTTATAACATCAGCAAGCAGCGCATACACAAATATAGCTGTTGTATGAAAGCCCTTAAGTTCTATCTAAACACCGTTCATTGTGTTGGGGCTGTAGTTATATCTAGGTTATGTAAATCAGCTGTGCTGTGTTTACACAGAAGCAGACAGCACCTTTCAATGTAAGCATTTATTGTTTTATACATGGGAAAAGAGGAAATGTTGGTGACAGTGACAGACACTTGAATACAGGAGTAAAAAGTCTGTTTATTCATTAAAGTTTATATGTTGTAAAGTTTATGTCAGCATTTATTAATCTTGATTATAATATATTTTTACATTTATAAATTTTACACATTAACAGCAGATAATGCATGAATGTGAACTGATAGTTTGGGATGCAATTATAAAAATGATAATTGACACTGATAAACCGATCATTTTTATGTTATGGTTAGTATTATAATGTATACTAGTTTGTCTATAAAACATTTTAAAAAAATTATTTATTCTTTTTAAATGTTGCAAGTAGATTTGTGCATCAAAATATTCCAATGTACAGATAACAAATAAATATTTTGAGTTTTTTGTAAGTTTTAACAAAATATTTTCAATTAAAAAAAATAAACAGTCTATAGCCAACATACTAACATAATGAAAAGTACAATATTTTTAAATGAATAATTACCAAGAAATGCTATTAAAATTGATAATTGTACATTTATGTTACCAAATATGCATCAGATGTTGACATTAAAATTTCAAAATAAATACAAATTGGCATAAAGTAGCCGAGAGCTGTGTAGAATGATTACGATGCGTGTTTCTCTACATGAAGGAAAGAGAGACATTACGAGAGGGAGTGTCTGTATTGGTATTTATGGTCACATTACTCTGTCATGATGTGTGTACACAAGCAGTGTTTATTGTTTGGTCGTATTGTGCGAGAAGGTAGGGAGAGCCGTATTTCTTCCTCTCGGTCCGACAAGCATCCTCTTTGTGTCCCCCCTCCTGAAGACGAATTACAGAAAACAGAGGGGAACGGCATCTGTGGCTCTTCAGGGCTGTTTGAAGGAACAGGGGGAGGAGTGAGACGAGAGGAGAGATGGATGTGGCACGGAGGAGGCCGGGAGGGGAGGTGCAGTTGGTGCTGTATTGAATGTGCCCCGACCTCACTATAACCTCACCACCTCTCCCTGACCCTTACACACAAGACCTGCAGGAGAAAGGAGGGGAGGTCAAAAAGTTAGTCACTGACTTATGAAAGAAGAGGAGAAGAGAAGAAAAGAGATCCCCCTTTCAGAAACATCTGGTGCAGGGTCCCAGGCTGGCCAGGGTGAATAGAAAAGGGCCGCCCTCTCCGCAGAGCTACTAGAGTAATTAGGCCTGGTGCAAAGGTTCTGGGCACGTTGTCATCTAAAGAGCTTGCTGAAGTAAATTTAATTGAAGTCAATATATATATATATATATATATATATAAATGATATAGTAATATAATAATTTACTATTATCAATATTGAACAGTTTACTTCTTAATATTTTTGTGGTAAACAAATCAGAATATTAAATTGATTTCTGAAGGGTCATGTGACTGAAGTAATGGCTGCTGAAAATTCAAATAGAAACAGCTCTTTTGAAAGGTAATATTTCACAAAATTATGTTCAGATTAATAATATGAGTAATAAGGCGGAATTTACAGCAATAAGTTTAATTTTAAAATATATAAAAATTAAAAACAGTTCTTTTAAATTTGACTTGTGATCAAATAGATGTAGCCTTGGTGACCATACGAGACTTATTTCATAAATAAATAAATAAATAAAACATTTTTATTGTAAACTTTTGACCTGTAGTGTATCTTCCACTTTTCACAATCAAATAGATTCCTAATAGAACAAATTAAGTTCCACCCCATTTTTTCCCTCATTGAACGTATTAAAAATACCTATTGTAGAAGTAAACGTTTTTCAAATGTCAATTGACTCTGACTTTAAACTGGCCCAAACAAGGTGTTCTACCTGTTATTACTTGTGGTTCTTTCTTTTATTTCTTCTCGTGTTGATTAAATTGTCCATTGTTTCCAGGGCTGGACTTTGTGAGGTGAATGATTCGATGTTAGATTAAATAAATGGATGGATGGATGGATGAATGGATGGGGAAAGATGGAGAGAATGTGAGAAAGGGTGTATAGATGAATTGTGCTTTATGTGTAGTTAGGGGTGTGTGTGAGGGAACTTTCTGTAATTAAGTTTTACAATCTTCTCAGTAAATGACACATAAATCTTGCCCCTCCTCATCATGCAAAGATCGTAATCCCCTCCTCAATTTCCTGTCTCTGTGGACACTCACTTAATTTAATGGCCTTTGATGACTGCTCAGTAAAACAGTACATGGGCTATCCATTCGAGATCCTAGAGGGCTGTGTGTGTGTGTGTGTGTCTCTCAGTCAGCATTCGAACAGTTGTGCTGAGCCGGCTTTTGTTAATGTGTTTCAAAGGTAGAAGATAAAATGACCATTGACATCATTAAATGGAATTGCAAATTGATTGTTTTTCACACAGTTTTCTGAACACTCCCCTGATCTACCATTGGTTGGACCAACAGAGAGCCACGCCCCTACCTTAAACCATTGTTTAGGGCAATGTCGTGGCAGTCACACTTTTCATGCAAAACAACAACTTACTTATACTTGTCTGTAGATATTAAGCTGGAGTATGAGAATGCCTTTCAACAAGCAGTCCTCTCTATTTTTCCTGACTCTGATCCTCTACAGATAATCCCTTGCAGAGCATGAAAAAAGTCTGTTCTCATTAGTCTTTCAGAAACTACATTATCTTCCGAAGTCAAGCAATTAAATCTGCACGTCTTAATGTAGCTGTTATGATTGATCATGTTTATTGGATTGACTCAAGAGCTCTTGGGTTCCTCATCAGTTATCAGGCACGAGAGCGGCAGAAGGACGGGGGTACGAGTGGCAGCGAGAACAGATAAACACTCACCTTGCTTGTGTGCTAATTGTTGTGCCTCCTTCTGTTAGCGTCCCCTTCCTTTTGTTTCTCTGCTGTCAGCTCTAATCAACCATTAGATCTTCAGCAGATGGAAGAGACGAAGTGGGAGCGACAGAGAGAGACCGTGGGAATAGCTGCTCAGTTTTAGCAACGCTGCCCTCTATCTGACAAGGAGAATGAGTTGGTCTTTTACTTTTTTTTTTATAGTGGCACAAAACCTGATAGAATTAGAGAGAAGTATATGTAGTTGATTGTTGTTATAATTATTGTTTTCGCTTCTCTCCCTGCTAGCTTGTGGCATGGACTACGGTCGAACAGAAAGGTAATTATTTATTCCCACGGTGCACTGTTATTTCCATAAACACAAGCAAGCTAGCATATTGGGTTCCTGCAGATCATATTTTACACTATTAATACGCCATCTGCTTCTGTGAACGTACACACACACACACATGCTTGCAGTCAGCAGAAGATCTGAGAATGCACACTGAAACACAAATGATCACAGGGAAATCAACATATGCAGATATATTGACACCAAAACATGCATTTGCACACTTCACAATCCAACAAACACATGCAGACGTAATTTTATAGACGACATGAAATGGTAATTCTGTCTATTTTCTAATTGTATATTTTTGATCATGTTGTGAACGATTCATCCATGCATATGCTTCTTTTTTTAATAGTTTGACCATTTAAATCAAAATATCATAACTGGATCTTCAGGGGAAGACTATTAATTAAAAGTATATTATCATTTGCAACCCGTTTTTTCTTCCATAGCGTGACATATTTCTGGCTGAAACAGGATATTGAATGAGAGAAATGGGAATTGATTGGATAGTGAAATTTTAGCCAGGACACTTTTGTTCTGCAAAAAAACATGCTTAAATACTGGAGCGATTCGGCTAATGGTTAACATTAGCTATTAACCAATGCCACATCAGTGATGTCCTCAGAAATGAAAAGACATTCAAAAGGAAGAACAAGTTATTAAATTTTGATTAAGAAGACAAACAATGTTTTTCTTCGGAATAATATACACCAGTAGATCATTCAAATTTAGACCAGGAATGTGAATTAGGAAAATAAATAGATTTTGGTTTCATGTTGACTTTAAAGTCTCTGGAAGGTTTTAGGAGGTTATCGGCACATCTCTCATTTTCTGCTGGGGGAAAAAAATTAGAAGCAGGACGTGAAGTCCACAGAACAATTTAACTGAGGTCTTGCTATTTATTCTCAGGTCAGTAAAGAGTCTCTGTTGGATTAGAGTGGAGGTCAATGACAGGTCGAGAGATAACTGCAGGCTCACCGAGGAAACTGCTTTAATGAGAACAGCTGATCAGCTGCCATGGATTAGCATTCCTGCCATACTACGGGGGGCTCTGACGATGGAGGGGATTACACTAATGACTAAAGCATTTAATATGTCTATCAGTTTGTCAGCAGTGACATCGGGCATTACATGATAGGGGTTGACCTGTTTTAGTTTGGCAAACTTTTCAGGTGATTGAGGGTTTTGCGTGCACATGAGAGGCAGAGAGAAGGAAACGGAATGGATCACCAACCTCTACAAGGTAGAAACTAGAGGAGAAAACCAGGCACTGAGAAAGAGAAAGAACGAGGGGGAAGCAGTGACAAAGAGAGAGAGAGAGAGAGAGAGAGAGAGAGAAGGAGGAGGGGTGTTCTGGCTGGGTTGACAGCAGCCCATTCATCCTCCATGCTAGAGGAGACAAAGTGCTGGCTGGCTCAGGACAGGCCCCATAAATCACCTTCCATAAGACACACTACCTACTGCTTATTACATTCAGCATGACAAAGCCTCTCTCCCTTCCCCTTTTTCTGTTTTCTCCTCTCCACTCCTTCTCTATTCATTCTGCCATACCTTTCCCTTTCTCTATGCTTGTTTCCTTTTTCCGTCTTCTTGTCTTTTCTTCTCTCACTTTCCGTAGAGGAGAATTCAATTATTTTTTTTTTTACACATAACAAAATAAATAGTTCTTTTGTAAATTTAGATTTAAAAATCTAAATAATATATGATTTTTCAAAAATCATATATAATCACAAAATGAAGACTCATGTCATTAGCCTAATAAATGTGGATTTATTTTACATTCTCCAGGTCACCTCTTGGGGGCAACATTTTGAAATCACATGACCAGCCAACTGTTCACTTTATATCAGTAAGCTTCATGTTATTTGACAGTTTCACGGGTGTCTCTTTTTCATATAATGAGAATGAACGAAGATCCCGACTGTCAAGCTGTAAAATGACAGAAATGCACTATAAAAGAATCATAAAATATATTGTTCCATGTCTTCTGGAGCCATAAAATAGCTTTATGTGATGAACAAACCCAAATTATTCACTCAAAAATGATAGGCTACCATCTGCAGTCCACATGAATTAAAAAATGTGCCTGTAGATGGAAAATGTCAGGTTTGACATAAGTGTGATGTATCATGTGATGCAGCAAATCTAAATATGCAGAAGTGTTGTGAGACATTCATTGAGAGTTATTATATGTCTTGAGAAGACTATGCTTAAGTTATATTTATGATTTTTATGTAGTATTTTTTGAATTTTTTGACTCAATTCATTGTCTGAATGGAGAGACCAACACTGTCTTTCAGCACAGAACTTCTCCTTTTGTGTTAAAACAGTAAAAATGTCATTCATGTTTGTCATAACATTAAGGTGAGTAAATATTAGAATTTTTATTTTGGGCTGAACTTTTTCATTCATCATGTTAGGCTGACAGAATGCAAGCTTAAATATGCACAAATAAATTGCCTCCATATTTATTTTTACTGGTTGCATTCACTGTTGTTGTTAAGCTATCTTTTAATTCCTCGTAGCGAGACTGGGTTGGTGGCTGCATGCCGGCTGTTTTTGTCGGACATGTCGTTAATGCTATGAGTCAGACAGATAAGTAGAGGGCAATAGAGACAATATTAAGATGGAATTGCAAAATGCGTCCCCAGGCGCTGCACTGCACGCAGGACAGAATATTCCAGTGCTATTTTAAAGCATCATGGCCTTTACCTGACGTAACCTCGGTAAGATTTTCTAAGATATTGGGAATAGACTTCGGCCTCCATTTTTGTCTATGGTTCAACAGAAGCCCAAACCCCTCATCAATCTCTGCCTCTACATTATAGAAACACAATATTTTCATTTCCCTCTCCTTTCCATTCTGTGTGTGCATATGTGTTTGTGTGTGCTGGTTTAATGGAGGATGCGTTACAGCAGGGTAATGATCTGTGCGTGTGTGTGTATTGATCAGAGCGTGATTTATTTCAGCCGTCTCATGATTATCGGGTCGTTCATCATGCCTGAATTACCCTATCAATACTGCTGCCTACACGGACCACGAGAGACTGCAGAGAGAGAGGGAGATTTGTTACGAGGGCAGGAATGGAGGGGATGCATAAGGAAAGAGGAGAGGAGTAGAAAAACATTTAAATACTTCCTCCCATCTTATCCTACACATAGTAAACAACTGCCATCTCAGCAGTTCTTTAATACGTGGAAACCCCACTACGTTATTAGAACGGGAAACCAATCTGTTGAGCTCACACTCTGAATATAAAGCTAATGAATAAACTCAACTAACAAGGTTTTCCTGTACCGGTTCAGCTGAATCTGTACAGCATACTTAAGTAAGATTTCATTTACACAAACTTAGAAACAATTCAATGATTGATAACTGTGACTATGCAAATCAGCAGCATTGTATGCGCTCTGATTGGCCAAGTCTGGCATCTTAAAGAGAGCAATAGAGTGACGTTTAAGGCTTGCTTTTTTAGCACATCATTCTGGACTTAGATACATTATTAATTTGACTTATATATAAACAGGGTGAGAGGAAGACTGGAATATAATAACCCCTCACTATGGAAACCAAATGCTTTTTGGAAATTTTATCTTTAGTAAAAGAAATGGTACTGTAATTAGCATCAAATTGGCTTATGGTGAACGAAACAGTGCATGACGAGGATCTAGAGAGGTTTTTTAAACTGACACATGCAGACACATAAATACACATGCAATGGCAAAAGTTTATGTTTGTGTTCACAGAAAAATCATGAGCACAAGGGCATTTCTTGTGACCATGATGGTTTAACCACTTTTAAAAACACTCCATTTACAACACTTTTGGCAGCTTAATTGCATTCTTTGTGATCTCTTCTATAATTGCTGGCACAGACTGTCCCCTTGAGTCTTCCACTGTCACCTCCTTGTCTGCATCGAGAGATGTTTGCTTTTGGTGTCTTCTTACGTGCCCAAAATCACTATTTTAAAAGCTCAAAGGGCTATTCTAAAAGTCAGTGAACATTATGAGATGCTAACTATGGCCTAAAGCATGGGAAGCTTGTGTTAGCTTCTGAGAACAGCTAAACTCAAAGCTATAACAGACCACAGTCATTGGCTGTGGTGGTTAGCATGGGTGTGCCCTTAGCTCATCTGTGGCTCATCCTAGAGCTCTGGGGTTGATATAATTAAAAAGAGTCCAAATGATGACACTTTTGAAGTTTCTGATATGTAATCATTGTTGATGTTGTTGTTGTTGTGTGTGTGTGTGTGTGTGTGTGTATATATATATATATATATATATATATATATATATATATATATACTTTTCTTTTCTTTAACTTTTGTCCAGCTGTAAAGAGAGTCATTATTAGGTTGTTATTTAATCCTATTAATCTTTGTTTTTTTATGATTTTTATTATTGTTATTATTTTCCAATGTTTTCATTATGATTATTATCCTCTTAGTTATTATTGTAGTTTTTGTTTATTATTGTTGTAAAGCACACTGGTCAACTTACATTTTTTTAATTGGTACTAAATAAATAGAACTGACAATTGAATTGGATTTTGAAGAAATTAAAACTTTTATTTAGCAAGGATAAATTAAACTGATAAAAAAATGACAGATTTATATTTGAGTAAATTTATGTTTTAGTCAAATTATTCATTATGTTCTTATTCAATTATATATATTCATTAAATTATAATAATATTTGACAATATTAACAATACTACTGTTTTACTCCATTTTTAATCAAATAAACGCAGCCTTGGTGAGCATAAAACATTTTAAAAATCTTACCTTCCCCCAAACTTTTGAACTGTAGTATAATTATATATGCAGTTTAATATCATTTGACGTCTTTCAAAACAAGTAATCACTTTGTATACAAGTTGAGGCAAAGCATTGAATCCATAGTCATCCTTGCCAAATCTCCCGGAACCCAGTGAAGCCACAATCCTAAGATATCAACTGTATGAACTCCATTTTGAGACAGACACTCACTTTCCAATACCTTTTCATATAGTCATGCCCAATTCATTCTTTCAGCCAACTTGGAATTTTTCCAGATTGAAACAGGTCTTAAACTAATATGGGTGCTTTACATTCGGGCCTTAGAGTCTCTCTCTCTCTCTCTTTCTCTCATGCTGTTGGGAGAGATTATACTTCTGAAAGATGAGAAACACTGTAGACAGTGTGGATGGGATAATCAATCAGACGGTGCAGGAGAATGTGAAAGCACAGAAGCTGAGGCAAGGAGAGGGCAGCAAAATAAAATACATATACACGGTTATGAGTGCAGACTGCATCTGCACCAGGGAATTGGAGCCATAAATCAAAAAGGCTGTCAGAGGACAGAGAGTGAGAGAGAAAGAGAGAGAGGGAGAGAGACAGAAAGGCAAAGGTAGTGTGTGCGTGTGTGCGTGTGTGTGTGTGTGTGTGTGTGTGTGTGTGTGACACTGTCACTGACTCCTCTGCTCCCTCCTTCACTGGAATGCAATTTCCTGGAATGTCAGGCGGAGAGATGGGGAGCAGATAACGTGCCATGAGCGTGAGTGTGTCTGTCCTCCACCCCGTCCACAGCGGCAACGCAGCTCAACCCAAATCTCATTACAGAGACATGATAGAATTTGCTCAGTGTGTAACCTCATTATTCTCACTCACAGATAAGGCCTGTAATTGGCCAGATCTACAGAATGGAGGAGAGAGAAGGACTGGCAAGGCAGGTGTGTGTGTGTGTGTGTGTGTGCGTGCGCACTCAGGACTACGCCGTGAGAGACAGGAAGTCACTGACTCTGCAAGATGTGTGTATGTAAGACTGACCACGTGAGCAAAAAGAGCTGTGGGTGCAGGAGATCATTGCTGTTGAAGTGGGGTTCATTGCATCATGTGGATTTAAAGAGTGGTCAGACCTGTATGCAGTTAGAGAGTGTGGGTGAGAGCCCTCCGGGCAAACACTGTTACGGTTTTGTTTTTATCCACTGTCAGTTCCTCTATTCTTGCCAAAAAATTACTGTTGATTCGAGGAATTCATGCGAAAATTGCCTAAAATTGCAGTATGTTTACTTTCAAGGTGATTTGTGGAGGGATGTTGGGAGAAATTTGATTAAAATTGGGGCATTTGGGCTCCTGTATAAAGATAGACAAAGCGTATTGATGTTTTTTTTTTTGTTAGTTGATTCATAGATAAGGCCGTATGTCATAGTAATCTTCAATACTACAAATATTTCTCTATTTGACCTAATGACAAAGATGAATTTTTTTATATATATATTTATTATAGAATAAAAAAAATCTTTAAATTATTGTATTATGTTTTATTTTATACATTTATTTTATTCCATATTAGTTGCAAGACTACATTTTTTGTGTGACTAAACTAATGTAAGACAAAACCATTAATGCTCTATCTATCTGTGTGTGTGTTTGTGTGTGTAAATATTTGTGGAATATGGCATAATTTTGACGGAAAAAAATATTCTGTGACATTTTCCATGGCAGTTCACTATATCCGTGCTCTGTAGTTATTCATAGAAGTTCAAAGTGAATATGCTCAGGCTGCATACTTGCTCAAAACCACAAAAGACGGATCTGAAAACCATAAAACCTCTGATTCCCATGTTTCTCCATCAGTGCAATTTGTCAAACAGTACATTGAGCTAGAAATCACCCAAATGAGAGAATAATAACTGTAATGTGGTGAAGGCCGCCGTAACTAAATATTGTGTGTGTCTGTGTGTATGTTATCTGTCCCAAGGACCACCCATCAATCCGTCCACCCCATAGCCACACACACGCAAGCCTTGAGGTCACTGCAGCTTTCACTCTCGCATACAGTAAACGTACCCTATCCACCGCACACCCTGGGCCGGTTCAGACGTACCGTTCCAAACCTAACATGGAAAATCACACTGTGGCTACACTGATCCAGAATGGACGAGTGTGCTTATTCTGCAGGCCTGTTTCATGTCCAATCAAGCCCACCACAGAGAGTGTGACCCAAACATAAACATTTATTCTGTATTTAGCTCTCTTTCTGGGTTATTATTTCTCATTAAGAATCACTGTATCAGACCACTGCTCAAACCAAAATAAACAGGCTTTATAAATATGTCTCTTTTGGGTCTTGACTCTATATTTTCTTGAAAAGCTTCCAAATAGAAGCAAAAAATTGTTATTTTAATAAGTTTCACTTTATAAAACAGTAGATGTACTCTTCAAAATTAAAGGGACAGTTCATCCAAAAATTTCTGTCATCATGTTACCTCATGTTGTTATGACTTTCTGTCTACTGATACACTACCGTTTAAAGTTTCGGGTCAGTAAGAATTTTTTAAAAAAGAAATTAATTCTTTTATTCAGCAAGGACACATTAAATTGACAATAAAGACATTTTTGTAGTCCTGAAAAAGGATCTCAGTTTATACAAGAACATTATGCAGCACAACTGATAATGAGCAGCAAATCAGCATATTAGAATGATTTCTGAAGGATCATGTGACACTGAGGACTGGAGTAATGATGCTGAGAACTCAGCTTTGCCATCACAGGAATAAATTACATTTTACAACATATTAAAATAGAAAAACAGTTATTTTTAAATTTGATCAAATAAATTAAAATTTTTAAATTAAAAAGACATTAAACTAATCTTACTGACCCCGAACTTTTGAACGGTAGTGTATTTTGAACAATGTTCTGAAGGGTTGTGTCCATATGGGATCTGAAATAACATGGACAAAAATAAAGAGACATTTTTTGTGTTACGCGGATTAAAAAAAAAAAAAGTCGTGCAGATTTGGAACAACATGATGTGAGGAAATGATGACAGATTTTGGTTACACTTTATTTTACAGTGCTGTATTTACATTGTAATTACTCAAATAAGTACTGAGTACTATTAATTAACTACATGTACTTACTATAGAGTTACAGTTAGGGTTAGGGTTTGGTTTAGGGTTAGTTACTTGTAATTATGCATAATTTACTGTTATTACTAAAGTAAGTACATGTAGTAATGTGTAGCTACGTGACTAAAAAGTGTAACCTAGATTTTTTGGGCGTGCCGTCCCTTTAATTAGTGTACTTTGCTCAATCTACAAACAGTTGAAGAACTTTTGTTTCTTCCTCAACACATCTCTTTACATTCACATTCTGTGTTCCTTTGTAATTTAAGGCCCTCCATCTACTTTATTCCTTTCATGCAGATGCGAGAACAGCTGTCCCCAATCTGGATTCAGATCCCCACTATTACACAAAAAAACAAAAAAAAAACAAGGCCTGATCTCAGATCAGAGGCAGTGTTTGCTCTCTGAACCACGATCAGCGCCGGAGTCTGGAGTGTGACATATTCATCTGCTGACAGGGGGGTGGAGGTGGGACGGTTTAACTACACTGGGACCTGCCAGGGCTGTCATTACATACTGAATGGCTTCTCCCACACACACACACACACACACACACAGGCAGCTGGTTGTCTGTCCTGCAAGGAGGCAGACATAATAACAGAGAGAGAGAATTCAGATCAAAACAGGAAAACAAAGTGAGAGGAAGACAGAAATTGTGGATTTGCGAAGAAAAGAGTGGGTGAGACAGGGGGCGTATCGTCATTCCCCCTTTTTTTCTCTCAGTGAAGCCATGTTGACATGTCTTGAATTCAGTTCCTGCTGCGAGACGGCTCTGTGTGTGTGAAGTCAAACAGCTAGAGCGGCCTATTAGTGTCACACACACCTAGAAAAACACACATGGCTATCATATAAGGGGGATTATGAGTGTGAAAAGGGCAAGCAGGCCCACTCAGAGAACAGGAAGGCGTCCCAACCTGACTGTGTGTGTGTGTGTGTGTGTGTGTGTGTGGCATCTCCCCCCTCCCTTTCAAGTGTGACAGTGATTAATGATTCTCAGCTGTCAGGTACACTACTCACATGACCTCTCCTTTTCACTGACACATTTTCTTTCTATCTTTCTATACCAGAGACACCACAGACAAAAACAGAAATACTAGAGAATGAAAAAAGGTGGAGGATACAACATGTGTCTTCCTCTGGACAGTGAGTAGGAGTGCTTTCAGCATGCGGGACAAAACCACTAATAAGGGGACAAATATTTTCACAAATGCATCAGCGTGTCTTTTCATGCCTTTGTCAGTTTGAAGAAACCAAGGCGTTATTCGGTCACCCTCCCTCCCTCTCTCTCTGGATGATGGATGGGGAGGAATGAAAAGTTTCCTCTCCTGGATCGAGTCGTCGTCAGCAAGCAGGCATCTGCTTTTCATCTCTGCCTTCCACCCAGCCGCAGATCCCGGAGCAGAAACATTCTCAAACCCTGACATAGACTGTTACTGAAGGAACTGATCATAGATCAGCTCCGTCAGGCATCGACAATTCCAATCGCCTCTCGAGGGTCAGAGTCGCGGTGAGGAGAACAGGCTGACGGAAGAGGAAAGCCTGACGAGGCATTGTGTGTCTTGTCCAAAAAGAACTGAAAGTTCTTTAGTGGAATGACTTTGCTTTTAAGCACCGCAAGTCAGCCAAGTCTTTGATTTATTTGACTTGCTTTTTTCTTCGGATAACAAAAAAAGCTGGACTCTTTGCCTTCTGAGACCTAGAAGTATCATAAACCTTTCAGAAGTGTGCTAGCATCACAGAAATCCTCCTTTAGCTCTCCTCCCTCCAAAGTAGAATACAAAAGAGACAATTTTCTGTGGGGGGGAAAATGAAAACAGGGGAATAGGAATAAAGAGTTCCAAATTTCAGAGTAATTACCCATGAGGCTCCTCCCAGCTCTTTCTCTCTCTCTCTCTCTCTCTCTCTCTCTCTCTCTCTCTCTCTCTCTGCAGGGCTGTCACAGAGTTATGGCAGGAGTGGAAAGTATGTGAATTTAAACAAACGATTTTAATCGCGCCGGCGCAAGCCTTTCTGTCACATTTGATTTATTACCAACAACGGATTAATGCAGGAGGGGTCAGGAGGTCAGCGGCTACAGAAAAAAAAGAAGAGCGAGAGAGAGATTTTTCAGGCCACACAACAAAACTGTCATGAATGTGTAAACATGCTTGTCTGTTGTTTTCCGCTCTTTCTGTTACAGCTGCTTTCACTTCTCAATCTTCATAATATTAGTCTTAAGGATAAAGGTGAACGTGTTTGGCTGCCCATGATGGAGGAATTAAACATGAGCCTTGACTCAAGATATTAATACTCCCTTGCACCTTTTAATTAATGACATGATAGAAATGAATAGAATTGGAGATGGTGGGATGCAGGAAGAATTGCCACAGCAGTGACACAAGTGACTGTTATGCACTTGAGCTGTGATTGACAGGACTAGAATATTATAATATTATCTTCCCAAAATTCATTTAGAACTTCATTATGCGCAGAAAGAATGGCTGCCTTAATTCACATGCCATCTGTCCTAAATAGTATATGACAGTGGGTGTTCCCCAGGACTGCACATTTTGGATGTCTCCTTTATTAAACACACCTAATTTATCAGTTCATTAATAGAGACTCCTAGACCTCAGCGGGTGTGTCCGATAAGGGCGACATCCAAAATGTGCAGTGCAGGGCTGCTTCAGGACCACCACTGTGAACCAGTGCTATTTCAAATCAGAATACAGTTAAAATTCTAATATTGCAGATTGCAGCGGTTTTCTATCACTGTTTTTAGTTGTTCAGTTGAAATGGGGTTTTAAATATATTAGCTCGATTTGACTTTTTTCCGTCATTTTTATTTTTATTTAGTTTTATATTTAAACACCTTTTAAGATTGTTAAGATTTGTAACAGTGCAATCAGAAATACTACAATTTAAAATACGTAATTAAAAAATGTAACTTAATTTATTCCTCTGATAGCAAAGCTGAAAACTTGATCCTTCAGAAAACATTCTAATATGCTGCTCAAACATTTCTCATTATTATCATCCTTGAAAACAGTTGTACTGCTAAATATGTTTTTGTAGAAATCATGATACAGTTTTTCTAAGGATTGATATATAAAAAATGTAATCTTTTCTAAGCCCTCAGTCACAGACAATCCCTATATGCCTTACTGCAAAAAGATAGTCTGTGCTATCAAGACACAATTTTATAACTTGGCTGTATGTCTCAGTAATGGACCTGCCACATATTAATGTTTCTTGGTTCACATGCTGTGACATATAAGCTCCCATGAAGTGATTGCGTGTGTTTGAGAGCTAGTGTAGTCTGAATCTTGTGCATGGTATTTTTCACCAGGACAGTTCAGTTTGTGGCAGTTTACACAGACACACAGATCACCTGACAGCAGGAAACGATTTTTCTGCACTCACATGCACTGTAATGCACAATATCACACACACACACACACACTCTCACTTTATCCCAGACTCTCTCTGTCATCTCATCAGCAGATATAAAACAGACTTCCTCCTTTTTCATAACACAAACTCCGTGGAAAATGTGTGCCGTATTATCGTTGAGTTTGCCGACAGACAGGCAGAGATGACAGGTGACAGGAGACAGGTGAGACGAGGACGACAGCTATGGCATGTGTCACGGCAGGTGAGTTACAGGTGGGCGTGACCTGCCAGTCAACATCAGCTAGACTGGCGCCGTCAAACCACGCGTAAACATCCACATGCGTACGTGCAGAAACAGCTCTGTTTTGACAGAACGTTGTCTCAGCATCTGCGCTAATACCAACTTTTGGGGATTTCAAAGTAGAGTGTGTAAATAAACTGTGCAAGACATAATTTGAGTTAATAAAACATTATAATTACCATATAAACACAGAACACTTGTGTTGATGTGATATCAGCATGTTTACATGGGAATACTTTTACATTAAGAGTCCAGCTGAGATATAAGTGTTAATGTGCGTGTGTGTGTGTGTGTGTGTGTTTCGCTATAACCTGACAAATGCTGACATATTGTAGCCATCAGAAGTGGAGTTGGAGGTCGGTGGTCCAGGGGGAGATCATCCATCATTTCCATCCTCATGGCTGTCTAACAGCATCTGACAGCCCGCTATGTCTCTATTATCCCTCATCTCATCCCCCTCCGCTCTATTCTTCCACAATTCCCTTTTTCCTTTGTCTCTTGCACTCATTCTGGCCCTTTGCTGAAGTTTAACGCACTATGGCATTCAGAGAACATCTGCTTTTCCAATTATGTAAAATGTAACTTGATATAACATTTTGGTAAATAATTTCTTGCTACATTACGTAAAATCACAGATTATAACACTTTATTATCTCGGTTCTTTCCCGGTTTATGAAATAGAGAGCAAATGGAGACTATGGGTGTTACAGACTGGCTGTGCAGATAATTCGAAGATGATGTGTGACGCAAAATGAATGATAATAGTCACAAAGAATAAATGCAAAGAATGATAGCATACACAGAAATCACATAACATTAACAAGAGGCCATGAACTGAGGTTGGCCGAGGGCTTAAAGACACAAGAAAGGTAATCAAAGGAACAGGCAACAGGTGTGACACTAATCAGGGACTATGGCAACAAATGAAGAACCAGCCCTTTGTACAAAATCGCCACCCTATAATAAAGCACTATTGAAGGAAACATATTTTTATTACTGAATTCCCTCGTCTCACCAGAAGATGGCATCCGCAGCTGATTTCGGATTCAGCATAGAATTCAGGCAATGACAAAGACTTATGGGCAGTTTAGGTGACACCATTTTCAGCTAAACTTGTAAAACTTTTTATGCGTTTTGGCTATTCGTTCACACGACAACAGCGTTTTGGGGGCCTGAAAACTTGAAAATAATACTGTTATTGCCTGTAAATACTAAATATATAATAAAAAACACAAATTTGTGAAAACTGTGATGTTATGTGGATGCGTATTATGTGTTCATTAGACACATAGTGTTTCTTCACAAATGGACATGGGCCAACTACTACTGGCCTGACATGCATAATACAGCATTTATTGTATAAACTTACCCTACAACTAAACAAGACAATGAGAACTAAACATGACTGTGAAGTGTTTTGCCCCAGTCTCACATGTGTCTCCATTTGCTATTATAAAATTTAAAGCTCCATATTTCTGCTTTAAATCCTCCAAACATTGTCTAAAATGGGCCTCATTAACTTCCAAGATGTCTGCCTCATCATTTAAAAAAAAAAAAAAATTAAGCAAAGGACAACCCACAACTCAAAATATTCCTTTAAGCGACTATTTGAGACAAAGTTAATTAATCAAACTTAACCGAGACCTAGTCTGAGCTCCACTGCCATTTAAAAGTTTGGAGTAGGTAAGATTTTTTTAATTGTTTACGGAAAATGAAGGCTTATACTCACCAAGGCTATTCTTTAGTTCAAAAATACAGCAAATCAGTAATGTTGTGAATAATTTTAAGTAACTGTTTTCAATTTGAATACATTTTAAATGTTTGCATTTGTAATTTATTACTGTGATGATCATGGCCAAGGTGAATTTTCATCAGCCATTACTCCAGGGTTCGGTGCTGATTTGGTGTTCAAATGTATTTATTTATTAAGACATTTATTGCTATTATTATTGTCACATATTATGTTGAAAGCAGTTGTGCTGCATACCATTTTTGTGGACACTGTTGATACATTTTTTCAAGATTCTTTGATGAATAGGAAGTTCAAAAAATTTTTGTGTGTGTGTGTCCATGGTGTGCCGTATCAATAACAGTTTGACAAGCACCTCTTTCTCTCTTAGTGTTTCACCATTTAGCCGTGTATCCATCACTCTCAATCAATAGTCTTGTGGTTCAGTGAGCTGGTAAGGCAGTCACCTGACTGACAGAATCAATCGTGGCCTCTCCACAACAATGAGCTCAACCCGCACCACCAAATTCCACTTCAGACAGAAAGCCAGTGAGAGGAGAGCTGGAATTCTTCTCTCAGTGGGACACATGACTCAGAGAAAAGTGAACTGGAAGACTGGAAGGAAGGCGGGTGAGAGATGCTTTGTTCAAGATTTTGCCTTATTGTATGTCCTTGCGACGGAACCCCTGGACCTGTCCTACGTCGGCATGTAGAAAGCAAATGAAATAACTTGCCCGCTTAAAATTCTTTCCCACACTCTCTCGTGGGGAAATGTCAAGACCGTTTTGTCTTTATGAAGTTTTACACAGGCAGCGCAAGTGGCACCTAATGGGAGAGTTTGATTGACAGGCCATTGTCATTTCTGGACAGGAATCCCCATTATCCCTCAGGCCTTCTAACACCGCTATAGGGATTAGTGTGCATTCATTACTGATCAGGGTTTGATGAATTACTTTCAGATCCTCTGCACCTTACAACAAAACCTGTCAGACAACTATTCAGCTCTCTAGACAAGCGGCTCAGAATCTACTGATACTTTTTCATTATCTCGTTCTCCTCCAAAGCCGGAGAGACACATACTAAGGGGGCAGTGAGTCAATATTCCAGCCTCAGTGTCTTGTTAAGAGTGACAGTTTATGAATATGTATAAACATGTATAAAGGATAAAGATCTCTCTCCCTTTCTCTTTCTCTGTCGCTCTTTCTTTCTCAGCTGTTCAAATATTGGTGTGCTATTTATACTAGGGTAGTGGAAATATTTACCTTGGGCTGCTGGAGTAAAATGATATGAATGGGCATCATTTCAGCTTGTCAAATTAGGCTGTGTGTTACCTTCCCGTGTGTGTGTGTGTTTGTAGGCCTTTTGTAATTGGAGAGCTGGCAGGCCTGTCTGTCTACTGCTGGGCTGTCATGTGTGTCCTATCTTTGCAGAAATGTCACCAAAGCTAAATTTAATACAAGGCTTTTATGTCAGGCTCCTCTTATTTAGTTTTTTTTTTTTTTTGTGATCAGTAATGACACAATGTCAAGTGTGAAAACAGTAAGGACCTTTAAATAGAAAATCAAAATTGACCCTATTTGTCTTAATACATGTGCTTGATCTTATAAAGATGTTTTTTTTTTTACATTCTCGGCCTCTGAAATTATGTTTCTGACATATTTTCACATACATATGTGTTCTAATATGTGAGTCATTGAGTCATTGTTCAACAACCAATTGTTCAAACAGCTGATGAACTCAAGAATTAAGCAAGAAGTCTTCAGCAATGGGTCATCGAATCATTGACTCTCCTGATTCATTCATAAATTCTGATTCATTCAGTAACGAAACACTGCTGTGTTGCTTGCTGTTCTGCTGTGACTTTGTTAGGAATTATTTTCATTGGTGCAATAGAGCAAAAACCGTCAATATTGTGTCTAAAATGTAATTCACTTAATATTTGTTTTCATAAAATCAATGTCACATTTGCAATCGTCCTCATAAATGCTCATCAGTACAGACTGATTAAACATCATACACAATTTAAAATTTAATTAAGAGATTTCTATGGTGCAAAAACAGTTGTTCTTAATGATAATGGCAGCCTAAAATCAATATTTTCTCTTTTTACCGATAGAGTCCCCCCGGGTGAAGAGGTAGACAAAGAGTGAGTGAGAAAAGAGAGACAGAGAAGGAAAGCAAGCAAGCATGTATTGATCTTCTGCTAGGAGAGATTGATAGAGCAATAAGAAGCTGGGGCGAGGAAGGAGGGACAGAGAGGGAGAAAGATGGAATAAGAATAGAGGAGAGGGACAGAGACAGAGTATATGTGTGAGGGGAGAGAGGCTAAATGAAAGTGTGTAGAGACCATCTCAGGCCAATCAGCTCATATGGGCTGTATTATAACCGGGGATAAGATGACGGATGGGATGACAGTGAAAGAGAGGGCCAGAGAAGGCGAGAGAGAAGGAATGAAAGAACAGGTGATTCGTTCTAATCAAGAACAAGGACTGTGGGGCCTATGGGAAAGAACGGGTGATGATCTTGTCATAACATAGTGGATGGATGGATAGAGGGATGGAATGGATGGATAGAGGGATGGATGGATAGATGATAGAGGGATGGATGATGGATAGAGGGATGGATGTATTTATGGATGGATAGAGGGATGGATGGATGGATGGAGGGATGGATGGATGGATGGATAGAGCGATGGATGGATAGAGGGATGGATGGATTAATAAATGCAAATAGCTTTGTATATATATTGATGGACAGATAGTTGAATGGTTGGATGGATATAGATGGTTAAATAGATAGGTGGATGGATGGATGGATGGATGGATATATCAAAGTTGGGAGGAATAGATAATGAGTGTTCCATCTCAGGCTCCTATGAGGTTCCATTTACAGTGAAGTCTAGATAAGAAGTAAGGGCAGCTCATTAGGATTTACAATGCAAGAAAGTAATATAGTACATTACTGCTTACCACATATGCACTCATTTAATTTGGTTGGCAGAGGCTTATGCTTGGTCTTAAATTTTCATGTATATATAATGATTTTTCCAGAAAGGCGCTGTCCCCCGGAGATGGTGGCTACATTCCTGACTAATTCACAGATAACATCATAAACATATCAGCGCCACAATAAGCGATGTACAACCCTAAAAGAGCACATGGATTACCTATGTATATGACTGATAACATGCATTCACACGCATACATGTCTGATAACCCACGTCTCATGTTCAGTTTAATAAAGACATCTCCTCCTTTCACACTGTCTCACTCACTTGTCTTCTCGCTGTCCTCCTGCTTGTCCCCTTGGGTCAGGTGTAATTTACATTGAGCGATGTGTGTGTGTGGATGGACAGGGTCATTAAATAGAGGGCTCTAGAATGACACATGATGCATAGCAGCGGTGGAACCGTTATGTTGTGAGGTGTCTGAAACGCTGTGTGTGTGCGTGTGAGTGTATGTGTGTCCCATCACTCAAGTGCAACCCTAATGGAAGGCCTGTCTCTGACAGGCGCTGACAGATCACCCATCCCATAATGCCGAGCTGCAACAGTCATTAGATAGCCCTGCTAATGTCTGACCTCTTTCACTGTTCTTCTCATCGCTCATCTGCAGAAAGAAGGAGAGACAGAGAGAAGGTGAGAGAGTGGAGAAAGACACGATGATGAAAGGAGGAAAACAAGTTGCTTAAATTTCTTTCCCTGTCTAGATTAGACATAAATCTACAGTAGATTACGTAAGTGTGCACAGTATTAGCGGGATATAGAACTTATATAAATATCCTACACATAAAGGAACGCTGGATACTCCAAATGCTAAGTGACATCATCATGTTCCCATTAGCTAAAAGAAAACACACACACCTGCAAAACAGAAACTGAACCCACATGTTTCAGGTCATTGTTGAAGAGGAACATGGCTGCCATCACTTCCCATTAGGCTGTAGGCAGATGAAATGCTGAGAGACATTAAGGTAATGTTACAGCCCAATAAAGTATTTAAAGACCCCCAGGGGCTCTCTCTCTCTCTTGGGGACTGAGGAACGAGTGGAAAGAGTGAAAGAGAAGGATATTCTTGCTACAGGACCTTGATTATCTCTATTTCCGTCTTTACATGGTTGTATGTTTATTCTCAGTGTAAAATAATAGCAGCTAAAAAAAGAAGGAATTATGTTGTATGACGTTTAACATCGCATCTTCAAGTGACAGTTCACCTAAAAAAACCTGTCATTACTCACCTTCATGTAAAAAAATCTTGTTAAAGCATTTTAAAATGGCTATTTTTTGCATACATTGAAACTGGCCTGTTTTTTCTTTACTGCCAAGCTTTTAAAATGACAAAAAGCACAATAAAACACATTTAACACTATCATAAGTCTTCTGAAGTCATATATTTCAGTCTGTTCCTCACACAAAGAAAAATTGTCATTTATTGGCGACTATTTTCTTTCATACAGCTCTCAAATCTTGTTTGTGGCCACATAAATTTGCTTATTATAATTAGTTTCAGTCCTCTGATTGTCTGATTGGACAGACAGCATTCCAAGCATACTGATATAGACTCTTAAAACTAAAGATTCTTTATTGGCATCGCATTTCCGTCGTCGGGCCAATCCGTTCTCGTTGCTTAACCGCTTCATTACGTGCCGATCTGGTCCACAGTGGGGCTGATAACAGAGCTCTTTTGAATGTAATACAAATGCGTCAGTCGTTTCCTTGGTTTACAGAGGTATGAGATGCAAAGAGTGACCACATTATGGTGTATGATCAGATATTTCTTTTGATTTTACAATTAACTTGTGTTTTCTTAGCTCAAATAGCATGCTTTGCTAGCTACAGAGAAACTGAGGGGCGACATCACTACACATAGGCAGTGTCCGAAAAGAGGATCAGGAGGTAGGAAGGTAACAAGGCACGTCCGAATCCAATGATCGTGCTGCATCCTGTCTCCTGAGATGCCTGCATCTGATCGATTTTTGTTGGTAGCATAAATGTATCCTTCACTGCCTTTGATATCCCACAATCCTGAGCGTTCCATTCCCTGACTTATGAGCCAAAAAATAAAGATGGCTCTGAAATTTGCGGTGGGTGGTCAGTTTGTGTGTAAAATGTACATTTTGACCAATTTTTCCCACTTTTGATGACATTTCTAGAGAAAAGTTAGCATTGTCTCTCTGTTTTGTTATCTATCATTAAATCATTATGCTGCCTCAGAAGTCTGTCCGAAATCAGTTTTTGTGAGGTGTCTGACAGGCCAGTGAGGCAACAAGTCAGCTGCCGAGGTTTTCGGATGCAGCCATATTCTACCAGCATGGTTCAGCATGGCTAGCCAACCGTGCTGAGAATTCCGGGTGAAGAAACGGTTTGTAATTGTGCCGTGCCGAACCAAGCTGAAGTGGAAAAACCATTCCTTACCGTTCGGCCCCACATCGGAAAAGCTGCTTGTGGTTCTGCGAACCTTTATTATCCATATAACCTTTTAATGGCCCAAAAGGTTCTTTATAGTGGAAAAAGTTTCTTTAGATTAGATTATTAAATTTTTTGCAACTTTTATATATTATTTTCAACTGTTCACTGAAAGGATCTTCAGAGAACCCAAAATGGTTCTTCTTTGCAATCACCTTGAAAACCTTTCAGAACCTGAATCACCTTTTAGAAACTCTATTTTTAAGAATGTACAGTGCTTTACAGTTCCCTCCGTTAGTATGTGTGTGCTCATGCTTAAGTGTGTATTTAGTGGTAAAGATTTTTTCAGTGACTTTTTCGGCATTTTACATTGTTACACCATGAGGTAGCGACATGTGACTGTCATGACACATTGACTGTGTCTGAAATGAAATGCTCTCTGAGCAGGTACTTTGTGACTGTTAAAAAGTATTTCCTATATGTGTGTTGTTTGAATGCACTCGGAACGTACTACATCCGTCATGTTGTCATTATCATGTGACCTACAGCGTTATTTGCATCGCCTCACGACTCCTCTACCACCCCATGGCCTCATGTGAAATTAAAATGATAGTTAGATGCACACTTCATAAATCTTGCTGGAAGTAGTAGATCATCTGGATACTTTTTACTGAACATACTACATTTTTCACATACTATTTTCTGCTTACTTTATAGTAGGGAGGTATGAATATTCAGAAGCAGCCATTGAATCATTAATTCAACCGATTTGCTCAAAAAAGCTGATTCATTCACAAATGAGACTGCACCTCCTCAGACATGTGCAGTGGTTATAATGTTTGAAATTCTATTCCTTGGTAGAGCAAAAGCATTGAATATAACATGCAACATTGTCTCTAAAATGTAAGTTACTCAGTATTAACTTCTTGTTTATTGAATTGTTGTATAAAAGCAATATCACACTCGCAGTCATGCTGTTTTCAGAATATCAACAGTTGTGATTAACTGCAGTGAATCACTGCCATTTGTTTTGCACGGAAGGGTAATGACTATTCATTTAAGCTCTTAACAAATTTGTAAATGTATGCAAATATATCTGATATTATAACTATTGATAAACAGAACACAAGACCTTAAACTTGAACCTTAAACTTGAAAAATCCAAGACACGGCCACATTTAAATGACGTGCGCACAACGATAATGATCGCAGATCCATTAGGAACATGCCCGAAAGACTGGCCAGGAAATAGTCTGGGTGTATTGATTTTTCACAAGCCTTTTATTGCATTGCAGCAAATAGCTAATAGCCCCCGTTCCTTCTGTATGGTGAATTATTAAACAGAGTGTTTTGTTATGTGTCAGTAACAAAGTCATTGTAGATTTATTGTAGCTGATATCCGATGCTCCCGAAGAGTCGCACACACCAGCAGTTCTCTGATCCGCTGTCAGCCGCAGTCAGGCAGAATGGAAACCAATGGCCTATAGAATTTACAGACCAACATAAAGCTAATGCGATGTGGCGAAATCTATGCGTGGAAATCTATGACATTTACTGGTGTAATAGGCTAAAGATGGAGGAGCTGTTTCAGTCACAGGTGGAACAGAATAATCTCACACATAATTTCCTGTGGTGAGACATTCAACTAAAACAGAGAGAGAGAAAGAAAGAGGATATTAAAACTAGAGAGAGATTACTGTAGAAACAATGACTTAGAAAGTGATAAAGCACTTGGCAATGACCTAATGTGAACAGAAGAGATGGAGAGAGAGAGAGAGAGAGAGAGGAAGGGATGATAAAAGCAGAGAGAGAGAGAGAGAGAGGGAGAGAAGTAGAGGAGTTAGTTAAGATTCAGGAGGGCTGCAGTAGGCCTATCATTACCATACATCAAGACAATAAATGAGGCTTTCAGCGGGCCGTAATAAGAGTTTGATAAATCATCAGGCGAGAATTAACTAGACGTCAAAACAATGTGCAGGGCCTGATGGATGGGAAGGGTGGGGGCCAGGACACACATTAGTCAGGCTGGCCACTGACACACACTCACACACACACTGAGGGTGGGGGCCTGCACGCACATTAGTCAGGCTAGTCACTGGCGTGCACACACACACACACACACGCACTCACGCACGCACGGGAAAGGGGAGGAGAGGGAGAGAGCCAACAAGGTCACAAGAAAGTGTGTGTGTGGAAGAAGGTCAGAGGGGAGATTCTGATCAAAGAAAGAGGTGTGTGCATGTATGTGTTTGGTTACAGGCAATAAGGATGGAATGGATGGGTTGGTCAATGCTTACGTGACACAAGGTTAAATGAATAGTCATATTCTGTCACTGTTTACTCGCCCTCATGCCATTTCAAAACCTTTTTTGATTATCATGCAAAAGGAAAACTTTCTTTGACATACTGACTATGCCAGTCAAACCCAAAACTCCCAAGGACAAAAATCAAAACATAACGGAAGCAGTCTTGATAGCTTTATGTGAGGAACTGAAAGAAATGTAAAATCGTATTTGCTTTGAAATCTAATTTGTATACGATTCAAAAATGATCTGCCAATTTTGTTGCACTAGGTTTGATGTGATTGAAGCCAAAACTGTGTTTTAACCATCATTTCAGTATTATTTGTATACTATTATAATATTTGTTAATATTTTGAATTATTATTTTTATACATTTTATGTTTAGGCTTTAATTTAAATTTAGCCATTTTGTTATGTGTCATTTTTAAAATAAATTTTCTATATAGCTTTATTTTACTTCTAATTTACTTTCAATATTTCCAATACTTCAACCGAAGCATATTTATTTTTGTTAGTTTCCAAGGCAACATTTATAATTCCCATTTAATATCAATAATATAAATATTTTCTTTTTAATGCTTTATTTTATTTTATTTTATTTCATTTCAACTTTATTTCATTTACTAAAAATGATTCTTAATAGTTTTAGTTAACAATAACAACACTGCTCTGAATATAGCCCACAAATCCTTTTATGGTGTGTGTTGGTGTACTTTTTGGCACATTGTGAACTGTTGAATGATACGAAATATGGGGAATACTTATGGACATAAAATGGAGTAAATAATGACAGAATTGTTATTTTTGGGTGAACTATCCCTTTAACAAAAAAAAAGCCCTGAAGACAAATGAAGGACCAAAGGAAAGGGGGTGAGAAAAAAAGAAAAAGTGAAAGGAAGAAAGAGACCCGGGACAGAACTCTTGGCTAAAATAGATCCAAACAAAACAAAGAAAAGCAAACAGTTTGAACAAATGAACACTCTTTCCAATCTTGTAGTAATCTAGAATACATTCCATTTTCAACTTGGAGAAAGCCAAACAAACACATCCATTTCTTTTACAAGCAGTTCACTTTGCAAGAGAAAAAGTAAAGAGGTGAAAATAGACCAAAAAGATGTGGCTGAAGATAAATGAAGGGACAGAGGGAAAGAGATACCTGTGTGTGTGTTCTTATGATGAGCAGCATAAGTAGGCTACAGTGTGAGGCATTAGGGGCCTGGTGTCACAGTCAGTGCCGAGTGCCCGTGTCTTATCCTCCTCTCTCTCCAGCCCACCGCAGGGAGATTTAATTGCGTGGCGTTGACCTTTCCATGGTCGCCTTGACAACCCTGTGGGCAGCGGGGAGAGGTGACGGCTGCCCGATTACTTCTGACAAGGCGAGCAGGCACTAACGATGACGAGGAAGATGAGGACGAAGAGTGGATAATTAGAGCTCATAGTCAGCATTGGCTAGTCGCTACTGCCAAGCTCCAAGGACTCCTATGTCAAGTCTACTCAGCCTTCGGGAACTTGAGCGAATGTGTGTGTGTATGAACCTGTCAGGCCAGGGAGCAGAGGGCTAAGCTAAAGCGACAGTTCGATTGAACAGCACGAGGCACAATTACTACGTAACACTCAGAGGATAATAATGTTCCCCAGTAACACACACACACACACACACTCACACACGCACGCGCTGCTTTCCAGTTAACCTGATGTAATATCTCTCTTGGGGCAGCTGAATGTGATTTGTCCTACAGAGTCACCGTTCGAGCCTGAGAGTTCAGGCCTGTAGGCCTTAGCAGTGTTGTCGCTGCTGGCCTGCCATTAGTCTCTGCTTGTGGTTATGCTTTTAGCTTATCTTATATTAGCATATACGCTAACATTTCAAATTTACCATGGCAATCATAAGCCAAAATATCATGGTTACTACATTTAAATTGTTAAATTGATCAAAATCTACCGCTGTCGTGCAAAAATGGCATGGACCTGAAAGTTTCTAACGCTGTTTAAAGTTGATTTATATTATATTATTTTTATATTATATTATATTATATATAAAATATGTATAAATATGTATATTAAATATATAGAAATATATAAAAACCAAATTTTTTATATATATATATATATATATATATATATATATATATATATATATACACACACACTAAGAAAAAGTTAGTGTTAGTATTAAGTTACATTAAATCATACTTTATATTATGTTATATTCATTGCTTAATAAAAGAGATAAATACATATATGCATAAATACATATATACGCACCAAGAAAAAGTACCAAAAAGAATATGATTGTAAAATTTTAGACATGGAACATAAGAGCCCATGGTCATCATTGTACCATGGTATTCTTTGAAGTACCCAGAAGTTATTCTACAATACTACGGAATTGGTTAATACAATGGTTAACATTCAGTACCTCAGTATATATCAAATTATCATGTAATTATCTGATGACTGTACCATGGTACGCCCACAGTCCGTTTTGTAAGAGTGTTTTTTGGCCTGCTTACAAAAGTTTCATTTACGGCCATTGTTAGCGATCAGACCCAGCACCAACTTACATGACAGCACAAGTTACAACAACAAAGATTTAGTTAACGAACAAAGTACAAGTGCTAACACTAAAACAAACAATGAACTTTAAGTGTAGAGTATTCCTTTCTTCAATCTTCATGAGACCTTCAGGCTCATTGAGGAGGACATTTCAAAATGGCCGCTGTGTGTGATTACATGGGAATGAGTGATGGCAAGAGAACTAATAGAAGCCATCTGTCCCAGTAATGAACACACTCATCTTAACGAGCTGTTTTTAATTAAGGCCCACTGCATTAGCCGTGATATGTTGCTTATCAGCAGTCTCCGTCATTATGCAAATATAATAAAGATCATCAAGCAGCATAGAAATTAATAACTGAAGTGGCTGCCAAGTTTTGTTTAATGGATCTAGCAGAGCTTTTGTATCGCCTCACCACACTTTTGACAATGATGTGGTTTATGCTAAAGGTGGCTTTGAGGGCAGATTTTGGACCCGAGATCCAGGGATGAACGATGTTTATTAACTCGTCACTTTGTTAACCCTTACAAAAAAGAATTTTATTCAAGTGTGCTATTAGTATACTTCTTATAAAGTAAAAATATGAAAGTATACTTTCAGACTATACTTTTCATGTGGACTGCTTCTCAAAAATATACTTTATTTCTCAGAAATATACTTAAAATTGCTCTTAAGTATACTTGACTTATACTGAGAGAAAAGTCATTTTTATAGTCAAAAGTCAAAAAGTATATTTGGGCTATACTTATACTCAATGTTTTAATCGAGATATACTTAAAGTATAATTAAGTACTCTAAGCACACTTGGCTTGTGGTTGTGTTTACTCTTTTGATTGAGCCTATATACTTTTGTCACATAGTTGCTTATAAACTTACATCAAAAATATTGATGTATAAAGAAAAAACTTCTTGATTCTGTACACTGGTAGCATATTGAGGAATGCACTTCATATCTACTTGAAGGCATGGTTCACCCCAAAATGAAAATACTCACCCTCTTGTCGTCCCAAACCCGTAAGACCTTCATTCATCTTCGGAACACAAATTAAGATATTTTTGATGAAATTTGAGGGTTTCTGAAACACACATAGGCAGAAACATCATTGCACCTTTTGAGGTCCAGAAAGGTAGTAAAGACAAAACAAAAGTATGTTTTGTTAAGTAAAAGTATGTTTCGCCCTTATAGGGCTTGGGCCCTAACAACAACTTTATTCAACAATTTCTTTTCCCCCTCCTACTCTGTTGATGTAGTGAACGCAGTGTTTACGTCCAAACGTCAGCTAAGTATTGACCGACGGCGTACATGTGAGCACCACGACGCATGCGTGTGATGCTGACTCAGGAGTCGGCCAATAATGAGTCGCCGTTCTGAAGCTCTGCACTGCGTTTACTACATCAACAGAGTAGGAGGGGAGACTAACGTGAGAGAAGAAATTGTTGAATAAAGTTGTTATTTTTGTTTTGTTTTTGCCCAGTTTCTAATGATGTCTTACGCTTATCTGTATGACCAAAAATGATGGAGTACTTTAAGTTTTTTCCACTGTTATAATGAGACAAAATCATTTGGCATTGTGCCGATTTGTCGAAAAGTGAAGTAGGCTCTTTTTCTCTTTCTTGCTCATGTTTCCGTGATTTCTTGAATTATGCCTCCACTATTGTCACCGCATGTTAATGAAGAAAATGACAGCATAGGCTACGCACAACATGTTAATCAAGCCAATAAATGATATTCAGCCGTTGGATTTTATTGCGTAGAATTGGTCAATCTATCAATTAGAGTAACAAATCAACAATTCCTTAATTTTTTATTTTAAGCAATCAGGAATCTGGGGGTGCTGGACATACAAATGTACCAAACTCGAATCGATACCAAAAATATCAACCTAAAACTGAGGTACGTACCGAACCGTTACTTCTGTGTGCCGTTACACCCTTAATGTTCAGCTATTTACACAACAAAATATTTGGAGGGGCCACGAAAGTTGTGAAAAAGATAACAGAAATACTGGTGCTGGTTGGCAAATTTAAAAAAAATGTTGGCTAGGAAAGAGTTAAAGTACAAGGTATATTTCAAGTATAAAAATGTATACTTGAATAGAAACATACTTAAAACGCAAAAACAATAATACATATAGTAATATGTATGATGTTGTGTTCACTTAAAGAAAACTTACAAGTATACTTGTTGTATAAAACTACTAAACTTGTTGTTTACTGAGAGTATACTTCATTTTCATGAACTAAAAAATACTATAAGTATTTAACTAGTAAACTATCATTATACCTAAGTTCACTGGTAGTATGGTTGCAGTACAAATTAAACACTGTAAACTAGTTGTAGAAGTACTCAAATTTTACTACTGTAACCTTAAAAGTACACTTTTTTACACCAAAGTGGGCTTAGTTCCAAGTATTATTGAAAAAGTACACTTGTAAGTGTAATACTAGTTCATTGATATTAGTATACTTACTACATAAAGTATGCTTAAAAATATACTTGAACTTTACTTAAGTATATGTAATAAAATGAACTTGAAGTATACTTCTTTTTTGTCAGGGAAGGTTTAGACACAAGATGCTAGCATGCTAGTGACCACCACGACAAGCTGGTTCACACAAGCTGCACAAGCACAGCCCATCACCTTGCATTGCTAACATACTCATACTTTTCTAACTTCCTAACACTTCATTAAAAACACCCACAGTCATAAAAAGGCTCATTTTCTGTCCATATAACCAGTCAATTGACTGTAGAGCGAATATCAATCAACTTAAAATAATTTCCGTGTGGCTCAAGGTCTGTAATGTCCAAAGCAAGCTGAGGAAAGAGACAGAGGGAATGAATTGAAAGTCGGAGAAAGTCCAGAGCTGGAACGAAAACCTACCCTCAAACTCAAAAGCTGACTTAACACTGCTGAAAGACCTGACAGTGCTGCGTAACTCAATATGCTACCATGAGTAAATGGAAAGGACATGGAAATGCAATAGTATAATACTTCCCAGGGAAAATGACGATTAAACCAGATCTTTTTCTTTTCTCCTTCACACTCTGTACTTATTTTATACTGTATATATTATTGGATTTGTGTGTGTGTGTGTGTGTGTGTGTGTGTGTGAAGCACACACTGCTTTGCTTCAAAGACTGAGTGTGTGGAGGGGTGGGGGGGCAGTGGGCGCCCCTCGCTGACCCCGTGGTCATTAATCTCTCTCCTTGTCAGGGTAATGGATGATGATGGACAAGCCAGTGTTTGCTACGTATCACTGCACACATACTCTAAGAAACACTCATGGTGCCCCACTGACAGTTCCACACACATACACACACCCTCAGTCATTCAGTTGTTGACAGTGTCTAAAGCAATCAGTCAGTGGGTTGATGCTAAATCTGCGCTCTGTGTGTGTGTAATGTTGAAGTGTGTGTGTTTGTGGAAGTGTGGTGTAGAGGTGAAGTGTTAGCACTAAGCCCCCTCTGTGATACAGCATGGTCATTGTATGTAGCTCACTAACTCACTGTGGCACAAAGGCAAACACTAATGCCTGGGTCTCAGCCGCCCCCTCTGGCGGTGGCGTGGGGAACTTCGGGCAATGATTTCTACTCACTTTCTGTATACAATAATAGCCAACTGCAGTACCGCAGAGCCATATGTCACAGCAGTCTGAGGACATCAGCGCCAGGCCAGCAGTCTCAGACCGGTGTTGGGGTGAAACTTAGTATCATTAAGGGTAGTTTTAGTTGTTGGGTGGGGTTAGGTATTCGTAAAAGCACAGCTTATAGTTATAGTGAAGGGTAGGGTTAGTGGTTGGGGCAGGATACGCAATCGTCAGCACCTCCCTAACTTTCTGTCTGACACTGCTGGCCTCAGACTGCTGTGACGTGTGGTTCTGCGGTTCTGCAGTTACATATATCTCTCTGTATGAGCCCTGTAAAAAAAACTTGAATGGTAGATTGTTGGAGAACTTACTTTGAAATTTGCTTCATAATTAAGGTGTTGTTAAACCACAGTCAAGCTACACTTCTACAACTTACTAACAAAGAGTAGCTGACTGCATTTAATTTGTTCAAGAGGTCAACTTTTTAAAGCTATGTAACTTTAATGCAAAATAAATAAATGAATAAGAGAGTGCAAAAATTCCATCTTCCTAACCGTGCCTTTAACCAAATACACTTATAAACCTATAATGATGATTTATATTTTAGATCGGTCAAGATGGATTTTGCTATCGCAAAATATATTCATATAGTTTTATTTTTTAACCTAGAGGGACAAATGTTATATGATGTAGCTTTACATGCAGAAACTAGACCTAATAAGTGCTTAAATATTTCAGCAAAGAGTAGCTACTTGAATATAATTGGATAATAATTGTTGTTGTTGTTTTAAATAATAATAATAATGAAAACTGATTCACTAGATTAAATTAAATTAAATTAATTAAAATTAATTAAAGATTAAATTTCCAAGAGCTTAAAAGAGTACACAGTTTAAAAGTGCATACTTGATTATTGCCAAAATTCGTTCAGCTCTGAGGCTGCATACACAATATGTGACTCTAAAAACGGCGAAATAGCATTGTGTCGTGCAACTTATTGGGGAAAAAAAAAGCAGCCTGTGCCCGAAAAACTTCTGTAATGTGTATCTGAGGTGTCACAGGGAGGTCAGAAGCACAACATGCTCACTCAAAGCCTGCTTCCCTCTATTTTTCAATCACTTCTTCCTTCCTCTCCTTCTCTCTCTCTCTCTTTCTGTCCAGCCAGCACTGTTCCAGCACATTTCAAAGCAATTACTCTATGTTGATTTAGCTGTCATTGGGGGCATGTGTTTCAACATGATTTATAGACTCGCTCTCCGTGCCAGTCGACTTGCCATAAATTGCACAATATTCAGAAAGGGCTCATTTGCTTAGCATTACATTAGTGGGGCCGATGATTGCTGCACAAAGTCATGTAAATGAGTTCTGAGAGGCCCCATCACTCATGATGTCATGTAGCCAATCCTATTATTATTTATTAGCATAATTGCCCTGTGTTTCCCCAGGCCATGTAGCACTGCTGATATATGCCATGACAGCTCCACTCAGTGTGACAAGTAGAGATAGATAGAAAAAGAGAGGGAGTCAAATCGACACCCTGAACATTCTCACGTGCCTGAATGCGTTTCATACAACATGTTCAGGAAAGCATTCTATCATAGTACGCTTGCTGTTTCTGCAGCATATAGAATGGATGCTGTGCATAGTATGTAGATTAACTGTATGAACTAGATTTGCCAAAATGTGCAGTACACAACAGCGCTTCTTTTGGAGTAATGTGTCCCACACACTTAGCAGGGATGGATGAGGTCTGAGCAAGGGATGGATGAACCGGAAGTATTGGCTGTGATTTCTTTCCTGACTGCTTCTTTGATCTGAAACATAATTGGATACCACTAACTAAATGCTGAATTTAGAACAGCATACTAGAATATATACCATATGACAGAATAGTGCAACCAGTATGCATGCTATTGGGAATTCTGCCATACAGTGGTAAGGTCATGTGACAATCAGTGAGCTCACATAAAAAAAATGTGGTATACTACTTTTTGCATGCTTCATTTTCAATTCATTTGTTTACTTTCAACTTCATTTATCATTTGCCTACTGTTTCACCTACTTAGCTAGTATGCCATTCTAAAGGATTCTAAAAAATTTCCTGATAAGTTACTCACCCCCATGTCATCCAAGATGTTTATGTATTTCTTTCTTCAGTCAAAAAGAAATTAAGGTTTTTGAGGAAAACATTCCAAGATTTTTCTCCATATAGTGGACTTCAACGGTGGGTTGAAGGTCCAAATTGCAGTTTCAATGCAGCTTCAAAGCGTTCTACACAATCCCAGCCAAGGAATAAGGGTCTTATCTAGCTAAACGATCGGCCATTTTCTAAAAAAAAAAAAAAAGTATATAATATGTCTATACTTTTAACCACAAATGCTCATCTTGAGGTACTCTGTGATGCACCACCCATTACCTAATCATGTTGGAATGATCACGCGTGACGTAGGTCAAAGTACTGATCCAGTGTCTACAAAGTGAACGTGAAAAGCATTTGTGTTTAAAAAGTATATACATTTTTATTTTTTGGCTGATCATTTCACTAGATAAGACCGTTATTCCTTAGTTGGGATCATGTAGAACCCTTTGAAGCATTGAAACTGCTATTTGGATCTTCAACCCATTGTACCCCACAGAAGTCCACTATATGGAGTAAAATCCTGGAAAATTTTCCTCAAAAAACTCAATTTCTTTTTGACTGAAGAAAGAAAGATCTTGGATAAAATGGGGATGAGTAAATTATAAGTAAATTTTAATTCTGAAATGAACTAATCCTTTAAATGATTAACAGAAATAGAGAAATGACAGAGGGGAAGGAGATCAGAATGTGACACAGACTAGTTTTGAACCCTTGTTTCTCACATGAACACCACAGCGCAGTGTGTACTAATCGCTATAGGCTACATTTCACAACTTGTGTTTTTGTTTTTGTCTTGGACTTCTCTATGAACCCAAATAATTCTCACAATAAACACTGATTTGTTGTTTCCAGCAGAGATAGACGTGTCTCTCAGCAAATGAAGAGATAGCTGTGTATATCTGTGTGATGTACATCTGTGAGATGAACTCCGACGGGATAATCTGTGCAACAAACCTCACACTTCACTTGTGCACACTCGCACAACAAATACACACATCACCTATCACTCACACACACTCAGTTCGGTATGGAGGACGTGTTTATCTGTAAGAGGAAGGAGCCAGAGTCTGGCTGTTATCAGCTGGCATACAGCAGGAGTACAACTGATACCATCACTCAGACAGACAGAATACACATTTACTGTCATTGTCTTGTGTTGTGTGTTTATAGACACTCAGACTCAAATCAGCGGTGGAGGTTTCACCCCTGCGACTCGAGTAGAAATCTTACAGGTTTAAAATTGCAGGTATATTGTAGACATGATTGAATACCAAAAATGCTCATTTACACTAATGTTACACTAAAGTTAATAAGAAATGAATACTTTTATTGAGAAAAGACAATAAATTGATCAAAAATGACAGCAAAGACATCCACATTGTTGCATAAATCAATAAATAACTTTCTAGTGCATCAGAGCATCTTGAAAAAAAAGATGTAGTACAGTTTCCACAAATCAGATATTTTAAATTGTAATAATAACTCACAATATTACTGTTCTCACTGTATTTTGGATCAAATAAACGCAGCTTTATTTAGCATAAGAGACTTCTTTTAAAAGTCTTCCCAACCCCAAGCTTTGTTTGTGTGTTGGAGAAATTGTTGTTCGGCTGTCCAGTAATAAATTATTCAGTCTGATGTTTATATACGTGCCGTGATACAAAGCAGATATTTGAGTGACTTAGTTACTGAGTCGTGTATATGCTGTTTATTAATTTAAAAAATGTTGCACTTGTCCACTATTAAGCCTTTGATGAGCAGTCATTAAAAGTTGAACATCCCCTGCATGTCTCTCTCAGGAATCCTGCTAATGCTTAATTTACCAGCGTCTGATATAAAATTCTTTTTAATGATGATTAAAATATTTAAGACACATGATTGGGGGAAACATTTTGATTCCCCTTTGAACAATTCCCAACAAATCTACACCTATGTCTGATGAATACTGTGATTAAACCAGTATTTTTGAAATTCAATCCTCTCAGCAAAGCACTGACATTTCTGAACACCTTGCAAAACAAGTCCCTATCGTAGACAGAGCTGGACATGTCATAACGTTGCTGCTAGCCAGAGCAGTTGTCAGACACGTCAGTCTAAGCCATATGAGCCATAACAAAACTCCACGAGATCTTTTATATCCAACCTGCCTGTGTTTACTTTCCTCGCCTGGATTGGGTGATTGACACCGGGCTCTTTTCCTTTCCGCCATCAACTCATGACCTCATTTGATCACTCAGGTTTTCCCTTAAAGCACTATTGGGGTAAGGTTATTAGCACTGAGCAGTAGAAGCAAGAATGTTGGTGAGAAATTGGGAGAGATAGACATGGAAAACTGGGAGGACACGGTTAGTTAGATTTCACTGCAAACTACTCTTACACAATCTTGAAAACAAAAGATTCCCTTGAAGGGACAGTTCACACAAAATGATCATTTACTCACACTCTTGTTGTTCCAAACCTGCATGACTGTCTTTCTTTCTTTCTTCTGTAGAACACAAAAGGAAAAGTTTGAATGGTCACCGGTGCATCAAAAATGACAAAAAAAAAACACTACAAGAAAAGATGTTATAAAGATGTTATATTCCTAGTCTTCAGATAAGTCATACTAGCACTGTGTGAGAAACAGATAGAAGTTTAAAAGTTTGAGGTCAGTTAGAATGTTTTTTTTTTTTAAAAACTCTCCTACACCAAAGCTTAATTTATTTGAAATACAGTAAAACACAATAAAATGTTGGGAAATATCATAAGAAAAAAAAATTCTATTTTAATATATTTAAAATGTAATTTATTTCTGTGATGGCAAAGCAGAATTTTCAGCATCAATTCAGTGTCATGTGATCTTTCAGAAATCCTTCTGATATGCCAGTTTAGTGCAAAAACAGACATTTGTGCTGCTATACTTTTGAGGAAACCATGAGACATTTTTGCAATATTATTTAATTAATTGAACGTTCAAAACGGCAATTATTTGAAATATTTTACCAATGTAAAAGTCTTCACTGACACTTTTGATCAATTTAATGCATCCTGGCTGAATAAAAGTAGTCATGCACGTTTGCTTATGAATATATTTTCAGTAAATAATGACACAAATATTAGTCTTCTTCTCACACAATGCTCCTTCGGAAATAATAGAGCTTATAAGTTATATGTATACGTTTTAATAGTGATTTTATGGTCTTTTCTTGTTATCAATGACAACTGTAGTTACAATTAACTTATATTGGGGAAAAAACAGTTAACATTCTACCTAACATTTTGTTTTGTGTTCCACAGCAGAAAGAAAATCATGCAGGTTTGGAACAACATATGGCTGAGGAAACAATGAAAGAATTTTCATATATGGATGAACTGTCCCTTTAAGAAACAGAAACACTAAAGAACAAACTGCAAGAGAGCACAAACTTGCCACTGACTGCAGATTGAGTTGCATAATTATTGGAACAGGCTATTCTATGGGATACAGAGCATGACAAATCACGTCTGACTCACACTGTCAGCATATCAAATTTAAGGTTCCATTATCACCTCATTGACATCACAACACGCCTCATTTTGGTCTAGTTCATCCCATAAAAGAACAAGGACACATTCCTTTTACCTCCCTCGTATTCTTCCTCCCATATCTCTTGCTCTACGGCTGATTTTTTTTTTTGTGCCTGTTTTCTGCTCAGCCCCCTCTTCCCAGCATCGCTCCCAGTGGAGGTTTTGTTTTTTAAGGGATGAATTATTGAGTTAAACAGGGGCGATTAATCAGGGTGTAATGGGGCTACAGGGAGGAGCGGGCGGACCATGCATCACTGCAAGAGATGAGCCCTGTCACAGCACACATCCAGCACTCCTCAATCACCCCCACATTAACACCAGAGAGAGAGAGAGAGAAGAGGGATGAGACACGGAGAGATTAAGAGCGAGAGAGGAGAAAGAGAGAGATTAAGGGAGGGAGTCAGTGGGGAGACAGTGGGGAGAGATAAATTGTGATGTATGATGAAGGGGGGGGGGGGGGGTATGAAGGATCGAGACAGAGAAACAGGGATGAGAGACTGAGGAAAGGGAAGAAAGATTGATAGTAAAAAAAAGAATAAGGAGAGAAAGACAGATATGGGTGGAGACATGGGCTCATGGTAAGTGAACCAGAGACGGTTAATTCAGAAAGTATGAAAGAGAGAGAGAGGGAGAGAGATAAAAGGCAGACTCTGGCAGCTGCTGGGGTGCTGAGCAGTATGTTTGATCTCTTCTGGTGGTAGATGTACACAAGCTGCCCACTATCGCACACACACACTGAAGACATATTATGTCTCGCACATTAGATCTCACACATTCACTCATCACAGCACAACATATCACACATCTGATATTATACACATACATCCAGCTGTGCATTATAACCATATTATCTTTCAGATGACCAAAAGACCATTTTGTTCTGTGTCAGATTTTCTTTTGGCTTTTCATGTAATAAAATACCATATCTGGTCTGACAGTTTTTTTGAAAGTAATTTTGCAGTTAATTTGAATTTAAAACTTGTGAAATTCTTAAATTAAGGACTTTTTTCTCTAAAATTATTTGTGGACTCCCCATACCTTTGAGACATGGCTGAGAGAATTGTTAGGAAGACTGAAACAGGACTTATTTTAAAACATACTCCAAAAATCTTTCATTTATTTACAAAGATTCAACTTCGAAATTATTTACAGGGAAATGTATAGAACCACACATGTATTGTGGATATTTTGGACATTAGGGAATTTGATGACAAATATATTCATATTGAAGTCTCCCACCTTTGATAGACTTTTGTATCCTGACAGATTGGCACAGTGATTGCTGACATTGCTTCAAGAGAAGACACATGTGAGGTCACTGGAGCCATTTTCTCAATCTGAGAAGCAGAAGTCTCCATTTAATCTAATTGCAGGCTAGAATAATCAGTTGTGATATTAAGGAGATCCCATATGTGATTTCTCCTTCCTCTGGGTAAGTATGTTGAATAAACACCCCAATAATTCCTTTCATGACACAACACAGAGCCCAACAGTACTCTCACAGTAATGTAAGTTCAGTGCTGAATGACACCATTGTCAAGCAGGAAGAGGTCGATATGACAGATATTAATGAGCGCAAGAGCGGTCTGTCTGATCTGGGGTCTGCTGGTCGGTACAGATGAGCGATGCCCAGATTGTGCTGTCTGAGTCCACCTTCTCTCAGAGACAGCTGTCAATCACTGTGATCAGCCCACTCCACATCCTCGGCTGTGCGCTGCAGTCATAATCCCAAACCAGACTCCGCCTGTCACAGAGGTAAAGATAAGTTTGATTGTCTGCCAGTAAGAGATAGTCTTCCTCTCCTTCTCTCTCCGTCTCTCCCTATTTCAAGGCCTTCAAACCAAAACTGTCAATCAGAAAGTGTCTTCAACAAGGAAAAAAAAAAACGTCTCCCCACTCAGAAGTTCAAAGAAGGAAATCATACAGGCTTTACTGAGACGTTAATAGCTGAGACACTGATGCTCTCTCCAAAGACATTCAGGCACGGTTTAAAAGCCGTGCCAACAAGTGAGGACTCATCTTAGAGTGTCAGACAGACAATCATACGGTCTGCGGATCTTCATTAGTTAAAGAGAATACTCTTGCGTCTCAGTCGGCACTGTTATGGCCACGGGCTACAGCCTAATCTCAGCCCTCCGCCAACAAAAAGAGACACATTTTTCACGGTATGCAATGGAGTGATCCCTGGTGATGACTCTTTCACTCACTCTCTCTCTCCGTCTATCACTTCTTTCTCATCTTCGCCTCCCTCCCTTTGTGTCTGTCAGGCTGCTGTGGGTGAAGGAGTGTTTGTGATGGGTGATGTCTGTGTTCACTGTGCTGTCTCTCTCTCTCCGTGTGTGTGTCTCTCTCTGCAGTCAGATTTGCCTGCTTTCAGCATACCTCTTTATTCTGATATCATCTCGTTCTCACTCTGCGCTTGCGGAGGTTGGGGAATATGTGTGTTTGGATAAGATACAAACACACACAGCGATCTTTCAAGAGTTCTCTCTTTATCCTCTCTATCCCTCGTTCATCACTCACACACGTTAGTGTTAGTGAGGACGCAATGGTTTTCACATGAAAATAATGTTTACTGTACCTCACTCTAAACATAACCTGTTCAGAAACTTGTTGACAGTATTATATTTAAAGCAAAACCATGATTTGATTTAGGCAAGAGATGATTTATGAGTCTTTTCAATAGTGAAAACCACTTCAAAAGTCAGTTTTCTACATGTGTTACTAGACCATTTGCAAAAAATTTGGCACCCACAAACACAGCGAAACCTGTACAAACACAAGCAACCCCTACTCACACCTGCACTTTTGGCTGCTTGAAGTGTTCCCTCTTTCTTTCATTTTGTCTTTCGTCCACTTTCTTTATAAATATATCAGTCAGGTGGATAGAGATGTTGATTGAATGACCTCCTCACAGACCACAGGCCGAGACGCAAACACAGCTACTGACACTAACGCTTTAACCAATCATAGACTAGCCTGCCCTCCCTAACCCAACCATACAGACCTAAACAAACACTTTGACACCCAAGTCTTACCCTGTCAGTCATACTTACAATGCTACTGAGAGGACGAGCTGACATTGATACAATGTCAAGTTTTGATCCAAACCATCATTTTGGTTGAGATTGACATTTCAGTGATTAAAGTATGTTGTATCAGCATTAATATTTTGAAGAACACCCAAAAGCACACATGTGGAGATAGTGATATTGAACTAGCATAAGGAGTCTTATGCTCTCCAATCTCAATCCGTAGGGAGTTTTCAAACCACGATGGGCATTTCATACCCTTTACCTGATTTGTTCTTATCCGCTTGGGGCTTGGTTTACGGGTGGGTCTTCTTCAAGTGGTTGAAGAACACCCGTTATAGTTTGAAAATGCCAACTGATTCATAAAGAAACACCCATTTTGGTGGTGCATGTGCACTTCTTAGGTTTTGTTATATATAGGGTATGTATATTTGATATACTTTGATATACTTTGATATACTAATACATCGTAAGTCTCGAACATTCACAGAAAACACCTTATTTCCGCGTTGAAAAATAAGGTGGATAGACTAAACATGTAATACGCATGTGCATGCTGACACCATTTTCACAGATTTGTGTTTTTGCAGTTTACATGGAGATGAAAACAGAATTGTTTTCAAAGGCGTCCACTTTGAAACCCATTTTCAAAAGTTTGCATTTTCTGGCCACCAAAAAGTTGTTGTCGAGTAAATGAAAGGCCAAAACTCATACAAAGTTTTCTGTTTTCAGTTAAAAACCGTGTCGTGTAAACAGCCTCTTAGTCTAATTGATGCTTCCTCATTAGAGAAAAAACACACCTATATAGAAGTCTTGTTTGTTGATCCATGTTGTGACTGACTGTAATTAGATACATGTCAAACATTAGATACCTTAATTTAAATTTATGTTAAAGTGATTGAATAAACCATACATTTATTTACAAAGTCCCTCTTGCTTTAATAATGTTTATTACTAATTTATTAGGAATGTCCCGATGAATTTGCAGTATCATTACTCCAGTCTTCAGTGATTTGAAATAAATATTTTTATTGTTACAGTTGAAAATGGTTGTGGTGCAAAAAACTATTTGTTTTTGTTTGTTTGTTTTTTAAACCATATGGTACATGTTTTAACGATTTTTTCATAAATGGAAAGTTCAGAAGAACAGCATTTATTTGAAAAAGACATTTTCTGCAATATTAAATAAATATCTTTACTGTGACTTTTGATCAGTTTAACGCTTGCTAAATAAAAGTATAAATTTCCTTTTAAAAATCTTACTGCAACTTTTGAAAGTTTGTGTGTATTAAGCTCTGTAATGAATTTGGATTATTTGGTCTTGGATCAATTGATCCTTCGCAAAGACCAACTCCCTTTAGTTACTGTTGATTTGTCCGACAAGCCATGCGCTCTCACGCCACACATCATGTTCTCACACAGTGAAAAATACATCCCGGAGCAAAGAGGACACTGACGACAGACTTTTCATATTTAATATATAGTAATTTTTTTAAAGGAGTTTAAACAATAAATACCGTATAGTGGCTCTTTAATGTGTCGTGACAGATCGCTGTAGCTCCTTCAGTCGGCTGGTGAACCGATCATCTCTTCATACTAGTTCATTTATAGCATCAAATAAACATGAATGAACATCAGAAGGAATGGACATCTACTAACTCCCCTGACTGCATTGTCAGACAAAATGGCAGATTCGGGATCATGATTGGTCAGATCGCCTGTCAATCAAACTGTTTACGAAGGGTCAGTTGGATAAGAAATCTTTGAGTTGATGTTAAAATCTCTGTCTTTTGATTTCAGAATTTGGTTCCTTGGCAAACTGAACACAGTTTGAGACACTGTTGAGAGGCAAGAGTCTTTTGTCTTCATTCGGTCTCCATTTAATCTCATTGCTGTCTAAGAGAAACAACGAGTAATCTCATTGGTGATTTTTTTTTTCTCTCCTTTGGGAATTATTAACCCCATCATCCTCTTCTCTTGCTTTTCTCACCCACGCATACAGACTCTCAACACAAATTAACTTGCTTGCCTACTTCTCTGTAAATACACTTTCACACCTATCTCCATCTGCCATCTTACCACTCACTGGGACATACGTACCTCGCTTCATCGAACACACGTGCATACACACAACAACACGACTGATCGCTCTAACAACCGTTTGATTGACCATAGGGTGTTGTGGCATCCAGTTGGTCATGTGATCTGCATTGGGCACCAGCCCTCACACTACTTCAGCACACGCTACCCTCCTTTCCACCCTAAACCATGTCTTATTAATTTCAGTGGTCTGTCGACTAAAATAGTGAATGTGACTTTGGTTAGATCACAAGGGTAAAGACGTTTTCACAGAAAGCCCAAGCTGCGTGAGACAGTGAGAACAGTGTGTATGTGTCTATGTGTGGGCTCCCAGCAGGATGTGGGCACCCTCCCAATCCTCCTGGCAGTCAGTGTGTGTAAGTGTGTGTTTGTGTGTGTGTGTGTGTAATGTCAAGTGACATGTGTAAGCGGGTGCTGTCAGACCCAGGAACATCAGTCTGAGTGGCAGTCTCTCTGAGGAACGAGGACAGCCGCACGGCCACGGAAAGAAACACTCCCACACAAACGCTTACTTCCAGGAGACATCAATGGATGATTACAAACTTGTGCTAAATGTAAAGGGGAGGTTATACAATCCATAAAGTTGGACTGTGGGAGAGACATTTAGACACATGGGCCATGTCCAAAACCTGAAAAAGGTATAGGGAAGTAAGAAAGCACCACTGCAAGTTTGTAGATGTATCCTCTGCTGCCGATAATATTTCAGCTTCAGGATTTTTTTATACCAAACATTGTATAAAGATGATTCTCAACTCTGTCATGAATGATATAACAGAATAATTTGATATAGCATTTTTCTTTATGCAATATGTGTGTAAAATGGCCATAAATGTTTTTTGTTCTTTACAATTTATCTACATACTATAAGTAATTTGCATATTAATGTGTTTTTGGAACAACATGCAATGAAAAAAGAAGCGTAATAATGGGAGTAAATATTGGCGAGATTTTCATAATAATATCTAATATTTTATAGGAATAGTGATATATCATTTCTTTCCCTATTCACTTGTGTCTCCCAAAATGGCTGATAAACAGGATTTAAGTCCTGTTGTCCTCTAGAGTGGACATATATAAAATCGATGTCCTGTTTCTTAACAGAAAGTCATATTTTGATTTGAAACCCCATAACATTTTCCTGAGATGTTGATACATGACAAACAATTCGAAAATTAGTCGGCTGTAAATGATAATAACAAAATATCATATTTCCATAAGGGTGTTACATTTGAACACTATGGCAGCCATTTTTAAAGACCAAGGAGAGGGAGTATTCATGGGGAAACTTCCAAACATTTGAATGTGCTCTTTACAGGACATCCTACGGTGGCCGAGAGAGCTCCATGCGCTGCAAATAAGAAAACACATCCAAATAGAAAAAAAACACCAACAAATTAAGAACACGTGATCATCAGATTGACAACACATGTGCGGAAAATCCTCACAACACAAGCAAACACAGAAACGTGCTGCAAATAGCACAAACCACAACGGAAATGGGGGACCCCAAAAAGTGACGAACCCTACTTGACAACAGCACAAGCTAAAAAATATTATGAAAGTATATTATGTAGGCATTAACTCAATGTAATGTGTTTATTGTTTTTAACTCATTAAACTTTAAGAGATGATAATTTAGTTGATGATTTAATAATATTCGTTAATCATCTGTTACTAATGTACGTCATCGTAATGGCCGCCTGCGGACGCTCGACGACCACGTCATCGGTGAGCGTGAGTTTCTAGCAAACTGAAAAACACTTTATTAAAAATAATAAATACATGAAATAATGCACACTTGTTAATGTGTGTTTATTTTTGTTTTCAGTTTTTTTTTAATAGTATTTAATGATTGTGAACACATTGTGCACTCAAATGCCGTACACTATGTAGGGATTAGTGAATGAGTGAAGGGGTGAGTGGTTTCGGTCACAGCTAATCAGCAGCTCCTAGTAGGGTTCGTCACTTTTTGGGGTCCCCTAGAAACATTTCCATTGTAGTTTGTGCTATTTGCAGCGCATTTCTGTGTTTGCTTGTGTTGTGAGGATTTGCAGCACATGTGTTGTCAAAATGATGATCACGTTTTCTTAATTTGTTGGTGGTTTTTTCTATTTGCATGTGTTTTCTTTTTTGAGCTTTCTCGGCCACCGTAACATCCAGACTTAAAACTGTGACCTGTAAGGTCTCAGAGAAATTTGCTAAAATATAATGTCCAGTATAACGTACCGCGGACCAAACTCCATTGCTGGTAGTCATGAGAATATGCTTTGTATTCATATATATATGTGTGTTTGGTTAAAACTGCCATCTGATAAGTCAACGACAGACTGATATCGAGGCTGGCAAGGCAGCTGTCTTTGGGTTCAGATGGAGCCATAAGCTTCATCCAGGATTTTGGCACAACTTCCTGCTTCCACTCGTCCTCTATCATTCTCTTTCTAGTTCTTTACAGCCATAAAACTGTCAGCAGTCCCTCTCTTGTGGTGTTGGAGGGGAGAGCTCAAGCACAAAGGCCTGTCAAAGAAGATGCATTTATTTGGCTCCATTTGCACATCTCATTTTCCACTGCAAAAAAAATGCATAAACACAGAGCAGACATCCAGACTCTAATTTTGTCTTGCTTTTTCTGACAAGGTGAGGATGACAGGATGCAAATTTTGATCAGTTTGTTGAAGGGGGAAGAAAAAGGAGAAATAGAACAAGATGAAGAAAGATTTAGCAGGACACTATTCTCTGTCCTCATCTGTGGGAATTCTTGGATAGCCCCAGGCAGCCTTTGACCTACATTGGTGGACTCTGATGGAGAGTGTGTGTCTTTGGTGGTGTATGAGGACAGGTGTGTGTGTGTGGTAAATGGGTCAGGCTCAAAGGCAGACAGCCTCTGTCCCTTCTCTCGCTTTCATTTCTCTGTAGTGCTGACAGGTGACTGACTGCTTGACACACCTGTCAGAGCTTAGTCTCCCTCGTGCTGACAGATACAGACATCTCTCTCTCTTTCGCTTCTGCTCTCTTCCCTTCCTGATCCGTCTCCTGCTCTTGAGCGAAGGGACTAAGTGAACTTCCACATATTAAAAGGTAAAGAAAACCAGAAGCTAAACGAGATCCCTCTCTGCGGTACTTAAGCGGAAACTCAATCCCTCTTATTGAGACTGTTTTGTGGAAAATCTGCTCTCCTGTTTTAGGAAGGTGGACATAAATGAAGAAAAGAAGCTTTCGGTTGCCTTTTTGTCTTGCCAATTTTTCTATTTTAGACTCAACAATACATCAATCAATGAGCTCCCAGGGCATTCTGGGAGAACTTGGGAATATAGCTTCGCTGATAGGTTTTTTAAAGTCTCTTAATCCTATCGTAATGCAAGAGTATATAAACAGCTGACAAAACCACGCTCCATCTTGTACAGCAAATGTATTTACCTTCATTATATACAACGATCACAACAGGTGAACTCATGAATCAGGTGGTAGGAAAAAACATCTTTGTCAGACACATTTTTATCCCAAATGTGAATATCTTCATGTTATGTAGCTGTTGTTCACTAAAACAATTTTTGTTAAAGAAACTAGCAACTAGCTGAAATAAGTTGAAGTACTAAAATTACTATTTAGATAAATAAAACTAACTAACTAATAAAAATGGCAAAATCACTAAAGATTTAAAGTAAAATTGAAATGAAAACTGAAAATACGAAAATGAAAGAAAATATTAATAAAAACCTGACTCTGACCACGTGTGTGTTCGACAGATTCGATGCACGTGTGTGTGTGTGTATTTTACAGGCATCCTACAGATGGAATGTGTGTGTTCTACAGACAGGGCCATATGGTCTGATAAAACTGTCTTCTCTCAAGACTACTAATGAATCCTTATGCTCCACAATAAATATTACATGTATAAAACAGATATGATGAAATGAGTGCTTGGCCTTTACAGACTCAAAAGCTCATTTGTGAACTGATCGTGACAGGTGGAAGTTATGGGTTGGAGCTGTGAGTTCTGTGAAAGGACATTGGTGGGAGACAGAGATAAAGGTTTGAGGGAAAAACTGTTGTGTTCCCTCGAGTCACAGGCTTTTCAAATGAGTCACTCAAAAATGGCTTTAATAGTGCGCTAGAAATCAACAAACTCGTCATGCCACAAACGGCATGCCTCTGTACAGTCCAGTGTAATGCCTTGTTTCACCAGCAGAGGGACCTCCAAAATCAAGTGTCAGATGCAAGACTGTAGTGCCAAATAACATGCGGAAAAAAACACTTAACAATCGACTTTTTCTCTACACTCAGAGAAACGTCCATTTATCTTTTCAGAACACACAGCTAATTTTTAATGGTAATCAATGGAAAAAGATACTTTTGGGAACCAGATGGTGTACTTACGTCAAGCACCAGCAGCGAAACATTGACCATGCAGTCCATGAAAGAGCCAAAGTCACTCACAGTCACAAAACTAGTGTGCACTAGTTAGAATAGAGAGTTTGTTGTTGTAAAAACAGAAATGCAACTAAGCTGTCTGTCATTGACAAATGTATCGCATGAGGTTACCTGTTCATTCTGCTCCTGTCTTTTGTGCTGTGGTATGTACAGTACAATTTGAGGGTCATGCATGTTTGTAAATACAGTCCTACAAATGTTGACTGTGTGACTGGAGTCTATGAATGAAACAAGCTATTTTCAAGTAAGAGTTCCCTCTCTCTCTCTCTCTCTCTCTCTCTCTGTTTCTGGTTAGACAGTGTGCCTTAATTATAAATTAATTGTATCATTAGGAGTAAGTTGCTGCTGGCGGCCGCATTGAGCCTGTCAAGGTTAATTACTGTAACGTGTTTATTTTGTGTCAGCCTCTGCTGTGAGCTGTCACACACGTGCGGAGTCTTCAAACACATGGCTACATGGAGAGGAACCTCCTGGACAGCAGTAACACATACATCTTTCTCTCTCTCTTTAAGCTGTGCTCTCATATTCTCACTCCATATCTATTCATACCTTTGGAGTCTTGAAGGAATGGTTTTAACAAAAAACAACTCGCATAAAAAAAGATGGTTGACATTGTCAGATTACAACAGGAATGTGCGTGAACCACACTGAGCGCTGGAAGGGGCAGAGAAGGATCATTTTGTGGATTTTAATTGATAATTCTGTGGATTTTGATGATCAAGTATCTCTTATCAAGATAAAACAACTTTACATTCAGTTTTATATTTGACAAGATCCATTTAAATGAACTTCTTGCCTAAATGTGTGTGTATGTGTAGGCCGACATGGTTGTATTGAGCTGAATCAGGCAAAACCTCAATTTGGAGACATTCTAATTTCTAAAAATAATTCTATAATCATTCTATAAAATATATGATAGATGCATGAATAATAATATAATTCTTGTTATTGTTATTAATTAAAATAATAATGTAACTATAAATACATATGTAAAAATTCAATCACATTATTATTTCTAAAAACAACAGTAATATTAAATTATTATTATTGTTGTTGTAATTGTTTAATCTTTTTGTTTTTGTTTTATCAGTAGTAGGCCTAGTAGTATTGTCTATTAATGTCTATGGTATGCTCCCATTCAGATAATAAAGTGGTTCATCCTCTGTAACAACAACGTTCCCTTCATTTTAAAATATTATGACACCCAAGTATGTTTTGGCCGATTTATAAGCCTTTTTAACTAGTGAGGACCCGTAAAATGTCCTCACTAGTTAAAAAGGCTTATAAATCGGCCAAAACATGTTTTATTTAAGTCCATATTTCAGAAGTTGGGTTACATCGTAGAAAATATCATTAACATGATATAAAATCCTCACTATTGTATGTGTGTGTGTGTGTGTTTGTTTATATGATTTATTAAGACACAAATTTGTATAATGACTTGTAGTATTACAGTGCAACGTTTATGAGGACATTTACCGTTAGTCCAGTGTTTTATTAAACATGTAAAAATGCAGAAAGTTTTCTGTAATGGGTAGGTTTAGGTTTAGTGGATATAATATACAGTTTTTACAGTACAAAAACCATTATGCCTATATCTTCATAATGATAGGTGCACCAGTGTGTCTGTGTGTAACGCACCCTCTCTGAATCCAGCGATTAAGATATGCCATACACAGAATTTAGCTCATTTACCTGGATAGTACAAGAGATCAGTCAAGATCTCTCATATAAATTTTCTTTATTTTCTTGTTTTTGACTGTTATGATGTATTGAGTTTTAGAGCTGACGTTAGACAGAGAGAGAGAAGATGGAGCAAGTCATGGACCGATTTGATTTATGTCAGTTCTGATCTGCTCAGTAACTCATCTGCTGACATTTCTCTCTCTCTCTTTCTAGCCCCCCCCCCTCTCTCTCTTTCGCTGTCTGTTTTTAGCAGTGCTGTAGAGAGAGGAGCTGCCCTCATTTATCAGACTGTCAATCCAGTCCTCTGTTCCACACTACTGCTCTGACACACTGACTAATGATGGCTTGCACTAAAGACACCTTGTTCTCAGCAACACACACACACACTCTACAATTCTACTGAATCACACCGACAGGCTGACAGATGATGTTTCCAAATCAAAGACACTTTCCTGTATTGCTTTCTCATTCATTTACGGCCCCCATCTCACTAACTACCTTATCAAACATATAAATGATATTGAAATGGTATTGCATCCTTTCAAACTCCAAATATTTAAGAATACGATTGGAGGAGGACAGGGCCTACAGCAAAGTGACTTGCGTGGAGGGCTGGAAACAAATAATGGATGTTTATTGCACAAAATATTCTGTTCTTATCAACACAATTGAGGAAATATTGATTGTGTTTGTTATATCCCATGATGTTCTTGCCCATGAATATGTTGTCATTCAGAGACATTCAAGAATATTTGGGAAGGCACCACCAAAGTGTAGGGTGAGATTTCCATCTAGTGGCTAACTTTGGTGTAACAGCTTGTGCATAAAAATGGAGGTACTTTTTGTAAACTAAGAAGGTAGCAGCATTCCAAGCATTGTGTGTGAATTACGTTATGAAATTCCCAAATTTAGTTGGGTCCCAAATGACCTACTATACACTATGCACTTTTTCTCAATGTAGTCTACTGTTTAGTATATGAATTTTAGAAGGGTATTTGGTTTTCCGACATCGGGGTCTGATACGTTCGATAAATGCATTGTATCCAACTTTCCACGCTTTGTTTTTTCAGCACAATAAGTACATATTTGAAGTGCACACGTTGGAATTATTGTGTGAAGATCTGATGCCGTTTTAGACAGACTTCACATTAGCATCTTAGCATGAGCTAGCATCACTAAGAAGCTGATGAACTAAAAATACTCCAAAAAGTTTAGTAAGAAACTTCTGACCATGTTTGGACCCTTCAAATTGAAGATGTCAGTACAACATGACAATTCTCAGGACAGGTCTTAAAATTGTGTTTTAAACACTTAAAGAGTGGCCTCTTGAATAAGACCTCTTTTTTTTTTAAATTCAATAATAATACAAAATAAATCAGAAAATTTCTTTAAAAAAAAAATATGACCGGGACACTTTTTTTTCTTCTAATTTGAAGTTAATATATTCTGTATGATGCAATTTCTCTCACCAAGAAAAAGGACCACAGTAGAAAGTGGAACATCTTACCCCACTCTTGATCTGTATTGGTCACCTTTCACCACAAAGCATCATGAATTATGACATAAGTAAAGTAATACTGGTAAATACTCTTTCATTGAACACTCAAGACAACTGAAAATAGTTTTGAATGGTTATTATTAAGTGTTTTTACATGTGAAATAGAGTAAATGGAACAACATTAGATGGAAGCATATAATCGGGGGTGTTTTAAAAAATAATAGTACACCTCTCTAACTTTTTACAAAATTAAAGGAAAAAAAACCAGTTAGAGAGAAAAAGTGACATTAAATAATAACTATGTTGATAAATTTACATGACAAGAAAAATTAAAGGAAAAAAAAAAAAAAGATAGTTGCTCATTTTCAATTTGTTTCAATCTATTTTTTGCACGACTCAGTTTTGGGGCCCAGTAAGAAAAAAAGAAAAAGTGAATAAAAGGTAGGAGGAAAACATCAGTGCCCGGTAAATAATTAGGCTTTCTGAGCAACTCGAACACGTGGCTGAAACCCAGGAGCATCTCACATTTCTTCACCTTTCCACATTACACCTCTAGCAAACACTGACATTACAATCACCGTTTCAATACAGCAAGGTGGAAGCATGCAAGATCTCGCTTCGTTGTCGTCAATGTCTTTGGCTTGTAAATTCAACAGTGACTCTTCAGGGTGAAGTATGGGGAGGGAGCATCGAGAGAGGAGAAAAAAAAAAAACTAAAAACAAAACAAACAAAATCGCATCTCAGCAACTCTAATGAACACCTTTTTATGAATTTCACAAGAGATTGTAACAAGAACAGAGTTCAGAATGTCCATGCAACATTATTACATTACAGATGTTCAACAAACCCTGAATTTACAAGATTTAAAGAAATAATTCACAACCTCATTTTACACAGAATTACAAAAATCTTTACAAAGATGCTACAGCACTGCCGTTCCCACTGATTTAGCCGCTGTGCCGTCACACCCTCAACTGATCCGAGCAAACATGATTTTGTAAAAACATGAAACAAAAGGTTTTAAAAATTGAGCTAACAATTCCATGTTACAAAATGAATAGTCTAACGTTTAAACTGAAAAAAGGAAGCATGTTTTCTGCACCTCTGTGTTAATACAACTTGTTAAAAGCTTTAGTAATTGTGTCCAAAACTTTATCAAGAAGTTCCTGAAACCTCAAGTATTCAAGGCCACGGAATAATCTCTATATATGCAGAATACCTTTTATCATTAGGCGTCACGAGATAAAATATTTTATATTTGATTATCAGGATCACACGTCTCAATTCTTGAAACCTTTCTTGTAAAAATATAATATAAAGCATAGCCGTACTGACAGAAAAAAAAAAAAAAAAAAAAAAAAAAGATTTGTGAACAAATCAGGTTTAGAGACAAGAACTCCATATAAAGAATGCAGTATATTAGACCTCAAACTTTCTACACCGTTTGAGGTGTGAGCTAAATTGAGCCTGCAGATTCAACACATTGAAAAGACATTCCATCTGTTGCAAAACTAGACAATTAAAGTCCCCGAAATGCAGTACTTTAAAAGGAAAATCTGACAAAAACAAAAAATTCCTGGGGCCTAAAAATAAAAGACAAAAGACAGGATTCCTTCCAAGTTAATGGACTGAGTATAATGTACAGTGGGCTGAATGCAGCCCTTTCAACAACCCCTGAACCGGTGTAATGGTGAGTCCCATTGGGCAGATGCCACACTGAAGTGGGGTTTAATGATTGGACTGAGGGATTAGTCAGCCACATTTGTACTTATTTATATCCCTGCTGATTCCAGGCCTGCCCGTAGACGCCGTAAGTGGGCATCTGCCAACCGTTGGGCATATACTGACCCATCTGCTGACCGTTGCCGTATGACTGACCCCACTGTCCGTAAGGTTGGGCCGCATAGGTGGGTTTATTCTGCTGTGGACAAGAAGAAACGGTAAGGCTTCAGTTTACAGGAGGGTCAAATAGGGCAGAAGAAAAACATGTTTCTGAGAGTACCTGGGGCATTTGCATCTGTTGCATGGATCTCATATCAGCAGTTTCTTTTCCCCAGTAGCACTTCACAGTGTGGCCCTCAATGCAGGTCCCATTTACAGACACTATGGCATGGGCGGCACCCTCGTGAGAGTCGAACCTGAAAAAGAAACATGCTAAATTTTCCATGTATATGCATAGGTGAATGATTGCAAGTCTTAGAGTAGTAGATGACACACCTCACAAATGAGTAGCCTTTCTCTGGGAAAACCCTGATCTCCATTATCTGCCCGAACGGAGAGAAAGTCTGTCTCATCAGCTGATCTAAAGTGGATGAGACAAGATCTGCATTATATTGAAATGTGTTTTGAAAGATTAATCTGTATTTTCATTTAGCTCAGCATGAAGAGCTTTTAACTGAACAACGTTCACTCACTGAAATGGTGTGCAAAACCGTTAAAAATCAACAACAAAAAAAACTCCTTTTCACAACATATGCCAATTTATGACATTTAGACATCTGTACAAACCTGAAAGACCAGAAGCAATGCCACCACAATACACAGTGCAGTTACTAGGACTCGACTGGTTCAGAACCTCCTCATAGGACAAGTGTTTGCTGCTGGATGCTTAAGATTAAAGAGATGGAGAACATTTTAGAGTAGTATAACAAACAGTTGACGCATAATTACAAATAAATAAAACTACCTAGTTCAATAATACTAGGTGTTCACATAAAACACATTAAAGACTAGAAATTAGAGAACAAAAGAAACTGTCAAATGTTGTTTAAACTGATTTACCTTCATTGTTTGATTTGGGAGCTGATGGCTTCCTTGTGGCCCAGTTTGTTCTGATCTGTCTTCCTCCCAGCCATTGGCCATTCATTTGCTGAATGGCACTTTCTGCATCCTATCAGTTGGAACAAAACCCAAATCAAACTGATTCAATCAAAACCCCCATCCATACCCCATTTTTTGCATAATATTTTTTTCATTAAAAAAATTAATAAACATGGCTGACACACTTAGAAACAATGGCATCAAAACCACAAGTCTTAAAGTTATGTTTCAAGTTTGAGGGTGACGTACAAAATCGTAAATTCGTTATCGAAAATTCACAAAACCCACTTATACAAATGTACAGCTTTTAAAAGAGTTTGTCTCCATATACATGGAAACTAAGTTGTTTGCCAGTCATTTACAGAGCAATCAGCTTCCTCTTTTGTCTTTTTATATTAGGAATATTTAAAATAACAATCAATTAATAGTCAACCTTAACCTCTGAAGTCCTCTACCAAGTGATTGTTACTTAACATCTTAACCAACACAAAATGGCTATAATTTTAAAGCTTAGAAGCTTGGCTTTACAGTTAATAAAGGCCTTACAAGTGTTTTTAAATTTGCTGACATATTAGAAGTGCTCCATTTTCACAGAGTGAAGAAAATAACTGCATTTACATGAAAATGTGATCTTTAAAATCATTGTGCATAACAGATAGATTTGTGTCATATCGTTGAAAAGGTCTCAACTACAAAATACAAGCATATCTGTTTCAATTAGAGACTGAGCTAGCAGTGTTTTCCAATGTCCTTTGAAAGTACAACCAATAAAAACTAGCTAGGGTGTCATGGGTGGGTATAGTGGACAGGGACGATGTGACATGAGGTTTGTTCGAGATGCATCGGCACTGTGCAGACTGATCGGCGTATGACAAATTACCGCGAGAGCAAACAACCCTTTATGCTTTTAAATTTCTCTTGCGGTACTTTGCCATACACCGATTGGTCTGTGCAGCGTTGATGCATCTAGAACAAGCCTATGCTGTGACAGAGTGACATGACATACTGCTTAGCTAAAGCTAAAGGACTTTTGGGACCCAATCAGCTCAAGGACAATGATCAGACAGCAATCGACCTCTAAAAACAATCTTTTGTCTCCATACATAAATGGCATGCCATCGATGGAATGTCATTCAGGCAGCAGACAACATTCAGTCTCTTAAAAACTTTTGGTCCTTTGTCTTCATAAAAATACATTCGACTGGTGTTTTTTTCCGCACACACAGAACTGACTACCGATATGATTTTGCGGACTTTGCTCATTTCTCTAACATGTCCTCATGAGGGGAAAAATAAATACATTTGAGAGACGAGGATCCACAAAAACAGTGATGAGGATTACAATAAGGCAGTCTGTGTCCACCGAGAGCTCACAGCTGAATGGTCAAGGCAGCCGTTCATAATCATAAAACACCTGTATTTTACACATACGGAAGATAAACATCGATGTTGTGCGCATGTTTTTTTTAGACAGTTTATAGTAATTGTTTAAGAAAGGGAAACGGTGATGTCAAGCAGGTTAATAAATAACATGAAAACTCTTACCCATTTATTAATAAAGGAGATGAAACCATATCCTTTAGATTTGCCTGTGGCCAGGTCCTTCACCACACGGGCGTCGCTGCACCAAACACATGAAGACTCAGAATGTTACGACAATCCAGCTCCAATGAGTTATAACTAACACTTAAATACCAAAATATTATATTCCCCCTTACGATATCTTTCCAAATGGAGCAAAGGCTGCTCTGACATCATCTGTTGAGATTTCTGGGCTCAGGTCACCGACAAAGACGTGGAAATGATCTACAATAATGGTTTGAGCAGAAACAGTCAGACAAAGATAAAGAATTCATGCTTTACCGTTTGTCCACACATTCTCTTTGCCAATACAACTCAATAACATGCATATCTATCCATTAGAAATATTCAAAAGTCAAATTAAACCCCGTCTTCTAAAGAGGACACTTACTGCTTGTGTCTTTCTTCTGACTGCTTGGCATTGAGGCCCAGTTTACCTTCATATCCTATGAGAGAAAGCAGAGTAGAGACCGGGAAGAGTAAGACAAACATCAGCATTACACATCACTTTCATCTTACTTAGCCGCATAATACGGTGAGCCTCCAAATTGCTGAAGAAATTATCTGACAAAAAAAACATGATCACTCAAAAAACCTGATCACTCAAGCTCAAATAAAAGGGGACTATTTAAAGAAAAAAAAAAAAAAAAAAACACTCTTGAATTATTTTCTACATAGTAAAAGAGTCTAAATAACAAGAGACTTACAACAGAGTGACATTATCAACTTGTATTACTCTTCAAAAGGTCCTTCATTACCTGTTGAGGATAAAATATTTGCACTGAATAAACTTTGCCAAGGCTTTGCTAATTTTGAAGGCCTGGTACAGGAGTAGATGATAAGACATGGAGGGGAGAACAAAAATAAAAATGATCAACCTGTACCAAAAAGATGACTCAAAAACAAAGTTGTCACATGCTTTGTTAATTTTGGAACATGACTGAGTAATGAGCCACTCCACTGGACAAATGAAGGGTTTTGGTTTGTTACAAGGACTTTGAGGAAATATTTTTTTGCTCATAACTACCAATCTAGCAATAATATTCTCAGCTACATTAAAAAGTATTACCATGTTAAGAAAGCCATAAGCTTAACTTCATGAGCACGTACAATGAACATAACTAGACTTTGACTTGTGCTTTGTCATATGTGCAGCTTCTTACATTTCTTCAAGTCTTTGTTATTTGGCCTGGTCCAAACTGACCAAAAGTCTTTAAAATGGTAGTAAATCCTTGATCATTTTGATTACATATTGTAGATAGTTGAGATTTGATGCACAAGTTAGAAGTGACTTTCCTGTAAACTCACTATAAATGTGCAAACAAAACATATACTGTGTATCATCTTGGTAAATGGCATTGCCGTAGCCCTGATACCACATCAGGGGTGAAGCTTCATTTCAAACCACTTCAAGTTCACTTATGTGGGTGTATTTCAGATATCTTACCTTTCCTAAGATCTTTCGGCCGTTCATGGCAGCAAGAGCTGCTGCAGCGTGTCTGTTCTCATAGAACTCCACAAAGCAGTATGGATCATTCCCAGCCGTCTAAAAAAAAAAAAAAAGAAAGAAAGAAAAAGACCAAAAGAACCAAGTCAAACACTGATCTTGGCAAGTTACAGGTTTCCAAACTTCCCACTCTTTTTGATCAATGAATTTCCATGACCTATTCAGAAACCCCAAATTAACTGAAAGGGATTTTTAAAAACCATTTTGATGAAGATCGATCCACTGTTAAATCAAATCCAGACCATTTAGTGAACAGACTCATTTAAAAAAAGAACAAAAGAGCAAAAAGCAATTGCTAGACCTGAAAATCCTTAGAAAAATGCATTAACTACAGGATTGTCCATGACGCTTAAGATTCCACGAGCTTGTATTACTTTTCCAGACCTGAAAAGCGCCATTTAAAAAATATTTCTCCGTTTTCCTTGACAGTGGGATCCTGCATTTCTTTCAACTTACATCAATTATCATTTTACAGCTTTTGCAGGGTCCGATCTGGGAGAACACTTGCAGGATGAGGGCCTCCGTCACGTCCCTGGAGAGGTTCCCGACATACCTAAAAACACAGGAGAGCACAGCAAACCGAGAAACACGGTCAATACGTTGCGTTTTTCCTCCATCTCTCACGCCTGCTGCGCATTCCGCGGGGTTTCATTTCTGCCACGTTTTCAGCGAACGAGAGCAAACAGCTAACGTGATCCAAAAGCTCTTTATAGGATAGAAACCACACCTAGCCAACACGCCGTCTTTCTAATGCAAGCTTTTACATCCAAGACAAGTCTGATAAAGGCCCTGTGGGGCATCTAATAACATTTAAGCGCTTTTTTAGTAGTTAGCTCTTTGGGTAACGGAAGCCTAGCGCTACCAACTTGTGTGCTAACAAAAGCCTCTTCTGCACTGCAATTCCTCACAATGCGGGCAGATTAGTTCATCAAAGTAGATATAACAGGATCGATTAAAACGGGGTTATGGCAAACACTATATTCATCACCGACACCTCTATTAGGCTCGGTTCCGCTGCCCCAGTTTTGTGTTTGTCTAGCCGGCTTGTGATGCACACACTGAAAGCATGGACGTCCATTTTACGCTTAAAACCTAACATGGAATAATTAACGGCCTCGTGCTCTTGAGATTATCATGTGAAGTTTGGCGTGCTGTGCTTGCGACCTGTGCGCCGCCGCTTTAATAAACGTGTTTAAACACGAGTTTGGCTTCGCAAAGCGGCCGAGTAAACTACAGGAGCACTTACAATGTCCTGGGCTGATCCTCGTCCATCATCATCATCGTGCTGGTGGGAAAAGGTTGACGCTTTGATTAAAACCTGCTCTGTTTTTAACGTTCGAGTGGATAAAGCCTCTAAGGTTTTAACTTGTTAGTTAACGCGAATTTACTGGAATAACTTCCTCTGACGTTACTCATGAAACGTCATCACCATGACGTTGCAACCGTTCCTCTTCGGCTTCTGCTGTTCTTGGAGAAAGAGGCCGATTACTGCCCCCTGTCAGCTCATAAGCGGAGTCTGGTGACTCACTTCCGCGAATCGGTTCTTTCGTTTCAGTGATTCGTTCACATTATGACATCCCGACGTGGCATATTACATGGTCCAAGCGTCCCAGTAAAGCCACGATATGAACATTTATAATCTGTACTCGTTGGGATTTCATCTGTCTCAATTTAATTGACTCGAGGGGTCAAACTATGTAGTCTTTTTTAGAAAAATCTGCTTAATTTTCCCATTTTTAAAGGGATAGTTCACCCCAAAATGTACATTTCTGTCAAGTAGTTCCAAATCCATATTGATAATGGACTTCTGCTGAACACAAATTAAGATATTCAGTCAATGAGGCCAAACGGCTGTTTGGTAAAATTCAAAATGTCTTCTTTTGTGTTTAGCAGAAGAAAGATAGATATCCATAAAACAGCGTACGTCCCCAGAATCATTTTAAGCGACATTAAAACCATTCTGTGTAAAAACAGGGAGAAGACACGTTTTGCTAAAATGCTTTTTAAAATATGAGATAGAGGTCATCAATTCAAGGTATTCAAGGGGATAACAGAATTTTATCGTCCCCTCGAATGTCTACCTCTATCTAATATTTTAAAAAGCACATTTGATGAACAGTCAACCGATTCATTTATAATATTCGACTCAAAAGCATGAGTCATTCACGAATCGTACATAGCTGACACGTATCTCGTCCTCTTTGCGTTTCATGCCTTTAGCACGAAAAACTTGTAATGGCCATATCCACGAAATATGCGTCTTTTAATAATATAACTGTACACCACTGCAATAACACTCATACAAACTGCTTGAAGTTACTCTCACTCTTCACTGTCGCACATCCAACTGCGTAAATGTGCCATTTATGTGTCTGGCAATGTTGCGATGTAGAATGTTATTTCACCGGGCCAAGAAACAAATATATTGTCTTAAATCGCAATTTAGGAGCATCTGAAGATTTCAGTAAAAAAAAAAAAAAAAAAACTGATCACGTTGGTCCAATCACATGCACGTTGGCACCGGTCGAGAGGCGTGTTCAGATCCCCTGATGCCGTTCTGCAGTGAAGATGGCGGAGAGAGGAGACGGCCATCTGAAGCCGATAAATAGAGAAACCCTTTGAGTGTGTGCGGTTTTCAATAGAGCATTTGTGTAGTTAGGTGAGTAAAAGAGAACAGTGTGTCGAAACCTCGCGGATATTTACTCCTGTTGACAGGGAGCAGATTCGCGCTCGGTTCATCTGGAAATGTTCAGTGTCCGCACACGGCTCCGGTCTGTGGCTAGCACGGACCAACTAGTCGAAGCATACATTGGCGTCTGCAATGTCGAAACAAAAAGCGCGCGGATAAATGTTTTATGACAAAAAAAAAATAGTTTTTTTAAATATATTTTTTGCTCAGTTAAATGTAACCACGTTGCTTTTAGTTAATCCTAGCCGACCAATTAGCAAAGGCCTTTAGGCTTATGGTTACCGTGCAAGTACAGGGTTTAATTGCCGAGCATTTTATTTAGCAACAAAACACAATTTTCATCGAGGCGTGCAAATTGCACGATTAGTCGGGCGTGGCGACGTCATCATAAGTTAAATAGATCGGGAATTAAAGATGAAACGTTGTGTGAGAAGTTTTCATGGTGCTCTTTGGATCCCTCATGATCTTTCTTTTCTCTTTCTTTTAGCACTGGCAGAAGATCTGGCTTCCCAGGATGGACAGTGTTTAGATGTGGTCAACTTTTAAGCTGAATGCATTGTGATTTCCAATAATTGAGACAGTGAATTGTAAAAAGCTGTCTACATTAATGAAAAGAACAATGTAGTCAGCTTAGCATATTCAACCATGCACATGACTATTATTAAATAGGTGTCTTGAGCTGTGTACTTGATTCATGCATGTGTCAGGGCTGCAATTAATTTTAGCTGAATTAGACAGATCCCTTCCTAGTAGGATTCTCGCATAATTTTGAATCAAGCTCTTTTTAAGAAATTTAACATGGATGTGAATGAGATTTTACCTCCCCTCCCATTGGAGCCACCAGATGCAGTATTGGCGGGGAATGATTTCAGTAAAGCACCTCCACCACCTCCCCTGCAAACGTCCAGTGACGCAGAGGAAATGGACGTTAGCTCTGGTGGTGATGGACACCAACACACCCCAGCAGAGGACAGGGACGAACAGCTCCTCCTCAACAAGCGCACATTGTCCATTAGTAGTCGCCCGTCAGATAATCCTGACCTCATGGCCAAGTGCCCTAGAACCGCTCGCCATGCTCCCCCAGTTACCAAGTTCTTACCTGATCTAAAACTCCTCAAAGATGTAAAGATCAGTGTCAGTTTTTCTGACAGCAGCAAGAGCAAAGATAGGAAGGTGTTGTACACCGGTTTGGGGCAGGTTAGCGGAGAAGATCAGAGCCTAGAGGGCCTGAATGGCGAATTGCATGATTCTTTAAAGCAGAGAAGTGTGCCAGGCAGCTCAACCATGAGCAGCGGTTCCTTAGGTTTAGCTAGAAATAGCGAAGAGCTGGAGACAGAGCAGGAGAACAAGGTCGAGTTTGCCGTGCTGGATGACCTGGAAGATTTCAGCGAAAACTTTCTGGAAGTGGAAGACGGAGAGCCGAGTGGTTTCATGTCTCAGATGATAGTTCAGCAGGAGCAAGCGCACGAGGAGGACCTGAATTACTCCTATGAGGTAAAATGCATGGTCTCATTATGACCGCTTTGATTTTGGTCATTTGCTTTCTGTTTAAATTGAAACATTACATTTTAATGTAGGCTAATTATTGTCATCTAAACCTGTAAATGTCCATCATTCAAAATATGCATCTACCACAAATAGAGCACGCGTCTTTCATTCATCAAGAAGGATCCTGCGGTGTAACAAGGTGGTCCGTTTGAAGAACATTTGAATTACAGCTCACAAAGTGGGCTTGATTCAAATCGGCTTCTCAATGTACGTTTAGCCGATGACATGTCAGTGGCTGCCAGTTTCTTACCCACCTGCTCTTCCAGGAGGACTTTGACAATGATGTAGATGCCCTGCTGGAGGAAGGCATGCCCATGCCCAAGAAGAGGCGTCTGGCTGAAGAAAAGTACGCTGGAGACAGTGATCACCATTCAGACGGGGAGGCTGGAGTTCAGCCCATGATGACCAAAATTAAGACCGTTCTAAAGAGTGAGACATCTAGTCAAAAGCGCTACTCTGTTAAAATGTTAGACCGCGTTACTTTAAAATGTCTTAACTTTACATAACTCAAACTCGGGCATGTTATAGTTTTCTGTAGTTTCTGTATAGTTTTCTGTTTTTTTTTTTTCACCTTGTGTTTTTTTTTTTACTGATTATCATTCAAATAACTGCATTCAGTTATTCAGGCCCCAGTAGTGTTATCCATAGTGTTTTCTTGTACTGTTTTAATGTGCTATAAGATTTAAAACTTTTACAATGCATGCTGTTCAAAAGTTTTGGATGGATAAAACTTAAATATTTTTGAAAAATCTTTCATGCTCACCAAATTAGCATGAATTTGAATACAGTAATATTTTGAGAGATTTTAAAGAACCGTTTTCTATTAATTCCTGTGCCAGCAAAAGCTGAATTTTCTTATCAATGTTAAACAGTTGTGCAGCGTAAGATTTTTATGGAAATTGATACAGGATTCTTTGGTTCAAAAGATAACAATTTCAAATAAATGCTTGTCTTTTGTAAACAATGTAAAAGTGTATTCTGTCACTTTTAGTGAATTTAATGCATTCTTGCTGAGGAAGAGTATTCATTTCTTTAAAACATCATTTACGTTGTAGTTTATATTCTGTATCAGACTAAAAGTAATTTGGTCGTGTTTTTTTTGTCACTTTTGGCATAATGTAAATGTATTTTAGTTTTTCCGTTATACTGGTTGGTTTAGTTAACAAAAAATGTTTAGTTTTTGTTGGACAGTAATGCTAATTCAGAACAAAAACCTACATACGATTCTGTGTGATTCTAGTTTATTATTATTAATATTGATTGACATTCAGATTATTTAATTGTATTGATATTTTTATTTTAAGGCCGTGGGCGCCCGCCAACTGAGCCGTTACCCGATGGGTGGATCATGACATTCCATAACTCTGGCATTCCAGTCTACCTCCACAGAGAAACCAGAGTTGTGACCTGGTCTAGACCTTACTTCCTTGGAACAGGAAGCATTAGGGTAAATGGTTTGTCATCTAAGATAAGAGACTTTCATGGTAGTATTTGTCTTATTGCATTTTTTCTACTACAAATAGAATTGATCTTTGCATTCACATGCAACTTATCCCCGTGTTCTACTCATGTCCCCTCTAGAAACATGACCCACCAACCAGTAGCATTCCCTGCTTACACTACAAGAAAATGAAGGAACAAGAAGAAAGGGAACACAATGGAGAGGTGACTCCGACAGCAGAAGTGTCTCCAGTTAAATCTGGGGAGGAGGGCGTCTCATTGGAGAGAGCTGATGAGCCTGACTCTACTGCCACAGAAGAGCTGACCGGCAAATCAACATCAGAAGATCCAGATCTTGACATCATGGAGCCAGAAGGATCTTCAGAGGGGAAGGAGAACCAAGCCAATGAAACTGCACAGGGAGCGTTGGGCCAGGTCAAAGCCAAGGTGGAGGTCTGCAAAGATGAGTCTATTGGTAAGAGGATGAGGTTTTATTCTCTCTTGTGCAACATTAATCAGTAATACACATGCTTTGTAAGCCCTATCTTCGTGTGTCCCAGAAATTGAGGAGTTTAGAGGCTACCTAGAGAAGTGCTTTGATTTTGAGCAAGTGACAGTGAAGAAGTTTCGCACATGGGCCGAGCGCAGACAGTTCAACAGGGACATGAAGAGGAAGCAGGCTGAGTCGGAGAGGCCCATTCTACCTGCCAATCAGAAACTTATCACACTGTCCGTACAAGACGCTCCCACCAAGAAAGGTACCTGTCTGAGAGTCTGTAAGTCGTAGCACACAACGTGGTGTTTTGACAAGACTGACCATGTTTATGTTTCAGAGTTTGTCATCAACCCCAATGGGAAGTCAGAAGTTTGCATTTTACACGAGTACATGCAAAGAGTACTCAAAGTGCGACCAGTTTACAACTTTTTTGAATGTGGTAAGTAGAATAATGTAAATGTATATTTTGCAGTTATGCTAATGAACTATCAATTGGCAGAAAATGGGTTATGATTTTATTATTGTACTTAAACATTGTGTCATAATGCTGTTATAAAAGCAGAAAAACAGTTAAAGGGTTAGTTCTCCCAGAATTCGGTCTTTAATTACTCTCATTCATCTTCAGAACACAAATTAAGATATTTTTGATGAAATCTGAGAGGAATATGACTCGTCCATATATGGCAATATATATATAATATAATTGCTTTACTTTGTGCACTTAACTTCTCTAATCGTGGTGAAATCGCTGTAATTCATGGCCTGTTGTGGTTTAATAACTTCATTATTTTTTTTGTCAAATGTAAAGGTCTTAAATTTATATTTTTTACACAGAAAACCCAAGTGAACCCTTCGGAGCCTCAGTCATTATAGATGGTGTTACATATGGCACAGGCACAGCAAGTAGTAAAAAACTCGCCAAGAATAAAGCTGGTACCTTCTCCCCTCTCTTTGTTTCTCTAACTTTTAGTCTATAGCAAATAGGGCTGCAACTAACGATTATTTTGATAATCGTTTAGTTGGTCGAATATATATTTTTTTTCTTATCGACAAACACTTGCACATTCTGCCCAATGTCCTTCAAACAAACGTGCCAGTTGAATTCTAGAAACAATACAGTGCTTAATTTCTTAGACTACCTGTCACAGAAAAGAGAGAGCAGATATTTTTGGGATCTGTCAAAAACTGGTATTATTCACACGTAATGTCCAAAAAACGTAATATTTTGTATGGCCTCCTATGGCTTTGATACCTGCTTGCATTGTTTTTATGTACTTTTCCACAGTCTCTGTTGTTATTGACTGTAATTGGGCATCTGAAAAAAAAAAACTATAAAGTGCTTTACTATTTTTTTTTTCTGCCTTTCTCGTAAAACAATACATTTGAAAATTCATGATGACAATAATTATATTTTAGTATTTGAAATACTGCTGTGACTAAAGAGCTTACTTGTGGATTAACCATTACAGACACCAAAATGATTTTATTAATCAACAGTACCGTTAGTTTAGGGCAACTGTGGCACAAACCTTTGGTGGTGGTGGTCTAATAAATTTAAGCACGGTATATAGTGAATGTAGTTTAAATCTCTACATTAAAAATTAAGATGATAATAAAGAAAAACAAGAGCACACACTGTTAACCAACAGGCAAGAGAAATGTTCTGCAGGAACACACACAATACCTGTTTAAATAATAGAAACATCTTACATTTATTCAATTACATGCTGCTATCCCTATACAGTTACTGCTCATAAAATACCTGAATAACATGTTGACTTTTAAACCTAAATTGAACTTTCAACAACGGATATTTCAGAAAAATGAATATTAATCGTCTATCTTCACCGCGTTCAGTTTGCCTGATGCGAATTCAGTAACACAAAGTTTGAAGTTTAACGCAGACTGTCAGGACACACCTTTATGCAAAATGGAAATGCTCACATGTAACGTTTACAGATAAGGATATAGCCATAGATTGAGCGTTTTGCGCTGACAAGACGCACGCAGCTGTCAAGCGCCTGACAGGGCAAGCCATTGCGCTAATGAATTAGCTTGAAGCTTAAAATAAAGTTCTCATGTTTTTGGCAGTTTGGATCACGGAGCAGCTCACTATTTTTAAATGCTTTTTGTCCATAGAAATGCATTATTCAGTGCTGTAATTTGACGTGACTGGGAAGTTTTCGGTGCACGGTGGGCAGATCCGGCTAATCAATAACGACAATCGTTGAGGATTTTCATAATAGATTTTGGATTTTATCGATTAGGTGTTGCAGCCCTAATAGCAAGAACACTTTTGTTTTATGAATAGTTTATTTTTAAAGTGAATTTATTTATTCACACTTTTGTTCTCTTTTGGACAGCTCGAGCAACACTGGAGATCCTCATTCCTGACTTTGTGAAGCAGACGTCTGAGGAGAAGCCCGTAGAGGGAGATGAACTGGAGGTACTGCTCTTCCTTCTGAATGAAGACATTTTATCTTTGGTCAGTTCTTTTCTTTGTGGTCCTTATGGCTGTTTACTGCCTTCTCCCATCCCACAGTATTTTAATCATATCAGTATTGAAGATTCAAGGGTGTACGAGCTGACAAACAAAGCTGGTTTACTCTCACCATATCAGATCCTTCATGAGTGCCTTAAGAGGTATGTTATGATATCGTTTCTCATTTGATTACACTGACAATTCAATATTACAAGAAACGCATCTTAAAACAAACCAGACACCCTGTGGGTTCTTGAAATGTCATGCCTGATTGGAAAGCAATTGAAAGTCTTACTGTCTGTTCCATAGAAACCATGGCATGGGTGACACCAGTATCAAGTTTGAGGTGATTCCAGGAAAGAACCAGAAGAGTGAATACGTCATGACATGTGGGAAGCACACTGTACGCGGCTGGTGTGAGTATCCTTGCTTAAAAAAAAAACCTTAGAGCACTCAAGTAAAAACTTTTCACACTGCAGATTATTCACAAGCCACGTAGCTCATACTGTTACTCTTGACTGCAGGTAAAAATAAGAGGGTTGGAAAGCAGTTGGCGTCACAGAAGATCCTCCAGATGCTTCATCCTCACGTGAAGAACTGGGGCTCACTGCTGCGGATGTATGGCAGAGAAAGCAACAAGATGGTAAAAAAGGTCAGCCCTATATTTTGTCAAAACATACTCTGCATTGCAAGATATTAAATGCGAGTTCATGCTTGTAATGTTGAATTCTTGTGTCGTCTTCAGGAGAACTCGGATAAGAGTGTGATTGAGCTTCAGCAGTATGCCAAAAAGAACAAGCCAAACCTCCACATCCTCAACAAACTACGAGAGGAGATGATGAAACTGGCTCGAGAAAGGGTACATCTGCGAATATGACAACTTCCTGCCAAATCTTACACTTCGGATAAATTAAGTTGGCTACAGATTAAAACCATCTTGTTTGGATGAGTTGATGCATTGTAGTCGACAAAAATAAATTCAGTAAAGTGACTGGTAAAAAGCGTTTCTAGTGCATACTAATGTCTTTTTGAATTTGTTTCAGGAGGAGGCAAGAAAGAAGCCGAAGATGACTATAATGGAGTCTGCTCAACCTGGCAGTGAACCTCTGTGTACTGTTGACGTTTAGCTACCCTCATCCAGCATCTTATGATAGCAGATAGCACTGACCAATGGTAATAGTTCTATAACGAAAGGTCATCGCACCATTAATGACTTATGCATTACTTTGCAGTGCAAAATGGCAATACTAGTTACATTTTTATCAGATTTTTGAGCTCTCTTCCCAGTCCAATTATTGCCCGTAATGAATGGGTTCAGTTAGAGTTGTATACATACACAGGGAAGGTAGAATGAGCATTAAATACCTCCAGATGCACTTCTGCACCTGAAAGTGCACAAATAACGGCTGTTGACAATGAAGCCTATATGAAAATCGTAAAAAAAAAAAAAAAATGTATGTTAAGTATTACAGATGCTTTTAAGTTTGTGGCTTTTAGATGTTAATAAAAATTTTGGTTTTCCCTTTTTAAATGGCAAATAAATTCATTTCATATTTACTGTGGAACTACGGATTCCACATGAGATTCTCAGTACTCTTTACTGAAGCGTTTTACAAGGATTGGTTCCTTAATGTCAGCTTCTGTGGCATGCAGAGTTGTTCATTCAGTGCACGTGATCTTTTCTGGAAAATAGTTTATAATGACTTAAGTGTGTGGGTTTTCTTTAGTGGCCATGTCTAGCTCTTATCGGCATGTGAAGCATTTAAATGTTGTATTTCTAAAGCATTTCATATGCACACTTACCTTCCAACTGCTGTTAAGAAATGCACTAGTGTTGGAACTATTTCCTTGTGAGAAATGAACAAGCTTTTTGTTTTAATTATAATTAAGGGGTGATGCATACCAATGCTCCACTTGTTCAAGAAAGCACTGCAGAGAAAGCACAAGTGTTTGAGGTACTTGTAGTTAAGTGAGGAAGACATCAGGGAGATATAATGCTTGTGTATACTACTTTTTAGTTTCTTTTTTTTTTTGGTTACATTTTCGTTAATTGCTGATATAATCTTGCATTAGATACTGGATGGTAATCTTCAGTAGGAAAAAATGGTATATTGCCTTAGTTTGTACCCCTTTCATTGATGGTACTTTGTTTTAAAAGGGAAACACCTCACTTGAGTCTGCATTTGTGACGCTATATTATGTACTTGTGGAGTGACGCTTGCTTTATGCATTGATATTTTAGAGAAAATGCCTTCTACGCATGTGCTTTTTTGCATTTGTCTTAAATTCTGTATGGTTTTGTGGATATTTTGAACTATATTCATTATTTCAGAAGGCAGTTTACCTAAATAAAGGTGGTAGCTCCATACCTCGAAGAAGATCAGACCATGTTGTTGTATTCAATAGCTTGAAGAGCAGTGTGAACCAAAGCTTTAAGTCTTATGCATTTTTATAGAATATTGCTGCATAGCTATTCATAATATATATCTATCTAAACATACATTGAATTAAAAAATAAAGATGCAAGAACTGCTGGAATACAATTATGGTCCCTGTTGGAAGAAAACCACCACTTTCCTGAAGTTTTCAGGGGAGAAGGAAAAATATTCTGGCCTTAAGATATAACAGGAAGGTCAAGGTTGTTTGACACAATGAGTGAATCAGGTTTTCTTGGGACTGCGACTAAACTGCAGTGCACTGTCATTGAATTTAGTATTTTAGTTTGTGTGCTTCTGAATGTTTGTGAAGGCACTTTTCCTGTTTTCCATGAGCACAAGGCTGCTGCCATACTAAGAGTGCTTAGAGAATATGCTTTCCCAATAAAAGTCTGGAGTGTACGACTTGTCCTGTCAGTCTTGCCAAGCGTGTATTAGTTGTGTGAAGAAATGCGTGCTTTTTAATACGCTATCATTGAAGGGATGATTTAGCTACCAGTAAAGCTGCCACTAAATCTTATAATGTGACATGATCGCTGATACAGTGATTTGTTTATGCAAATAAATTGATGACCAGAAACTGATGTCTTGTGCTATTTTTGACTGGGTTGTTTTAATGTCAACAAAAGGAAACGTATACAATGGTTTGAGGACTTTTACCTGGTTAAAATCTAGAAGGAAAAAAAAAAACATTTGAATAACCTCTCTCATCGTTAACGTCCAAGAGTTGTAATGGAAGAGAAACTTGTGTCAGCATGTTAGATGGAAAGGACCGCAGAGCTTCAAGTCTCAGTGGTCTGGCTGTCAGTATTGGAGCTGTAGTCCACTCTTTCAAACAGCAGGATAGCTTCACAATGCATGGTCTGGGGGAAGAGGTCAACAGCCATAGCTCTGACTGGACGGAAGGGGGCTCCTCGCACACGGTTAGAAGGAGCTCTACAGAGACTATTAAAAAAAAAACATTTATTCAAACGGATTAGGCTCTGATGTGCTTATTCCACTAGGTAATAAAGTTGAATGGGAACATTTTCTAACGTGTTGGCAAAGGAAAGTAAACCTGAAAACATTTACCCAGTTTACTTAATGCAAATTTAGAAAAATTTCCTTTTTAACATAAGCCAAAAAGGAAATTTAGGCTTGTCACATCCCTCTCATATTTCAACTCTTCTACTTAAACCACCTCCATTCTAATCCAATCAATTTGTGATGGATTTGATGTCCCTGCCATATGGAGGCTTGTTTCCTCCACGGACAAAAAAGAAAAGAAAAAGATAATTGTGACTTTCTCACAATTTCGAGTTTACATCTAGCAATTCTGACTTGTCTGAAATATAAACTCATAATTGTGAGTTGTAAAGTCCAATTCTGAGGGGGGGGGGGGGGGGGACTTTTTTTTTTACTTAGAATTGCTTTATATATTGAGTTATCAAACAATTCTGACATTATAACTTACAACTGCATTTTAAAAAGTCAAATGCATAAAATAAACTTTCAATTGTGAGTATCTTGTAATTCTGACTTTATATCATGCAATTACCTTTTTTATTCAGTGGGAGAAACAAGCTTCTATACTGCCCTGAATTTGTTCTGGTTAAATATCCTGTTTCACATTATGGAAGTAAAATTGGTTGCAAATGCATTTCATGTTTGTTTTAAACAGAAAATGAACGTACTCAATAAAATTGTTCATAGCTGCTTTGGCATTGCAGGCGACGTAGACGAGTCTCTTCAAATGCTCTGCTCTTCTGATGGCTAGAATAACTTTGGAATCTGGTAAGAGTAAGAACATTGGCCAGAACTTAACAAATCTACAAGTTAAAAGCAGTGATATCAAGATACTATGAGAGTACGTACGTAGCCCTGCTCTCGGAGGATCAACGATTGCCGTGATGTTGGGGGATACCACAGCATTAAGGACAGTGGGGAACACATCTTCAGCCTTTCCACAGTGGAATTCGACATTAGACAAGCCTGAAAATATACATCTGAAGTCTGAGTAGATCATGGGAGGTTGAGAGAGAAAAGTAACGGAAAATAATGTTACTCTGACTTACCGTTAGCTTCAGCGTTAGCCTTAGCATCTTCCACCGCCTCCTGGCACAATTCAATGCCAATCACCTTCTTTACCCTCTGTTAATGACAACACAGAATTTTTCTCTTTTTCCAAGAAGGCTAACTTGTTCTTAGAACAGTTTTCTGTTGACTCATGTTTTCGTGTATTCTTAGAATCAAAAGCCATACCTTTGCCAGTGAGATGCCGATGGTTCCTGTCCCACAGCATACATCCAGCACAGTGCTGTCCTGGTCCAATTGAGCCCATTCACCCACAGCAGAGTACAGAACCTCAGCAGCAGGTGTGTTCGTCTGGCAGTATCAAAAATAAGAAAAAAAATCAGAATATTGTAAACTTTTCAATAGCATTAATGCAGGACATTTAAACTGAATTATTCATTGATGCTTTTTAACTATCATAGTTTTATTCATCATGAAATTATACTAATACAGACAAATGTTCAGGAGGTTTACCTGGAAAAATGAGTGAGGAGAAATGCGAAATTTTAGTCCGAGTAGCTCTTCGTGAATGCATTCTTCTCCGGTCACATGTTCGCATGGCAGGTCCTCTGTTCCCGCAGATGTCCTGGGTTTATGCAAGTTAATAAATAAATGAATAGAGTCCTCTAAGATCTAAATTAATCTCATTTAAGGTTTTGGGGGGCTTACCTTTGTCCCATTCTCACAAAGAACAAAGATGTGATGCCACTTTCTTTTCCTTCTCCTTCGGTAAAATACTGGCGCAGGTTTCGTTTCAGTTCCTCAAGTTCTTCTTCTGGGAGTTTCTAGATTGTTAAAAAATAAAATAATCATTCATTCAGCAGTAACAATAGTTCCATGGCATGTAAAATACATAACGTCTAAAAAGGGCACAAAAATAACCACTGAATCTCGTTCTACCTGTGGATTGAAGAAAACAATAGCCATGGTTTGCTTTATCCTGGTTGTTCGTACTGTCAGTTGCCGCCAGTGACCCTCATAAGTCTCTGGACTGTATACTGCATATGGCGTTGTCCTGTTCAAAAAAAACAAAAAAAAAAAAAAAAAAAACACTTAATGGAGCATGAAGAATAATTTTGAATTGGCACCTCTGAGTCCTGACCTTAACCTCAGTATAAGTCTTTGGGATGTGCTGGAGCAGACTTTACACAGTGCTCACCTCTTGCATTATCAATACAAGATCTTGACCAAACACGGGTGGAAATGACATTACAATCAATTTCCATCAAAAGGTGCATTAATTTTTGGTAAAGATCTTGTATTGATAATGCAAGAGGTGAGCACTCTGTAAAGTCTGCTCCAGCACATCCCAAAGACTTACACTGAGGTTAAGGTCAGGACTAAGAGGTGCCAATTCAGGTGTCAAAATGATTCTTCATGCTCTCTGAAACATTTTTTCAGTTTTAACCCTGATGAATATTGGCATTTTCATCCAGGAATATGGCTATGATACATCTTCCTACATGTTTTTTAAGACATGAAAAGCTACACACTCCATCTTTTAGGGTTAAAAGAACTGTTTCCAAACATAAAACATGCAAGAAACATAATAATCACTGCAATATATATATATATATATAGATAGTGATCCAGTCATAGAATCCGAACAGTGATTTTTTTTTTGGAGCGCATTTTGCCCCTGGAATTTAAACACCCTTTCGAAACAGATTTCACTGATAGGCCTATAAAGATTTAGATGCACATTAAATAATCAACAGTTAATTCATTCACCTGATGAACCGTTGGAACTCCTGCACAACCCTCTTGGCTTCAGAAGACACATGGGTGGTTTCTGATGGACTCACTACTGCACAGGACCCTCCTTTATACTTACCCAAACGAAAGCCCACGGTCTTATCCTTTCCATCTGCTCCCACTCCAATCACAAACTCGCACTTATTCCTGTACTCCGTCTGCAAGTATATGGTCTTTATTGGACAGTGACAAATCAATCATACTATTTCTGTAGCCATAGATTTTATTAAACAGTTGATTTCTTTTTAAATACAAGTATAATGTTTAAATAACCTTAAAAGTTACATTAAATCAGTCTGAATGCGGCAAAACATAAGTAGGCCTACTTTCATTGTTGATTACTTTATTACAGATTTACACAATACAAATATGTCAGAGAAACATTTTTAATCATCTTTAATATTGTTGATGGCAAGTTAAACATGCAAGGGGTGCAAAAAAAACCCTCAAAAAAACAGGTGCGATCTGGGTTATGCGACTGAGCGCCAGTGGTAACACCATGATAGTTTATGACATTTATTTAGTTAAATATATGATGTTAATAATGTATGCGAGTACGTGGATTTACCAGAACAGGTGATGGTTTTATGGCCTCGAGTGGGCAGCACATTTTGTTGTATTTCTCTTTTTGAACGAACAGCCAGGGAAGCATGGCTTTGTTGTTGTTGCCAATTTCTCTGAGAACAAATATCAAGATAGCTACATTGAAGGAAACATTTACTGACCAACATAATTTGCTATACCACCAGAAGCTCATATATGAACTATATGGGTGACCATGTCATGTAATTTATCCATTTTTGCTATTTTAAAAGATTATATCAAGAAGCCATTCAAACATATGCATGTCACCAGACCCATCAGACAATACCTGGTCAGTTTCTGGAGAACGCCTTCAACTTCTTTCTCTTTCCTCTTTAGCTGTTCTTCATAAGGCACGTTCCACAAGGGTGTCACGGCATTGGCAATCTGGATATTGAGAGGCTCTTCCTCATCCTCCTCTACCTCCTGGCAACCAGCAGCACGCTTTGCACCGGGCGGGCCACCTTCAGTTTCCTCCTCTTGCTTCCTCTTCTTGAGGATGGGATCAGCTTTGGGCTTGGCCAGCCGTACACTCAGCACTTTACTCTTCCATTGCATGCCGTGCACTGCCTTCATGGCCTTGTCCCTTTCCTCCTGGTTCTTAAAAGTGACAAAAGCAAACATCTGCCTGCTAAACAGCTTGATTTTGTGAGGATTGATCCCATGCTTGTTGAGGAACTTCTTCAGGTCATTAAAACCAATGTACTTGGGCAAGTTTTGAATCTCAACTTTAAAGATCTCTGAGGTAAAGAGATCTCCTTTGATGTAACGGTACACATCACTGGCTGCAGCCTCTCCTTCTGCTAATACTGGCTGATTCTCTTCAGTTTTCTCCTCCATCAGGCCATCTGGTTTCTCCTCTGTGCTTGGTGAAGAACAAGCTGGATCATTTTTGTCAGCAGCAACATCTGTCATTTTGCTCTGCATGAAATGCCAAAAGAATCATACTATTAGACCTTCAGTTTCAGCAGTGTTCTGCAATTTGTCGTGTTCTAAAAAAAGATTAATCAACAAATTGTTATACATTTAAGCCATCATACTAACTGAAAGACTACATTGAATATTTATCTACTTTAAAACGACTTGCTCCCACAGCAGGACCATTGAATACATAAAATAAATAGTGAACGGTTCCACGTTTTACACACGATATACTCATTCCCTTATACATACGAATGTACATTTTAACAATCAAAAAAATAAATTGGCATGTTATATGTCAACTAATGGACAGAACAAGCCTCAAAAAACAAAGCAGACTGTATTTTTAGGACAATTAAATGCGAAGCAAATGGCAAGTGAAGTTATTTAGGATACTTCTTCGCATAGTCTGAACAAACCTGCGCTGTAAAATCTCCTTGTTGTTCAGTGTTTTTCACTATAAAACCTGAAGGAGCTCCAATAGCACTGTGTACTTCATACATGCATGCAAGCTGCCATCTTTAAGACAGAAACACGTGTCAAAAGCAGCGTATTGTGGGAACACCGGTCACATATAATAATATGTCTTCTTACTATATTTTTTAAATATGCCAATTAAATTTATACCGCACAAGTAATTAAATTGTAATGCATTAAAACGTTTAACGTTAAATACATTTAATTCCAGCGAAGCGTTTAATTTATTCTAGCGCAAAAGAGACGAGACGATACTTTTATTTTGAAGTGTAGCTCAACTCCAAAGTAAGTGCCGAGTCTTGACTCTGACGGACCAAGAAGTTTTGGCTACATAACAGGTTCGTGTTCGGAAAAGACAGACAGAAACGAACGCGAATGATGAACAACTGTTGTTCAACATTACACAATTGTCTGTAAAAAGACCACGGGGAGAATAACTCTCTGAGAGAAGAGTTTTGAATGAGAGGCCAGACAGCTTCGACAGTCGCTGTCTAGCTCGGTGCTATCTAGCGCAAATTACACAACGGGAAGTCACTTTTATTAAGACTCGGTGCTGTGGGACTTCAGTCGAACTTCAACCTGGGATGGACGACCCAACAGTGCTGGAGATTTTGATCAGATTCGTATAACGACTCACAGCGGGTTGTCAGTGGTCAGATGTGGCTGCTGGGACCGGAGACGGGAGACGTGTCACTGATAAAGCGGCTGAAGTTGGAGCCGCGGCGCTGACACATTCACATTCAGTCCAAGAGTCCGTCCAGCACAGAACCCGCACCTGAAGGATTTTTATTCACCCTAAACTTTAATTCCCGGCGTGGGAAGGACGTGTTTTGTCAACATGGGCTCGTTGTTTCGGAGTGAGGAGATGTGTCTGGCCCAGCTCTTTCTGCAGTCCGGATCCGCTTACGACTGCATCAGTGAACTCGGCGAGCTCGGGCTGGTGGAGTTCAGAGACGTACGTGTGTAGGGTCAATAATGCGTCGATTATGTGTATTTATTTGAAATATTGACATGGATTGTGTTTGGCTGACTTTCTGTGTGACGTGATGTGAAGTTTGTATTGCCAAAATGCAGTTTAATAGGAGTCAGTCTTTCTTTCATCACATTTCTTCATCTTTAATGAAGTCAATCTTTTTGGGGGGGTAATTGATGCACCTCTCAGATACCGACATGTACTGTACATTGTGGACTCTAATAAGAGAACTTTATGTAATATTTAACTCAAATAGTTAAAAATAATAATTTCCATATTTTAATTGCTATTATTTTAATGTATATGAATACTAATCTATTGATGTTTTTTAATGGCCTTTTTAGGAAAGTTATTGTATAGAATTTATTAATATAAAAGTGACAATTTATTATTATTATTATTATTATTAATATAAAATACAAATGTATAGGATCAGTCCAGTCATCCCTGATCTGTTATCAGATATGTTTTCTTTAATTTGTTTCAGCTCAACCCAAGTGTGAACTCCTTTCAGCGAAAGTTTGTCAACGAAATCAAGAAATGTGAAGAGATGGAGAGGATACTAGGTAAAAGCTTTGCTGTTAAATTCATCACCTAAAAAGGACACGATTCAAGAATCACGTTCTGGTGCTTATCTCCGTAAATCTCATAATTTATCACGAACACATCACCTTCATGGTGGTTGAACCTAAGATATACAAATGAGGTTATTCACATTTTATTCAGTTGAGTTTATTCAGTTTGAACTTTTATATGTTGTGATCGCATTTGATCAGTGCTCAGAAATAGACATCGATGGTGTGTGCTAATGATAATTCCCCAAAGTAAATCAGCAGAATGAACTCAAAGTGGACTTGTATAACAGGATATCTTTTGAGGGAAATTAAAAAGGAAGACATCCCACTGCCAGAAGGGGAGGTGAACCCAGCTGCACCATTACCCAAACATGTGATGGTCATAATGGTGAGATCAGTTCAACACTGTTCGTTTGTTTAGCTCTTGTGTTATTAGTTGATCTTTCAGACACATTCAGATGTCTTTTCTGGTCTGTGTTCTCAATTTCTCAATGCTATATGTGCATAGTTAAACTAGAGCCCTGCCTTAAATATAATTTATTTTTCTTTCTTGTCATGGCTACTTAAACCAAAGACTCCATTCAGACTTTGTTAAACCATTGAAATCTTAGCGGAACTATTTATTTCTAGTTTTTTTTAAATACTTTTTAGAAAATGTAAAATCTCCCCTTGATTTACTATGGTTGAATATTTGGCATTGGCCCTTTCTTAAATCTGTTTGCATGTCCATCATTTGGTCTTGTCTTTATTTAATCAGCTTATTGCTTGTATTAGACATTAATGTCAATCAATCAGGTGAAGTCTGTTTTGCAGTTCGCTTCTAGATATCTTTTAGGAACACTTTCCTCAATGTCAGTGCTCTGATATGACTGCTGATATTTAGTTATGACTGAGGCCTTTGTGCTTTGTTTAGGAACAACTTCAGAGACTGGAACTGGAGCTGAGTGAGGTCACTAGGAACAAGGAAAAACTCCAGAAGAACTTTCTAGAACTGACTGAATACACGCATATGCTGCGCATCACACGCAACTTTGTGCACCACAGTGTAGAGGTGAGACATGCGATTCCCTGACACAAGTTTGGAGCGTTTGTTTAAGCGTAAAGGAAAAAGGGAATATCTGACTGGTAGAAGGATTTACCACTGATATTGTTAAACAAACCGCTATATTTGAATTAAAGTTCAGTCTTAGTTCAGTCTTGTCTACATTTTGGCTATTTTTTCTCTGTGTCTGCTGATGTTTTTGATTCTTGACCATGTTCGGGCTCTCTGGTGAAAGGAATTCATCTCCTGAGAGCAGGATTGTGGGAATCATGCAGGTGATTCAGAGTCACCTGATTTTTACACTGACAGCCAGAACTTTGAGAGCAGCTAGCAGTGGCTTTACAAATAGGCTTAACTCTTGACCTCTTCTTCTTGATCACTGAGGCGATATATGTGCGTAGGGCTGGGCATTATGGCCCAACAAATCACATCTCTGTGCTTTTTCGCTGAATGTCAATATGTGGTCAATATCTCTCTATTTTCTACTTTTTTATTTAAATTGTTTTATTCGAATTTAGAAAAAATTCTGTATTTAATAATAAAAAAAAAGTGTTTTTCACATCCTGCTAAATATTGTCCTATAAATCAATGTTCATATGGAAGGCTATGAAACAAATATAATAAATGTGACCATGTAGGCTATACTATATAATGTTCAAAAAGGGTTCAATCACATTACATTCTAACATTGTAACATTACAATCTAAAAACAAAAATAACGCTTTTTTTATGCAGAAGTTAATTTCACTAAACTAAAAATGAAAATAAATAAAAACAAATGCACACGCTAATTATTACCACTTTTCCACTGCGTGGTATGACTCGGCTCGGTGCCGCTTCAAAGATTATAGACTTACTATTATAGTTGAGCCAACTCTACTGATGTTTGGTTTGGTGTCTCGTTTCGCAAGTCCAAAGACACTTGTAGTGACGATTCTCACTGATGTAGTGATCTACAGTGTTTACAGGTTACATTTTAGTATCTGTACAGCTTGTTGGAACCTCAACTGAGGTGTTACTATTTAAAGTGAGCTGTACAATGCAGTGGAAAAGTTCCATAGATTAGGTTATTTGATCACCCCATTACAATAGTCACTTTACAGTTACTGCTATCATAAAAACACTTGTGCATGGAGGTTCTTGGCAGAAGTCTTGTCAACTCCTGACAACAAAATTGAAAAATTTGCATGGCTTTCTAACATTTATAGATGGAGAATATACTTGTGAAATGTAAGTTATGCACTGAGGAAAATGCATTAAACAGCGCAAGTATCTGTCAGAGCATCTGACGGGCAAGCCGCTTTAAACTATATGTGTTAACTAGATCTTGCAAGCCCTTCATATAAAGCAGGGCTCCTCAAATCCAGCCCTGGGTGGCCTCTGTCTTGCATAGTTTAGCTCAAACCCTGCTCAAACTCACTTACCTGCAATTTTCTAGTAGCTCTGAAAACCTTGATTAGCTTGTTCAGGTTTGTTTGATTAGGGATGAAACTGAGCTCAGCGGGGTAGTGGCCCTCCAGGACCAGATTTGAGGAACCCTGATATAAAGCATGTCTCATGTTTAGGACAAATTGGATCATGCACTTTCCCCACAGCAGCTCACTCAGTGTCCTCTACTATTGTATACTGTATATCGATATAAACTGTATTGCCTCTTTTTATGTTGTTAATAAAATAAAATATATATTGATAACTCGATATACTGCCCAGCCCTATGTGTGTGTGACTGTAATCTCTTGCTGTGTTTCTGCTTGTGAATGGATAGAGGGAGTCGCCGCAGGTCCAGTATGAAGAGTTTCCGTTTCTAGAGAAAGAACCTGTGATGGACTACACCAGCATGCAGAGGCTTGGAGCCAAGCTTGGGTGAGCAGTGTTTAAAAACATAAAGCCGAAAGTATATTTCCCTTATCTGTGTTCTGCTCGGCTCACCGTGTAATTTTGTGATGTAATTTTCATCATTAGCACAGTCCCGCTGTTACACACCTTTTACGTGCAGCTCGATTTCATATGTATGTGTGTATGATTGGAGTGCTTGAAAAGAAAAGGTCTGCTATTGTATGCTATGGAGTATAGTTTGAAGGCATGCTCAACTATGTGTGAAACGCAGTAAACAAAGTATACTCTGGCCTTAATGCGTATTTAAACTGTGGTTATATTTTCCCTTGTTGTATCATATAAAATGTAACCATTATTCGAGAAACCTAAACGGATGTCAGATCAGCAGAGGACAGTGACATCTGTTAACATCAATAACTTTCACCAATAAGAACTCAGCAATTATCGAACATCCTGTTTCCTCTATGCATGTTGAGAGTTACTGACATGCTATCCCCAGTTTTTTTTCATGCCACTGTTGTAAAGTTGAGCTCATATGCCTCTGTTCTTGCTGCTCAGGTTCATATCTGGGCTCATCCAGAGTGTGAAAATCGAGGCGTTTGAGCGAATGCTCTGGAGAGTGTGTAAGGGCTACACAATCCTCAGCTACTCTGAGGTAGATCAGCTTCTGGGTGACCCTGATTCGGTGAGACCAGTTGACATCTCCGCCATAGTTTGACGTTTATAAGTTGTTTTGGTAACAAAAATGGATGCTTGATTGAATTTTTATCCATCTAGTCTTTTGAGATGGTCTAATTTGTCTTGTTTGTCAGGGGGAGCCAACCAGGAGTGTGGTGTTCCTTATCTCCTACTGGGGAGATCAGATTGGACAGAAAGTTAAGAAGATATGTGACTGGTAACTTGGTTCTTAAATTAAATTCCTATGTTCTACTTATACTTGGTGATTCTGTTAATTACTCTGGTTTAAAGCACTTAATTTGTTGAGCTAACAAAAATCTGCTCCATTTAACGACAGACGACTTATTGCGGCACATAGACCGATGGGGCGCTGCTGCTGTTTATAAAGATTATAAATTAATTGCTCCCTGTCACATTTAGGGGAAGCTTCATGACTTCAATTTCTTAATTTTATTTGAATTCTTTCTTAGTATTTTTACTCTTAAGGGAAAGTATAAGTGCTGTAGTTTTGAAAAGGTAGTTTTTTGTTTCCGTAGCTACCACTGTCACCTGTACCCGTACCCCAACAATAATGAGGAGAGGACAGATGTGGTGGAGGGGCTCCGCACACGTATTCAGGACTTGCACACGGTGAGACAGGATGAGCTTGTCTTCTCACTTGTTAAAATTTATGTGACGCACATTTTCTCATTTTGACTGTGTGGAACACAAATGAAGGTGTAAGTGTAATTACTTATTACTGGCTGGTCTTTCCCTGAAAGGTGCAATAGGTGATTCTCTACAGAAACATTATTTGTTATACTGGTTGAAAGTCTCCTCATATCCTGAGAAAAATCACTGTGTTAAATGGTCTAAATGCATTTTTATAAATTTATATCGTCTGTGGAAGGTGTAGGACCATAAAACATTCATACAATCATAATATATAATCTATATAATATGATGTCCTACCTGCCTGTATGTTTTTACATAAGCTCGCGCACCCTGTTCCTGCAGATATCATATGTCATCAGGGCATTTCATGCTATGCAGAGTTTATGTAGACAGACGTCAGTCACGGAGCTCCACAAACAAACAGTAGACACCTTACAGTTCCCACTAAATCCAAATAATGAACTTATGCAGCGTTCACGCCATTAATTTTTTTTATATGTTGTCCTGTAACAAATTAATAAATTTCTGTCTCAATATTACTTCTATCACAAAGCGGTTGCAAAGTAGGGAACCTTGGGTCTCAGACCTTTCTGATGATATGTTTTGTCAATATTAGAATTTTTTTTTTTTTTTTATAAAATGGCTCAAATAAATGTTGTAATATGAAACACAACACCACCCACTAGGGTAAGGAGCCGCTAAAAGTACTATTTCCATGGTAACGCAAGGGCCGATTTCAAAATGATTTTTACAGGATGAATTGTGAGTTTTTAAGCTTTCAGATTATATCTAATTTATGATCATTACCAAAATATGTGAAAGGGGAAAGAGGCAAAAAAGAGACTTTGGCTCAGGCATCAGAATGATTCAGTATAATCTGTGCAATCTGTCTTGATTGATTGTGTTCCCAAACACCAGGCATCCAAACACAAGATAACTTGACCGCCTTTATTGCATTTCCTCTGTGTGCTCTGAGATGCAAGTCATTTATGATTTAGGAAAAAAGAGCCACCGTGGCTTCCCGGATAAGTGAATAGAAACATAGCTATTGAATTTCAATGAAAAAGTAGCTTAGTGGAATGGAAAAAACAGCCCCTTGTTGCAGCTAGATGTTTAGCAACAAATACCGACTCGCGTGCCTTGGGACGGTTACAGAAAGTTTCTGTAGTTTCAGCGTTTGAGGAGAAAATTGTCAAATGGTGATGGAAAACTTGATAGTACAGGATTTTATTGGTTGTTTTAAATAAAAGATTAATAAAATTCACTTGCAATTTTCACTAACCAATTTGAAACAGCCACACAGTCGAGGAATGTGTGGGGGAGGGGGGCAGGTTAGGTTCGAGGGCATTTGAGTTTGCTTGTGACTGTTCTGTAAGAGAAAGAAAATTGTGTTAGTGGCCTAGCTCAGCACATGATATTCATGAGGTCTAGGCTCTGGACATGTCTCCACTAGTGAATCATGTGTGTTTGATAGACTCAACATGCGCTGTTCCTTTCAGGTGAAGAAGTGTTGTAAACAGGACAGAATATAAAGCTCACTCAGTCATTCCTGAAAATAAAATTGGATTTTTTTCTGTGCTTAGAAAATGTTCCTCGATTGATTGAAAATATTTTCTGAAGAGGATGGCAAAATGCTTTTGTGTTCATCTGAGTGCACAGTTCAGAATCTAGGGCAACAACGTCATATGTGGCTGCTCGTGTCATGTGTCATGTGTCGTTGACCTTTTGGAAAATAAACTCATTATATGCCTAATTATTCATACTTATAGAATAGCGTTTTTCTCTTGTAATTATGATAAAGCTGCGTGTTTTCAAATTATTATTAGCACATTAATATTAACTGCAAAATACATTAAATTAAACAACCATAATTAGTTGTGATTCCAGAAATTTTAGAACAGTTTATTATGGAAACAACAAACAAACTTATGGAACGGAAATTAAAATTGTTAGAGGAAAGAAATTAAAAATAAATATTACTGCAGTTTTAATTTTTTTAAAGAATTTTTATTCAGAATTAAAATGGGGCTTTACATTAATGCATGCAATATTTATTAATAAACAATGAATAAATCTATGAATGAAATGATAAATACTTTTTATTAATTAAGTTTTTTTAGTCCTTCCGTTTGAAACACCATCCTTGGGTCGTTATAGACTATAAGTCTATAAGACTCTTTTACATTTAGAAAGTGACATGCAAAATGGATTAGCTTAATGTATTTTTGAACCTGTTTATGAAAGCTTTTCTGAAATGGTTTCGGTGGTTTCTTCATAGGTTCTTCATCGAACTGAGGATTACCTGAGGCAGGTGTTGATCAGGGCCTCAGAGTCTGTGTACGTTTGGGTAATCCAGGTTAAGAAAATGAAGGCCATATACCACATCCTCAACCTCTGCAGTTTTGATGTCACAAACAAGTGCCTCATAGCTGAGGTGTGGTGTCCTGTAAATGATCTGCCTGCTCTTCGGAGAGCGCTAGAGGATGGATCTGTAAGCAACTCGAAATTATTTAACAATATTGTATTAACATGTATATTAACAGTTATAGTAACAAGACACTATTTCAAGTGGTGCATTAAGTCAAATATCTTATTGATTTACTGCTGTGCTATTTTTGTCAGAGGAAGAGTGGAGCCACAGTTCCCTCATTTGTCAATCGTATCCCAAGCAATGACACTCCACCGACCATCATACGCACCAACAAGTTTACCTCAGGCTTTCAGAATATAGTGGATGCCTATGGTGTGGCCAGCTACAGAGAGGTCAACCCAGGTGAGAGGGCAGCTGTTCAAAGCACAATCAGGGAATTAAAATTTAAATTTATTTCATTTTTTTTTTTTATCATATATAAAAAATATATCATATATACAGTATACAGTTGTGTTCAAAATTATTCAACGCCCCAATGCTGTAAATGGTTTTAGAGAATTTAGAGTACATTTGTAATTGAATTCAGAATGAAATCCTACAAGGACTTCTTAAAGAAGCATATGCAACTAAAATGACATCAATTGGTTTTGTAATACAGTAGTAAATGTTTCTTTTGTGAATTCTTCATTGACACAATTATTCAACCCCTTAAAGACTACCACTCTGAAGAACAGAGGTCCATTGAAGTGTTTTCAATCAGGTATTGAAAGCACCTGTGGATGTCAGGGAGCAGCAATAAAGCCTAATAAGCACCAATTAGGCAGCTTTAAAATGACTGTGATACTCAGCTCCTTCTAGACATTTACTGGTGTGGTTACAAACATGGTGAAGTCAAGAGAATGGTCCAGGAAGACAAGAGAAGAGGTGATTACTCTTCACAGGAAGGGCAATGGCTATTAGAAGATTGCAAAGATGTTAAACATACCAAGAGACACCATAGGAAGCATCATTCGCAAATTCAAGGCAAAGGGCACTGTTGAAACGCTACCTGGTCGTGGCAGAAAGAAGATGCTGACTTCGACTGCTGTGCGCTACCTGAAGCGTAGAGTGGAGAAAAGTCCCCGTGTGACTGCTGAGGAACTGAGAAAAGATTTGTCAGATGTAGGTACTGAAGTTTCTGCTCAGACAATACGGCGCACCCTGCGTAATGAAGGCCTCCATGCCAGAACTCCCAGGCGCACCCCCTTGCTGTCTCCAAAGAATAAGAAGAGTCGACTGCAGTATGCCAAAAGTCATGTGGACAAACCACAGAAGTTTTGGGATAGTGTTCTGTGGACTGATGAAACAAAATTAGAACTGTTTGGGCCCATGGATCAACGCTATGTTTGGAGGAGGAAGAACAAGGCCTATGAAGAAAAGAACACCTTGCCTACTGTGAAGCATGGCGGGGGGTCAATCATGCTTTGGGGCTGTTTTGCTTCTGCAGGTACTGGGAAGCTTCAGCGTGTGCAAGGTACCATGAATTCTCTTCAGTACCAGGAGATATTGGAGGACAATGTGATTCAGTCCGTCACAAACCTGAGGCTTGGGAGACGTTGGACCTTTCAACAGGACAATGATCCCAAGCATACCTCCAAGTCCACTAGAGCATGGTTGCAGATTAAAGGCTGGAACATTTTGAAATGGCCATCGCAGTCACCAGACTTAAATCCGATTGAGAACCTCTGGTGGGACTTAAAGAAAGCAGTTGCAGTGCGCAAGCCTAAGAATGTGACTGAACTGGAGGCTTTTGCCCATGATGAATGGGCGAAGATACCCGTAGCTCGCTGCAAGACACTTGTGTCAAGCTATGCTTCACTGTAAAATGCTAACTGTAAAAGGATGTTGTACTAAGTATTAAGATTGAATGTCACTTGGGGGTTGAATAAAACTGATAATGATGTGAGCAGAGAAAAGACATTTGTGGTTATTTCATTATAAATGTTATGTTATATTTGTCTGACCTACACGTGCCTCTTTGATTTAATTGTAAGCAGGATGACTGAATGATCAAAATCAATGTCAAACCGGCCAAAACAATCAATTTCAGTGGGGGTTGAATAATTTTGAACACAACTGTATGTATATATGCATGTATGTATATATATCATCATTTTTACATGTCCTCAATGCTTCATACATATCGATGCTTGAATAAGATGTGAATGCTTTTTTGTTTTGATCACACCTTCTCACAGCTCCATATACAATCATTACCTTTCCCTTCCTGTTTGCTGTGATGTTTGGAGACCTCGGGCACGGCATCATCATGGCACTGTTTGCTCTGTGGATGGTTGTCTATGAGAATGACCGCAAACTGAAGAAAACCAGGAATGAGGTGCATTCAGCTTGCTGTTATGACATGGCTGTATTTGCCTACAACCGAGCATTAACGTTCCTCTGTCATTCATTTAGATGTGGTTGTTAAAAGAGCATGTATTTTGCCTTAGTAAGAGTTTATTGTTTCTGGTAATTGCGTTACAGTTTGATTAACAGTGTATTCATTTGTTTAGATCTGGAACATTTTTTTCGAGGGCCGTTACATCATCCTGTTGATGGGCATATTTTCAGTCTATACTGGATTAATATACAATGACTGCTTCTCCAAATCACTCAACCTGTTCGGGTCGGGGTGGAACGTCAGCGCCATGTTTGAACATGGAGACTGGACGTGAGTGTTCAAAACACAGAATACTGTGTACACACACACACACACACACACACGAGTAGGCAGTGTGCAACAAATGTTTTAAAATTTAGTATACTAAATATGTCTAGTCATTTTTTTTCTAATGTAGGTAAAACTTTCCATGTTTACACGGAGATTAAATAAGGGCTTCACTAAGGTTCATTTAATTTATCAGTTACTTGTACAGTAAGTTTTTTTTATCTTGATAGTTTAAAATTAGTTCTCACAATGGGGCGAGGCAACAATGATTTTGAGTCTTGTGATGCTGTTTGAAGAAGTTTATGCTGGATACACTAGCATTCAAAATTTTGGGGTTGGTAAGATTTTTTTTGAGTTGCTGTTTTTTCAAAGAAATGAAAACATAATATATTCCAAAAAGACATTAAACGGATCAAAAGTAACCATACAGACATTTATACGGATACAGATGACTTCTATTCTTTGTTTATGCAAGAGCCCTGAAAAAATGTGTGTGCATATTAGAACGATTTCTGAATCTTGTTACTCTAAAGACGAGTAATGATGATAAATTCAGCTTTGCCATCACAGGAATGAATTACATTTTAAAGTATATTTAAATAAAAAATAGTTATTTTGAATTTTAATAATATATCACAATATTATTGTTTTTTACTGTATTTAATCAAATAATTACAGCCTTGGTGAGCAAAGGAGACATCTTTCCAAAGCATTCAAAAATCTTACCAAACCCAAACTTTTGATAGTAGTGTAATCCCTACAATCACATAGCTGATGAAGTCAATGATGCGGATGATGCAATGCAGTCTTATTTGTAGGAAACAGCAGATTTCTCATGTACGGTATGTGGCTCTAATGTGCTCTTATTTTTCTTCTCCTAAGTTTGAGCACGGTCCACTCTAATAGCTTCCTTGCACTGAACCCAAACATCACAGGAGTCTTTAAAGGGCCCTATCCTCTGGGGATAGACCCGGTAGGTCTCTGATTTCATTTATATATCATCATAACAAATGTATCAATATACTATCACTACCATAAAACTCTGATATTCCACTTCGACACATATATATGTATATATGTATATTTATATACACACTCACACACACATATATATACATATATATATATATATAAATATATATATATATAAATATATATATATATATATATATACATATATACACACACACATATTTTATATATAAAATATGTATATTGTATTGTATATATATGTATATTTTATATATATATATGTGTGTGTGTGTATATGTATATATATATATATATATATATATATATTTATATATATTTGTGTGTATGTATGTATGTATGTATGTGTATATGTACAATATACACACTATACACAATATAGAATGTCATAGGTACTTACTAGTGAATGACACAGTGCAAGTTGGAATAAAATATACACAAACCACATAATAATAATAAGAACTCAAATGCAGGATATTTCTACAATGCACAATTAGGAATGTATATGTCACTTTGCTTTACATTTTAATTGGTTTCCTGGGTGAATAACAAGTTATGATTTTATAATCTTGATAAAATGTATAACTATTTTTCATTTAAGTTGAATAATACTTTATTTGCACTCTGTAGATCTGGAACCTGGCATCAAACCGTCTCACCTTCCTGAACTCTTATAAGATGAAGATGTCTGTGATTGTAGGAATAATCCACATGACTTTTGGAGTCGTCCTTGGCGTTTTCAATCACTTGTGGGTTAATTTAAAAGCTATTTTCAATAGATCTGTTTAAAATGTTATGACTTTAATCTTTCTAATTCTTCATATGCTCTTCCGTTCAGGCACTTCAGACGGACATACAATATATACCTGATATTTATTCCTGAGCTGCTCTTCCTGCTGTGTCTCTTTGGCTATCTGGTTTTCATGATCGTCTATAAGTGGCTGTTTTTCACAGTTCAAGAGTCTCAGACAGCCCCCAGCATCCTCATCCACTTCATCAACATGTTTCTGATGCAGGGGGACACTGACCAACCGCTTTTCCCAGGACAGGTTAGACTCAAAGAACCAGATGTGCAGCTATTTAGGTTCTGAAAAGAACGGTTCGTCTCTGTGTTTCTTTTTATTTACTTTCCCAATTTCCCATAGGGTGGACTTCAAGTGTTTCTGGTGATTGTGGCCGTGTTCTCTGTGCCTGTGTTATTATTGGGCAAACCTTTCTACCTCTACTGGCAACACAAGGGCAGAGACCGCCTGAGCATGTACAGGGTGAGGATTCTCTTTTTGTGTGTGTTCTCTAGCTCTGACTTGAAGCCTGTTGGCTCATTTTCTCTCTTTCTCCCTCTGTAGGGGTATCAGCGTGTACGACGGAGCAGTGAGGAGGAGCTCTCTCTCATGCAAACTCATGATATGGAGGAAGGCAGCAGCCTGGACAGCCACTCCTCCAGCTCTGACAGCCAATCAGAGGAGGTGAGACATTCAGAACCAGTTTAGTACACTGTTTTTTATGAAAAACAACTTTTCTTATGAGCCTAACATTTTCCCTTCTTCTACAGCTGGATTTTGCAGATCTGTTCCTCAATCAGTCCATCCACACTATAGAGTATTGTCTGGGCTGCATCTCTAACACTGCGTCTTACCTCCGCCTGTGGGCTCTCAGCCTGGCACATGCCCGTGAGTAACATAGCCATGAATGACTGCACCTAAATAAATATATTTATTAGGGGTGTAGCGTTACATGTATTCGTCCTGAACTGTCACGGTACCAGAGCATGTGAGCGGTGTGACGCTCCGCTCAATATTCTGCTCTATGTCAGCACTCAATTGCTCACAGCCCAAGTGAACGTTCACAGCTAAAACGATGTTCGCTCAAATCCCTCTCTGACATGAAATGTCTATGTACTCTATTAATGCCTTGTTGGGGACGTTTACCATTTTGCATTACCTAAGATTATAAGATTGCTCTTTAATTTCATACAGATTACATTGCTTATATTATATTTGTTTGAAATGAGAATTGTATTATTTATTTATTTAGATGTATATTTCCTGTTTCCATCAGCACCACGCTTTCGTTGAACAGGGTTAAAGAGACCTTAGCTTATTTAGATTCATATTTATGTTTAAATATATAACAATATTATAATATGTTGAATATGGAAAGTGAACAGCATCAGTAAAACACTAGGCCTAGTTCATAAGATGCACAATATGTTGGGAGATATGCAGTGGGTCAAACGTGATTTTGACCACTTCATTAAGTTTTGTTTTGTAGAAAGCCATTCTTTAAAGTGAATTTCACTTTATATAAATCGTATTTTAATTTTAATCAATGTTTCCTCAACCAATTGCCTGGATTTAATAGGCCTACATGAGAAGAAAGCCAAGAACGTCAGGTGCGAATTGAAGTGCATAACAAACTAACGGACTTTGAGGCCGAAACAGTATGTCTTTCTGTTTTAATAAATTTCTTCAATACATGCCTAAATTACAGTAGGCCTGTAGATATTTGTGATATTTGTGGCTTTAAAGCAATAAGCTATATTACAAAGCGGTAGGCTATAAATAAACGTGACGTGAATGGAGAGTGCTGAATCGCAGAGCTGGTGCAAACATATCCACATCGCTATGATCAGATCAGACGCAACTGAAATAGCAAATTAATTTAATACTTTGGGCTCTGTTGTTAATTATAAACTTTAATATTATTCAACCCCAATTCCAGAAAAGTTTAATAATCAGTGATTTGTTGATTCTCTTTAACATTTATTTAGGTGACAAAGGTATAAAGAGAATTTTTCCAATGAAACAACTTTATTGTATTTTGTAAGTGTGAACAAATTTTGATTTTGATGGCTGAAACGCACTCCAAAAAAGTTGGGGAAGAGGCATGTTTACCACTGTGACACATCACCTTTCCTTTTAATTACTATTTTTAATCATTTGGGAATTGAGGATACTAATTGTTCCAGTTTTGCAAGTGGATTTTTTACCCAATCTCGCCTGAAACAAGACTGCTGCTTAACAGTCCGAGGCTGTCATTGCCTGATTCTCCTTTTCATGACGGGCCGTTCATTTCCAATAAGAGACAGTCCTGGACTGCTGGCAGGCAGTCAGGCACATTCACCGTATGGTGTAGAGTGTCTAGAAACCACTCTGATGTACCACATGCAGAATGAGGCATGGCATTGTCTTGCTTCCCAGAAAAGATGTCATCTTGATGGCAGTTTCTGTCTCTGTACAGTCCAAATATATGCCTCTACATCAGTGCTACCCGCACACATATGCAGGTCACTCGTACCTTTTGCAGTGATGCACTCCCATACTATGACAGATGTTTGCTTTTGCACCTGTCGCTGATGAAAGTTTGGATGGTCCCTTTCATCTTTGGGACTGAGAACTCGATGTCTGTTTTTTTCCAAAAACAAGCTTAAACATGGACTTGTCTGACCACAGCACACATTTCCACTGTCTTTTAGACCATCTGAGATTAACTCGGCAGCATCTCTGCATTGAACAGATGCGTAGCTTTTTCCTTGCGTAACAGAGATTCTCGTTGCATTTCTTGATGCAGCGTCAGACTGTTCAGTGGCAAAGGTTTTCCAAAGGACTTTCAGCTGACATTTCCTGGCTTGCTCTACACAGACTGAGATTTCTCTGGATTCCCTGAATCTTTTTACAGTATTATGCATGGTAGATGGCGATAGACATAAATTATTTGCAATCTTACATTGAGAAATGTGATTTTTGAATTGTTTGACAATTCCCTCATGACATTTGGCACAAAAAGACTGAGACTGAGATACTTTTTACAGCCAAATATGATACCCTTACCTATTACCAATTCATCTGCTAATTGTGGACTGTTTAAAAAAGACAGTTTAACTTGGATATTATATAATCTTTTCCCTTTTATTTAGCCTCTGTCCCAACTTTTTTGGAGTGTGTTACAGCCATCAAAATCAATTTGTTTATATTTACAAAATACAATTACGTTGGTCAGTAGAAACACCAGATGTCTTTGCTTTGTACTTTTTGACATTTAAAAAAAAAAAGATTCAAGAGAATTGACAAATCACAGATTGTGGTTTTGTTGCATTTTACAAAATGTCCCAACTTTTCTGGAATTGGGGTTGTAGTAATGTGCAAGACAGGGCTCCCTGTATAGTTTACAGCATTAGCATATATATATGCTAATGCTGTAAACTATACAGGGAGCCCTGTCTTATATGTATAAAATATATTAGACAATTTGTTCAATAAGCCACTATTTTAGAAAAAAGAAGCAATTTTATGTTTATTCCCGAACCCGTTCCGAGGTCCGTACCAAACTGTCATGTTTGTGTACCGTTACACCCCTGATATTTGATTAAGTTTTGTATGCATTAAAAAAATCTGGCCAAATTACAATGCTAAAAAATGTAATGAAAAAAGGAAACTGCACCAAATTTTGTTTTTATTGAACATATAGTTCTTGAAACTTCTGGAATCACTAAGTAAATTTTGGTTGGTTGATTTATTTAATATATATCTCCTAGCGTGTGTTAATAAAAAAATCATAATATAGTAATATTAATATTATATTAACATAATATCATATTAACTATATAATATAACATACAGCAGAAATACTGGACAAAATATTTTAGCCTTCAATTCTTCTGTTGGACAATGACTGGACTTTAATGGGTTCGTTCTCCCTAAAATGAAAAATTTTGTTCATCGTCGGAACACAAATGATAAATTTTTAATGATATCCGAGAGCTTTCTGTGCCTCCATTGACAGTCTGCGCAACTACCACTTCAAGCCCCAGAATGGAAGTAAAGACATCATTGAAGTACTCCATGTGACTCCAGTGGTTTAACTTCAGTTATTATTTTCAAAATATGAATTGCCAACACGTGTTTACAAGAGTCCACTGGAGTCACATGGATTGCTTTAATGATGTCTTTACTACCTTTCTGGGGATTTCTCAGATTTCATTGAGGGTGAGTAATTAATGACAGAAAATGGCTTGATCCACTGGTCTAGATTCAAGCATCCAAAATAATACTGACTTGTAACAGCCAGTCAAGTACGAGTTGGTCATAAAAATGGCTAGAATATGATCCATAAACTGGTTTTGTTGTGATCCAGAGCTCTCTGAAGTCTTGTGGGCAATGGTGATGCGGGTCGGCCTTCGTGTGGACACTACTGTGGGCGTTGTGCTCCTGGTGCCTATTTTTGGTCTGTTTGCTGTCCTCACTGTGTCCATCCTGCTGGTGATGGAGGGACTTTCAGCCTTCCTTCATGCTCTCCGACTCCACTGGTCAGTACAACCTCTCAAATATGTCATGTATTATTGTAGTCCATCACGCTTAGGCGAGATTTGGACATCAGTACTCCGCAATTGCATCAAAGTTAGTTGCTGAACATAAATGACCTCTTTCTCCTCAGGGTGGAATTTCAAAATAAGTTCTACAACGGCGCTGGCGTCAAGTTTGTACCGTTTGCCTTCGCTCTCATGAACAGCAGCTTTGAAAACGATGGGCTGTTATGAACTGTGAGACACTAAAGATCAGACCAGAGAGGACCTGTGAGCTTCATTTGAACAGATTTATATACACTGAGGTTGCACTACATGCCAAACTGGTCCAACCAAACACTCCTTTAGGATTATATGGAGGTCCCATATCAGCATTGGCATCCTGAGCCATATCGGATGCTTGATAATTTTTTGGATGTGAAACCATAACTCAACAACACTGAGGTGCAGCAGACTCTGGTCTGTAAATAGGATTCTTCGAGTGCTTTAGATCTTTTGAATGTATTATGTCAGCTCTTCACAAAAGTGCTGTTTGGGAATATCTTTTTTCTACCATGTTGCCTGTTGGCTGTGCCGAGATGCTCATTTCTCCATAGCTGAGCACATTCCATGAGCGACTTGCATTTTCCAGTGTTGAATCATTATTCTGGCTCCTGTAGGTCGTTCATAGTGTTGATCTAGTGCTGTATAGATCATAGAGCTTCATAAGGCTCTTGGTGGTTGAAAAATCTCCTACAGAACCCCTACTAGCCCACAGGAGGCTCAGATATTTCTAAGTGCCAAACATGCTGAATGTCTTCAAATGGATGGGGGATTATTTTTTTCAGTTTATTAAGTCATTTAGAGTTTAATTAATTTAATGAAGTGCGTTGCGTCATCTGTGTTGCTGTTCAGGGCAAAGCGAGTTCAGGGCAGAGCGTTGTGAAACTGCCAAAGTCATTTAATTTTAATTTGATCATAAATGGAGATGTTTTAGCATTTTAACTGTCGTAGATCTGTTCAATTACTCTATTCTGACTCTTTTTCTTCTTGTTTTTAACTCCAATTTAATGTGACGCTTTGGTGTGTGGATTTTGAATCACTGACTTCATTCCATTTTTTTTCCCCAAATTTATTAACCATGCTCATTTTCATTCCTGTCTATAATTTGAAGATTCTGTGCATTGTTTTGGTTACTTGCATTCCATATTTTGCATAGGAGATGAAATTTTAACATTACACAATAAAAATCAAACCTGTGAAGATTGATTGATTTTAAATGTCCCTTGATCTCATGTGCCGCTTTACGGTAAGACGATATATCATTATAATAAACATGCACAATATTGTTATCGTGGGTACTTGAAAATACCATAAATAATTATTACGAATTATTGCAATTTTTAGAAGGCCTTTTAAGAATATTTTCATCTGGTTAAAATACACACCGCTATGTTCTGCCAAAGAGGGATGCTCACATGGTGGAAAGAGTGAAGGAGACGTCCTGAACGAAAAGGCACATTCACTCTCTGACAGCAGCTGCACTGGTGGAACAACAGAAATGCAGCCATAACCCTGTAAACAAAGCAGCTGCACTACTTTCTGTTTCTCAACAGTATTTCATGTTTTGAACAGCCATTCAGATTTGTGAATTCACTGATTTATTTTCAAACCTAAACATTTTTGTATTTTAACTACAACATGCCTGAGATAGTGTCTTTTTTCAGATATTGGATATTGTCTTCTGATTCTTTATTGTTTGGCCACACTTGACGTTAAAGCTCCATTAGTCAACATACACTGGCAATGAAAAATACTTATAAAGCATTTATTAACCTTAGTTAATGTTAATTTCAACATTTAACAACACATTCTTAAAATTAAAAGTTGTAACATTTAATTTTCCTGAGCTAACATTTACTAACAGTTGTACTCTTTTAACTAATGTTGACAATGAATAATTACTTCTGTAACAAATAGCTAGTGCTCATTGTTAATGGTAATGCATTGACTAACGTTAACGAAAGAGACCGTATTGTAAAGCGTTGCCCATTGTTCTTTATAATTCATTTGCACTTTAATCTGTTTGAAACTTTATGGCTTTATTGTATTTAAATGTTCAGTTCTTTTTGTTAAAATAAAAAAAACTCATTAAACCTGTAATAGTATGACAACGCTTTTTTGCAACTTATTTCAAACTCGTGATAATACCGCATACCGTGATAAAAGCTTCAGCAATTATCTCACCATGAAAATTTGATACGTCACATGCCTAAGCAAAAGCTTTTCACAGTCCCTCGTTGTAAGACAAATTTAACATTACTCTTATTCAGCCCTAATTCATAAACTTGTAATTTAGCACTTTATTTTATATCATTCAGCACATCCTAATAGTAGGACTAGTCCTTCAATGTCCTAGTAGTCTTCTCTTTTGGTAGTTCTCCAGTTGATGATTCATCCAATACTGAAAGTGCAATCTTTCTATTACCACATCGCGTAACAAAGATTTAAGATGATTTTACCTTGCCTTGCACACCTTTCTGTGGTTAGAGGTTAGAAAATCTCCAGAAACAGCCTGGTGATGAAAAATGACTCTTACGGCCCAATACTGTCCAAAACACTGACTGAACCAGGTTCACATGAGTCTAAACTCACCACATCCCCCTTCATTCACTCTGCATGATACCAAAACATTCCTAGCAAATGTATACAGACATAAAAAGTGCCTGCCAGTATGCAAGTCAGTGTGTTTTAATAGAAAATATTAACATTTATAATAAATACATTGACAGCTTGTCAAAAATGAAACTCTAATTTTAAATTAAAGAGTAAATATCTTGGTTAAAATTCAGTTTTACTAAAACACAGCATTTATTAGGATGGCATCATTACTTTTGTATCCATCATAATTATAGTAGTAATAATATGGTTATCACAATATACATATGGTGGCGTGAGCGCAAAGAAGCCTAATTCTACATTCTTGACAGCAATCAGAAATAAAGTGAGACCTCATCTCCAGTGATGTCAGATCTCAAAGACTTTTTTAACATTAAAAAAATATTGTGGATTTTATTCTGCAAGTCTAACTGAAGTTATTACAACTTCGCAATGGAAATATCTGCAAAACTAAAATTTGTCTCTCCTGAGTCCTAATGATGATGTATAACCTCAATGAGAAATTTAATTTTGTGTTACAAGGATAATGTAATTACCAGTTCAGAAAGATGATAATATACAATGTGCTTCTCTTCTCTATCATCACATTGCAATGTGAAATACAGCAGTCCCCTTCTTCAGGAACATGTTTTAGACCAAATCTCTACTGCTAATAAACACAAGTATATTATAAACAAAACAAGGTCAGCCAGCACTTTACTTATGTTTTCAGTGTCACACTGTGTACTGTGGATGGATAATTGTTTGCTATGTCCTCTGAGAAAGTCAAGCATGGTGACTTGTTTACTTTTATTGGTTGATTGTTCATACTCATTCATTAAGTATTCTGATTGTACAAAAAAAATAGAATTGCATTGCTATGCATTGGACTGTGGCTGTCACAGTAACATGAAAATGACCACTGGGGGCTCCACTGAACCAATGCAGGAAGCAGCTAATTAATGTGCGTGACAATTCGTGGATGTAAAACGTCTGTGTCAGAACACCTGCACTGCCCGATACAACAGATTCAAGGGCTCTTTTAATGCGTGTCTGAAGCTCATTGGTTAACTGACATGACATGACATGACATAAATCTGATCTGTCATTTGCAATGCAAAGATGCCGGGGAGAAAGTCTTTAGCTGAGTGTCCAATAAAATAGCCCAATTGGGCTCTTGTAATTCTCTTGGATATGCAAATACAAGACCTTCCTTTGCTCAAATATGGTATTGTTGATAAGAAATTTAAAGAAGTACACAAGCTGAACATTCAGGTAATTCACATAAATGTTGCAGCTGCGTTGTGTTGATTCTCTTCTCCTTCATATGCAAGTTTCTTCATGTTTTGTCCTGGCCAGCAGAGGAGAGGGAGGAGTGTCACTGATATGAGCTCAAAGAAGACTCAGTGCCTTGTACTTCACTGTACGAGATGTTGGGAAGAGAGGAAAGTGCATTTGTGATAGGGTTGTTCTGAATAAAAAGAACCTGATTTGCTTTGGAAGATAAACTGGGGCACTTGGCTAGAAGAGTTCAACTACGCATATCTCTCACACACTCGTCTTGGAGGTGAACATCGGAGAGAATATTTTCCCATTCTCCCATTTTAGAGTGTTTATAAGTCGGGCAAACATATATGTCTTTGGGCCGCAAACACACACTCGCACTAAACACACACACACACACACGCACTCACACACACACACACGCACAGGTGTGCACCACCTGTGTCCACTACCTCTGCAATCCCAAGGCCCTGATGAGTCCATATAGAGGGTTTATTCCCCCTTTGTTTTTGTCTGTCTGCAGAGTTAGTTGTGTTTTGTGTGTTCAGAAAATCTCAGGACACATATTCCAGTCCTGTCTTTCTTTGGCCTCCCAGTAACCCCCCTTATAAACGTAGATAGTCTCTCCTGTCAATTCATCCGTCCTCTGGTGGAACCACAGTGGCCTGTAGCCCTCAAAGTCTCGTCCTGGAACACAAAACAACAATAAAATCACCAGAAGAACAGCCTAAGATCAGTGTACTGGGACTGTGCTGTCCAAACTGTTGTGGTTGATAAATGAAGTTTATCTTTTAATGGTAGAGATGTTTGAGGTATGAAACCCTACAAAATGTCACAGCATCACCTTTGACCTCTGCTCACCTTCATCTATGGCCTCAGAGGCTTCAGCTTCTCTCCTCCTCCTTGTAGCTCTTTGCTTCTCCTCTAGCCTCTGTTTCTCTGCGTTGGCCTCATCCCAGCGTCCCGCTTCCATCAGCCGCTGGTCCGGCCTCAGCCTGCTGTCCGTCAAACACACACCCTCCTCTTCCTCGTTCAGGGTCAAAGCCAAAGAGGAGAAATGGTACATGTTCTCAGCATTCTCTCTGAGTGATGGAGAGAGGAGCATAAGAAACAAACAGACATAAATGAAAGAATCGCATCTGTTGTGTAAGGTCTTACTACATCAGAAGTTAGTTTGGTGGTAGACGGTAGAAAGTAGTGAAGAAGGTAGTTAGTTCTGCAGGTAGGTAGGTAGGTGGGTAATTTGGCATGTTAGTAGTTAAGTTGCTACTGTCATAACTACTACTTACTTGCCAAATTAAAGACACGATATTTTGATTAAAATATCCAAAAACCACTAAAACAATGTTATATATTTTGCTGACTTGTGTAGTTACATTATCCCAAATGTTTCCAAGAATGTTTAAATCCAGAGAAATAGGCAATATTAACCAGGACACGGACCGTGTCAATGACATTATATCGCGATACCCTCGCGTTACCCAGTTTTTCTTTCGTAGAAATCATGGAAACATCAGAGACGTTTATATAAATTATTTGTTTTATTCGACAGGTGAGCAACTGTTTGGACACATTCACTGACAGAAAACAAATCGTGTTATGTAGCTCAACACTGTAAGCCTAGTTTTCTTGATTTTCCGCAAGTACCATGGTTTACCATGCCTAATATCTATCTAGCTTACTGCAGTGTGCAACAAGTGTCTCATAGCTGCCGAGTGAACGCAGAGTAAGATTATAAAAATTTTTAATGATAAAATAGTGCTGCGTTACCCCACATACGCATGACTGGAAGAAGCAGAAGTGCTCATCTGTGGCATAATAAAAGCACCACAGCTCTCGAGCCGCGTGTCACACTTATCTCTCATTAGCAGCCTCGTCACAGCGAGAACTTACTGAGGTAAACGCTGCACAATGGTATCGCTTTTTACAACGTCAGACACATAACGGTAATTAATATGATTAGCTTTTTGCTTGGCTTCGTTATCGAACACCTAATGTTACACGAACCATGTTCACTTTCACGAGTCAGACAGCTATCTTCTAACAATCAGTATCCTTACAAATGCTTTGAACAACTCAGAACATCAGCGGAGAAAGGCATACAGTTTATCATAACATCATAATATGCATCATATACCTGTCATATTGCTAAATCTACCCTATTTTTCTTATCAACAGAAAAATACACCAGGATAACCTTCTTTCGAGACTCCCTTGCACGGTCAGTTAATAATAAACTAGACCTCGTCGCGCGTTGACGTGATTGATTACAAGGTAGTCTGTGATGTCACAAAACACCCGCGGGTTTGAGACTGTCTTTGTTTCCTGCAGTTTTAAAGATAAAATACTCGGCAGTGGTGTTGACTTATGAATTTGCACATGGTTTGTTGTTAAGCATATTAAAAACACCACATAGACATACAAAAAAAAAAAAACCCATTAAAAACTTGATTTTGACTTTGATACATTAGCTCATCCATCAATATGATTTCTGCCTGAGTCCCATCGGATTCTTTTGCTCAGGCTGTAGACAAAGGCAATACCTCCCATGATTCTGTGAAATCAAGGCGTCATCAAGCTTTGTTCTGAATAAACAAAATCTCTAGCTGCGAAATTGACATATTGTGCCTTTAACTACCCACCTACTAAACTAACTACCCTTAGGACTTAGTTTGGTATGTAGTCGATAGGTAGGGTTGTAAGTTGTTCAGTGGACTGGTAGGTAGTTTGGTAGTTCTGTCAGTATTTAGGTAGGCCTGTCAATCATTAATTTACTGATCTAAAATTGGAAATTGAGTTGCATTACAAGCCAGATATTAATTAACTGTACAGCACACTGAACATACATTTTTCCCTCTTGAGTGTGTCATGCAATATTTGACGTGTCTTACGGTAGAGGGTATTTTTTCCATAACAGTTTGGGTGTGAGTGTCTGATAGACCGTCTTCTGTTTGCCCTCAGAGCTGCTGTTTCCTCTGCTACTCTGCACAATCTTGGCGCTCTCCATCTTATCGTCCCATGTGCCTGACAGGATGTAGTGGGCCTGGCCATCACTATCCATCACCACCCCTGTGACCTTACAGTGGGAGAACAAGGAGAACAAGGGTAACAAGCTCTGGGGTTGAACTACAGAAGCTTGAAGAGATGGAGAGAGTGGGCAGAGCAGGATAGAAAGATGGTTTAGCCACGACACAAATTGAAACGGGCTCTTATCTGCTTTCAGTGAAACTCGCATATGAATCACAGGGAGAAGGACAGGAAAAAGGACAGCGTAGACAATTTAAGTACAAAACATACCTTTCGTGGGACTTCTCTTGAAAAGTAACTGTAGGGCGAGAACTTGAGCTGACAGGTCTCTTTGGTCCTGTGGTTGACTATATCAATATCTCCTGACTAAAGCAAAGAAATAAATGAGATGAAAAGAGCGAAAGACTTCCCAGTGGTTCTCAAAAAATGGGGTTCATGGAGGCATGCGTTTTTCATCGATTAAGTTTTTGACATTGAACAGAAAACGTTTTTCAATTAAACACTTTGTAGGCTGGATTGCCAAATGGTTTTTGTCAGTTTTAATCTGAGAACATCACAAAAACTTAGAACCACTGTATTATACAAAAAAGCTATAGTTTAGTTTAGCTAAGTTTTCCTTTTACGTTTCTAGGTTTTGAATATTTGAAATAAACTATAGCAACATCTATTAATCGTGTTTTACATGACATGTTTAATAATGTCAGAAGTTCAACCTGATCGATCCACAGTTTGCCCACGATGATGTTGTGCACGGTGGAGGTGACTTTACGCCACACGTAGTGGTTTCCACTCGCGTGAAACTGCAGGTGGATCGCACCTGGTTAGACAGAGACAAAATCAATGTGTGTGTGTGTATCTGATAATCCAAATCAGAGTCTGATCCTCTTGGAGTAGATACAACTAGCAGATTGGACAGTTAGTTCATAATTCATCGTTCTAACAATATGACCTATGAGTCATATGAGAGAGAATCCTAGAATTAATAGTCTCATTGAAGTAATACAAAATTCACACAAAGAACCTTGTATATGTGTAAATTTGTTTGTATGAAGAACAGTGAAATAGTGAGACTTACCCAGAGGCATGATGGAGAGGTATTTGCCACGGAACTTGCTAGCGATGGTGATTTCCTGCCACAGGGTCCAGCCTCGCTGTGACATGACATGATGAGCGGCTGCCGGCGGGTGATGACTGACCTAAGAGATTATGAACAAATATGGGTAAGTATCAGCCAAGCTTTATATAAAATACACCACTAGGAGGTGCTATCTCTTTATTCATTTAGACATTTGTGGACTTTCTATGGGTGATGCTGGTATTCTCACAGTCACCTTCAGCGATCATTATGCTCCACACACTAAACCTTGCATGAAAAGCATCTCCAGTGATGGTTGAAGGTGACTAAAAATCAGTGCCGTGACACTAAACACTGTTGGCTCCTTACTGATAAATTGCTTCATTCCTCATTTCCTCTGTCATTGCTAAATTCCTCATTTATAGGCAGCTTCGGATGAAAGGATCTGCTAAATGAATTAAAGCAATGAAATGTAAATGTCACGATACCGTGATTGTCTTTGATGTTGTTGCTTTTGCCTTTATGAACTGAAAATAGCATTCAAACTAAGTTTGGAGTCAGTTTTGTTTTTTTATTTGAAAGAAATTAATCATTTTATTCAGCAATGATGCATTAAAGTAATCAAATCTGACAGTAAAGAATTTTGTAACGAAAAATATATTTTAAATAAATGCGGTTCTTTTGAATTTTCAATTCATTAAAGAATACTGAAAAAATGTATCACTGTTTCCACAAAAATATTAAGGAGCACAACTGTTTTCAAAATGGATCAGCATAATAGAAGGATTTTTTTGTAAGGATCACGTGACAATGAAGTAGTAATGGCTGCTGAAATTCAGCTTTGCCATCAGAGGAATAAGTTACATTTTAAAATACATTAAAACAGAAAACAGTTATTTTAAATTGCAATAATATTTCATAATATTGCTGCTTTCTCTGTATTTCTGATTAAATAAATGCAGCCTTTGTGAGCCTAAGAGACTTCTTTCAAAAATATTCAAAAACTTTCTAACCCCAAACTTTTGAACTGTAGTGCACGTATGTCCAGTACTAGACAAATAACTGCCACTGAGGTGCTAACAAATAGCTTTCCCCAGACATTACAGACCGTTTGACTCTAACACTGACCTGTTCACAGAGGGAACGGTAGCCAAATTCTTCTAGACGGTCCAGTTCATAGGTCTCCCCCAGCAGAGGGTTGAAGGGCTTTGCCGTCCGATGGACTGTGGTGGAGTATGAGGAGACGGAGAAGGCTGCGACCAGACACATCTGCTCCAGAGAGTTCTCACAGCGCGCCGCCTTATCCAGCAGCTCATAGTACTCCAAATCCTCTGTCAAGCGCTGTAGCATGGACAGGGGCTCGTTGAAGTTCACCTGGGCACAGAGAGAGAAAGAGACCTTGGCTGTGTCCCAATTCGCATTCTTTGTCTTATGCACTCAACGCATTGTTGAGTATGCAGTAAGACAGTGAGCTAGGGAAATTCTACAATGTATACCACAGACCCCTTTGACACATTTGCTTGTAAATAAAAGTAGAATGAACGCAAGCATCTACCTAAATTTTATACCATAAATGATTCACTTTACTTAAAGATTTGTAAATTTAAAGTTGTGGTAGCTTTAGCTTTGTATTTTTTTTTTTAAATGAATTTGAAACTTGAATTTTTGATTCTATTCTTGCAGGAACATTTCCTTAATATGTGAAATCACTAATGATGTCAAATTGTTTATAAAACAAATACACATAGGAAAGTAAATGATTCAGCATGCAACTTACAGGCATTGGGATCTTAGAGAGCTCTTTCCCAATGCAATTCTTCATGATGCTCCACAGATTGAGCGAATAGTTGGGCTTCTCTGGGATCTGGGTCCGCCTCTTCCTGTGAGGCTGCAACTCTTTCCCAGAATAATCATTACTGCTCACGGAACACTAAAAAAAGACAAGAGACAAGAGTGCTTGTATTAAAAAAGCATCAGAAATTTGTAATGTGTTTGTGCTGAGGGACATTATTTGAAGGGCCTGACTGCCCTTGAGGAACGCACACACTGACAGCTGAGTGACACTCCATCTGTCTCAGAAAGTGAGTCACCAAGAGCGAGATGAAAAGAGGAGCAGATATCAGTTAATTAAGAGTCGGTTAATTGAGATGAACAACAGCTGTGTGGGCCTGTGATGAACAATACTCAGTCACACTCAGGGGCCGTTTACACAAAACCACTTTCAACAAAAAAAAGAAAACTTTTTTTTTTGCAGTTTTGCTGTTCATTTACATGACAACTGTGTTATGGGGGCCTGAAAACGCAAACGTTTGAAAAGTGGCTTCAAAGTGTGACATCATGTGCATGCATATTACATATACATACAGTTGTGTTCAAAATTATTCAACCCCCCAATGGTGTAAATGGTTTTAGAGAATTTAGAGTACATTTGTAATTGAATTCAGAATGAAATCCTACAAGGACTTCTTAAAGAAGCATATGCAACTAAAATGACATCAATTGGTTTTGTAATACAGTAGTAAATGTTTCTTTTGTGAATTCTTCATTGACACAACACTCTGAAGAACAGAGGTCCATTGAAGTGTTTTCAATCACTAATAAGCACCAATTAGGCAGCTTTAAAATGACTGTGATACTCAGCTCCTTCTAGACATTTACTGGTGTGGTTACAAACATGGTGAAGTCAAGAGAATGGTCCAGGAAGACAAGATAAGAGGTGATTACTCTTCACAGGAAGGGCAATGGCTATTAGAAGATTGCAAAGATGTTAAACATACCAAGAGACACCATAGGAAGCATCATTCGCAAATTCAAGGCAAAGGGCACTGTTGAAACGCTACCTGGTCGTGGCAGAAAGAAGATGCTGACTTCGACTGCTGTGCGCTACCTGAAGCGTAGAGTGGAGAAAAGTCCCCGTGTGACTGCTGAGGAACTGAGAAAAGATTTGTCAGATGTAGGTACTGAAGTTTCTGCTCAGACAATACGGCGCACCCTGCGTAATGAAGGCCTCCATGCCAGAACTCCCAGGCGCACCCCCTTGCTGTCTCCAAAGAATAAGAAGAGTCGACTGCAGTATGCCAAAAGTCATGTGGACAAACCACAGAAGTTTTGGGATAGTGTTCTGTGGACTGATGAAACAAAATTAGAACTGTTTGGGCCCATGGATCAATGCTATGTTTGGAGGAGGAAGAACAAGGCCTATGAAGAAAAGAACACCTTGCCTACTGTGAAGCATGGCGGGGGGTCAATCATGCTTTGGGGTTGTTTTGCTTCTGCAGGTACTGGGAAGCTTCAGCGTGTGCAAGGTACCATGAATTCTCTTCAGTACCAGGAGATATTGGAGGACAATGTGATGCAGTCCGTCACAAACCTGAGGCTTGGGAGACGTTGGACCTTTCAACAGGACAATGATCCCAAGCATACCTCCAAGTCCACTAGAGCATGGTTGCAGATTAAAGGCTGGAACATTTTGAAATGGCCATCGCAGTCACCAGACTTAAATCCGATTGAGAACCTCTGGTGGGACTTAAAGAAAGCAGTTGCAGTGCGCAAGCCTAAGAATGTGACTGAACTGGAGGCTTTTGCCCATGATGAATGGGCGAAGATACCCGTAGCTCGCTGCAAGACACTTGTGTCAAGCTATGCTTCACGTTTAAAAGCTGTTATAACTGTAAAAGGATGTTGTACTAAGTATTAAGATTGAATGTCACTTGGGGGTTGAATAAAACTGATAATAATGTGAGCAGAGAAAAGACATTTGTGGTTATTTCATTATAAATGTTATGTTATATTTGTCTGACCTACACGTGCCTCTTTGATTTAATTGTAAGCAGGATGACTGAATGATCAAAATCAATGTCAAACCGGCCAAAACAATCAATTTCAGTGGGGGTTGAATAATTTTGAACACAACTGTATGTATACATATTACAGTCTATAGGCATGTAATGTTTATTTACAGAGTTTTCTTTTCCAAAAACAAATTTCAGGCCCTGGTGACAAATTAATTTGTTTTAGTGTTTCAGAATGTCTCACTAATTGGGTTGTCGGCCTTTTAAATTTAGATTTGGAATTTTTGGGCCCCGCCGTATATGATTTTAGGCTCTTGTTTCATGTCATACTTACATTGTCTTCCTGGTTCCAGTCACTGGGCTGTCCTCCACTAGCACCACTGAGATTACTTTGAGAACGTCTGCACGGATAAGAAAGAGAGAGACATGGTGTTTGATTGATGGAATAAATGTATCTAATTATAAAGGTTGCTAATACATCATGCAATGTTTTTCTCCCATCCATTCCTACATAATTTAGATATAATTTTCTTGCACTTGATTTCTCGTTCCCTAACGAGCAAAAAAATAAACACATACCTCACAGGTGTTCACAACACTCTAAATATACTGACAAAAAGACCTGTAAGGTTATTGTATTACTACACATTGTCAGGTCACTGAGAGTAGAGAACCTGAGCCACCTTTTCACTTTCTACGAAATTTGTGTACGATTGTTGGATTTCAAATCCTTGTAGCAGTCGCACAGATCTTTAAAACTGAAGCAGAAGTTATCCTCGCTTATTCACAATGATATGCTGAATAAATAAGTGAATATATGAATATACACACAAAAAACAAACGTTTGAAAGAAAAGCATAGCAGGTTATCTCCTATACTACTCTCTATTTTAGATTTCCGGCCTGTCGTTTGTCGAAGATAATGGAAAGGTGGGTTAAGAAATGTATTTCGAATTCATTGTTAATAAAAATGCATTTTTTTTTATCTACTATACATTTTCTCACAGACTCCCTCTTTCCCTTTCTCTAACCCTCGACTTAAATGAATGCCGCCTGTACCCGCTTAGACATTTAGTCTAGGCTCCCATGGGGATCTTGTGGGAATGCAGACCTCTAGATCAGTGTCAACATCCTTTAGTCACGTGTTTAAAACCACCTGGCAGAACAACACTTCTAGTGATAGTTCACCCAAACAATAAAAATTCTGTCATGATTTATTTACCCACAAGCTGTTGAAAAACCTGTATGATTTTCTTTCTTCTTTCATTTTTGGGTCAAGTGGGATAAAGCTGACCTGTGTTGAGAGGGGTCCGTGGCAGTCACTGTTATAAAGGCAGGTGAGTCCTCCATGGCATCAAAATACTCTGTATCCTCATCTTCATCACTCGCTTCCTCTTTCCGGGGCCTTTCACTCACTCCTGTACAAGCAAAAACACAGGATCAGTACCCCTACAGCAGTCATGGTGGCTTATCATGTTATCAACACATGTCATGTCTCATAAAGAAGCTCATTTAGTTCTGTAATATTCATTTATGAATGATCACGGGCTCCAGCGTCTCACCCGTGTCAGTGGTGGGTGTATCGGGCGTGTTGACGGCGTGCGCAGGAGCCTCTCTCCAGGCTCGTTCCAGGCTGTTGTGCTGCTTGGCTAGCTGCTCGATGGTCTCCTCCAGGTGGGTGCGTTGCTCTCGCTCATGTTGAAGTACTCGCTGCCATCTGCGGCTGTGGCTCTCTGCCAGGTCCAAGAAATCTCGGCACGCCTGCACGGGAAGATATGAGACACGGGTTAAACATCAACACAAACACAAAAATCAACACAAACTACAGATCTGCCTCCATGATCAACCTCATTCTGATCCAACCACAGAGGTGAAACAGCAGAGCATTCCCCAGGAGTGCATGAACCGATATCATGCAAATGTATAAAACGTGTTGCTAGATAATCCTTTATAAACTGTAATAAAAACATAATAATAACCACATTTACTGTATCACATTTTCAAACACATGCACCCGAACCAAATAATCCTTTTAAAATATATTAATTCTTTGAAATAATTTTAAATAATCTAATGTCTGGATTTATATATATTTCTGTCTTGACAACTCTCGGAGAGTTTGGCATGGTAATGAGAAATGTTAATGTGTTTGGTCTTGCAGGAACAGATCTGCTACACTGCTGCTGCTGCTGCAGAGCAAATACAGAACTTGCCACTGCCAATACACACGACATGCTGCTATGAGGGAGTAAGACATGCTGCTGCTGTACTAGCAAACATGAATCATCCCCGTAGCAGGTCTATACAGGTGGAGATGGGGAAGGTTTCTGAAAAAAACGCTGCAAACTGCTACATCAAACAATAGGCCAAAATTTGAATGTTGAGCAGCAAGCTCACTGGCTGCCAATACAGCAGGAACCAATCAGCTGTGCCCTATAGAGAAAGATGTAATAGCAAGCAGACTGGGTTAAGGACTTATGAGTCTGTGCCATCTAGAGTTTCATGACAGAACTTTGTATATGGGTGTAAATGCCATATTTTTAATTTTAAATATATTATCATGAGCCAAAATGATTCATTTCAGAGGTGAGGAGCAAATGCCGCCTCCATTTCCCCATTGTCTGTTTTCCCTCACTCGCTATCTCCATCACGATACTCCCGGTTCCCAAATTCTCAAGGGATCTCATCTGTCCTCTTGCCGCAGGCGCCACACATGAATTCACCTGTTTCCTCATTACTGCTCTGGTCTCCCTCATAAAAACGGTCCCCACAGGAAGAGATCATGGAAATACCTTCCTCTTTCTCTGCCTTTCTCCTATTTTTCTCTCCCGACTGCCTTTTGTTTATTGTTCCTATTGTATTGTCTGTGAAATGTCTCACAACCAGTGAATTTGTGAGACAACATCCAATAAATTAGATATGACAGAATTGTCAGAATTTATGAAATTAATCATGGGTTGTAGCCCTAGTGGTCTGAAAGCAGAAGTGAAAGAATTAATCTGATGGCCAGTGCACGTTCAGAAACACACAAACAGACTGTCTATGTGCTGAGTCATGTTTTTTTTTTAGTTGAGTCTGACTGGAAGTATTGAGCAATAGAAGCATTTAAGAGAGGTTACTCTTGGTCAATAACATGCATGGTCACATGCTAGTACCCAAAGGAAAATGTTATTGGTTGATTAGAGGTTGCGCTTTCAAAGCTTAGCAGACATAGTTCTGGTTAAGTATATACTTAGATGTTTCAAAAAAAAAAAAAAAAAAAAAAAAAAAATCTTTGTATTACTAAACTCTTTTTCAGCAGAAGAAAGAAAATGCCTCCATTTGCTCCCTATTTAATCTTGTGGTCTAGGAGAAATAACAGTTTTTAAATGCATCTCAGTTGAGGTTTTTCTTTTCTTAAGTCAAGTCACATTTATTTATTTTGCGCTATATATAATACAGATTGCTTCAAAGGAGATTTACAGAAATAAACAGGAAAAAAACAGAGTCAATTATTATACATTTAAATGATTACATCTTTAAAGCAGCTCTGCAGAAGACAATACAGTGTCATTATTCATCTCAATTAAATTATTCTGTTCCGATAGTTTCAAATAAGCACTGAAACATGACAACCAACTTTTTCCCCTACATTTAGTGCAATGTATGACAAATGACACGTTCCTTCCTAATTATTAAGAATAATAACCCACACCACACATAGGTTTCACTAAAAATACCTCTTGTAATCAAGCTCAGTATCTGTGAGAGCATCTCTCTCATCAGGGCTCATCAATCATGTTAATAACTGAGACTACAGTACAGCCACATAGGCAAAGGCAACTCGCAGTCACAACCAATCACGTCTTTTACAGTGCCACTGCCTCTGGCTGTCAGTGAAATCTTTCGACTGTACTCTCTTCTTCGTCTCTTCCTTGATCACTGTTTCTTTGTCCGTCTCCCTTGTCTCCTGTGGAGGCACAATGACACGCTAATCTGACTGACCCCAGTGTGCTGGATTTATCAGGAACCATGCAAACACATGACTGGCTCAGTTTAGAACAAAATAGGCACAGAATCAGTGTTCAAAATTCACCCTTTGCCACAGTTGCCATTGTCAGATAAATCGAGAAAGGTATAAGATCCTTTAGCTGAAACAGTAGAGAATGAAAATGCGTGTAGCTTTATACAGTGGAAGTAGCTTGGGATAGAATGTCTGAATCTCAATATATTTTTTTAAATATTTAATTATTAAACTATTACTTACAAAAAACTAATATTTAAATGTTTAATGTTTTAACTGGCCACGAAAATGTATTTTGCATTTTTTTTTATTACAAAAAATCTATTTTGTCCTTTCATTGGGATTATTTAGCTGTTTTTTCATTGCATATAAATGACAGGTCACTGTCTCTTGCAGCATCATACGTAGATAAGATGAACCATTCTCAATTTACATGAAAACAGAAAAAAGGACATTGTAATTTTAGATTCCCACATTTTCATTTTGGTGGCATTAAAGTGATTGCCACATGGATTTATGGGGGGAAAAAAAAACATCACAAAACCATTCTTACGTTTCAACTTAAACTGTGTTGTAGTCCGTAATAAAGTTTCCAGCCAACTCATGAGATTTATTCACTCCCCAAGCCAATTTTTGCTCACATTTGGCGCTTTGCAAGTGCTAATTTTAGACGCTGTACAGAACAGAGTTGAAAAGCAATAGTATATAGGTCTATGTACTCTTGGCATCCCACTTCCACACCGTTCCTTTAAAGTCCACAAACCCCAGCACTTACCTGACTCCGGTCAGCACTGAGCACCCAGAGCTCTTCTGCGATAGAGGATCCTCTGTGCTACATTCAGCATGTGACTGCAGCTTCCTAACACGTTCATGAAACTACAGCTCTTCACCTTTAACATAAGCAACACTTCCCTTTTTTTTTTGCTGAGTGAGGCCCAGGCCCCAGACTGCTCGTGACTTCAGGAAGAGTTTACAGGAAAGAGATGCATGCGTGTGTCGTACATCCTCATATCCAAGAAAATACCCTTTGAAATAGTTTAGGGGGAGGGAGAGTCATGTGATTCCATGTGTAAAGTTGATAGATGGTTCACTGAATTTAGAGAAATGCTCAGTGAGATTTTCAATAATACTTTAACATATGCCTAGAATCTAGGTAGATCTTCACTCGTCAACAACACTTAAAATGTCTTTATAAAATATCAAACATAGTGGCAGTAGATCTTTTCTCTGATCCAATTCCATTTAGCAAAGACTTTTAACCAACTGGTCTTAATGTGATTTCTGGGGGTTGACACAGGTGTCCCAGCAAACTAACCTCAGTTTTAGCTCATTGTATCTGCTATAAATGTGTTTCAGTAATGTAATATAAAAATAAATGCCACTTTGTTTGATATTTTGTTGTATAATTCAAAGAGATTCAGAGATTTTTAAATGTGATTTAAGAGTCCAATTTCTTTTTAGCGCCACTGCTCAAACAGACTCAAACAGCCGCTTACTCTCAGTTTCAGTAGGGTGGAATACAAGTTAAGCGGGACAAGGTTTTTGTATTTAAAATGTCTTTCATTTAAAAAGTCCATCATATTTTAATAATAAGAACAAACTATCAGAAAGTGTCCCATTTTTCCTGTATTTACCCTAATCAATTCAGTGCACTGGACTTCACACAACACACACACTACCATTCAAAAGCTTGGGGTCAGTATTTTTATGCATTAAATTGATCAAAAGTGAGAGTAAAGATGTAATTATAACAAGAGTTTTCTACTTTAGATAATAAGAAATGTTTCTTGAGCACCAATTATTAGAATGATTTCTGAAGAATCACGTGACACTGAAGACTGGAGTAATGATGCTGAAAATTCAGCTTTGTCATCATAAGAATAAAGTACATTTTAAACTATGCTGAAATAAAAAAGCTATTTTAAATTGTAAAGATTCCACAAAATTACTGTTTTTTCTTTCAAAACATGAAAATATTGTATTATATTATAATTTGTAAAATCCAAATTTTTGAAGAGAAGAGTAAAACATCGCAGACATCATTCAAAGCCACAGAGAATCAAGTGAATACAAGAGAAACGTCCCTTTCTTCTCTCTCCTTGTTTCAAATATAAATATGTATATAAGATCATCTGTTTATCCCTCCCAATAAACACACAGACCAGAATGGTTTTCTTCTCATTAAAGCTGCTGTTGCTCAGTCTGTCCAAGTGCTTTAATGAGCTGGACCCACAGTGCTATTCAGCACTTTTCATTATGCATGTGTATTTCTGTTCAGCTGGCTATTATTCATTTCACAGATGAACAAAAGAAGAGTCCACACAGCTGATCAAACAGAGATCTCGCTAATGAATGTGTTATAGCAAATACTCAGGTCTTGACTGCTGTCTGCAGGACTAATGGTTGATTCAAGTAAGGAAATGGAACTATTTTTGCGCTTTTCCACTGCGTGGTACCACTCGGCTTGCTTTTCCACTGCAGTCTAGTACCGCTACTCGATTCTCTTTGACCAATCAGTGATCTGCAGTGTTTACACGTCACATTTAGTATCGGTACGGCACGCTTGGAACCTCAACCAAGGTGGTAGTATTTAAGTGAGCCGTAACGTTCCGCACCGAGCTGTCCCATGCGGTGGAAAATCACCAAAATGCATCAAGAATTGTATATGAAATCATCAATGAACACAAATATAAAGACTATTAAATTGGTGTACATCTTCTGATAGTTTCCTCTACATCAGTTTTTTTCCCAAACGTTTCTGACAGTGTAGCCACTTCTTACCTACGGCTTTTGTGAAGCACCTCATCACTAAAAATGTGCATAACCCCATTTTTACCATGAACTAAATGAGCATTGAAAAGTCCAAACTTACTTTATAAGAAAACATTTTACTTGTGTTTCAAAAAATGTCCAATTCTTCTCATTTATTTTAAATTGTAGCAATATTTCACAATATTACTGTTTTTACTGTATTACTGATCAAATATATAAAGCCATGGTGAAACTTTTGATTGGTAGTATAAGCTTGGTACAGACTGATAAGTTCAGTAAAGTTCATCAAAGTTGAAATGGGAACACACAAGACGAAATCACCTCCAGTATTGATTTTCATGACAGTGAGCAGTGATACCTAACCAAAATTTGATTTAGGAAATCAAAGACACAAAGGACATCCATAAAACTGAGAGCTATTCCAAGACTTGTATTGATCACAGCAGTGGAAGCCAGTTCTACCTTCATTGACTACAGACAAAAAAGAAAAACAATCATCGATCCAGGTATTTGCAACAATGTTTGACTTTAGAGCCACATTGAACATGAAATTTGAACACAGACACAGATTATGATTTTCTCTGAAAAGGATTCGGAGTAAAACTGGTGTTCTGGAGCTAGTTTCACACTTGGGTCTTTAGGATGAAGTCTGGGTGAGAGTTAATATTGGATTAGGTTCCACTTTGTTCATTTTGATGAATGAACCACAATCTTCCATACCATTGTACGTGAACATTGCTCAATCATATAGACCATGGCACTAGGGACCGAGGAAAACTTAACTCACTAAACACAACCAGTCCTCATAGGCAGTTCTCATGTGCACCATTTCAAAAGGGGACAAATTTCTCAAGCTCCAAAAATAATATTCTTAGAATACACATTTTAAGAACATATAATACCATTTAAAAGTTTGGGTTTGTAAAATCTTTTAAATGTTTTGGTAAAAATACTTTTCTATTCACCAAGGCTGCATTTTGTCTTTTACTAAAATGACAATAAAAACAGTAATATTGCGAAAATCATATTTTTCCATTTTAAATTATTTTAAAATGTAATTTATTCCAGTTATGGCAAAGCTTAATTTTTAGAGGCCATTACTTATGTCTTCAGTGTCACATGATTCTTATTCGGTGCTCAAGAAGGATTTCTTATTATTATCAATGTCGAAAACATGTTGTGCTGGTTAATATTTTTGTGGAAAATGTGATAAAAAACAAAACAAAAAAAGGATTCATTTGGTGAATAGAAAGCATTTATTAGTAATAGAAATAAATCTGTTGTAATAAAATAAAAAGTCTTCACAGCCATTTTTGTTCAATTTAATGTGTCCTTGCTGAATAAAAAAATCTTTTTGACCCCAAACCTTTAAACAGTAGTGTACACTTAGAATAAAGATTTAAAACTGAAATTAACATAATAGCAGTAATTAAAACCTGACTCAACTGAAATTCTGTGGTAACAGAACGTTAGTTCTGTACTTACATTGATCATAGCATTGGACGTGATGCGAAAGAGGGTGGCTCTCTCATTGACAGCCTTGATTTTCTCTCCTCCCTCCAGAGGCACACGTAAGGTTTCGAGCTCACTTAGAGACCGCTGCAGCGCTGCCCCGTGCTTGGCGATCAGGTCATTGCACGTGCTCAAGTCATCCAACTTACTGGCCAGAGTCTTGAGTGTGCCCTGGATCTCACTGTGGTCTGACTGAGACGTGGGCTCCTCGTCCGCAGAGTCATCTACACAGAGAGAAACAGAATACAAGTAAATTTCATTATTAGGTGAACTAGAATTTTTAAAAGCAGAAAAAAATCCCCAGAGCACAATGTGCCAACAAAGTGTTTTCCAGCTGTTCTCATTACTGAGTCGAGGGCACCGCTCCTCCTCATTTCCCTCATTAATTAATGCTGATTTTACAGGTGGCTGAGGCCCCCAGGCACCCAGTCGATATTACCATAGTCACTTATGCAAACAAAGCACAAATATCCTAAATCAAAACAGATGCACAGACTAGATGGTGGACAGATAGTGTCTACGTACACACACACACACATTTGTTGTGTTGTCATTTTTTATGGGGCGTAATGGTTTTTATACTGTACAAACTGTATATTCTGTCCCCCTACACTACCCCTACCTCTAAACCTACCAATCACAGAAAATGTTCTGCTATTTTAGATTTTCAAAAAAGATAATTCTGTATGATTTATAAGCTTGTTTCAATATGTCCCCACAAGATCAAAATTTACTAGTATTACTATACCTGTGGGGACATTTGGTCCCCATAACGTAGGGAATACCCGCCCACACACACACATACATGCACGCACACACACACACACGCGCATACAAATGTTAAGAAACTTTTAAGAAACTCTCAGATACTAAATGGTTTTTCTAATAAAGTTAAACTGGAGAACAGAAGCTCTGAACTGGCAAGACTTGTCTGTGGATAAGATGTAAGGTTAGGACTGTAGAAGCACAAACACATAACTTTAATTCAAAGTCTAAGTTTTAGTCTAAGTTTAGTTAGTTTAAATGAGTACTTTTGACAAATAAAGTGCTGTGAAAAAGTAAAGCACATGAAAAGATTATTAGTCTGTACTCAACATACAGTATGTGTGAATATTGATACTGAAATTTTATCTGCATATTGGTGAAGGTGATATGAATAAAACAAATAACAATGACTTTAACTTTGCAATTTTTTATTCAACAAAAATATCTACAGAAATTCACTTATCTTGAGTGGAAAAAATAAGTAGGCTTTAAAGGGATAGTTGTTCACCCAAAAATGAATTTATTGTCACAGCTGACGGCACCCATTGACTTCCAAAGTAGTTTTTTCCTACTATGGATGTGAATGGGTGCGGTCAGCTGTCTGGTTACCAACGTTCTTCAAAATATCTTCTTTTGTTTTCAACAGAAGAATGAAACTTCTGGGTGAACTGTGCCTTTAAGTAGCTTGTTCACTCTACAACATAAAACTCATCAGTAATAGCCCACTCATGAGCTTTTAAAGCTTTTGCATGTTTTTTAAGGTAATGGTTGACCGGTGGCTAGATGGAACTACAGAGGTTATCAGGGACATGATAAGTAAACGCATCTATTGACTCAAACTGTACAACTGTCGATTCTGAATAAAGATTGAAAGAGTCATTGGAAGCTTAGCAAGTGGTGATGTTGAAGTTGTGTTCGTGGAGTAGTTTGTTTAAAGCCTAACTTGCTAAGTCCAGCAATTAGGCTTCAATTTTTCCGATTTTTTTGAAGAAAGTTCAAAAGGTTGCACTCATTTGTGAAAATAAACCAAATTTGTAAGAATCATGAAGATTTGTTGGAAATAGAGCTTATTTTCTGCAATAATCAAAAGGGTTTTTTTTAGGGAACCAAGGTAATGCTAATTTGGGTCTAGCTTAAGTCATCCTAATGTCTGGACATTAACTCGGCTCTTCAAAGACTCTCCATTTTCTTCTTCCAAGTCATTCCTTTGTTAACCGAAAACTTTAGATTTTATCTGATGCTGCATTCATTTCCATAGCTGTCAGTAAAAATAAATAAATAAAATAAAAAAAGGTTGAAGGCCATCATACATTAAATGACTTAATGTGCCTTTACTAGTCACCAGAATGAATTGATGTCTAGGCTATAAACATTTGCTAGTGGAAACGACGTGCTAAAAATAAATCCCAAGTATTCACTCTGCATGATTTCACAGCTGCCATCATTAATGTTCATTGGCATGTGTGGACACGCTCCCACACACACATACACACACACACACACACACACACACACACAATGGCTCCTTTCCAGTGACAGAAGTGTCATAAATCTAGAGAAGTGCATCAGAGCAGAGTTGAGATCCTAATGCTGAGCTGAGGCCATGACAGAATCATGCAACATGGATGCAATAAGACAGCAACTCAGAGTTGCATTTATTACATCATACAAATAATATGATGAATTCATAAAATGCATGATTATACGGAAAGGACACTGCAGCTCATCTCTGACAAAAGAAAGAACGTTTGAGGAAAAAAGACATGGCACATTGCATGCGAGAGACGAGGACATGGCAACCTCACTCAGAGCAGCGGAGCAGGGCAAGGGTGAGATTGATTTGACTGTGTTTGTTCCTTCTCAGCAGAGAGCAGAGCAGCCGTCAGCAAACTGTTCAAAGACTGAACACATTAACCTTCTCATGACTCAACAATAACATACGTAGACACAAAACATTGTGTGTGGAGTGAAAGGGGTCACTTTAGGGCACTTCCAGAAGAAAGAAGTTTAGTTATATGCTAACTAAACGAGAGTCTTCTATGACCTAATACCAGATTAAAACAGTAATTATTATGCTTTGCAAAAGGTCTCTCCTGGCTCTCTGTTCATTCTTGTGCTGGTTGGTGCCAGATCAACCACTGGCCTCGAGACAGTTATTGACTGTTTTAATCTAAACGGCAACAGAATGACATCTCAAGGGTCTAAACTCTGGCATGGGGAGCCAATTCAATCAAATCGTCCATTTCTAGAGCTTCTTCTTTTCTCTCTTTCCATTAGCCACAACAGACACACATGCACGCACACACACAATGGCTGATCCTGCACATACATCATGTATTTGTGAGCCGTGTGTCGTGTGACTGCTGACAGAGGAAACTGTGGGAATGTTTCTAACAGCAAATTACCATACAAAGTACTTTTTTTGCAGTATGTAGGCCTATATTGTGCACAGTATGCAAATTTGATTGTGTGTCCATGGAACACTAGGATCAACTATGTTTGGGAAAATGTGCGTTATTCAACCAGAGCACACAGTAATGGGTTCTGTGTCCCACAATGCAACTTGGACAACGGTTGTGTTGTTCAATAAACAATATATTACAATTACCGTTTTTTTTGTTGTTATTGTTGTTGCATATTGTTTCAGTATAAACCGTGTGCATTGTAAACTGAACAGTATGCAGAATACCATATTTCATCTTTCTCTTCCTCTGTGAGTTTTAATCCTGAGCGCACACACATACAGTACAGCCATAAAAAAAACACATCTCAGAAACAGCTTTACATTAAGAGCAGTTTTCACCCTGTCACCCTCCAGCTTTAGAAGAGCTGCTGATGAAGGTCTGAGGGTAATGTGCGGCTGGCACAGGGTAAATCTGCTGTGTGCTGGAGATTACAGCTCATTTCCACAGCAGCTTCTCTGTCTGGAAACCATTCGGCAGCAGGACAAGGTGGCTTGCTATTTTATAACACTTATAGGCCTTAACCTGCTGCAAGACACCAGTCATCATTGAGGTCTGTTCCTAGATATGTGTCACACTTTTCCAGTACAACAAACAAATATCTGATTACAAAGAGTGACATTACAGAAAAAGGAGCTTAATACAAACCCATCTAGCACCTCCTGTCCGTATTTACAATCTAAAATCATCAGATTAAAGAATTAACTCCCACATGAAATGGTACTTAAGTAGCATAATATCTTTGAGTACAACAAACCTTTTGACCAATGCAAATTTCTCCAGGTCAGCTGTGTGGCTGAAATAGGAACATTAAACTAAAGTATGTACGGTGAATATGTCAAGGAGCACAACCTACCAGCCTGCAATAATTTGGTTAAAAAAAAAGTCAGAGAAAGGAATTTTTGAATTAATAAATGTTTAAGCTGGTTACATGCCTCCAAATTTACCGTACTGATGCCACTGCCAGCAATAGTTCACATTCACAGGATTTAAAATGGTTTTCAAGTTTTCTATTATAGAACTCAAAAGATTAAAAGGGATTTTAAGAAGCCATGTAAGAAGGTGGGATAAACTCTGTCAGCTTTCACTGTAAGGTTACAAACATTAGACAATGTCACTTTTTTTTTTTTGGCCATTTTTGTCTTTATTGCATAGGACAGTCAAGGCTTCACAGGAAGTGTGAAAGACTATATTTCTATATAATACAGACTATAATATCACTTTAGAAAATGTTAGAATTCACTCCAATATATAAAATTCTATAGTATGCATGGAAAATATTTGCCAAACCCTTCAAGAAAGCACATCAAGAGTCAGCTTGTTTTTGTATTTATTCAAAGTGATTTAAAAGGGATCTGATGATGCAATCTCTTCAGATTTTTGTCTATTTGAGTGATAAAAGCACGGCCAGCTCAGGTGGATGTGCTGCAGATGAAATGTGATAATGCCGATATAGATTATGTAGCACTGCAATGAGCAGAAGGCAGCATTCAACCCTCTTCGGTCACTCCGAGTCTATCAAACATACATAATTATGTAAATGACCTCCACAACAATCTACAGAAGGATACGCCTCCCTGCAGGAAACATGAGCTCTCCAGCAAAAAGTCAAAATTTGCAGTAACGTTAAAAAGTTTAACAATAAAAAGTAAATGTTATTATGAAGCAATTAAAAAATGATATGGCAATATAACACCATAGGTGCAATTTAAAGCAAATAAATATACTATAAGCCAATGGGAAATATGCACACATTTTTGGTGTATGCAAATATTTAATCAAAATGAATATTAAAAGTAATAAATTGTGGTAACTTAATGTGAATACTGCTGTTGGACAGAACAATAAAAACTGCCATACAAGAAGATTCAAAAGCGTGTTTTTGGAAAGTTTCTTGCTGTAATTAAATTATAGCAGGGAGGTTGAATTCTTACTGCCTGTGGGGTAAAAGCTGTGCCTAAGCCTGGGCACTTCTGTTCTGTTTCTCAGATGTTAAAGAAGAAAACAGGCAATGACTGGGATGGCTGGGGTCTTTAAGAATGATCTGCCTTCTTAAGTCATCTATCTGAATATACAGTATGTCATGGATTCTGGGTGCTCACGGCCAGTGATGGACTGCAGTACCTTGAGTTAAGACATAGAACACTTTTCATACCAGCCAGTGATGCAGTCAGTATAAGAATACTCTCAATCATGCACCTGGAGAGTTTGTCAGAATCAGTGGTGACATGCCAAACAATGGACGATCAATGGAGTTATCCGAGTTGCTGTGGAGGTGATTTACATAAGTTTCTATGTTTGATAGAGTAAGTGGATCGAACACTGCCTTCTGCTTATTGCTTTGCTACACAATCTTTGCATGTCATTTTGGATAAAAGTGTCTGCTAAATGCATAAATGTAAATGTAAAAACGGGTGCTGCTGTGAATTCTCTCTAGCTGTAGTTCTTCTAGCAACATTCAAAATACGTCGAGTGGCATCAGATTCACTAATGTTAATTAGAGTTGCATTACTAGACATTCTTTTCCATATCATGACTGACAAAAGACTTACTGACTTTTAATTAGGCTACTGGCCTGTGGTAGCTGTGTATAACAAAGGCAGTTATAAAGTTTACTTAGAACCAATCGTAAGTGCAAAATATTTTCATTTTAGATGCAGGCTCTACAAAATGAACTATAGTGTGTGTGTATCTAAACAAAGGTAACTAATGCACTGAATTTCTGTGTAGTTAATCATACTGTAAAACTCCCAACATACTGTATGCCATTATAATTATTCATTTTCACCCTCATATCCAATTTACAATAGATTGACTCAATAGCTAGACACCACCTCCCTCAAGAGGCATCAGATCCATCAATGACACTAGACAGTAGACACTTTCCATTTCAGAATTGACATATTGGTAAACCTGATTAAGGACTGACTTAATCACTGCAATGTCTGCTTTTAGTCATCAAACAATATTATTTAAAGATTAGGTCCTGTTAGGACAGAAATCAAGGGCCAGGCCTCGACTACTGCGCTTAGTAGAACTGTATTTAAAAAAATATATATTAAATTTATCATTTTATTTATTTTTATTTATATATAAATTTATTTATATTATATAAGGTATTGTAGATGCTGAATTTACATCTAAGAACAGCAGCACATATGGAGAGAGACAAAGACAAGTAATGGTTATATTGTTTGTTAAGGTGAGAAGGTGGTAAAAATCCTTCTTAAAGTGTCACCGCTCCTTTCTGTGAAAGCTCTCAGATCCTTGATAAGCCACTTAGAATGAACAACAATAGAGCTGATTTATTGATTCCAAAGCTTGGTATTGACTCCTATGGATTAATCGAAGTGATATTTTACATAGGAACTGCTGCGGATCACCATTACTTACTGCTGGAAACAGTAGTTTCCCGATGAGAAAAAACAGTGGTTTAAAGACAAGACAACAATTAACTAAATCACAGCCATTCTCTCTATGAAATTACTACTTTTCACCATAAGATGTCTAAGCTGAGTATGTCACAAATCTCCCCACAATTAGAGCTGCAATGAACTTGCAGGTTTTAATGGCACAACACTGACAAAGACATTCCATTATGTTTCTGATGGAATTATACAGCCATATGGGGCAGATTCACAAAATACTCTTATATACTCTAATATTTTGTATTCCCAAAAACATCTTAAGATTACTCTATAGACAACACTTATAAAGCATTTCAATTCCCGAAAAGAATGCCCTTAAAATAATTGTAAATAAATTTAGGATTACCTCAAACTTGTTTTAAAACACCAAAGGTGAGTTGTTACTGTTAATTTATTTATTGGGTTGTTTCAAATATTAACCATTACAAAATAACACGAGCTACATATACATTACTACTACTAGTGACGTACACAAGTTGACAAGGTATACATTAAAGGTCATGATTATACATGACATGACTTTTGGCTGAATTCAAAACTGAACAACTCTACAAAAATGAGTAAAATAGGAACCTTGTTAATTTTATAATTATGACAATTTTCAGGCAGCATTCAACACATACAGTATTAGAGTACCCATTTTATTATTATTATTATTATTAGAGAGTTCTCCCTTGGTTCTTTTCAACGAACTGTTTGAACAAATCTGAATTGGATAAATGGACTAAACTCACTGAATCACTTGCTGAAATGATCATCATCACTGCCATCTTCTTACATTTCAAAACATCCAAAAACCCCAGAAGCAAATGATGACTAATGAAGCGAAAGACATGGTTATATTTAAATTGCAGAACAAAATATAACACTTACACAAAATTTTGTTACAGTGTAGCTTAAGTTACTCTCTTTTAAACAACCATTATGTATAACCAAGGTCATTTTAAAGTTTACTTAGAGCCAATAGTATATGCAAAAGAATTGATGATTTTAGATGCAGGTATCTAAACACAGGTGCATTTACTGATGCATTCATTTATTTCTGAATAGTTAAACATACAACTGTCTCAGCATCTGTATGCAACCTTAATTATTAATTTTCATTATCAAATTTTCATAAAATTCATTTCCAACTTACAATAGACTGAGAGAAATTAGTATGTATTTATAGCTCAAAATAAAAGCTGGTAAGTGGTGTTTTCTAAAAACATACAAAGGTTATTGACTAAATAAACTGGCAGCTGTATAACTGCATTATTGATTTTTGTGTGGAGGACATACAGGAGAATAGGGCTTCATGTTCAGTTCAAAATTAGAGCAAAGACTGTCACTCTGACAACTGTAAGTGAAGAACAGATCACACATCCTCAGAACCGTATGTACAGTCAGAGATTACAATCTGCATTTTTTTTTTCCAGATCAGTACAATAGTCACAGATGGAAAGAGAGCTTGCGGCTCATCCTAACAAAATATGGCATCACCTTCAGTCTTAAGAGTGTGAACGTGTATGTGTGGAGGAAATCAATATCCTTCATTTCAATGTCACTCTGACCCATAATGTAGAGCACAAATTATGTGAACATAAATTATGAAATAACTCCTCCATAACTATCTGTACAAATACAAATATACAAAAGTATATTACTATTATAAACAGCATAATTTGAGCCTCACTGAAAAAAACTGTCCAATTAAAGCAAAAGATTGCCCAGTAAATCTCCTGCAAAGCACAAAATATATTTTAAAAAACAATGGTGCCCACTGACTTTCATTGTCTGGACACTTTCAAAATACTTCTTGTCCTCTGCAGAAGAAAGAAGAAAGTAAGTCGTACAGGATGGAACAGCATGAGAGTGAGTAAACAATGGCAGATTTTCGGCAAACTATACCTTAAAAGCTTTAAAATGTGTCATTTTCATTCAGTTACAGTAACTCGTTTGTATGTAGATCATCCTGTGTCCTGATAATTCATGTATTTAAGATCCCTTTCAATTCAATTTAAGTTTATTTGTATAGCCCTTTTCACACACATACTGTTTCAAAGCAGCTTCACAGAAATTGCTTGTTACACGGATGTAATTTAGGAAGTATTCTGTTATTAGCTAAAGATGAGTGTATTAAGTAATGTCCATGTGGCAGTAGCATACTGTACATACATACATACACACACATATATATTAGTACGTGTTATTTGGATAGTTAACTTTATATATACAGTTAAAGGCACACATTGAAAGTTTAGCCGCTCGAGGTCGCTTATTCAAAACAATATCAAAGGCGTAGCTTGATGACGGAGTGACTGAGCTTGGAATCATGGGAGTTAAGGTCCGCCTCCTCCTTCCCTGAACTTAAACTTTGTTACAATTACGTTTGATCCCTTAATTTCAAATGCAAAATACTGAATTACTCATAGAGGTCAGTTTATTTGAAAATGCTTTATTAATGTTACAACAAATAAAGCTGTTTCAGATTTTGCTATGTTAGGGGCTTTTCACATAACAACAGAACGTGTTTTTCCATTCCAATGCGCTACTTTTGCATTGTTTTTCTATGTACACGCTCTAGAAGGACGTACAAAACTGCTGTGCTTGTGTCTCAAGCACTCGCTGCTCAAGTTAAAATCTGTTCAACTTTTGAAAAACCGTGTCTCAAGACCTCGCATTTTTTCCGATTCCACTGCCCGCGGCTAACGATTTTCAAAGCAAATATGGTGTCCATGTTACCATGTTGAACTACGTCAAATTGATTAGTTTTCTGTTGATAAAGGTATCCAAACAGCTGCTCACCTGTCGAAAAAAACATAATATATTATTGTGTTTTCGTTGTTTCCATGGTTTCTACGGAAGTAAAACCAGAAATCGAGGGTAACTCGAATATGATGTCATTGACAGGCGACGCAAAGACATGGGCCGTTACAAGGCTTAAAATAGCACCAAACCCCCAATCGCTCCCTGGGCACCGCAGAAAAAATAGCCGTCCACTGCTACGGGTGTGTGTTCACGGTGTGTGTGTGTGCACTTGGATGGGTGAAATGCAGGGCGCAAATTCAGAGTATGAGACAGCATACTTGGCTACACGTCACTTTCACTTTCATTTAAGCACACAGCGAACATATTAGGCAGCAATTACAACTTGTGCTCATAATGATTACAGTATAAGGATAAGGTTACAATTTCTGGATATTTTGAAGTTTTGCATGTCAGTCCAGTCAAGATCTTCTGTCCAGGACAAAGATCATACAGATTTCTGTCTACATTCTCCGGCATCTTAATCTAGATATCTGTTCATCTTCTCAAGCTCAAACTCGAGCTCCTGTCAGCCAAAACCTGTCTGTGAATCTCAGGTCACACAGCTGATGCATGAAGACTTCAGGAATGATCCTAGAAAACGACTGACTTTCATTGATCACACCGATACAATCAGGTAAAAAAAACATGCACAGTAATGGCCGTGTATGTGTAACAACTTGTTAGCAACTTACGTTTAAAAATTCATGTTTGAGGTATGATAGCATGTCATGTTTTTGTAAGACAAAATGTGCAAGTCTCTTAACTACGAACCTTATTTTACTCATAAATCAAAAGCAACTATTTTAAAAACTCTTTTTTTTTTTTTTAAATCAGCCAAGTTGGTACTAAAGAAGAGCTCATTAACAATTCACAATACTGAAAGCAATATAGAAATCTACACACAAATACAATTCAGAAAGAGAGAGCGAGAGAGAGAGAGAGAGAGAGAGAGAAAGAGAGAGAGCGAGAGAGAGAGAGCGAGAGAGAGAGAGAGAGAGAGAGAGTTAAGCTCCACATGAAGTCAGGAACATCATGGACATTACAGAGTGCTTGGACATGTCAATCAAACTCTGGACATGAAAACAGACTGGGAGTGGAAGTGCTGACCCCACACTTCTTTAACCAGGAGAACAAAACACGGAGATTGATTACAGCAAAACACAGTTAGAGTCTTATGGGTCATTTCATACCTCTGAGGCAGGTGAGGTTCAGGAGATGGCAGAACGAAGAGGATCGAGTCGGTGCCCGTACGAGAGCGAGAGGAGCAGGAGTATGTGATAAAGATGAGGACGTGTCATCTCTTCCACCGGCTTGAGTGCACTGACCGTGGCCGAAGCGGCTCAGGCAGCCCGTGCTGCAGAAGGAGCGCACCGTTCCCGGCCCCCAGCATGCTCCACTCTTCATTCCACCCGTTACAGGCCTGCCGCTCCTCTTTCCCTCCTCTCCGCTCCTCACACACTTGCATACACTTACTCAACCAACCGCTGCACAGGAAGTATGCCGGACTACTATATCAGCTGGTGAGTGCAGGGGGAAGCGGCCACACTGCTGAGTCTTCTCATCCGGCATCACAGGGGCGTGCGCATGCACACACGCTCGCTGTCATGCTGAAAACGAGCAAACACTTCTCTCTAGAGCCAGCGCAATTATAGACCTTACCGGCCTTGATTTCACATCCTCGCTATCCCGCCTCACCTTCAGAACACGCACGCACACACTCTGATAGCGCAGCATATTGGCATTCTTCTCCTCGTGCACAGCTTAATGCAGTGTAGAGTAGGACAGAGCGAGGGGGAGGGAGGGATACTGTAGTCTGCAGTACACTGCTGTCTTGACTGGAATAGACCGCTGAACACACCTTCTGTCCTTGCTTTTACATTCACACACCTCTTGCAATGACTATCCTGAGTTTAGTGATGAAAATAAATAGCTGCTTCTTCAACTATAGACACATTAAATGGCCTAAGGGTTGTTTTTTTTAGTAAAACTGTATTTAGTATGAAGGTCACATTACACTAGATTTTGAAGTTTCATTTATTTTGTTACTTTTAAATGTAAATAATGATTCAATTCTTAAAACTATCATAATGTAAACAAAGACTCTAATAAAGATTCTAATAGGAATTAATAATATTTAGTGCACTCTCAGTGCTGGGTTGCGTCAGGAAGGACATCCGACGTAAAACGTGCCAAATCGGCTGTGCGGATCACTTCCCAGTGGCGACTCCAGACAAGAAAGGGCAAGCCGAAAGAGAGAGAGAGAGAGAGAGAGAGAGAGTGTAATTCATGATATTACGTTTTTTTTTATTGTACTTTTGATCAAATGAATGCAGCCTTGATGAGCATAAGAGACTTTCAAAAGCATAAAATCTTATTGAAAGTGTAAGAAAGAAAAAAAGTGCATATAGTTGAAGAAACACCCAAGTAATAATCAAAGCAACATTGCTAATGTAACCAGACCTAATCGACCCACTCTGAGTAGGATTTGGACTGGTGTCTCTGGCATGGGAGGTAAGCATGTTAACAAGGAAGCCACAGTCTCTAACGTCAGTCGCTAGTGTGCCTCTTGATGCCAGGTGAGCGAGGTTTACACGCACAGCTCGTACTAGCTTGCCTCCGTTACACTCACCCCCTAAACCTCACTCCCATCTGGGTCACGGCACCAAATGTAACTGTTCCCACTCTACCCAATCCAAGCGGAATTTGAACCAGCATCTCCGACATGGGAGGTGGGCACGTTAACAAGGAAGCTAAAGACTACAGTCTCTAGCGTAAGTCGCTGGCGTGCCTCTCGTGGCCTGGGGAGTGAGGTTTACATGCACTGTTCTTATTAGCTTGTTTCTGTTACACTAACCGTGCTGTGTCATTTAACACAAATTTTACAAAACACATTTTCAGCACCGTCAAAGTTAAAGTGTTAACTTAAGATTTGTATAAAATACATTTAATGCAATAACGCAGCTTTTGGAACAATATTAAAAAAATGGTTTCAATTAAAAACCTCAAATTCTCATCATCGACTCCTGAGAGGACGTCGCTCTGTTCAGCCTCAGAGTTCGGCACTGTGTCCACTGCAGTGCTCTGACCGTTTAAAGCAGGGCAATGTCACTGATGTGTTGTAACACACACACACACACACACACACACACCAGACACACACTTCTGCTGCATCACAAGGTCACCTTGAGTAATGTTTGTGTAAAAAGGCATGCAATCCATCAGGATGAATTCAAATCATCTACACTGACAAATTCAACGCAACATAGATTCCAATGCTCACACCAGATACATGCTCACACGCACTATCCTAGTCATAATCAACTACAAATGAAAACTTGAAAAAAGTGGTATGGAAAAGTATTTGTATTAAAAGTGGAATGGAAAAGTATTTGTGCCGGCTCATAGCCATTTTATACCCCAAAATCCAAATGATGGATTTTATTTCATGCTGAAAGCGAGGAGACTTTTTCACCTTCCCCCTACGCAGCTGTTTCAAACCAACACTTACCAGCACTGAGTTCCTGTGCTGAAGACCATCAGTGACAGTGACTCAGTCGTAATTGGCAACAGAAATAAAGAGCATACTAGAAGAAGAGAATGAAGTGCAGATGGCAAACCAGAGACAGGCCTGTCGCAATTATTACATGATCTTCTGACTGCAATCATTTTGTGCATCTTTTGAATACTTCATCAGATATTTCCATCTAAATAAGCAAATCCGCCAAACTTAAGAGCAACGCAAGTGTTGCATTTTAAATTAAGGCCTATATGACAGTAGTAATGTATTTACATACATACTATGCTTACATTGCAAAACCAAATAATTAAAATAATTGATGTGAAGTACTGAAGTATATATGAATTATATTATATTTATATATATTAAAAAGTATTTATATTTAATAAAAGTACACACACATATATATACACACACACACACGCACACACACACATATATATATATGTATATGTGCAACAAATTTTGGGTACATTTAAACAACAACAATGTATTACGAATGGAAAGGTTATTCTTTTGCGGTTTGCGCTTACAGATGACAACGCTGTCAAAATGTTCCCGGTTCACACTGATCCACGTAAATGACTAAAAAAAAAGCTGTGTTATGTACGTCAGGCCAGTAGTTGGTGATGTCATTTTGTAAATAAACATTACGCGCCTATAGACTGAACACGTAACACGCATGATGTCACTGTTGTCACAAAGTCCTATTTTTGTAGTCTACACGGAGATGATAACGGTTTCATTTTCAAAAATTTGCACTTGAAAACCGGTTTGTGTTTTCAGGCCCCTAAAATGCTGTTGTGATGTAAATGAATGGATTTTAGTGGCAAACAAATATTGTTACTTAAAAAATAAAAAAGACACGAAATTATGACTATAATCAGTAGATGGTGGCAGAGAAGTACTAATCAGCTTATTAGTCATTTCCTCTCCCTAATATTTTTTCACACGTTTTGCTTCTGAATTTACATGAAATGAAATCACTGTTATAATATATCAAATCATGAAGAAACCGTACCTCAGAAAAGGCACCTTTTTTGTACTTGAGTATGAATAAGGAAAAGTCACAAAGTCTCATGAACAACAAAAGCTTTTCTGAATGACAAGAAAGCAAGAGTGCTCTTTTTATAATTACGAAAGCTGTAGGTCAAGAAGAACAATGGTGCGTTTAATAACAGTAGAATATTTAAGATTTTGCATGTTACGGTTGCTCAGTGGCACCGGTGCTACTGATCTCAAAACTCCAACCTATACAACTAGGTGAAGAATGACATAAAAGTATTCTACTCAAGAACTACAGACATGGGATCAAGCTCAAATATGACTTCATATATGAGCTGAATAATACTGTAAATTATCTCACAACAGACACTCACACAGATACCAGAGCAACACACAGCTAGCTCTCTAGCAGTATGTCTTCAGGCTGCTATGGCAGATCGATCAGTAAAGCAGCTAAATACGTTCTGGAACTACAGATAACAGCTTTAACTAAAAGACTGCAGCAGTAAAACACAGACACAATGGAACTGCTTTAAAAAACGAACAAAAAGACAATTAAATTGAAATTATTTGTTTTAATAGTTAACACCTAGATCATATTCAGTTAGAAATGACAGACAGGAAGAGAGAGAGGTGGATGAGTAGAAATGAGTTCTAGAGGAAATACAGATATGAAAGATGCTAAAAGAGGAGAGTCTATTTAAAACCCGGCAGAAGGAAGAATCCACTGGAGGACAGGATCCTGAAGCACAAACTCTCAAATAGTACCACACTGATAAATGATAGGAGACTCATAAGTGATGAGTCGTATGATTTGGAGCTAAATGAATGGAGAGATGAAAAATGAAATAAATATGGAAGCTTGTTTCCACCACTAATTAAAAAAAAAATCACAATTCTACAAAGTCAGACTTGCAAGACAAAAATGACTTTTTAACTCAGAATTGATAGAGTTAATATCTTTACTTTACTGCAATAAATTAGGTACTGTTGCGTGCCATGCGCTCTCACGCCACACATCATGTTCTCACACAGTGAAAGATACATCCCGGAGCAAAGAGGACACTGACAACATATGTTGGCAGACATATAAAACATTTCATATCTAAATATTGTCATTTTTTAAAGAAGTTTAAACAATAAATACCGTATAGCGTCTCTTTAATATGTGGTGACAGATCGCTGTAGCTCCTTCAAGCGGCTCGTGAACCGATCATCTCTTCATACTAGTTCATTTATAGCATCAAATAAACATGAATGAACATCAGAAGGAATGTTGTTTCAACCGCGGAAAGACGTGAGTTTTTCAAGTTCAAGTTCACCAACGTTAATCTACTAACTTCCCTGACTGCTTTGTCAAACAAAATGGCGGATTCGGGGTTCTGATTGGTCAGATCGCCCGTCAATCAAACAGCCGGCAAAGGGTCAATTGCGCACTTATATCTCACAATTCTGAGAAAAGTAGTTAGAATTGTGGGATATAAAATATTGCGATTAAAAATTGCAATTCTCGAAACAAGCTTTTATAAATAAATGTTACGACCACTACCATGATAAGTTCCGAGTTCAGATTTCAAGTTCAGAGTACCCTGGATAAAAAAAGCATTGTGTCAAGCACAGAACTGTGGGTGGAGGTGTATGTGTGTCCTGAGCACCTGCCAGAGATTCACTCCTTCTCTCAGAGCTATACAGTGAACTGAAAAGTCTAAAAATGGAAAGTCAAAATCACAGGAACATAATCACGGGTTTAATAACACATTCTGAAGGGGTGTTTATAGGACCCATCTTTAGAGAGAGAGGATAAGACTTCACAGCCCTATAGTCTTCAAATGAAGAATAGGATTGTTAGCAGAGACATGAAATCATGATGAATTTCTTTTGATCTTTTAATCTAAATATGCATGTCTAAATACTTCATATTTAAATTAGATTCACATAAATACTTACAATTTCAATAAACGAAAAATACAAAATCAAATAAAAATGAGTCACTGGCTTTCAGTATTTACCTGAATATTTCTTATGATCTTATAGATTTTCTGATTTAAAAGCTCAAGCCTGAATGCGTAATTACTCAAAATTAGATGTACTTTAAATAAGATGTAAATAGATACCTTAATATTTAAATAAAAGTAATATCTAATTAAGAAAAATGGTTTTTTTTTTCCATAAGGAGTCAATAGCTAGGCTCCTTCAATGCTCTTTCACTTAAGCCTGAGACACATCAGTGAGTCAGAAAGGTTTGCAATCAGATGCAGGCTTAAAATATGCCGATTGGCTTATTTTATTGTATTGGCTGTCTTACAGAAGACAGACACACACACACACACACACACACTATGATTCCTCAATTACAGGCTAATACAAAATCTCAGACCTAATCCACTAACGCCCCGTGCAATTACAGCAGCCCGTCGATACACACAAACGATGAATCATAGAGACACATACATACAAACACACAGACATCATAAATCCCTGTGAATGTCTTAGGAGTCAAAATTAATAGAGGAAATAAACCAAGTATTAATCAGCAAGTTCATTTGAGAGATACACAGACCACCTGCAACCAGAACAAATCATTGGTGAGAAAACATGTCTCAGATCACACAAGCACTATAAGTGACTCCTCTTTAGGGGATGGAGTCGTCTCTCCCCTCAGCTCCTCTTACCCTTTTGCCCTGGAGACCCTGGCAGTGATCCAGCTGGCTGTTAGTGGAAAGCCACTGACCTCGTTGGTACATGCAGAAACAAATGACCCAGAATGCATTAGAAGGCTGGCACAAAAACACACGGACGGCCCTTATGTCCTGGACTATTATGATAGTTAAACCAAGTGACTGGAAAACAGTGTGAGTCTAAAAATAAGGAGATGAGTTACAATGGCCCAGAGACGATAATCAGATTCAGATGCCATCTTATCTAAAAGAGCCATGAGACAGCAATCCAATTACTAAAGCCCAGATCAGACCTGACAGATTATTTAACCACCTCAAGTACAAATAAACATGCTGCTTACACATTTTCAGCGGAGGCTTTACTGCTTTTAGTCAATGTACAAATTCACCCTTCTACCTCCACACACTGCTACAACGCTACGTCCCCACCAGAAGACTGCGATCACTAAAGGAACGAAGGCTTATGGTACTGTCACAGAGAGGCACAAAATCGCTCTCCAGAACATTCTCCTTCACTGCTCCCTGCTGGTGGAATGATCTCCCTACTTTCATCAGGAACGCAGAATCCCTGGCAATATTCAAGAGACAGCTGAAAACTCATCTCTTCCGTGAACACTTAATCTCCTCATATTAAAAAAAAAAAAAAAAAAAAAAAAAAAAAAAAAATCCCTATCCTTCCCTTTTCCCTTCCTACTCTAGCTTATGGTACTGAGCAAGGTATGAAACTTGTATTGTGAGCACTTCCTGTGTCTATTTGCCAATTCATGAAGAATCGCTTGTTTGTATTCCTCACTTTGGATAAAAGTGTCTGCTAAATGAGTAAATGTAAATGTAAATGTCTTCTTTGAGGCCATATATAACAAAATAATTTAAATTTATTAAAAAAAAAGAAGAATTCAAAATAAAAAATTTTCTTTTTCTTTTTTTCTTTTCGCGATAAGTCATTCCAAAAATCCTGGCATCGAAGCCACTGCACTAGCCATTATTTTTCAAATTCACGTGTTTCCATTGAGCATATTTTCAGTTCGCAATGTCAATTTGCACAATTTAAAGGGTAATGGAAATGTGGCTAATAAACTCACATGATAGATTTGTGTGAGGAACAAGTTGTTAGTCACTGCAAAGGGTCTGAAATGGGCTACAACATTGTATCAAGCCAGTGTTGGTAACTAAAACCATTACAACTACTAAGTATATTTAATTAAAAAAAAAAAAAAAAACAGAACCGTTAAAAAACACTTTTGGTATTGAAATAAAAATAAATTCAAGAAAATGTATTTAATTAAATTTATTTATTTAAAAAAGAAAAAAGGACAAAAGCACACAAACTTAAATCTAAAATTGAAATGAAAATATTAAAAAGTTCATTCAAAATATTAATACATTCTATAAAAGAATATAAATGTTACTAAATTAACACTATCAAATGGCATCATCATTATCTTAACCAATGCCAAACACATTGACTCTAACATGCCTTCTGACCAAATGTCATTAACATCAATGATGCCTTTTTTGATTTGAGAAATACAGCAGAGGGGAAAACATGAGGCCGAGTAAATAACGACAGCAGGTTCCTTTTAGGCAAACTATTCCTATACCTCTCCACAAATAATGAAACATTTGAAATATAAATGAAGAAAAATATATTTAATCAGAGTACACAACACATTTTGAATGGTAGTCAATTGTCCCTTCACCTGCAGTTTGAATGACAGGCGATCAATATTATGTATTTTCACTCTGTGAGAACATGATGTGTGGCGTGAGAGAGCATGGATTGCCGGACATATAGCAACAGTAACTAAAGGGGGCGGCACATTGCGAAAGGTAATGTCAACAGTAAAAACTTGACCATTTGGGTTTAACAGCAGACAACTGAAGTTCAGCCAGACATTGTTTGTTAGTGCGTGTAGCTGCATCTTCACTGAAGAGAGAAATAGTGTAAACAAAACCAGTAGGGCCAAGAGAGACTTCATTTCTTTAGAAATGCCACTGTTTTTGATCAGATGTACAGACAACTACTCAAGTTGTTGTCTGCAGCGTAAGACAGAACCACAGGGACATGAGTTTGAGCGTGGCTGGATCCTGCTGTAATCAAGAGTTGATTCGGCTCAAGACGGCCCACCACAGAGACACAATTTCATATCGCAGCCCTTTCCTTCCGCCAACATTTAATATGCCATATGCTCTGCTCCTCTCTCTCTCTTCTTCCACATATTCCACCCATCATAAACGTCCACATCCAAACACAGTGTTTACATAAGGAAAGAGTGAGATTTCACTGTTCACACTTGTTTATGGATTGGTCCTGTGGGGACAGGCAGCTAGACACTGGAGCTTTTCCAGTAGGCCAATGTGTTACAGAGCTGTCCATCTGCTCCATACGCTACTTCATGCTCCTCAACTTCATCTCAATCTCTGTCTCTCACTTTTCGCCTTCGCGCCTGCTATATTTCACATCAGGGGCGTTCAAGAGAGAAAGAGCTTCTATAGATAGAGCTAAATAGTTGGCGGAATTCGCCCTGGTTTGAGGGTGTATTTTGTGCGCAAGTGTAAATATTAGAGAAAAAGTGTGGGCAGGGATTTCTGGGTAATTCTAAATGTCTAGACTAGACTCGTCTACATGTAGG